>CM060913.1:66472309-67767309 GCA_030737875.1 Allium sativum
GGTGCCTCCAATCTGATCCGTTGATGCAACTTGTTGTCCCTTGATGCTGCTGACGTACTCATCCAATTCAAACGGATGGGATTGCTTGCTTTCTTCTGATGCCGCTGAAGTGTTCCTCCGATCCGAACCGCTGAAGCTACCTGCTTTATGATGTTGCTACCATATTCTTCCGATCCAAACCGATGAGTCCACTCGTTATCTGATGTTGCTGACGTGCTCTTCCGTTCCGAACCGATAAGGCCACTTGATATCCTTTGGTATTGCTGATGTATTACTGATCCGATCCGATGTAATGAGGCTACTGACGTATCTCTCCGATCCGATCCGATGTGGTCTCTGCGTTCTTGATCTTTACTCACCTCCTGCACTATCTTCCTCCGATCCGAACCGATTGGTGTCTTTCTCACTATTTACTCTTTGTGTAGCCTAGTTCACAAAGTAGGCTAACAATGATATTGGCAAACACTTCGATAGTCGGTTATTTAACTATCGAAGAAAAACAAACATTCATTCAAAGCATCAAACAAATCACTGGACCTTTTAATTAATGTTTCATTAATTAAGACCCTTCTCCATTTCCTTATCCATATTCGTTAACATGATATTTTTGATAATCATCTTGGCCTCTAACGCTATCTGGAAAACATTTCCATATATTGCCTTCTTTTATTTTCTATACTTACAAAATATATTATATTTATAATTGGAAAACATTCCAATTACTTATCGCTTCTATGACCATTCATTTATTTCAATACATAGGAAATATTTATCTTTATATTACCAAAATTCCAGTTGCTTGGGTTAAATCGACTGTTGTGTAAAACATGGTTACAAAAAACCCAGAATACTGCATTCAACTAACTCTTATTCAAACATTTCTCTTCGAGACTGGACCTTGCTATTTATAGGTTAAAAATGAAATCAATCAAGTTGGGGTATAACTACCTCTCAGACCTTGACTGAAAATATCCTTAATTTCAAAACGGATAAGGCCACTTACCTCGAATAATCAACATCATAAAAACCAATTATTCATTTTTTTTAACCCGTATATGTTTCTCTTTCTAATTTTACCAGATTTAATTATAGATTTCCGTTTAGTTTATAGTATTCTATTTTTAAGTTCGTTTCCTTATCGAATTATATATATATATATATATATCGATATATTGATTTCTAACTATCAAATTTTCTTAAAAATATTCTAACTCCTTAAATTTTCGGAAAATTTCACC
Organism: Allium sativum; assembly: GCA_030737875.1. Classification (NCBI taxonomy): domain Eukaryota; kingdom Viridiplantae; phylum Streptophyta; class Magnoliopsida; order Asparagales; family Amaryllidaceae; genus Allium; species Allium sativum. The sequence goes on from CM060913.1 coordinate 66,473,548, forward strand.
TGCACCCCCTTAGTACCGGTCAATAGTTCATACCTCAACTCGCCTCTCTAGGCCCTGTCCATTCAAAAAGAAAATCAAAAGGCCAAGTGGCTTGCCGATTCGGTGCATAAAAACCCATATGGAATTTAAACGTGTACCTTTTTGTCAGACACACGAATTAAAATCTTCATACACTTCATTCAATATCTGTCTAACCTATGTACGTCCATTTCAAATCTGTTCCAACTCAATCCTATCATTTTTAACTCAATTTGCTAATTTATTCGTTAATTAGCTCTTTTGCCTATTTCACTTTTTATTTGAACATATCCCGTTCAAATATATTTTTAACTTGCTTATAACAAATCGAATTCTATTTTTAATTCAAGTTTCATATTCGATCTGGAATATAAATTTACAAATCATATTCACTTATCCAATGCCCAATTTCGATTCAAAACTCGATTAATTAATTATTCTTCAAATTAGTTAATCCTATTAAAAATTTGATTTTTTTTCAAAAATCATTTCATTTACATAGTTTGAGTTCGTATTTATGTTACAATTCACATCTGGATTTTAAAAAAAATTAAAAATCCATATTTTATTTACTTAAAATACTTCGATTCTAATTGATAAACCGTTATGGTTTTAAAATGGTTATGACACTGCTTTTCTGGAAATTTGATTTTGAAACAACTCAAAATCTATTCAACGAAATCCATATTTTTCTCTTCCATTGGAAAACTATTATCTAATTGATCCTAACGGTTCTTGTTTCAAAGAATTCCGACTTAAATTGAATTCTATATACTCAATTGAAGTTCGAAACGCCAATTTACGAACTGTCGCGCTGCGGCGAGTTTGTTTTAATTATGTTTATATATAAACATTTTAAACTTCGTATATATATAAATTCTAACTTCATTCAAGTATATTTTAATATATATTAAACCAATTTTCCCAATCTAACTTAAATATTCTGATGATCCCTAGTCATCGATTATTTTAGCACTTAATTATAAATTCAATCACAACTCCATTTTTAATACTAATTTCCAATTCCATAAGGAATAAATTACTTTATAAAATTCGATGAAATCGAATTCCCAATATAATTTCTTAGACTTATCTCAATTCCTTTTTATATTCCGAATATTGAAATAAAACACGTCGTCCGTTTTCTAAAAATGATTTCCAAGCCACAGTTAAATTCATATTTTAATTTAAATATCTAAATTATCAAATGATAATTTATTTTCCTTAATTTATAAATTTTGTTTATAAATTTACTTCTTTGTTTTATAATTTAAAGTAAGTTTCCATTTCGATTCCATTTCGAATTCTTTTTTCAATTCACACTTGAATTTAAACCTCTAAATTATCTAATGATAATTTATTTCACAAGATTTACAAATATCATTTGTAAATCCATCTTCCGTGTTTTATATAATAAAACAAGTTCCATTTCATATCTACCTGAAACCCAATTCATTTTATATTCCGAATCCTGGAATAAAACTATCGTTCCCTTTACGAAATGATTTCAAATTGTATTTTAAATTCATACTTGAATTTAAAATTATAGGTTATCTTCAGATAATTAATTCACTATATTTATAAACATTATTTATAAATATACTTGTTTTATAAGTTCAAACAAGTTCCATTTCGAAATCTATTTAAAACCAAAATCTTATTTTGGAATATTCTATTTATTATAACTTATCTATATAAATATAGAATCTATTTTCATATTTATATTTTAAACTTCTAACTGATACAATCCTAATATTTTTCTGAAAATATTTATTTAACTAAATTCGATCTAATCGAATTCAAATCATAAATCCATACGGATTTATTTTTAGTTCAATTTACATTTTGAACATCAGAATAAATTTCATCGTTTACTTCTTTAAAACAATTCCACATTTCTATTTATAAGTTCATATTCAAATTTAAATATTACAATTATCAAATGATAAAGTTTCCACTTTATTTATAAACACTGTTTATAAATTCATTTCAATTCCTTGATTATCGAATGAAAATCATTTCATTTTATTTATAAACACCGTTTATAATTTTACTTCAATTTCTTACGTTATTTAATTTATAAACATCGTTTATAAATTCAATACTAGTTTTATTTATTCAAAACAAGTAAATATTTCTTAGCCCATCCGAAATTCAAATTCTATTTTAGAAAAATAGAATTTTTCTTTTAAATCTCTAAATCCCTTTTCACAATATTTTTATAAATTAACATTTTGGCCCAGTGATATTTAAACATCCAAAAACACTCCATCATCAAATCATGGGTTTTATAGCACATCATATATGATAATATATATATATATATGAAAACAATAGAATGAATTTTGAGGAATCTAGTTGGATCCCTCCAACATGTTTTCTTGCATCCACAGACGTTAGCCAACATAAATAATACCCATCCTGCTTCGAGCCATGATATCGCGGAATAGAAGGTCATCCACTATCATAGCGTAGGGCATATAGGGTCATCCGCTAATGATACTGCGGGCATTCGCTAATGGTACTGCATGAATCCAACCACCAATATATATATAATAACCACAACACCAATCCTAAATAACAAATATATACTTAAATAGCAAACAAAAATATTTCAATGCATGTAAACAACCAACGAACAATTATTTTTAATAATTAAAAATAATTATAAATAAAATTTGAGTGAGATTTACTCACCGAAATTTTCCATTGCTGAATATCCTGGTTTAATTCTGTATCGTCGCCTACGAACCCACTCAAATGAAATTTATCGTATACCTACGATTATTTATTTTAAATTTAACAATTATTTAATTAAATTAACTACTGACAAATAAATTAATTAATCTTAATTGATATAATAGTTAAATCCTAACCGATATACTAACTAAATTCTAAGTGATATACTAATTAAATTCTATCCATTTACTAATTAAATTCTTATAAGAAAATATAAGTAAACAAATTTATAATTAATTACCTTTAATTTAATTGAAATCTTCTTTTATTTCATCAAAAAGAAGGCGGCCTCCTCATATAGATAGCCAAGGCCGACATCGATCTCCCAAATCCCAACGTCGAGGCCTTCAGATCTATCGCACCATTAGATAAACTGATTTACCCAAACATGAATTCTCTTTTCTCCTCATACCATAGTCGAGTTTCAGCTCCACTTGCCTTCCTCTTCACATTGCAAATTTAACACTTAGGACCACCTTAACTTGCCACACATTTCCTTTTGTTCAAGCCAACCCCTCTAGTTCATCACTATCACTTACTGCTGAAACACCCCCAACTCCAACTCAGTACCTTCACACCACCTCTTCCAGTTTAAGTGTCCATCCATCAGGTAAATCGCACTAGTCCAGAACCTCATTTCCCATTTCCAAACGCACCCTTTGACTCAACGCAAACCCCGTGACTCCCAGTTCATCACCAGTAAAGTCGAATACCAGTCCTTCATTAGTAAAACTTTGAACTCCAATATCACCTATCTCCTTGGAAAAACAAACATCATCAGAAAGCCCTAAACCCTATTGTAACACCCCACGTCCATTAATGTCACTCACAAAGGGAATGCATTAACTTCCATGGAGGTTATAAGTGAATATAGAACAGAAAAATTACAACAAGACAGATAATAAATAGTACTTGGAAATCTAAAACTTCATTTTATTGCAGCGGAAATTAAACATGTTTGTTACATCATAAAACCATAAATCATAACCAAGTACAATATCCATCTTCATAAAAACAAAATACATAATCCCATTACATAAATAGCCATTAAAAAGATAACAAGCTGGACTTTACTTCAACGGTCAAAGCTTTCCAAAGAGAGATGAAGCAATTCAATCAAACTCCACTAGAGCTGGGCCCAACCTGAGGACCTGGAGGGGGAAAAATTATAGAAATAGAGGGGTCAGACATAAAGTCTAGCGAGTATGATAATTCTAACAATACTATTTCAAAATAACTAGACTAAGGCATAAGCTGGAAGACAAGTAAATGTCTATGAACTCTTAGGAAGATAAGGATAGCGTTTAAGATAACGTTGAAGATAACGATAAAGGCACACCCAATTACTAACGAATGATTACTACACTGCACCGCACATTACTACACTACACCACACCAGTCACCCTATTGTTTGATCCCACTTGCTTCACACAGAAACTTTATAAATAGCCTTACGTACCCCTAGCTGACTACATAGGTGTCGTCTGCCCCTATCTCCACTAGGTGTACCCCACTACCCACTTTCGATCGGCTCCCTACTCGTAGATACCCGTGCTGGCCCCACAGTGGGGTGTATCACTCCCCTAAAGTGGCAACCCGATACAACTTGAGAATGCACGGCCTATACCTACACGATGCAACAACGTCTTACCTACCAGCCCGGGTCCACACACGCATATGAAACCCGTTGGACTTGCGTTGCCACCGCTCCCCGTTTTGGCCTCTTACAGTCGAACCCAGCATGCGTGTCCCGTCCTCGACTTGGGTTGAGCCCACAAAGATACGTTTGGGATACTGGTCGAAATGGGCCCCCACAAGCTACCCACCTAAGCTTGTCACTAGTATATCCCACTTAACCCTCTTAGTCATGTTCATTTACATGTGTGTTTGGTTAAGTCTTACTAATCGTATTTCACATGCCACTAAGGGCACCCCTAGATTTCTCATGCCACCCAAGGCACCTACTTAACCCCCATGTCCCACCTTACATGTTTATCTGGTTAAGTATTCCTTAATTCATTCAGGCCATAACCTCATAAAGACCTCTCACATTAGACTGGCATTTATGGCAGCTGGATTTGTCGGGCGGGTCCGGGCAGTCTTACACCATAAAAGAGTCTAACCTCGTGTCTTTACAATCGTTATGCTTTAGTTTAGGCCTAGGACCTCTCACATTGGGCTGACATTTATGACCACTGGATTTGCCGGGCGGGTCTGGGCAGGTTTACGTCACAAACGAGTCCAACCTCGTGTCCTAAGCATTGATTAACACTTAAAATCTTTTACCCCAGTTTTAATAATTCCCTATTCAAATTAGTAATTAAGTCAACTTTAAATGATGTCCATAATTGACTCAATTATGGCCATCCACTTATGGCATGCAAAATCATATCAATTGCACCCCACTTTTTAATATTAAATCCTTAATATTACCCCTACCCCACGTTTATACGTTCGCTTATTCAACGCATAATATAGGCTAGACTTGTATAGTCTAACACATAGCACAAAGATAAATTATCACAACATCTAGACAATTAAAATAAATCTAATCATAATAGGGGTGAAACTTGCATAAACTACACATGTTAAGGATCAAAAGGTGTCAACTTGTTAAATGTCACAATTCACATGATATGACCATAGCCCAAATCTATACATAAACTTGCATATGGGGTTTTTAGGCAACATAATGATGGTGTGAACTAGCATAGAATATCACATATGTCATAGCATAATTCTAGGTGTCATAATAGATGTCATGGCATATGTTCATAACTTTTCCAATCAATCTAACTTGCATATGTAACGTGTCATATAGATCAACTTAGCCCAAACATGATGATTTAATTAATATGAACTAACTAGCATAGGCAATAGCATCATGATTTCAAAGCATGTATGATTCATCACAACTTTAGCCTAGAAACTTTCAACATACATAACATCATTATAGCATGATTTGCAACATATAGGATATTATCACCACATAGCATAGAATTTATAACATACATGATAACATATGACAATTCACATCATCTACTCATAATCCATTCATGACTCAACCTAATTAAAATGATAGTAATCTTGTTAAGACTATCATACTCACAATTTAGAGAAGAAAAGAGAGAGTTTTGCTTTGCTTTAGGGTTGAGAGAATTAGAATTAGAATTAGTTTTTCTTCCTTCTTAGTTGGCGGCGGCTCCATTGATTTCCATGGCGACGGTATGACGGCTTTGGTTCCAATTTTAATTAGGTTTAGGGTTAGCATTAGGATGTATTTATAGGTGTAGGAAGTTATTTAGGACCATTAGATTAACCCTGAACCGTGAGAACCAATCAAATGCAAAATCTGCATTTGAGCGAATCGGCCCACGGGTTGACAGCCAAACACCCTAGATTAACCCCTAGTCGACCCAACAGAGCTCGGGTCGACCTCAAAAATGGACCAGTTCGGTTATTCCCCCTCCCAATTCGCTGTTTTGAACTTTTTCGCATATTTATTTATTTAATTTTTAATTTATATATATATATATATATATATATATCAATATATATATATCTCTGCGCAACCCATTTCACTTAATTCTTTTCTAAAAATTAAGTATACTTTAATTTGTGAATTTTAATGTTATAAAATTATGGGGTGTTACATTCTCCCCTCCTTAAAGGATTTCGTCCCCGAAATCTCCAAGTCAAGAAGAATGTATATCCTACCATCTAATCGCCCATCTACTCAACCATCAAACACCAGCATCCATTGTCCTTAAAAGACTTCTAATGCTTTAATGTTTATATGCACAGTGTGTGTATATGTCCATATCTAATGCAAAATTAGGCGGTCTACTGATTCAGTCGACCTCCTTAGTGCAATTCATGATAGTGCCATGCGTCCAATATGTATGCAAAAGATTCCTAATGATACATATTAATTCTATATGCGTGCACAACCATCCACCCGAATGCAACAACCATATGATAATACAACCATTATACATCCATTTTACTAAATACATCCATATATATGCAATATGAAGTGACTGAGCCGATCTAGTGCCTAATAGTGTGTATATGCGTCCACGAACAACCACTAGCAAACACTTGCATCCACTTTGCATTCATCATACATAACATGTCTCAAAAACATGTTTCAACCATAGGATTATCCTAACTAAAGGTCAAAGATACTAGCGAGAGGATACGCTAAAGGTAAGATAAGTACAAGATAAGCGATAAAGGAGAAATTAAAGGACATACCCTCGAAAAGAAAAGGGTATCGTGAATGCATCTTCCCTTCTGTCTCCCAAGTAGCATTGCTCTCATCATCTCCCCATTGTACTTTGACTAGTCTGACCTCTCGATTTCTCAGCCTCTTAATCTCCGACCCAAGAATGCATGTAGGAGCTCGTCGAATCGTCGCATCACGCTCTATCTCCACCTCTCTAAGCAAGCTCGCCTCTACCACTTCCGCGGTCTCGTGCATGCACTTCCTCAAATGTGACACATGGAATACGTCATGTACACCACTAAGTCTCTCGGGCAACTCCACTCTATACGTCATCTGTCCAATTTTCTCCTTAATAGGAAACAGCCCTACAAACCTTGGTGCTAATTTCCCAACGGACCCAAAGCGAAAAACGTTCCGTAATGGAGACACTTTGACAAAGACCATGTCCCCAACTTCAAACTCGAGATTTGTCCTCCTCTTATCCGCATAAGATTTCTGCCTATCCTGTGCTGCTTTCATCCTCCTTCGAATCAAGTCGATCTTCTCCGAAGTATCCCTAATCATATCGGGCCCAAGTAAGATCTTATCCGTAGATTCCCACCAACATGTAGGTGAACGACAAGGTCGTCCATAAAGAGCTTCGAATGGTGCCATACCAATGTTGGACTGAAAGCTGTTATTATATGTGAACTCCACCAATGGAAGATGCTCTTCCCACGTACCCCCCAAAGTCTAGGATACATAGCCTCAACAGATCCTCTAGAATGTGATTCACCCTCTCGGTCTGGTCGTCCGTCTGAGGATGATATGCGGTGCCCAAACATAACTGAGTCCCTACCGCCTCTTGTAAGCTTCTCCAAAATTCGCTAGTGAAAATAGGATCGCGGTCGCTCACTATGCTAGAAGGAACACCGTGCAAACGAACTATTTCTCGAACGTATACGGAGGCTAACCATGGAGCAGTCCTCTTACTCTTTACGGGAATGAAATGGGCGCTTTTAGTAAGTCTATCTACTATAACCCCAATTCCCGTATTACCCTTCCTTGATCGCGGTAACCCATCCACAAAATCCATCGAGACACTTTCCCACTTCCATAGTGGAACCTCCAATGGGTGAAGCAACCCACCGGGTTTCTTTTGCTCCGCTTTTACTTGTTGGCACACCAAGCATCTAGTGACATACTCGGCCACATCTTTCTTCATGCCGGCCCAAAAGTAAACTCTCTTCATGTCTTTGTACATCTTGTCCCCGCCGGGATGAATGGTCATCTTCGAATGATGTGCTTCGTCAAGAATAGTCTTCCTTAGGTCATCGTCTTTTGGTACACAAAGTCTACCGTCCCTACGTAACCAACCCTTATCGTCTAGGGTATACCTACAGAGATGGCTTGATGACTCCCCTCCTTTGAGTTTTTCTACTAACTCAACCAACTGCGGGTCGTCTCGCTGTGCTTCGCCAATCCGTCCCAAAAGCGTAGGTCTGACCTTCAAGGATGCTAGCAAACCGGGTACGAAGTCAACGGAAGGTCTAAAGTCAAACATCGAAATGAATTCTAAACTTCGCCGCTCAACAAACAAAGGATTTAAGGATAATCTTTTTCTACTTAAGGCGTCTGCCACCACGTTACCCTTGCCAGAGGTATAGGCTATTTCGAAGTCGTAGGACGCTAAGAACTCCATCCACCTTTGCTGCCTTAAGTTCAAGTCCTTTTGAGAGAATAGGTATTTTAAAGACTTGTGGTCAGTGAATAATTCGAATTTCTCGCCAATAAGATAATGACGCCAAGACTTAAGCGCGAAAACAATAGCGGCCAATTCTAGGTCATGTGTAGGATAATTTTTCTCATGCGATCTCAACTGCCTTCCACCATAGGCTATTACCCTACCCTCTTGCATTAAGACTGCGCCTAGTCATGTCCCACAAGCATCAGTATAAACGGTAAACGGCTTACTCCCGTCTGGCAATACTAAGACTGGGGCTGAAGTCAAAGCTCTCTTCAAACGTTGGAACGCACCATCACAATCTACGTCCCATGTGAAAACTAGGTTCTTCTTCGTCAAGCGTGTCAATGGAGCTGATATCTTTGTGAAGTCTTTGATAAACTTCCTATAGTAGCCAGCCAACCCCAAGAAACTTCTCACTTCGGTAGCATTTTTAGGGACCTTCCAATCTTGGATGGCCACCACCTTCGCGGGATCCACGGCTATCCCTTCTTTGGAAACCACGTGCCCCAAGAACCGTACTTCCTTCCTCCAGAAGTGACACTTAGAAAATTTAACCTTAAGGCTATGTGCACGTAGGGTCTCCAACACTTCCCTAAGATGTAGGGCATGCTCTTCTTCATCCTTAGAAAAGATCAAGATGTCATCTATAAAGACTACCACGAATTTGTTAAGGTACTCCCTAAACACCCTACTCATCAAATCAACAAAATATGCTGGGGCGTTTGTCAAACCGAAGGGCATCACTAGCCATTCATAGAAACCGTCCGGAGTCCTAAAGGCAGTCTTGTCTTTGCTATCCTCAGCCACTCTCAACTGATGGAACCTAGTGGCTAAGTCCAACTGCGAAAACACTGAGGCGCCAACTAACTGATCGAAGAGATCGTCAATCCTCAGCAGTGGGTGTCTGTTCTTCTTAGTAAGTTTATTAAGTTCTCTATAGTCTACACACAGTCTAAGGGACCCATCCGCCTTCGTGGCAAATACTACTGGAGCACCCCACTCCGATATACTTCGTTTTATGAACCCCTTCTCAAGCAACTCCTTCACTTGCTTATCGAGTTCCCTCCTTTCACGTGGAGCCATGTGGCGTACTGACAAAGATACTGGTTTCACATTATCCACAAGATATATTCGAAAATCTATCTCCCGCTTCGGAGGCAAGCCCTTCACTTCCTCAAACACATCCGAGTATTCTCGGACCACTCTAACAGATCGTAGATTTTCCTCATACGCGTCAAGCGATTCTAGATAACTTAGCATAACCGAATTTATGGGATTACAAAAGATTTCGAGAGTGTTGCCAAGGCGAGTCACGAGCCTAACTACTCTCCTTTCACAATCAAGAACGGCCCCATTTCTGGATAACCAATCCATTCCTAAAATTAGCCCATAGCCCGTGAAGCCCAACACATAAGCATCACATCTAAATTCAACGCTAAGTATGGAAATTTTCAAATCCAAACACATCATGGAAAAATAAGCTGAGCCCCCTATTGGATTCGAAACAACTAAGGGATCCTCTACTAAACTGGTGTTTAAGTGCGGTGATTCAACTAATGATGTAGAGATAAACGAATGTGATGCGCCCGAATCGAATAAGGTACGGACAGGATGATCAAACAGAAAAACTAAGCTTTCAACAGAAATGCTTCTACCTCGTTCTTGCAGCGGTGGGACCGCGAGAGCCTGAACTTGTCCCCTAGCCTGCCCTGGTGCCATAAGAGCCTGCACCTGTCCTCCCGAGGTAGCTCCTGCCCTCTGACCCTTCTTTGGGAAGTCCTTCACTAAATGTCCCGCATCGCCACAATGAAAACAGCCTGTCTTCTTTTTCTTTCGGCAATCCTTGCTGAGATGGCCTGGGGTTCCACAGTTAAAGCACTTCTTCTTTCCCTTGCCATTATTGTCTTTTTCACCCTTCTTGTTTTGCTGTTGTGGTTTCTTCTGATCCCCCTTCTTCTCGGGTGCCTTATCAACTTTAGCGCTTTTCTCCTCATGCATGAGCGCCATTTCTACTAGCTTCTCAAAGGTGGCCCCCATAGGGATGTGGGTCATGGCCAACCCTTGCAACGGTTCATTAAAGCCATTAACGAACCTCAGAACCTTCTTCTCCGGTGTGTTTACTAAGTCCAAACCAAACCTTGCTAGCTGATTAAATTTGTTGACATATTCCTTCACTGATGAGCTTCCTTGCTTTAATGTCAAGAACCTTTCCATATATAGATTTTCTTCCGCCCTCGAGAGAAACTTTGCCTCGAACCTACGTTTAAAATCTGCCCAAGAGTCAACAGGACGCTCCCCATTAGTGACCTCCCACCAAAACGAGGCCTCTCCCTTCATTAGCCAAGCTGCTAATCTAACTCTCCTTCCTTCTTCCACTTCAAATATTTCTAGCAATTCTTCCACCTCCTTAAGCCAATCTCTAGCTACCACAAACGTTTCTGACCCTTGAAAGGGTTTTCCACCCATAGCTTTAAATTCCTTGCACGTCTTTACAAAAGTATCTACGCGAGGAGGAGGAGGAACGGGTGCAACTGGTGGTGGAGGAACATTGGCTGGACCTGCAGCGGCCCTAGCCTCCAATAGCCTCCTATACCATCCTGGTATCGTTACACCGTCGGGTAGATTAAGATCTTCAGCCATGCTGAAACGAAAAAGGAAAGATTCAAAATGGAGAATTCGAAAGATAAAGATATGTGGCTATTGGGGATTATGTTTTTCTTAAAAACTTTTCTCTTTAAATTTCTCATTAAAACATGTTTTTGAAAACACTTCTTCCAAAAATAACTATTTTTCTAAAGTATTTTTATCTATTCTGGTAACCTTAAGCTCTGATACCACGTGTAACACCCCACGTCCATTAATGTCACTCACAAAGGGAATGCATTAACTTCCATGGAGGTTATAAGTGAATATAGAATAGAAAAATTACAACAAGACAGATAATAAATAGTACTTGGAAATCTAAAACTTCATTTTATTGCAGCGGAAATTAAACATGTTTGTTACATCATAAAACCATAAATCATAACCAAGTACAATATCCATCTTCATAAAAACAAAATACATAATCCCATTACATAAATAGCCATTAAAAAGATAACAAGCTGGACTTTACTTCAACGGTCCAAGCTTTCCAAAGAGAGATGAAGCAATTCAATCAAACTCCACTAGAGCAGGGCCCAACCTGAGGACCTGGAGGGGAAAAAGGATAGAAATAGAGGGGGTCAGACATAAAGTCTGGCGAGTATGATAATTCTAACAATACTATTGTCAAAATAACTAGACTAAGGCATAAGCTGGAAGACAAGTAAATGTCTATGAACTCTTAGGAAGATAAGGATATCGTTTAAGATAACGGTAAAGGCACACCTAATTACTAACGAATGATTACTACACTGCACCGCACATTACTACACTGCACCACAACAGTCACCCTATTGTTTGATCCCACTTGCTTCACACAGAAACTTTATAAATAACCTTACGTACCCCTAGCTGACTACATAGGTGTCGTCTGCCCCTATCTCCACTAGGTGTACCCCACTACCCACTTTCGATCGGCTCCCTACTCGTAGATACCCATGCTGGCCCCACAGTGGGGTGTATCACTCCCCTAAAGTGGCAACCCGATACAACTTGAGAATGCACGGCTTATACCTACACGATGCAACAACGTCTTACCTACCAGCCCGGGTCCACACACGCATATGAAACCCGTTGGACTTGCGTTGCCACCGCTCCCCGTTTTGGCCTCTTACAGTCGAACCCAGCATGCGTGTCCCGTCCTCGACTTGGGTCGAGCCCACAAAGATACATTTGGGATACTGGTCGAAATGGGCCCCCACAAGCTACCCACCTAAGCTTGTCACTAGTATATCCCACTTAACCCTCTTAGTCATGTTCATTTACATGTGTGTTTGGTTAAGTCTTACTAATCGTATTTCACATGCCACTAAGGGCACCCCCTAGATTCCTCATGCCACCCAAGGCACCTACTTAACCCCCATGTCCCACCTTACATGTTTATCTGGTTAAGTATTTCTTAATTCATTCAGGCCATAACCTCATAAAGACCTCTCACATTAGACTGGCATTTATGGCAGCTGGATTTGTCGGGCGGGTCCGGGCAGTCTTACACCATAAAAGAGTCTAACCTCGTGTCCTAAGCATTGATTAACACTTAAAATCTTTTACCCCAGTTTTAATAATTCCCTATTCAAATTATTAATTAAGTCAACTTTTAATGATGTCCATAATTGACTCAATTATGGCCATCCACTTATGGCATGCAAAATCATATCAATTGCACCCCACTTTTTAATATTAAATCCTTAATATTACCCCTACCCCACGTTTATACGTTCGCTTATTTAACGCATAATATAGGCTAGACTTGTATAGTCTAACACATAGCACAAAGATAAATTATCACAACATCTAGACAATTAAATTAAATCTAATCATAATAGGGGTGAAACTTGCATAAACTACACATGTTAAGGATCAAAAGGTGTCAACTTGTTAAATGTCACAATTCACATGATATGACCATAGCCCAAATCTATACATAAACTTGCATATGGGGTTTTTAGGCAACATAATGATGGTGTGAACTAGCATAGAATATCACATATGTCATAGCATAATTCTAGGTGTCATAATATATGTCATGGCATATGTTCATAACTTTTCCAATCAATCTAACTTGCATATGTAACGTGTCATATAGATCAACTTAGCCCAAACATGATGATTTAAATAATGTGAACTAACTAGCATAGGCAATAGCATCATGATTTCAAAGCATGTATGATTCATCACAACTTTAGCCTAGAAACTTTCAACATACATAACATCATCATAACATGATTTGCAACATATAGGATATTATCACCACATAGCATAGAATTTATAACATACATGATAACATATGACAATTCACATCATCTACTCATAATCCATTCATGACTCAACCTAATTAAAATGATAATAATCTTGTTAAGACTATCATACTCACAATTTAGAGAATAAAAGAGAGAGTTTTTCTTTGCTTTAGGGTTGAGAGAATTAGAATTAGCTTTTCTTCCTTCTTAGTTGGCGGCGACTCCATTGATTTCCATGGCGACGGTATGACGGCTTTGGTTCCAATTTTAATTAGGTTTAGGGTTAGCATTAGGATGTATTTATAGGTGTAGGAAGTTATTTAGGACCATTAGATTAACCCTGAACCATGAGTACCAATCAAATGCAAAATCTGCATTTGAGCGAATCGACCCACGGGTTGACAGCCAAACACCCTGGATTAACAACTAGTCGACCCAGCAGAGCTCGGGTCGACCTCAAAAATGGGCCGGTTCGGTTATTCCCCCTCCCAATTCGCTGTTTTGAACTTTTTCGCATATTTATTTATTTAATTTTTAATTTATATATACATATATATATATCAATATATATATATTTCTCTGCGCAACCCATTTCACTTAATTCTTTTCTAAAAATTAAGTATACTTTAATTTGTGAATTTTAATGTTATAAAATTATGGGGTGTTACACCTATCGCGCCTCCCCCTTGAAGTCGAACTGCTTCCTTGATTGATTTAAGGTACTATTGAGCCTTCTAAACCTAATCGCAAGTTACTGCTATTGGTGATGATCTGCATTGCGACCTTCCCTAGTGTCCAGATCTTTGCTCGTAAACCATCTTGCTTCCACACAGCTCGCATCTATCTCGACCCTTGAATGCGACAAACATCAACTCCCAAATTACAACATTGAACACTTCAGACCCCCTTTCCAAAGTATCTGACCCAAAAAGAATAGTGCTTGCATAGATTAAGCACCATAGGAATTCACGGATTCAAGATTCTGGATTTGAGAATTTAGCAGTGGTGGCCATTTTGATTTGTATTGAAGTTTTCGAGTTTCAGTTTAGAAATGAAAAGAAGGTATCCGATTTTTATGTTGAGGATCTAAGGGAAACAGATTTATTTCATTTTCAAAAGGAAGAAAACTAAAGAGAAACCAGCGCAATTTATAGATGTTAACGACTTATGTGTTAAGTAAATTTTTACTACGCAAGGTACATTATAGGGTATAGGCTTAAGTACATTTCTATTAAATTCTGATTTGATCTTCGATTTAAAATCTGATTTGATTTCGAGCCTATCCACTAATCTAATATCTCGGGGTCCATTATTCCAATCGAAACACACCAACTGGCATTTCTACGGTTTAACCGCCATTCTGAACACACTAGAACGAACATCGAAGCCTGATTAGATCACCTGGAAACGATATTAATTTAAACGAACCATTTAAATTCAATTCAATTGATTAAAAATATATTTAAAATACAAACTAATCAAATCTATCAATAATAAATTATTTATACTCACATAGAATGTTTAGTGATTATTTGAATTGTCTTGATTTAGTTTTAAACTTCAAATTCAATTATTCGTCGATTTCGTATGACGATAATTTAACATATTCGATATTAAATCGAAATCGATTTTTAAATCGATAACTTAATTCATTTATATTATCGACTCAATATTTAAAATAATATTAAATATTTAAAATAAATTGTTTGAAAAATCCGAGTCATTACATTCTTCCCTCCTTAAAAGAATTTCGTCCCTGAAATTTCTAAGGTAGGAAAAATGCTATTAACTCGTTAACTTTTCAAAATCCACTTATGTTGAAACACAACATTTCAAATTTCAACAAATTTTAGTTCCAACCAAAACTTTTGGTTTCCATCCATTTGATTCGAATGATTTACACCGAATTTATTCACATCTGATTCATATTCCAATTAAGTCCATTCAAATTAATTCTAATCAATTTATTCACTTCTATCCATTTAACTTGCTTAAGTTGAATTTAAATTCCAAAATCCAAATCCTCGGGTTTTTATTTCAAATCCTTCTGAAATCATATAAATATATATACATATATTTACTTCCATTTCAAATTCATAGACATTTGAATTTTCAAACCAACACGTTTTCTTTCAAACAAATTTCCATCAAAAATTTTCTAAGGTAGCAATTCATCACTTTGAAACTCGAAAATGAATACTAATGATGCTGCAGTCATCATCAGAATTATTTTCCAGCGACTGAAGTGAGTTCAGTGCTTTATCACTTTTCAAAATTCATCAAAAAATGATTTTCATTCCAAAAATCCTTCTAAAACAAAGCTATATTATTTAAATATACTTTAGTAAATATTTTTCCAAACACCCAGGATTTTAAATTCTTAGTTTTGATCCTGATTCCAGTTTTAATTCATCGCATTTGTAAATTTCATTTATATACAGATTCTATTTGGTTATATATAACCATTTCAATTTTTATAATCCCATCTGATTATAATAACAACCAACACATACATCTATTACAATAATTTCAGAAAATTATTCTTTATACATTAAAATAGAATTTTGGGTTAAATTATTTCATTTACCCACTTTAAAACATTATTATGTTGAATTTCTCTGTTCAAGTGCTTTGAAATTCCTATCGACTTTTTGGCATCCCATCATTTGATCAAAATTCATAAACCACTCAACAGACTAGCCAACACAACATAAATTTTTTTTATTTCAATTTACATATACGCTCTTTCGTATGTATACACTCAGCTCATTCTAGGGTACTACTGACCCTATCTCTAATGAGCACATCCCACCAAAGCCTAGGTATTCGCTTAACCTAAGCTCTGATACCAATTGTAATATTTGAGTTGACTACATACATCACACGTCCAACCCAAATATCACAAAAATACGAATCCTTTTTTAGAAGAAAAAGGTAGAAGAAGAACAGAAATAACAACACAGAATCTTATATCGCAGTGGAACAAAATATAATATATCATAACTTTTGAAATATAAAATTTTAACTGTATTGCATACAATTATCAGAGTACAACATTTACAATACAGCGAAAATAAAAATACTATATATCTAACACTGAAGCCTCCTGCTCCAAGCTCCTTTGTATAGATCTATAAAATCCTGAACTACTTGACTGCCCGTACAAATTTGGGCACCCAAGAGTTTAGGTAAAACAAAACAAAATAAACTGTGGGTCAGTCATGGGACTGGTATGAGTAAACAATTTAAAATAGTTTGAGAAAATAACCGATATCTTATAAGACCACGTCATATAACGGAACGGGTTTTTCCCTCATGAGAATCCAAAACACTTGATTTAACTTTCGAAATCCTTTTGAAAGAAACGATAATATTTATATCAAAACTCTTTTGATATTATAATAGCGTCTAAATCAAATAAATAGAAATCTAGTGGAACGCTTTCATCTCACACTCTATATACATAATATACAATCAAAACCGCAGTCACTTATTGGGTGGTGAATTTCCAACTATGACAAGGGAACCACCTTCCGATAGTGTATATCTAGAGGAGAATACACTGGGTTCAACAAGAACATCTTGTATCCCGCCCACACATGACCGACCACTCATTATTCTTGAGTGTATCGAATGTATATCACCAACAGTTGGGATCAGCAACCGTTTTCCCGAATGGGACAGCATCGAATAGAATAAGGAATTTAATGAATATCTAGATAGGCGATAATACACCCTCATGGGAGCTACCCACATAGCCATGCTGCCTGCCCGATTTTTGTCATTTCCATTGAGGCTTGAGGCAACCATTACTTACTTTTCATTTATATCACAATCACTTTGAATGCCACATTGTCAAATTCGTAAATCATTAACTGATTTGCACAAATCTATTCTGGATATTATTCTAAGAGAATAAATTCTCCGCCACTATATATAGTTGTATAGAACAACATTCGATCATTGGAAATACTCTGTCAGACATTTGTTCATATACATTCGTGCTGGGATTGAACGAAACCGAAGGCACAATTTCCATTAATAGAAAAAGGACTTGCACTCTACTCCGTCTCCAATTTTCTTCATATAATCTGTTTCGCGACACTATTTCCAATACGGAGTGGTTCTCGGATAATAATCCAATCGGTCTCTCCATATTGACAACGATATTGGCAAACACTTCGACAGTCGGTTATTTAACTATCGAAGAAAACAAACATTCATTCAAAGCATCAAACAAATCACTGGGCCTTTTAATTAACATTTCATTAATTAAAACACTTCTCCATTTCCTTATCCATATTCGTTAACACGATATTTTCGATAATCATCTTGGCCTCTTACGCTATTTGGAAAACATTTCCATATATCGCCTTCTTTTATTTTTTATACTTAGAAAATATATTCTATTTATAATTGGAAAACATTCCATTTACTTATTTCTTCCATGACCATTCATTTATTTTAGTACTTAGGAAATATTTATCTTTATATTTCCAAAATTCCACTTACTTGGGTTAAATCGACTGTTGTGTAAAACATGGTCACAAACAACCCAAAATACTGCATTCAACTAACTCTTATTCAAACATTTCTCTTCGAGACTGGATTTTGTTATTTATCGATTAAAAATGAAATCAATCAAGTTGGGGTATAACTACCTCTCAGACCTTGACTGGAAACATCCTTAACTTCAAAACGGACAAGACTACTTACCTCGAATAATCAACATCATAAAAACCAATTATTCATTTTTTTAACCCGTATATGTTTCTCTTTCTAATTTA
The DNA here is from genome assembly GCA_030737875.1 of Allium sativum. NCBI lineage: Eukaryota > Viridiplantae > Streptophyta > Magnoliopsida > Asparagales > Amaryllidaceae > Allium > Allium sativum. The sequence continues at coordinate 66,491,929 of CM060913.1, forward strand.
CCAGATTTAATTATTGATTTCCTTTTTTTTATTATATCTATTTTATGTTTGTTTCCTTATCAAATTATATATATATATATATCGATACATTGATTTCTAACTATCTAATTTTCTTAAAAATATTCAAACTCATTAAATTTTTGGAAAATTTTGCTAGCATCTTCTTTGTACCGGTCAATAGTTCAAACCTCCACTCTCCACTCTAGGCCCTTTCCATTCAAAAAGAAAATAAAAATCCAAGTGGCTTGCAGATTCGACACATAAAAACCCATATGGAATTTAAACGTGTACCTTTTTGTCAGGCACACTAATTAAAATCTTCATACACTTCATTCCATATCTGTCTAACCCATACACGTCCAATACAAATATGTTAACTCAATCCTATCATTTTTGACTCAATTTGCTAATTTATTCGTTAATTAGCTCTTTTGCCTATTTCACTTTTTATTTGAACATATCCCGTTTGAATATATTTTTAACTTGCTTGTAACAAATCGAATTCTTTTTTTAATTCAAGTTTCATATTCGATTCCAAATATAAATTTACAAATCATATTCACTTATCCAATGCCCATTTTCGATTCAAAACTTGATTAACTAATTATTCTTCAAATTAGTTAATCCTATTAAAAAACTGATTTTTGTTTCAAAAATCATTTCATTTACACAGCTTGAGTTTGTATTTATTTTACAACTCACATCTGGATTTTTAAAAAATTAAAAATCCATATTTTATTAACTTAAAATACTTAGATTTTAATTAATAAACCGTTATGGTTTTAAAATGGTTATGACGCTGCTTTTCTGAAAATTTGATTTTGACACAACTAAAAATCTATTCAATGAAATCCAAATTTTTCTCTTCCATTGGAAAACTGTTATCTAATTGGTCCTAATGGTTCTTGTTTCAAAGAATTCCGACTTAAATTGAGTTTTATATACTCAATTGAAGTTCGAAATGCCAATTTATGAACTACTGCGCTGCAGTGAGTTAGTTTTAGTTATATTTAATACACAAACATTTTAAACTTCATTTGTATATATATATTCTAACTTCATTCTAATATATTTTAATATATATATTAAACCAATTTTCCCAATCTAACTTAAATACTCCGATTATCCCTAGTCGTCGATTATTTTAGCAATTAATTATAAATTCAATCACAACTCCATTTTTAATATTAATTTCCAATTACTTAAGGAATAAATTACTTTATAAAATTCAATGAAATTAAATATAACTTCTTAGACTTATCTCAATTCATTTTTATATTCCGAATATCGAAATAAAACGCGTTGTCCCCTCTCTGAAAACGATTTCCAAGTCATGGTTAAATTCATATTTGAATATAAATTTCTAAATTATCAAATGACAATTTATTTTCCTTAATTTATAAACGTTGTTTATAAATTTACTTCCTTGTTTTATAATTTTAAGCAAGTTCCCATTTCGATTCCAATTCGAATTATATTTTCAATTCACACTTGAATTTAAACTCCCAAATCATCTAACAATAATTTATTTCACTAGATTTACAAATATCATTTGTAAATCCATCATCCATGTTTTCTATAATAAAACAAGTTCCATTTCAAATCTACCTGAAACCCAATTCATTTTATATTCCGAATCCTGGAATAAAACTGTCGTTCCCTTAACAAAATGATTTCAAATTATATTTTAAATCCATACTTGAATTTAAAATTACAGATTATGTTCAGATAATTAATTCACTATATTTATAAACATTATTTATAAATTTACTTGTTTTATAAATTCAAATAAGTTCCATTTCGAAGTCTATTTAAAACCAAAATCTTATTTTGGAATATTCTATTTATTATAACTTATCTATATAAATATAGAATCTATTTTCATATTTATATTTTAAACTTCTAACTAATACAATCCTAATATTTTTTGAAAAATATTTATTTAAATAAATTCGATCTAATTGAATTCAAATCATAAATCCATACAGATTTATTTTTAGTTCAATTTACATTCTGAACATCAGAATAAATTTCATCGTTTACTTCTTTAAATCGATTCCACATTTCTATTTATAAATTCATATTCGAATTTAAATATTACAATTATCAAATGATAATTTTTCCACTTTATTTATAAACACCGTTTATAAATCCATTTCAATTCCCTGATTATCCAATGAAAATCATTCCATTTTATTTATAAACACCGTTTATAAATTTACTTCAATTTCCTATGTTATTTAATTTATAAACATCGTTTATAAATTCAATACTTGTTTTATTTATTCAAAACAAGTAAATATTTCTTAGCCCATTCGAAATTCAAATTCTATTTTAGAAAAATAGAATTTTCCTTTTAAATCTCTAAATCCCTTTTCACAATATTTTTATAAATTAACATTTTGGCCCAGTGATATTTAAACATCAAAGAACACCCCATCATCAAATCACGGGTTTTATAACACATCATATATGATAATATATACATGAAAACAACAGAATAAATTTTGAGGAATCCAGTTGGATCCCTCCAACCTGTTTTCCTGTATCCACAGACGTTAGCCAACATAAATAATACCCATCCTGCTTCGAGGCAGGATATCGCGGTATAGAAGGTCATCCACTATCATAGCCTGGGGCATATAGGGTTATCCGCCAATGATACTGCGGGCTTCCGCTAATGGTACTGCGGGAATCTAACCACCAATATATATATATATATATATATATAATAACCACAAACACCAATCCTGAATAACTAATATATATTTAAATAGCAAACAAAAATATTTCAATGCATGCAACAACCAATGAACAATTATTTTAAACAAATAAAAATAATTCTAAATAAAATTTGAGTGAGATTTACTCACCGAAATTTTCCATTGTTGAATAACCTAGTTTAATTCTGTATTGCCGGCTACGAACCCACTCAAATGAAATTTATCGTGTACCTACGATTATTTATTTTTAATTTAACAATTAAACAATTATTTAATTAAATTAACTAATGACAAATAAATTAATTAATCTTAATTGATATACTAGTTAAATCCTAACCGATATACTAACTAAATTCTAAGTGATATACTAATTAAATTCTAACCATTTACTAATTAAGTTCTACCATTTACTAATTAAATTCTTATAAGAAAATATAAAGTAAACAAATTTATAATTAATTACCTTTAATTTAATTGAACTCTACTTTTATTTCATCCAAAAGAAGGCGGCCTCCTCCCGTAGAAAGCCAAGGCCGACATCGATCTCCTAAATCCTAACGTCGAGGCCTTTAGATCCATCGCACCATTAGATAAACTGATTCACCCAAACATGAATCCTCTTTTCTCCTCATACCATAGTCAAGTTTCAGCTCCACTTGCCTTCTTCTTTGTGACACCCCATGTCCATTAATGTCACTCACTAAGGGAATGCATTAACTTTCGTGAAGTGTTGTAGGTAAATAAGAACATAATATCACAAGATAGACATGTAAAATAGAAGCGGAATTAAAACTTTATTTAAATCGTAACATCATGGTCCCAAATACAAAGTTTACATCATAGGTTTGAAATAACCAGTTACATGTTTAATAATCTGTCCTGCCAAAAATATCAGAGTACAAAAGCATAAACCATATTTCCCAAGCAGAGCCATGAGAGAGTTGACAATAAGTCAAAGTTGTACATCAATATCCAAAATCCAACCCAAGCCGAAAGAATCCAAATCAACTCTAAGCACTTCCACCCCGAGAACCTGGGGGGAGGGGGAACGGAAGATAGAAAGGAGAAAACAAAAAGGGTCAGACATAAAGCTGGCGAGTCTAGTTACTTTTAAATGTAAATAAATAAAAGTATCATGGCAGGTATAGAGAAAAAAAATGGATGAACAAGATAACAATAACAAACGTGAACATAGCAAGATAAGATGAACAAGATATATTACACTTCTTGAATACATTTCTCTGCACCGCGCAGATACTAGTATATAAGAAGTAGAATGATCCCTACTAATTTCATTCCCTTGCACTTTGTTGATTATTAGGTTACTTGGGTTAATAGCACTCAAGACTTATACACGCATCGTACTCATTTAATTTCCTATGAATTCACCAAATACAATATGTGTAGCTATCTCTCAATATTGAGATATACCCCATGGTACTCCACTAGCATGGTCTCCACCGAAATGAACGCAGCCCCTCATCCTACGCCGGAGTGACGTACGAATCCCTGTATATCGATGTTACGTTTCACATAGATCTGTCGTTACTATGCTATGTAAGCGTATGGACTGCCCCCATCGATCGAATCAGACTCCAGATCGGATTAATGCCCTCTAACCTACGATACATCACCCAAAGCAGATGTGCATGTATCTAGACCGTCCCACGTATGTACTATAATTGTGGCTCGATGCCTTAATCGCACGTCCTCTAATGTGCACCGAGTTCCATGACAGGGCTAAACACAGAACTCGGTTGGGAGCTTTTCCATATCTGTACAGGCCCGTCTTTAAGAGCCTTCAAATACAGATAATCCTCGGGTCTGTTTTTCATAGTGGCTATGGCCCCACCTTGGCCCCTCCCTCAACTAGTAAAGACTACAGAGCTAAGCAACCGCCCCTAAAACAACCAATCTAAACATCCATGTGGCATCTCCCCTCAACCTGTACCTCGATAGTGAAAGGTGAAATGATATCTTGGGGTTAGCTCTAGTCTTTTCGCATCTCACTGGCTGCCGATGACGAATATCCGACGATCTACAACCCTTGTCGATCCTGACCTTCCACCTCCTCGTGAGGCAACCGTCAAATCACCATGATGTCACCTCATCATAGCATTCTGACTGCATAGCTACTCTGCAGTCAAGGCCCACCCACCTGGTAGTTACGCGCAGACCCAACCTCTGTGAGCACAGTCCGAAACTACACCACCGCAGAGGACTACCAGGAGCACCTTCAACGTCTAAGGAAGCCACGTGCTTCCCCTTTCAGTCCTTCGGAGCCGTCATAATAATCAGATGAATGTACGCTCCCCTCATGCCTTATAACACCTCGATGATCTACCCCGTTGGGTTATTCACCCTCAAACGTACAGACTGGTCCAAGCGCCTCATTTTAATATGTTATTAGACCCTATGTCTAAACACTCTATTACGCGTTTGCCTTACCTCACCAGGTTTTCATCTAACTTGGTTGTTATCATTCATATTGAATTCTTATTCAAATTACTAAGTTTCTCTTGCTTATTAATTTCAATCGTATAACTTAATCCATTTAAGTTTATTAACAAGCCCACAACATGTTATTCTCTATATTGTGGCCCAAGGTCTGAAATCCACAATCTATTTTATATTCTTGCTTAGTTATATCATTACAATAGCATGTTTTACTTAATATGTAATTAAGTATATCCAATTCACATGTTTTCTAATTAACATGTTACATACCATTTATGATTAAATATAACTCATTTTATTTTACAAGTTTTCCTCACTCTTTCTCATTTAATCATAAACTCAATTTACATCGTCACTACAACGTATCGTTGTCCACTTAGCAGATTATTACACATATCTATTTCTACAAGTTATGCTCATGCTATAAGGTGTCTTCCAATTACATAACTTTATTATTTCTACTGGTTATGTATACCACTATGTGTCTTTAATTACATAACCTTATTGGGTTAAGTTCGTGGGCCTATATGCAAATATTACCCACCCCTCTTATTTACTTAACCCACCCATTACCCAACAATTTTACTTTACCCTAACTCAAGTTCATAATCATACAATCCTAATGGATTAACTTAGGTTAAGTAGTCCAATTCGTTACCATGTCCAATTATGGTTATAATAGGCTAGATCTCCCACAGTTGGGTCTAACCTCCTGTCCTAGCCCAATTCATATTTACGTACTTAGACCTCCCATATTAGGTTCAACATTAGTGGTTGCTGGATATGCTGGTCGGGTCTGGGCAAACTTCCACCACTAATGTAAAATAACCTCCTGTCATAAGCACAATTACAATTCCTAATTGTAATTACTAAACATTCCATTATTAATTAATCAATTAAACTTTCCCCATTTGAATTATGTCTAATTCACTATTCAAATTATAAACTTTTATGCCTCTTTTTAATTCACCTTTTAATTATGCACCATATGCCTCTTATCATAAATTAAGGTATATATATATATATGTGTGTGTGTGTGTATCGCACAAACCCAAACCTACATATTTTCCAATTTATACCTAAAATTCTTATTCACATATGATCTAATTTTAGACATGTCCCGTTTTATACCCAATTCCATATTTACATATATTCCAATACAAGTTGTACCCAAACCCATATTTGCATATTTCTAATGTATGCCTAAAATTCATATTCATACATGTACCAATTTATATGCCAAATTAATATTTACACGTTCCAATACAAATTAACCCAAATTCATGTTTTACAATTTGTGCCTAAAATTCGCATTCATATTATCCAATATGAAACATGCCTCCAAATCCATATTCGTATATTTTCCCCATTTTATGCCCAATTTATATTCATATTTTCCAATATCAATTATGCCCCAAATTATGTCTTTTCCTATTATTCTCGATTTCGCACTTCGCATTTTTCAGCGTTAGGCTTAGGCTTAGGCTTGAAGGTAGCCTTGCTATATGAAAATAAAAATAAAAAGAAGAGAAAGAAAAGAATCATAGCAGGCATAATAACAAATCAATAATATAACAGTAGAAATAGGCATAAAACTGATGGGCATATTATGACAAGTTTAGATTTGGTGACGATATAAACATATAAGAATAGATCAGAGGAATATGTCATAATAGAACTGATTAGGCACTGATTCAAGATCCAATTTTCATATACATATAACGATTACTAATTAGATATTCAGATCTAAAATTAACATGAACTCACAGTGAATTTGCTTCGAAGAACATGTTGAATAAGTTGTTGTAGCCACTACTGATTTTGTTGTAGAAATCTTTGAATATGTATAATCCTTTTTTTTGAGTTGATTTAGAATAAGAAGAAGAAGAAGAACCATTTTAATTTTCATCGCAGCAGAGCTTCGCCGTCACCATTATTTTTCTATGAACAATACCTAGATTTAGGGTTCTTTTTATAGGAATAGCGGAGCAACCAAGACCATCATATTAGATCAGGAACCATAAGAATTGTCCACATCATCCGACCAATAGAAAACAACCATGTTGCCAAAAAAACAATCTTTAACCAATAAAAATGCGCCATGTGTGCAACATGATGCGCAGCAGCAAGGGTGTTGACACCCACACGTCATATATATATATTATGTATTTATTTTTCTTTTTAACCATCTTTACAATTAATCTTCCAATTAACTCTTTTCACACTTAACCGCTTTTTAATTGAACTGCGTTCACACTAAGTTACTTTTTAGCCATTCCCCTAAATTAAAAATATAGCGCTGGCGGGGATCGAACTCTGTACCTCTTGTATGCAAGTCACATGTTCTAACCAAATAAGCTACTAAGTCTTTTGTTTACAAACCTTAGAACAATCCTAAAAATTATTCTTTCCCCATTCCTCTTTTTCATGTTTTGTTGCAATATTTAATTTAAAGATATCTTTTTCATCCTAAATCGGTTTTCTGCAAACCATAGGTCTAAATTGACTAAAAAATCGCCAAGAACGCAATGACGCTAATTTCGTGACCAAATTCCTGAAGCTCTTCAAATTTTCCTTTTTATTTCTATTTAATTGTTCGCATGCATTTCTTCGCATTTCATGTATTAAATTTAATTTCTTTTATTAATCTTTTTCCTTTATTTCACTGCATGAATTTATTACATGCAATTCTATTGTCATTATTTAATTTCTCTCTTAAATATATCTATGTATATAATATATGTACATATTTCCACATTTTTAATTTTATTAAAAATGCGGGGTGTTACATTCTCCCCTACTCAAGGGATTTTGTCCTCGAAATCTCTAAGTTAAGAAGAACGTACATCCTAAAATCCAACAATCATACATCCATCTAGCAATCACAGGCGTCCATTTTCCTTAAAGAATTTCTAATGCTTTTGATGAACATAGGCAATTGTGTGTGTATATATCCGTAAACTATTGCAAAAGATCAGGCGGTCTACTGATTCAGCTGATCTCCTTAACGCAATGTATGTTTGTGCCATGCAACCAAAAATGTATGCAAATCATCCTAATACATGTAAGTTTTGTATGTGTGCACAATAACTCATCCAAATGCGGCATCAATGGAACAATAATCCTATCTTCATCCATAAAAATTTAAAATGTACATACATCAATATGAATATGTAAGTGATTGAGCCGATCTAGTGCTTATTGTATGTGTATATGCATCCACGAGCAATTACTAGCAAACACTTGCATCCATCAAACATAACATGTCTCAAATACATGTTTTCATACATTAGTTTTCTACCTAAAGACTCAATCGATAGGAGATATTCAAACGATAGATACAAGTATTAATTCGAAGCTTGGAAAAAGAAGTTAAGAACATATTCTCGAAAAGGAAAGGATATGAAGCACGAATCTTGTCTTCCGCCTCCCAAGTAGCATCCTCGCGGTCCTCTCCCCATTGCACTTTTACTAGCTTCACTTCTTTGTTGCATAATTTCTTAACCTCCGATCCAAGTATGCAAGTTGGAACTCGTCCAATCGTTGCTTCCTTCTCTCCTTTCACTTCCTCCCACAAGTTTGGCTCCAATATCTCGAACTCTATATGTTACGAACCGAACTTCCCCATTAAGGAAAGCCCGGATTGAGTTGAGAACAAGCCATATCGAGACGCAAACAGAAGAACATTTCATTGTTTATTACAACAATTCCATCAGAATACAAGAATATACAGAGTATAAATAAATTTTACACATTCGATAAATATCAGAGATTACAATACATTACATAGCAGCGGAAAATAATATAAAGCACAACTAGAAGTAATACACGGATACAGAGCTTTCCGAGTATCGTTACAGCTGTAAATCAGGATCCTGTGAATATAAATCTGCAAAACCAAAACTACTAGCTACCCGTGTCAAAATAAGGGCACCCGGAGTTTAGGTTAAAACAATAAACTCCAGGTCAGTCATATGACTGGTGTGAGAACTAAAAACAGTTATTAATCTTTATTTTAAAGTTAGGTAAATCGAGGGACCATGCGTATAACACGGAACGGGTTTCCTCCTAAGAATACCAGTGCATAAAACAACAGCGCAATGCTAAATAAAGAAAAATGAAGTTATTATAAGACCCAAGTCCCATCACACAATGCAACACAAGCCGGAGGATAGGGTTTTACCTTATGGTAGCCAAAGAATGCTTGATACGCTAAATTTCATCTTTTATTATTACTATAAGTGTATAGTGTATAAAACAACTTCAAATCATAAGTATCAATCATAGAAGGCATGGGTACCATATATCATGTCGCCAATACTAGGCTCTACAATCAAAACCGCAAAGTCACGTATTGAAAGTTGGATTTCCAACTGTGAACCGAGGCAAAAGATAGTCCTCTACCGATTCGAGACTCTCTAGCCCGAGCCTCAGGATCAGAGCTTAAGTGACCCTTGGATCGTCAGGGCCGGTCCACCGATGTGGATTAAAATGCCTGAACACTGCGTTTCCCCACCCTTTGGGGCGTAAATTAGCCAAATGACTCCATCGGCTCCACATAGTCACTGATATATCCGAGGCGCCTCGCAACAGCAACAACCACATAAGTCAAACTCGTCAGGGCGTGTAAAACCACTGACGCCACTTCTAGCTAGAAGGAAACGCATGTCCTCCCTGAGGTCCTCTCCCGTTCCTGGTTCACAACAGGGGTGTGAGCCTTGCGAATCAACGCTACACAAAGCCATGCCACACAGGCCGTGCTTTGATCATCACCCACAAGACTTTGCTTTTCAACAGAAGCCTTGATCATTTGCCACTTAGGCATGCCACACAGGCAATTCACTCCATGTGTTTGATATCCATCAGCATATAACCCCTGAGCTCATACGTCTCAGAGAAGGGCATTAAGCAAGAGAATAAATTCTCCGCCGCCAAACAGATATATATTTAATAGAAATCAATCACACAGAATAAAATCCAATGTCAGACACACAGTCCATTTACAAGTTCGTTCTGGGTCTGAACGAAACCGGAGGCACCTTGTACCTCGCATATCCATCGATCTCCAAGTACATCTAGACGATCACCAACTGATTCCCTCCTCTTAGGTGTATGGCCCAATCAAGATCATCAGTAATTATCCAAACGATGTTGAAGACCTCCGGTCTTCGACCACTGTCTTCATCCTCGACACCACGTCGAATCAGTTATTCAGAATGGGATAAACCCGGTCTTTCTGAATAACTCGCGTATATAATATACAAGTGTTACACAAACACGACATACGCCTTATTCCAATTCAGAATATTCTTTTATTCAAATATTCTTATACTTTGGAAAAGGTTCCCATTAATTTTATCAAAGATAAATTCTTTAAATTTATTCCTTAATCTTCTTTTGAATATCAATTCAAATTAGTCAGGATTAGCGAACCACACCGAAGTAATCATTTATTTTATTTCCCAGTCCCAACCTATTCATCCCATGAAGTAAAACTGGTCATACTTCGTATCTAACACCATGGTGTTATCGGTAAATTCAATTACCATTTCACGTTCAAATCTAATGAAAGATTTAACTATCGCCTGGAGCAAAACTGGTGATACTCTTTTCTCGATCACTTCAATCTAATTAAAGATTCATTAAAACTCCACTTAGTTTTAATCTTCCAAAAATCAATATCAACGATTGTTTAACTTGGGAAGCCATATCCTGTCTTTAACTGGGTTAAAGAACCAATGTCCTTTAAAACACGGTTCATGATAAACCCAAAATCACATTCATTAATTATCGGGTTAAAGAACAAGTGTTATTTTAAACACCATTCACGATAAACCCAAAAATCAATTCAAATTCAATTCCAATTAAATACCATTTAATTGGTACACTTCATTAAATCTAAATAAAATGATTTAATCTTTTTCTCAACTGGGTTTAAGAACAGTGTTGATAAAGACACCATTCACAACAAACCCAAATCACATTTGATATTATATACAATGCTCTAAATAGAAAATATATCGGCTTATATTCAATATCAAATTCTACGACCAACAAATATCATATTGGAAATAACGACATAAATATATCTTTCAAATTTCCATAACAATATCTGTATAATCACGAAATCCAACATCGAAATGTTCCAAAGATAAATTCGATTCACATCCCTTCCACTTCAATTATTGGAATTTCTGGTTACCTTTAAAACCATTTCAAATCCACTTTATTTATTTTAAAAATAAATAAAATTATAATTCTAGTTCAAAACTAGTTCATTTCGATAAAAAAACAATTTTTATCTTTTCAAATTTGGAGTTTTCATCCCAATTCTTCACAAATCATTTCTTATGATTTTACACAAATTATTACTATTTTTAATAATTTTATCAAGGCCCGTACAGTCGATTTCCATCAACGGCCATCGAACTGCACTTACAGCGACCTTTTCCAAATTTGATTTGGACATAATTCTAAATCCAGCCGTTAGATTTCAAATCTCTAATATTCGTTAGAAAGCTCTTTTCGATACGAACCGAACGGTTCCGGTTTTAGGAGAATCCGACGGTCGGATCTCCCGCAATATCCATTCGAAGTCAATGGTCGAAATTCGCGAACTACAGTGGCGTGGCGCGTTCTATTCAGGCCATTATATAATACATATATATATATACATACATATATATATATATCGTCGATTTCCTTTCAAAACGTATCTTATAAATCGTTTTAAATTCGTTTTCAAAACGATTTAAACTTCATATTCAATTTCTAGTCAAAATTGAATATTCCATATCATTAATCTATAAATGATAATATTTTCAAAACGTTAAATTTTGAAACCACTTTCTTTTCTATATTCATTATAAAAATGAATAAAATCGATATAAATATCGTTCATGACAAAATGGCGTCAATCTAATTAACACGACTTTTATTCAACACATGAATGTTTATTCTATTCACCACATGAATATTTTTCAATTCAACACGTGAATTTATTTTATTTCAACACATAAATATATATATTTTCAATTCAACACATGAATTTATTTTCAATTCAACACATGAATTTATTTTCAATTCAATATATGAATTTATTTTCAATTCAACACATGAATTCATTTTCTAAATTGGAATGAGGCCCAATCAGTTACCATATAATGTTAATTATATGGATTTTCTACAACACATGTATATAACAGCAACGATAAATAATCAACCATCATCTAGAGTGCACCACACAACTGCATAAGCATTAAATATAAATAATTAACACTTACACAGTCTGTCAACCCATCGATTGACATACAACTAAACAATCGGGATTAGTGTACGTCAAATATCATCCCAATACCCGTGTGGGGTTTCAAATCAACAAATACACATTTTATTTGTGCAGTTGGGCGATGTGTAAAGTTTATCGTCCCAATCAATATCAGTCAAATCAGTGTATATAAACAAATCATCCGATTTATTTATAAATATTTATTTTATATACACGTTAAAAATTATATTTTTAACCATAAAACATTTTCCACTATAAAATATTTTATTTCATTCCACATCACACAATCAAATTTCATAACATAGCAACCAAACAAACAAGTCATCCATGGTCTGTGGACGACGGGTGTCGGGTGCTATTAAACACCATCTGCATCCTAGTATATATTTCAAACTAGAAATAAATTAAAGGTGAGGAGTTCTCACCGACTAGCTAAACCAAACGCCTCGACTCTTCTTATGTAGGAAATCTTCGTCGTGCTCGCCTTTTGTCAATTTCATTGTCCATGGCCACTACATATATAAAAATCACAATTTTATATTGTTGCTATGTATATAAAAATTCTATTTTTACACAGCTACTATATAGATAAAAATTCTATTTTTATCTTGCCTCTATATAATAAAAATTATATTTTTATCACGCTATTCTCTATATAAAAATTATATTTTTATATCGCTCTTCTTCCAATAAAGAATATATTTTTATAACGCTCCTTCCTATATAAAAATTATATTTTTATATCTACTTCTAATACAAGGATCGAATTTTTATTTCATCGCTATAAAAATCATATTTCTATTTCAACGTATATATAATAAAAATCAGATTTTTATTTCGTTACATATATAAAGATCAAATTTTTACTATCTATATAATATAAAAATCGTATTTTTATTCTTCCTATGATATAAAAATCATAGCTTTATCATATTAAAAATCACATCTTTAAATGTATATACTATATAAAAATCACATCTTTAATTACTTAAACAAGTAAAAATGAAATTAAACGCTCACCACAGTTGGAGGAGGCTCGGGGAAAAGGCTAGAAGGGATCTAGACTGGAATGTAGTCACCGGTGACAAGAAAAAATCGGGTTTTTACTTGTCGGGGGCCCCCCGGGCGGCGCTGGCGATCAGGGGGCGGCGGCTTGGAGTGTAGGTGGCGCGGGGGTGGTGCGTTGGTCAGGTGGGGTCGGATTCGGCTGTGGTGACTAGAAGCGCCGGTTTGAGGGAAATAAGGGGCTGTGGTTTAATTCGAGGAGGAAGGAAGGAGGAAGAGGAGAAGAAGAGAGGGGGGTGACATCGGTGGTCGGCGCCGCCACCTGGGGGGCGATGTGATGGAGCGGCAGCGGCGGTTCCCCCCTGTCGCTCCTTCCATTTTTTTCTCGAATCAATTGAAACGGGGGGCCTGAGTGATAATAGGGTGAGAGAGAGAAGAGTTGACCAAATATATTTTTATATTATTTTAATTCAAAAAGTAACATTTTATTTCGGTCTCGAAATCGAACCCACCGACTGTCGTCCATAGCTAATTACCCCCATTCTGAACACAACGGGATATGTATCATAGGCTGATTCGATCATTTCGATCAGTTTTCATGAAAATCCATATATAACTCTATATATTGAATTTGACCGCACATTTCAATTTACTGGAGCTACATACTAATTAGAAAAATTCCTGAGAAATATTTTCAAGCTTCGTATATACGATAAGGTCCTAAAAAAACTAATTTCGTCAAATTCTGAGACCGTTTGAAAAATGGCCATTTTCCAATCGATTAAAATCAACTAAAACTAGTCAAACACATTTTCCTTCGCCACGCTCACATATTGATTCGAAAAATTACGAATTTTGAAACCTAGCAATAACTTGACATCACGGATCCAACAAAAGTGGTTTCGTCGAAAACCGAGGTCGTTTGCAAAATGGCTATTTTTAAGGGCCGAAATTCCATAGCGACTATTCTGAAATTTCAACTGGGCATAAATTTTTATCCCCGCTATGAAATTTCGATTTTTCGAATTCGTTGGAAATATATTCTCAATTAGATTCCAATATTTTTGGTTTCGCTAAAATCCGGTTTATATTGAATCCTGTACATTCATTTGAATTTTGAAATCGAATTATCGAACTACCGCGCCATTTTCAATTCCTTTTATAATTAAAATAAAATAATTATATTCTAACGATGATCTATATAAATATATACGTTCGAATTCAATTCAAAATAAATTCCTCGTCGTTATTATTTAAAATAATTCATTTTAAATATTCAAAATTCATCAAAATTGCCAAAATAAAAAATTTAAATTGGCTAAGAATTTCCGGGTTATTACACTATACCTTTTATCGCCTCTTCTCAAGTAGCTCCCCTACCTGCTTAAAAAGTTCCCTTTTTCTTTTAAGAGTCACAGGTCGCACAGGAAATGCAACTGGCTTTGCATTGTCTACCAAGTTTGTGCGGAAACCAATCTCGTGCCTTGGGGTAAACCCCGAACCTCATCACAAACATAAGGATACTCACAGCTATTGGTACAGGTCGGAAATCATCGATAGATACATCAGGAGGTTCTAGGAAACTAATCCATCCCTTGAATCAAACCGTACCTCATGGAATCAAGAACATATGCGTCGCAACCAAACTCGATGCCTGACACAGAGATTCTCAAAGCCCGACCAATTCTCGATAAATAAGTCGTACCTCCAATGGGGTTTGACACAATGACGGGATCCAAAACCATACTAGTATCTAGGTGCAGAGACTCAACTAAAGGATCAGATATAAAAGAATGCGAGGCGCTAGAAAAAGAATCCTAACAGGATGATCAGAAATAGAAATCAATCCTTCAATGGAAACTTTCCGACCCCTATCATGTCCGCTAGCTATGAGAACATTAGCTTGCCCTTTTCACTTTCTGCAACCATTTTTCAGATGACGCCTCGTTCTGAAATTGTGGTATTTCCTCTTTTCTTCCTTCATCTATATTCCCTTCTTAAGCCACCATTTTCTTTCATCTTTGAGCTGTGCTACTTAGCCCCAATTCCCTTATTCTCCTTTTTACCATTCTTGTGCAACATGCTAACTAGTCTCTTGAAAGTTGCGTCCATCGCACAAAAATCCTAATGAGGCTTGAAAGAAAATAAGACGCAGGTGAAACCACTATGGCTAAAGATGGAGGTTGGGCACTTCTTTGCCCTTCGATATGTACTGTAGTTTTAACATGTCTACAAAACCATGCCGAAATAGGGATGCCCTTTCAGGAAGAAACAGTTCCCCGAACAAAAGGAAAAGGTATCAAACGGAGAATCGAGAAGATATTTATGGCTTTGGGAAATATGCTTTTCAAAAACAAACTTTTTATTTTAAAATACTATGTTTTTGAGACCTTTTTGAAAACCATTTTCAAAATATTTTATCCGATCTTATAACCATATTCTCTGATACTAAATATGACACCCCACGTCCATTAATGTCACTCACTAAGGGAATGCATTAACTTTCGTGAAGCGTTATAGGTAAATAAGAGCATAATATCACGAGACAGACAAGTAAAATAGCAGCGGAATTAAAACTTTATTTAAATCATAACATTATGGTCCTAAATACTGAGTTTACATCATAGGTTTGAAATAACCAGTTACATGTTTAATAATCTGCCTTGCCAAAAAATATCAGAGTACAAAACCATATTTCCCAAGCAGAGCCATGAGAGAGTTGAAAATAAGTTAAAGTTGTACATCAATATCCAAAATCCAAGCTAAGCAGAAAGAATCCAAATCAACTCTAAGCACATCCACCCTGAGAACCTGAGGGTGATGGAAGAGGGAGAGGAGAAAACAAAAAGGATCAAACATAAAGTCTGGCGAGCCCGGTTACTTTTAAATGTAAATTAATAGAAGTATCATGGCAGGTATATAAAAAAACTGGAAAAACAAGAAAACAATAACAAGTGTGAACAAAGTAAGATAAGATGAACAAGATATATTACACTTCTTAAATACATTTATCTGCATCGCGCAGATACAAGTACATTAGAAGTAGAATGATCCCTACTAATATCGTTCCCTTACACTTTCTTGATTATTAGGTTAATAGCACTCAAGACTTATACGCGCATCGTACCCATTTACTTTCCCATGAATTCACCAAATACAATATGTGTAGCTATCTCTCAATATTGAGATATATCCCATGGTACTCCGCTCGCATGATCTCCACTGAAATTAACGCAGTCCCTCATCCCACGCCGGAGTGACGTACGGATCCCTGTATATCGATATTACGTTTCGCATAGATCCGCCATTACTATGCTATGTAAGCGTACGGACCGCCACCATTGATCGAATCAGACTCCAGATCAGTGTAATTCCCTCTAGTCTACGATACATCACCCAGAGCTAATGTGCATGTATCAAGACTATCCCACGTATGTACTATAATTGTAGCTCGATGCCTCAATCGCACGTCCTCTAATGTGCACCGAGTTCCATGACAGGGCTAAACACAGAACTCGGTTGGGAACTTTTCCATATCTGTATAGGCCCATCTTTAAGAGTCTTCAAATACATATAATCCTCGGGTCTGTTTTCCATGGTGGCTATGGACCCACCTCGGCCCCTCCCTCAACTAGTAAAGACTACAGAGCTAAGCGAACGCACCTAAAACAACCAATCTAAACATCCATGTGGCGTCTCCCCTCAGCCCCGTGCCTCGATAGTGAAAGGTGAAATGATATCTTGGGGTTAGCTCTAGTCTTTTCGCATCCCGCTGGTTGCCGATGATGGGTATCCGACGATCTACTATCCTTGTCGGTCCTGACCTTCCACCTCCTCGTGAGGCAACCGTCGAATCACCCTGATGTCACCTCGTCATAGCATTCTGACTGCATAGAAAGCTCTGCAGTCAAGGCCCACCCACCTGGCAGTTACGCGCAGACCCAACCTCTGTGAACACAGTCCGAAACTACACCACCACAGAGGAGTACCAGGAGCACCTTCAACGTCTCAGGAAGCCGTTTGCTTTCCCTTCTAGTCCTTCAGAGCCGTCATAACAATCAGATGAATGTGTGCTCCCCTCATGCCTTATAACACCTCGATGATCTACCCCGTTGGGTTATTCACCCTCAAACGTACGGACTGGTCCAAGCACCTCATTTTAATATGTTATTAGACCCTATGTCTAAACATTCTATTACGAGCTTGCCTTACCTCACTGGGTTTTCATCTAACTTGGTTGTTATCATTCATATTGAATTCTTATTCAAATTACCAAGTTTCTCTTGCTTAGTAATTTCAATCATATAGCCTAATCCATTTAAGTTTATTAATAAGCCCACAACATGTTATTCTCTAGAATGTGGCCCAAGGTCCGGAATCCACAATCTATTTTATATTCTTGCTTAGTTATATCATTGAAATAACATGTTTTACTTAATATGTAATTAAGTATATCCAATTCACATGTTTTCTAATTAACATGTTACTTACCATTTATGATTAAATATATCTTATTTCATTTTAAAAGTTTTCCTAATTCTTTCTCATTTAATCATAAATTCAATTTACATCGTCACTACAATGTATCGTTGTCTACTAAGCAGATTATTACACATATCTATTTATACCAGTTATGCTTACCCTACAAGGTGTCTTCCAGTTACATAACTTTATTATTTCTACTGGTTATGTATACCACTATGTGTCTTTAATTACATAACCTTATTGGGTTAAGTTCGTGGGCCTATACGTAAATATTACCCACCCCCTATAATTTACTTAACCCACCCATTACACATCAATTTTACTTAACCTAACTCAAGTTCATAATCATACCATCCTAATGGATTACTTAGGTTAAGTAGTCCAATTCATTACCATGTCCAATTATGGTTATAATGGGTTAGACCTCCCACATTATGCCTACAACGTGTGGACGCTGGATATGTCGGTCGGGTCCGGGCAGTCTTATTCCACAGTTGGTTCTAACCTCGTGTCTTAGCTCGATTCGTATTTACGTACTTAGACCTCCCACATTACGTTCAACATTAGTGGCCGCTGGATATGTCGGTCGGGTCCGGGCAGACTTGCACCACTAATGTTACCTAACCTCGTGTCATAAGTACAATTACAATTCCTACTTGTAATTACTAAACATTCCATTATTAATTAATTAATCAATTAAACCTTCCCTTTTAGAATTATGCCTAGTTCACTATTCAAATTATAGACTCTTATGCCTCGTTTTAATTCGCCTTTTAATTATGCACCATATGCCCCTTATCATAAATTAAGGCATATATATATATATGTGTATATATGTATATGTATGTATATATATATATATCACAAACCCAAACCCACATATTTTCCTATTTATACCTAAAATTCTTATTCACATCCTTTCTAATTTATATCCCAAATTAATATTTAGACATGTCCCATTTTATACCCAATTCCATATTTACATATATTCCAATACAAGTTGTACCCAAACCCAAATTTGCATTTTTCTAATGTATGCCTATAATTTATATTCATACATGTACCAATTTATATGCCAAATTAACACTTACGCGTACGAATACAAATTAACCCAAATTCATGTTTTCCAGTTTGTGCCTAAAATTCGCATTCATGTTATCCAATATGAGACATGCCCCCAAATCCATATTCATATATTTTCCCCATTTTACGCCCAATTTATATTCATAGTTTCCAATATCAATTATGCCCCAAATTATGTCTTTTCCTATTATTCTCAATTTCGCACGTTCGCATTTTTCAGCGTTAGGAATAGGCTCGAAGGTAGCTTGGCTATATGAAAATAAAAAGAAAAGGAAGAGAAAGAAAAGAATCAGAGCAGGCGTAATAACGAATCAATAATATAACAGTAGAAATAGGCATAAAACTGAATAGACGTATTATGACAAGTTTAGATTTGAAGACGATAAAAACATATAAGAATAGATCAGAGGAATATGTCATAATAGAACTGATTAGGCACTGATCCAAGATCCTATTTTTATATACATATCACGATTACTAATTAGATATTCAGATCTAAAAAAACATGAACTCATAGTGAATTTGCTGCGAAGACCATGTTGAATAAGTTGTTGTAGCCACTGCTGATTTTGTTGTAGAAATCTTTGAATATGTATACTCCTTTTTTTTTGAATTGATTTAAAAGAAGAACCATTTTAATTTTCATCGCAGCAGAGCTTCGCCGTCACCATTATTTTTCTATGAATAAAACCTAGATTTAGGGTTCTTTTTATAGGAGTAACGGAGCAACCAAGACCATCGGACTAGATCAGGAACCATAGGAATTGTCCATGTCATCCGACCAATAGAAAACAACCATGTTGCAAAAAAACATTCTTTAACCAATAAAAACGCGCCATGTGTGCAACATGATGCGCAACAGCAGGGGTGTTGACACCCACACGTCATACATACATACATACATATATATATATATATTATGTATTTATTTTTCTTTTTAACCATCTTTCTAGTTAATCCTCCAATTAAACCTTTTTACACTAAACCGCTTTTTAATTGAACTGCGTTCACACTAAGCCTCTTTTTAGTCATTCCCATAAAACAAAAATATGGCACTGGTGGGGATTTAACTCTGTACCTCTCATATGCAAGTCACATATTCTAGCCAAATGAGCTACTAAGTCTTTTGTTTAAAACCTTATAACAATGCTACATATTATTCTTTCCACATTCCTCTTTCTCATGTTTTGTTGCAATATTTAATTTAAAAATATCTTTTTCATCCTAAATCGGTTTTCTGCAAACCATAGGTCTAAATTGATTAGAAAACCGCCACGAACGCAATGACACT
This sequence comes from Allium sativum, assembly GCA_030737875.1. Lineage (NCBI taxonomy): Eukaryota > Viridiplantae > Streptophyta > Magnoliopsida > Asparagales > Amaryllidaceae > Allium > Allium sativum. The sequence continues at coordinate 66,512,261 of CM060913.1, forward strand.
AATTTCGTGATCAAATTCCTGAAGCTCTTCAAATTTTCCTTTTTATTTCTATTTAATTGTTCGCATGCATTTCTTCGCATTTCATGTATTGCATTTAATTTCTTTTATTCATCTTTTTCCTTCTTTTCACTGCACGAACTTATTACATGCAATTTTATTGTCATTATTTAATTTTCCTCTTAAATATATCTATGTATATAATATATATACATATTTCCACATTTTTTATTTCATTAAAAATGCGGGGTGTTACATTCTCCCCTACTCAAGGGATTTCGTCCTCGAAATCTCTAAGTTAAGAAGAACGTATATCCTAACATCCAATAATCATACATCCATCTAGCAATCACAGGTATCCATTGTCCTTAAGGAACTTCTAATGCTTTTCATGAACATATGCAATAGTGTGCGTATATGTCCGTAAACTAATGCGAAAGATCAGCCGGTCTACTGATTCAGCTGACCTCCTTAATGCAATGTATGTTTGTGCCATGCGACCAAAAATGTATGCAAATCAACCTAATACATGTAAGTTCTATATGTGTGCACAATTATTCATCCAAATGCGGCATCAATGTAACAATAATCCTATCTTCATCCATAAAAAATTAAAATGTACACACATCAATATGCAATATGTAAGTGATTGAGCCGATCTAGTGCTTATTGTGTGTGTGTATGCATCCATGAGCAATCACTAGCAAACACTTGCATCCAACACATATAACATGTCTCAAATACATGTTTACATACATTAGTTTTCAACTTAAAGACTCGATCAATAGGAGATATTCAAACGATAGATACAAGTATTAATTCGAAGATTGGAAAAAGAAGTTAGCAACACATCCTCGAAAAGGAAAGGATATGAAGCATGAATCTTGTCCTCCGCTTCCCAAGTAGCATCCTCGCGGTCCTCTCCCCATTGCACTTTTACTAGCTTCACTTCTTTGTTGCATAATTTCTTAACCTCCGATCCAAGTATGCAAGTCGGAACTCGTCCAATCGTTACTTCCTTCTCTCCTTTCACTTCCTCCCGCAAGTTTGGCTCCAATATCTCGAACTCTATACCCTTTATCACCTCTTCTCAAGTATCTCCCCTACTTGCTTACAAAGTTCCCTTTTTTCTTTTAAGAGTCACAGGTCGCACGGGAAATGCAACTGGCTTTGCATTGTCTACCAAGTTTGTGCAGAAACCAATCTCGTGCCTCGGGGTAAACCCCGAACCTCATCAAAAACATAAGGATTCCCAAACTATTGGTACAGGTCGGAAATCGTCGATAGATACATCAAGAGGTTCTAGGAATCTAATCCATCCCTAGAATCAAACCGTACCTCATGGAATCAAGAACATATGCGTCGCAACCAAACTCGACGCCTGACACAGAGATTCTCAAACCCCGACCAATCCTCGATAAATAAGCTGTATCTCCAATGGGGTTTGAGACAATGACTGGATCCAAAACCATACTAGTATCTAGGTGCAGAGACTCAACTAAAGGATCATATATAAAAGAATGCAAGGCGCTAGAAAAAGAATCCTAACAGGATGATCAGAAATAGAAATCAATCCTTCGATGGAAACTTTCCTACCCCTTTCCTGTCCACTAGCTATGAGAACATTAGCTTTCCCTTTTCTCTTTTTGCAACCATTTTCCAGATGACCCCTCGTTCCAAAATTATGGTATTTCCTCTTTTCTTCCTTCATCTATATTCCCTTCTTAAGCCACCATTTTCTTTCATCTTTGGGTTGTGCTCCTTAGCCCCAATTCCCTTATTCTCCTTTTTACCATTCTTGTGTAATGTTCTAACCAGTCTCTTGAAAACTGCCTCCAATCGCATGGAAATCCTTACGAGGCTTGAAAGAAAATAAGAAGCAGGTGAAACCTCTGCAGCTAAAGATGAACGTTGGGCACTTCTTAGCCCTTCGATAGTACTGTAGTTTTAACATGCATACGAAACCTTGCTGAAATAGGGATGCCCTTTCGGGAAGAAACAGTTCCCCAAACAAAAGGAAAAGGAATCAAACGGAGAATCGAGAAGATATTTATGGCTTTTGGAAATATTCTTTTCAAAAACAAACTTTTTATTTTAAAATACTTCGTCATTTAGACCTTTTTGAAAACCATTTTCAAAATATTTTATCTGATCTTATAACCATATGCTCTGATACCAAATGTGACACCCCACGTCCATTAATGTCACTCACTAAGGGAATGCTTTAACTTTCGTGAAGTGTTATAGGTAAATAAGAACATAATATCACAAGACAGACATGTAAAATAGCAGCGGAATCAAAACTTTATTTAAATCATAACATCGTGGTCCCAAATACTGAGTTTACATCATAGGTTTGAAATAACCAGTTGCATGTCTAATAATCTGTCTTGCCAAAAATATCAGAGTACAAAAGCATAAACCATATTTCCCAAGCAGAGCCATGAGTGAGTTGACAATAAGTCGAAACTGTACATCAATTCTCAATATCCAAGCTAAGCCGAGAGAATCCAAATCAACTCTAAGCACTTCCACCCTGAGAACCTAGGGGGGAACGGAAGAGAGAGAGGAGAAAATGAAAAGGGTCAGACATAAAGTCTGGCGAGTCCAGTTGCTTTTAAGTGTAAATAAATAAAAGTATCATGACAGGTATATAAAAAACTGGAAGAACAAGATAACAATAACAAGTGTGAACAGAGCAAGATAAGACGAACATGATATATTACATTTCTTGAATACATTTCTCTGCACTGCGCAGATACTAGTATATCAGAAGTAGAATGATCCCTACTAATATCGTTCCCTTACATTTTCTTGATTATTAGGTTACTTGGGTTAATATCACTCAAGACCTATACGCGCATCGTACCCATTTACTTTCCCATGAATTAACCTAATACAATATGTGTAGCTATCTCTCAATATTGAGATATACCCCATGGTACTCCACTCGCACGGTCTCTACCGAAATGAACGCAGTCCCTCATCCTACGCCGGAATGACGTACAGATCCCTATATATCGATCACTACTACAAAAGTGGGCAAATTCGACGCTAATTTAATGTGGCCTTATATTGAAAAAGCATTGTCGTAGCCCCTTTTTTCAAATAGGCAACACCAGAGACCCGTGGCATCTGCGGTCGTTGCCTTAGCCCTCTAAGGCAGCGCTTTTGCCGATCCACTGCCACGGAAAGAAAGTATTGCATTATAGCCGTAATGCAACACTATTTGCACGTAATGCAACATTATTCAGCGTTGCCTTAAGTATTAATTAGGGCCTGTCTTCCAGTGGGGCTACGTCAGCTTTCCACGTCAAACACGACACGTCATCTCTCCATGTCAGCTGCCAACGTGGCACATGCCACGTCAGCTATCCACGTCAGCTATGAGGTCCACGTGCGACCCCACTGCAATATGTAGTGCAACACCACTACAATATGTAATGCAACACCACTGCAATATGTAATGCAACAACATTATCATGAAATGCAATATCAATAAAAGCTAATGCAACAGTAGAAGATAGCAAATACAATGCTTTAATTCAAAATTTTGCAATACAGGCTTTGTACAAGAAACTCATCTAAAGCAATTGTTTTAATTATCCAAATATCAAAACTCAAAAATCAACTACACATTTTTCTTCATTGTATACAGTAAGCTCCATTCCTGGCCATTCCTCCATTCCTGGCCAATTCATTAGCGTATTTTGAACATGTACACATGTGTCCACATCTGCAAAATGTATTACTCATTTATATATATGAATCATATATATGCAGCAATCAAATTGCAATAGGAAATATATATGTATGTACCTATACATATGTGTGCCACATCTGCAAAATGTATCCCTCTGCCTTCCAGAATTAAATATGCACCTGAAATGATAACAAGTTATTTGATAAGTGGTGGAATCGAATGGTCATTGGCCTTCTTAACAAAATGTTATGAACACAATTACTACAGTGGACTTATTGACCATTGGCGATTGGTCACTCATGCCAGCTACCAAGCAATTTCAGTATGCTTCGTCTTCTGAGCAGAAAGTTGTCAATTCGCATATTCCTGCAACGTTCAGTGCGTCACTTCATATCCTTTTAAGCTTCAGAACCATATTGTCATCTACATCTTCAACTCCTAACTAAACAAACCTCCATCGTCAAAAGTAAAAAAAAACGATGGAGGACTCTTCACTATGCATCACTGCCACTGTTCTTACAAGACATTGGAGTTACGAATTTGTACAACTCACGCTTAGGCATACTCTGGAGCATAATGAGTGGCCTATACGAGTTATACCCAATAACTCTTTTCTAATAACATGCCCATCTTACATTAAGCGTGATCATGCGCTATTGTTGAAACTTTTTACAAAACGTGGAGGTGCTTTTTATGTGCAACAATGGTCTGGTGAAGAATTTGAGCCTGAACCAGCGTTCGAGGAAGAATCATGGGCTAGAGTTGTTGGCTTTCCCGAGTTCCTGAAGAAAAATGTTCCTACAATTAAAGAATTAATGATGCCAATGGGAAATGTACGTGAAATCGACAACTGTCCTTGGTATCCAATTGACCATAGATCATTATACCTGAAAATGGAATTTTATGAAGGCATTGGCTTGGAGAATACTTTTTCTGCTCAATTCGACAACAAGGTTTACCTCATTAGGGTTCAGCGCTATACCCATGCTCATCCTCTCCTTACAAGGCCTGAACTTCTGTTTGTGGGCAATAGGGAGCTACCGATGATATGATTTTTTTGTGATCATAGGTAAATTTTACTTCCATCCACAGTTTTTTTAGTTAATCCACACTATGTTTGGCCAATCGAAGTAAATTTGCCAAAGAACACACTCACAGCGTGTTCATTCAATTATGCTCTATCCTTAACATACATACAATGAGACACAACCACACATGCACACACTCACATACATACATCATTATTAGCATCTACAGATGGAAAATATATGCATTATTAGCATTCGATTTAACCCAGTATAGTTATCATCATTTAACATAATATTTCAAATGTCATACCATTTTTTGGGAGTACCACAACCCCTAGCCGAGAATTTGTGTGAAGTATATAAATATAAACTAAACCTTTTCTTATTTGATTGTGACCATATAATGAGACACAACCAGATGACCAACATTCAACTAGAAAGTAGCTATACCAACATTAGCAAAAAACAACACATTATCACAAGTGGATTGTCTTATCTAGAAGTAATCATTTCTTCTTAAAACTATGATCGTTTATATGAGGTGCTAATTGGAATATATCAATGATCATGTAATCCCCTTTCAGTCACTCTGACATAGACAATGCCTCTAACATGGACAATGACTCTGACATGGACACTGACTCTGAAGAAAAAGAAGAAGATGCCGGTGCTGATGCTGGTGTGGATGCTGGTGTGGATGCTGGTGATGATGCCGGTGCTGATGTTTGTGAATGTTGGTTTTTTTCTGCTGGTAATGATTTTTGACTTGAAAGTTTGTGAATATTTGTGAAACTTTGTGAATGTTTGTGAATGTTGTGATGAATGCTGGTGATGGTTGTTGGCTTGAATGTTTGTGGAAGTTTGTGATTGTTGGTGATGAATGTTGGCTTGGATGTTTGTGAATGGCTCTAATGGTAGTGAATGTTTGTGAATGCTGGTGATTTTTTTTAATCTTTTACCGGGAACTTGCTTGAGCGTGCATGTATACTTGTGCGTGCGTGTATACTTATGTGTGTATACTTGAGCGTGTATACTTGTGCGTGTATACTTATGATACTTGAGCGTGTATACTTGTGATACTTGTGCGTGTATACTTGTGCATGCCTTCAGATGGCTGCCTTATGATACTTGTGCGTGTATACTTATGATACTTGAGCGTGTATACTTATGATACTTGTGCGTGTATACTTATGATACTTATGATACTTGAGTGTGTATACTTATGATACTTGTGCGTATATACTTGTGCGTTCATTCAGATGTTGCCTTTTGTTACTTGTGCGTGTATACTTGTGCATGTATACTTGAGCGTGTATACTTGTGCATGCGTGTATACTTGTGCGTGTATGCACTACGTGTATGATGTGTATTGTAATAAAAAATCGTGTATACTTGTGCGTGTATGCACTGCGTGTATCACAAAACCTCGGTGCAAACACACCGCAATGCAAATTAACCTCAAGCATACAAATTAAACACTGGTGTAAGGTATGAACCTCAAGTAGTGCAAATTAACCGCAGTCCCCATTCCTTAACTAGCTCGATCTCTACAATAAACCAATGTCTTTTTCATGCCAATAGCCCGGTTCTCATGGTTTATTGCTGGGTATAATTTTCGAATAAACCTCAGCATAATCCCAAATCCCAAATAAAAAATAAGCGCAACTAATTACTCATAAGAAAATGGGTTTTCCAAAATGTAACAAATGAACAAATTACTAATTACTCATAATCCAATCTATAATAAGCGCAACTAATACACAGTGTTATATAAACCGAACCTGAGGGAAAAAACTGGCGATGTCAGCACCCTAAGCAATCAAAGCTAGAAAGCGTTTCAAAGCTTCATCCTTTTCGGAATAGAATTTGCTATCGAGGAGAGGAGCGATTAGATGATTAGGTTTAAATTTGTGAATTTAGGTTTAAATTTTTGTCAATAGTAAAAAGGGGGAAATCGATTAGATGATAAAGAAGAAAACGATTTCATGAAGGGAGAAGATCGCGCCAAAATTTCGTCAAAATTATGAATGACGTGGCTGTCAATGGTTGGATGATGGCTAACATTAAGATCATCAGATCCGTAGATGGTTTGAACCGTTGGATTAATCTTTCATCTACGGTTGGGGTTTTTATACGATGATAACGCGGATCGCTGAGCTGGATTATATATACATAATGCTATGCTTTTAACTAGTGTTGCACATCAAAACACTAAAATTCCCACCGCAACAGTGCATCCACGTATAATGCAACAACATATGAATACTGTTGCAGTAGCTCAAAGAAATCACAGCTTTTGCCACACTTTTCATGCAACGCACACAAATTAGTGTCGAATATCCCCACTTTTGTAGTAGTAGATGTTACGTTTCGCATAGATCTGCCGTTACTATGCTGTGTAAGCGTACGGACTGCCACCATCGAACAAATCAGACTCGAAATCGTAGTAATGCCCTCTAGTCTACGATACATCACCCAGGGCTGATGTGCATGTATATAGACTGTCCCACGTATGTACTATAATTGTAGCTCGATGCCTCAATCGCACATCCTCTAATGTGCACCGAGTTCCGTGACAGGGCTAAACTCGGTCGGGAGCTTTTCCATATATGTACAGGCCCGTCTTTAAGAGCCTTCAAATACAGATAATCCTTGGGTCTGTTTTCCATGGTGGCTATGGCCCCAACTCGGCCTCTCCCTCAACTAGTAAAGACTACGGAGCTAACCGACCGCCCCTAAACCAACCAATCTAAACATCCATGTGGTGTCTCCCCTCAACCCCGTACCTCGATAGTGAAGGGTGAAATGATATCTTGGGGTTAGCTGTAGTCTTTTCGCATCCCGCTGGCTGCCGATGACGGGTATCTGACGATCTACTATACTTGTCGGTCCTGACCTTCCCCCTTCTCGTGAGGCAACTGTCAAATCACCTTGATGTCACCTCATCACATCATTCTGACTGCATAGCTACCTCTGCAGTCAAGGCCCACCCACTTGGTAGTAACACGCCGACCCAACCTCTGTGAGCACAGTCCGAAACTACACCACCACAGAGGACTACCAGGAGCACATTCAACGTCTTAGGAAGCCGCGTGCTTCCCCTTCTAGTCCTTCGGAGCCGTCATAACAATCAGATGAACGTGCGCTCCCCTCTGCCTTATAACACCTCGATGATCTACCCCGTTGGGTAATTCACCATCAAACGTACGAACTGGTCCAAGCGCCTCATTTTAATATGTTATTAGACCCTATGTCTAAACATTCTATTACGCGCTTACCTTACCTCACCGAGTTTTCAACTAACTTGGTTATTACCATTCATATTGAATTCTTATTCAAATTAAAAATTTCTCTTGCTTATTAATTTCAATCATATAACTTAATCCATTTAAGTTTATTAATAAGCCCACAACATGTTATTCTCTAGATTGTGGCCTAAGGTCCGAAATCGATAATCTATTTTATATTGTTGCTTAGTTATATCATTACAATAACATGTTTTACTTAATATGTAATTAAGTATATCCAATTCACATGTTTTCTAATTAACATGTTACTTACCATTTATGATTAAATATAACTTATTTCATTTTACAAGTTTTCTTCATTCTTTCTCATTTAACCATAAATTCAATTTACATCGTCACTACAACGTATCATTGTCTACTTAGCAGATTATTACACATATCTATTTCTACAAATTATGCTTACCCTACAAGTTGTCTTCCACTTACATAACTTTATTATTTCTACTGGTTATGTATACCACTAGGTGTCATTAATTACATAAACTTATTGGGTTAAGTTCGTGGGCCTATATGTTAATATTACCCACCCCCTCTAATTTACTTAACCCACCCATTACCCATCAATTTTACTTAACCCTAACTCAAGTTCATAATCATACAATCCTAATGGATTAACATAGATTAAGTAGTCCAATTCATTACCATGTCCAATTATGGTTATAATGGGCTAGACCTCCCACATCAGGCCTACAACGTGTGGATGCTGGATATGTCGGTCGGGTCCGGGAAGTCTTATTCCACAGTTGGGTCTAACCTCGTGTCTTAGCCCCATTTGTATTTACGTACTTGGACCTCCCACATTAGATTCAACATTAGTGGCTGCTGGATATGTCGGTTGGGTCCGGGCAGACTTCCACCACTAATGTAACCTAACCTCTTGTCATAAGTACAATTACAATTCTAATTGTAATTACTAAACATTCCATTATTAATTAATTAATCAATTAAACCTTTCCGCATTTGAATTATGTCTAATTCACTATTCATATTATAGACTTTTATGCCTCTTTTTAATTCACCTTTTAATTATGCACCATATGCCCCTTATCATAAATTAAGACATATATATATATGTATAAATATATATATATATATATATGTGTGTGTGTGTGTGTGTGTATAAATCTATATCTATATATATATATTGCACAAACCCAAACCCACATATTTTCCAATTTATACCTAAAATTCTTATTCACATACGTTCTAATTTATGTCCCAAATTAATATTTAGACATGCCCCTTCTATACCCAATTCCATATTTACATATATTCCAATACAAGTTGTACCCAAACCCATATTTTCATATTTCTAATGGTTGCCTAAAATTCATATTTATACATGTACCAATTTATATGCCAAATTAATATTTACACGTTCCAATACAAATTAACCCAAATTCATGTTTTCCAATTTGTGCCTAAAATTTGCATTCATATTATCCAATATGAAACATGCCCCCAAATCCATATTCGTATATTTTCCCCATTTTATGCCCAATTTATATTCATATTTTCCAATAACAATTATGCCCCAAATTATGTCTTTTCCTATTATTCTCAATTTCGCACGTTCGCATTTTTCAGCGTTAGGCCTAGGCTCGAAGGTAGCCTGGCTATATGAAAATAAAAAGAAAAAGAAGAGAAAGAAAAGAATCAGAGCAGGCATAATAACGAATCAATAACATAACAGTAGAAATAGGCATAAAACTGAATGGACATATTATGACAAGTTTAGATTTGGTGACGATATAAACATATAAGAATAGATCAGAGGAATATGTCATAATAGAATTGATTAGGCACTGATTCAAGATCCAATTTTTATTTACATATCACGATTACTAATTAGATATTCAGATCTAAAAATAACATGAACCCACAGTGAATTTGTTGCGAAGAACATGTTGAATAAGTTGTTGTAGCCACTGCTGATTTTGTTGTAGAAATCTTTAAATATGTATAATCCTTTTTTTTAATTGATTTAGAATAAGAAGAAGAAGAAGAACCATTTTAATTTTCATCATAGAAGAGCTTCGCCATCACCAATATTTTTCTATGAACAAAACCTAGATTTAGGGTTCTTTTTATCGGAATAGTGGAGCAACCAAGACCATCGGATTAGATCAGGAACCATAGGTATCGCCACGTCACCCGACCAATAGAAAACAGCCATGTTGCGAAAAAACAATCTTTAACCAATAAAAACGCGCCATGTGTGCAACCAGGGGCGGAGCCATGCGTGGCCTAGGGTGGGCACGTGCCACTCTCAAAAAGTTGCAAAACGTTAAATAAAAAAAATTAACAAAACGATACAAAATTGCTCACAGGAAAAAGGAAGAAAGAAACCTAGGCATTAGCTCCGGCGATTATCAACTATTGATGATAATAGCTCTGATCCAATAGTTGTAATCCACTAATAGTTCCGATTTCCATGTGCGTTTCAACCGATGTAATAGCTCTGCCCAGAAGTAATTTGCACCGATAAAAGCAGAAAAAACCCTAGGCGATTATCAACTATTGGTGATAATAGCTCCGATCTCCGGCGAACCGACTTCCGCTCCGGCCTCTCCAGCGAACCGCCTCCGGCTCTGGCCACTAGCGAACTACCTCCAGCCTTCCAGGCCCGGCTTCGGTTAGCGAATCTTTTTATTTGTTGAATTGAGTTTTTCCCCAACTGAAATTTGTGAGTGAGATTTTAAGAAAGGTATGTGTAACACCCCACGTCCATTAATGCCACTCACAAAGGGAATGCATTAACTTCCATGGAGGTTTTAAGTGAATATAGAACAGTAAAATTACAACAAGACAGATATAAAATAGTACTTGGAAATTCAAAAACTTTATTTCATTATAGCAGAAGTCAAAACATGTTTGATTACATCATAACACCATATTCAATGTCAAGTACAATATCTATCTTGATAAAACAAGTACATAATCCCATTACATGAATAGCCATTAAAAAGAAAGATAACAAGCTGGACTTTACTTCAGCAGTCCAAGCTTTCCAGAAGATAAGCGATCCAACTAGACTCCACTAGAACTTGGCCCAACCTGCGGACCTGAAGGGAGAAAAAGGATGGAAAAGAGGGGGTCAGACATAAAGTCTGGTGAATATGATAATTCTACAATACTATTACCAAAATAACTGGACTAAGGCATAAGCTGGAAAACAAGAAAATGTCTATGAAGAGCAGATTAAGGACATAGACAATCGCTAAAGGCAACGTTATAGGCGCTCCTAAATACTAAAGGATAAACACTATACTGCACCACACCAGTCACCCTAAAGATTCATCCCACTTAGCTTCACTTAGAAACTTTCCCAATGGCTTTACGTACCCCTAGCTGACTACATAGGTGCCGCCTGCCCCTATCTCCACTAGGTGTACCCTACTTCCCATTATTCGATCGGCTCCCTAACTCGTAGATACCCGTGCTGGCCCCACAGTGGGGTGTATCACTCCCCTAAAGTGGCAACCTGATACAACGGACATGCACGGCTTATACCTACACGATGCAACAACGTCTTACCTACCAGCCCGGGTCCACACACGCATATGAAACCCGTTGGACTTGCGTTGCCACCGCTCCCTGTTTTGGCCTCTTATAGTCAAACCCAGTATGCGTGTCCCGTCCTCGACTTGGGTCGAGCCCACAAAGATACGTTTTGGGATACTGGTTGAAATGGGCCCCCGCTATTTACCACAAGCATTCCACCTAAGCTTGTCCCCATTAGTCCATCCCACTTAACCCACTTAGTCATGTTCATTTACATGTGTGTTTGGTTAAGTCTAATCGTATTTCAAATGCCTCTAAAGGCAACCACCAGATTCCTCATGCCCCCCAAGGCACCTACTTAACCCCCATGTCCCACCTTACATGATTATCTGGTTAAGTATTTCTTAGTTCATTAAGGCCATAACCTCATAAAGACCTCTCACATTAGACTGGCATTTATGGCAGCTGGATTTGCCGGGCGGGTCCGGGCAGTCTTACACCATAAAAGAGTCCAACCTCGTGTCTTTACAACTGTTATGCTTTAGTTTGGGCCTAGGACCTCTCACATTGGGCCGACATTTGTGACTACTGGATTTGCCGGGCGGGTCCGGGCAGGTTTACATCACAAACGGGTCCAACCTCGTGTCCTAAGCATTGATTATTAATAATAATCCACTTTCCCCCAATTTTAATAATTCCCTACTTGAATTATTAATTACTTCCAATTTTTAACAATGTCCATAATTGACTCAATTATGGACATCCATTCATGGTATGCAAAATCTTACAAAATTGCACCCAATTTATTAATTCCTAATATTACCCCTACCCCACGTTTGAACGTTTATTCGCAAAATATATGTTAGACTCGAATAGCCTAACTCATAGCATAAAAGAGATTATCATAATAACAACATGTATATGTGACCAAATGAATCATAATATGGGGTGAAACTTGCATATGTCCAACTTGCATAGATTATACATGTCATGGACCTAAAGGTGTCAACTTGTTCAAAATTCACCTAATATAATCTCAATCAATTTTCATAAACTTACATATGAACATGTGTGAATCAACATCATCTAATTTTTTAACAACATGGTTTTATATGGGTACACCTAACTCAATAGGCAAATTCCCATAATCAAGTTTTATTTAATTATAGTTTCAAGTTTATGGGTACACCTAACCTAATAGGCAAATTCCCATAAACAAGATCCATTTAAATTAAGAAAAAAAACATAACTTTAAGCATGATCCAACAACATCATGATTTTTCAACATAATATAGCATGATTTATAACATGGCATAGTATGATAGTATAACATAGCTTGACATGATTCTCAACATAGCACGACATAGCATAAGAGAATTTACAACATAGCATGACATAGCATATATAATTTACATCATACGACAACATAATAACATAATAAGAGATCCACAATATATAGAATTTACAATTACAAATCACATCACTTTCTTGTGATCCATTCATAACTGAGTCAAATTAGTTTGTAATAGTCTTGTGAGAATCATCATACTCACCAATAAAAGAAAAGGATTAGAGAAAGAGAGATCTTTTGATTTGATTTGTGTAGATTTAGTTGTAGATGATTAGGCTTCCTCTCCTTAGTTTGTGACGGCTATGCTGAACTCCATGGCAGCAGCATGACGGTAGCTTCTCTAATTTTACAAGTGATTTAGGTCTAGGGTCTACCCACTTATTTATAGATTTTAGAATTCATTTAGGCCATTAGATTTAACCTAGAAATAACCGCAGCCGTTCAGACAAGATGGGGTTTATCTTGTTGACTCAGCAATGAGTCAGAAGTGACTCAGCAAACAATCAACATATTAATAAACTTCTATTCATGTCATAAATATATATATATTTTCTACAATGTACATATTAGATACATCCCCCTTTACTTATTATTGTTTTTATATACATATTAGATACATCCCCTCTCTCACACACTTATTAATATTTTTATATTCATATTAGATACATCCCCTCTCTTACATACTTATTAATATCTTTATATTCATATTAGATACATCCCCTCTCTTACATATTTATTAATATTTTTATATTCATATTAGATACATCCCCTCTTCTACACACTTATTATTATTTTAGCAACTTTAGTGTTAATAGAAAATTCGGGGTGTTACATTCTCCCCTCCTTTTAGGATTTCGTCCCCGAAATCTTCAAGTCTGGAAGAATGTATATCCTACCATCCAAACGTCCATCTACTCATCCATCATACACAGGCATCCATTGTCCTTACAGACTTCTAATGCTTTCATGTTTAAATGCACAGTGTGTGTATATGTCCGTATCTAATGCAAAATCAGGCGGTCCACTAATTCAGTTGACCTCCTTAATGCAACTATGATCGTGCCATGCATCCATTATGTATGCAAAAGATTCTTAATGCTACATAATACTTCTATATCCGTGCACAACCATCATCTGAATGCAGCATCCACATGATAATACAACCATCGTTCATCCATTTTACTAAATACATCCATATATATGCAATATGCAATATGTAGTGACTGAGCCGATCTAGTGCCTAAAGTGTGTGTATATATGCATCCACGAGCAACCACTAGCAAACACTTGCATCCATTTTGCATCCATCATACATAACATGTCTCAAACACATGTTTCAACCATAGGATTATCCTAACTAAAGGTCAAAGATACTAATGAGAGGACATACTAAAGATAAGATAAGATAAGCTAAGCGATAAAGGAGAAATTAAAAGACATACCCTCAAAAAAGAAAAGGGTACAACGAACGCATCTTCTCTTCTGTCTCCCAAGTTGCGTTGCTCTCATCATCTCCCCATTGCACTTTAACCAGTCTGACCTCTCGATTCCTCAACTTTTTGATCTCCGACCCAAGAATGCATGTAGGAGCTCATCTAATTGTTGCATCACGCTCTATTTCCACCTCTTTAAGCAAGCTCGGCTCTACCACCTCCGCGGTCTTGTGCAAACACTTCCTCAAATGTGATACATGGAATACGTCGTGTACTCCACTAAGTTTCTCAGGCAACTCCACCCTATATGCCATCTTCCCAATCCTGTTTTTTTATAGGAAACGGCCCTACAAACCTTGGTGCTAATTTCCCCACGGACCCAAAGCGAACAACATTCTGTAACGGAGATACTTTGACAAAAACCATGTCCCCAATGTCAAACTCAAGATCTGTCCTCCTCTTATCAGCATACGATTTTTGCCTATCTTGTGCTGCTTTCATCCTCCTTCGAATCAACTCAATCTTCTCCGAGGTTTCCCTAACCATATCGGGCCCAAGTAGGATTTTATCGGTAGATTCCCACCAACATGTAGGCGAACGGCAAGGCCTTCCATAAAGAGCTTCGAAAGGTGCCATGCCAATACTAGACTGAAAGCTATTATTATATGCGAATTCTACTAACGGAAGGTGCTCTTCCCATGTACCCCCAAAGTCTAGGATACAAAGCCTTAAAAGATCCTCTAGAATGCGATTCCCCCTCTCGGTCTGGCCGTCTGTCTGAGGATGATATGCGGTGCTCAAACATAGCTGAGTCCCTACCGCCTCTTGTAAACTCTTCCAAAATTCGCTAGTAAAGATGGGGTCACGGTCGCTTACTATACTAGAAGGAATACCGTGCAAACGAACTATCTCCTTAATGTATACAGAAGCCAACCACGGAGCAGTCCTCTTACTTTTCACGGGAATAAAATGGGCGCTTTTAGTAAGTCTATCTACTATAACCCAAATCCCCGTGTTACCCTTCCTTGATCTTGGTAATCCATCCACAAAATCCATTGAGATGCTTTCCCATTTCCATAGTGGAACTTCTAATGGGTGAAGCAACCCACCGGGTTTCTTTTGTTCTGCTTTAACTCGTTGGCACACCAAGCATCTAGCGACGTACTCGGCCACATCCTTTTTCATACCGGCCCAAAAGAAAACCCGCTTCATATCTTTGTACATCTTATCCCCGCCGGGATGAATGGTCATTTTTGAGCGATGAGCATCATCAAGAATGGCCTTCCTTAAGTCTTCGTCTTGTGGTACACAAAGTCTATTATCCCTTCGTAACCAACCCTTATCGTCTAGGGTATACCTACGAAGATGGCTTGACGACTCCCCCCCTTTGAGCTTTTCTACTATCTCAACCAAATGTGGGTCGTCTCGCTGTGCCTCACCAACCCGTCCTAGAAGTGTAGGTCTAACCTCCAAGGATGCTAACAGACCGGGTACTAAGTCAACGGAGGGTCTAAAGTCAAACATAGAGATGAATTCTAAGCTTTGTCGTTCAACAAACAACGGACTCAAGGACAACCTTTTCCTACTTAAGGCGTCTGCCACCACGTTACCCTTGCCCGGGGTATATGCTATTTCAAAATCGTAGAAGGCTAAGAATTCCATCCACCGTTGCTGCCTTAAATTCAAATCCTTCTGAGAGAATAAGTATTTTAATGATTTGTGGTCAGTGAACAGTTCGAATTTCTCACCAAGAAGATAGTGACGCCAAGACTTAAGCGCGAAAACAATTGCGGCTAGCTCTAAGTCATGCGTGGGGTAATTCTTTTCATGAACCCTCAACTGCCTTCCACCATAGGCTATTACTCTTCCCTCTTGCATGAGGACCGCGCCAAGTCCCGTCCCACAAGCATCAGTATAGATGGTAAACGGTTTATTCCCGTCTGGCAGCACTAAGACTGGGGCTGAAGTTAAGGCTCTCTTTAAACGTTGGAACGCATCATCGCAATCTTTGTCCCACGTAAAAACCAGGTTCTTCTTCGTTAACCGTGTTAATGGAGCTGATATTTTTGCGAAGTCTTTGATAAACTTCCTATAATAGCCAGCCAACCCCAAGAAACTTCTTACTTCGGTTGCATTTTTAGGGACCTTCCAATCTTGGATGGCCACCACCTTTGCGGGATCCACTGCTATCCCTTCTTTGGAAACCACGTGCCCTAAGAACCGTACTTCCTTCCTCCAGAAGTGACACTTAGAAAATTTTGCCTTAAGGTTATGCGCTCGAAGGGTTTCCAACACTTCCCTAAGATGTAGGGAGTGCTCTTCTTTATTCTTAGAAAAGACTAAGATGTCATCCACAAAGACTACCACGAATTTGTTAAGGTATTCCCTAAACACCCTACTCATCAAATCAACAAAATATGCAGGGGCGTTTGTCAAACCAAAGGGCATCACTAGCCATTCATAGAATCCGTCAGGAGTCCTAAAAGCAGTCTTATCTATACTATCCTCAGCCACTCTCAGTTGATGAAAGCCAGTGGCTAAGTCCAACTGCGAAAACACTGAGGCGCCAACTAACTGATCAAAGAGATCGTCAATCCTCGGCAGTGGGTGTCGGTTCTTTTTAGTAAGCTTGTTTAGTTCTCTATAGTCCATACAAAGTCTAAGAGACTCATCCGCCTTTGTGGCAAAAACTACTGGAGCACCCCACTCCGATATACTACGTCTTATGAACCCCTTCTCAAGCAACTCCTTTACTTGCTTATTGAGTTCCCTCCTTTCACGAGGAGCCATGTGGCGCACTGGCAAAGATACGGGTTTAGCATTATCCACAAGATAAATTCGAAAGTCTATCTCCCGCTTTGGAGGTAAGCCCTTCACCTCCTCAAACACATCCGGATATTCCCGGACCACTTCTACCGATCGCAGGTTCTCTACAGACGCGTCAAGCGATTCAAGATAACTTAGCATAACAGAATTTATGGGATTACAAAAGATGTCGAGAGCATTACCAAGGCGAGTCACAAGCCTAACTACTCTCCTTTCACAATCAAGAATGGCCCTATTTCTAGACAACCAATCCATTCCTAAAATTAGCCCATAGCCCGTGAAGCCCAATACATAAGCATCACATCTAAATTCAACGCTAAGTATAGAGATTTTCAAATCCAAACATATCATGGTCAAATGAGCCGAACCCCCAATTGGATTTGAAACGACCAAGGGATCCTCTACTAAACTGTTGTTCAAGTGCAGTGATTCAACTAATGATGCAGAGATAAACGAATGAGATGCGCCAGAATCGAATAAGGTACGGACAGGATGATCAAACAGAAAAACTAAGCTTTCAACAGAAATTGTTCTACCTCTTTCTTGCAGCGGTGGGGCCGCAATAGCCTGAACTTGCCCCCTTGCCTGCCCTGGTGCCATAAGAGCCTGCACCTGTCCTCCCGAGGTAGACCCTGCCCTCTGCCCCTTCTTTGGACAGTCCTTCACTAAATGTCCCGCATCTCCACAATGAAAACAACCAGTCTTCTTTTTCTTTCTACAATCTTTGTTGAGATGGCCAGGCGTCCCACAATTGAAGCATTTCTTCTTCCCTTTGCCATTATTGTTTTTACCACCCTTCTTATTTTGCTGTTGGGGTTTCTTCTGATCCCCTTTCTTTTCAACTGCCTTATCCTCATGCATAAGTGCCATTTCTACTAGCTTTTCAAAGGTGGCTCCCATAGGGATGTGGGTCATAGCCAACCCTTGCAACGGTTCATTCAAGCCTCTAACGAACCTCAAAGCTTTCTTCTCTGGCGTGTTCACCAACTCCAAGCCAAACCTTGCTAACTAATTAAATTTATTGACATATTCCTTTACTGATGAGCTCCCTTGCTTTAGTGCCAGGAATTTTTCCATATTTAAGTTCTCCTCTGCCCTTGAAAGAAACTTTGCCTCAAACCTTCGTCTGAAATCCGCCCATGAATCAACTGGACGTTCCCCGTTAGTGACCTCCCACCAAAACAAGGCCTCTCCCTTCATTAACCAAGCAACTAAACGGACTTTCCTCCCATCTTCCACTTCAAAGATATCCAACAATTCCTCAGTCTCTTTAAGCCAATCTCTGGCCTCCACAAACGTCTCAGTCCCTTGAAAAGTTTTTCCTCCCATAGCCTTGAATTCCTTGCACGTCTTTGCAAAAGTGTCAACACGAGGAGGAGGAGGAGGAGGAATGGGTGCAACTAGGGGTGGAGGAGTACCCGCTGGGCCTGCAGTGGTGGCCCTAGCCTCCAAGTATCTCCTAAACCACCCTGGAATCGTCACACCTTCTGGGAGATTAAGATCTTCAGCCATGCTGAAACGAAAAAGGAAAGATTCAAAATGGAGAATTCGAAAGATAAAGATAAGGATGTGGCTATTTGGGATTATGTTTTTCATAAAAACTCTCTTTAAATGACATGTTTTTTTTTTTGAAAGCACTTCTTCCAAAAATACTTTAGAAAAAAAATATTTTTCAAAATTTTTTTTTTTTTATCTGTTCTGGTAACCTTATGCTCTAATACCACGTGTAACACCCCACGTCCATTAATGTCACTCACAAAGGGAATGCATTAACTTCCATGGAGGTTTTAAGTGAATATAGAACAGTAAAATTACAACAAGACAGATATAAAATAGTACTTGGAAATTCAAAAATTTATTTCATTATAGCAGAAATCAAAACATGTTTGATTACATCATAACACCATATTCAATGTCAAGTACAATATCTATCTTGATAAAACAAGTACATAATCCCATTACATGAATAGCCATTAAAAAGAAAGATAACAAGCTGGACTTTACTTCAGCAGTCCAAGCTTTCCAGAAGATAAGCGATCCAACTAGACTCCACTAGAACTTGGCCCAACCTGCGGACCTGAAGGGAGAAAAAGGATGGAAAAGAGGGGGTCATACATAAAGTCTGGTGAATATGATAATTCTACAATACTATTACCAAAATAACTGGACTAAGGCATAAGCTGGAAAACAAGAAAATGTCTATGAAGAGCAGATTAAGGACATAGACAATCGCTAAAGGCAACGTTATAGGCGCTCCTAAATACTAAAGGATAAACACTATACTGCACCACACCAGTCACCCTAAAGATTCATCCCACTTAGCTTCACTTAGAAACTTTCCCAATGGCTTTACGTACCCCTAGCTGACTACATAGGTGCCGCCTGCCCCTATCTCCACTAGGTGTACCCTACTTCCCATTATTCGATCGGCTCCCTAACTCGTAGATACCCGTATTGGCCCCACAGTGGGGTGTATCACTCCCCTAAAGTGGCAACCTGATACAACGGACATGCACGGCTTATACCTACACGATGCAACAACGTCTTACCTACCAACCCGGGTCCACACACGCATATGAAACCCGTTGGACTTGCGTTGCCACCGCTCCCTGTTTTGGCCTCTTATAGTCAAACCCAGTATGCGTGTCCCGTCCTCGACTTGGGTCGAGCCCACAAAGATACGTTTTGGGATACTGGTTGAAATGGGCCCCCGCTATTTACCACAAGCATTCCACCTAAGCTTGTCCCCATTAGTCCATCCCACTTAACCCACTTAGTCATGTTCATTTACATGTGTGTTTGGTTAAGTCTAATCGTATTTCAAATGCCTCTAAAGGCAACCACCAGATTCCTCATGCCACCCAAGGCACCTACTTAACCCCCATGTCCCACCTTACATGATTATCTGGTTAAGTATTTCTTAGTTCATTAAGGCCATAACCTCATAAAGACCTCTCACATTAGACTGGCATTTATGGCAGCTGGATTTGCCGGGCGGGTCCGGGCAGTCTTACACCATAAAAGAGTCCAACCTCGTGTCTTTACAACTGTTATGCTTTAGTTTGGGCCTAGGACCTCTCACATTGGGCCGACATTTGTGACTACTGGATTTGCCGGGCGGGTCCGGGCAGGTTTACATCACAAACGGGTCCAACCTCGTGTCCTAAGCATTGATTATTAATAATAATCCACTTTCCCCCAATTTTAATAATTCCCTACTTGAATTATTAATTACTTCCAATTTTTAACAATGTCCATAATTGACTCAATTATGGACATCCATTCATGGTATGCAAAATCTTACAAAATTGCACCCAATTTATTAATTCCTAATATTACCCCTACCCCACATTTGAACGTTTATTCGCAAAATATATGTTAGACTCGAATAGCCTAACTCATAGCATAAAAGAGATTATCATAATAACAACATGTATATGTGACCAAATGAATCATAATAAGGGGTGAAACTTGCATATGTCCAACTTGCATAGATTATACATGTCATGGACCTAAAGGTGTCAACTTGTTCAAAATTCACCTAATATAATCTCAATCAATTTTCATAAATTTACATATGAACATGTGTGAATCAACATCATCTAATTTTTTAACAACATGGTTTTATATAGGTACACCTAACTCAATAGGCAAATTCCCATAATCAAGTTTTATTTAATTATAGTTTCAAGTTTATGGGTACACCTAACCTAATAGGCAAATTCCCATAAACAAGATCCATTTAAATTAAGAAAAAAAACATAACTTTAAGCGTGATCCAACAACATCATGATTTTTCAACATAATATAGCATGATTTATAACATGGCATAGTATGATAGTATAACATAGCTTGACATGATTCTCAACATAGCACGACATAGCATAAGAGAATTTACAACATAGCATGACATAGCATATATAATTTACATCATACGACAACATAATAACATAATAAGAGATCCACAATATATAGAATTTACAATTACAAATCACATCACTTTCTTGTGATCCATTCATAACTGAGTCAAATTAGTTTGTAATAGTCTTGTGAGAATCATCATACTCACCAACAAAAGAAAAGAATTAGAGAAAGAGAGATCTTTTGATTTGATTTGTGTAGATTTAGTTGTAGATGATTAGGCTTCCTCTCCTTA
Source organism: Allium sativum (assembly GCA_030737875.1). Classification (NCBI taxonomy): domain Eukaryota; kingdom Viridiplantae; phylum Streptophyta; class Magnoliopsida; order Asparagales; family Amaryllidaceae; genus Allium; species Allium sativum. The sequence goes on from CM060913.1 coordinate 66,533,567, forward strand.
TAGATTTTAGAATTCATTTAGGCCATTAGATTTAACCTAGAAATAACCGCAGCCGTTCAGACAAGATGGGGTTTATCTTGTTGACTCAGCAATGAGTCAGAAGTGACTCAGCAAACAATCAGCATATTAATAAACTTCTATTCATGTCATAAATATATATTTTTTCTACAATGTACATATTAGATACATCCCCCTTTACTTATTATTGTTTTTATATACATATTAGATACATCCCCTCTCTCACACACTTATTAATTTTTTTATATTCATATTAGATACATCCCCTCTCTTACATACTTATTAATATCTTTATATTCATATTAGATACATCCCCTCTCTTACATATTTATTAATATTTTTATATTCATATTAGATACATCCCCTCTTCTACACACTTATTATTATTTTAGCAACTTTAGTGTTAATAGAAAATTCGGGGTGTTACAGTATGCTTTCTCCAATAATAGGCGGCGGCCCATTACTTCCTGGTGGTACTTTTCTTGAGTTTTTCTCGGTTCCATTTTTACTGAAATATAGGATTGCAATCACAAAAATAAGTGTTGCCAGTATTGCAATAAGTTGTAAAAATAAGGCCATCATGTTCTCTCTCGCTCTCATACACAGTTTCTTTGTCTATATGAGTGAGTAAGTTTAAAGTGAAATCAAAGTTATCGCTGAGTTTTATGTCCATATTTGGTATCGTGTATTGTGTTTATTATAGCAAAATCAAAGATTTTGCTGGGCTTGGTATTGTGTTTATGTCCAGATTTTATGTATTAACAATTTGGTTAGCGAAATCAAAGTGAGTACATTCTGATTCAAGGTCTATATATTCATCCTCCTTAGACCATGTGTGTGAGAATACTGGTATTTTGATTTCAATTTAATTGTGTTTGTTTAATTGTCTTTATACACATAATTAAATGGTCAACATGGGGGAAAAAAATCAGGGGCTACCGCCCCCAAACCCCCTCAATTATTATTTTGCCCCTCCCATCTGCATTTTCTGGCTCCGCCACTATGTGCAACATGATGCACAGCAACAGGGGGGTTGACACTCGCACGTCATATATATATATATATATATATATATATATATATATATATATATATATATATATTTTTGACCATCTATCCAAATAATCCTCCAATTAACCCTTTTCACACTAAACCGCTTTTTAATTGAACTGCGTTCACACTAAGCCACTTTTTAGCCATTCCCCTAAAACAAAAATATGGCATTGGCAGGGATCGAACTCTGTACCTCTTATATGAGAGTCACATGTTCTAACCAAATAAGCTACTAAGTCTTTTGTTTACAAACCTTTCCTCATTCCTCTTTTTCATGTTTTGTTGCACTATTTAATTTAAAGATATCTTTTTCATCCTAAATTGGTTTTCTGCAAACCATAGGTCTAAACTGACTAGAAAATCGCCACGAACGCAATGACACTATTTTCATGACCAAATTCCTAAAGCTCTTCAAATTTTCCTTTTTATTTCTATTTAATTGTTCGCATGCATTTCTTCACATTTCATGTATTGCATTTAATTTCTTTTATTAATCTTTTTCCTTCATTTCACTGCATGATCTTATTACATGCAATTTTATTGTCATTATTTAATTTTTCGCTTGAATATATCTCTGTACATAATATATATACATATTTCCACATTTTTAATTTCATTAAAAATGCGGGGTGTTACATTCTTCACATTGCAAATTTAACACTTAGGATCACCCTTAACTTGCCACTTAATTCCTTTTGTTCATGCCAACACCTCCAGTTCATCACTATCACTTACTGTTGAAACTCCCCCAACTCCAACTCAATACCTTCACACCACCTCTTCCAGTTCAAGTGTCCATCCATCAGGTAAATCGCACTAGTCCAGAACCTCATTTCCCATTTCCAAATGCACCCTTTGACTCAACGCAAACCTCATGACTCCCAGTTCATCACCAGTAAAGTCGAACACCAGGTCCTCCGTTAGTAAAACTTCGAACTCCAATATAACCTATCTTGCTGGAAAAACAAACATCATCAGAAAGCCCTAAGCCCCTTTGAAGTCCAACTACTTCCCTGGTCGATTTAAGGTACTGTTGAACCTTCTAAACCTAATCGCAAGTTACTGTTACTGGTGATGATCTGAATCGCGACCTTTCCCAGCATCCAAATCTTTGCTTGTAAACCATCTTCCTTCCACACAACTTGCAACTATCTTGACCCTTGAACGTGACAAACATCAACTCCCAAATTACAACATTGAACACTTCAGAAAGTATCGGACCCAAAAAGAATAGCGCTCGCTTAAGCGCCATAGGAATTCACGGATTCGAGTTTCAGGATTTGAGAATTTAGTAGTGGTGGCCATTTTGATTTGTATTGAAGCTTTCGAGTTTCAGTTTAGAAATGAAAAGAAGGTATCTGATTTTTATGTTGAGGGTCTAAGGGAAACATATTTACTTCATTTTCAAAAGGAAGAAAACTAAAGAGAAACCAGCACGATTTATAGATGTTAAAGACTTAAGCGCTAAGTAAATTTTTACTACGCAAGGTACATTATAGGGTATAGGATTAAGTACATTTCTATTAAATTTTGATTTAATCTTCGGTTTAAAATATGATTTGATTTCGAGCCTATACACTAATCTAATATCTCGAGGTCCATTATTCCAATCGAAACACACCAACTGACATTTCTACGGTTCAACTGCCGTTCTGAACACACAGGAACGAATATAGATGCCTGATTAGATCACCTGGAAAAGATATTAATTTAAACTAACCATTTAAATTCAATTCAATTGATTAAAAATATATTTTAAATACAAACTAATCAAATCTACCAATAATAAATTATTTATACTCACATAGAATATTTATGCAACGACCCAGAAATTTTCGAAATTTATTTTAAATATTTAATATGGTTTTAAATATTGAATTGATAATATAAAACGAATTTTTATATTAAGTGATCGATTTAATAATCGATTTCGATTTAATATTGAATATATTAAAATATCGTAATACGAAAATGAATTTATTTGAATTCAAAATTTAAAACTGAATTGAAACAGTTCAGATGATTTATACAAACTTCTGTTTGAATTAGAATAGTAATATAAATTTATTATCGAAGAATTTATTTGTTTTGAATTTAAAATTATATTAATTTAATATGGTATATACATTGGAATTAAATATCAAAATATATTCAGTTCAGTTCAGAATAACGCAATGATATTGAAACGTCGGTCAGTATGTTAAAATAGCGGTTCGTGATGTTAAGTGGTGAATCCCAAGATATTTATAATGGATAAGATCGAAATCGAATCGAAAATCAAATCGATATCTATTTAAAAAGAAATAAAAATCTCTTTAAATCTAATCAAATTAAAAACAAATCAAATCAGTATCTATTTAAAAAGAAACAAAATCTTTTAAAACTCAAATCACATTGACCCTTGTGCAGACAAATTCCTTAGGGGTTAAGTATTCATCTATAAATTCACACCTCCTCCGTCTCTTTTCCATTTCGTTCCCAGTATTCAAAAATCAAATAAAAGCTGCCTCATCTCTTCTTTGAAAATCCTAAAAATCATATATATAAATTTTTGTCACAATCATGATGGAGTATACGTCGATTAGGAGAGGAACTGGTGCTCGCGATCTGGTCTGCAGAGTTCAACCTAGAGCCGACGCAACTAGGGGTTCAACTCACTATCGATGAAGGGGAAATTAAGTTGCGAATCAAATTTATCATCTCGGGTTTGAGAAATATAACGCGCGAGTTCTAGGAAGTCGATCCGTGCTTAGGTGAAGTATTCGAGTTTCTGGTGCGTGGTTTTGGGCACATCGACTTTAGGCTTTGCGCCATGGGAGGACGGTGTTGTACGATGTACTGTTTGGGGATGAAAATCGAAGATTTTTGAATTGGGGATTTCAGGGTAAAGCATGCCTGTTATTGGATTTTGGGCAGGTTCGAAATCACGATCCAGGAGTCGCGATTCTCAGGTAGTAAGCAGTCGCGTTATCCTGTATGGAATGGTAAAAGCTAACGGTCGTCAAAGAAATGGCAATCTAGTGGTTGTCGAGGAGATGGTGAGGTGGGAGATGAAGACGGATATGGGCATAGTGCTGGTGGACAACAACAACAATCAGGCTGAGGTCAAATAGTAACAATTGGAGGAAGAACAGGTTATTGTCGCTTTGATGAGCAGTATGGGTTTCTGAGTTATCTGTGATTAGTCGTGAAGAGGTCCGGGGTTTGCAATTTGATGATTCAGTAAGTTGGAAGGTAGCTGATTGCTTTGGATTAAATATTTAAGGTAACAAATTTAAAAAAAAAGTCATAGTTATCTCAGTTAATATATATATGATCCTATAAAAATAATAAAGAAAAAATCAATTTTTACAAGGTTAAAACTATGCAAGGCAATCCAGTAATTCATAGCCGAGGATTCGCATAATCAGGATTTAATTCGGAATCAGAATAGATCGAAATAAAAAATCACGGTGAGTAAATCTCACTCATCTTTTAATTAAAATTATTTTTATCAGTTAAAAATAATTGTTTGTTGCTTGTTGATTGCCTTCAATATTTTTGTGCATCTTAAATATATTAGTTATTTAGGCTTGGTGGTTGGATTTCCCGCAGTACCATTAGCGGATGCCCGTGGTACCATTAGAGGATGATTACCCTATACGCCCCACGCTATGATAGTGGATGACCTTCTATACCGCGATATCCTGCCTCGAAGCAGGATGGGTATTACTATGTTAACTAACATCTGTGGATGCAGGAAAACAGGTTGGAGGTATCCAACTGGATTCCTCAAAAATATATTATCTGTTTTGTTCATTTGTTTGCATATATACTGTCATATATGATGTGTTAGAAAACCTGAAACAAATAATTGGTTGTTGGTGTTTAAATATCACTAGGCCCAAATGTTGATATTTAAAAATATCATGAAAAGGAATTTTGCAGATTTAAAAAGAAAAATCTATTTTTTTATAAAATAGAATTTGAAATTTGAATAAGAGAAATTCAAATAGAATTTGAATATGAGAAATTCAAATAGAATTTGAATATAAGAGAAATTGAAATAGAATTTGAATATAAGAGAAATTGAAATAGAATTTGAATAAAAAAATTCAAAGAAAATTAAATATGGACTTTGAATGTAGAATTCAAAGAAAATTAAATATGGACTTTGAATGTAGAATTCAAAGAGAATTAAATATGGACTTTGAATGTAGAATTCAAAGAGAATTAGATATAGACTTGAATATAGACTTCAAATGGAATTTAAACTATGGAATTTGAATATAGACTTCAAATGGAATTTAAATAATGGGATTTGAATATAGAATGCAAAGAGAATTGAAATGGAATTTGAATATAGAATTCAAAAAGAATTGAAAGGAGAATTTGAAATAGAAAATTGGAAATCATTTCGAAATGGGAACGATGAAATATATTTCAAAAATGTGGATTTTTAAACAGAATAGAAATAAATCCAAAGGATTTATAATTTAAAAAAAATGAAATTAAATATAGAAGATCGAAATATAAATGAATTTATCACTGAATAAGGAAAAATCACCAATTTTAGAAGATTGGAAATAGTATGTTGAATTGGGAAAAATTGATTTGATATATATTAAAAATATATCAGAATGGAGTTGAATTTATTATAGACGGAGTTTAAACGTTTATATTTATAAATATAATTAAAACAAACTTGCTGCAGCACGACAGTTCGTAAATGGTCGTTTCGAACTTTAATTGAGTATACAGAACTCAATTGAAGTCGGAATTCTTTGAAACAAGAAACGTCAGGACCGATTTGATAATAGTTTTCTAACGGAGGAGAAAAATCTGGATTTCGTCGAATAAATTTTGAGTTATATCAAAAATCAAATTTTCAGAAAAACAGCGCCATAACCATTTAAAAACCATAATGGTTTATTTAATTTTATATAAGGATTTTAGCGAATAAAGTCCGAATTTCTACTTAGAAAATTTCAGATTTGAGTTGTAGATTATATGTGAACTCAGGTGGAGTACTGAATTGATTTTTGAAACAGAAATCAGATTTTTGATTATTGAATAGAATTAACTAATTTGAATAGTAATTAGTTAATGAGATTTTGAATTGATATTGGGCTTTGAATAAGTGAATTCGATTTGAAAATTTATATTCGAAATCGAAAAGGAAACTAGAATTGAAATTGAAATTCAATTTGGGTATGAGCAAGTTAAATATTTTGTTTGAACATGTTATGTTCAAACAAAGAAGTGAAATAGGCAAAATAACTAATTAAAGAATAAATGAGCGAAACTGAATTCAAACGATTGGATTGAGTTGAATTGAATTGAAAACAGGTGAGCATGTGTTAGATAGGTATGGGATTTAATTTATGTGCCCGACAAAAAGGTACATTTTTAAATTCATATATGAGATTTTATGCGCCGTATCGGCAAGCCACTTGGCATTTTCTTTTTCTTTTTCTTTTTGGATTGGTGAGGGCCATGGGAGGCTATTTGAAATATCCCGATGCTCCCGGTACAAAGGAGGTTATGGCGAAATTTTCCGGAAATTTAAGGAGTTAGAAATCAATGTATCGATATATATAGAATTCGATAAGTAAATGAATTTAAAATAGAATATTATAAACAAAAAGGAAATCTATAAATTAGAGTTGATAAAAATAGAAAGGGAAGTGTATACGTGTTTAGTAATGGATAATTGGTTTTTATGGTGTTGATTTTTCGAGAGTAATGGTTTTGTCTGTTTTGAAGTTAAAGATGTTTCAGTCAAGGTCTGAGAGGTAATTATACCCCAACTCGATTGTTTTCATTTTTAACCGATAAATAGCAAGATTCAGTCTCGAAGATCAATGGTTAAATAAAAGATAGTTGAATAAAATATTTTGGGTTGTTGTAACGATGTTTACACGGCATTCGTTTTAATCCAAGTGATTGAATTTTGGAAATATAACAGTAAATATTTCCTGAATATAATTAAAGTAGTCGGGAAAGAGATAAGTGATTGAAATTGTTTTCAATTACAAATAGAATATATTTTCTAAAATAAAAGAAGGTGACATATGGAAATGTTTTCCAAATAACGTAAGAGACCAATAAGATTACTAAAAAGATTAGGTTAATAAATGTTGAAAAGGAAATGAAGAAATGATTTAAATAATGAAAGTATTAATTAACAGGCCCAGTGATTGTTTGATGGTTGAAATGTTTGTTTGTTTTTCTTCGATAGTTAAATAACCGACTATCGAAGTATTTGCCAATAGCGTTGTAAATATGGAGAGACCGGTTGGGTTATTATCCGTGAACCACTCTGTATTGGCAGTAGCGTTGCGGATTAGATTATATGAAGATAATCGAAGATGGAGTGAAGTGCAAGGGCTTTTTCTATTAATATAAATTGTTCCTTTGGTTTCATTCATTCCCAGAACGAACGTAAATAGATGAATGTCTGACAGAGTATTTCCAATGATCGAATGTGTTGGTATGTATAAATATACATGGTGGCAACGGATTATTCCCTTAGCATAATATCCAGAATATATTTGTGCAAATCAATTAGTGATTAACGGATCTGACAATGTGGCATTCAAAGTGATTGTACTATCAATGAATGAAAAGTAATCGTAGCCTCCGGCCTCAACAACCGGAAAATGACAAAAATCGGGCAGGCAGCATGTCTATGTGGGTCGCTCCCATTAGGGTGTATTATCACCTAAAGATTCATTTAATTCCTTATTCTATTCGATGTTGTCCCATTCGGTAAATGGTTGCTGATCCCAACCGTTGGTGATATACATTCGATACACTCAAGCGAAATGAGTGGTCGGTCATGTGTGGGCCGGGTTGCAAGACGTTCTTGTTGAACCCAGTGTATTCCTCTCTAGAGATATACTATCGGCAGGGGGTCCCATACCTTGTCATGTTGGAAATCCATTCTCCAATAAGCGCCCTCCGATTTTTGATTTTATACTATGTATGTGGAGCGTGAGATGCAAGCGTTCTGCTAAATTGTTATTTATATGATTTAGACACTATTATAATATCACTGGATTTTGTATTAAAGTGTTTTGGGTTATAGTAAGGTAAAAACCGTCCATGTTTATGTGTGGCTGGTCTTACTATTATCATTTCTTTAGAAAGGATTTTTAAAGTTAAACAAATGGTTGGAGTTTACTCACACCAGTCCCATGACTGACCCAGAGTTTATTTTGTTTGTTTTCCCTAAACTCTTGGGTGCCCAAATTTGTACGGGCAATCAAGTAGTTGGGATTTTTTAGATTCACTTGGAAGAGCTGGAAGCAGGTGGCTTCACCAGTTAGCTATAGACTATCATATATTCTGCTGTGAACCATGTTTGTATCTGGAAACAGGTGTTTATAACTGTTCCAGGAATAACTGTTGTGCTGTGATAATGGTATGTATATCCAGTTACTGATTTGTATTTCAAAAGTTATGTTATATAATATATTTTACTCGTTCCGCTGTGAGATTTGTCTTCTTTGTTTTCTCCTATTCTAATATTTCTTTCTTTCTATTTCTCATCCTCTAACTTCTTTCTAATAATGATTCGTATTTCTGGGCAATTTGGGTTGGACGTGTGGTATTATTAGTCGACTCAAATAGTACGGATTTGCGAGTCGTTACAGTTGGTATCAGAGCTTAGGTTGAGCGAATACCTAGGCTTTAGTGGGATTGTGCTCATCAGAGATAGGGTCAGTAGTACCCTAGAATGAGTTGAGTGTATATACGAGAGCGCGTATTTTTTAATTGATTAAAACAATTGTCTTATATGGTGTTAGCTAGTCTGTTGAGTGGTTTATGAACTCTTATCGAATCGTGGGATGCCACGAAGTCGATAGGGATTTCTAAACACTTGAGCAGAGCAGTTCGACACGATATTTTTTTTAAAGTGGTTAAATGAAATAATTTTATCCAAAATTCTATTATGATAGAAAAGGAATAATTTTCTGAAATTATTATATTATATGGATGTGTTGGATGTTGATATTATAATCAAATTAGATAATAAAAAAATTCGAATGGTTATTTATAACCAAATAAAATTTGTATGTGAATGAAATATACAATTGAGACGAATTAAAACTGGATTCAAACCATAAATTGGAATTTAAATCCTGGGAAGTTTGAAAATATTTTCGAAGTATATTAAAAGGATATAGCTTTGTTTTGAAAAGACCGTTTGAATAAAAATCATATTTGATTGGATTTTGAAATAGATAAAGCACTGAACTCACTTCTGTAACAACCCGAAAATCTGGGCCAGTTTAAAATTTTTATTTTGGCAATTTTAGCGAATTTTGATTATTTAAAATGAATTATTTTAAATAATATCGACGAGAAATTTATTTTGAATATAATTTGATCGTATATATTTATACGCGTCGTCGTTAGAATATAAATAATTATATATATAATTATAAATAGAATTGAAAATGGCGCGGTAGTTCGATAATTCGATTTCAAACTTCAATTGAAAGTACCGGGTGCAAAACAATCCGGATTTTAGTGAAACCAAAAACATTAGGATCTAATTGATAATATTTTTCCAACGAATCTGAAAAATCAAAATTTCATAGCGAGAATCAAAAGATATGTCCAGTTGAAAATTCTGAATAGTCGCTATGGAATTCAGACCCTTAAAATGGACATTTTGCAAACGACCTCGGATTTCGACGAAACCACTTTTGTTAGGACCGTATCGTCAATACGAAGCTAGAAAATATTTTTCTGGAATTTTTCTAGTTAGTATGTGACCCCGGTAATTTGAAATGTACGTTTAAAATTCAATATAATGTTTTAAATGTAAATTCAACGGAAACTGATCGAAATAGTCGAATCAGCTTACGATACATATCCCATTGTGTTCGGAATGGGGGTAAAACGCTATGGACGACAGGCAGTGGGCCTCGTTTTGAGGTCGTATGTAAAAGTCAACTTTATGTAATTAAAATAATAATAAAAATAAAAATAAATATCTCCTCACCCCTTTAATCGTTCTGCCCCCCCCCTCATTCTCAATTCAGAACATAAATAAATAAATAAAGAACCGAACTTCCCTTTCCTTCGATCCCGCTGCCGATCTGCTCAGTCGCCCACCTCTGCCCATCGTCGGAGCCCGGCGTCGCACTTCATCGACCCCCTCCCCATCCGACGCTCTCTCTCCTCCCCTTTCTTCGTTGAAAACCGCGCTCGATCCCCTCAGCCTAACCCCTCAAACCGCCGTCGCCTAGCTTCGTCAGCCCCTCCCCTCGCCTGGCCGCCGTCGATGGCCACCTCCCCACCTCCACCGGAACCTGCGACGCTCCCAAACCTTCCTTCTCTCCATCGACGCCCAATCAAGCCCTAAAGCCCCAAAAACCCGCTGCGTCGCGCCAACCACCCCACCGAGCTGCTACATCGCCGCACTGGAGCACTACCCTAGACCACATCGTCACCCGGAGCCTCCTCCCTTCACTGCAACAGCCCTTTCCTCCTTTCCACTGTAAGTTTTTAATTTTATTTTTATTTAAAAAAAAAGACGAGATCTTTATGAGAGTAAAAATATAACTTATATTATATAGGAAGGTTAGGGAAGTTAAAGATATAATTTTTATATTTTTAAAGAATTAAAAATATGATTTTTATATTTTTAAAGTGTTAAAAATATAATCTTTATTAAGTAGAAGATGTACAAATATGATTTTTGTTTATGTAGAGAAATAAAAATATAATTTTTACATGATTGAGATATTAAAAATATCATCTTTATATGAGTAGCAAAATAAAAATGATATTTTTATAAAGGCGAAATATTTATTTTTGAAAAGGCGAAATATTTATGTTTGAAAAGGCGAAATATTTATTTTTGAAAAGGCGAAATATTTATTTTTGAAAAGGCGAAATCTTTATATTTGAAAAGGCGAAATATTTATTTTTGAAAAGGCGAAATCTTTATATGAAGAATAGCGTGATAAAAATATAATCTTTACTATATGAACATCGATGTGAAAATATAATTTTTATCTATATAGTAGCGAAGTAATAATTTGATTTTTATATATTGAACAACGAAGTAAAAATTCGATTTTTATATATTGAATAACAAGATAATAATTCGATTTTTATATATTGAACAGCGAAGTAAAAATTCGATTTTTACATATGTAGTGGCTACGGCAACGAAGATGACGAAAAGGCGAGAGCGATGAAGATTTCTATAAAGGAAGTGTCGTGAAGTTGGATAGCTATTGGTGAGAATTCCCCACTCTTCAATTTCTTTTCTAGTTATATATATACTAGTATGCAGACGGTGCTTAGTAGCACCCGACACAATCGTCCACAGACCATGGACTTGTTTGTTGGTTGCATAAATTAGTTAGATGATTTGATTTGAATTTGGTTGTTTGGTGAATTTGATTGATGTGTGAATGGCGTGGGCCTTCACTAGACCGGGGATAAGGCTAGGCCTTGTCCCGTTTCTAGTATCGTGTCGTTATGCCGCCGAAATTTTCTAAAATATGTTAGAAAAATAAAAATATCATTTTATTGAATAAGTGAACCGAATAGAATATTCATAGTTTGAATAAAATGTTTTATCGTTAAAAATATAATTTTTAACGTGAAGTGAATAAAATAAAATATTCATTTACAAACCGGACGGTTTGCTTATGTACACCTATTTGAAGGACATTGATTGGGACGATAAATTTTACACATCGCCCAACTGCACAACTAAAATATGTGTTTGATTGTTTGAAACCCCACACGGGTGTTGGGATGAAATTTGAAGTTCACTCATCCTGATTGATTAAATATGTCGATCGATTGATTGACAGGCTGTTATAAGCGTTAGATATCTATATTTGATGCTTATACAGTGTAGTGCACTCTGGTTGATGGTTGATTATTTTTCAATGCTATTATATACGTGTGATGTATGAAAATCCATATAATTAACATTATATGGTGATTGATTGGGCCTCATTTCAATTTAGAAAATAAAGAATAATATATAATAAAGGTTCATGTGTTGACTGTACTCATCCGTTGAGATTAGTCATGTGTTGAACGAAATATTTTAGTAATAAAATTTACATCTTTATTAATATAAAACAAAGGTTCATGTGTTGACTGTACTCATCCGTTGAGATTAGTCATGTGTTGAATGAAATATTTTGATAATAACAAATATTTTGATAATAGGAAATATTTGAAATAGAATATTTGAAAATAGAAATATATGAAGCCGTGTTGATTAGATTGACGCCATTTTGACGTGAACGATATTTATATCGATTTTATTCATTTCGAAATGAATTGAATTGAAAACGATTTCGAAATGAATTGAATTGAAAACGATTTCGAAATGAATTGAATTGAAAACGGTTTCGAAATGAATTGAATTGAAAACGATTTCGAAATGAATTGAATTGAAAACGATTTCGAAATGAATTGAATTGAAAACGGTTTCGAAATGAATTGAATTGAAAACGATTTCGAAATGAATTGAATTGAAAATGATTTCGAAATGAATTGAATAGAAAATGAAATGAATTCGAATCGAATTAAAATCAATTTGAATTGAAATCAAATAGAAATGAAAGTAAAAAGAATATTTTGAATTCGAAATTTGAATTGAATAGAAATGAATTTTAAAACGAATTTATAAAGAAGAATTAAATTTTGCTTTGGATTGAAATGGATGTTGAAATTGTTTTTGAAACAAATTTAAAACTATTTATAAAACTCGTTTTAAATAGAAATCGACGAAATATATATTATATATATAATATAATGGCCTGAATAGAACGCACCGCGCCGCGGCAGTTCGTGAATTTCGACCATTAATTTCAAATGGACATTACGGGAGATCCAACCGTCGGATTCTCCTGAAACCGGAACCGTTGGGTTCGTATCGAAAAGAGCTTTCTAACGAATATTAGAAATTTGAAATCTAACGGTCGGATTTGGAATTATGTCCAAATCAAATTTGGAAAAGGTCGCTGTAAGTGCAGTTCGATGGCCGTTGATGGAAATCGACTGTACGGGCCTTGATAAAATTATTAAAAATTGTAATAATTTGTGTAAAATCATAAGAAATGATTTAGAAAGAATTGGGATGAAAAACTCCATATTTGAAAAGATAAAAATAGATTTTTATCGAAATGAACTAGTTTTGAACTAGAATTATAATTCTATTTATTTTTAAATAAATAAATTGGATTTGAAATGATTTTGAAAATAATCAGAATTTCCAATAATTATATTGGAATGGATTTGAATCGAAATTGTCTCCGGAATATTTCGATATTGGATTTCGTGATGATACAGATATTGTTATGGGAATTTGAAAGACATAGATATATATATATATCGTTATTTCCAATACGACATTTGTTAATCGTAGAATTTGATATTGAATATAAGCCGATATATTTTCTATTCAGAGCCTTGTATTGAATATCAAATGTGATTTGGGTTTGTCGTGAATGGTGTCTTCACTAACACTGTTCTTGAACCCAGTTGAGAAAAGATTAAATCTTTTTATTTAGATTTAATGAAGTGTACCAATTAAATAATATTTAATTGGAATTGAATTGATATTGATTTTTGGGTTTATCGTGGACAGTGTTTTAAATAACACTCGTTCTTTAACCCGATAATTAATGGAATGTGATTTTGGGTTTCTCGTGAACCGTGTTTTAAATGACACTGATTCTTTAACCCAGTTAACGATTAAAACTAAGTGGAGTTTTAATGAATCTTTAATTAGATTGAAATAATCGAAATGGAGTATCACCAGTTTTGCTTCAGGAGTTAGTTAAATCTTTAATTAGATTTGAATGTGAAATGGTAATTGAATTTACCGATAACACCGTGGTGTTAGATATGAAGTATAACCAGTTTTACTTCATGGGATGAATAGGTTGGGATTGGGAAATTAAAACAAATGATTACTTCGGTAAGGTTCGCTAACCCGACTAGTTTGAATTGATATTCAAAAATAGATTAAAGAATAAATTTAAAGGATTTATCTTGGATAAAATTAATGGGAACCTTTCCCTATGAATGTAAAATTTAGAAACTAACGGTCGGTTAGCCAAGCAGAATGGTTTTCTGGATATTGATCTGATGTTGGTTTCGGCCTTCGGGGTTAATATTTGGGGAATTATTCTCTTGATTAATTTACGGTTAGTGACTGATGAATTGGAATGAGGCGTATGTTGTGTTTGTGTAACACTTATTTAAAATATACGCGAGTTATTCGGAAAGACCGGGTTTATCCCATTCTGAATAACTGATACGAGGATAAGTCGAAGATGAAGACGATGGTCGAAGACCGGAGGTCTTCACGTCGTTTGGGTGATTACTGATGATCTTGATTGGGCTGTACACCCAAGAAGGTGGAAACAGTTGGTGATCGTCCAGACGTGCTTGGAGATCGATGGATATGCGGGGTACTAGGTGCCTCCGGTTTCGTTCAGACCCAGAACGGACTTGTAAATGGACTGTGTGTCGGACATTGGATTTTAGTCCGTGTGATTGACCTCTATTAAATATATATCTGTTTGGCGGCGGAGAATTTATTCTCTTGCTTAACGCCCTTCTTTGAGACGTACGAGCTCAGGGGTTATATATTGATGGATATCAAACGCATGGAGTGAATTGCCTGTGTGGCATGCCTAAGTGGCAATTGATCGAGGCTTCTGTTGAAAAGCAAAGTCTTGTGGTGATGATCAAAGCACGGCCTTTGTGGCGTAGCTTTGTGTAACGTTTGCTTCGCGAGTTTCGCACCCCGGTTGTGAACCAAAAACGGGAGAGGACCTCAGGGAGGGCATGCGTTTCTTTCTAGCTAGGGTGGTGTCAGTGACCTACCAGCCCTGACATTTATATACTTTTCACCTGTGTGGTTGTTGCTGTTGCGAGGCGCCTCGGTTTGATCGGACGATCCGGGTCCGATGGAGTCATTCGTTGGCTCATTTACGCCCCAAAGGGCGGGGAAACGTATTGTTCAGGCACTATAATCCACATCGGTGGACCGGCCCTGTCGCTCCATGGGGCAGTTGCGGCTGTTCCTGAGGCTCGGGCTAGAGAGTCTCGAATCGGTAGAGGACGATCCCTGGCCTCGGTTCACAGACGGAAATCCAATTTCCAAATACGTGACATTTGCGGTTTTATTTGTAAACCTATATATGGCGACATGATATATGGTACCCATGCCGTCTATGATTGATACTTATGATTTGAAGTTGTTTTATACACTATGCACTTATAATAGTATCAAATGATTTGTTTTAAACGTATCAAGCATTCTTTGGCTGTTATAAGGGAAAACCCTATCCCCCGGCTTGCGTTGCATTGTGTGATAGGACCTGGGTCTTATAATAGCTTCATTTTTCTTTATTTAGCATTGCGCTGTTGTTTTATGCACTGGTGTTCTTGGGAGGAAACCCGTTCCGTGTTATACGGCGTGGTCCCTTGATTTACCTAACTTTAAAAATAAAGATTTATAATTGTTTTAGTTCTCACACCAGTCCCATGACTGACCTGGAGTTTATTGTTTTAACCTAAACTCTGGGTGCCCTTATTTGGACACGGGCAGCTAGTAGTTTTGGTTTTGCAGATTTATATTCACAGGATCCTGGTTTACAGCTGGAACGATATCCGGAAAGCTTTATATCTGTATATCTCCTTCTAGTTGTGTATTGTATTATTTTCCGCTGCGATGTATTTAAATGTAATTTAAATCTCTGATATTTCTGTGTAATATTCATTTATACTCTGTATATTCTTGTAATCTGATGCATTGTTGTAATATACAATGAAATGTTCTTTTATATGCGTTCTGTTGTGGCTTGTTCTCGAACTATCCGCTCTTTCCTTCACGGGGAAGTTACGGGTTTTTACAGTTGGTATCAGAGCTTTGGTTTACAAAGCTCAGAGAACAAGGCACATTAGAACCATACGAAAGAATTCATCGGTTATTGGATTAGTAATATCCAACGGGAATGACTCGTTAGAGATGGGATCAGTAGAATCCTAGAACGAGTGTGAAGAGTATATTTTTAAAGTGAAAACAAATTTAGTTTTGAAAATCTAAATCAAATATTCGTATTTGATTATTTATCTGTATTGATTTGGACAGTCCAGTATATAAAGAATTTGCATATACGCCTTGCAAACGTATATTCAAAGTTTTAATATATTGGATAGATATAGCATCACACTCTAGTCGCCCGGAGATGATATTGATGATAGCGATCGCATCATCAACATTTATGTTCGAGTTTCGAAGGTGGGATTCCTATATATTTCCATTAGACTGGTGTGAGAACCAAAATTAGATAGGGCTTATTGTTGTGATTTGGCATCAAAAATGAGATTTTTGACTATATATCAAAGTTATGAATTTCAAAGGATAATTCACTAATTGATTGATGTTTGTGTTGTTTGTTTAATTGTTTGATAATTTTGAACCATTATGCCTAACTGAATCAAATATTGGATTGTATTGAAAATTGGTCGCATATGCTTGCATATATATGTACTTACCTTGAACAGGTCATAGCAAGGAGGCTAGAGCAGAGAATAAAATTTGTTTGCCCGACAAATAGGTACATGTTTACTACATAATTTACTGTTTTGTTTGGGTGATGATGATTTTATGAGCCTATTGGCTAGCCGCTTGGCTTTTTCTTTTTCTTTTTGAGATCAGAAGGCCTATATGGCAATTTCGGGATTTTCCCGTGGCTCCCGGTGCAGGGGAGGTTATGGCGAAATTTTTCGAAAATTCCGGGTGTTAGCCAAATTTTTGAAATTTTGAAAATTCTCAGAAACTGAAAGGTTGGAGAATGGAAGCCAGATCGAACGTAGAGTTGATTAATCAAACCACTTTCGACTTTGTTCCTTTTCGGGGACGAAAAGTTTTAAGCGGGGGAGATTGTAACAACCCGAAAATCTGGGCCAGTTTAAAATTTTTATTTTGGCAATTTTAGCGAATTTTGATTATTTAAAATGAATTATTTTAAATAATATCGACGAGAAATTTATTTTGAATATAATTCGATCGTATATATTTATACGCGTCGTCGTTAGAATATAAATAATTATATATATAATTATAAATAGAATTGAAAATGGCGCGGTAGTTCGATAATTCGATTTCAAACTTCAATTGAACGTACCGGGTGCAAAACAATCCGGATTTTAGTGAAACCAAAAACATTAGGATCTAATTGATAATATTTTTCCAACGAATCTGAAAAATCAAAATTTCATAGCGAGAATCAAAAGATATGTCCAGTTGAAAATTCTGAATAGTCGCTATGGAATTCAAGCCCTTAAAAATGGACATTTTGCAAACGACCTCGGATTTCAACGAAACCTCTTTTGTTAGGACCGTATCGTCAATACGAAGCTAGAAAATATTTTTCTGGAATTTTTCTAGTTAGTATGTGACCCCGGTAATTTGAAATGTACGTTTAAAATTCAATATAATGTTTTAAATGTAAATTTAACGGAAACTGATCGAAATAGTCGAATCAGCTTACGATACATATCCCATTATGTTCGGAATGGGGGTAAAACGCTATGGACGACAGGCGGTGGGCCTCGTTTTGAGGTCGTATGTAAAAGTCAACTTTATGTAATTAAAATAATAATAAAAATAAATATCTCCTCACCCCTTTAATCGTTCTGCCCCCCCCCCTCATTCTCAATTCAGAACATAAAAAAAAAAAAGAACCGAACCCCCCTTTCCTTCAATCCCGTCGCCGATCTGCTCAGTCGCCCACCTCTGCCCATCGTCGGAGCCCGGCGCCGCACTTCATCGACCCCCTCCCCATCCGACGCTCTCTCTCCTCCCCTTTCTTCGTTGAAAACCGCGCTCGATCCCCTCAGCCTAACCCCTCAAACCGCCATCGCCTAGCTTCGTCAGCCCCTCCCCTCGCCTGGCCGCCGTCGATGGCCACCTCCCCACCTCCACCGGAACTTGCGACGCTCCCAAACCTTCCTTCTCTCCATCGACGCCCAATCAAGCCCTAAAGCCCCAAAAACCCGCTGCGTCGCACCAACCACCCCACCGAGTTGCTGCATCGCCGCACTGGAGCACTACCCTAGACCACATCGTCACCCGGAGCCTCCTCCCTTCACTGCAACAACCCCCTCCTCCTTTCCACTGTAAGTTTTTAATTTTATTTTTATTTTTTAAAAAAAAAAAGACGAGATCTTTATGAGAGTAAAAATATAACTTATATTATATAGGAAGGTTAGGGAAGTTAAAGATATAATTTTTATATTTTTAAAGAATTAAAAATATGATTTTTATATTTTTAAATTGTTAAAAATATAATCTTTATTAAGTAGAAGATGTACAAATATGATTTTTGTTTATGTAGAGAAATAAAAATATAATTTTTACATGATTGAGATATTAAAAATATCATCTTTATATGAGTAGCAAAATAAAAATGTGATTTTTATAATGATATTTTTATAAAGGCGAAATATTTATTTTTGAAAAGGCGAAATATTTATGTTTGAAAAGGCGAAATATTTATTTTTGAAAAGGCGAAATATTTATTTTTGAAAAGGCGAAATCTTTATATTTGAAAAGGCGAAATATTTATTTTTGAAAAGGCGAAATCTTTATATGAAGAATAGCGTGATAAAAATATAATCTTTACTATATGAACATCGATGTGAAAATATAATTTTTATCTATATAGTAGCGAAGTAATAATTTGATTTTTATATATTGAACAACGAAGTAAAAATTCGATTTTTATATATTGAATAACAAGATAAAAATTCGATTTTTATATATTGAACAGCGAAGTAAAAATTCGATTTTTACATATGTAGTGGCTACGGCAACGAAGATGACGAAAAGGCGAGAGCGATGAAGATTTCTATAAAGGAAGTGTCGTGAAGTTGGATAGCTATTGGTGAGAATTCCTCACTCTTCAATTTCTTTTCTAGTTATATATATACTAGGATGCAGACGGTGCTTAGTAGCATCCGACACAATCGTCCACAGACCATGGACTTGTTTGTTGGTTGCATAAATTAGTTAGATGATTTGATTTGAATTTGGTTGTTTGGTGAATTTGATTGATGTGTGAATGGCGTGGGCCTTCACTAGACCGGGGATAAGGCTAGGCCTTGTCCCGTTTCTAGTATCGTGTCGTTATGCCGCCGAAATTTTCTAAAATATGTTAGAAAAATAAAAATATCATTTTATTGAATAAGTGAACCGAATAGAATTTTCATAGTTTGAATAAAATGTTTTATCGTTAAAAATATAATTTTTAACGTGAAGTGAATAAAATAAAATATTCATTTACAAACCGGACGGTTTGCTTATGTACACCTATTTGAAGGACATTGATTGGGACGATAAATTTTACACATCGCCCAACTGCACAACTAAAATATGTGTTTGATTGTTTGAAACCCCACACGGGTGTTGGGATGAAATTTGAAGTTCACTCATCCTGATTGATTAAATATGTCGATCGATTGATTGACAGGCTGTTATAAGCGTTAGATATCTATATTTGATGCTTATATAGTGTAGTGCACTCTGGTTGATGGTTGATTATTTTTCAATGCTATTATATACGTGTGATGTATGAAAATCCATATAATTAACATTATATGGTGATTGATTGGGCCTCATTTCAATTTAGAAAATAAAGAATAATATATAATAAAGGTTCATGTGTTGACTGTACTCATCCGTTGAGATTAGTCATGTGTTGAACGAAATATTTTAGTAATAAAATTTACATCTTTATTAATATAAAACAAAGGTTCATGTGTTGACTGTACTCATCCGTTGAGATTAGTCATGTGTTGAACGAAATATTTTGATAATAACAAATATTTTGATAATAGGAAATATTTGAAATAGAATATTTGAAAATAGAAATATATGAAGCCGTGTTGATTAGATTGACGCCATTTTGACGTGAACGATATTTATATCGATTTTATTCATTTCGAAATGAATTGAATTGAAAACGATTTCGAAATGAATTGAATTGAAAACAATTTCGAAATGAATTGAATTGAAAACGATTTCGAAATGAATTGAATTGAAAACGGTTTCGAAATGAATTGAATTGAAAACGATTTCGAAATGAATTGAATTGAAAACGATTTCGAAATGAATTGAATTGAAAACGGTTTCGAAATGAATTGAATTGAAAACGGTTTCGAAATGAATTGAATTGAAAATGATTTCGAAATGAATTGAATAGAAAAAGAAATGAATTCGAATCGAATTAAAATCAATTTGAATTGAAATCAAATAGAAATGAAAGTAAAAAGAATATTTTGAATTCGAAATTTGAATTGAATAGAAATGAATTTTAAAACGAATTTATAAAGAAGAATTCAATTTTGCTTTGGATTGAAATGGAAGTTGAAATTGTTTTTGAAACAAATTTAAAACTATTTATAAAACTCGTTTTAAATAGAAATCAACGAAATATATATTATATATATTATATATATAATATAATGGCCTGAATAGAACGCGCCGCGCCGCGGCAGTTCGTGAATTTCGACCATTAATTTCAAACGGACATTACGGGAGATCCGACCGTCGGATTCTCCTGAAACCGGAACCGTTGGGTTCGTATCGAAAAGAGCTTTCTAACGAATATTAGAAATTTGAAATCTAACGGTCGGATTTGGAATTATGTCCAAATCAAATTTGGAAAAGGTCGTTGTAAGTGCAGTTCGATGGCCGTTGATGGAAATCGACTGTACGGGCCTTGATAAAATTATTAAAAATTGTAATAATTTGTGTAAAATCATAAGAAATGATTTAGAAAGAATTGGGATGAAAAACTCCATATTTGAAAAGATAAAAATATATTTTTATCGAAATGAACTAGTTTTGAACTAGAATTATAATTCTATTTATTTTTAAATAAATAAATTGGATTTGAAATGATTTTGAAAATAATCAGAATTTCCAATAATTATATTGGAATGGATTTGAATCGAAATTGTCTCCGGAATATTTCGATATTGGATTTCGTGATGATACAGATATTGTTATGGGAATTTGAAAGATATAGATATATATATATATCGTTATTTCCAATACGACATTTGTTAATCGTAGAATTTGATATTGAATATAAGCCGATATATTTTCTATTCAGAGCCTTGTACTGAATATCAAATGTGATTTGGGTTTGTCGTGAATGGTGTCTTCACTAACACTGTTCTTGAACCCAGTTGAGAAAAGATTAAATCTTTTTATTTAGATTTAATGAAGTGTACCAATTAAATAATATTTAATTGGAATTGAATTGATATTGATTTTTGGGTTTATCGTGGACAGTGTTTTAAATAACACTCGTTCTTTAACCCGATAATTAATGGAATGTGATTTTGGGTTTCTCGTGAACCGTGTTTTAAATGACACTGATTCTTTAACCCAGTTAACGATTAAAACTAAGTGGAGTTTTAATGAATCTTTAATTAGATTGAAATAATTGAAATGGAGTATCACCAGTTTTACTCCAGGCGTTAGTTAAATCTTTAATTAGATTTGAACGTGAAATGGTAATTGAATTTGCCGATAACACCGTGGTGTTAGATATGAAGTATAACCAGTTTTACTTCATGGGATGAATAGGTTAGGATTGGGAAATTAAAACAAATGATTACTTCGGTAAGGTTCGCTAATCCCGACTAGTTTGAATTGATATTCAAAAATAGATTAAAGAATAAATTTAAAGGATTTATCTTGGATAAAATTAATGGGAACCTTTCCCTATGAATGTAAAATTTAGAAACTAATGGTCGGTTAGCCAAGCAGAATGGTTTTCTGGATATTGATCTGATGTTGGTTTCGGCCTTCGGGGTTAATATTTGGGGAATTATTCTCTTGATTAATTTACGGTTAGTGACTGATGAATTGGAATGAGGCGTATGTTGTGTTTGTGTAACACTTATTTAAAATATACGCGAGTTATTCGGAAAGACCGGGTTTATCCCATTCTGAATAACTGATACGACGATAAGTCGAAGATGAAGACGATGGTCGAAGACCGGAGGTCTTCACGTCGTTTGGGTGATTACTGTTGATCTTGATTGGGCTGTACACCCAAGAAGATGGAAACAGTTGGTGATCGTCCAGACGTGCTTGGAGATCGATGGATATGCGGGGTACTAGGTGCCTCCGGTTTCGTTCAGACCCAGAACGGACTTGTAAATGGACTGTGTGTCGGACAATGGATTTTAGTCCGTGTGATTGACCTCTATTAAATATATATCTGTTTGGCGGCGGAGAATTTATTCTCTTGCTTAACGCCCTTCTTTGAGACGTACGAGCTCAGGGGTTATATATTGATGGATATCAAACGCATGGAGTGAATTGCCTGTGTGGCATGCCTAAGTGGCAATTGATCGAGGCTTCTGTTGAAAAGCAAAGTCTTGTGGTGATGATCAAAGCACGGCCTTTGTGGCGTAGCTTTGTGTAACGTTTGCTTCGCGAGTTTCGCACCCCGGTTGTGAACCAAAAACGGGAGAGGACCTCAGGGAGGGCATGCGTTTCTTTCTAGCTAGGGTGGTGTCAGTGACCTACCAGCCCTGACATTTATATACTTTTCACCTGTGTGGTTGTTACTGTTGCGAGGCGCCTCGGTTTGATCGGACGATCCGGGTCCGATGGAGTCATTCGTTGGCTCATTTACGCCCCAAAGGGCGGGGAAACGTATTGTTCAGGCACTATAATCCACATCGGTGGACCGGCCCTGTCGCTCCATGGGGCAGTTGCGGCTGTTCCTGAGGCTCGGGCTAGAGAGTCTCGAATCGGTAGAGGACGATCTCTGGCCTCGGTTCACAGACGGAAATCCAATTTCCAAATACGTGACATTTGCGGTTTTATTTGTAAACCTATATATGGCGACATGATATATGGTACCCATGCCGTCTATGATTGATACTTATGATTTGAAGTTGTTTTATACACTATGCACTTATAATAGTATCAAATGATTTGTTTTAAACGTATCAAGCATTCTTTGGCTGTTATAAGGGAAAACCCTATCCCCCGGCTTGCGTTGCATTGTGTGATAGGACCTGGGTCTTATAATAGCTTCATTTTTCTTTATTCAGCATTGCGCTGTTGTTTTATGCACTGGTGTTCTTGGGAGGAAACTCGTTCCGTGTTATACGGCGTGGTCCCTTGATTTACCTAACTTTAAAAATAAAGATTTATAACTGTTTTAGTTCTCACACCAGTCCTATGACTGACCTGGAGTTTATTGTTTTAACCTAAACTCTGGGTGCCCTTATTTGGACACGGACAGCTAGTAGTTTTGGTTTTGCAGATTTATATTCACAGGATCCTGGTTTACAGCTGGAACGATATCCGGAAAGCTTTGTATCCGTATATCTCCTTCTAGTTGTGTATTGTATTATTTTCCGCTGCGATGTATTTAAATGTAATTTAAATTTCTGATATTTCTGTGTAGTATTCATTTATACTCTGTATATTCTTGTAATCTGATGCATTGTTGTAATATACAATGAAATGTTCTTTTATATGCGTTCTGTTGTGGCTTGTTCTCGAACTATCCGCTCTTTCCTTCACGGGGAAGTTACAGGTTTTTACAACTTCATTGGCTGGAAAATAATTCTGATGATGATTGCAGCTTCACCAGTGTTCATTTTCGAGTTCTAAGTGACGAATGGCTACCTTAGAAAAGTTTTTGATTGAATTTGTTTGAAAGAAAACAAGTGCTTTGAAATTCAAATGTTTTTAATTTGAGATAGTGACAAATATATATGTATTTATGGGATTTCAATATTGTTTTGAAATGAAACCCGGGTATTTGAATTCTGGAATTTAAATTTAACTTAAAGTTAAATGGATCGAAGTGAATAATGGAATCAGAATCAAGTTGAAGGAATTAGAATGCATATGAATAGAAACCAAAATTTTTGGTTGGAATTAAAGTCATAGAAATATGATGAGTTGAGTTTCAGCATAAGTATGTTTTGAAAAGTACATAGGATTGTAGCATTTTTCTTACCTTAGCAATTTCGGGGACGAAATTATTTTAAGGGGGGAAGAATGTGACGACCCAGATTTTTTCGAAATTTATTTTAAATATTTAATATGGTTTTAAATATTGAATTGATAATATAAAATGAATTTTTATATTAAGTGATCGATTTAATAATCGATATCGATTTAATATCGAATATATTAAAATATCGTAATACAAAAATGAATTTATTTGAATTCAAAATTTAAAACTGAATTGAAACAGTTCAGATGATTTATACAAACTTCTGTTTGAATTAGAATAATAATATAAATTTATTATCGAAGAATTTATTTGTTTTGAATTTAAAATTATATTATATTAATTTAATATGGTATATACGTTGGAATCAAATATCAAAATATGTTCAGTTCAGAATAACACAATGATATTGAAACATCGGTCGGTAAGTTAAAATAGCGGTTCATGATGTTAAGTGGTGAACCCCGAGATATTTATAATGGATAAGATCGAAATCGAATAGAAAATCAAATCGATATCTATTTGAAAAGAAATAAAAATCTGTTTAAATCTAATCGAATTAAAAACAAATCAAATCAGTATCTATTTAAAAAGAAACAATATCTTTTAAAACTCAAATCACATTGACCCTTGCGCAGACAAATTCCTTAGGGGTTAAGTATTCATCTATAAATTCACACCTCCTCCGTCTCTTTCCCATTTCGTTCCCAATATTCAAAAATCAAATAAAAGCTGCCTTATCTCTTCTTCGAAAATCCTAAAAATCATATATATAAATTTCTGTCATAATCATGATGTTGTATACGTCGATTAGGAGAGGAACTGGTGCTCACGATCTGGTCTGCAGAGCTCAACCTAGAGCCGACGCAACTAGGGATTCAACTCACTATCGATGAAGGGGAAATTAAGTTGCGAATCAAATTTATCATCTCGGGTTCGAGAAAGATAACGCGTGAGTTCTGGGAAGTCGATCCGTGCTCAGGTGAAGTATTCGAGTTTCTGGTGCGTGGTTTTGGGCACATCGACTTTAGGCTTTGCGCAATGGGAGGACGGTGGTGTACGATGTACTGTTTGGGGATGAAAATCGAAGATTTTTGAATTGGGGATTTCAGGGTAAAGCACGCCTGTTATTGGATTTTGGGCAGGTTCGAAATCACGAACCAGGAGTCGCGATTCTTAGGTAGTAAGCAGTCGCGTTATCCTGTATGGAATGGTAGAAGCTAACGATCGTCAAAGAAATGGCAATCTAGTGGTTGTCGAGGAGATGGTGAGGTGGGAGATGAAGACGGATTTGGGAACAGTGGCAGGTGGATAACAACAACAATCAGGATGAGCTCAGAATAGTAACAATTGGAGGAAGAACAGGTTATTGTCGCTTTGATGAGCAGTTTGGGTTTAGGAGTTATCTGTGATTAGTCGTGAAGAGGTCCAGGGTTTGCAATTTGATGATTCAGGAAGTTGGAAGGTAGCCGATTGCTTTGGATTAAATCTTTAAAGTAACAAATTTAAAAAAAATATAGTTATCTCAATTAATATATATATGATCATTTTAAAATAATAAAGAAAAAATCAATTTTTACAAGGTTAAAACTATGCAAGGCAATCCAGTAATTCATAGCCGAGGGTTTGCATAATCAGGATTTAATTCGGAATCAGAATAGATCGAAATAAAAATCACGGTAAGTAAATCTCACTCACCTTTTAATTAAAATTATTTTTATCAGTTAAAAATAATTGTTTGTTACTTGTTGGTTGCCATCAATATTTTTGTGCATCTTAAATATATTAGTTATTTAGGCTTGGTTGTTGCTATTATATATATTGGCGGTTGGATTTCCCGCAGTACCATTAGCGGATTCCCGCGGCACCATTAGCGGATGATTACCCTATACGCCCCACGCTATGATAGTGGATGACCTTCTATATTGCGATATCCTGCCTCGAAGCAGGATGGGTATTACTATGTTAACTAACGTTTGTGGATGCAGGAAAACAGGTTGGAGGGATCCAACTGGATTCCTCAAAAATTTATTATCTGTTTTGTTTATTTGTTTGCATATATACCGTCATATATGATGTGTTAGAAAACCTGAAATAAATAATTGGTTGTTGGTGTTTAAATATCACTGGGCCCAAATGTTGATATTTAAAAATATCATGAAAAGGAATTTTGCAGATTTAAAAAGGAAATTATATTTTTTCTAAAATAGAATTTTAAATTTGAATAAGAGAAATTCAAATAGAATTTGAATATAAGAAATTCAAATTGAATTTGAATATGAGAAATTCAAATAGAATTTGAATATAAGAGAAATTCAAATAGAATTTGAATATAAGAGAAATTGAAATATAATTTGAATAAAGAAAATTCGAAGAAAATTAAATATGGACTTTGAATGTAGAATTCAAAGAAAATTAAATATGGACTTTGAATGTAGAATTCAAAGAGAATTAAATATGGACTTTGAATGTAGAGTTCAAAGAGAATTAGATATAGACTTTGAATACAGACTTCAAATGGAATTTAAACTATGGAATTTGAATATAGGCTTCAAATGGAATTTAAATAATGGGATTTGAATATAGAATGCGAAGAGAATTGAAATGGGATTTGAATATAGAATTCAAAAAGAATTGAAAGGAGAATTTGAAACAGAAAATTGTAAATCATTTCGAAATGGGAACGACGAAATATATTCCGAAAATGTGGATTTTTAAAGAGAATAGAAATAAATCCAAAGGATTTATAATTTTTAAAAAAAATCGAAATTAAATATAGAAGATCGAAATATAAATGAATTTATTACTGAATAAGGAAAAATCGCCAATTTTAGAAGATTGGAAATAGTATGTTGAATTGGGAAAAATTGATTTGACATATATTAAAAATATATCAGAATGGAGTTGAATTTATTATAGACGAAGTTTAAACATTTATATTTATAAATATAATTAAAACGAACTCGCCGCAGCACGGCAGTTCGTAAATGGTCGTTTCGAACTTCAATTGAGTATACATAACTCAATTGAAGTCGAAATTCTTTGAAACAAGAAACGTCAGGACCGATTTGATAATAGTTTTCTAACGGAGGAGAAAAATCTGGATTTCGTCGAATAAATTTTGAGTTATATCAAAAATCAAATTTTCAGAAAAACAACGCCATAACCATTTAAAAACCATAATGGTTTATTAAATTTAATAAAAGGAATTTAAGCGAATAAAATCCGAATTTCTATTTAGAAAATATTAGACTTGAGTTGTAGATTATATGTGAACTCAGGTGGAGTAATAAATTGATTTTTGAAATAGAAATCAGATTTTTGATTATTGAATAGAATTAACTAATATGAATAGTAATTAGTTAATGAGATTTTGAATTGATATTGGGCTTTGAATAAGTGAATTCGATTTGAAAATTTATATTCGAAATCGAAAAGGAAACTAGAATTGAAATTGAAATTCAATTTGGGTATGAGCAAGTTAAATATTTTGTTTGAACATGTTATGTTCAAACAAAGAAGTGAAATAGGCAAAATAACTAATTAAAGAATAAATGAGCGAAACTGAATTCAAAGGATTGGATTGAGTTGAATTGAATTGAAAATAGGTGAGCATGTGTTAGACAGGTATGGGATGAAGTATATGAAGATTTTATTTATGTGCCTGACAAAAAGGTACATGTTTAAATTCATATATGAGATTTTATGCGCCATATCGGCAAGCCGCTTGGGTTTTTCTTTTTCTTTTTTGGATTGGTGAGGGCCATGGGAGGCTATTTTAAATATCCCAATGCTCCCAGTACAAAGGTGGTTATGGCGAAATTTTCCGGAAATTTAAGGCGTTAGAATATTTTTAAGAAAATTTAATAGTTAGAAATCAATGTATCGATATATATAGAATTCGATAAGTAAATGAATTTAAAAATAGAATATTATAAACAAAAAGGAAAACTATAAATTAGAGTTGATAAAAATAGAAAGGGAAGTGTATACGTGTTTAGTAATGGATAATTTGTTTTTATGTTGTTGATTTTTCGAGAGTAATGGTTTTGTCTGTTTTAAAGTTAAAGATGTTTCAGTCAAGGTCTGAGGGGTAATTATACCCCAACTCGATTGTTTTCATTTTTAACCGATAAATAGCAAGATTCAGTCTCGAAGATCAATGGTTAAATAAAAGATAGTTGAATAAAATATTTTGGGTTGTTGTAACGATGTTTACACAGCATTCGTTTTAATCTAGGTGATGGAATTTTGGAAATATAAAAGTAAATATTTCCTGTGTATAATTAAAGTAGTCGGGAAAGAGATAAGTGATTGAAAATGTTTTCAATTACAAATAGAATATATTTTCTAAAATAAAAGAAGGTGATATATGGCAATGTTTTCCAAATAACGTAAGAGACCAATAAGATTACTGAAAAGATTTGGTTAATAAATGTTGAAAAGGAAATGAAGAAATGATTTAATTAATGAAAGTATTAGTTAACAGGCCCAGTGATTGTTTGATGGTTGGAATGTTTGTTTGTTTTTCTTCGATAGTTAAATAACCGACTATCGAAGTATTTGCCAATAGCGTTGTAAATATGGAGAGACTGGTTGGGTTATTATCCGTGAACCACTCTGTATTGGCAGTAGCGTTGCGGATCAGATTATATGAAGATAATCGAAGACGGAGTGAAGTGCAAGGGCTTTTTCTATTAATAGAAATTTTGCCTTCGGTTTCGCTCAGTCCCAGAACGAACGTAAATGGATGAATGTCTGATAGAGTATTTCCAATGATCGAATGTGTTGGTCTGTATAAATATACATGGTGGCAACGGACTTATTCCCTTAGCATAATATCCAGAATATATTTATGCAAATCAATTAGTGATTAACGGATCTGACAATGTGGCATTCAAAGTGATTGTGCTATCAATGAATGAAAAGTAATCATAGTCTCAAGCCTCAACAACCGGCAAATGACAAAAATCGGGCAGGCAGCATGGCTATGTGTGTCGCTCCCATTAGGGTGTATTATCACCTATCTAGAGATTCATTTAATTCCTTATTCTATTCGATGCTGTCCCATTCGGGAAACGGTTGTTGTTCCCAACCGTTGGTGATATACATTCGATACACTCAAGCGAAATGAGTGGTCGGTCATGTGTGGGCCGGGTTGCAAGACGTTCTTGTTGAACCTAGTGTATTCCTCTTTAGAGATATACTGTCGGCAGGTGGTCCAATACCTTGTCATGTTGGAAATCCATTCTCCAATAAGCGCCCTGCGGTTATTTTATACTATATATGTGGAGCGTGAGATGCAAGCGTTCTGCTAGATTGTTATTTATTTGATTTAGACACTATTATAATATCACTGGATTTTGTATTAAAGTGTTTTGGGTTACAGTAAGGTAAAAATCGTCCATGTTTATGTGTGGCTGGTCTTACTATTATCATTTCTTTAGAAAGGATTTTTAAAGTTAAACAAATGGTTGGAGTTTACTCACACTAGTCCCATGACTGACCCAGAGTTTATTTTGTTTGTTTTCCCTAAACTCTTTGGTGCCCAAATTTGTATGGGCAGTCAAGTAGTTGGGATTTTTCCGATTCACTTGGAAGAGCTGGAAGCAGGAGGCTTCACCAGTTAGCTATAGACTATCATATATTCCGCTGTGAACCATGTTTGTATCTGGAAACATGTGTTTATAACTGTTCCAGGAATAACTGTTGTGCTCTGATAATGGTATGTATATCCAGTTACTGATTTGTATTTCAAAAGTTATGTTATATAATATATTTTACTCGTTCCGTTGTGCGATTTGTCTTCTTTGTTTTCTCCTATTCTAATATTTCTGTAACGACCCGGAATTTTGGGGCCAATTTAAAATTTTTATTTTAGAAATTTTAATGGATTTTTAATATTTAAAATGATTTATTTTAAAGAATAACAACTAAAATTTATTTTAAAACGAATAAATTCAGTTGAATTGTAAAAGGTGTTAGAAATGGCGCGGTAGTTCGAAAATTCGATTTCAAACTTTAATTGAATGTACAGGATTCAAAATAAATCGGATTTCAGTAAAACCAAAAATATTTAAATCTGTTTAACAATATCTTTCTAACGAATCTAAAAAACTGAAATTTCACTTTAAAATTTGTATGTTATGTCAAGTTTAAAATTTTGAAAAGTCACTATAGAATTTATATATATTTTAATATAATATATTGGCCTTAAAAATAGCCATTTTGCAAACGACCTCGGTTTTTGACGAAACCACTTTTGTTGGAACCGGAATGTCAAAGTATTGCTAGGTTTCAATTTTCAGAATTTTCCGAATTAATATGTGAGCGTGGCAAAAGGAAACGTGTTTTGACCATTTCAGTCAATTTTTTGAAAATGGCCATTTTTCAAATAGCCTCAGAATTCGACGAAATTTGTCTTGTTAGAACCGTATCGTCAAAACATAGCTAGAAATAATTTTTCTGTAATTTGTAGAGTCTGTATGTGGC
The DNA here is from genome assembly GCA_030737875.1 of Allium sativum. Lineage (NCBI taxonomy): Eukaryota > Viridiplantae > Streptophyta > Magnoliopsida > Asparagales > Amaryllidaceae > Allium > Allium sativum. The sequence goes on from CM060913.1 coordinate 66,564,178, forward strand.
CCCGGTAATTTAAAATGTACGTTTGAATTTAATAATTAAATGATTTATAATTAAATTTAAAGAAAAACATATCGTAACAGCCGAATTGGGTTACGAAACATATTCCAATGTGTCCGGGATGGGGGTATTTAGCTAGGGGCATCATTCGTTGGGTTCGATTCGGAGTTAGTATCAATGAACAAACATTTTCTTGAATTAAAATAAATCAATAGTATAAAATACCGTATAAAATACAGTATAAATACATGGAAAATACACATAACCCTAATCCTATTCTTGTAGCCGCCGTTCTATTCCTCCAATGGCCAGAATCATCCCATTTTCGATCCTTAATTTCTTCTTCCACACAGCAAATTAAACCCAATATCAATACCCAAATCGAAGAGCAATCCACCCTCTTTAAAATCATATGGTTATGATGGATTCTAGGTGTTTGTGGCTCTCGATTTTTGTGCATGAAGGTGGCTCGTTCGTGGCCGTTTCCATGTCAAAAGGGGGGCGAGTTCGACCAGGAGCCAGCCGATGGTGGAGCAGGTGATGGCGCTTGAGGTGGTGGGCTCTGATCTCGGAGCGGCGGCCGCTAGGCGTGGGCGACGGTGATGACCAGGTGGCAGCAAATGGGTTCGACGGTCACGATGTATTACAGAAGGAGGAAGAAGGGGTTAATGTAATTATATATTTAAATGTTTAAATCTTTAAACTATCATAACTCGTTCAAAACTAATCAGAATTCAGCAAATTCGGGTTCGTTGGAATCGTCTTCCCAAGCACCACAACATGGAACAAACTAGAACCAATTCTGAGCAAATCAAGATTTGAGGAAATTTCAAATCTGAATTGATTGGTGAGAAATCCTATTTCTTTTTCTTTTTCATATAATTAAAATTGCGCAGTCATGGCATGTATATAAAACTGATGTTATTAAATTATACGCGATATTATTCTGTGAATTTGCATACGTGATTTGATGTATGATGAATGTGTTATGTGATTGTTGAAAATTAACATTTCTGTTAATTAGAATTTGTTTAAAACAAAAATATATAATTTTTGTTTGCATAAAAGGATTAAACGGTGTATGATTAAAAACATGATTTGGTTTGTTTAAAATATTACCATGTTAGAAATGATATCATTTGTGTTATAAATTGCTGTATGATAAAAATTCACATTTTTATCATAAATGTTCATATGTCATATTTTCACTGCCATTTTAGAGACATTTTTTATTTGCGTTCTTTGTTGCAAATAAACACCGTTTAAAAAGTTACATTATTTTTATTTGCATTCCTTGGTGCAAATAAACATCGTATAAGAAGTTATACTTTCATTTGCAATCCAAAGTGCAAATAAAAACATACATTAGAAGTTGTACTTTATTTTTGCATTCTAAGATGCAAATTAAAACATGGATTTGAGAAGATACATTTTTATTTACATTTATATTTTTATTTACATTTCAGATGTACATAAAAACATAGATTAAAAGTTGCATTTCTATTTACATTTTTAAGATGTAAATAAAATATAGTTTTTAAAGTTGCATTTTTATTGTCAGATTTGAGACAATAAAAAAAGGAATTGATTTCAAGATTTCATTCTTTATGAAATTTTGTTTTCAATAAAAGATTACATTTTTATGTAATTTTGTTTGCATTTAAAAAGATTGCATTTTTTTAATATGGTTATGTTTTTATTTAAAGATTGAAAATAGAAATCATCGTTATCATTTTTGTTAAAATAGATATAAATAACATTTGTTATAAAACGTTATCTTTGTAATAAAAGTACATTTTTATTTTAGAAATGTAACATTAGTATAAAAAGACCGTTTTGTTAGCAAATATGATATTAGAATAAAAACATGTCATTTTTAGTCAAATAATAAAAATGTCATTTTGGTTACAATTTGGAATGCCATTTTTCACCGTCACTTTAGAATCATTAAAAAGATTGAATTAGAAATGTGTTATTCAAATCGAAAATTAACATTTTTGATTAGAAGTTGGTTAGGAAAAGAAAAACAACATTTTATTTGAAATGTGTTATTCAAATCAAAAATTAACATTTCTGATAAATAGAACATGTAGTGAAATAGAAGATGAATATTCTTATATATTAAAAAGGATTACTCAAAGGAATGAACATCTTTATATATTTTTATATATTAAAAAGGAATGAAACAAAAATATACATTTTTGGTAGATTTAAAGGAATGAAATAAAAGAGACATTTTTGTCAGATTTAAAAGAATGAATTAAGAAGAAAGATTACAATTTTGATCATTAAAAAGGATTAAGAAAAGTTAGCATTCTTGTTTACTTTAAAAGAATGAAGACAAAATTTACATTTTTGTTTACATTGAAAAGATTAGCCAAAATCATCATATTTTGGTACATTGAAAAGATTAGATAAATTTATCATATTTTTTTTTACATTGAAAAGATTAGCCAAAATCATCATATTTTGGTACATTGAAAAGATTAGATAAATTTATCATATTTTTGTTTACATTGAAAAGATTAGCCAAAATCATCATATTTTGGTACATTGAAAAGATTAGATAAATTTATCATATTTTGTTTACATTGAAAAGATTAGCCAAAATTATCCTATTTTGTTACATTGAAAAGATTAGACAAAATAATCACATTTTGTCACATTGAAAGGATTAGACAAAAGTATCATATTTTGTACATTAAAAGAAATTAGACAGGATTACAAAATTTTGTCACTTTAAAAAGAATTAGTATAAAAAGAGACAATCTTATCACTTTTAATGCAATGAAATAAAAAGAGACATTCTTATCACTTTTAAAGGGATGAAATGAAAATGAACATTTTTGTGTATTAAAAAGGATTAAACAACAATGAACATTTGTGTACATTAAATAGGAGTAGATTAAAATATGTATAGTTTTGTTTAAAGAGTTTAACCAAAATAGTCATTTTGGTCATTTAAAAGAGTTACACCAAATTTACGTTTTGGTCATAAAAAGGGATTACACAAAAAGATTTGAAATAAAAGTTAATATCTTTATTGTCGATTAGTTACAATAAAAAAAAGATCACATGTTATAAATATGATATTAGCGAGGGCTTGGAATATATGTCTGTGATGTTGAAATGTTTGATGTGTTAAATAAATTGTTAGTATATTCAAAATGAATATTACACTTCCATTTACAAGTCATCCGACTTGTTTATGTGATTGGGTCGATAATTCTTACACATCGCCCAAGTGCACAAATAATTTATTATTTGTTTGTTGGATGAAACTCCACATGGGTGTTGGGATGATATTTGATCTACACGAATCCCAATATTTAGTTGTAGAATCCACACTGGTTGTTATTTGGATGTTTGATAATTATTATCATGATTATTGATTACATGCAATATATGGTAGTTGAGTGAGTCACATTCCAATAAAGAATATTCTAGAAAAAGAATATTTTAGAAAATGTTTTAGAAAAAGAATATTTTAGAAAAAGAATATATTTTAGAAAAATATATTTTTATTGAATGAACTAGTTATTAACTAGAATAAATCATTAAATTAAGATTTAATGAATTTTTCCAATTAGTGAATATTTAATTGAAATTAAATTAAATAAATTGGATTTTGGGTTTGTCGTGAATGGTGTCTTCAATAACACCTTTCTTAAACCCAGTTGAAAAGAATAAATCTTTTAACTAAGATTACTAGAGTTTCAAACTATATTGTGTAATTGGAATAAAAATGATTTGTGAATTGAATTTATCATGAACAATGTTTTTAAACGACATTTGTTCTTTAACTCAATTAATAGTAAGAATATGATTTGGAATTTACAAATCTTGTATCAAGATTTAAATGGGAATTTTCCAAAAGTAAAGTTTTCCAATTTAATATATTAAATTGGAATTGAATGGAATTCGAATTAATAATAACCGAGATAAGCTTTTGTAAAAGAAGATCGATACTACATATGGAATTTAAGAGGCTTTGCCGTTATTCCATTTATATTATTGGTCGGATACATAAATTTATAACGATTATATATTGATTTGATTTCTGTGAAGATTCCATATTTAATGGAGGTCGATTTTGGGTTTATCATGAATGGTGTTTTTAAATGACATTAGTTCTTTAACCCAGTTAAAGATAAGATTAATTTCTTAAATTTAATTAATCATTGAATAATGATTTGTGATATTTAAAACCAAATTGGGTTCTTAATAAATCTTCAAAAGAAAGATTTAAGAATAAATTTGAAGAATTTATCTTTGATAAGATAATGTGAATATTTTATTTAAAAGAATATTCTGATTTGGAATGAGATGTTGAATGTGCTTTTATAGTACTTGATTTTTATTTATAAAAATAAGCGATTTATTCGGAAAGACCGGGTTTAACCCATTCCGAATAATCACTAAGACGATGAAGAGTCGAAGTTGAAGACGGTGATTGAAGACCGACGATCTTCACATCGAATGGATGTGTTGCTACTGAGGACCATGATGGGAGTAGCTACCTTGAAGGGGCTTCAGTGGTAGCCGTCCGGACTATTGTTGATTGTTTCGGATATGCGAGGACCTCTCAGGTGTCTCCGGTTTCATTCAGACCCAGAACGGACTTGTAAATGGATGCGTGTCTGACATTGGATTTCGTTCCATGTGAATTAAATTGATTTTTATTAATGTATGTCTGATTGGTGGTGGAGAATTTATTCTCTGCTTAACACCCTGGTATATATTAATAATGATTGATCGTATGGCGTGAATTGTCAATGTGGCACGCCAAGATGCAATTGATCAAGGCTTTTGTTGAAAAAGCAGGGCCTTGTGGGATGATCAAAGTATAGCCTATTACGGCATAGCTTTGTGTATATCGTGACTTCACGAGCCTCACACCCCGGTATGAGTCAAAAACGGGATATGGACCATAGGGAGTGCACACGTTTCTTTCTAACTAGTGGTAGTGTCAGTGCTTAAATTGGCTGTCATTTTACTTATATGTATGATGGATTTTAGTGGTCATACTATAGGTTCAAAGGAACCGGGAAACGTGTGTTCAGGCATAACCAATCCACTGCCGGTAGGCGGGGACCGACCCTAACGCTCCAAGGGTTCACTGCGGGGGATCCTGAGGCATTTTCTAGAGTGTCTCGAATCGGAGAGGAGCTTTCCCGTAGCCTCGACTCATGATGGAGATTCAATTTCCAATACGACCTTGCGGTTTTGATTGTAGAACTAGTATGGCGACATAGTAGGATGGGGTACTATGCCATCTATGATTGATACATTATGATTAAAATGTATTTGAAATATATATACACACTAATATTAAATCTGTTTTATCGTATCAAACATCTTTTGACCATTATAAGGTAAAACTCTATCCTCCGGTTTGCGTTGCATTGTGTGATGGGACTAGAGTCTTATAATGGTTTCATTTTTATAAAAAGCATTGCGTTGTTTAACGATTTACTTTATTTTATGCACCGGCAATCCAATGGAGTAAACCCGTTCCGCGTTAGCGGCGTGGTCCTGTGATTAGCCTTATTATTAGATAAGTTAAGTTAAGATTTCTCATACTAGTCCCATGACTGACCTGTAGTTTGTTTCACTGGCAAACTCGGGTGCCCATATTTTCCACACGGGCAGTCGAGTAGCTTTTTGCAGATATATTTATAGGATCCTGGCTTACAGCTGAAGCGGTATTCGGAAAGCTCTGTATCCATGTATTCCTTTCAGTTGTATATTTGTATTATTTTCCCGCTGCTATTTAAATGTAATTTAAAATCTCTGATATTATTGTATTTCTATTATGTAATAAGTACTCATACTCTGTTACATTCTTGTACTCTGATGTAATTGTTGTAATCAGCAATAAAATGTTCTTCAGTTTGTGTTCTGATGCGTATTGTTCTCAAAGCAATCTAGACTTTCCTTTACTGGGAAGTTTGGGTCGTCACAATTTCTTTCTTTCTATTTCTCATCCTCTAACTTATTTCTAATAATGATTCATATTTCTGGGCAATTTAAGTTGGACGTGTGGTATTATAAGTCGACTCAAATAGTACAGATTTATGGGTCGTTACAATTTAGTGATTATCTGAATTGTTTTGATTTAGTTTTAAACTTCAAATTCGGTTATTCGTCTATTTCGTATGACGATAATTTAACATATTCGATATTAAATTGAAATCGATTTTTAAATCGATAACTTAATTCATTTATATTATCTACTCAATATTTAAAATAGTATTAAATATTTAAAATAAATTGTTTGAAAAATCCAGGTTGTTACAGGAGTCCCAAAAGGCTTATGAAAACTTTATAAGTGGAAAAATTAATCACTCAAAGTATCACAAAACAGAGCATTCTTTTTCTTCGTAAATTTATTATTATCAACTAATTTTATTATTACTAAAAATACTCGTATGTTTATATTTTTAAATCTTAATATCATTTAAAATTGGATGCAGTTAATTACTTTTCTAGCAATTCAAATTGTTCACATATAAATATCATCAAATAGTACTATCACTTATAATAGGATTTTATATATTAACTTCCCAAACAAATTCAAACCTCAATGTACAACTACTACCAAGTACCAAATCATAATGTCAATATAGAAATAAAATTTTACCAAAAATATTGTATTCGTTCTTTATAAACTAAAAATGAAATTCAAAATTCAAAATAACACTAAATTAAATGTTGCAAGATTGAAATAGAATTTTATATTAACTAATCATAATTCCATCGATTAAATATTTATGTAAATCTTTTCTTTCAAATATATCAAACTTATATAAATTTTTTAAAAAAAAAAATCTCTGTGCAAAAGACAGACCTAGGGCTAGAATCTCTGACAGATAGTCAGTTGTCTGACTCGGTTCGAGTATAAGGCTCTCGGTCTGTACTCGTACAATTCTTATTTAAGACACAAATTAAGGCAAGAAAAAATGTACAAAATATGTCAATTTAAAAATGTTCGATGATTTTGTATTTTCTGAACTTTAAGAGCAATTCAATATGAACATCCAATGCTTTTTTTTTGCTTATTTTAATAGCGTTTGCTAAGTTTTCCTATCTTTTTAAAAAACGAAAATATTGCATTAAACTTTGAAACGCATTGTTTAAGTGTGTTTTCGTTTTTTTTATTGCAACTTCCCTTGTAGTGTAAGGTTATTATTTTACATGGTAATAAGTTTAGCACAAAAACTCATTAAATGTTTCATAACCTCAATTCAAAGTAAATTGATATTTGGCTTGGAATATAAACTGCCAAAGCCCAAAGGTATTACTAAAGTGGAGTCCAGTTATAATTACATTCACATTGTTAGAATTTTTTGGACTAGCATCTGTTACAATGTATGTAATGTCAAATAAGGATAGGAAATGTCACTGTCATTAAATACATCCAAGTTTCTCAAAATTTTGCATTTAAGTCTTTATAATATGTTCAAATGTACAAAAGAAACTAATTAATTTCTTATAACATCTGTAGCGTAAATGCTTTATATTTACTGCTAAAGTTTTAGATGAAAACAATTTGATTAACTAAGTTTTTGTAACAACCCGTATTTTTATAACGTGTAATAACCATAAATTAAAGCAGAATTAATTTTTTAAATAAGAATCAAGGGAAACGGGTTACGCCATTACGTTCGTCTCGAAATTCTGCTTGGAAACGAGTCCGAGTTTTCGAAAATCGGAGTCTGTATGACCAAGTTATGACCCTTCGAAGTTTTCAGAAAATTTCAAGTTCAAAACAGCTCAGAATTTGAATTTCAAACCTCATAATGAACTGGGCGGGAAATTTCCCGCCCAGGACCAGGTCAACCTGGGGGTCAACTATGTAGTCGACCTACCCAGGACCAGGTCGACCATAGTGTCGACCTGGGGGTCGACCCGGTGGCCGAGCCCACTTTTGAAGCTGGATTCACTTTGATGTTCCTGGCCTCGTTTCTGTCTACATTCGTTGACCTGACCCTATATATACAGCCCCAAACTCTAGTCTCTCTACACAAAATTCTTTCTGACCTTATGTGCTCTAATTCTGGTTGAAAAGTTAGAGAAAGGGACTACTTCTTCTACGTCAAAACTACGCTGCTGATTTGGGGATTTCTGTTAGGACTTGACTAAGCATATAAAGATTCAACATCGACTCTCTTTTTCTAATTCTCGAACCACGATCTGTAAGCCCCAGTTATTTTTAGATTTAAACTGTAAATGTAATATGAATATGTTGTAAATTGAAATTGGACCTATGTATGATGACTGTTTTACATCCATTCTTGTTCATCTTGGATCTTGACTTTTGGATATATTACTATGACATTGATTTGGGGCCTATTCATGTTGTAAATCAAAAAGAAAAACCCCTCATATTATCATGTTGAATCTGCTATTAGTCACAAGTTTATGACTATCACCTTATGTCAATCGTTACCATGACTATACTATCACCTTATCTCAATCGTTACCACGACTATACTATCACCTTATGACAACTGTTATCTTGACTAGTACCTTATTTTGCTAGATTTGGAATCTTTATGTTTGAGGACAATATTCCATATGCCAGTAATGTTATAATCATTCATCTCAAGCCATATCATGCTATGCTAATAATCACTTTTGCCACCTTATACCCATCCCTTTTTATGTTATTCCCTAATTAGATTTATTTGTATCGATTCGAGTTTATGTGCGATGGGAATACGATTTGGGTAGATTAGGTAAAACATAATTTAGCTTTGAACACGAACGTTATTATAACTTGAACCTGGATATGGACATGAACTTGACATGATTTGACATGAAACATGACATGAAAACTCGACATGAATTTTGACATGAAAACTTGAACGTGGGCATGACAATTAGATAAACTTGAAAATGGCCAACTCGAGGTTGGGTTGAGTTTGCAGTGTAAATCTGCTCGGAACCGCCCGGCAAATCCAGTGACTGCAAACAATAGGATCCAATGTGGGTAGTTGTTCATATCGCACGAAAAACCCGAGGTTAGACTATGTTGTGGTGTAAACCTGCCCGGAACCGCCCCCAAATCCAGTAACCACAACAGTTAGTCTAATGTGAGAGGTTGGGTGCACTAATGAATTAATGCCACATGATAGGGTTAAGTCATGAACCACTTGAATATACTTAACCAACTTGACACAATGATTTGATAGGGTTAAGTCATGAACCGCTTGAACACACTTAACCAACTTGATACATGATTTGGATAGGGTTAAGTCACGAATTTGAATGACAGCACTTAACCCATTAGAAACCCTAGTTGCGCGGTCCATTTCAGCAGTAACCCACTTAGATGTATCACGATACCCTGGGACTAGGCAGGGTGGGGGCACGATTACTGGGCTGATTGTAAACGACCAGAACGACGGCTCAGTAGGTGCGCCATTGTAGGTTCAGGCGGACTATGGTCGTGCATGTAGTCCGGAGTTGAAAACCAGGCATTGAGCACCCTTAGATTTACACTGTGCGTGCTTGATTCGTGTCGATGGTTGGCACCATAGGGCTTGATACACCCTATGGTAGACCTAGCACAGGTAACTACATTTCAGGATAGGGCCATATGACACAGACACACGACGAGCTAGAACTTGTAGGGAGCCGACCGATTAGATAGATCGTACCGTAGGACCCCATAATGGGTCACTTCATGATATTGGGCCAAGGGATCATTTCATGATTAATACTTGACATGGGTTAGAACACTAGTACAGTTGGTGCAGTGAATCTTGAATATGCAATGCTAGACTTGACTTATCCTGTTATCTTAATTATCCTACTAGTTCTGTTATCATCCTTATGTTTAATTCCAGTTTTCACATATCATGTTACCTTTACTAGTTTTCATACTGAAAGTCACTAGGGCTTACCAGTCTTTATGACTGACCCTTTTTCTTTCGCCTCTTTTTCATTCGTCCCCCCCCCCCAGGTTCTCAGGGAGGAAACACTAGCTCTTAGCTTGGATTTAGCTTGCTTTCTAACAGCTCATGTACGGTTTGGTCTTGGGCTATGCTATGGCTGCTTCTGCTATTTATGGGGAATAATTTACTTTTGTTACCTTAAGTTTATGCTTCTTTATTTGGAACTTTATGTTATGGAATAATTTGTACCTTGGATATATGGGGTTTTGACTCTTTTCTTAAAGTAATAAAAATTTGGTTTTTAATTTCTACCGCTGCTTTATTTATGTTCTGCCTTGTGATATCTCTGTGTATGTTTACCTAGATAATACTCCACCAAAACTAGTGCATTCCCTTTGTGAGTGACCCAAGCGGAGGTGGAGTGTTACACTTGGTATCAGAGCAGAAGGTTACCAGGCTGGGCAAACGTTTTAAAAATCTTCTGAAACTATTTTCAAAACCATTTAAAAAGAAGCAATTTTCAAGTAAAGTTTTATGTTTAAAAAGGCTATTCCCCAAAAAGCCATTAGCACTTTCCTTTGTTTCCTCGTTTGAATCTTTTTCTTTTCGTTTTTCAGCATGGCTGATCTTAACCTGCCTGAGGGAATACCCGTGCCTGGATGGTTCCGAAGGTACTTAGAAGCTAGGGCCAACGGCGCAGGCCCGGCAGACATCCCTCCTCCTCCTCCCCCAGTGGCCGATGTTCCTCCTCCTCCTGGTACCGCCTTTGCCAAAATATGCAAAGACTTTAAAGCAATGGGTGGCAAGAACTTCGTTGGAACTGAAACCTTTGTTGAGGCACGAAACTGGCTAAAGGAGACGGAAGACTTGTTCATTATCTTTGATATGGAGGACCATAGGAAAGTCCAGTTGGCGGCGTGGTTGTTGAAAGAGGAAGTTGCATTTTGGTGGGAAGTCGCCAGTGCTACCAGGCCAGTTGAGACTTGGGCAGACTTTAGGGAGAGGCTTGGGCTTAAATTCTTATCGTCAGCAGAAGAGAACTTTCAGATGGAGAGGTTCCTATCACTCAAGCAAGGGGACATTTCTGTTAGGGAATACGTGAATAAGTTTAATCAGCTTGCTCAGTTTGGTTTGGATTTGGTCAACACAGCCCAGAAAAAGGTTGTACGCTTTGCTCGAGGATTGAACGAGCCACTACACAGTTTGGCCATAACTCATATACCCATGGGGGCGACCTTTGAAAGCTTGGTGGATATGGCTCTACTTCATGAGGAAGACAAGAATAGCATGAAGGAGGTTAAGCCTAATGAGACTCAGAATAAGAAAGCCGACTTCAAGAAGGGGGGCAACAAGAATAACAAGACCAACAACAAACCACATGAGACGAGGAAGTGCAACTTTTGTGGTATTACGGGACATCAAGCTAAAGACTGTAGAAAGAAGAAGAGGAAGTTGGGTGAATGCTTTCATTGTGGAGATACCGGACACATCAGCAAGGATTGCCCTAAGAAGCAAGGGCAGGGGCAAGGGCAGACCCAGCAAGCAGGAACTTCTGGAGGGCAGTTGCATGCTCTCAACACCACTCCAGCTCTTGACCGAGGTAGTAATATTTCCGTAGAAAGCCTTGTTTACATTTTTGACTTTCCTGTTCGAACCTTATTTGACTATGGCGCATCGCATACTTTTATTTCTTTTGTTATTGTTGAAAATATGCACCTACGTACTAGTCTGGTTGAGGATCCCGTTATAGTTTCAAATCCAATTGGGGGCTCCGCCCATTTATCTATGATGTGTGTCGATTTGAGGATCTCTATCTTAAGTGTAGAATTTACGTGTAATGCTTATGTTCTCGGATTTATGGGATACGGTTTGATCTTAGGTATGGATTGGCTGTCCGATTATGGAGCCATTCTTGATTGTGAACAAAGGGTAGTGAGGCTCATGACTCACCTTAGTAATACCCTTGAAATTTCTTGTAACCTTAAGGGTCCGGTCATGTTGTGTTATCTTGAATCCCTTGACTCGTCCGACGATAATTTGCAATCCGTAAGAGTGGTCCGGGAATATCCAAATGTCTTTGATGAAGTGAGGGGGTTACCTCCTAAACGCGAGATAGATTTCCGAAATTATCTTGTTGATAATGCCAAGCCAGTTTCATTGCCCGTTAGGCACATGGCCCCGCAAGAAAGAAGAGAGCTCAGTAAACAAGTTAGCGAGTTGCTTGAGAAGAATTTCATAAGACGAAGCATTTCTAAATGGGGTGCTCCAGTGGTATTCGCTACTAAGGCGGATGGATCGCTTCGTTTGTGCGTAGATTATCGTGAGTTAAACAAGCTGACAAAGAAGAATAGGCACCCACTACCAAGAATCGACGATTTGTTTGACCAACTTGTGGGAGCATCTATTTTCTCTCAACTCGATCTAGCCACAGGATTCCATCAGCTTAGAGTGGCTGAGGATAGCATTGACAAAACTACGTTTAGGACTCCAGATGGGTTCTTCGAATGGCTCGTCATGCCGTTTGGGTTAACGAATGCACCCGCGTACTTTGTAGATTTGATGAGTAGGGTGTTTCGGGAGTTCCTTAACAAGTTTGTGGTAGTTTTTGTGGATGATATTTTGATCTTCTCAAAAGATGAAGAAGAGCATGCTAGACATCTCAAGGAAGTCGTGGAAACACTTAGGGCACACCAGTTAAAGGCTAAGTTCTCCAAATGCCATTTTTGGAGGAAGGAAGTTCGGTTCCTTAGACACGTAGTTTCTAAGAAAGGCATAGCCGTGGACCCCGCAAAGGTAGTCGCGGTACAAGACTAGAAAATTCCTAAGAATGCAATGGAGGTGAGGAGCTTTCTCGGATTGGCGGGCTACTACAGGAAGTTCATTAAGGATTTCGCAAAGATTTCAGCCCCTCTTACTAAGTCAACAAAGAAGAACCTAGCTTTTACATGGGACATAGAATGTGACGCTGCATTTCAGAGACTTAAGAGAGCCCTCACCACAGCTCCTGTTTTGGCATTACCCGATGGAGGTAAGATGTGTACGGTGTACATAGATGCGTGCGGCACGGGATTAGGCGCTGTCCTAATGCAAGAAGGAAGAGTAATATGCTACGGGGGCAGACAACTTAAAGTTCATGAGAAAAACTATCCCACGCATGACTTGGAGTTGGCCGCGATTGTTTTTGCACTTAAAGCTTAGTGCCATTATCTTCTAGGGGAGAGGTTCGAGCTGTATACCGACCACAAATCGCTTAAGTACCTCTTCTCACAGAAAGATTTGAATATGAGACAACCGCGGTGGATGGAGTTCTTGGCATCATATGACTTCGATATAGCTTATACCCCTGGCAAGGGTAATGTGGTGGCGGACGCGCTAAGTAGAAAAAGGTTGACTTTGAGCCCCTTGTTTGTTGAAAGGAAAAGCCTTGAGTTTATAGCAACCTTTGATTTCACACCTGCTGTTGAGTCATTGACTGCTACGTTAGCATCTCTTGAGTTAAGACCTACACTTCTAGATCAAGTAGGGACTTCACAGAAGGAAGACCCACAGATAGTCGAAATCATGGACAAGCTGATTAGTGGTGAGACGTCAAGTCACCTCGGTAGGTATGCTATAGATGACAAGGGATGGCTAAGGCGTGATGGAAGGCTATGTGTCCCACAAGTGGGAGACTTAGTAAGGAAAGTCCTCGAAGAGGCGCACCACTCGAAGATGACTATACATCCCGGAGGGGATAAGATGTACAGGGATATGAAACGCATTTTCTTTTGGGCTAGAATGAAAAAGGACGTGGCAGAGTTCGTTTCGAAGTGCATGGTGTGCCAACAAGTAAAGGCCGAGTCGAAGAAGCCTAGTGGGCTATTACATCCTTTGGAGGTTCCGCAATGGAAATGAGAGAGTATCTCGATGGATTTCGTGGATGGACTGCCTAGATCAAGAAAGGGAAATACTAGCATATGGGTCATAATTAATAGACTCACAAAAAGTGCTCACTTCATTCCGGTGAAAAGCAAGAGGGCCGCATCATGGCTAGCGTCTACTTACCTTCAAGAGATAGTACGGTTGCATGGAGTTCCTTCTAGTATAGTTAGTGATCGTGACCCGATTTTTACTAGCCAGTTTTGGAATAGTCTGCAAGAAGCAATGGGTACATGACTGAACTTGAGCACGACCTATCACCCGCAGATGGATGGATAAACCGAAAGGGTTAATTGGGTACTAGAAGATCTCCTGAGGCTATGCATTCTTGACTTTGGTGGCACTTGGGAAGACCATCTTCATCTCGTGGAGTTTGCATATAACAATAGTTACATAGCTAGCATCGGAATGGCCCCGTTCGAAGCCCTGTATGGAAGACCGTGCAAATCGCCAACTTGTTGGTGGGAGACGACAGACAGACTTATACTAGGGCCCGATATGATAAGAGACACTTCTGAGAAGATTGAATTGATACGAAGACGGATGAAAATGGCCCAAGATAGACAGAAATCTTATGCGGACCAGAGAAGGACAGACCTAGAGTTCGAATTCGGAGATATGGTCTTTATAAAAGTTTATCCGTTACGCAATGTGGTTCGTTTTGGAGCAGTTGGAAAGCTAGCACCAAGGTTCGTAGGACCGTTCCTTATCACTGAGAGGAATGGACGGATGGCCTATAAGGTAGACTTACCCGAGAAGCTGGCTGGGGTGCACAATGTCTTTCACGTCTCGCATCTCCGGAAGTGCTTGCATGAGTCAGCCGAAGTGGTTGAACCAAGCATCCTTGAAGACGTAGAAGTGGAAAAAGAAGCAACATTGAGGCGAGTTCTGATTCGTATCTTAGGAATGGAGATTAAGAAGCTAAGGAATCGAGAAGTCAAGCTAGTTAAAGTGCAGTGGAGTGAAGCCCAAGAAGACGCAACTTGGGAAACCAAAGAGAAGATACGCGTGCTTTACCCATTTCTTTTTGAGGGTACATTCTCGATCTCTTTTTCCTATAAACTTGAAAACCTTTTCGTATCATGCTTCTACTATCTACGTTTGTCTTGTTATCTTCTCGATCTTATCTTGAGAACCTTAGGTAGAACCATATGGATGTAAACATGTGATTGAAACATGTTATGGTTGATGTTTGCAAATGGTTGCAAGTGGTTGCTAGTGGATGCATGACACACATTAGGCGCTAGATCGGCTCAGTCACATTTTCATGTTGCATATGCATGAGTGCTTATACTTGTACATGGATGGAACTTGTTATGCTATCACTTGGATGTTGCATATGAATGATTGTTTGTGCACTCATGTAAAGATTATAAACTATGTTAGGAATTTGCATACATGTTGGATTCATTACACTAACATATTTTGCATTAAGGAGATTTACTGAATCAGTAACCGCCTGATCTTTTGCATTAGATAAGTACATATACACACACTTTCTGCATATGTTCATATAGCACTAGAAATCTTTTAAGGACAATGGTTGCCTGTGGATGATGCTTTGAGTAGATGGATGGTAGGACACATCCTCCCTAACTTAGAGATTTCGGGGACGAAATCCTTTGAGGGGAGAATGTAACAACCCGTATTTTTATAACGTGTAATAACCATAAATCAAGGCAGAATTAATTTTTAAAATAAGAATCAAGGGAAACGGGTTATGCCATTGCGTTCGTCTCAAAATTCTGCTTGGAAACGAGTCCGAGTTTTCGAAAATCGGAGTCCATATGACCAAGTAATGACCCTTCGAAGTTTTCAGAAAATTTCAAGTTCAAAACAGCTCAGAATTCGAATTCAAAATTCGAATTTCAAACCTCAGAATGGACTGGGCGGGAAATTTTCCGCCCAGGACTAGGTCGACTATGTAGTCGACCTACCCAGGACCAGGTCGACCATAGTGTCGACCTGGGGGTCGACCTGGTGGCCGAGCCCACTTTTGAAGGTGGATTCACTTTGATGTTCCTGGCCTCGTTTCTGTCTACATTTGTTGACCTGACCCTATATATACAGCCCCAAACTCTAGTCTCTCTACACAAAATTCTTTCTGATCTTATGCTGCTCTAATTCTGGTTGAAAAGTTAGAGAAAGGGACTACTTCTTCTACGTCAAAACTACGCTGCTGATTTGGGAATTTCTGTTAGGACTTGACTAAGCATATAAAGATTCAACATCGACTCTCTTTTTCTAATTCTCGAACCACGATCTGTAAGCCCCAGTTACTTTTAGATTTAAACTGTAATGTAATATGAATAGTTGTAAATTGAAATTGGACCTATGTATGATGACTGTTTTACATCCATTCTTGTTCATCTTGGATCTTGACTTTTGGATATATTACTATGACATTGATTTGGGTCCTATTCATGTTGTAAATCAAAAAGAAAACCCCCTCATATTATCATGTTGAATCTGCTATTAGTCACAAGTTTATGACTATCACCTTATGTCAATCGTTACCATGACTATATTATCACCTTATGTCAATCGTTACCATGACTATACTATCACCTTATGACAACTGTTATCTTGACTAGTAACTTATTTTGCTAGATTTGGAATCTTTATGTTTGAGGCCAATATTCCATATGCCAGTAATGTTATAATCATTCATCTCAAGCCATACCATGCTATGCTGGTAATCACTTTTGCTACCTTATACCCGTCCCTTTTTATGTTATTCCCTAATTAGATTTATTTGTATCGATTCGAGTTTATGTGAGATGGGAATACGTTTTGGGTAGATTAGGTAAAACATAAATTCGCTTTGAACACGAACGTTATTATAACTTGAACCTAGATATGGACATGAACTTGACATGATTTGACATGAAAACTCGACATGAATTTTGACATGAAAACTTGAACGTGGGCATGACAATTAGATAAACTTGAAAATGGCCAACTCGAGGTTGGGTTGAGTTTGCAGTGTAATTTTGCCCGAAACCGCCTGACAAATCCAGTGAATGCAAACAATAGGATCCAATGTGGGTAGTTGGTCATATCGCACGAAAAACCCGAGGTTAGACTATGTTATGGTGTAAACCTGCCCGGAACCGCCCGGCAAATCCGGTAACCACAACAGTTAGTCTAATGTGAGAGGTTGGATGCACTAATGAATTAATGACACATGATAGGGTTAAGTCATGAACCACTTGAATATACTTAACCAACTTGACACGATGATTTGATAGGGTTAAGTCATGAACCGCTTGAACACACTTAACCCATTAGAAACCCTAGTTGCGCGGTCCTTTTCAGCAGTAACCCACTTAGATGTATCACGATACCCTGGGACTAGGCAGGGTGGGGCACGATTACTGGGCTGATTGTAAGCGACCAGAATGACGGCTGAGTAGGTGCGCCATTATAGGTTCAGGTAGACTATGGTCGTGCACGTAGTCCGGAGTTGAAAAAGCAGGCATTGGGCACCCGTAGATTTACACTGTGCGTGCTTGATTCGTGTTGATGGTTGGCACCATAGGGCTTGATACACCCTATGGTGGACCTAGCATAGGTAACTACATTTCAGGATAGGGCCGTATGACACAGACACACGATGAGCTAGAACTTGTAGGGAGCCGATCGATTAGTAGATCGTACCGTAGGACCCCGTAATGGGTCACTTCATGACATTGGGCCAAGGGATCATTTCATGATTAATACTTGACATGGGTTAGAACACTAGTACAGTTGGTGCAGCGAATCTTGAATATGCGATGCTAGACTTGACTTATCCTGTTATCTTAATTATCCTACTAGTTCTGTTATCATCCTTATGTTTAATTCCAATTTTCACATATCATGTGTAACAACCCGTGTTTTTATAATGTGTAATAACCATAAATCAGGGCAGAATTAATTTTTAAAATATGAATCAAGGGAAACGGGTTATGCCATTGCGTTCGTCTCGAAATTTTTCTTGGAAATGAGTCCGAGTTTTCGAAAATCGGAGTCTGTATGACCAAGTTATGACCATTCGAAGTTTTCAGAAGTTTTCAAGTTCAAAAACAGTTCAATTCGAATTCAAAATTCGAATTTCAAATCTCAGAATGGACTGGGCGGGAAATTTCCCGCCCAGGACCAGGTCAACCTGGGGGTCGACTATGTAGTCGACCTACCCAGGACCAGGTCGACCATAGTGTCGACCTGGGGGTCGACCTGGTGCCCGAACCCATTTCTAAAGCTGGATTCACTCTGATGTATTTGGCCTCATTTCTGTCCACATTCGTTGACCTGACCCTATAAATACAGCCCCTAACACCAGTCTCTCTACACCAAATTTCTTTCTGACCTTATGCTGCTCTGATTCTGGTAGAAAAGTTTGAGAGAGGGACTGCTTCTACTACGTTGAGACTGTGTTAAGGGAATTGCTGATTTGGGGACTTCTATTAGGACTTGACTAAGCATATTCAACATTGACTCTCTTTTTCTAATTCTCGAACCACGATCTGTAAGCCCCAGTTATTTTCAAATTTAAACTGTAAATGTATTATGAATATGATGTAAATTGAAATTGGACCTATGTATGATGACTGTTTACATTCATTCTCGTTCATCTTGGATCTTGACTCTTGAATATTACTATGACATTGATTTGGGGCCTATTCATGTTGTAAATCAAAAGAAACCCCTCTTATTATCATGTTGAAACTGTTATTAGTCACATGTTTATGACTATCACCTTATGACAGTCATTACCATGACTATACTATCACCTTATGACAGTCGTTACCATGACTATACTATCACCTTATGACAGTCAAAACCATGACTATACTATCACCTTATGACAACCGTTATTTTTACTAGTACCTTATCTTGCTAGATTTGGAATCTTTATGTTTGAGGCCAATATTTCATATGCCAGTGATATTTTAATCTTTTATTTCAAGTCATATCATGTTATGCTAGTAATCACTTTTGCCACATTATACCCATTCCTTTTTATGTTATTCCCTATTAGATTTATTTGTATCGATTCGAACTTACGTGCGATGGGAATACGATTTGGGTAGACTAGGTAAAACATAAATTAGCTTTAAACTTGAATATGAACGTTATTATGACTTGAACCTGAATATGGACATGAACTTGACACGATTTGACACGAAACATGACTTGAAAACTTGACATGAATCTAGACATGAAAACTTGAACGTGGGCATGACAATTAGATAAACTTGAAAATGGCCAACTCGAGGTTGGATTGAGTTTGCAGTGTAAATCTGCTCGGAACCGCCCGGCAAATCCAGTGGCTGCAAACAATAGGATCCAATGTGGGTAGTTGGTCATATTGCACGTAAAAAACCGAGGTTAGACTATGTTGTGGTGTAAATCTTCCCAGAACCGCCCGGCAAATCCAGTAACCACAACAGTTAGTCTAATGTGAGAGGTTAGCGTGCACTAATGAATTAATGCCACATGATAGGGTTAAGTCATGAACCACTTGAATATACTAACCTACTTGACACGAAGACTAGATAGGGTTAAGCCGTGAACTACTTGAACACACTTAACCAACTTGATACACGATCTGGATAGGGTTAAGTCACGAATTTGAATGACAACACTTAACCCATTAGAAACCCTAGTTACGCGGTCCTTTTTAGCAGCAACCCACTTAGATGTATCACGATACCCTGGGACTAGGCAGGGTGGGGCACGATTACTGGGCTGATTGTAAGCGACCAGAACGACGGCTGAGTAGGTGCGCCATTGTAGGTTCAGGCGGGCTATGGTCGTGCACGTAGCCCGGAGTTGAAAAAGCAGGCAGTGGGCACCCGTAGATTTACACTGTGCATGCTTGATTCGTGTCGGTGGTTGGCACCATAGGACTTGATACACCCTATGGTGGACCTAGCACAGGTAACTACATTCCTGGATAGGGCCGTATGACACAGACACATGACGAGCTAGGACTTGTAGGGAGCCGATCGATTAATAGATCGTACCGTAGGACCCCGTAATGGGTCACTTCATGACACTGGGCTAAGGGATCATTTCATGATTAATACTTGACATGTGTTAGAACACTAGTACAGATGGTGCAGCGAACCATGAACATGCGATGCCAGACTTGACTTATCTTGTTATCTTAATTATCCTACTAGTTCTGTTATCATCCTTATGTCTAATTCCAGTTTTCACATATCATGTTACCTTTACTAGTTTTCATACTGAAAGTCACTAGGGCTTACCATTCTTTATGGCTGACCCTTTTTCTTTCGCCCCTTTTTCTTTTGTTTCCCCCCCCCCTCCCCCCAGGTTCTCAGGGAGGAAACGCTAGCTCTTAGCTTGGATTTAGCTTGCTTTCTGACAGCTCATGTACGGTTTGGTCTTGGGCTATGCTATGGCTGCTTCTGCTATTTATGGGGAATAATTTACTTTTGTTTTAAGTTTATGCTTCTTTATTATGAACTGGATGTAATGGAATAATTTGTATTTTGGATATATGAGCTTGTGACTCTTTTCTGGAAAATAATAAAAAGTTGGTTTTTAATTTCTACTGCTGCTTTATTTATGTTCTACCTTGTGATATTTGTGTGCATGTTTACCTAGATAATACTCCACCAAAACTAGTGCATTCCCTTTGTGAGTGACCCTAGCGGAGGTGGGGTGTTACAATTTGGTATCAGAGCAGAAGGTTACCAGGCTGGGCAAAAGTTTTAAAAACCTTCCATAACTATTTTTAAAAACCGTTTATAAAGAAGCCTTTTTCAAGAAAAGTTTAATATTAAAAAAAAGGCTATTCCCCAAGAAGCCATTAGCACTTTCCTTTGTTCCCTCGTTTGAATCATTTCTTTTCGTTTTTCAGCATGGCCGACCTTAACCTCCCTGAGGGAATACCCGTGCCTGGATGGTTCCAAAGGTACTTAGAAGGCAGGGCCAACGATGCGGGCAAGGCTGACATCCCTCCTCCTCCTCCCCTAATGGCTGCGGTTCCTCCTCCTCCTGGTACCGCCTTTGCCAAAATATGCAAAGACTTTAAAGCAATGGGCGGCAAGAACTTCGTTGGAACTAAAACCTTTGTTGAGGCACGAAACTGGTTAAAGGAAACAGAAGACTTGTTCATTATCTTTGATATGGAGGACCATAGGAAAGTTCAGCTGGCAGCATGGTTGTTGAAAGAGGAAGCTGCATTTTAGTGGGAAGTCACCAACGCTACCAGGCTAGTTGAAACTTGGGCAGACTTTAGAGAGAGGTTTGGGCTTAAATTCTTATCGTCCGCAGAGGAGAACCTTCAGATGGAGAGGTTCCTAGTGCTCAAGCAAGGGGATATGTCTGTGAGGGAGTACGTGAATAAGTTTAATCAGCTTGCTCGGTTCGGTTTGGATTTGGTCAACACAGCCCAGAAAAAGGCTGTATGCTTTGCTCGAGGATTGAACGAGCCACTACACAGCTTGGCCCTAACTCATATACCCATGGGGGCGACCTTTGAAAGCTTGCTGGATATGGCTCTACTCCATGAGGAAGACAAGAATAGCAAGAAGGAGGTTAAGCCTAACGAGACTGAGAATAAGAAAGCTGACTTCGAGAAGGGGAACAACAAGAATAATAAGAATAACAAGGGCAACAACAAACCACGTGAGACGAGGAAGTGCAACTTCTGTGGTATTACTGGACATCTAGCTAAAGACTGTAGAAGGAAGAAAAGAAAGTTGGGTGAATGCTTTCATTGTGGAGATACTGGACACATCAGCAAGGATTGCCCTAAGAAGCAAGGGCAGGGGCAAGAGCAGACCCAGCGAGCAGTACCTTCTGGAGTGTGCTGTTGCATGCTCTCAACACCACTCCATCTCTTGACCGAGGTAGTAATATTTCCGTAGAAAGCCTTGTTTACATTTCTGACTTTCCTGTTCGAACCTTATTTGACTCTGGCGCATCGCATACTTTTATTTCTTCTGATATTGTTGAAAATCTGCACATAAGTACTAGTCTGGTTGAGGATCCCATTATAGTTTCAAATCCAATTCGGGGCTCTGCCCATTTATCTATAATGTGTGTGGATTTGAGGATCTCTATATTAAGCGTAGAATTCACGTGTAATGCTTATGTTCTTGGATTCATGGGATACGGTTTGATCCTAGGTATGGATTGGCTGTCCGATTATGGAGCCATTCTTGATTGTGAACGAAGGGTAGTGAGGCTCATGACTCGCCTTGGTAATGCCCTTGAAATTTTTTGTAACCCTAAGGGTCCAGTCATGTTGTGTTATCTTGAATCCCTTGACTCGTCCGACGATAATTTGCAATCTGTAAGAGTGGTCCGAGAATATCCAGATGTCTTTGATGAAGTGAGGGGATTACCTCCTAAACGCGAGATAGAGTTCCGAATTTACCTTGTTGATAATGCCAAGCCAGTTTCATTGCCCGTTAGGCACATGGCCCCGCGAGAAAGAAGAAAGCTCAGTTAACAAATCAACGAGTTGCTTGAGAAAAATTTCATAAGACGAAGGATTTCTGAATGGGGTGCTCCGGTGGTACTCCCTACTAAGGCGGATGGATCGCTTCGTCTGTGCGTAGATTATCGTGAGTTAAACAAGCTGACGAAGAAGAATAGGCACCCGCTACCAAGAATCAACGATTTGTTTGACCAGCTTTTGGGAGCATCTGTTTTCTCTCAACTCGACCTAGCCACAGGATTCCATCAGCTTAGAGTGGCTGAGGATAGCATTGACAAAACTACGTTTAGGACTCCAGATGGGTTCTTCGAATGGCTTGTCATGCCGTTTGGGCTAACAAATGCACCTGCATACTTTGTAGATTTGATGAGTAGGGTGTTTCGGGAGTTCCTTAACAAGTTTGTGGTAGTTTTCGTGGATGATATTTTGATCTTCTCAAAAGATGAAGAAGAGCATGCTAGGCATCTCAAGGAAGTCATGGAAACACTTAGGGCACACCAGTTAAAGGCTAAGTTCTCCAAATTCCATTTTTGGAGGAAGGAAGTTCGGTTCCTTGGACATGTAGTTTCTAAGCAAGGCATAGCCGTGGAGCCCGCAAAGGTAGTTGCGGTACAGGACTGGAAAATTCCTAAGAATGCAACGGAGGTGAGGAGCTTTCTTGGTCTGGCGGGCTACTACAGGAAGTTCATTAAGGACTTCGCTAAGATTTCAGCCCCTCTTACCCAGTTAACAAAGAAGAACCTAGCTTTTGTATGGGACATAGAGTGTGATGTTGCCTTTCAGAGACTCAAGAGAGCCCTCACCACAGCTCTAGTTTTGGCATTACCCGATGGAGGTAAGATATTTACTGTGTACACAGATGCGTGCGGCACGCGATTAGGCGCTGTCCTAACGCAGGAAGGAAGAGTAATATGCTACGGGGGCAGACAACTTCCCACGCATGACTTGGAATTGGCCGCGATTGTTTTTGCACTTAAAGCTTGGCGCCATTATCTTCTAGGGCAGAGGTTCGAGCTATACACCGACCACAAATCGCTCAAATACCTCTTCTCATAGAAAGATTTAAATCTGAGGCAACAACGGTGGATGGAGTTCTTGGCATCATATGACTTCGATATAGCTTATACCCCTGGCAAGGGTAATGTGGTGGCGGATGCGCTAAGTAGAAAAAGGTTGACTTTGAGCCCCTTGTTTGTTGAAATGAAAAGCCTTGAGTTTATAGCAACCTTTGATTTTACACCTGCTGTTGAGTCATTGACTGCTACGTTAGCATCTCTTGAGCTAAGACCTACACTTTTAGATCAAGTAGGGACTTCACAGAAGGAAAACCCGCAGATAGTCGAAATCATGGACAAGCTGATTAGGGGTGAGACTTCAAGTCACCTCAGTAGGTATGCCATAGATGACAAGGGATGGCTAAGGCGCGATGGGAGACTATGTGTCCCACGAGTAGGAGACTTAGTAAGGATAGTTCCCGAAGAGGCACATCACTCAAAGATGACTATACATCCCAGAGGGGATAAGATGTACAGGGATATGAAACGCATTTTCTTTTGGGCTGGAATGAAAAAGGACGTGGCAGAGTTCGTCTCGAATTGCATGGTGTGCCAACAAGTAAAGGCCGAGACGAAGAAGCCCGGTGGACTATTACACCCTTTGGAAGTTCCGCAATGGAAATGGGAGAGTATCTCGATGGATTTCATGGATGGACTGCCTAGGTCAAGGAAGGGAAATACTAGCATATGGGTCATAGTTGATAGACTCACGAAAAGTGCTCACTTCATCCCGGTGAAGAGCAAGAGGACCGCATCAGGGCTAGCATCTATTTACCTTTGAGAGATAATACGATTGCATGGAGTTCCTTCTAGTATAGTTAGTGATCGTGACCCGATTTTCACTAGCCAGTTCTGGAATAGTCTGCAAGAAGCAATGGGAACACGACTGAACTTGAGCACGGCCTATCACCCACAGACAGATGGACAAACTGAAAGGGTAAATAGGGTACTAGAAGATCTCCTGAGGCTATGTATTCTTGACTTTGGTGGTACTTGGGAAGACCACCTTCCTCTCATGGAGTTTGCGTATAATAACAGTTACCAAGCTAGCATCGGAATGGCACCGTTCGAAGCCCTGTATGGAAGACCGTGCAAGTCGCCAACTTGTTGGTGGGAGACGACAGACAGACTTATACTTGGGCCTGACATGATAAGGGACACTTCTGAGAAGATTGAGTTGATACGAAGACGGATGAAAACGGCCCAAGATAGATAGAAATCTTATGCGGACCAGAGATGGACAGACCTAGAGTTCGAAGTCGGAGATATGGTCTTTATAAAAGTTTCTCCGTTACGCAATGTAGTTCGTTTTGGAGCAGTTGGAAAGCTAGCACCAAGATTTGTATGACCGTTCCTCATCAATGTGAGGATTGGACGGATGGCCTATAAAGTAGACTTACCCGAGAAGCTGGCTGGGGTGCACAACATCTTTCACGTCTCGCATCTCCGGAAGTGTTTGCATGAGTCAGCCGAAGTGGTTGAGCCAAGCATCCTTGAAGACGTAGAAGTGGAAAAAGAAGCGACATTGAGGCGAGTTCCGATTCGTATCTTAGGAACGGAGATTAAGAAGCTAAGGAATCGAGAAGTCAAGCTAGTGAAAGTGCAGTGGAGTGGAACCCAAGAAGATGCAACTTGGGAAACCGAAGAGAAGATACGCGCGCTTTACCCATTTCTTTTTGAGGGTACATTCTCGATCTCTCTTTCCTATAAACTTGAAAACCTTTTTCGTATCATGCTTCTACTATCTATGTTTGTCTTGTTATCTTCTCGATCTTATCTTGAGAACCTTAGGTAGAACCATATGGATGTAAACATGTGATTGAAACATGTTATGGTTGATGTTTGCAAATGGTTGCAAGTGGTTGCTAGTGGATGCATGACACACATTAGGCACTAGATCGGCTCAGTCACATTTTCATGTTGCACATGCATGAGTGCTAATACTTGTACGTGGATGGAACTTGTTATGCTATCACTTGGATGTTGCATATGGATGAATGTTTGTGCACTCATGTAGAGATTATAAACTATGTTAGGAATTTTCATACATGTTGGATTCATGACACTAACATATTTTGCATTAAGGAGGTTTACTGAATCAGTAACCGCCTGATCTTTTGCATTAGATAAGTACATATACACCACACTTTCTGCATATGTTCATACAGCACTAGAAGTCTTTTAAGGACAATGGTTGCCTGTGGATGATGCTTTGAGTAGATGGATGATTGGATGGTAGGACACATCCTCCCTAACTTAGAGATTTCGGAGACGAAATCCTTTAAGGGGGGAGAATGTAACAACCCGTGTTTTTATAACGTGTAATAACCATAAATAAGGGAAGAATTAATTTTTATAATAAGAATCAAGGGAAACGGGTTACGCCATTGCGTTCCTCTCGAAATTCTGCTTGGAAACGAGTCCGAGTTTTCGAAAATCGGAGTCTGTATGACCAAGTTATGACCATTCGAAGTTTTCAGAAGTTTTCAAGTTCAAGAACAGTTCAATTCGAATTCGAAATTCGAATTTCAAACCTCAGAATGGACTGGGTGGGAAATTTCCCACCCAGGACCAGGTCGACCTGGGGGTCGACTAAGTAGTCGACCTACCCAGGACCAGGTCGACCATAGTGCCGACCTGGGGGTCGACCTTGTGCCCGAACCCATTTCTGAAGCTGGATTCACTCTGATGTATTTGGCCTCATTTCTGTCCACATTCGTTGACCTGACCCTATAAATACAGCCCCTAACACCAGTCTCTCTACACCAAATTTCTTTCTGACCTTTTGCTGCTCTGATTCTGGTTGAAAAGTTTGAGAGAGGGACTGCTTCTACTACGTTGAGACTGCGTTAAGGGAATTGCTGATTTGGGGACTTCTATTAGGACTTGACTAAGCATATTCAACATCGACTCTCTTTTTCTAATTCTCGAACCATGATCTGTAAGCCCCAGTTATTTTCAGATTTAAACTGTAAATGTATTATGAATATGATGTAAATTGAAATTGGACCTATGTATGATGACTGTTTACATTCATTCTCGTTCATCTTGGATCTTGACTCTTGAATATTACTATAACATTGATTTGGGGCCTATTCATGTTGTAAATCAAAAGAAACCCCTCTTATTATCATGTTGAATCTATTATTAGTCACATGTTTATGACTGTCTCCTTATGACAGTCGTTACCACGACTATACTATCACCTTACGACAGTCGTTACCATGACTATACTATCACCTTATGACAGTCATTACCATGACTATACTATCACCTTATGACAGTCATTACTATGACTATAATATCACCTTGTGACAACCGTTATTTTGACTAGTACCTTATCTTGCTAGATTTGGAATCTTTATGTTTGAGGCCAATATTTCATATGCCAGTAATATTTTAATCTTTTATTTCAAGTCATATCATGCTATGCTAGTAATCACTTTTGCCACATTATACCCGTTCCTTTTTATGTTATTCCCTATTAGATTTATTTGTATCGATTCGAACTTACGTGTGATGGGAATACGATTTGGGTAGACTAGGTAAAACATAAATTAGCTTTAAACTTGAACATGAACGTTATTATGACTTGAACCTGAATATGGACATGAACTTGACACGATTTTACATGAAACATGACTTGAAAACTTGACATGAATCTAGACATGAAAACTTGAACGTGGGCATGACAGTTAGATATACTTGAAAATGGCCAACTCGAGGTTGGGTTGAGTTTGCAGTGTAAATCTGCCCGGAACCGCCCGACAAATCCAGTGGCTGCAAACAATAGGATCCAATGTGGGTAGTTGGTCATATTGCATGTAAAAACCCGAGGTTAGACTATGTTGTGGTGTAAATCTCCCCGGAACC
Organism: Allium sativum; assembly: GCA_030737875.1. Taxonomy (NCBI): domain Eukaryota; kingdom Viridiplantae; phylum Streptophyta; class Magnoliopsida; order Asparagales; family Amaryllidaceae; genus Allium; species Allium sativum. Next base: position 66,591,384 of record CM060913.1, read on the forward strand.
GCCCGGCAAATCCAGTAACCACAACAGTTAGTCTAATGTGAGAGGTTGGCGTGCACTAATGAATTAATACCACATGATAGGGTTAAGTCATGAACCACTTGAATATACTTAACCAACTTGACACGATGACTTGATAGGGTTAAGTCATGAACTGCTTGAACACACTTAACCAACTTGATACACGATCTGGATAGGGTTAAGTCACGATTTTGAATGACAACACCTAACCCATTAGAAACCCTAGTTACGCGGTCCTTTTCAGCAGTAACCCAATTAGATGTATCACGATACCCTGGGACTAGGCAGGGTGGGGCATGATTACTGGGCTGATTGTAAGCGACCAGAACGACGGCTGAGTAGGTGCGCCATTGTAGGTTCTGGCGGGCTATGGTCGTGCACGTAGCCCGAAGTTGAAAAAGCAGGCAGTGAGCACCCGTAGATTTACACTGTGCGTGCTTGATTCGTGTCGGTGGTTGGCACCATAGGACTTGATACACCCTATGGTGGACCTAGCACAGGTCACTACATTCCTGGATAGGGCCGTATGACACAGACACATGACGAGCTAGGACTTGTAGGGAGCCGATCGATTAATAGATCATACCGTAGGACCCCGTAATGGGTCACTTCATGACACTGGGCTAAGGGATCATTTCATGATTAATACTTGACATAGGTTAGAACACTAGTACAGATGGTGCAGTGAACCTTGAACATGCGATGCCAGACTTGACTTATCTTGTTATCTTAATTATCCTACTAGTTCTGTTATCATCCTTATGTTTAATTCCAGTTTTCACATATCATGTTACCTTTACTAGTTTTCATACTGAAAGTCACTAGGGCTTACCAGTCTTTATGACTGACCCTTTTTCTTTCGTTTCCCCCCAGGTTCTCAGGGAGGAAACACTAGCTCTTAGCTTGGATTTAGCTTGCTTTCTGACAGCTCATGTACGGTTTGGTCTTGGGCTATGCTATGGCTGCTCCTGCTATTTATGGGGAATAATTTACTTTTGTTTTAAGTTTATGCTTCTTTATTATGAACTGGATGTAATGGAATAATTTGTATTTTGGATATATGAGCTTGTGACTCTTTTTTGGAAAATAATAAAAAGTTGGTTTTTAATTTCTACCGCTGCTTTATTTATGTTCTGCCTTGTGATATCTTTGTGCATATTTACCTAGATAATACTCCACCAAAACTAGTGCATTCCCTTTGTGAGTGACCCTAGCGGAGGTGGGGTGTTACATCATGTTACCTTTACTAGTTTTCATTCTGAAAGTCACTAGGGCTTACCAGTCTTTATGCCTGACCCTTTTTCTTTCGCCTCTTTTTCTTTTGTTCCCCCCCCCCCCCCCAGGTTCTCAGGGAGGAAACATTAGCTCTTAGCTTGGATTTAGCTTGCTTTCTGACAGCTCATGTACGGTTTGGTCTTGGGCTATGCTATGGCTGCTTCTGCTATTTATGGGGAATAATTTACTTTTGTTATCTTAAGTTTATGCTTCTTTATTTGGAACTTGATGTAATGGAATAATTTGTACCTTGGATATATGGGGTTTTGACTCTTTTCTTGAAGTAATAAAAATTTGGTTTTTAATTTCTATCGCTGCTTTATTTATGTTCTGCCTTGTGATATCTTTGTGTATGTTTACCTAGATAATACTCCACCAAAACTAGCGCATTCCCTTTGTGAGTGACCCTAGCGGAGGTGGGGTGTTACAGTTTTATCTTTTAAGTAACTAGTATTGAGAAGTATTAAAGTTTCAATTCAATTTACCGCAGCTTAAACGTCGGAGAAGTACCAAAATAAATGATAACATGACATGGACTTTACCTTACAAGAGTTCATGCATGCCCGAGAGAACTTTTCCATGCAGCGGTTAATTGATTCAAAACTTGTGTCATCGCAAAAACAAGTGTAACGACCCGCATTCTACGCATCGAAGGATCATAGAATATTTATCTCTTTCACATACGAAGTCGTATGCTCATGTAACTTTGGGAGACGACTATTAGGGTCATTTCCCATGTTAATGATTTTTGCCAATTTTTAAATGACCGTTTTGCCCCTAGTTGGTCTTATTTTGGCCATAACTTTTGATTGGTAAGACATTTTGACCTAAAACCACTTCCATTAGATTCGGATGATGGTTTACCTTTCCATAGAGTGGTCACAATAGACAAACAGACTCACCGTTGGGAGATATGGCTGAACAAGGCTTAGAAGGTGAAAAACAGCTTAACCGAGCCTAATTAGGATGATTAGCAAGAGGGCCCATAACTCATTTCGGGATTAGGGTTATGGGGAGGCTGAGAACAGTTAGGAAACGAATTTTATTTCATTTTTCAACCGCCTAAAAACATTCCTCTAACCCTAGCCATGGCCTTCACCTTCTAATTTCATCTCAAATCGCTCCTAATCGCTGTCTAATTGAAGATTAAGCCTAATCTACATCAAATTAAGGAGAAATAGCACCAAAGCAAGGTTGGAGCTGCTGTTAGACATTGGTATTTGCCCAAATCAGAGGAGTTTCGGTTATGAAAGTTTTAACTGTGGCAAAGGTGAGTGATTAGCCTTGTTTTTACACTAATTATGGTTAATTAAGGGTAATTAGTGTTAATTAGCGAATTTAAACATAATTAAATTCTGGAAAAATGTTTAGAAATTCTTAAACACCGTTTTAGACCTCTGTTGGAAGTTTGGGTTAATTTGGTTAAGTTTTGCTAATCCTATCGTTAGATTTGCTTAAACATGCTTAAGGGGAAAATATGGGTTTTGGGTAGATTTGATCCATTTTGACATATCAAATTGTTATTTTGGTGTTTGTGGTCAATTCTATATGTTTCTATGACTGTATGGTATGCTTTGTGATTGTTTAGAACAGTTAGAATAGTCAAAAACGCCGTCGTGTAGCGTAAAACAATCGCTGGAAAAGTTTCAGGAAAATATGTAGGAATCGGATCGTGCTCGCCTTCTCCAACCCGAACTGATCGTGCTCACCTTCTCCGACCCGAACCGACCCGTTCGTGAAGCACATGCCATGACCCGACCGGATCGTAAAGCACACCTCATCACGAATCGGACCACCCTTCACAAACCGCCTGTGCCACGAGCTGATGCAACACCCACGAGCCGACCTGGAGCATCGCGAACTGAACTATGGGCCACGAGTGGACCTAGACACCACGAACGGCAACTGCAACTCGCGAACTAGAGGGAGGACTACGAACCGATCACGAAGGCCACGAACCGGAGCCTGGAGTCACGATGTCACGAGCCGCGAGTCGAAGGGGGATCACAAATCGATGGCTACTAGCAGGAGTCACGAGCCGATGTCAGGAGGGCTAACCATGAATCGAAGCATGGACATGAATGGAAGCTTGGAGCTATAAACTGAAGAAACACGAACGGGAAGAGACCAAAACCCGAGATGCAAAGGTAGTTCAAATGAGAAGTTAGAACTCGGGATCCAGATGGGAACCAACGAGTTAACTTCACGATTGGACTTTACTGCGGGACGAGTGCAAAGGGGTTATCGATATCCATAACTTTAGCTCACCACTTAGAGACGGATTAGTGGCTATGGATCAGTGCAATGGGGTCATAGTGACTCTATAGCAAAGTGATCGTAGCGAAGGATCGGGTGATCGGGTGGTGGATATCGTATGCTTTATGCACTGAGTGAGAGATGTGAGGATGATTGCTATGCTTGATGTTTGCTATCACCATGACCCCCCCCCCCCCCTTTACACTTTATGATAGTATCACCTTAGAGTACTGTACATCTTGTTGTGCTAACTCTTTGGTTGCAGGTTCAGGTATGATTGGATTATACCTGTTATCGCTCATACCAGACGTATGTCTAACCCAGCGTTTTATGTCTCTTCTTATTACTCAGGGTGCTCCTAAATGAGTAGACTAGAGACAGGTCAGGTGGATATGCACGAGTAGATGTCCGGAGACGAGCAAGAGGCTTTCACGTACCATTTATACCTATATTCTCCCTGTGTCGCTGCTGGTCACTACTTTGAGCATTAGTAGTGTACCTTTCTTATTTTGCATTAGAGACGGTTTTTAAAAGTTGTAATAATGATGATGTGGAACATAAGCTGTATTTTGGATTTTCCGCTGCTATGATGGTTTAGTTTTCAGCTTATGCACTGTCTCACCTGTTTTATATCAAAGTTATGTTATTATTATATTTTATCCCATGCGTTGTGAGACATTCTACAGGTTCCTTATTAGTTCAAATTCCTTTCTTTTCCTTTCTTTGGCGACCGTCCTGTGCTAGTCGGGCATTGGCACAACGCATTTTAGGGAAATGTCGGCTGGTGCGGGGCGGGCCGTCACATTTGATATCAGAGCTCTAGGTTGCGTAGTTAACCTAGAGAAGACATCAGAGAGAGATAGCACGTATATGAGAGCACATATTTGTGACATTTTGGTTTTCAAAAGCTATATATATATATATATACTATTAGTATATGTAAGGATGAAGTCGCACTGCACTGGCACCACTATAGAGATGGTTAATCGTTTTCTCTTTATAGATTTGACGATGAGCCGATATACGAGTAGTACGGGTTCATGGGCTAATAATAGGAATCTCCCTGATATGAGGACGATGTTCACTACTTTCATGCGGGAGATGCTTAGGGATGCTCAGGGAGCAGTTCCTAATGCTGCTAACGGTGGTGGTGCAGTAATGCAGGCATCTAGGGCTGATTTCGCCAAGCTTAACAAGGATTATACTAGTCTTGGCGGGAAGCCGTTCTACGGAACGGAGTCGGCTATGGATGTTTAAGATTGGTTGGATAGTTGTGAGCGCATCTTCGAGGACTTGGGAACCGATGATGCTATGAAGAGAAAGTTAGCATCGCGTCAGCTTCAAGGACGAGCTATAAATTAGTGGATTGATATTAAAGCAGCTACTCCTAAAGATCAAGTTACTTGGAATCAGTTTATGACTCGTTTCAGTGAAAAGTTCATACCAGCTGCTCACAAATTTGAAATGCTTAGGAAACTTTTGGAGCTTAAGCAGAATGGTAGGGTAGTCTTGGAATATATTGTTGAGTTTGATACTTTATCGAAGTATGGATTACCTCTTATCGACACTGCCGAGAAGAAGAACGAGAAGTTCATAACCGGCTTAGATGAATACTTAGGGGAAAGGTTGATAACCACATCGACGAGACGTTTGAGTCTATTGTGGGAAAAGGCATTGAGATCAGAGATTCTTTACCCTAAGGCAAAGACGGAAGTTGTCGTTGCATCTACAGAGGAGCCAAAGCCGCAAGTAAATGGTGGAGGCAAGGAAAAGTCCCAAAATAAGAGGAAACAGAACCAAACCAAGGATGGTCAGAATAAGAAGAATAAGAAAGATGGCGAGTGCTTTAGCTGTGGCAAGAAGGGCCACTATGCTAGAGATTGTCGGGAAAAGCCTGGGGAAAGGAAGTGCTTCAATTGCGGCCAAGTGGGACATCACAAGGATAATTTCCCGCAACCCCCTAAAGAGAAGCAGATTGTGAAAGCATATGCTATCAATGCTGTTCCTTCTTCATCGAATGCCCCAACTGCGGCGGAGAAGGGAAAGGGCGTCATTATTCGAGGTATGCTTTCTACTTATGATGTTTCTGTTCTAGTTTTGTTGATAGCGAGGCATTCCATTCCTTCATATCTAGTGACCTGGTAGATAAGTTGGGATTGGAACCTGAGATAGTCGATAGACCTTTAGTTGTGACGAACCCGATAGGTGGTTCGACTAGTCTTTGCATGATTTGTTGTAATGTGGTCTTATTGAGTTATGGATGTATGTTTGCTTGTGATTGCTTAGTTGTTTTGCTAGTATCATCTCACGGAGATTGTTTGAATTCGGAGGAGATTTTCCTTGAGTGCTTGTCTGATATTGGTTTAGGCCTTTGGGGCTTTTGCTTAGGGAATGTCGAGTTTGACTAGGATGGTTTGCATGAGATATAAGTAGTTGTTGTGATTTCCATTGAATGATATCTCGGCTTACTCGAGGAGTGATGTGCAGCCGTGACATGATAAGACTATTCAATGGTATGGGCTGATGCGAGTTAGACTCGATAGGGTTATAAGATGAATCGAGTGGGACTCGAGAAAGATGCAAAGTAATGGATTGTTTAGGACCCTATGTTGATATTCTTTTTGAAGGAATAGGATGTGTTCGTTGATCATGGAAGATGCAATGAAGGTTAGGACGATTCAAGTTGGACTTGAGCTCGTAAAAGAAAATAGGCGTTCGTTGATCTGGGAGATGCAACGAATAGGGAGACGACTCACGCTGGATTAGAGTTTGTTGGTAATGGATACTCAAGACTGGGTCTGAGTTTATGGGTAATAGATTGACTCGAGTTGGACTTGAGAAGGCTGCAAGGAAATGGATTGGCTCGAGTTGGACTCGAGAAGGCAGCAAGATAATTGATAGACTTGGGTGGGACTCGAGTGTTTTAGGTGGACTAGAAGCAGGGGTATCTGGGGACACCCGTTACCTTGGATCCATTAGACGTGATCTAGTTATCCTTAGAGGATAAACGTACGTTGGACGTACGGTAGTCCATATGGAGACGGGCTTCCATTAGCCTTGGGATTTATTGGACCAGTCAAGTAGATGTCGACGTATGTATGGAGGCAGGACTTCCATTAGCCTTGGGATTGGTTGGACCAGTCAAGTAGGTATCGATGTGTGTATGGCTTTAGCAGGTGATAGATAGGACATGTTTGATGAATGATATGGTTACTATGTTTGTTCCTGTTTTATTCCCTTGAGTAGACTATCACCTGTAGCATTCTAGTAATAGAGAATGAAGAAATGACGGTACACACAGATGCATGTGGTACCACACTAGGTGTTGTACTGATGCATTGAGTAAGAGACATGCCAGTTTAGGTGCTATGTTTCTTGAATGAAAGTAACTGGAGTATATCGTGGGATATGATTTCAGACCTAAGTATGGATTGGATCCAGAAATGTTAACAAGTTTGACAATCAAACCGACTCTGATTGAGAGAATTGGTTCCAGTCAGAGGGACGATCCTAATCTATTGGAAATCATCCCCAAGGTAGAGATGGGCATCGACAGTGAGAAGATGAACAAGTATGGACTTCACCGAGGAAGATGGCTTCGAAAGAATGATAGACTAGTTGGACCCAATGTCAATGGATTGAGAGATGAAGTTCTTAGAGAACGTCATCACTCAAAACTGACTATTCACCCCGGCGGTAACAAAATGTATCGAGACATGAAGCAGACCTATTACTGGAAAGGGATGAAGAGAGACGTTGGGAAGTTTATCTCCAAGAGTATAAATTGCTAGTTAGTTAAAGCTGAGTAAAGGAAGCCAAGTGGTTTGTTACAACCGTTGAAAATTCCCGAATGGAATTGGGAATAAGTCTCGATGGATTTCATAGATGGTTTACCGAGGATTGGATCGGGCCGTGATAGTATTTGGGTGATTGTGGATCGATTAACTAAGAGTGTAAGGTTTATACCTATCAAGTCGAATAGAACGACAGCTAAGTTAGTAAAATTGTATATGAAGTTGGTAATGAGATTTCATGGAGTACCCAAAGGCATTGTGAGTGACCGAGATCCATTATTTACTAGTGGGTTTTGGAAGAGCTTACAAGAGGCTTTAGGATCAGGATTACATCTCAGTACCGCGTATCATCCTCGAACCGATGGTCAAACAGAGAGGGTGAATCGAGTATTAGAAGTTCTCTTGAGAGCTTGTATATTGGATTTTGGTGGATTATGGGATGACTATTTGCATCTAGTTGGATTCGCATATGATAATAGTTATCAATCTAGTATTGGAGTGGCTCCATTTGAAGCTTTGTACGGAAGACCGTGCAACTCACCATCATGTTGGTTAGAAAACAGTGGGAAATTTGTGCTTAAACTAGAAGTAATAAGAAAAACTTCAGATAAGAACAAGGTTGTCCAACAGCGAATGAAGGTTGCCCAAGATAGGCAGAAGGGTTAGGCTGATAGAAGACTAAGAGATTTGGAATTCTTCGTTAACAACTTGGTATTCGTCAAGATCTCTCCATTGGAGAGTGTGATTCGATTCGGTAGGAGATGCAAGTTGGTACCAAGGTTTGTTGGTCCATTCCCAGTTCTCGAGGAAGTTGGGAATTTGGCATATAAAGTTGAATTACCAAAGAAGATGGAAGGAGTTCATAACGTATTTCATGTTTCCCAGTTAAAGAAATTCGTGCACAACCCCGATATGACTATTTCACCTGATCAGTTGGATGATATCGAAGCAGAACCCTAGGCGGTTGGGAACCGCAAGCCAATTCGTATTGTCGAGCACGATACGAAGCAACTTCGAAGGAAAGCGGTGAATCTAGTCAAAGTTCAATGGGGCGAGAATGAGAATGATTGTACTTGGGAGACAGAGGAGAGCATTAGGAAGACGTATCTAGAACTCTGTGCCTGGTAAGATTTTAATTGCAATTTAGTTTTCCGCATGCTAGGATAAACTTGTTTGTTGTTTTTGTTTGTTCGATTGTTGTGAATGGTTGGTAGGCATGCAGGATGCTTTGCTTGTTTCTTAGTTAAGGAATTTCGGGGGCGAAATTTCTTAAGGGGGGAGAATGTAACGACCCGCATTCTACGCATCGAAGGATCATAGAATATTTATTTCTCACATACGAAGTTGTATGGTCATGTAACTTTGGAAGACGACTATTGGGGTCATTTCCAATGTTCATGATTTTTGCCAATTTTTAAACGACCGTTTTGCCCTTAGCTGATCTTGTTTTGGCCATAACTTTTGATTGTTAAGGAGATTTGACCTGAAATCACTTCCATTAGATCTGGATGATGGTTTACCTTTCCGTAGAGTGGTCACATTAACTAAACGGACTCACCGTTTGGGAGATATGGCTGAAACAAGGTTTAGAAGGTGAAAAAACAGCTTAACCGGGCTTAATTAGGATGCTTAGCAAGAGGGCCCATAACCCATTTCGGGATAGGGGTTATAGGGAGGCTGAGAACGGTTAGGAAACGAATTTTATTTCATTTTTCAGCCGCCTAAAACATTCCTCTAACCCTAGCCATGACCTCCACCTTCTAATTTCATCCCAAATCGCTCTTAATCGCTTTCTGATTGAAGATTAAGCCTAATCTACACCAAATTAAGGAGAAATAACACCAAAGCAAGGTTGAAGCTGCTGTTAGACATTGGTATTTGCCCAAATAAGAGAAGTTTCAGTTCTGAAAGGTTTAATTGCGGCAAAGGTTAGTGATTAGCCTTGTTTTTACACTAATTATGGTTAATTAAGGGTAATTAGTGTTAATTAGCGAATTTTAACATAATTAAATTCTGGAAAAATGTTTAGAAATTCTTAAACACCGTTTTAGACCTCTGTTGGAAGTTTGGGTTAATTTGGTTAAGTTTTGCTAATCCTGTTGTTAGATTTTCTTAAACATGCTTAAGGGGAAAATATGGGTTTTGCATAGATTTTATCCATTTTGACATATCAAATTGTTGTTTTGGTGTTTGTGGTCAATTCTATATGTTTCTATGCCTGTACGGTATGTTTTTCGATTGTTTAGAATAGTTAGAATAGTCGAAAACGCTGTCATGTGGTGTAAAATAGTCGCTGGAAAAGTTGCAGGAAAATGTGCCGGAATCGGATCGGATCACCTATATCCGAACCGAACCGATCGTGCTCACCTTCTCCGACCCGAACCAACCCGTTCGTGAAGCACATGCCATGAACCGACCCGATCGTAGAGCACACCCCCGTCACGAATCGGACCACCCTTCATGAACCGCCTGTGCCAGACCTGGAGCATCGCAAACTGAACTATGGGCCACGAGTGTACCTAGACACCACGAACCGCCATTGCAACTCGCGAACTAGAGGGAGGACTACGAACCGATCATGAAGGCCACGAACCGGAGCCTGGAGTCACGATGTCACGAGCCGCGAGTAGAAGAGGGATCACGAATCGATGGCCATTAGCAGGAGTCACGAGCCGATGTCAGGAGGGCGTACCATGAATCGAAGCATGGACATGAATGGAAGCTTGGAGCTACGAACTGAAGAAACACAAACGGGAAGAGACCAAAACCCGAGATACAAAGGTAGTTCAAATGAGAAGTTAGAACTCGGGATCCAGATGGGAACCAACGAGTTAACTTCACGATTGGACTTTGCTATGGGACGAGTGCAAAGTGGTTATCGATATCCATAACTTTAGCTCACCACTTTGTAACGACCCAGAAAATCTGAACCAATTTAAATTTTTTAAATTGGCTAAAATAATGGATTTTAAATATTTAAAATAAATATTTTAAATAATGGCGATGAAAACTGAGTTTGAATCGACAATTGAAAACGAATATAATTAATTATAATTATAAACAAGGCCTGAAATGGCGCTGCAGTTTCAAAAATTGAATTCAAACTTTGTCGGACTGTACCGGGTGCAAAACAATCCGGATTTTAGTGAAACCAAAAATAATAGGATCTAATTGATAATATCTTTCGAACGAATCCGACAAATCAAAATTTCATAGCGGGAATCAAAAGATAGGTCCAGTTGAAAATTCTGAATAGTCGCTATGGAATTAAGACCCTTAAAAATGGAGATTTTGCAAACGACCTCGGATTTCGATGAAACCACTTTTGTTGGATCCGTGATGTAAAGTTATTGCTAGGTTTCAAATTTCATAATTTTTCGAATCAATATGTGAGCGTGGCAAAGTAAAACGTGTTTGACCATTTCAGTTAAATTTAATCGACTGGAAATTGGCCATTTTTCAAACGGTCTCAGAATTCAACGAAACTAGTTTTGTTAGGACCGTATCGTCAATACGAAGCTAGAAAATATTTTTCTGGAATTTTTCTAGTTAGTATGTGACCCCGGTAAATTGAAATGCGCGTTCAAATTCAATATATAGAGTTATATGTTGATTTTAACGGAAACAGATCGAAACGATCAAATCAGCTTACGATACATATCCCAATGTGTTCGGAATGGGGGTGAAACGCTATGGACGACAGGCGGTGGGTCCCGTTTCGAGTCCGAAATTTTAGGGATGCTTTTTGCATTTAAAATTAAAATTAAAATATATATATTCCTCTCCCTCTCTCCACTCAGTCAACGTTCAAAGCAAATAAAAAAAAGGGAAAAACCCGGATCCATCCCATACCCAGACCCGTCGCCCCTCCCTGGATCTCGACACCGCCGTTCATCATCTCCCCCCCCCCCCCCCCCATCGATGATCCGACCGCCACCCCTATCTCCTCCCCTCCTCTCGTGGCCTCTCCTTTTCCCAAAACCCTAGAACGAAAGCAGCGCCGCCCTCACCCACGAAGACCGCCGCCTCCTGCTCCACCCGCTCAAAAATCCGCACCCCCTCCTCCTCAACTACAGGCGCATCATCCCCCCCTTCGACGATTCCATCTCCTCCCTCTTCCTAGGTGAGATTTCCTTTTTGTTAATTCAGTTTTTATATATTTTACTGTTTTAAAAATTGTTTTTTATATATAAAATATATGTAGATCGATAGTAAAAATGTAATTTTTCATATAAATTAGCGTTGTGAAAAAAAAAAGATTAAAGAGATTAGATTTTTAATAGTGAAAGAATAGATTTTTAGTATGCAAAAAGACTCGGTTTTTAATTCAAGAAATGCGAAATCTTTATGATGTTAAAGGTGGAATTTTAATATATAAAAGATAGGATTTTTTGTTTGTAAAAAGATCGGATTTTTTAAATGTGAAAAGATCGAATTTTTGACAATGAAAAGTTCGGATCTTTATATATAGGAAGACTAGGTTTTTGAAAATATAATTTTTATAAGGTAGAAGTATTAAAAATATGATTTTTATATAATAGAGAATTTAAAAATATTATCTTTATATATGTAGCAAAATAAAAATTCGATTTTTAAATATTGAATAACGGAGTAAAAATTCGATCTTTACATATGTAGTGAATACGGGCAAGGAAAGCGACAAAAGGCGAGAACGGTGAAGATTTATGCAAAGAAGAGTCGTGGGATTGAATTAGCTAATCGTTGAGAATTTCTCACTCTTCAATTTCTTTTTCTAGCCATATATATAAGTGTTGAAATAAAAGTGAATTGCTATATATAAATATATATATATATATATATATACGCCCCTCGTCCACAAACCATGGACGATATTTATTGATTGAAATTGTTGTAAAAATTGATTGATAGCGAATGATTGTTTGGGATTGTTTTGTGGTTGATATTGATTGATTGTGGTTGAAAAATACCCATTTGTGGTTGAAAAATATTTGACTGAAACCACATAGGATTAGTTTGTGGAAATGAAATAAATATAAACATGCCGCCTGCGTGCGAACTAGATGCATGATCCCCATTGTCAAAAACTGCGAGGTTTTAAGGTAGAGCGAGGAGCCGTACTAGGGACGGTCCCGGTTTTAACTACCCTGCCGTTATGCTGCCGAAATTTTGAATAATATTCGAGTGTTTGAATTATTTTCATCTGCTTAAACTATATTTATTCATTGAATAGAAAACCTTCATGTGTTGAATTGATATTCATTCGTTGATTAGAAATTCATGTGTTGAATGGTATTCGCGTTTTAAATATAAAAATCACATTTCTATCTATATATAGAAACTATAGAAAACCTTCATGTGTTGAATCGATATTCATTCGTTGAATTGAAATTCATGTGTTGAATGGTATTCATATTTTGAAATAAATTGTTTGATAATAAAAATCACCTTTTATCGACTATATGAACTGTGTAAAATAATATCGTTTTGAAAGAAATTGTTTTATAAGAAAAATCCTATTTTTATCACCAATATGAAATATATAAAATAATAGTGTTTCGAAATGAGTTGTTTTACAATAAAAATCACATTTTTATTGTATGCATGAATCGTTGAAATGTGAAGTGTTAAAAATAGCCACTTGTTCAAAATAAACATATATGAGTTGAAATATTCATTAATTAGCTAATGAAATGATTTGTACCTATGTATGTAACATTAGAATGAATGGTGTTTTAAAACCAAATAGAAATCAAATATGAAGTTGAATAGAAAATGATACATGATAAGAACTGTATATATATGTACATGCATATTCATTGAACAGGTTATAGCAAAGGGGCTAGAGAAGAGGAATAAAATTTTGTGCCCGACAAATAGGTACGCATTTACTGTTTTGTTTGGGTGATGATTTTATGAGCCTGTTGGATAGCCGCTTGGCTTTTTCTTTTTCTTTTTGAAATTAGATGGACCGGGAAAGCTATTTGCGATTTCCCGATGCTCCCGGTGCAAGGGAGGTTATGGCGAAATTTTCCAAAATTTTAAGGCGTTAGTGAAATATTTGAAGTGAAAACGATATTGAAATCATTGAATGAACTATATTTATATAAATATATAAATATAAATAAAATTAAAACGAAACGTAGTCGTGCAGTTCGCATTTTGAAACCATGATTTCAAACAACTAGTACGGGAAATCCGACCATTGGATTTTCCCGAAACCTCAACCGTCGGGTTCGCCTTGGAAATATCTTCCCAACGGCACCAACCTTGTAAAAATCCAACGGTTGGATTGTCTAGAATGTTTAATTCAAATCTGATGAAAAACAGCGCCAGAAGCGATTATATTTATATATATATATAAATATAATTATATATATTTAATCGAATAACGACGCTGCAGTTCGTATTTTGAAATCGAAAATTCAAACGATTGTACCGGGAGATCCGACCGTCGGATTTTCCCGAAACTGGAACCGTTGGATTCGTTTTGAAAAGACCTTTCTAATGATGTAAATTTTGTGAAGATCCAACGGTTAGATTTTCAGATATGTGTAAATCAAATCTGAAGAAAAACAGCGCCACGGCCGCTTTATGGCCCGAAGCGTCGTTTTGAATAAATTAGCTATTTTAAAATAAATAAAAATAGCGATAAATAGTTATAAAATATCATAAGCAATATGGAATGGAAATAAACTGAATTTGCTCGATTTATGTGGCTTTTGATGGTTGAATGTGTTTGGTGTGAAAATTACATTAAAGAACAAGATTGTTGTTGGCAAATAATTTAACCATTGAAATAAATTGATTTGAAATTCTAAATATACGTGAATTATTTGAAAAGGCCGAGTTAATTCTCATTTCAAATGATTGACCGACGATTGAAATTCGAAGATGAAGACGACGGTCGAAGACCGGAGATCTTCACCTCGTTTGGATGGTAACCGAGGTCCTGATTGGGAGGCATCCCGAAATATGGATAATGAGTGGTGATCGTCCAGACGTACGTGGTGATCGAAGGGTTTGCGAGGTATTTAGTGCCTCCGGTTTCGTTCAGACCCAGAACGGACTTGTAAATGGACTGTGTGTCTGACATTGGATTTTATTCTGTGTTGATTGATCTCTATTAAATATACATCTGTTTGACGGCGGAGAATTTATTCTTTTGCTTAACGCCCTTCTCTGAGACGCACGAGCTCAGAGGTTGTATATCGATGGACATCAGTCGCATGGCATGAATTGCCTGTGTGGCATACTAAGATGCAGTGATCAGGGCTTCTGTTGAAAAGCAAAGTCTTGTGGTGATGATCAAAGCGCCGCCTGTGTGGTGTAGCTTTGTGTATAACGTGAAATCGCGAGCCTCACACCCCGGTATGAACCAGAAACGGGAGAAGGACCTCAGGGAGGGCATGCGTTTCTTTCTAGCTAGGGTGGTGTCAGTGACCTACCAGCCCTGACATTTATATACTTTTCACCTATGTGGTTGTTGCTGTTGCGAGGCGCCTCGGTTTGATCGGACGATCCGGGTCCAATGGAGTCATTCGTTGGCTCGTTGACGCCCCAAAGGGCGGGAAAACGTATTGTTCAGGTATAATAATCCACGTCGGTGGACCGGCCCTGTCGCTCCAAGGCTTGCCTGCGCGCTTGCCTGAGACACGGGATAGAGCGTCTCGAATTCGGTAAGGACTATCTTTTGCCTTGGTTCATGACGGAAATCCAATTTCCAAATACGTGACTGTGCGGTTTTGATTGTATACCTATATATATGGCGACATGATATATGGTACCCATGCCGTCTATGATTGATAGTTATGATTTGAAATAGTTTTTAAAACATATAAACACTAGCAATAATATCAAATGCCTTTGTTTTATTCGTATCAAGCATATTTTGGCCGTTATAAGGTAAAACTCTATCCTTCGGTTTGCGTTGCATTGTGTGATGGGAACTGAGTCTTATAACGACTTCATTTTTATAAAAAGCATAGCGATGTTTAAAAGAAAGATTTGTTTTAAAGCACTGGCAATCCAATGGAGTAAACCCGTTCCACGAAAGTGGCGTGGTCCTGTGATTAGCCAAATTATATATGTGTTGAGTAGATTTCTCATACCAGTCCCATGACTGACTCGTAGTTTGTTTCACTCTCAAACTCGGGTGCCCCTTTTTCTACACGGGCAGCCTTGTATTCAGGTTTAGCTGGTTCTTTCTGGATAGCTGGAGCTGAAGATGGATTCTATCATTTATTTCTTTTTATGTTGTTCAGCTCCTATTGTACATATTTTGTTTGTTTTCCGCTGTAGACATTTATGTATAGCTGAACTGTATTTGTTCTAAGTAAGATCCTGTATACTGTGTAACTCTGATGATTACTTTTATCCATTATATTCTATTGTTCATTATCTGGAGTATTTATTTAATTTTGTTCTGCTATTATCTGTTTATGTGTTATATTCCAAAGATAACCCTTGTCTCCGTCTGAACGGGATTTCGGGTCGTCTCAACGTGGTATCAGAGCTTTGGTTAAGCTTAGTTCTGGAATATAACATTTGAACGAACTCGTCAGAAATAGAACCAGTAATGTTCTAGGACGGGTAACTCAATACAGATAGGATCAGTAATATCCTAGTATGAGTAAAGCAGAATGAAATTACACCTCGATAGACACATTTACACTCGAAGTATATGTTTCTATGTTTGAAAATTTTCTTTTCTATGACCTGACACTTGATCTGCTAATTGCAGAAGTACTAGAAAATGAGTGCCAGAAACAGGAGAAATGCAGAACCCGATCTAGAAGCTCTATTCATGAAGTATAGAAATCTGGGTGGAAAACCCTTTACGGGTGAAGAAGCAATTATGAAAACACAAGCTTGGATTCGTTCGGCTGAGAAAATCTTCGAAGCATTAAAGCTGAGGGATGACCAGAAAAGATTACTGGCCTCCTGGGCGCTCAAAGAAGAAGCTTTGTTCTGGTGGGATTCAGTTATTAAGGATAATCCAGAAGGTGATATCACCTGGGATAGATTCAAAGTGATTTTCTTAGAAAGATTTACTCCTCCCGAAGCAACCGAGAGATTATGTGATGAATTTTCTTATCTAATACAAGGTGATATGACAATTCCCGAATATCATAAGAAATTCAATGAACTTTCTCACTTTGCCCCTCATCTAATTCAAAATCTGAAGAGGAAGAATTTGAGATTTATCAATGGGCTTCAAAGGAAATACCAGAATAAAGTATTGGGGCATGTGAAGCTTCCTTTTTCAGAAATGATTTATATGGCTTATCAATATGAAGATCTAGATAAGAAAGGTATGCTACAGTACGAAGAGGAAGTCAGCTCTAGTAATAAAATTGAGTCTGAAACTGATTATCCTGAGGCAAGTACAATGTCTGAGATCAGTAAGAAGGTCAGTGCCAAGAGAAAAAGGGCCAAATCAGGAAAAGAACCGGTAACGACCACCGTATGCAACAACTGCCATCTGAAAGGGCATTTGTCGATAAACTGCGGGCCTTTAAAGAAGCGATTAAAAGGTGGACTTCGATACAAAGAAGGATTTCAAGCGAATAGAAAATGCAATCTCTGCCATCAGTCCGGTCATATAAAGCGAGATTGCTGGCTGTTAAAAAAGGCCGAGGAAGCTCAGGTAAATGAAGTGGCCGAAGTGCCTGCATCTTCGTCTGATCAAGAAAGGGCCGATGTTTTAGAAGGCACGCTCAATGTCAAAAACATTCCAGTTAAAGTATTGTTTGACACAGGCGCGTCGCGAAGCTTTATTTCAAAGAGTGCCGCTAAGAAACTAGATTTGAACTTGAGGAAGCTCAAGGAACCAATGACTGTCCAGAATCCGGTCGGGGGTTCTATCAATCTCAGTTGGATTTGTGCAGTACCTGTCTCTTTTTCTTGCTATAAATTCCCTATTATCTCTATCGTCATGAATTTTAATGAATTCGATCTTATTCTGGGATTGGATTGGCTAACCAAATATGAAGCGGAGGTTAGATGCGCCGAGAGAGTTGTAAAGGCAAAAGCACAATTGGGAAATTATATAACCATACCTTGTGAAGGCCCAACTTCAAATAGAAAAGACTTCTGGGCAGCTTTAGATGTTTCTCCAGCCCAATTAGAAGATATCCCTGAAATCGCAGAGAATATTCCCGACCTCATCAAAGATATTCCTGTCGTCAAGAACTATGCGGATGTGTTCGAAGAAGTTGTTCGCTTACCTCCGCAAAGAGAAATAGATTTCAAGATTGCTTTGATTCCCAATGCAAGGCCGGTAGTTCACGCTATTCGAAGAATGTCCTTGAAAGAGAAAGAGGAATTAGATAATCAAACAAGACAGCTAGTATGGAAAGGTCTGATCAGGCCTAGTTTCTCTGATTGGGGTGCAGCAGTGGTGTTTGTCCCAAAATCTGATGGTACTCTACGGCTATGCGTGGACTATCGTGATCTGAACAAGCAGACAATCAAGAACAAGTATCCATTGCCGCGGATTGATGATTTGTTAGATCGATTAAATGGAGCACAAGTATTCTCACGAACGGACCTAGCTACAGGATTCCATCAACTTCGAATTGCCGAAGAGTGTGTTCCAATGACAGCGTTCAGAGGCCCCGACTTATTCTATGAGTGGTTAGTAATGTCGTTCGGCTTATGTAACGCTCCAGCTTACTTCGTCGATCTGATGAATAGAGTGTTCAGAGGAGTTTTGAATAAATTTGTTCTGGTTTTTATTGACGATATTCTAATCTTCTCTAAATCAAAGGCCGAACATGAAAAACATTTGGAACAAGTGTTAGAAATTCTCAGGAGAAATGTATTGAATGCCAAGTTTTCCAAATGTATATTCTGGCAAGATGAAGTGAAATTTCTGGGCCATGTTGTATCGAAAGAAGGAATCGCTGTGGATCCAAGTAAAATCACAGCTATTCAGAACTGGAAACAGCCTAGTACCCCCACTGAAGTCCGCAGTTTTCTTGGATTGGCTAGCTATTATCGGAAGTTCGTTAAAGACTTTTCGAAGATATCCGGTCACTTAACGAAGCTTAAAAAGAAGCATTCTAAGTTCAAATGGACTCCAGAAAGTGAGGAAGCTTTCGAAGAGCTAAAGTTAAGACTAACGACTGCTCCAGTGTTAACCATCATAGATGGCAACCAAGATTTGAAAGTCTAGACTGATGCTTCTAGAGAAGGCCTTGGGGCAGTGTTAATGCAAAGGGGTCAAGTGATAGCTTATGCTAGCCGTCAACTGAAGCCACACGAGAAAAACTACGTCACTCACGATCTTGAGTTATTGGCGATAGTATTCGCTTTGAAAATCTGGAGACACTATCTTCTGGGTGAGAGATTTGAACTGTTTACAGATCACCAGTCGTTAAAGTATCTGTTCACTCAGAAGGACTTGAACTTGAGGCAGCAACGTTGGCTAGAGTTTCTTGCAGCATATGACTTTGAAATTATATATACTCCAGGAAAAGCCAATGTCGTGGCCGATGCGTTAAGCCGAAAGAATGAAATGATCGCCAGTTTTATTATCACGACTTCATTGATAGATAAAATATCTGCTCTTCAGGAAAATGATCACTTCATTCAGAAGATCAGAGAGATAATTCAACAAGGCGAACCCTCGAGTTTTCAAGTTGATAATGATGGGATTTTAAGGCTCAAAGGTCGAATCTGTGTCCCTAACATTTCTGAACTTCGAAAGGAAGTACTGGATGAATGCCACAAGTCAAAACTCAGTATCCATCCAGGAGTAAGCAAAATGTACAATGACATCAAACGCACTTTCTGGTGGAAGTCGATGAAGAGGGACATTTCTTTGTATGTTAGTCGATGCCCTACTTGCCAACTAGTCAAGAGCGATCAACAGAAATTGGCTGGATTATTACAACCACTAGAAGTTCCTGGTTGGAAGTGGGAACATATTTCTATGGACTTCATTGATGGTCTGCCCAGAACCAGAAAAGGGAATGACAGTATTTGGGTGATCGTAGATCGCTTCACGAAGACCGCCCATTTCGTACCTGTCAGATCAAACAGAACTGCTCAGAGTCTGGCGCAGATATACTTCAGGGAAATAGTTAGACTACATGGAGTGCCGCTCAGTATAGTCAGTGATAGAGATACAATATTCACTTGCAAATTCTGGGAAGCATTTCAAGTCGAGCTGGGAACGAAGTTAAACCTAAGCACCGCTTATCATCCTCAGACAGACGGTCAGACTGAGAGGGTGAATCGTATTTTGGAAGACCTATTGCGGGCTTGTGTTCTAGATTTCGGTGGATCATGGGAAGACCATCTGCATTTGGCTGAACTCTCTTATAACAACAGCTACCAGGCGAGTCTGACAATGTCGTCATTCGAAGCGTTGTACGGTAGACTGTGCCGATCTCCTGCTTGTTGGGTCGAGCCTAGAAATAGACTTGTGTTGGGTCCCGATATGATTCGAGAAGCTGCCGACAAAGTCGATTTTATTAAGAAGCGATTACTCGCCGCTCAAAGCCAACAAAAGAGCTATGCCGATAGAAGAAGAAGAGATATATCCTTTGAAGTTGGCGACTATGTATATTTGAAAGTATCGCCGATGAGAGGAGTTATCCGGTTCGGTAAAACTGGAAAGTTAGCGCCCAAATTCATAGGTCCGTTTCCTATTCTGGAACGGATCGGTACTCTCTCTTATAGGGTCAAACTGCCTAATTGGTTGCCTGAAATTCATGATGTATTTCACATATCTCAACTTCGAAAGCACGTTCATGATCCAGACTTGATCGTGGAAGAAGCAGCTCAACATGACATTGAAATAACTCCAGAATTAGCTGTGAGAAGAGAGCCGCTAAAGATCATCGACAAAGAAACCAAGGAGCTGAGGAACAAGAAGGTTCGCTTAGTCAAAGTGCAATGGAGTGGAGATCCGCGAGATTGTACTTGGGAAACGGAGGAGAGCATTCAGAAAGCTTATCCTAGATGCCGAGTAGATATCTCTGATTGACTCCGGTGCAAGGTACATTTAACCTACTTTGCACTCCCATTCAATTCTCTACTCTATTGTTATCTTCTTTTCATAAATGTGCACTTTTAATTATATAGTCTGAATGATTTTTAAAGGGTATAGGATTTGATTAGTATATTTTTGAAGGTTAAAAACAATTGTATTGGTTGTTGTGTTGTGTGATTGTAGATTTATCAAACCACTTTCGACTTTGTTCCTTTTCGGGGACGAAAAGTTTTAAGTGGGGGAGATTGTAACGACACAAAAAATCTGAACCAATTTAAAAAATTTTAATTGGCTAAAATAATGGATTTTAAATATTTAAAATAAATATTTTAAATAATGGCGATTAAAACTGAGTTGGAATCGACAATTGAAAACGAATATAATTAATTATAATTATAAACAAGGCCTGAAATGGCGCTGCAGTTTCAAAAATTGAATTCAAACTTTGTCGGACTGTACCGGGTGCAAAACAATCCGGATTTTAGTGAAACCAAAAATAATAGGATCTAATTGATAATATCTTTCCAACGAATCCGACAAATCAAAATTTCATAGCGGGAATCAAAAGATAGGTCCAGTTGAAAATTCTGAATAGTCGCTATGGAATTCAGACCCTTAAAAATGGAGATTTTGCAAACGACCTCGGATTTCGATTTGTAATGGCGCGTTTTGTAAGGTATAATAATTAAGTTATTTAATTATTTAAATAAAAAATATATTAAATAAACGATAGTTGAGCATATAAATTATAATAATAATTATAATCAAGCCCGTAACGACGCGGCAGTTCATTATTTGGCGAGTTGAACTTCAATTGAATGTACAGGATTCGTTTTAAGCCGGATTTCTGTGAAACAAGAAACGTGCGGAGCTGGTGGAGTATATCTTTCTAGTGGAAGAGAAATATCGGGATTTCGTCATGTAGATTTTGAGTTACGTCCAAATCAAAATATCAGAAATGCAGCACCCTGACCATAACGGTTTAATTATATATTAAATAAGGATTTAAATAGAAATCAAGCGTCGGTATAACTCTGACGAGGTAATATCGAGCTGTAAATACATACAGTATTTATTCTGAGCTGTATGGTATGCCACGGTGAATATAAGCGATAATAATTAATTTTAAACAATCAATTTAATTTTATTTAAATATATTTATATATTTAAATAGGCTATTTAGAGCTTTGAAAAATAGCCACTTTTGCATACGAAGTCGAAATTCGACGAAACCAGTTTTGTTGGATCCGCAATGTCAAATAGTTGTTAGATTCCAAGTTTCGTGATTTTTAGAGTCAGTGTGTGACCGCAGGGATTTTTAGAGTGGAAAATTGTCAGTAATTAGACAGTTAAAAATACGCTGTGTGAGCATACAGAGTCGGAATTCGACGAAACCAGTTTCGTTGGGACCGTAATGTCAAACTCTTGCTACATGTCCAGTTCGGTGATTTTTGGGTATCGTATGTAGTCGCAGGGATTTTTAGAAGTCAGACACAAGGAGGAATTGGCGAAAATAAAATATAAAATCAATTAAAGAAAAATATCCAACATTTTCTTGGACACCAGGGAGGCCACGCGACCTTCATTCTTAACCAAAATTGCTACCTACCAATACACAATATATATACACGGTATAAACAACACAGCAAACAATTTTCCCCAAAGAAGAAAATCAAAACAAAAATCAAACAAATGCGACCAATCATGTTATTCATATAATGGTGATCTGCAACTAAAACTCTACACCCTGGTACCCCATTTTCTGAACTCGACGCCGTCTTTGTTCACTCGAAAAAGGCAGCAGCACCTAGGGTTCACGTTTTAGCTTGAACGAGGAAGTATTGGTTTGTTGGATGTTCGTTTTGGGAATCGCAAAGGAGTTTAACACCTTGTGGTGGATTTTAGGGTGGTTCCGTCGAAGGGGAGGTCGCCCGAATTTCCTGTAGCATGCGAGAAAGGGGAGAAATCGGGAGTTGTAGGGAGGCGACGAGTTTGCTAAGATGGTGATGGTCGGATGGAGGAGGATGCGCTGAGGTGATTGGTGGTGGTGGCGCCTTGGGTTAGTGACCGAGGTGGAAGGAAGAAGGGGTCAACGCAAGGTCAACGATTGGAAATGGTTTGCTGGAGCAATTCGTGATTTGGGAAGAAACTTTGAAGCGGTATCGGGTATTGTTGAGGGAGGAAAGCGGGTCTAGTATATTTAAAGGGAAATGGGCCGGTCTGAAAGGTAAAAGCCCAATTAAAGTTTAAAACTTAGTTTTTAATTTAATTTAAATATCGAATGAATTTGTAAATTAAATATCTCGACCATACGATATCAGATTGACAAACCGTAAGTTGCGTTGGGATCGTATGGACGAGAGCAACACAATGAGACTGACCGGGAGTGAATCCGAGCTCGTTACAATTTATGGTGAAATAAATTGTCCAATATGAATCAAAGACAGTTAATCGTTTTTAACGATAACAGTCCAAAGTGAGTAAAACTCACCAACTCTATACAATTCTATTTTTACAACGTGTTCTTAGAACTGTTAATTATCTGTTGTTTGACTGTGTGTTGACTGTTTGATTGAACTGCTAGTCAGTTAGTGGAAATTTTATATATATGTATATATATATTTATAAACCGTTAATTATTTATATGTGATTCTGTTTATCAGAATATTATACTGGTGTTGTTTAACATCTGTGGATGCAGGGAAACAGGTTGGAGGAATCCAACAGGATTCCTCAACAGTATTTTACTGTGATTTTTATAGTGTGATATATAATGTGAAGTATATAATCTGTATGACTATGTGTGGTGGGACGATATTTATCGTTGTTATATGGTGTGTTGAAGACCATGAGAAATACCAGACTGTAGGAGAGGGGTTTTCAAAGTATATTTTGAAAATAGTTTATTTATATAAAATCAAGGGATTTTATATATATATATATATATAAGAAAAAGGATTCTGAATATAAAGGAATATAGTTGGTAAACAAATATAAAAGAATTATATTTGTAAATCAAATACAAGGGAATATGTATGTTAATCGAATATAAGGGGATATATTTGTTAATCAAAATATAAAGGAATTATATTCGTTAAAAGAAATATAAAGGATATTTATTTAGAGATTAAATAAATAGAATTAAACTAAAGGAGATATTTATTTGTTAAATAAATAGGAGTTAATCCAGTGAATTGGTCGAGTTAACCAAGTGAATTGGTCGAGTTAATCAATTAGTTATTCGAATTAGAGATTTGAATAGAGTTAAACAAAGTAATTTGTTAGGTTAACCAAAGCAAGTTAGTCGAGTTAACCAAAGTAATTGGTTAAGTTAACCAAAGTAATTTAGTTAAGATAAACTAAGCGGTTAATCGAAGTGAATTAGTTAAGCAAAACTAATTGGTAAATCAAAGTGAATTAGTGGCGTCAAACTAAGTGACTTAGTTAAGTTAAACTAATTTGTAAATCAAAGTGAATTAGTTGCGTCAAACTAAGTGAATTAGTCAAGTTAAACTAATTGGTTAATCGAAGTAAATTAGTTGGGTTAATCAAAGTGAATTAGCTGAGTTAAACTAAGTAAATCGGCTAGAGTTAATCAAAGTGAATTAACTAAGTTAAACTAAGTGGATTAGTTCAGTTAATCGAGACAAGTAAATCAAGTTAGGTTAAACCATTTGAGTTAACCAGTTAGGTTAAACCATTTGAGTTAACCAGTTAAAGTTTACCAGTTAAAGATAAACAGTTAAAGTTGACCAGTTAGAGTTGACCAGTTAGAGATATCCAAGTGGAGTTAATCGAGTAGAGTTGCCGAATATCACTTATTCGAAGTAGAGTTATCGAATATAGTATATTCGAGGGAAGAGTAATCGAATATAGTTTATTCGAGTGGAGAAATCAAATGTTATTCATTTGAGAAGAGTTACCGAATATTATTTATTCGAAGAGTAGTTATCGAATATTGGTTATTCGAAGTTAGTTAATCCAAAGGAGTTATTCGAAGTTAGTTAATCCAAAGGAGTTATTCGAAGTTAGTTAATCCAAAGGAGTTATTCGAAGTTAGCTAATCCAAAGGAGTTATTCGAAGTTAGTTAATCCAAAGGAGTTAGTCGAAGAGTTAATCGAATATAGTTATTCGAAAGAAGGTGTTAATCGAATATAGTTATTCGAGTTAAGTTAAAAGAGTTAATCGAATTTAGTTATTCGAAATGAGTTATTCGAATTTGATATTTGAATAGAGTTAAACACATTAGAGTGATTTGAATTACTTATTCAAATAGAGTTAAACACGTAAGAGTTAATTGAATATTAGTTATTCAATTAGAGTTAAATCGAATTTAGTTATTCGAAAGGAGTAAATCAATTTGAGTTAAGTTAATCGATTTGAATTAAGTTGAATCGAAATGGAGTAAATCGATTAGAATTAAGTTAATCGAGTTAGAGTAAATCGAATATTGGTTATTCGAAGGTAAGTTATTCGAATTAGTTATTCGAAGGAGTTAATCAAATGAGTTGATCAAAAGGAGTTAGTCGAATATTAGTTATTCGAATAGAGTTAAAGGAGTTATCGATTTTAGTTTGATCGAAAGGAGTTATCGATTAGTAAATCGAAAGGAGATTTTCGAATATAGCATATTCGAAAGAAAGAGATCGAATATTGTTTATTCGAAAGAGAGAGATTTCGAATATGAGTTATTCGAAGAGAGATAATCGAATATAGGTTATTCGAAGAAGAGTTAATCAAATAGAGATTTCTCGAAAGAGAGTTATACATCGAATTCAATTATAGCGAATTCGGGAAAGTACTATTTACTTTCCAGGGTTTAAATCAAGATTTAGTTATTGATTTAGAAATTAGGTGTCTGTTAAATTATTCGAGTTAGGAGATAAAGTTATAATTTAGGTTAGATATTGCAGAAGTAGGAATTATAACGTTATAGTTATAATCAAACGTTTTCATATAAGAAGTGGATTCGTAACCTGAATCCGAGAATTTGTGTAAACAGATGATTGGAAAAAGTGAGTGACGAGCTTCACCTATTTCACAGTAAAGGACGTTGTTCAATTAAGGTCTGAGAGGTAATTATACCCCAACTTGATTGACTTCAGAATTGACAAAGGAATAGTTGTGGTTCGATAGAAAAGGTTGATTTGAAATATAGTTAAGTAATAAGCGATTAATGGATTAAGCGTAACGATGTTTTATACAACGTTCATTGGAAATCCGTAAATGAGTTTTGGAAACGTTTTCCAAATATAGTCAGATATGTTTTCTAAACATATAAAATGAAATGTTTTCATGATAAGAATTTAAGAAATAGAGTTAAGCAAATTCAGAAACTAACTGGAGAGGGTAAGTTGAACGGTTTTCTAAGTAACGATCTGATGTTGGTTTCGACCTTCCGGATTGATACTTAGAGAATTGTCCTCATACTAGTTACAGTTAGGGACTGATAGTTGCGAAATAATAGTGATGTGAAAATAAGCTATGGAAATGTTTTCCAATGATTTATAACATATATTTTCTAAATATATGAAATAAGGAAATATGAACATATAATGATTGATCGATCGAATTTCCATTTGGAAATAAGATCGTTGTTTGTACACCGACATGTTTTCATTTGATAGCTAGATCACAGACTATCAAAGTTTTTACCATTTTAACGTTGTTAATATGGAGAGACCGGTTGGATTATTATCCAAAGAACCACTCTGTATCGGCATAAGCGTTACGAGCAATATATGCCAAAGATAAATTGAAGACGGAGTAAAGTGCAAGGGCTGTTGTATAAGTCTTAGATAACAGTGACTAAGATGGATATACTGAATAGTGCCTTCGGTTTGTCCAGTCCTAGGACAACGTATATGGAAGAAGGTCTGACAGAGTATATCCAATGGATCGCGTAAGTTGATCTGTTCAAACGTATTCACGTTTGGTGGCGGAGGAATTCGTTTCTCTTAGCTGTATACCCGTGTTATTTTTGGGTAAGTCAATTTGTGATTTGGCGGGTATAACGATGTGGCATTCAAAGTGAATGGTGATCAGATGTTCTGAAGATAGACGTAGCTTCTAGCCTCACACCAGGAAGTAACAAAAGTTGGGCTAGGCAGCATGGCTAGTTGGGTCATCCCCAAGCAGGGTGTATTGACACCGATCTAGGGAATATTCATATTTATACTTCTTTTTGATTCTGTATCTTCGAATGACGGTTGGATGGCCTACAACCGTGGTGGCAATATATTCGCGACACTCAAGCTAAATGAGTGAGCAGTCATGTGTGGCCGGGTTGCAAGACGTTCTTGTTGAACCCTGAGTGTATCACCTCTAGAGTACACTATTCAGAAGGTGCTCCCATACCTTGTCTGTTGGAATCCATTTTCCGATAAGTGCCCTGTGGTTTATGATTTTATACTATGTATGTAGAACGTGAGATGCAAGCGTTTCTGCTAGATTGATACCTATTTGTACTTAGACATTATTATAATATCACAATGATATTGCTTGTCAAAGTTGTTCAGATACTCATAAGGGAAAAACCCGTTCCGTATTCACGGCGTGGTCTTATGAGATATCATATACCTGTTCAATTGTTTTAAACTGTTTTACTCACACCAGTCCTTGTTGCTTGAGCGCTTGGTACGCATGATAGGAGGTTCTCGCTTCGCGGTTTGGTGGCGAACGGGAGACTCTTACCCCTACATGTCCCGACAATGTGGGTTGGTTGCAGTCGAGAGGCTGGCCGTAAAACAAGGTGCTGGGTTACCTCTGTAAGCCATGGTGGGATGATAGCCCACTGCTTCCAGCCGTTACAGTTGGTATCAGAGCTTAAGTTAAGTGATTACCTTGGCTCTGTGGCATAACTCGATAGAGATGGGATTAGAAATATCCTAGATTGAGTTGAGTGTATATATATGAGCGCGTAATTGTTATTCAATATAAAATGGTTTTATATTGTGGAGACTCATTGGTTGAGTGGCTTATGAATTCTGGTCGATCAGTTGATCCACTGTATCGATAAGGGTTACTAAACACTCAAATACGATGAACCGTCATGGTATGTTTTGAAAGAGGGTAAATGAAATAATTTTTCCCAAAATATATTTGTTTATAGAAGAAATATATATCTTGAAATTATTATAGTATATTGATTGTGTTGGTTGTTATTATAATCGAACAAGATTATAAAAGGGTGAAATGGTTATAAATGACCAATCAGAATTCATATGAATGTAATATATGAAATAGTTTGAATTAAATATGAATTTAAATCAGAATTGGAATTAAAATAAGAAAATTTTAAGTTCCTGGGAGATTTGAAAATGTTTTTCAAATTGAAAATGATATAGTATTGAACTCACTTCGATAGCTGGAAAATAGATTCTGATGATGAATCTAGACATCATCAGTGTTCATTTTCGAGTTCTAAGTGACGGATTTCTACCAAAGGTTTTGTTTTTGACTTGTTTTGAGAAAACAAGTTGTTTAGAAATTCAAAGGTTTTGAATTGGCATTATGATTTCAAATTGATTTGAAAGAAACCCAGGAACTTAAGTTCTGGAATTAAGATTTAACTAATGAAGTTAAATAAAATGAGATGGTAAAAATAAATTGAAATTTAACTTGAACCGAGTTAAATAAAATTGAATTGAGATTAGAGATAATCTAGAATGGAACCAAATTGATAATTCAATAATTTGGAATTTGATATTAGAGTTCGAATGAAATTCGATTTGGATTTGAGGATATGAACTGATTGGAGATCAATTGGAATGGATAACATTGGTATATGTTGAAGTGGTAGCAGATGCAAGGGATAGAGTTAAATGACCGACAAAAAGGTACAAGTTTATATTATATATGAGTTTGGATTTTATGAGCCGAATTTGCAAGCCGCTTGGCTGTTTGATTTTCTTTTGGGTTGGAGAAGGCCTAGAGAGGCGAGGGGTGGTTTGTCATATTGACCAATACAAAGGAGGTTATGGCGAAATTTTTCGAAAATTCCAGGCGTTAGAACATTCTCATGATTTATGGAAATTCAGTTAGCCAGAATGAATTAATAATTTAATTGAAAATTTAATGGTTCAGTTGAAACTGGAGTTGAGAAGTAAACTAAAAGATATTTGAATCTAGTTAGTAAAGTTGGTAGCATTTTCCTAGCTTAGCAATTTCGAGGACGAAATTATTTTAAGGGGGGAAGTCTGTAATGGCGCGTTTTGTAAGGTATAATAATTAAGTTATTTAATTATTTAAATAACAAATATATTAAATAAACGATAGTTGAGCATATAAATTATAATAATAATTATAATCAAGCCCGTAACGACGCGGCAGTTCGTTATTTGGCGAGTTGAACTTCAACTGAATGTACAGGATTCGTTTTAAGCCGGATTTCTGTGAAACAAGAAACGTGTGGAGCTGGTGGAGTATATCTTTCTAGTGGAAGAGAAATATCGGGATTTCATCATGTAGATTTTGAGTTACGTCCAAATCAAAATATCAGAAATGCAGCGCCCTGACCATAACGGTTTAATTATATATTAAATAAGGATTTAAATAGAAATCAAGCGTCGGTATAACTCTGACGAGGTAATATCGAGCTGTAAATACATACAGTATTTATTCTGAGCTGTATGGTATGCCACGGTGAATATAAGCGATAATAATTAATTTTAAACAATCAATTTAATTTTATTTAAATATATTTATATATTTAAATAGGCTATTTAGAGCTTTGAAAAATAGCCACTTTTGCATACGAAGTCGAAATTCGACGAAACCAGTTTTGTTGGATCCGCAATGTCAAATAGTTGTTAGATTCCAAGTTTCG
This sequence comes from Allium sativum, assembly GCA_030737875.1. Taxonomy (NCBI): domain Eukaryota; kingdom Viridiplantae; phylum Streptophyta; class Magnoliopsida; order Asparagales; family Amaryllidaceae; genus Allium; species Allium sativum. Next base: position 66,620,537 of record CM060913.1, read on the forward strand.
TGATTTTTAGAGTCAGTGTGTGACCGCAGGGATTTTTAGAGTGGAAAATTGTCAGTAATTAGACAGTTAAAAATACGTTGTGTGAGCATACAGAGTCGGAATTCGATGAAACCAGTTTCGTTGGGACCGTAATGTCAAACTCTTGCTACATGTCCAGTTCGGTGATTTTTGGGTATCGTATGTAGTCGCAGGGATTTTTAGAAGTCAGACACAAGGAGGAATTGGCGAAAATAAAATATAAAATCAATTAAAGAAAAATATCCAACATTTTCTTGGACACCAGGGAGGCCACGCGACCTTCATTCTTAACCAAAATTGCTACCTACCAATACACAATATATATACACGGTATAAACAACACAGCAAACAATTTTCCCCAAAGAAGAAAATCAAAACAAAAATCAAACAAATGCGAGCAATCATGTTATTCATATAATGGTGATCTGCAACTAAAACTCTACACCCTGGTACCCCATTTTCTGAACTCGACGTCGTCTTTGTTCACTCGAAAAAGGCAGCAGCACCTAGGGTTCACGTTTTAGCTTGAACGAGGAAGTATTGGTTTGTTAGATGTTCGTTTTGGGAATCGCAAAGGAGTTTAACACCTTGTGGTGGATTTTAGGGTGGTTCCGTCGAAGGGGAGGTCGCCCGAATTTCCTGTAGCATGCGAGAAAGGGGAGAAATCGGGAGTTGTAGGGAGGCGACGAGTTTGCTAAGATGGTGATGGTCGGATGGAGGAGGATGCGCTGAGGTGATTGGTGGCGGTGGCGCCTTGGGTTAGTGACCGAGGTGGAAGGAAGAAGGGGTCAACGCAAGGTCAACGATTGGAAATGGTTTGCTGGAGCAATTCGTGATTTGGGAAGAAACTTTGAAGCGGTATCGGGTATTGTTGAGGGAGGAAAGCGGGTCTAGTATATTTAAAGGGAAATGGGTCGGTCTGAAAGGTAAAAGCCCAATTAAAGTTTAAAACTTAGTTTTTAATTTAATTTAAATATCGAATGAATTTGTAAATTAAATATCTCGACCATACGATATCAGATTGACAAACCGTAAGTTGCGTTGGGATCGTATGGACGAGAGCAACACAATGAGACTGACCGGGAGTGAATCCGAGCTCGTTACAATTTATGGTGAAATAAATTGTCCAATCTGAATCAAAGACAGTTAATCGTTTTTAACGATAACAGTCCAAAGTGAGTAAAACTCACCAACTCTATACAGTTCTATTTTTACAACGTGTTCTTAGAACTGTTAATTATCTGTTGTTTGACTGTGTGTTGACTGTTTGATTGAACTGCTAGTCAGTTAGTGGAAATTTTATATATATGTATATATATATTTATAAACCGTTAATTATTTATATGTGATTCTGTTTATCAGAATATTATACTGGTGTTGTTTAACATCTGTGGATGCAGGAAAACAGGTTGGAGGAATCCAACAGGATTCCTCAACAGTATTTTACTGTGATTTTTATAGTGTGATATATAATGTGAAGTATATAATCTGTATGACTATGTGTGGTGGGACGATATTTATCGTTGTTATATGGTGTGTTGAAGACCATGAGAAATACCAGACTGTAGGAGAGGGGTTTTCAAAGTATATTTTGAAAATAGTTTATTTATATAAAATCAAGGGATTTTATATATATATATATATAAGAAAAAGGATTCTGAATATAAAGGAATATAGTTGGTAAAACAAATATAAAAGAATTATATTTGTAAATCAAATACAAGGGAATATGTATGTTAATCGAATATAAGGGGATATATTTGTTAATCAAAATATAAAGGAATTATATTCGTTAAAAGAAATATAAAGGATATTTATTTAGAGATTAAATAAATAGAATTAAACTAAAGGAGATATTTATTTGTTAAATAAATAGGAGTTAATCCAGTGAATTGGTCGAGTTAACCAAGTGAATTGGTCGAGTTAATCAATTAGTTATTCGAATTAGAGATTTGAATAGAGTTAAACAAAGTAATTTGTTAGGTTAACCAAAGCAAGTTAGTCGAGTTAACCAAAGTAATTGGTTAAGTTAACCAAAGTAATCTAGTTAAGATAAACTAAGCGGTTAATCGAAGTGAATTAGTTAAGCAAAACTAATTGGTAAATCAAAGTGAATTAGTGGCGTCAAACTAAGTGACTTAGTTAAGTTAAACTAATTTGTAAATCAAAGTGAATTAGTTGCGTCAAACTAAGTGAATTAGTCAAGTTAAACTAATTGGTTAATCGAAGTAAATTAGTTGGGTTAATCAAAGTGAATTAGCTGAGTTAAACTAAGTAAATCGGCTAGAGTTAATCAAAGTGAATTAACTAAGTTAAACTAAGTGGATTAGTTCAGTTAATCGAGACAAGTAAATCAAGTTAGGTTAAACCATTTGAGTTAACCAGTTAGGTTAAACCATTTGAGTTAACCAGTTAAAGTTTACCAGTTAAAGATAAACAGTTAAAGTTGACCAGTTAGAGTTGACCAGTTAGAGATATCCAAGTGGAGTTAATCGAGTAGAGTTGCCGAATATCACTTATTCGAAGTAGAGTTATCGAATATAGTATATTCGAGGGAAGAGTAATCGAATATAGTTTATTCGAGTGGAGAAATCAAATGTTATTCATTTGAGAAGAGTTACCGAATATTATTTATTCGAAGAGTAGTTATCGAATATTGGTTATTCGAAGTTAGTTAATCCAAAGGAGTTATTCGAAGTTAGTTAATCCAAAGGAGTTATTCGAAGTTAGTTAATCCAAAGGAGTTATTCGAAGTTAGCTAATCCAAAGGAGTTATTCGAAGTTAGTTAATCCAAAGGAGTTAGTCGAAGAGTTAATCGAATATAGTTATTCGAAAGAAGGTGTTAATCGAATATAGTTATTCGAGTAAAGTTAAAAGAGTTAATCGAATTTAGTTATTCGAAATGAGTTATTCGAATTTGATATTTGAATAGAGTTAAACACATTAGAGTGATTTGAATTACTTATTCAAATAGAGTTAAACACGTAAGAGTTAATTGAATATTAGTTATTCAATTAGAGTTAAATCGAATTTAGTTATTCGAAAGGAGTAAATCAATTTGAGTTAAGTTAATCGATTTGAATTAAGTTGAATCGAAATGGAGTAAATCGATTAGAATTAAGTTAATCGAGTTAGAGTAAATCGAATATTGGTTATTCGAAGGTAAGTTATTCGAATTAGTTATTCGAAGGAGTTAATCAAATGAGTTGATCTAAAGGAGTTAGTCGAATATTAGTTATTCGAATAGAGTTAAAGGAGTTATCGATTTTAGTTTGATCGAAAGGAGTTATCGATTAGTAAATCGAAAGGAGATTTTCGAATATAGCATATTCGAAAGAAAGAGATCGAATATTGTTTATTCGAAAGAGAGAGATTTCGAATATGAGTTATTCGAAGAGAGATAATCGAATATAGGTTATTCGAAGAAGAGTTAATCAAATAGAGATTTCTCGAAAGAGAGTTATACATCGAATTCAATTATAGCGAATTCGGGAAAGTACTATTTACTTTCCAGGGTTTAAATCAAGATTTAGTTATTGATTTACAAATTAGGTGTCTGTTAAATTATTCGAGTTAGGAGATAAAGTTATAATTTAGGTTAGATATTGCAGAAGTAGTGTAACACCCCACCTCCGCCAGGGTGGCTCTTGCAAGCACTCTGACTTTGGAGGGGCGTTTGAATCAGGTAAACATGCATAATGATATATCAAGGTAGAACAAGAACATATGTATATGTGTAAACAGAGTAGATAACATAGATAAAACAGCGGAAGATTTTAAACCATTTCAAAACAAGTCTGGTACAACATAATGTCAATTTTCCAAAATAACAAGTCTAGTACATAAAATAACATCAACTGAAACTTGAAAAGGAAAACATAAAGTAGCTATCCCCAAAGTGGAAAAACCATAGCGAGCTCAAGTCCAAAGCATACATGAGCTATCCAAGAAAAGCAGGTAAGATCCAAGCTAAGCTCCTGTATTCCCTCCCTGAGAACCTGGAGGGGGGGGAAACGGAAGAAAAGAGGCGAAAGAAAACAGGTCAGTCAAAAAGACTGAGTAAGCCCTACTACGATCAATGTAAACTGATAAAGTTAACTGACATGAGCAGCAGATATGAACATAAGGATAACAACATGATGATTATCTATCAAGGTAGATAAAGGTGTCATCGCATAATCAGGATTAAGGTTTTGCACCACAGATGTACTAGCAAACTAACATGACTTGAATAAACAAGTATTGATCCCTTGGCCCACGCTTTGGCCCAATAACATGAAGTGACCCTCATACGAGGTCCAAAGTGTAAACTAGAAGTGATCCCAGTGATCCCCAGGCCCAAGTTTTGGCCCATCATCAGGAATGACCCAAACCAAGGTCCATCTGGCACGGTCTAGTCGATCGGCTCCCTAAGCCTAACTCGTTAAGTGTCTATGTCATACGGCCCAACTACGAAGTGTAGCCAAACTGTGCTAGGTCCACCCTAGGGTGTATCCAGTCCTAGGGTGTCAACCACCGACACGAATCAATGCACGCACAGTCTAAACCTACTGGTGCCCGTGCCTGCTTTTTCAACTCCGGACCATGTGCACGATCATGGCCCGCCTGAACCCACACCGGCGCACCTACTCAGCCGTCGTTTGGTCGCTTACATGGCATCCAGTAATCGTGCCCCTCCCTAGCCAAGTCCCTAGGGTATCATGATACAACTAAGAGGGTTACTGGTGCAAAGGACCACGTAACTAGGGTTTCCTTAATGGGTTAAACGTGGTTAACCCAACTCATTCAAGTACCAAGTTGGTTAAGTGTACCCAAGGTTCATGACTTAACCCTACCAACCCGTCATGTTTCATTGGTTAAGTGTTCAAGCGGTCCATGACTTAACCCTAATCACGAGGCATTAATTAATTAATGCGCCTTAACCTCTCACATTAGACTTTGTTGTGGTTACTAGTTAAGCCGGGCGAGTCCGGGTAGCTTTACACCACAACTTGGTCTAACCTCGGGTTCAAGGTACAACATGACCAACTTCTCACATTGGGTCCTATTGTCTGTAGCAACTAGTTAAGCCGGTCGGTTCCGGGTAGGTTTACGCTACAAACTCAACCCAACCTCGAGTTGGCCACACTTATCTTTTCTAAGTGTCATGTCCATCATGTTTCCAAAACATGTTACAAATTTTCAAGCAATTGGGTAGACCTAACTTAATAGGTAAATTCCCAATGGGTAGACCTAGCTTAATAGGTAAATTCCCAAGCTTACGTTTTATGTCTTTTAAGTTTACCCAACCCCAAACGCAATCCCATCGCTTACATATCGCAATAGCGCATAAAGGATAGAAAGAGGGAACTTGGCATAATTATGACATAAAAGTGTTGAAGCCACAAGTTCAACATGGTGGCATATGAAAGGTTCATGCGTTCATACACTTGCATATTACATTTTTAGGCCCAAAAAGCATGCATAACATGATAACATGAACCACATGACCATCCCAAACTTGCATAACATACTTGCATATCATATGACAACTTGTATACCAAACTTCATAAACAAACTTGCATAACATATGACAACTTGCATATCAAACTTGCATAAACAAACTTGCATAACATATGACAACTTGCATATCATACTCGCATAAACAAACTTGCATAACTTATGGCAACCTGCATATCAAACTTGCATAACTTATGGCAACTTGCATATCAAACTTGCATAAACAAACTTGCATAACATATGACAACTTGCATATCATACTCGCATAAACAAACTTGCATAACTTATGGCAAATTGCATATCAAACTTGCATAAACAAACTTGCATAACATATGACAACTTGCATATCAAACTTGCATAAACAAACTTGCATAACATATGACAACTTGCATATCAAACTTGCATAAACAAACTTGCATAACATATGACAACTTGCATATCATGCATTTAACTTCAAAGTTCAAGTATGAGAGGAATAGGGCTTACAATGCTTATGCGGACTCAAATGAGTATAGCAAATGTAAGAAACCCCTTATGCAACAAATTAAAACCCCAAAAATGCAAGCAAACTTGATCAAGACTCCTCCTTTATGATGCCAATAGAGAAACAAGACTTTAATGCAAGCTAAAGAGGATCATACAAGCCTAAAAACACTTGTATGCATGGAAAATCACTTAGGAATTGATTTAGGAATTGTATGAAGAGAGTGGAGGCCATGAGAGGTTTGATTTTGACATAGTTTAGTTGCTAGAATGAATAATGAATGATTTAGGGTAGGTTAGGGTCTTATTTATAGATTAGGCTAGTGATTTAGACCATAGGATTAAACCCTAGTTCCAATCTCAGCCCTCTAAACCGAATCTGGCCCCCAAGCTCAACACATTCTCAAAAATGGTGCACCAGGCAGACCTGGGCGTCTGAGCCAAGTCGACAGCCAAGTCGACAGGGCTGTCGACCTGGTCTGACCCAGTCGACTCCCAAGTCGACAGGGCTGTCGACTTGGGTACTGTGGCGGGAATTTTCCCGCCTGGCCCAACTGGCCCAATTTTTCCAATTTCAGGTTTGAATTTGAAATTTGTTTTGGAATTTTCTGAAAACTTCGTTGGGCCTTAATCGGGTCATACGGACTCCGATTTTCGAAAACTCGGACTCTATTTCGCGTATTTTTCCGAGACGAACGCAATGGCATAGCCCGTTTCCCTTGATTCAAACTTTTAGAATTAAATTCTGCCTCGATTTATGTTATAACAGGTTATTGAAAATACGGGTTGTTACATTCTCCCCTCCTTAAAGGATTTCGTCCCCGAAATCTTCAAGTTAGGAAGAACGTATCCTACCATCCAACATCCATCTACTCAAAACATCATCCACGAGCAATCATTGTCCTTACAGGATTCTAAATGCTGTATGAACATATGCAAAGGTGTGTGTATATGTACTTATCTAATGCAAATATCATCCATGCAGATTATGTTAGTGAAATGAATCCATATGTATGCAATTCCTAACATAATGTATAACATCTATATGTGTGCACATCACATACATCCATATGCAACATCCATGTGATAACACAAAAATTTTCATCCATGAATAAGCATAAACACTCATGCATATGCAATATGAGAGTGTGTGAGCCGATCTTAGTGCCTAATGTGTATCATGCATCCACGAGTATCCACTTGCAACCACTTGCAACCATCAAGCATAACATGTTTCAAATACATGTTTCATCCAAAGGGTTTCTACCTAAGGTTCTCATGACAAGATTAGCACGATAACTAGACAAACATGGATAGCAAAGAGAAAGATATGCTAACAAAGAAAGGAGATTGAGAGTGTACCCTCAAAAAGGAATGGATAAAGCCCACGCATCTTCTCCTCGGTTTCCCAAGTTGCGTCTTCTTCGGCTTCACCCCATTGAACCTTCACCAACTTGACCTCTCGATTCCTTAGCTTCTTGGTCTCTGTCCCCAAGATACGAATCGGAGCTCTCCTCAAAGTAGCTTCTTTCTCCACTTCCACATCTTCCAGAACACTTGGCTCAACAACCTCTGCTGACTCATGTAAACACTTCCGGAGGTGCGAGACATGAAAAACATCGTGTACTCCGGCAAGCTTCTCGGGCAATTTCACTCTATAAGCCATCTGCCCGATCCTCTCTATAATAGGGAAGGGTCCAACAAATCTCGGTGCTAACTTCCCAACGGCTCCAAATCGGACCACATTCCGCAAAGGAGAAACCTTCACGAAAACCATATCTCCAACATCAACCTCCAAATCCGATCTTCGCTTATCAGCATAGGATTTCTGTCGGTCTTGGGCCGCTTTCATCCGTCTTCGAATCAACTCGATCTTCTCGGATGCATCTCTGATCATATCAGGCCCAAGTATAAGCTTATCTGTAGTCTCCCACCAACATGTAGGCGACTTGCACGGCCTCCCATATAAAGCTTCAAATGGTGCCATCCCTATGCTTGCTTGATAACTGTTATTATATGCAAACTCAACAAGAGGAAGATGGTCTTCCCAAGTACCACCAAAATCCAGAATACAAAGCCTTAACAGATCCTCGAGTACCCTATTCACCCTTTCGGTTTGACCGTCCGTCTGTGGGTGATAAGCAGTACTTAGATTCAACCTCGTGCCCATGGCTTCTTGCAAGCTATTTCAGAACTGACTTGTAAAGATTGGGTCACGGTCACTGACTATACTAGAAGGGACTCCATGAAGTCTCGCAATCTCACGAAGATATACAGACGCTAGCCAAGATGCGGTCCTCTTGCTCTTTACCGGAATGAAATGAGCACTCTTCGTAAGTCTGTCCACAATGACCCAAATGCTCGTATTCCCTTTCCTTGACCTTGGTAGCCTATCAATAAAATCCATGGAAATACTCTCCCACTTCCAAAGTGGAACGTCTAGAGGATGCAATAGCCCACCGGGCTTCTTCGACTCGGCCTTAACTTGCTGGCAAATGATACATCTAGAAACAAACTCTGCCACATCCTCGGGTGATGTGCATCTTCAAGAACCTTCTTTCTCTCATCGCGTCTTAGCCATCCCTTGTTATCTATAGCGAGGTGTCTTAACATCTCGCCTCGAATCAACTTGTCCATGATCTCGACTAACTGCGGGTCTTCTTTCTGTGAAGTCCCTACTCGATCCAGAAGGGTAGGTCTAAACTCAAGGGACACTAACTAATTAAACTGAGAGAACTTCTTACTTCAATTGTCCTCGTCGGAGCTTTTCGGTTTTGAACCACGACCACTTTAGCGGGATCCACCGCTAAGCCTTGCTTAGAAACTATGTGCCCAAGAAATCTAACTTCTTTTCTCAAAATGACATTTGGAGGACTTGGCTTTCAACTGATGTGCCCTAAGTGTATCCATCACCTCCACGAGATGCCTTGCGTGCTCTTCCTTATCCTTAGAGAAGATCAGAATATCATCTCCGAAGACCACGACAAACTTGTTCAAGAACTCCCTGAACATCCTTCTCCTCAAGTCCACGAGATATGCGGGTGCATTAATCAAACCGAATGGCATGACCAGCCATTCTAAGAATTTATCTGGAGTTCTGAACGCAGTTTTGTCTATACTATCCTCAGCTACTCTGAGCTGATGGAATCCAGTAGCAAGATCAAGAGAGAACAGATGTTCCTACAAGCGGATCATCGATCCTTGGTAATGGTTGTCTATTCTTCTTGTTCAACTCATGATAATCAACACGTGGGCGAAGCGAACTGTCCACATTAGTAGCGAATACTACTAGAGCACCTTCCTCGGAAATGCTTCATCGAATGGAGTTCTTCTCAAGCAACTCCTTCACTTGCTTACTTTAGCTCCCGTCTCACGGGACCATATGCCTTACCGGCCACATAACTGGCTTGGCATCATCAACCAGATAAATGCGGAAATCTATCTCTCGTTTAGGGGTAACCCCCTTCACTTCACCCAAGATATCAGGATATTCTCGGACCACCCTCACCGATTGCAAACTATCGATAGACGAGTCGAGGGATTTAAGATAACACAACATGACGAGACTCATAGGGTTACTAGAAATTCCTAGGGTATTACCGAGGCGAGTCATGAGCCTCACACCCCTATGCTCAAAAATCAAGAATGGCTCCAAAACTGGACAACCAATCCATGGTCAAAATCAACTCATACCCCATGAAACCGAGAATACAAGCATTACACGAGAACTCTACACTAGAGATAGAGTTTTCCAAATCCACGTAGATAATAGACAAGTGGGCGAAAACCCCAATTGGATTTGAACCACACACGGGATCATAAACTAGACTAGTACTCAGGTGCAAACTTTCAACTAGATCAGATGAAATAAGCTACGCGATGCACCAAAATCAAACAAGGTATGAACAGGAAAATCAGAAATGTATACAAGGCTTTCAACAGAAATACTACCTCGATTGGGAACTGGAGCAGCATTGAGAGCATGAACTTGCCCTCTCGAAGGTCCAGCACGCTGAGTCTGACCCTGTCCTTGCCCTTGCTTCTTCGGGCAATCCTTACTGAAATGTCCAGTCTCACCGCAGAAAAAGCATTCACCATTATTCCTTTTTCTCTTCCGACAATCCTTACTAAGATGCCCAACTGAACCGCAATAATAGCACTTCCTCTTGTTGTTCTTGTTCTTATTGCCTTGACTGCTCTGACCGCTTGGATTACCCTGATTTCCTTTCCACTGGGAATCAGTCTTCTTGGCTTGGGTATCATTCATCTTGATCTCCTCCTTGTCACTCCTACTCTCTTCATTAAGTAGGGCCATATTCACCAAACTCTCAAAAGTTGCCCCCAATGGTATATGAGTCATGGCCAAACCATGTAATGGCTCGTTTAATCCTAGAGCAAAGTATAGGGCTTTCTTCTGAGCTGTGTTAACTAAGTCTAAACCGACCTGAGCCAGTTGATTAAACTGATCTATGTATTCCCTAATAGTCATGTCCCCTTGCCTCAGTGATAGGAACCTTAGTCCAAACTTTCCCCGGAAGTCATCCCAAGTCTCAATTGGCCTAGTAACGGTGGTGACCACCCACCAACGTGCAGCTTCTTCCTTTAGCAACCACACTGCTAATAAAACCTTCCTACGGTCATCTATATCAAAGAAGGTAAAAAGATCTTCGGTTTCTTTCAACCAATTCCTTGCCTCTACATAAGTCTCGGTTCCAAAGAAATTCTTGCAACCCATCGCCTTAAAATCTTGGCAAATCTTTGCGAAGTCAGCTTGAGGATGCTGAGGGGGAGGAGGAAGAGGAACCTCAGCGACAGGAGGAGGAGGAACATCAACTACCGGAGGAGGAGTAATATTTGCGGGGCCGGCTTCGGTCGCCCTAGCCTCCAAAAGTCTCCTATACCAAACAGGTACGTGTACTCCCTCCGGAATGGCAAAGTTATCGGCCATACTGAAAACGAAGAAAAAGACAGACTCAGAATGGAGAAAAACGAAGGAATTTTTGCTAATGGCTTTTTGGGGAATAGCCTTTTAAAATAAACTAGACTTTTCTTTGGAAAATACTTTATACTTGGTTTTGAAAATAGTTTTCCAAAAGTTTTAAAAACCTTTTTGTTCCTTCTCGTAAACCTGGCTCTGATACCAAATGTAACACCCCACCCCCGCCAGGGTGGCTCTTGCAAGCACTCTGACTTTGGAGGGGCGTTTGAATCAGGTAAACATGCATAATGATATATCAAGGCAGAACAAGAACATATGTATATGTGTAAACAGAGTAGATAACATAGATAAAACAGCGGAAGATTTTAAACCATTTCAAAACAAGTCTGGTACAACATATTGTCAATTTCCCAAAATAACAAGTCTAGTACATAAAATAACATCAACTGAAACTTGAAAAGGAAAACATAAAGTAGCTATCCCCAAAGTGGAAAAACCATAGCGAGCTCAAGTCCAAAGCATACATGAGCTATCCAAGAAAAGCAGGTAAGATCCAAGCTAAGCTCCTGTATTCCCTCCCTGAGAACCTGGGGGGGAAAACGGAAGAAAAGAGGCGAAAGAAAACAGGTCAGTCAAAAAGACTGAGTAAGCCCTACTACGATCAATGTAAACTGATAAAGTTAACTGACATGAGCAGCAGATATGAACATAAGGATAACAACATGATGATTATCTATCAAGGTAGATAAAGGTGTCATCGCATAATCAGGATTAAGGTTTTGCACCACAGATGTACTAGCAAACTAACATGACTTGAATAAACAAGTATTGATCCCTTGGCCCACGCTTTGGCCTAATAACATGAAGTGACCCTCATACGAGGTCCAAAGTGTAAACTAGAAGTGATCCCAGTGATCCCCAAGCCCAAGTTTTGGACCATCATCAGGAATGACACAAACCAAGGTCCATCTGGCACGGTCTAGTCAATCGGCTCCCTAAGCCTAACTCGTCAAGTGTCTGTGTCATACGGCCCAACTACGAAGTGTAGCTAAACTGTGCTAGGTCCACCCTAGGGTGTATCCAGTCCTAGGGTGTCAACCACCGACACGAATCAATGCACGCACAGTCTAAACCTACTGGTGCCCGTGCCTGCTTTTTCAACTCTGGACCATGTGCACGATCATGGCCCGCCTGAACCCACACCGGCGCACCTACTCAGCCGTCGTTTGGTCGCTTACATGGCATCCAGTAATCGTGCCCCTCCCTAGCCTAGTCCCTAGGGTATCATGATACAACTAAGAGGGTTACTGGTGCAAAGGACCACGTAACTAGGGTTTCCTTAATGGGTTAAACGTGGTTAACCCAACTCATTCAAGTACCAAGTTGGTTAAGTGTACCCAAGGTTCATGACTTAACCCTACCAACCCGTCATGTTTCATTGGTTAAGTGTTCAAGCGGTCCATGACTTAACCCTAATCACGAGGCATTAATTAATTAATGCGCCTTAACCTCTCACATTAGACTTTGTTGTGGTTACTAGTTAAGCCGGGCGGGTCCGGGTAGCTTTACACCACAACTTGGTCTAACCTCGGGTTCAAGGTACAACATGACCAACTTCTCACATTGGGTCCTATTGTCTGTAGCAACTAGTTAAGCCGGTCGGTTCCGGGTAGGTTTACGCTACAAACTCAACCCAACCTCGAGTTGGCCACACTTATCTTTTCTAAGTGTCATGTCCATCATGTTTCCAAAACATGTTACAAATTTTCAAGCAATTGGGTAGACCTAACTTAATAGGTAAATTCCCAATGGGTAGACCTAACTTAATAGGTAAATTCCCAAGCTTACGTTTTATGTCTTTTAAGTTTACCCAACCCCAAACGCAATCCCATCGCTTACATATCGCAATAGCGCATAAAGGATAGAAAGAGGGAACTTGGCATAATTATGACATAAAAGTGTTGAAGCCACAAGTTCAACATGGTGGCATATGAAAGGTTCATGCGTTCATACACTTGCATATTACATTTTTAGGCCCAAAAAGCATGCATAACATGATAACATGAACCACATGACCATCCCAAACTTGCATAACATACTTGCATATCATATGACAACTTGTATACCAAACTTCATAAACAAACTTGCATAACATATGACAACTTGCATATCAAACTTGCATAAACAAACTTGCATAACATATGACAACTTGCATATCATACTCGCATAAACAAACTTGCATAACTTACGGCAACCTGCATATCAAACTTGCATAACTTATGGCAACTTGCATATCAAACTTGCATAAACAAACTTGCATAACATATGACAACTTGCATATCATACTCGCATAAACAAACTTGCATAACTTATGGCAACTTGCATATCAAACTTGCATAAACAAACTTGCATAACATATGACAACTTGCATATCAAACTTGCATAAACAAACTTGCATAACATATGACAACTTGCATATCAAACTTGCATAAACAAACTTGCATAACATATGACAACTTGCATATCAAACTTGCATAAACAAACTTGCATAACATATGACAACTTGCATATCAAACTTGCATAACATATGACAACTTGCATATCATGCATTTAACTTCAAAGTTCAAGTATGAGAGGAATAGGGCTTACAATGCTTATGCGGACTCAAATGAGTATAACAAATGTAAGAAACCCCTTATGCAACAAATTAAAACCCCAAAAATGCAAGCAAACTTGATCAAGACTCCTCCTTTATGATGCCAATAGAGAAACAAGACTTTAATGCAAGCTAAAGAGGATCATACAAGCCTAAAAACACTTGTATGCATGGAAAATCACTTAGGAATTGATTTAGGAATTGTATGAAGAGAGTGGAGGCCATGAGAGGTTTGATTTTGACATAGTTTAGTTGCTAGAATGAATAATGAATGATTTAGGGTAGGTTAGGGTCTTATTTATAGATTAGGCTAGTGATTTAGACCATAGGATTAAACCCTAGTTCCAATCTCAGCCCTCTAAACCGAATCTGGCCCCCAAGCTCAACACATTCTCAAAAATGGTGCACCAGGCAGACCTGGGCGTCTGAGCCAAGTCGACAGCCAAGTCGACAGGGCTGTCGACCTGGTCTGACCCAGTCGACTCCCAAGTCGACAGGGCTGTCGACTTGGGTACTGTGGCGGGAATTTTCCCGCCTGGCCCAATTTTTCCAATTTCAGGTTTGAATTTGAAATCTGTTTTGGAATTTTCTGAAAACTTCGTTGGGCCTTAATCGGGTCATACGGACTCCGATTTTCGAAAACTCAGACTCTATTTCGCGTATTTTTCCGAGACGAACGCAATGGCATAGCCCGTTTCCCTTGATTCAAATTTTTAGAATTAAATTCTGCCTCGATTTACGTTATAACAGGTTATTGAAAATACGGGTTGTTACAAGTAGGAATTATAACGTTATAGTTATAATCAAACGTTTTCATATAAGAAGTGGATTCGTAACCTGAATCCGAGAATTTGCGTAAACAGATGATTGGAAAAAGTGAGTGACGAGCTTCACCTATTTCACGGTAAAGGACGTTGTTCAATTAAGGTCTGAGAGGTAATTATACCCCAACTTGATTGACTTCAGAATTGACAAAGGAATAGTTGTGGTTCGATAGAAAAGGTTGATTTGAAATATAGTTAAGTAATAAGCGATTAATGGATTAAGCGTAACGATGTTTTATACAACGTTCATTGGAAATCCGTAAATGAGTTTTGGAAACGTTTTCCAAATATAGTCAGATATGTTTTCTAAACATATAAAATGAAATGTTTTCATGATAAGAATTTAAGAAATAGAGTTAAGCAAATTCAGAAACTAACTAGAGAGGGTAAGTTGAACGGTTTTCTAAGTGATGATCTGATGTTGGTTTCGACCTTCCGGATTGATACTTAGAGAATTGTCCTCATACTAGTTACAGTTAGGGACTGATAGTTGCGAAATAATAGTGATGTGAAAATAAGCTATGGAAATGTTTTCCAATGATTTATAACATATATTTTCTAAATATATGAAATAAGGAAATATGAACATATGATGATTGATCGATCGAATTTCCATTTGGAAATAAGATCGTTGTTTGTACACCGACATGTTTTCATTTGATAGTTAGATCACAGACTATCAAAGTTTTTACCATTTTAACGTTGTTAATATGGAGAGACCGGTTGGATTATTATCCAAAGAACCACTATGTATCGGCATAAGCGTTACGAGCAATATATGCCAAAGATAAATTGAAGACGGAGTAAAGTGCAAGGGCTGTTGTATAAGTCTTAGATAACAGTGACTAAGATGGATATACTGAATAGTGCCTTCGGTTTGTCCAGTCCCAGGACAACGTATATGGAAGAAGGTCTGACAGAGTATATCCAATGGATCGCGTAAGTTGATCTGTTCAAACGTATTCACGTTTGGTGGCGGAGGAATTCGTTTCTCTTAGCTGTATACCCGTGTTATTTTTGGGTAAGTCAATTTGTGATTTGGCGGGTATGACGATGTGGCATTCAAAGTGAATGGTGATCAGATGTTCTGAAGATAGACGTAGCTTCTAGCCTCACACCAGGAAGTAACAAAAGTTGGGCTAGGCAGCATGGCTAGTTGGGTCATCCCCAAGCAGGGTGTATTGACACCGATCTAGGGAATATTCATATTTATACTTCTTTTTGATTCTGTATCTTCGAATGACGGTTGGATGGCCTACAACCGTGGTGGCAATATATTCGCGACACTCAAGCTAAATGAGTGAGCGGTCATGTGTGGCCGGGTTGCAAGACGTTCTTGTTGAACCCTGAGTGTATCACCTCTAGAGTACACTATTCAGAAGGTGCTCCCATACCTTGTCTGTTGGAATCCATTTTCCGATAAGTGCCCTGCGGTTTATGATTTTATACTATGTATGTAGAACGTGAGATGCAAGCGTTTCTGCTAGATTGATACCTATTTGTACTTAGACATTATTATAATATCACAATGATATTGCTTGTCAAAGTTGTTCAGATACTCATAAGGGAAAAACCCGTTCCGTATTCACGGCGTGGTCTTATGAGATATCATATACCTGTTCAATTGTTTTAAACTGTTTTACTCATACCAGTCCCATGACTGACCCGGAGTTTACTTTGTTGTTTTCCCTAAACTCTTGGGTGCCTAAATTTGTACGGGCAGTCAAGTAGTCGGGATTTACAGATATACTTGGAGAGCTTGGAGCAGGAGGCTGCAAGATTTTATAGCTATAGTTATTTCCGCTGTGTTGTAAGTGTTGTACTCTGATAAGTGCTATTGTATATATATAACTGTTTACTTCAAAGTTATGTTATATATTATATGTTATTCGTTCCGCTGTGAGATTTGTGTTACTCTGATGATTCTGGTGTTCTTCTTCTTCTATTCTATTAGTTCTATCTTTTCTTTCTCACCTTCTAAATTCTTTCACTAACGTCTCGGAATTTCCGACTCTCGAGGAGTCGAAAATTTCCAGCCGTTACACGATTAAACCACTTTTGTTGGATCCGTGACGTAAAGTTATTGCTAGGTTTCAAATTTCATAATTTTTCGAATCAATATGTGAGCGTGGCAAAGGAAAACGTGTTTTGACCATTTCAGTTGAATTTAATCGACTGGAAATTGGCCATTTTTCAAACGGTCTCAGAATTCAATGAAACTAGTTTTGTTAGGACCGTATCGTCAATACGAAGCTAGAAAATATTTTTCTGGAATTTTTCTCGTTAGTATGTGACCCCGGTAAATTGAAATGCGCGTTCAAATTCAATATATATAGTTATATGTTGATTTTAACGGAAACAAATCGAAACGATCAAATCAGCTTACGATACATATCCCAATGTGTTCGGAATGGGGGTGAAACGCTATGGACGACAGGCGGTGGGTCCCGTTTCGAGTCCGAAATTTTAGGGATGCTTTTTGCATTTAAAATTAAAATATAAATATATATATTCCTCTCCCTCTCTCCACTCAGTCAACGTTCAAAGCAAATAAAAAAAAAGGGAAAAACCCGGATCCATCCCGTACCCAGACCCGTCGCCCCTCCCTGGATCTCGACACCGCCGTTCATCGTCTCCCCCCCCCCCCCCATCGATGCTCCGACCGCCACCCCTATCTCCTCCCCTCCTCTCGCGGCCTCTCCTTTTCCCAAAACCCTAGAACGAAAGCAGCGCCGCCCTCACCCACGAAGACCGCCGCCTCCTGCTCCACCCGCTCAAAAATCCGCACCCCCTCCTCCTCAACTACAGGCGCATCATCCCCCCCTTCGACAATTCCATCTCCTCCCTCTTCCTAGGTGAGATTTCCTTTTTGTTAATTCAGTTTTTATATATTTTACTGTTTTAAAAATTGTTTTTTTTATATAAAATATATGTAGATCGATAGTAAAAATGTAATTTTTCATATAAATTAGCGTTGTGAAAAAAAAAGATTAAAGAGATTAGATTTTTAATAGTGAAAGAATAGATTTTTAGTATGCAAAAAGACTCGGTTTTTAATTCAAGAAATGCGAAATCTTTATGATGTTAAAGGCGGAATTTTAATATATAAAAGATAGGATTTTTTGTTTGTAAAAAGATCGGATTTTTTAAATGTGAAAAGATCGAATTTTTGACAATGAAAAGTTCGGATCTTTATATATAGGAAGACTAGGTTTTTGAAAATATAATTTTTATAAGGTAGAAGTATTAAAAATATGATTTTTATATAATAGAGAATTTAAAAATATTATCTTTATATATGTAGCAAAATAAAAATTCGATTTTTAAATATTGAATAACGGAGTAAAAATTCGATCTTGACATATGTAGTGAATACGGGCAAGGAAAGCGACAAAAGGCGAGAACGGTGAAGATTTATGCAAAGAAGAGTCGTGGGATTGAATTAGCTAATCGGTGAGAATTTCTCACTCTTCAATTTCTTTTTCTAGCCATATATATAAGTGTTGAAATAAAAGTGAATTGCTATATATAAATATATATATATATATACGCCCCTCGTCCACAAACCATGGACGATATTTATTGATTGAAATTGTTGTAAAAATTGATTGATAGCGAATGATTGTTTGGGATTGTTTTGTGGTTGATGTTGATTGATTGTGGTTGAAAAATACCCATTTGTGGTTGAAAAATATTTGACTGAAACCACATAGGATTAGTTTGTGGAAATGAAATAAATATATACATGCCGCCTGCGTGCGAACTAGATGCATGATCCCCATTGTCAAAAACCGCGAGGTTTTAAGGTAGAGCGAGGAGCCGTACTAGGGACGGTCCCGGTTTAAACTACCATGCTGTTATGCTGCCGAAATTTTGAATAATATTCGAGTGTTTGAATTATTTTCATCTGCTTAAACTATATTTATTCATTGAATAGAAAACCTTCATATGTTGAATTGATATTCATTCGTTGATTAGAAATTCATGTGTTGAATGGTATTCGCGTTTTAAATATAAAAATCACATTTCTATCTATATATAGAAACTATAGAAAACCTTCATGTGTTGAATCGATATTCATTCGTTGAATTGAAATTCATGTGTTGAATGGTATTCATATTTTGAAATAAATTGTTTGATAATAAAAATCACCTTTTATCGACTATATGAACTGTGTAAAATAATCTCGTTTTGAAAGAAATTGTTTTATAAGAAAAATCCTATTTTTATCACCAATATGAAATATATAAAATAATAGTGTTTTGAAATGAGTTGTTTTACAATAAAAAACACATTTTTATTGTATGCATGAATCGTTGAAATGTGAAGTGTTAAAAATAGCCATTTGTTCAAAATAAACATATATGAGTTGAAATATTCATTAATTAGCTAATGAAATGATTTGTACCTATGTATGTAACATTAGAATGAATGGCGTTTTAAAACCAAATAGAAATCAAATATGAAGTTGATTAGAAAATGATACATGATAAAAACTGTATATATATGTACATGCATATTCATTGAACAGGTTATAGCAAAGGGGCTAGAGAAGAGGAATAAAATTTTGTGCCCGACAAATAGGTACACATTTACTGTTTTGTTTGGGTGATGATTTTATGAGCCTGTTGGCTAGCCGCTTGGCTTTTTCTTTTTCTTTTTGAAATTAGAAGGACCGGGAAAGCTATTTGCGATTTCCCGATGCTCCCGGTGCAGGGGAGGTTATGGCGAAATTTTCCAAAATTTTAAGGCGTTAGTGAAATATTTGAAGTGAAAACGATATTGAAATCATTGAATGAACTATATTTATATAAATATATAAATATAAATAAAATTAAAACGAAACGTAGTCGTGCAATTCGCATTTTGAAACCATGATTTCAAACAACTAGTACGGGAAATCCGACCATTGGATTTTCCCGAAACCTCAACCGTCGGGTTCGCCTTGGAAATATCTTCCCAACGGCACCAACCTTGTAAAAATCCAACGGTTGGATTGTCTAGAATGTTTAATTCAAATCTGATGAAAAACAACGCCAGAAGCGATTATATTTATATATATATAAATATAATTATATATATTTAATCGAATAACGACGCTGCAGTTCGTATTTTGAAATCGAAAATTCAAACGATTGTACCGGGAGATCCGACCGTCGGATTTTCCCGAAACTGGAACCGTTGGATTCGTTTTGAAAAGACCTTTCTAATGATGTAAATTTTGTGAAGATCCAAAGGTTAGATTTTCAGATATGTGTAAATCAAATCTGAAGAAAAACAGCGCCACGACCGCTTTATGGCCCGAAGCGTCGTTTTGAATAAATTAGCTATTTTAAAATAAATAAAAATAGCGATAAATAGTTATAAAATATCATAAGCAATATGGAATGGAAATAAACTGAATTTGCTCGATTTATGTGGCTTTTGATGGTTGAATGTGTTTGGTGTGAAAATTACATTAAAGAACAAGATTGTTGTTGGCAAATAATTTAACCATTGAGATAAATTGATTTGAAATTCTAAATATACGTGAATTATTTGAAAAGGCCGAGTTAATTCTCATTTCAAATGATTGACCGACGATTGAAATTCGAAGATGAAGACGACGGTCGAAGACCGGAGATCTTCACCTCGTTTGGATGGTAATTGTTAGCCTACTTTGTGAACTAGGCAACACAAAGTCAAGAAACCAAACATTGAAGGGCATTTTTAATTAGAAGACTTCGGTTCGGATTGGAAAAGACACTACAATCTAGATTAGATAGCAGCAGCTGTTCGGATCGGGTCAGAGCAAACCATCGGTTCGGGTCGGAAAGAGTCCTCTGTTCGGATCGGTGAACTCCTGTTGAGTAAATTGGTAAGGCATATCTAATCGGATCGGAGGGCAACTAAATCTCGGTTGGATCGGAAAACCACCTGTTTGCCACGAAAATGGATCGGAGCGGAGCAAATTAGAGAAGAAGAGAGCATCGCATCTAAGCCAATCCGGTTCGGATCGGGTATCCCGATCCGAACCCCTTATCTGCGCGTCTCCGACCCGAACCCATGCTCCATGTTACTCTCCTGCAAAATCGCCTGGATATCCGGACCGGCTATGACCAGCTCCTACCCATAACGTTCGTTCCTTTGATGCGCTGTCAACATAATAGTTCATCCGAACCCGAAGATAGTGGGATGGATGACATGTGGCCCCGACCCGGATCAAGTTTCAGGCAAATTCACACCTATAAATACCCCGTCTGGAGACAAAGAGAAGGATCTTTTTTGAGCACTTTGAGAATTCAACTACCTCCATCATCCGAACTCTATTACTCCCGGAGAATCCAAATCATCTTTCATTCTTTGTTTTAGTCAATTGAGTGAACATAAGTGAGTTGTGAGTGGAATTGAGTGAATCTAACATTGTATTTGCAACTGAATTATTGAATATAGTGAAAGATAAGTGGACGTAGGCATTTCTTCGCCGAACCACTATAAATCCTGTGTGTTCATTTTTGTTTTTATCTCATTTCATCTTGCTTTTAATCAATTTGGATGTTAGAACCACTTTTGGGTCTAACATTTTGGTGCTTTCACTGAGAATCCTTATCTAAATTCTTTATTTTCCGGGATCTCTTTCTACTTTTTGGACCGTTGAGTTCAAAGAAGTGAATCCTTAAGTTTCTCCGCTTTTTTACATTCGTTGAAGTGATTGTCAAAGACTCATGGCCAAAGGAAAAGGCAAGGAAGTTCAGTCTGTTCGAGGAAATGGAGCTGGCGAAGATCAGCAAAATGCTGTCGTAACAAGGTCTCGGGGGCAGAGTTCAGCAGCAGGAAGAATCAATGCAAGAAATCCGAGCCGACAGCAGGGGGAGAGCTCCGATCCGATCCGGGTAGGAGACTCTGAAGCAGTGCTTTCCCCCAATCTGAACCAACCCGAGCTGCTCGCTGCGTACCGATCCGACCAGGCACCCCAGCTCCGATCCGACCCGACCTCTTACCTCCGACCCGACCCGATGCTTGGTGAAGCTGGAACCTCTACTCGAGTCCCTACGAATGCTCCAATTCCAGCTGCCAGGGTTGGTGATCAGGTCAATCCATCTGCGCCCATCACTCAAGGAGATTTTTCGCGCTTGCTTGACATGCTTGAGAGCACAAGGGAAGCCATGAAAGTTCACGAGCGCACTAATCTCATGATGCAGGAAAATATGAGGCTCATGAGTCGGGAGATTAGTGAACTCCGTCGACAGAGAACTCCATCACCGGTTCGTCACACACCAGTAGATCAATCTTCATCTTCCGAGGAAGAGAGGTCCCGTGAACGAAGGCCACTCGAGCGACCTCAGAACGTGGAGCAGCTGACATTTGGATCTTTGGGATCTCGTGAGGATATCGCACGAGCATTAGGAAACAATGACCCCATTCGGGGGCAAAGACTCCGGTCCCCTCCTCCCGAGATCGACCGGGAGCGCAGGGAACGGAATCGAGCAGAGGCAGCTCGAAGAAGAAGAGCATCTCCTGAGCAAGAGCCCGGAAGGAACTCGGATACTAGGGCCAGGGAACCTGAGCGGCCCCTAACTAATGCTGATGTACAGGCAATGTTTCGCCAAATTATGTCCGAGAGCCGGAATTATACAAATGAAGACTATGGCATTGAGCGAAGCCATACTCCCTTCACCGACGATATCCTCGACTTCCAATTTCCCCGACGCTTTAACTTGCCACAAATGGACAAGTACAACGGAAGGACTGATCCGGGACAGCATTTGATGAGGTATTCGTGGCTCATGAATGCTGCTGCTGCCCCAGATGAAGTGAAGTGCAAAGCATTCCCAATCTACCTAGAAGATGTGGCATTGTTCTGGTTTACCCGACTTCCTCCTCGTTCGATTTCTAATTACAAGGAACTAAGCGAGCGTTTCATGAACCAGTTCCGACTACATGCCCGAAAGTCCAAAAGTGTTATTGAATTATCGAGAATCAAACAGGCACCAGGAGAATCTTTAAGGGCATATCTTGATCGTTTTAACCAAGCTGTAACTGAGGTCAGTGACCCGCATGAGCCCACTATTCTGATGGCATTGAAGGAAGGAGTCGATCCTGAATCTGAGTTTGGAGACTACCTTTCTGGGAAGACACCCCCCACAAGGGAGATATTCTACGAAAAAGCCGATATTTATTTAAGGCGAGAGGAGGCCAGGGCAAACCGAAAGAGAAAGTCTGAGACGGCTTCAAAGGAGAATGTGCAGAGTAATATCGCCGTGAAGCAGTCGGGGGAGAATTCTGGCAAGGTTGAAGTAAATGTAGGAAACAAGGGTGGAAACAGCAATACTGGAAGTGGGGGAAACAACAACAATAACCGTAATTCGAGCGGTAACAGAAGAAACAGAAATAGGGGAAGTGACCCTAACAAAAGACCCCGATTCCAGAACTACGAGAATTATACACCATTGAATGACACCCTGGAAAATATTTACCTGGATACGTACAATGTGTTGCAGTACAAAAGACCGCCACCTCGTGATTCGACCGAGAAAGAAATGGCGACAGGGAAATTTTGCTTGTTTCACGGAACTCATGGGCATTCGACCAATGAATGTCGGCATTTGAGGGATGTAATTGAGAAGCTGCTGCGTGAAGGAAAGTTGGATGAGTACAAGGTTGCCCCGAGGGATAGGGGGCAAGGGGAGCAGGCTCCAAAACAAATCCTACCTGCTCCCAAGCCTACAGCGCAGCAGAAAGGTAAAGGAATTGTCATCAACTCCATTGTAGGCGGACCTCACCCGGCAATCCGAAGTTTTAGGTCAATGGAACAATATGTGAATGCTGCCAAGCATCTAGACGTGAATGAAGGTGATGATTTGGAAGATGTCGCCCCCATAAAACAACAGAAGACCATGTTCGACGACGTGGTATTTCGAAGCCGAGACAATACTAGGATACAATCACCCACCAATGATCCGTTGGTTATTACTACCACCATTGGGCCGGCCTTGGTCCATAAGGTATTAGTAGACAACGGAAGTTCCGTTAATATTTTGTTCAAGAAGTCATTTGATCAGATGAAGCTTGAGTCCGAAGATCTGAAGCCTTGTGAAGGATGGATTAGAGGATTCAACGGGGCGTCGACAGCCCCC
Organism: Allium sativum; assembly: GCA_030737875.1. Classification (NCBI taxonomy): domain Eukaryota; kingdom Viridiplantae; phylum Streptophyta; class Magnoliopsida; order Asparagales; family Amaryllidaceae; genus Allium; species Allium sativum. The sequence continues at coordinate 66,644,073 of CM060913.1, forward strand.
CTGGGATACATAGAGTTGCCCGTGACCCTGGGGCAAGGAGAACGTAGAAGAGTGCGAATGCTTCAGTTCGTAGTATTGGACGTAGATTCGCCTTATAACGCATTTTTGGGGAGACCTGCCCTCGCTGAATTTAGAGTTTGTATCGCCCCTTGGTGTCTGTTACTGAAGTTCCCATCCGAAGCCGGAACTGGAGTAATGAGAGGGGATCAGGTTTCCGGACGGGCCTGCTATGTGGCCGAGTTAAAAATGTTGATGAAAGGACTTGACGTTGAGAGTAAGGATGCCTCGTCTCCCTCAAAAGGGGACTCGGCATAGCAATTAGAGAAATTGACCCCAAAGGAGTTGCCCAAAGGAACACCTGAAGACCTGGATCCTAGAAAAGACGAGGAACCAGAGGCTAGGAATGCAACTCCTAATGAAGCGACAGTGGAAATTCCCATTGATGAAGCTGATCCGACAAAAGTTTTGAAAATTGGTTCTCAGTTGGATCCACGTCGAGCTAAAGAACTAACGGATTTCTTGAAGGCAAACCTGGACGTGTTTGCCTGGACCCATGCTGACATGTGTGGGATATCGCCATCCATTATAAGTCACAAATTGAATGTAAATTCGAAGCATCCACCTGTGAAGCAAAAGAGACGCATGCTGGGCCCAGAGAGGTCGGCTGCTCTCAAAGAGGAAGTAGAGAAGTTGAAGCAGAATGGATTTATTCGAGATTCGACATATCCCGACTGGATATCGAATCCCGTCTTAGTAAAAAAGCCAAACGGAAAGTGGCGAACTTGTATTGACTTTTCAGATTTAAATAAAGCTTGCCCGAAAGATAGTTTCCCACTTCCCAGGATTGACCAGCTTGTAGACTCGACAGCAGGTCATGAACTTCTTTCTTTCATGGACGCATACTCTGGATACAACCAAATTCCTATGCACGTACCAGACCGAGAGCATACGAGTTTCATTACGAATTTGGGGCTATATTGTTATGTTGTAATGCCATTCGGGTTAAAAACGCTGGAGCTACTTATCAGCGCTTGGTAAATAGAATGTTTTATGATCAAATAGGAAAAACTATGGAAGTTTATGTGGATGATATGCTTGTCAAATCAAAGCAGTCTTCCAGTCATACGCAAGACTTAGCGGAAATGTTTGGTATCTTGCGAAAGTATCGGATGAAATTGAATCCTCTGAAATGCTCATTTGGAGAGGCATCGGGAAAGTTCCTTGGCTTCATTGTGAGTTCCCGAGGAATTGAAATCAACCCTAGCCAGATAGCAGCGATTAGAAACATCGAAGAACCGAGGAGAATTAAAGACGTCCAAAGTCTGGCAGGGAAAGTAGCGGCGCTGAGTAGATTCATCTCCAAAGCCACAGATAAATGTGTTCCATTTTTTGATTTGATAAAAAGGGGAAAGAAGAACCTCCAGTGGACTCCGGATTGTGTTGAGGCCTTTCAAAATCTGTTAGAACTGCTAGAGAAACCGCCGATTTTATCAAAGCCCGTAGATCACGAAGAATTATTTGTTTATTTGGCAGTCTCGGCTCATGCTGTCAGCACGGCTCTGGTTCGAGAAGAAGACAAAGTACAAAGGCCGGTGTATTATGTAAGTAAGAAACTAGCAGCGGCAGAGCGCAATTACCCAAAAATTGAGAAGCTTGCTTACAGCCTCCTGATCGCATCCCGAAAACTTCGTCACTATTTCCAAGCCCATCCAATAACCATATACACCGACCAGCCCTTAAGGCAGGTATTGCAGAGACCCGAAGCATCGGGAAGGTTGATCAAATGGAACATAGAACTAAGTCAGTTTGATTTGAATTTTCAACCACGAAAGTCAATCAGGGGGCAAGCTCTAGCAGACTTTATTGCGGAGTTCACCATTCCAGAGGAGGAAATAATCAATGACCGAGTGGTTAAATCCGAGGATGAGCTAGAGATGAATCCGTGGAAATTATATACAGATGGAGCTAAGAATGACCGAAGGTCCGGAGCTGGAATTGTCTTAGTCACTCCCGAGGGACGGTCGTTATATTACGCCCTGCGATTAGAATTTTCGGCAACTAACAATGACTCTGAATATGAAGCCCTGATTGCCGGGCTGAAACTTGCTAAAGACCTCGGAGTAAAAATGATGGACATATTTTGTGACTCTAAGATTGTTGTTTGTCAAGTACGAGAGGAATTCGTGGCTCGAGGACCTCGACTTATCGCCTACCTCAAGAAAGTGAAAGAGCTATTGAACAGCTTAGAGCGGTACAACATAACACATATTCCCAGAGTTGAAAACCAGAAAGCGGATAGACTGGCAAAGCTGGCTAGTTCCGACAATCCAGAAGAGACTGAAGTAATTCCAATTGAAACGTTGGAGTCGCCAAGCTTTGAGTCAATGGAAATTGAATTCGCTTTTGAAGCGGAACCAGAGAAGGAGTCATGGATGACTCCAATTAAGAATTTCCTTAAGAATGGGACACTCCCATCGAAGAAGAGTGAGAAAAGAGCTGTAGTTCGCAAAGCTACCAGATATGTCATACAAGATGATACTCTCTATAGACAAGGATTTTCTATGCCCCTGTTAGGATGTATAGCACACGACGACATCAAGCGTGTACTAAGAGAAGTACACGAAGGTGAGTGTGGAGATCATACAGGAGGTCAAACTTTAGCAAAGAAAATATTGCGGTACGGATACTTCTGGCCTACGATCAACAAAGATGCAGCTGATTATTCACGACGCTGCGATAAGTGCCAGAGATTCGCCAAAATCCCCAGGGCACCGTCAACCCAGCTTAAATCAATGGTGAGTCCTTGGCCATTTGCCACATGGGGAATTGATATCATTGGAGTTTTACCAATTGCAAAAGGAGGAGCTAAGTATGCAATAGTAGCCGTGGACTATTTTACGAAGTGGGTGGAAGCTGAGCCCTTGACTAAGATCACAACAAGAAAGGTGATAAGTTTTGTGGTCAGAAATATTATATGCCGATTCGGGATCCCAAGGACGATTATTACTGACAACGGGACCCAATTTGATAGCACTGAATTCAGAAATTTTTGCCAGAAGTATAAGATAGACAAACGATATACGGCAGTTGCCTATCCGCAATCGAATGGGCAAGTAGAGGCAATAAACAAGGTAATAAAATCCATCCTCAAGAAGCGATTAGAGCGTGCAAAGGCAAAGTGGGTTGATGAATTGCCCCTAGCTTTGTGGGCATATCGAACAACATTTAAGACAGCCACCGGTCATACCCCTTTCTCTCTCTCCTTTGGCTCAGAAGCAGTAATTCCAGTTGAACTGGAAGTTCCTTCCCACAGGGTGACGTATTATGACCCGATGACGAATCGGGCGCTCTTACTTGAGTCTCTTGATGAAATCGAAGAGAAAAGGGACGAAGCAGACTTGCGTGCAGCAAGACATCGGCGTCAGATGGCACGCTATTATGACAAAAAAGTTCGCCTTAGAACTTTTGAACCAGGAGATTTGGTGCTAAAGAGAGTTTTTCCATCCCTTCCTCACCTTGGCCCAAAATGGGAAGGACCCTTTGTCATCCAACGGAAACTTGAAAAAGGAACCTTCAAGTTAACGACCGTAGATGGCGAAGAAGTCCCTCGAGCGTGGAATGCCCAACACTTAATGCGATATTTGGATTAGAAATGATGTACTTTTTGTTATTTTTCCTGTGAACTCTGTAATAAGGCACGCCTTGCCTTGGGAAAATCTGATGATATGAATAAAGGACTATAAAGTGGATGTAGGCTACGACTTAGCTGAACCACTATAAAAATATTGTGTGTTATTTACTTTTATGCATTTACATTCATCAGTTATTCTGTTGTGATTATAAAATACAGGATAACCCAGAGCCTAAAAAGGTTGAAAACAGTTTAGACATAAAAAGAAGCACAACGATTATTTGTGCAATAAGACATAAAAGAATGAGAAGACGACATTCTTAACTCTAACTCTCCAGAGAAAGAGAGAGAGTATAAAAGCGTCTCTGACTGAGCGCTGAAAAAGAAATTCTCTTCCTAACTCTAACTCTCCAGAGAAAGAGAGAGAGTATAAAAGCGTCTCCGACTGAGCGCTGAAAAAGAAATTCTCCTCCTAACTCTAACTTTCCAGAGAGAAAGAGAGTATAAAGGCGTCTCCGACTGAGCGCCGAGAAAGAAGTCTTTCCCCGTTGAACGACCGGGGAATAAACAGATGACTGAACTCGAACTCTAACTCTCAAGAGAAAGAGGGAGAGTATAAAAGAAATGCCAGAAAAGACGACAGGTACTGACGATGCAGGAAGTGCTATCCCGTCAGAGAATTGGGAGCATTCAGATCGCTTGGTTAAGCATTGAATAACTTGTGGAAATTGACTGGGATACATGTGCATACACATATTTCCCCCTCCACAGTTTCGTTTCACAACTGTAGACATGCATAACTACTAACAAACAAACATTGCAAAAAGTGAATTATTTTTATTTACAGATGAATGAATTTGTACAGGGAAATAGCTAGAAAAGAAAGTGCAGGAGCTGCTTTTGTAGCAGCAATTATTGGTTCACAAACATACTAAAAAGATACAGGACAATCACTATTTAGATTTGGAATGAGCCTTGGATTTCTTGGCGGCTTTCTCCGCATCCTTTGCTTCTTTCTCGGCTTCAGTCAAGATTCGCTTCGATTTCTTTTTCCCTGAAGATGCGGTACTGGAGCCAGTAGACTTCTTCCCGGAGGGCGGGGCACTGGAATCAAGAGAAGATTTTTTAGTAAGTTCTTCTGTAATAGATCTAGTTGAGAGCTTAACAACTAACCTTGATCCCGCATCCACGACTGCGAGGGGCTTGAGGACCTCAGGGTCTAGTTCTTCGGCCTTTAATTGCAAGCGCTTATCTTGATCAGCCTTCATGGCAGCCAAGGTAACGTCATCAGCGCTTTTCGACTCCCCAGTTATTGCAACTTCCGGTTCCTCTTCATGCCCCCCGTCTCCTCCGTCGTCCTTTAAAGCTGCTATCATTTCTTCATCATGGGGAGTGGTGACCTTAGTTGGCTCACTTCCTTCCCCCAAGTCTATAGAAGCAGCCTTGTCTTCCCCTTCTTTGGCCCTATCAGCGGGCTTTGTCCCAGCGACAGCTCCTTGAGCTACATCTGTCTTTTCGGATGATTCAACACCTACAGAATGATAAGCAACGGTTATCAACTCAGGCGAAAACAAAGGGTCTCTCATCGATTGTTCAATCACATGGCGAAAGGTAGAAATAGCTTTGGCAAATTGAGGAGAAAAGAGAGCGATACCTTCCGAAGACTTATCAGCGGGGGTGACCACTACCTCTGGGGTTAGTTCAGGAATAGGGGATAGCAGGGTTGTTCGAGGAATTCCCGGATTTTCGGGATCATACCCTTCTACTTCGGAGGTTGCAGGGGCAGAAGAAGAGGAACCAGCTTTGAGAATGGTTTTTTGTTTAGACTTCCGTCTCTCTTCTTCCATGGCCTCAGCAATGAGGCGGCGCCCTTCAGCTAGACGCTCCGGTTCATCATCTCTCAAGTATTTCTCCATCAGTTTATCTTCATCAAGAGAATCGACCTTAAGTTCTTCTTTTTCCCACTCAACGATTAGATTCCATACTTGAACCAGAGTGGATGGATAATCCTCGATCCAAGAAATGTTTCGACGACGAATAATGTGTGTGAAGAATTCAATCATTAGCTCGCCGAAGCCCTGAATATCAGCCTCCGCCTCCGATAGTTGCTTGCGGGCTTCCTCCGCAGATTTAATAGCACACTCCACATTGCCCTCGGCCAGAGCAGCCCTGTTCTCTGCCTCCAACAACTTTGAAGCCAAGTCAGCATTCTTCTTTTCCAATTCAGCACTCCTCTTTGCTAACTCGGCGTTTTTCTGCTCAAGCTCAGCATAAGCAAGGCGTGTCTTAGCAGCCTCTGATTTGGCCTCGTCAGCTTGCTTCTTCAACTCAGAACGCTCCTGAGTGTAGGATTCAAGCAAGTCATGATAGCGTTTTTGCGTGTCCTCAAACTGTTGTTTGAAATTAGAAGCGTTCTTTTGAGCGACAGCTAGTTGAGCTTGAGTGTCTTCCAAATCTTTTCCTAGGGCTTTTAGAGCCTTGGCATCCTCCTCCGCGGTCTTTTGCATTGAATCAGTATTTGTCATTAGAGTGCGGATGATTCTAGAAAGATTGCGGGAATACTTGAACATCTCGGTATATTGTTTTTCCACCAAATCAATCTTTGCTTTGGCCTCATCTGCCCAATTAGACGAAATAGGTTCAAGGGCAGGTAAAAAGGTCAGAGTTTCGAAGTAGTGTTCGGGAAATTGCTCTTTCAAATATGCCCGCTTTATTGCAGTTCCCGCATCTGGTGGGGGAGGAGCGAGGATTGTCAATTCGGTGTCCCTTCCTGAAGAGGATTCTGTAGTCTCTTTGTCTGTCCTAGGTCGTTTAGTAGCAGGGACCTTTTGCTTACTTCGAGACCCGGTTTCCTTTGGAGGACTTTTCTCTCTACTGCGTTTCTCATAGGAAGAGGAGGAGTCTTTGGATTGTGGTCTGTCCTCCTCCCTACGGCTTTGGTAACCTTTGTATTTCTCTTGTTCCGGCCTAACTGGTGAGCGGGAACGTGAGGGTCGAGAACGATAGGGATCATAGGGTCTTCTCTCCTCCCTACCACGATCATCCCGGCGATCATACTCGACATCCTGAGGAGGATTGGACATGCTACGACGAAGTTTTCTTATATCGTAGTAGGATCGAGACATTGTACCTGCACGATAAAATAAACGAAGTTTAGAATTAATGGATTCATGGAGAAAGAAGTGCAACGAATGCTAATGCCGTGGTGTAAAGTGCATCCTAAGTGGTGTGTTTCCCCCCGACCAACCCGAGTCTGAAGCTAGACTAGTGCGGGCAGGCTCTTTGGCCTTAGCGGGAGTAGTTTCTTCAGAAGAGGTGAAGACTAAAGGATCCTTCCTGAAATCCTCTGAAGTATATATAGTCTCAGGTAAGGGGAGATCCCCCAAACCCTGAAATATGTGCTCATTGGTACTAGGAACATCCCCTTCGGAAGCATGAAGTGGCGACTCTTGGGAGGATTTTGACTTGTCTAGAGAAGTAGTTTCCTCGGGGGCAATATACCCTTCACGATGCTTTTCGGCTATGTTGGCCAATTCATCTTGTGTGGAAGATGGAGAAGGTGAAGTTTGAAGAGGCGCTGTAGGAATTCCCGAGCCTTCTCCTGTCTCTGGAACTATCTCCACGGGAGGAATGTATGCGTAAGGGACCGTCCCATGACCGATGCTACGAAAAACGGATAGCAGCCCATGAAAGTGGAGGTATTCATCTTTAAGGACCTCGTCGATAGTCAAGAATTTTTGATCGCCATTAAGAAGTCGGTGCATCCGATCAAAGAACACCTGATCTGATATCTGTTTGGGATTGTCGACTGCAAACAAAAAGGAAAACAGGTCAGGGTGATGATTCAAGTGTATAAAGTCCGGGTTCAGAAAATCAACGCTTTACTTGATTTTGTCCATCTCCTGGCGCATCCAGATTGTTGCTTTATATAGAACCATTCTAGTCTGGAATCTCCAGCTTTACTGCTAAATGGTGCAGAGATTATCTTCCTTTTTGGGACTGATTCAAAGTAGCAGAAAGATGGAGTTTCTCTAGTCCGGTGCTTGAAATTATAGAAGAAATGAACGTCATCGAACGTGAGCTCTATGCCTAGGATTTCACGATATGCTATGTACAAGGTATGCAAATAGGCATATGAATTGGGATGCAACTGCATGGGGGCAATCCGCATTTGTCTTAAGAAATCAACGATGAATGGGGAGAATGGAGGAATGGCACCAACCATGCACATCAATCGAGTGACCGTCATATATCCTTCTGGAGGGTTGTGGGGGCGGTCAGAGCGTGAAGGCACTAGAGTGTCCCTTTTCATTATCCCGTATTTTAGACAAATTCGGACAAGTCGATCGTTGTCAATTGTTGATTCAACGGAGTCCGAGGGTGATTCCAGTATGATGGCTGATTCAAATTCATCGGGTGCTCGATTGTCACCAATCCCTCCTTCCTCCTCAAAACCCAGAGAAACCTCATTCTCCGAAGACGCCTCGTTGCTTTCTCGATCTCCAACCCCGTAGTCAGGACCCTCACTGTCCCATTCTGGATCAGACGAAGAAGATATATCCTCAAGAGTGATTTTGTTAGAAGTTTCCGGGGCTTCTTTCCTCTCAGCTAGACGGGAAGAGCGTCTGGGCCTCATTGTCATAGAACTATTGAAGAAGCAATAGCACGGATTAGAGTAAATTATCCCGTGCCCCCCTGTGCATATGTGTGAGCTAAAGTGTGTGTGGTGTGCGCAAAACATGAGAAGAAAAACACTTAAAAGCATAATGCGAAGTTCTAACGGAGCGACGATGTTCAGAATAAATCTTGATGATCGTTTACGTTCATAAGGCACTACCCTAACTGTTCATTAAGTTGAAGATTATGACAGGCATTGATTAACCCTGGTTGGATAAAGTCTTGTGCTTTGAGTCGGAATATGCATATCATTCAGTTCGGGTAGGGCGTGCTTATTGTTGGGTTCGGATCGGATGTGCATATAGCTGGGATCGGCTCGGGTCTGCGCATTGTTCGGTTCGGAGAAGACGTTCATATTTGGCAGTTTAAAACCGGATCGGAATAAGCATTCGGAGCGGTTCAGCAAACAAAAGGATCCATACGTCCTTTTCCTTTCTCTATCTCTTCCTCCGATCCGACCTGGTCGGGCCAGCATGGCTTTCTCCACATCGCATTTCATTCCGACCCGATCCTAACATATGAACTTGTCCTCACCTCCGCTGCTTCAGCACTTCCTTACCCGAACCGAACCCAATTTCTATTCTCCCCTTTCTCGTCTTCAAATTTCACTAGACCCAAACGAAGTTAAGCGTTTATGTGTATGTGCTTGAACGTTTAACGCTGGATCCCAATGACCCCCGTTGCTACCTCGAGGCGGCGAAGACACCATCAACGACGATGACAAACGGTGGAGGAGACCCAGGCGTCAGAGTTCAACAAACATCACACTCCAATCGCTCGATTTAAACGCAAATTCTAGTTGAAATCAGTTATTACATAAACAATCGGAGATTTAAAATACCTAGATGTTTTATTCGAAGATTGAAACGAGGAGTTTGGAGTTTTTAGATTTTTTAGGAAGTGGGGTTTCGGTATAAAGCTGGGAGAACAAGAATTGTGGGAGTAAAGAAGGTAGAAGAGTTTGGGTGGTCGAGTTTATATAAGACGTGGGATGGCTCTTTGTATTCCCCGTGTTTTACTCCGTTCGGACCGAGTCCAAGCCAGCCCACAACTTCTGGCCCATCAACCCAGTGCAAAGCGAAACAGGAAGAAAATTTGCTCGAGTCGGACACCGAACCGGGTCGCGTCACCGAACCGGGTAGAAATCTGTGCATTCCTCTAGCATTCGAACTGGATTTAAAAGAAAAACTAGGAAAGAACATACTTGAGAAGAATACTATATGTTGAGAAGGACTTCTGGACTTGACTCAAAAATGAAGAAAATGAATCAAGTGTTTCACGACATATATATAAGCAATAAGAGACATGTCTTCATGAAGCAACGCATCTTCACAAACGAACAGAAGTGACTTTCTGACTGTTCTGATTCAAGGACTAGCATTTCAAACGACATCAAAGCACGCTTCGTATACAACAGAAGCATCCTTTGAGGGGGCAAAATGTTAGCCTACTTTGTGAACTAGGCAACACAAAGTCAAGAAACCAAACATTGAAGGGCATTTTTAATTAGAAGACTTCGGTTCGGATTGGAAAAGACACTACAATCTAGATTAGATAGCAGCAGCTGTTCGGATCGGGTCAGAGCAAACCATCGGTTCGGGTCAGAAAGAGTCCTCTGTTCGGATCGGTGAACTCCTGTTGAGTAAATTGGTAAGGCATATCTAATCGGATCGGAGGGCAACTAAATCTCGGTTGGATCGGAAAACCACCTGTTTGCCACGAAAATGGATCGGAGCGGAGCAGATTAGAGAAGAAGAGAGCATCGCATCTAAGCCAATCCGGTTCGGATCGGGTATCCCGATCCGAACCCCTTATCTGCGCGTCTCCGACCCGAACCCATGCTCCATGTTACTCTCCTGCAAAATCGCCTGGATATCCGGACCGGCTATGACCAGTTCCTACCCATAACGTTCGTTCCTTTGATGCGCTGTCAACATAATAGTTCATCCGAACCCGAAGATAGTGGGATGGATGACATGTGGCCCCGACCCGGATCAAGTTTCAGGCAAATTCACACCTATAAATACCCCGTCTGGAGACAAAGAGAAGGATCTTTTTTGAGCACTTTGAGAATTCAACTACCTCCATCATCCGAACTCTATTACTCCCGGAGAATCCAAATCATCTTTCATTCTTTGTTTTAGTCAATTGAGTGAACATAAGTGAGTTGTGAGTGGAATTGAGTGAATCTAACATTGTATTTGCAACTGAATTATTGAATATAGTGAAAGATAAGTGGACGTAGGCATTTCTTCGCCGAACCACTATAAATCCTGCGTGTTCATTTTTGTTTTTATCTCATTTCATCTTGCTTTTAATCAATTTGGGTGTTAGAACCACTTTTGGGTCTAACAGTAACCGAGGTCCTGATTGGGAGACATCCCGAAATATGGATAATGAGTGGTGATCGTCCAGACGTACGTGGTGATCGAAGGGTTTGCGAGGTATTTAGTGCCTCCGGTTTCGTTCAGACCCAGAACGGACTTGTAAATGGACTGTGTGTCTGACATTGGATTTTATTCTATGTTAATTGATCTCTATTAAATATACATCTGTTTGGCGGCGGAGAATTTATTCTTTTGCTTAACGCCCTTCTCTAAGACGCACGAGCTCAGAGGTTGTATATCGATGGACATCAGTCGCATGGCATGAATTGCCTGTGTGGCATACTAAGATGCAGTGATCAGGGCTTCTGTTGAAAAGCAAAGTCTTGTGGTGATGATCAAAGCGCCGCCTGTGTGGTGTAGCTTTGTGTATAACGTGAAATCGCGAGCCTCACACCCCGGTATGAACCAGAAACGGGAGAAGGACCTCAGGGAGGGCATGCGTTTCTTTCTAGCTAGGGTGGTGTCAGTGACCTACCAGCCCTGACATTTATATACTTTTCACCTATGTGGTTGTTGCTGCTGCGAGGCGCCTCGGTTTGATCGGACGATCCGGGTCCGATGGAGTCATTCATTGGCTCGTTGACGCCCCAAAGGGCGGGGAAACGTATTGTTCAGGTATAATAATCCACATCGGTGGACCGGCCCTGCCGCTCCAGGGCTTGCCTGCGCGCTTGCCTGAGACACGGGCTAGAGCGTCTCGAATTCGGTAAGGACTATCTTTTGCCTTGGTTCATGACGGAAATCCAATTTCCAAATACGTGACTGTGCGGTTTTGATTGTATACCTATATATATGGCGACATGATATATGGTACCCATGCCGTCTATGATTGATAGTTATGATTTGAAATAGTTTTCAAAACATATAAACACTAGCAATAATATCAAATGCCTTTGTTTTATTCGTATCAAGCATATTTTGGCCGTTATAAGGTAAAACTCTATCCTCCGGTTTGCGTTGCATTATGTGATGGGAACTGAGTCTTATAACGACTTCATTTTTATAAAAAGCATAGCGATGTTTAAAAGAAAGATTTGTTTTAAAGCACTGGCAATCCAATGGAGTAAACTCGTTCCACGAAAGTGGCGTGGTCCTGTGATTAGCCAAATTATATATGTGTTGAGTAGATTTCTCATACCAGTCCCATGACTGACTCGTAGTTTGTTTCACTCTCAAACTCGGGTGCCCCTTTTTCTACACGGGCAGCCTTGTATTCAGGTTTAGGTGGTTCTTTCTGGATAGCTGGAGCTGAAGATGGATTCTATCATTTATTTCTTTTTATGCTGTTCAGCTCCTATTGTACATATTTTGTTTGTTTTCCGCTGTAGACATTTATGTATAGCTGAACTGTATTTGTTCTAAGTAAGATCCTGTATACTGTGTAACTCTGATGATTACTTTTATCCAGTATATTCTATTGTTCATTATCTGGAGTATTTATTTAATTTTGATCTGCTATTATCTGTTTCTGTGTTATATTCCAAAGATAACCCTTGTCTCCGTCTGAACGGGATTACGGGTCGTCTCACACTTAGAGACAGATTAGTGGCTATGGATCAGTGCAATGGGGTCATAGTGACTCTATGGAGCAAAGTGATCGTAGCGAAGGATTGGGTGATCGGGTGGTGGATATTGTATGCTTTACGTACTGAGTGAGAGATGTGAGGATGATTGCTATGTTTGATGTTTGGTATCATCATGACCCACACCCCCATTTACACTTTATGATAGTAACACCTTAGAGTACTGTACATATTGTTGTGCTAACTCTTTGGTTGTAGGTCCACGTTCAGGTATGATTGGATTATACCTGTTATTGTTCTGTTTTGTTGCTTATCTCTCATACCAGACTTTTGTCGGACCCAGAGTTTTATGTCTCTTCTTATTACTCTGGGTGCTTCTAAACGAGAAGACTAGAGACAGGTCAGGTGAATATGCACGAGTAGATGTTCGGAGACGAGCAGGAGGCTTACACATACCATTTATACATATATTCTCCCTGTGTCGCTGTTGGTCACTACTTTAGGCATTAGTAGTGTACCTTTCTTATTTTACTTTAGAGATAGTTTTTAAAAGTTGTAATAAGGATAATGTGGAACATAAGCTGTATTTTGGATTTTCCGCTGCTATGATGGTTTAGTTTTCAGCTTATGCACTGTCTCACTTGTTTTATGTCAAAGTTATGTTATTATTATATTTTATCCTATGCGCTGTGAGACATTCTACAGGTTCCTTGTTAGCTCAAATTCCTTTCTTTTCCTTTCTTTGGCGACCATTATGTGCTAGTCGGGCATTGACACAACGCATTTCAGGGAAATATCGGCTGGTGCGGGGCGGGCAGTGAAACACCCCACCTCTGTTAAGGTCACTCACAAAGGGAATGCCTTAACTTTGGTGGAGGTTTATAAGTAAAAGCCACATATAAACTCAAGACAGATATAAATACACATATTTTAAGCAGCGGAAACCAAACAGACTTTTATCTCATCAATACGTGTTCAAACAAAACATTTCCATAACAATCTCAAAATACTTCCAACATTACAACCTCATTACTGTCTTGATTATTAAAGAAGCATAAAACATAAATAAAGTGACAAAAATCCCCATAGTGATATCCAAAGCCATAATCCGAGCAAAAGAGATCCAAATCATACATCTACGGTCTTGGAGCTTGTAAAGAGTCTAACTGAGCTGAGTTGTTTCCTCCTTGTGGACCTGGGGGGAACGAAAGAAAAGAAGACGAAAAGAAAATAGAGTCAGACATAAAGCCTGAGTAAATCTAGTAACTCTTCAGTATATGAATAAGAAAAGGGCATGATAGATATAAACTGAAAACAGGAAATTGTCACCAGCTAAGGAAGTGTCGTTTAGAATCGAATGTACTATCGCACCCATACCATATCTCCGCACCTACTTGAGCTTATTTTAACTGGCACCCCAGGATGAGGGTGAAGTGATCCCCATTTTCTAAAGATCAGCTCCTACTCACGTTAACATGTGTCATACGGCCCCCAAGAATTGTAGATACCTATGTTGGTCCCACCATGGGGTGTATCAAGACCCATGGTGGCGGCCCCAACACAATTTCTAGAAGGCATAGGTTATACTACTGGTGCCCCCAGTGCCCTGTTTGTCTGCTCCGGAGTGTGTGCACGCCCGCACCCTGTTAGAACCTACACTGTTGCACCCACCGTCGTCGCTTTGACCGCTTACAATCAGCCCAGTAATCGTGCCCCACCCTACCTAGTTTCAGGGTACCATGATACCTAACTTGGGTTACTGCTGAAACGGGTCCCTCGTTACAAGGTTTTTCTAGTCAAACATGTTAAGTGGTTAAGTGTCTGTATTAACATAACTCCACCCATCAATTCTTGTTAACATGTTGAATTTGGTTAAGTGTTATAGTTGACTTAACCCTACCATCTGTCCTTAGCCTCTTAGAGCACCTGACCACTCACATTAGACAGGTATTGCTACGGTTACTGGATGTGCCGGTCGGTTCCGGGCAGGTTTACACCGTAGCTCGGTCTAACCTCGGGTCCTTATTGGGCTCAATGCTTAACCACCCACATTGGATAGGTATTGTTGTGACTACTGGACAGCCGGGCGGGTCCGGGCAAATTAACATCACAACTCAATCCAACCTCGGGTTAAGCATATCGTGTTTTCTAAATTTACATATTTTATTACTTCTCAATTATATATGTAAATTTCATGTTCTTTATTCTTGGGTATAATAATTCATACCGCTAGAATGTCATTGCCGTTGGCATGTGCCAACCATGCCAACTTATATCTTTAATGTTTTACACCCAACGTTATTACCCCCGTTTGTACGTTCGCAACATTATAACAAGTGTTGGGCTTAACACAATTCAGCCCAACTTTATAACGTGAGAAAAGGGGAAACCAAGAACATGTCATATTTCACATAAAGGTGTGTGGCGCATGAACTTGCAATTTAGCGATTCAACATAAATTATGGTTCATGTGAACCTGCATTCAAATCAAAGTATAACTAAGTAGGTGACATATGAAATGGCATAGTTTAGGCTTATACAAACTTGTGTTTAAACATGTTTAACTTGGCATAATGTCAACCACAAAACTAGCATGTTGTATATTCACCAAAATGTCCAATTTTAACATCTAATCATATAGCCTATTTTAACATGAACTTGCATAGTTTATGAAACCCAAACGATACTTAACATAGATCCAATTATACTTGTAAATAAACATAAGAATGTGTTCATAGGTTTTTGGGTCATGTAGGCATAAAAGGTTTCAAATCTAGAACATGTTTACATAAATTCTAACTTAGATTAAGGGAATATACATAGTCCATGCCGTCGACATATACATAAAGGGATCAATTTCTATCAATCAATTTAGGCCACAAATATCAATACACAAGTCATGACAGAATCATTACAATACACAGAATTTATATCATATTCATACAATAACAAAATTCTATTTTCATTTACATCGAATCACATCACAATTCTTATTCATATTCTGAAAGGTCACTATACTTACAACGAATGCAGAATCTTGAATTCTGGATTCTGAATTCTGAAATTGAGATGCGCTCCTTTGGGTAGATTAACATTGCGTTGATTAATTTGATTAAACTTTTATCTTCTTCTTAATTTGATTCGTCTCTAAGCTTCTCTCTCTTGACGGCTATGCTCAATTCCTCCCTGGCAGCATGACGACTCCCATCTTATTTTTTTGTGTGAATTTTCAGTTGAGACTTAGGGTGTCTTTATAGATTTTTAAATTGTTTTGAGTCGTCAGATGAAGACAGAAGGAATCTAGACCATACAAAGTTCAAAGAGCCAATCAAGAGGTGACACGCCAGCCCTAGTGACACACTGAGCCATAGAAATTCGAACCAGAGCCAGACCTAGCCAGCCAGGTCGACCAGGTAGGTCGACTGGCAGGTCGACACCCAGGTCGACACTATGGTCGACCTGGGGAGGCCAGGTCGACACCATGGTCGACCCTATGGTCGACCTGGTCTTTGGGCGGGAATTTTCCCGCCCAGCCCAGTTTAAACCTGTTTTTTTTTTAATTTCGAATTTGAAACTGAGCTGTTTGAATTTTAAATTTTATTCTGAAACTTCTGAAGGTCATAACTCCTTTATACGGAGTCCGATTCGCGCAAACTCGGACTCTATCTCAAGCAGAATTCCGAGACGAACGCAATGGCGTAACCCATTTCCCTTAATTCTTTCATTTAGAATTAATTACACTTTACTTTGTGAAGCTTAATGTTATAGAATTCGCAGATTCTCCCCCTCTTAAAAGGATTTCGTCCCCGAAATCTTCAAGTTAGGAAGAATGTATATCCTACCATCCAACAGTCCATCTACTCAACCAACAAACACAGGCATCCACTGTCCTTAAAAGACTTCTAATGCCTCGTGATCACATACATAGTGTGAGTACATGTCCTTATCTAATGCAGAAATCAGGCGGTCTACTGATTCAGTTGACCTCCTTAATGCGAATCATGTAAGTGTCATGAATCCATTATGTATGCAAAATTTTCCTACTCATAATTCTACATGAGTGCACAACTATTCATACAAATGCGACGACCATATGACAGATAATCAAGTTTCAACCATATACAAATGAGAATACATATATATGCATATGCAATATGAAGTGACTGAGCCGATCTATAACCTAGGGTGTGTGTGTATGCGTCCACGAGCAACCACTAGCAATCACTAGCAACCATTTGCAGCCATCATCCATAACATGTTTTCAAATACATATTTGCATCCATTTGTTTTCTACCTAAGGAGTTAGGAAAAGGACCGAGGAGATATACCTAAAAAGATAGATAAAGCATAACTTAAGGAAAAAGAGAGATCGAAGATGTACCCTCAAAAAGAAGAGGGTAGGCAGCGCGTATTCTGTCCTCAGTTTCCCAAGTCGCATCTTCCTTGGCGTCGCTCCACTGAACTTTAACAAGTTTGACTTCGCGGTTGCTCACTTCAGTTCCTAAGATGCGGGTCGGAACTCTCCTCACAATTGCTTCACATTCCACTTCAACTTCTTCCAGAATGCTAGGTTCCACCACTTCTGCAGACTCATGCAAACACTTCCGGAGGTGAGAAACATGAAAGACGTTGTGAACTCCGGCCAATCTCTCGGGTAGCTCTAATCTATATGCCATCTTCCCAACCTTCTCGATGATAGGAAACGGTCCTACAAATCTTGGTGCTAGCTTTCCCATGGATCCAAAGCGAACGACGTTCCTTAAAGGAGATACCTTAAGGAAAACTCTGTCCCCAACCTCAAACTCAAGGTCGGTCCTTCTTTTATCGGCGTAGGATTTCTGTCTGTCTTGGGCAGTCTTCATTCTCCTACGTATCAAGTCCACTTTCTCCGAAGTCTCTCGAATCATGTCTGGCCCAAGTATAAGCTTATCTGTAGACTCCCACCAACAAGTTGGTGATTTGCACGGTCTTCCATACAAGGCTTCGAAGGGTGCCATGCCTATGGTAGCTTGGTAGCTGTTGTTGTAGGCAAATTCCACTAAAGGAAGGTGATCCTCCCACGTCCCTCCAAAGTCAAGAACGCAAAGTCTCAAAAGATCCTCTAAAACTCTATTCACCCTTTTCGTCTGGCCATCGGTTTGGGGGTGATAGGTCGTCCTCAAACATAACTGTGTGCCTACAGCATCTTGCAGACTCCGCCAAAACTCACTTGTGAAGATAGGGTCTCAGTCACTAACAATGCTGGAGGGTATCCCATGAAGTCGAACTATTTCCTTGAGATAAAGAGATGCTAGAGATGAAGCAGTCCTTCTACTCTTGATAGGTATGAAGTGGGCGCTCTTAGTAAGCCTATCCACTATTACCCAAATGCTAGTATTGCCTCTTCTCGACCTAGGTAGTCCATCAATGAAGTCCATTGAAATGCTATCCCACTTCCACTGTGGGACCTCTAAAGGATGAAGTAGTCCTCCAGGTTTCTTCTGTTCCGCCTTGACCCATTGGCAGGTCATGCACTTAGAAACGAAATCTGCCACGTCTTGCTTCATGCCGCTCCAAAAGAAAGTCCTTTTTATATCCCTGTACATCTTATCACCGCCAGGGTGTATAGTCATCTTGGAATGATGCGCTTCCTCGAGAACCTTCTTTGTCAACTCCCTTGCTTGTGGGACGCATAATCTCCCATCTCGCCTCAGCCAACCCTTATCATCGATGGCGTATCTGCTGAGGTGACTAGAAGTCTCACCCCTAATAAGTTTATCAATCACATCAACAATCTGAGGGTCTTCACGTTGTGCAGCCCCTATTGAGTCTAAGAGAGTAGGGCGTACTTCGAGAGATGCTAGCAAACCCGGTACAAAATCCGAGGAGGGCCTAAAGTTAAAACTGGCTATATACTCCAAGCTTTGCCTTTCCACAAAGAGCGGGCTTAAGGTAAGTTTCTTTCGGCTCAACGCATCTGCTACTACGTTGCCTTTGCCGGGAGTATAGGAAATTTCAAAGTCATACGAGGTAAGAAACTCCATCCATCTTTGCTGCCTCAAGTTAAGATCCTTCTACGAGAAGAGATATTTCAACGATTTATGGTCAGTGTATAATTCGAACTTCTCACCTAGGAGATAATGGCGCCAAGACTTAAGCGCAAAGACGATGGCGGCTAACTCAAGATCGTGGGTTGGGTAGTTCTTTTCATGAACTTTCAATTGTCTTCCGCCATAAGCTACTACCCTTCCTACTTGCATTAGAACAGCGCCTAGTCCCGTTCCACATGCATCCATGTATACTGTGAACATTTTGCTTCCATCTGGCAAAGTCAGAACTGGGGCTATTGTGAGAGCCCTTTTTTAATCGTTGGAAAGCAAACTCGCAGTCCAAATCCCAAGCGAACACCAGATTCTTCTTTGTTAGCCATGTGAGTGGGGCTGAGATTTCCGCGAAATCCCTAATGAACTTTCGGTAAAAACTGGCTAGCCCAAGAAAGCTTCGAACTTCGGTTGCATTTCTTTGTGTCTTCCAATCTTGCACTGTCACCACTTTCGCGGGGTCTACAGTCAACCCCTCTTTGGACACTATATGCCCCAGAAATCTTACCTCCTTTCTCCAAAAGTGGCACTTGGAGAATTTGGCTTTTAGCTGATGTGTACGGAGAGTTTCCATGATTTCTTTCAGATGGTGAGCATGCTCTTCCTCATTCTTTGAGAAGATTAAGATATCATCTACGAAGACAACCACAAATTTGTTGAGGAATTCTCTGAACACCCTGCTCATTAGGTCTACGAAATAAGCGGGTGCGTTTGTCAAGCCGAAAGGCATGACAAGCCACTCGAAGAAACCGTCTGGGGTTCTGAACGCCGTTTTATCAATGTTATCTTCAGCTACTCTTAGCTGATGGAACCCAGTTGCCAGATCAAGTAGGGAGAAGACCGTCGCACCTACAAGCTGATCAAAGAAATCGTTGATTCGGGGAAGAGGGTGCCTATTTTTCTTGGTCAATTTGTTTAACTCTCTATAGTCGACGCAAAGGCGAAGCGAACCGTCCGCTTTGGTTGCGAACACCACTGGAGCACCCCATTCCGAAATGCTCCGCCTAATGAACCCTTTTTGGAGAAGTTCTTTAACCTGCTTACTGAGCTCCTTTCTCTCCTTTAGAGCCATGTGTCTGACAGGTAAAGCTACAGGCTTTGCATTATCCACAAGATATATGTGGAAGTCTATTTCCCGCCTCGGAGGTAAGCCTTTCACCTCCTCAAAGACATCCGGATATTCCCGGACTACTCTAACTGATTGCAAATTCTCATTAGAAGCATCAAGCGACTCTAGATAACTGAGCATAATAGCATTTAAGGGATTACAAGAAATTTCTAGAGTGTAACCAAGTCGAGTCAAGAGTCTAACTACCCTTTTCTCACAATCAAGGATGGCACCATTACTGGATAACCAGTCCATGCATAAGATCAAACCATATCCCGAGAAGCCCAAAACAAAGGCATTACAACTAAACTCAACGCTGAGAATAGAGATTTTCAAACCCAAACAAACCATTGACAAGTAAGCGGAGCCACCAATTGGATTTGAAACTACTAAGGGATCCTCTACCATACTAGTGTCTAGATGCAGAGATTCTACTAAGGCAGATGAAATAAAAGAATGTGATGCGCCAGAGTCGAAAAGTGTGCGAACTGGATGATCATAAAGATAGACTACACTTTCTACAAAAATATTATTACCTCGTTCCTGCGGAGGTGCCACTAGCGCATGAACCTGACTTCCTGAAGTGGATCCGGCTTTCTGTCCCTGCCCTTTCTTCTTTGGGCAGTCCCTAGCCATATGTCCAGCCTCACCGCAATGGAAGCAAGTAGCACTCATCTTCCTCTTCATCTTTCTGCAGTCGTTCATCACATGTCCAACAATGCCACAGAAATAACATTTCCTTTTCTCACGTGTCTTGTTATTATTGTTGTGGTCCTTTCCTCCTTGACTATTATCCGTCCTCTTGTTCGGCGATTCTTCCGGTTGCTGGTTCACGTAGAGGAGGAGGAGGTGTAAAAGCACCTGTAGCTGGGTAGTAAGGTCCCCAGACATGCTGAAACAGAAAGGAAAAATTCAAAACGAAGGATAGGGAGAGATAGATAGGGCACATGGCTTTGGGGGATTTTGTCTTTTTATAAATATAACACTTTTTCTTAAAAATGCTTCTTTAAACTTTCTTTTTGAAATCAATTTCAAAAACTTTTATCTTATCTGGTAAACCTATGCTCTGATACCAAGTGAAACACCCCACCTCCGTGAAGGTCACTCACAAAGGGGATGCCTTAACTTTGGTGGAGGTTTATAAGTAAAAGCCACAGATAAACTCAAGACAGATATAAATACACATATTTTAAGCAGCGGAAACCAAACAGACTTTTATTTCATTAATACGTGTTCGAACAAAACATTTTCATAATTGTCTCAAAATAATTCCAACATTACAACCTTATTACTGTCTTGATTATTAAAGAAGCATAAAACATAAATAAAGTGACAAAAATCCTCATAGTGATATCCAAAGCCATAATCCGAGCAAAAGAGATCCAAATCATACATCTACGGTCTTGGAGCTTGTAAAGAGTCTGACTGAGCTGAGTTGTTTCCTCCCTATGGACCTGGGGGGAGATGAAAGAAAAGAAGACGAAAAGAAAATAGAGTCAGACATAAAGCCTGAGTAAATCTAGTAACTCTTCAGTACATGAATAAGAAAAGGGCATGATAGATATAAACTGAAAACTGGAAAGTGTCACCAGCTAAGGAAGTGTCGTTTAGAATCGAATGTACTATCGCACCCATACTATATCTCTGCACCTACTTGAGCTTATTTTAACTGGCACCCCATGCTGAGGGTGAAGTGATCCCCATTTTCTAAAGATCGGCTCCTACTCGCGTTAACATGTGTCATACGGCCCCCAAGAATTGTAGATACCTATGTTGGTCCCACCATGGGGTGTATCATGACCCATGGTGGTGGCCCCGACACAATTTCTAGAAGGCATAGGTTATACTACTGGTGCCCCCAGTGCCCTGTTTGTCTGCTCCGGAGTGTGTGTGCACCCTCACCCCGTTAGAACCTACAATGTTGCACCCACCGCCGTCGCTTTGACCGCTTACAATCAGCCCAATAATCGTGCACCATCCTGCCTAGTTTCAGGGTACCATGATACCTAACTTGGGTTACTACTGAAACAGGTCCCTCGTTACTAGGTTTTTCTGGTCAAACATGTTAAGTGGTTAAGTTCTGTATTAACCTAACCCCACCCATCAATTCTTGTTAACATGTTGAATTTGGTTAAGTGTTATAGCTGACTTAACCCTACCATCTGTCCTTAGCCTCTTAGAGCACCTGACCACTCACATTAGACAGGTATTGCTACGGTTACTGGATGTGTCGGTCGGTTCCGGGCAGGTTTACATCGTAGCTCAGTCTAACCTCGGGTCCTTATTGGGCTCAATGCTTCACCACCCACATTATATAGGTATTGTTGTGACTACTGGACAGCCAGGCGGGTCCGGGCAGATTTACATCACAACTCAATCCAACCTCGGGTTAAGCATATCGTGTTTTCTAAATTTACATATTTTATTACTTCTCAATTATATATGTAAATTTCACGTTCTTTATTCTTGGGTATAATAATTCATACCGCTAGAATGTCATTGCCGTTGGCATGTGCCAACCATGCCAACTTATATCTTTAATGTTTTACACCCAACGTTATTACCCCTGTTTGTACGTTCGTAACATTATAACAAGTGTTGGGCTTGACACAATTCAGCCCAACTTCATAACGTGAGAAAAAGGGGAAACCAAGAACATGTAATATTTCACATAAAGGTGTGTGGCGCATGAACTTGCAATTTAGCGATTCAACATAAATTATGGGTCATGTGAACCTGCATTCAAATCAAAGTATAACTAAGTAGGTGACATATGAAATGGCATAGTTTAGGCTTATACAAACTTGTGTTTAAACATGTTTAACTTGGCATAATGTCAACCACAAAACTAGCATGTTGTATATTCACCAAAATGTCCAATTTTAACATCTAATCATATAGCCTATTTTAACATGAACTTGCATAGTTTATGAAACCCAAACGATACTTAACATAGATCCAATTATACTTGCAAATAAACATAAGAATGTGTTCATAGGTTTTTGGGTCATGTAGGCATAAAAGGTCTCAAATCTAGAACATGTTTACATAAATTCTAACTTAGATTAAGGGAATATACATAGTCCATGCCATCGACATATACATAAAGGGATCAATTTCTATCAATCAATTTAGGCCGCAAATATCAATACACATATAACACTCCACATCCTTTAGTGTCACTCACAAAGGGAATGCACTAAGTTCTGTGGAGCATTTAGGGTAAAAGATGCAGATAAATTACAAGACAGACAAAATTAAAACAGCGGAAATAAAAACTTTACTTTATTGATAAAATAGTTTGTACAACAATTGTTTTCCAGTATCAGAGTATCATCTGTCTTACAAAATAAAGAAGCAAAAAATAACATTTATATTCTCCAATGTAGCATAAGCCAGCCATAGCAGCAGAAAAAGAGAGTCCAAAGCACTTTGTCAAAGAATCTTAGAGCTTGGGAAGAGTGACGGTCCAATCTAACCTGAGCTATACTATTCCCTCCTTAACTACCTGGGGGGGAACGGAAGAAAAGAAGACGAAAGAAAACTGGGTCAGACATAAAGTCTGGTAAGTTCAGTTACTTCTAGCATGTGAACAAGGAAAAACAAAACGACATGAATTAACTGAATACAAGACAATACCATGATGATAGGGCCAACAAGATAGGATAAGATTAACACAAGATATGCTAAGACAAGATAAACTGGATATGCTTTAATACTTTCTCCGCTTCGCTATTAACCTGTTATTATGGTTTCTATGTCTCTGCACCACCTATCTAGTGTCCCAACTAGTAATCTGTCTAAAATGATAAGGCGACCCCAATCCCAGTAATTGTGGTTGCCTTTAGGCGTACATTTATTATTTATTACCTAGATCTAATCTAGGGTTTTATATCAAAGTACTTCCTAGAATCCACTCGGGTTTACGCAGCTTATCTAATGCTTCACAGATTCAGGGTTTATGCCACTTAGGTCCAACTAGGGTTTACGCTACCTGTCGAACGATGCACCTAGTCTAGGACACACTACCTAGAGCGGTATATGTTCCTAGACTTTCCCCACGTATGTGTCGTGAATCGTTATCGCTGTCTAGATGCACATGTCCTCTATATGTGCGACCCGAGTCTCGTGGCAGGGCAAATCAAGAAACACGGAACTCGGTCGGGAGCTTTAAGTTATCTGCCGATGCAGATGCTAAGGTCTGTTTTTTTCCAGTGGCTATGGTCCCACTTGACCCCTCTCTCAACTATTGAAAGGCACACCTTGAAAAATGAGAACTATACGCAGGCCCCCCAATGCCCCACTAACCTATGGCCATCTGCAACCATAACTAGATAGCAAGTATATGGTCTTTTGGAGTTCTCCGTCTTTCCGTATCTCGATTGACTCAAGATGGTAGCTAGACGACGGGTCGCTATCACAGGGCCATTTGTCCTGCCGAATCACGCTGGTACATCCTAGTCTTTAGGTTGCCTTATATTGCAACCAAGGCATACCCTTGGTTCTCCTAACGCAGACCTTAACCTCTGTGAGCCCAGGAGGATCATCTGCCACCTCACAGAGGGATACCAAGAGTACCCTCACGTCCCCTCGAAGCCTCGGGCTTCGTAACCCAATTCGTTGGAGCCTTCTTTAAGATCGTTCGCTCCTCCTTGTGTTATACTAAGGATTACTACTTAGTTTTCCTAACTAAGGTTTACCACTTGGTTTCCTGAATTGTCGTTTCCTTAACTAAGGTTTACCACTTAGTCCTTTTAACTAAGGTTTACTACTTAGTTCTCTTTCTCGTCAAGTTGGATTGGTTAAGTGTCATTAGTCGATACAAGTTAACTTAACCTATTCATTTGTCATGTTAAACTGGTTAAGTGTTACCAGTAATTCACGTTGATTAACCCTACTAGCTTCAAGTTATATTGGTTAAGTATTTACTTAACCCTACCCATTCATCTTGTATTGGTTAAGTGTTCCTTTATAACTTAACCTTGCCTATCTGTTTTAACTAACATGTTATAACGGTTAAGTGTTCCCTTAGTTAACTTAACCCTAAAATTGGTTTGATTAACAGGTTCTAATGGTTAAGCATTGTCCCTTCATGTTTTTAACTTAACCCTATTCATTTATCACACTCTGATGGTTAAGTGTTCAAGCTTACTTAACCCTACGGTCTAGTCCAGCTAACATATTAAATTGGCTAAGTGTATTAAATTTACTTAACCCCAACCTCTAGTCTAGTTAGCATGTTAAATTGGCTAAGTGTATTAACTTTACTTATCCCCAACCTCTAGTCTAGTTAACATGTTAAATTGGCTAAGTGTATTGAATTTACTTAACCCCCACTTTCTAGTCTGGTTAACATATTAAATTGGCTAAGTGTTTTTCTTAGTTACTTAACCCCTACAAATCTTGTCTTGTTACCATGTTAAGTTGGTTAAGTGTTCTAGTTAACTTAACCCTATCGTTCTAACTTAACTGTGTTAAGTTGGTTAAGTGTTCTTATGGACTTAACCCTCCCATTCTAGCTTAACTTTAATTGTCTTATTAAAGCACCAGCCACTCACATTAAACAGGTATTGTTGTGGCTGCCGGTATGCGGGTTGGTTCCGGGCAGTCTTACGCCACAACTCAGTCTAACCTCGGGCCTTTATCGGGCTCAATGCCTTAACCTCCCACATTGGATAGGTATTGTTGTGATCACTGGACAGCCGGGCGGGTCTGGGCAAGTTTACATCACAACCCAATCCAACCTCGGGTTAAGCATGTTCGTATTGTCTAAATTTACTTTTCTCATTTAGGATAAATTCTATAAGTAAATTTTCCCTAATTTACTTATTCCATTATTACTCTTTTAATGTACATTGTCAACATTTATTATTATGGCCCATTTTCCCTATATATCATATTTATAGTTTTTGGTATCTAAATTATACCAAATTAAGTGTCACTAACCATGATTATTCTAAACATGACAATTTCTCACAATTATGACTAAATTCAAAATTTGTGCTAATATACTTATTATGCCAAATTAACTTTAATTAACCCAATTCTAATTTAACATCCTAATTTACAGTTTATGGCAAGACTAGAATTATTATTCTAGTTTACCGTTTACGCCTAAAACTTAGCTTACTTGCCAATACTAAATTTAATATGTCAAATTACATATTCCATAATTCATGTCAAATTTTCAAATTTGCGTTCTAATAAACATGCCATAATACATGTTCTAAATTATGTCAATCATAATTATGTTCATGTTCCACATTATGCCAATTTCCAAGTTTACAACCATGTTTAAGTCAAATTTATGATTTGCCCAAATCGTATTTCCATCGTTCGTGTAATCGTGATTTCATCCTAGATTATAGATAAATCTAGATTCGTGGATAAAAAGGGAATGAACCAAAATGCGATGAAAAGATAGACATAATGACTGGCAGAAGATGATAATTCACTAATCACAGATCTGACAAATTACACTGAATAAATTGATTAAAGCATCGAAGGCCTATAGATTTGATAATATTATGACATAAAAAGGGTTGAACAAATAACATAGGTTCAAGTATATGGGTAGATCTAACTTAATAGATAAATTCCCATAATCAAGATCCAAGGATAATTAAGAATAAACTGAATAGATAATCAAGTTTAGATCCAATCTCACAGTCATAATCCTAGGCAATAATATCATGTTCATGAATCATAGGTAATTATCCACTATTGTCCTTGTCATAGTCATAGGCATTGGTTTATGCTCCTAGTCAAAGGCTTATGTTCATTGTCAAAGGCTTATGTTCATAGTCAAAGGCTTATGGTTTCAAAGGCCACAGTTCCATAGTCATAATCTTAAGCATTGGCAATTTAGTCACAATGTGTTCTAGGCCATAATCAAGAATCAGATCCAAAGTCATAAACAAGCACAGATTCAATGAAATGATAAGGCATATTCCTTATATTCTTTTAATTTCATGTCACAAATAGAAAAGGCGTTCAAATCTAAAAAGTAACCGACTTACATTGATTGGATCTAGAAAAGAATAGAAAGATAGCTTGCTTGAAGCCGTTGAATCTTTACTTGAATCCTAATTTGTTTTGAATCTTCTCTTGAAAGACTTGAGCAGCATATCCTCATCTTGATTTATATTTTATTTTAATCTATTTATTTAGATTTAGAGGAAGGAGAAGAAGCCATGTCCATCAAGAATTTGCGCAGCATAAGGTTAGAGAAGAATGGTGCAAAGAGAAGGAGACTAGGGGGCTGTTTATATAGGATTGCAAGTTAATTTGAGCCGTCGATGAAGCCAAGGTTAATCAAAGTCATCCGTTCTAAAGAGAAGCCAATTATGTTCACAATTACCTTCTTAATGTACATTATTAACATTTATTATTAAATTTGTATGCACATTAGATACATCTCCCCTTTACACATTTATTATATTAAGCATTGGTTATTCTTAAATTTGTAACTTTATTGTTAACAGAAATACGGGGTGTTACATTCTCCCCTCCTTAAAGGATTTCGACCCCGAAATCTTCAATTCAAGAAGAATGTAAATCCTACCATCCAATCATCCATCTACTCAACCATCAAACACAGGCATCCATTGTCCTTAAAGACTTCTAATGCTTGTATGTTCATATGCATAGTGTGTGTACATGTCTTTATCTAATGCAAAATCAGGCGGTCTACTGATTCAGTTGACCTCCTTAATGCAAATCATGTCAGTGCCATGCGTCCAATATGTATGCAAATCCTAATGATACATATTATTTCTATATGAGTGCACAATCATTCACTCAAATGCGACATCCATATGATAACACATTAAGTTCAATTCATAAACAAATACATATATGTAAATGAAATATGAAGGCGTTTGAGCTGATCTAGTGCCTAATACGTGTGTATATGCATTCACGAGCAACCACTAGCAACCATTCGCAACCATCAACCATAACATGTTTCAAATACATGTTTACATCCAAAAGGGTTTCTACCTAAGGATCGATGATACGTCCTAGAGGATATACCTTAAAAGCTAGAAATGAGTATGCATAGAATTCCTAAAAAAAGGAATCAAGGATGTACCCTTAAGAAAAAGGGTATGAGGCGCGTATGCCTTATCTTCAATCTCCCGTATCACGTCTTCTTGAGCTTTATTCAACTGTACCTTAACAGATTCAACTTCACGATTGCGAAGTTTCTTGACGTCCATTTCCAAAATAAACAAATGTCAACCATGATACTGAGTGTATATACTAGGATGATCGGAGGTCTCTCCTCTTAGCTTATCCATCATGCCATAACTATGAGGGTCAAAAGGTCACTACGTACTTTTTTACCTCTCTTAAGGTTAGTCCTTCTCTATATAGTGCACCTGCCACAACTATTCATCTCTCATACAAACCATCCTAGTCGAACTCAACATTCCTCAAGTACAAGCCCCAAAGGCCTAAACCAATATCAGACAAGCACCCGAGGAATGTCTCCTCCGAATTTGGACGATCTATGTGAGATGATCTAAGCAAAAACAACCAAACACTTGAGCACTAGTTGGGATCTTTTACTATACAAGTACTAAGGTGCAGAGACTCAACTATGGAAGCAAATATGAACAAATGTGAAGTGCTAAAACCAAAAGAAAGAGTACAAACAGAAAAGCTAGACTCTTCCAACAGAACTTTACTACCTTTCTCATAGGTACGCCTAGTGGTGAAAGCATGTACTTGCCCTTCTGAAAATCTCATCCTTTGTTCTTAATTATATGCCCTATTCTGCCATAGTAAAGATACTTCCTCTTGTCTTAGGTTTTATAATCCCTTCCTCCTTCGTGAGCCAAGTCTACATCCATGAATTCCTCATCCTTGGGTTGTGCTCCTTAGCCAAACTCCTCATCCTCTTTCATGTGTAATCATGTTGACAAATCTCTCGAAAGCTGCCTCCATCGTACAGAAAACCTTACTAAGCTTGAAAGAAAACTAGCCGCAGGTGAAACTACTAATGTTATAGATGGAAGTCGGGCACTACTTATCCCTTCGATGAGGTTACCTCCCAGAAAGCCAGGAGCCCCAGAGACTCAAGAAAGAAGGGGACAAGAATTCAAACAGAGAATCAGAAGATAGTGCGTATGGCTTTCGGGGAATATGCCTTTAAAACAAAACTTTTCTTTTAAAAATGCTTCTTTTAAAACTGTTTGAAAATAATAATTTTTTTCAAATCTTTTATCTGATCCGGTAACCTTCAGCTCTGATACCAAGTGTAACACCCCACATCCTTTAGTGTCACTCACAAAGGGAATGCACTAAGTTCTGTGGAGCATTTAGGGTAAAAGATGCAGATAAATTACAAGATAGACAAAATTAAAACAGCGGAAAATAAAACTTTACTTTATTGATAAAATAGTTTGTACAACAATTGTTTTCCAATATCAGAGTATCATCTGTGTTACAAAATAAAGAAGCATAAAATAACATTTATATTCCCCAATGTAGCATAAGCCAGCCATAGCAGCAGAAAAAGAGAGTCCAAAGCACTTTGTCAAAGAATCTTCGAGCTTGGGAAGAGTGACGGTCCAATCTAACCTGAGCTATACTATTCCCTCCTTAACTACCTGGGGGGGAACGGAAGAAAAGAAGACGAAAGAAAACTGGGTCAGACGTAAAGTCTGGTAAGTTCAGTTACTTCTAGCATGTGAACAAGGAAAAACAAAACGACATGAATTAACTGAATACAAGACAATACCATGATGATAGGGCCAACAAGATAGGATAAGATTAACACAAGATATGCTAAGACAAGATAAACTGGATATGCTTTAATACTTTCTCCGCTTCGCTATTAACTTGTTATTATGGTTTCTATGTCTCTGCACCACCTATCTAGTGTCCCAACTAGTAATCTATCTAAAATGATAACGCGACCCCAATCCCAGTAATTGTGGTTGCCTTTAGGCGTACATTTCTTATTTATTACCTAGATCTAATCTAGGGTTTTATATCAAAGTACTTCCTAGATTCCACTCGGGTTTACGCGGCTTATCTAATGCTTCACTGATTCAGGGTTTATGTCACCTAGGTCCAACTAGGGATTATGCTACCTGTCGAACGATGCCCCTAGTCTAGGACACACTACCTAGAGTGGTATATGTTCCTAGACTCTCCCCACGTATGTGTCGTGAATCGTTATCGCTGTCTAGATGCACATGTCCTCTATATGTGCGACCCGAGTCCCGTGGTAGGGCAAATCAAGAAACACGGAACTCGATCGGGAGCTTAAGTTATCTGCCGATGCAGATGCTAAGGTCTGTTTTTTTCCAGTGGCTATGGTCCCACTTGACCCCTCCCTCAACTATTGAAAGGCACACCTTGAAAAATGAGAACTATACGCAGGCCCCCCTATGCCCCACTAACCTATGGCCATCCGCAACCATAACTAGATAGCAAGTATATGGTCTTTTGGAGTTCTCCGCCTTTCCGTATCTCGATTGACTCAAGATGGTAGGTAGACGACGGGTCGCTATCACAGGGCCATTTGTCCCGCCGAATCACGCTGGTCCATCCTAGTCTTTAGGTTGCCTTATATTGAAACCAAGGCATACACTTTGTTCTCCTAACGCATACCTTAACCTCTATGAGCCCAGGAGGATCATCTGCCACCTCACAGAGGGATACCAAGAGTACCCTCACGTCCCCTCGAAGCCTCGGGCTTCGTAACCCAATTCGTTGGAGCCTTCTTTAAGATCGTTCGTTCCTCCTCGTGTTATACTAAGGATTACTACTTAGTTTTCCTAACTAAGGTTTACCACTTGGTTTCCTGAATCGTCGTTTCCTTAACAAAGGTTTACCACTTAGTCCTTTTAACTAAGGTTTACTACTTAGTTCTCTTTCTCGTCAAGTTGGATTGGTTAAGTGTCATTAGTCGATACAAGTTAACTTAACCTATTCATTTGTCATGTTAAGCTGGTTAAGTGTTACCAGTAATTCACGTTGACTTAACCCTACCAGCATCAAGTTATATTGGTTAAGTATTTACTTAACCCTACCCATTCATCTTGTATTGGTTAAGTTTTCCTTTTTAACTTAACCTTGCCTATCTGTTTTAGCTAACATGTTATAACGGTTAAGTGTTCCCTTAGTTAACTTAACCCTAACATTGGTTTGATTAACATGTTCTAATGGTTAAGTATTGTCCCTTCATGTTTTAACTTAACCCTATTCATTTATCACACTCTGATGGTTAAGTGTTCAAGCTTACTTAACCCTACGGTCTAGTCCAGCTAACATATTAAATTGGCTAAGTGTATTAAATTTACTTAACCCCAACCTCTAGTCTAGTTAGCATGTTAAATTGGCTAAGTGTATTAACTTTACTTATCCCCAACCTCTAGTCTAGTTAACATGTTAAATTGGCTAAGTGTATTGAATTTACTTAACCCCCACTTTCTAGTCTGGTTAACATATTAAATTGGCTAAGTGTTTTTCTTAGTTACTTAACCCCTACAAATCTTGTCTTTTTACCATGTTAAGTTGGTTAAGTGTTCTAGTTAACTCAACCCTATGGTTCTAACTTAACTGTGTTAAGTTGGTTAAGTGTTCTTATGGACTTAACCCTCCCATTCTAGCTTAACTTTAATTGTCTTATTAAAGCACCAGCCACTCACATTAGACAGGTATTGTTGTGGCTGCCGGTATGCCGGTTGGTTCCGGGCAGTTTTACGCCACAACTCAGTCTAACCTCGCGCCTTTATCGGGCTCAATGCCTTAACCTCCCACATTGGATAGGTATTGTTGTGATCACTGGACAGCCGGGCGGGTCCGGGCAGGTTTACATCACAACTCAATCCAACCTCGGGTTAAGCATGTTCTATTGTCTAAATTTACTTTTCTCATTTAGGATAAATTCTATAAGTAAATTTTCCCTAATTTACTTATTCCATTATTACTCTTTTACTGTACACTGTCAACATTTATTATTATGGCCCATTTTCCCTATATATCATATTTATAGTTTTTGGTATCTAAATTATATCAAATTAAGTGTCACTAACCATGATTATTCTAAACATGACAATTTCTCACAATTATGACTAAATTCAAAATTTGTGCTAATATACTTTTATGCCAAATTAACTTTAATTGACCCAATTCTGATTTAACATCCTAATTTACAGTTTATGGCAAGACTAGAATTATTATTCTAGTTTACCGTTTACGCCTAAAACTTAGCTTACTTGCCAATACTAAATTTAATATGTCAAATTACATATTCCATAATTCATGTCAAATTTTCAAATTTGCGTTCTAATAAACATGCCATAATACATGTTCTAAATTATGTCAATCATAATTATGTTCATGTTCCACATTATGCCAATTTCCAAGTTTACAACCATGTTTAAGTCAAATTTATGATTTGCCCAAATCGTATTCCCATCGTTCGTGTAATCGTGATTTCATCCTAGATTATAGATAAATCTAGATTCGTGGATGAAAAGGGAATGAACCAAAATGCCATGAAAAAATAGACATAATGACTGGCAGAAGATGATAATTCACTAATCACAGATCTAACAAATTACACTGAATAAATTGATTAAAGCATCGAAGGCCTATAGATCTGATAATATTATGACATAAAAAGGGTTGAACAAATAACATAGGTTCAAGTATATGGGTAGATCTAACTTAATAGATAAATTCCCATAATCAAGATCCAAGGATAATTAAGAATAAACTGAATAGATAATCAAGTTTAGATCCAATCTCACAGTCATAATCCTAGGCAATAATATCTTGTTCATGAATCATAGGTAATTATCCACTATTGTCCTTGTCATAGTCATAGGCATTGGTTTATGCTCCTAGTCAAAGGCTTATGTTCGTAGTCAAAGGCTTATGTTCGTAGTCAAAGGCTTATGGTTTCAAAGGCCACAGTTCCATAGTCATAATCTTAAGCATTGGCAATTTAGTCACAATGTGTTCTAGGCCATAATCAAGAATCAGATCCAAAGTCATAAACAAGCACAGATTCAATGAAATGATAAGCCATATTCCTTATATTCTTTTAATTTCATGTCACAAATAGAAAAGGCGTTCAAATCTAAAAAGTAACCGACTTACATTGATTGGATCTAGAAAAGAATAGAAAGATAGCGTTGCTTGAAGCCGTTGAATCTTTACTTGAATCCTAACTTGTTTTGAATCTTCTCTTGAAAGACTTGAGCAGCATATCCTCATCTTGATTTATATTTTATTTTAATCTATTTATTTAGATTTAGAGGAAGGAGAAGAAGCCATGTCCATCAAGAATTTGCGCAGCATAAGGTTAGAGAAGAATGGTGCAAAGAGAAGGAGACCAGGGGACTGTTTATATAGGATTGCAAGTTAATTTGAGCCATCGATGAAGCCAAGGTTAATCAAAGCCATCTGTTCTAAAGAGAAGCCAATTATGTTCACAGTTACCTTCTTAATGTACATTATTAACATTTATTATTAAATTTGTATGCACATTAGATACATCTCCCCTTTACACATTTATTATATTAAGCATTGGTTATTCTTAAATTAGTAACTTTAGTGTTAACAGAAATACGGGGTGTTACAACACAAGTCATGACAGAATCATTACAATACACAGAATTTATATCATATTCATACAATAACAAATTCTATTTTTATTTACATCGAATCACATCACAGTTCTTATTCATATTCTGAAAGGTCACTATACTTACAACGAATGCAGAATCTTGAATTCTGGATTCTGAATTCTGAAATTGAGATGCGCTCCTTTGGGTAGATTAACGTTGTGTTGATTAATTTGATTAAACTTTTATCTTCTTCTTAATTTGATTCGTCTCTAAGCTTCACTCTCTTGACGGCTATGCTCAATTCCTCCCTGGCAGCATGACGACTCCCATCTTATTTTTTTTGTGTGAATTTTCAGTTGAGACTTAGGGTGTCTTTATAGATTTTTAAATTGTTTTGAGCCGTCAGATGAAGACAGGAGGAATCTAGACCATACAAAGTTCAAAGAGCCAATCAAGAGGTGACACGTCAGCCCTAGTGACACACCGAGCCACAGAAATTCGAGCCAGAGCCAGACCTAGCCAGCCAGGTCGACCAGGTAGGTCGACACCCAGGTCGACACTATGGTCGACCTGGGGAGGCCAGGTCGACACCATGGTCGACCCTATGGTCGACCTGGTCTCTGAAGCGGGAATTTTCCCGCCCAGCCCAGTTTAAACCTTTTTTTTTTTTGAATTTCGAATTTGAAACTGAGCTGTTTGAATTTTAAATTTTATTCTGAAACTTCCGAAGGTCATAACTCCTTCATACGGAGTCCAATTCGCGCAAACTCGGACTCTATCTCAAGCAGAATTCCGAGACAAACGCAATGGCATAACCCGTTTCCTTAATTCTTTCATTTAGAATTAATTACACTTTACTTTGTGAAGCTTAATGTTATAGAATTCGCGGGGTGTTACAGGCCGTCACAAGAAGCCTGAAGTTGGAGATCATAATATCATGTTTACAATATGTTGTTCAAATTAATTAATACAATTTTGAAGCTACAACTGCATTTTGTTTAAAAGTATGTAGAATAAATCAATACATTTTTTTTAACATTAATGCATAATTATACTGAAGAGGAAAACTAAATGCATTTGTATCATCAAATTGCTGTAAAATACCTAGACTACATTTTTTGTTGTCATAGTCTGAACTCAAAAAGTTCTAGAAAAATAGATGGAAAACAAAAGCTTATGTACCATAATTGTAACAGCCCACGGGATTTCGACCTCGAAAATTGACATAAATACATTTACCGTATAACATGCCGACCTTCCAAGCACCGAAAACACAGGAACGTTATTAAAAAGAATATTAGAGGGTGAGATAAGAAAGAAATAAATATTAAAATAGAAGAATAAGAAGAAGAACCAACACAAAATCAAAGTCTCACATCGCAGCGGAATAAAATATAATATAAAAATAAACCTTTCTTGAGAGCTTTGAAATAAACTTACAATCATCAGAGCACATCAACATATCTGGACAGTTATATTAATCTATCCTCATATACAATCACACAGCGGAATAAATACAAGATATCATACGTCTAAACCCATCCAGCTCGTCTCTTCATAACATTCGATAACCTGAACCTATATAACCGGTCTAACCCGAGCATTACAAACGCTGGAGCAGTCTGGTGAACCAAAGTAAAAAAAAACACTAAGTTTAAAGGCATCATACAACTTTATTTTAACGTCAAAACCTTTTTGAAAGAAAAGGATAATCATAAGACCAAATACACACATAAATACGGATGATTTTTACCTTACGATAACCGAAAACGTTTTTGAAATCAATATCTTTTCTGATATTATAATAGTGTCTAAATACAAATAAATATCAATCTAGCAGAAGGCTTGCATCGCACGCTCTACATACATAGTATACAATCAAAACTACGGGCTCTTATTGGAGAATGGATTTCCTGGCAACGTATGGGACCACCTTTCAGACAATGTGCCTCTAGAGATAAATACATTGGGGTTCAACAAGAACATCTTGCAACCCAGGCTAAACATGACCGACTCCTCACTTCTCTTGAGAGTAACGAATATATCATTACCACGGTTGGGGGCCAACCAACCGAACTGATAGCATACATACATAAATAAAAGGGACAACCAAAGGTATTTGATTTCTCCAGATCAGATAATGATATACCCTTTTGATGAGTGCGACCCACACGATTTTGTGCCATTTCCCGGTTAATAAGGCTTGAGGTTATAAATACCTTTAGAAAATCTGTCCACCATTCACATGCCACATCATCAAATCCGACAGGAATTTACCAATTGACGTCCACAAAAATACTCTAGTTATTATGCTGGAGAAAGCCTTTTCTTCGCCATTAACTCTGGTACATTTGAAGAAATCAACATACGTACTTCGTTTGGAAATACCCCGTTAGACATCCGTCCATACAAGTCATCCAGGAACAGGATAAACCGAAGGCACCCTCGACAACATCCTAGGTATCACCCTATAGATTAGTAGCGAGTAGTCCTTGCAATCCATAGATTCCAACCACGATAGAACCACGATATATCTTTGGTTGCAGATTGGAGGTTATTAGCAATTCTTCCATTTATGAAGATTTACAGTCTTCAATGCTCCATCTTGATCATCTTCTAATATCCTCACGTATTTGTTGGTCGAAATGGTTTTCCAATATAAATTCGATCCCGGTCTTTCCGTATCAACAATCGTTTAGGCCAGATTTGATAGTCGGTTATTTAAATATCAAATAAATAAACATGAGAATAAGATGAGCTCACTGATTCAGTACTCGACATCACTATCCCTTTTTAATTAAAAACTAATTTTCTTTTGCTTAATTAAAACTTCTAAATCTTTCAATATTTTAAAAATAAGATATTTGCTTCTTATTTATTATACTAATGCCCTCCAAACCATTTCATACTTAGAAAAATAACTTATAACCATATTCAATTTCCACTTAATTCTCCTTTCAAGACATTTTCTACATCATTCTTCGTTATCTAAACTTGGGAAATCAATTCAAATTATTATTCCTAAAACAACGTTATGAAATATCTTTTGTTTCATTACTTGAAAACAATAACCAATGCTTATTCTTACAGAATAAAACTCAACTTTACATTTTCTTTCTAACTCGAAAATATAGTTATATTTTCATGCAATCCTTTTTTTACTTTGGAATCATCGTTATATATATATATATATGTGTATATATATATATATGTGTATATATATATATATGTGTATATATATATATGTGTATATATATATATATGTATATATATATATATGTATATATATATACATTCTC
Source organism: Allium sativum (assembly GCA_030737875.1). Classification (NCBI taxonomy): domain Eukaryota; kingdom Viridiplantae; phylum Streptophyta; class Magnoliopsida; order Asparagales; family Amaryllidaceae; genus Allium; species Allium sativum. The sequence continues at coordinate 66,680,370 of CM060913.1, forward strand.
ACATCTTTCTAATTCCCTTTACTTCGGATCTCTCATTATATATTCTCCAAATTTTCACCAAACGTTGAATTATTATTTATCTAATGGAAATAATAAATTATTACTAGCCCCTTTTATCATTACCAACTAATACCATCCTCAGATAATCCTGAAGTCATTCAAATTAGGGTATTTTAATTACCTCTTAGACCTTGATCAACAACGTTCTTGTCTTAGGATAGATACAAGTTGTTATCCAAAAACAAATATTTCATTCTAATATCAATACAAATTCCATTTAACTATTTTATTCAAAAATACGGTTTCATAAAACCTTCTTATCTTTTGAAATCTCTTTGTCGAATATAACCATTATTTCTTAATTCAATAATTGAGTAATTTCTTATAAAACCCCACCTTTTAATATCTACCTCTTTAAACAAATTCATTTATAATTCAGACTTGGTTACAGAATCTTATGACTCGCTTCTTTTACCAAATTAACTTTTACCACTTCCCTTTTCAAATCCATGCCACCGTTTCCCGCTTTGAAAATCTTATTTCAAATTTTCCCTTTTTACTTAATTCCATTATTAAGCAATGTTAATTTAAAATTAACGCTTTAACACCTTAAACCTCATTTATATAACACTGGTTTAATATAAACCCTTTTTGCCTTAATTTTATTTTACTTAATTCAAATATTTAAGTAACATTTATTTAAGCTATCGTATTTGATTAAAATATTTTTTATAACTTCGTTATAAAAACTCGGTTTTCAGTATAAAACGCATTCAAAACTCCTTTCACAATTCAAATAGATTTCGTTTCAACTTCGATTAATTTTCAAATGCATTTCAATTAAAAAATAATTTCCTAAATTATTATTAATTAAAATAATAATTTACTTCAATCATTAACTATTGTAGAAGTAGTTAATTTATTTATTAACTAAAATAAATAGTAAATTCCTTTTTAAATTCTTATTAAAAATAAAATAAATATTCGTCAAACTATTTTGTTAGATTAATTCAAAAAAAACTAATTAAATATCAATCCCAGTTAAAACGGTCGACTTAGTCAACTCAAAACACGGTTATCACGTTAACCGATTCTAATTAGATCTCGTTTTAAATTAATTAATAATATAATTAATTTAAATGATTTCATTTAATTATTTCTTAAAACAATTATCCAAATTTTAACAGTTAGGTTAATTTCTATTCACTTGATTATAAATATGATTAACATCAGAATTTACCATATAAAGTTAATTAATAATTAATTATAAACTTAAATAATAAATAATAAATATTTATTTCCTTTTTATAAACTTTTATTCAAATACAAATTAAAAATCTATCTTCAGTTATAAAATAAATTTTATAACTTAATTCCAGACGATTTGCCTGACGGTAAATCAACATTTTTAAAACGATTGATTTTATAAGCCATATGCTGCCAATTACCCAACCAATATTTGCCTATTGGTTAAAACAAAACAAACGTTGAATTTTAGTTCAACGGCCAACAACCAAATCAATCGTCCAATTATACCAGTTCATATAATGATCATATGAAAATAAATAATATTTAATATATTTGCGGAATCCAGTTGGATTCGTCCAACCCATTCTTTCTTGTATCAAAATAGATTATCTCGCATAATTTCATTTAATAAGGATTATTAAAATTTAAACTAATAATTTCTATAATGATAAATAAAAATTTAACATGGTAAACAATTCATTAAAATAAACACGTTTATTTATAAACGTGGCCAACAAGGTAAGTTCCCTTTATTGGGTCTAATTGTCAAAAAAACGATTTGGTTTCCACTAAAATTAAACAACATTTAATTTCATTGGTTCAGTTGGTATATGAGTATATTTAACAAACAAACAAACAGTCAACCATTAGCAGTCATAGCACAAAATTATAAAAACCCAACTTATATAAAATATAAATGGGATAAACTGAGTGAGTTTAACTCACCTTGATATGATTCGTTGTTAAAATAGTCCGTTTTAATTAAATTAAACATGTGTTTAAATTAACTGAAAATCCCATTAATTCCAGACGTGTCCAGTTCTATTCCATGACGGAGCGCTCGTTAATGCGATTCCAATGGCACCTGATTTGTCCGATTCTGATAATACAATCCAAAGATATACCATTGTTAATACATAAGATTATATTAATTAACTTCTCTTAATTAAATTTTAGTATAAACTTAATTACTTTTCTCAAAATTGGTAACAGGCCGTCTAATTTCATTTGAAATCATTAACGCCGATTTTACATCTTATTAACACTTCCGTTTGGACCCTATATTCTGCAAAACAGCATCTCGTCCTTTATTTCCTCAATTGAATCAGCCTGTACAAAACCACGCTTTAGTCAATATAAATTAATTAAACTTATATATCCTTAAAAAATTATTTAATCTTAGTCTAATTAAATTATCGTTTTAAGAACCTAATTATGTTTTACAAGGAAATCGGACTGATCCTCTTATTTTTTTCTCATTCGAAATCCTTACCGTTGTCTTCAAGATTTAAACCCCAGGCACGCTCCACCTCGACATCAACTGCCGCCAGTTATTCATGCCACCAGAAACCCATCGAAGACTGGCGATCGACGCGCCGCAACCACCTCTACCTACGCCAGAAACAATACGCTACCAAACGTCTCCATCCATCAGCAAAAAGGCCCGAACTGACCACACTTCAAAGCCAAATTCCGGCTGCCCCACAGCCTCGAACGCCATCGCCACTGTTCAACGTCAAGCCCTTGCCTAGCTGATCTTTTTTTTGTAGTTAAGTGTCTTATGATTTGGTGAAGGAATCGATCGGAAATAGCGGAGGAAAGTTTGAAATTTTTGGCCATCTGTTTTAATAGGAGACGACCACTAGGTCCATTGACCATGTGTGAGTTGTTTTGACCGAAATGTTAGGGCTTAGGGTTACGTATATATAGGTGGACTGAATTAATATTATTTTTATATAATGAAGCTTACCCATAAAGTATCGTGTTGAATCAAGCACATACAACCTCCGATCGAGATGAAGCTATTAATCCTAGCATAAAATAATATACCAGACGCGATGGGACAGGTTTCGTCAAATTCCGAGATCGTCTGTATAAATCCCTTTATAAATCACAAGCTAAAAATCACGCGTTTAAATTTCTCACGATTACAAAATAAATCCAATCAATTTGAAACTTTAGAATTCTACTAGACCTTTTCCTTATGGATCCAATGAAATTTGTTTCGTTAAAATCGAAGTTCATTTGGCCAGCAGTTTATTCCATTAAAGTTACCCCTGTCTAAATTGGCCAAAATAATATAAATGATTAAGGCATTTATCATTTCCATGATCAAACAATAAGTCCAATTGACACGAAAATAGAAATCTTTAACAATTAATTAACATGAATCCAATGGCACAAGTTTCGTCGCATTCCGAGACTGTTTCCTGATACGCTATTTTTATACGTCAAACAACATTATTTTGGACACCAAAATAACAGATGTCCAAAAATAACAACCTATTTTGACTCTGAACGTCGATATGAACTAAACGGAATTGGTTTCATGGCTAAATTCGATCGTTTTCTCAAGTTATACACAAATATTCCTCTATTAACTAATTAATTTAATTGTGTGTTATAGAAAATGACTAGCCCTTTACAGCTGTCGTTGTCACATACGACATCGGTTTGCCACGAAATTTAATACCATGCAATAATTTAACGTTACGGTTCCAATGAAACTAATTTCATCGAAAACTGAAACCATTTGCAGAACTGCTTTTTTAAAGGCCTATATGTAATATCAATTAAAATATTATAAAAATCCAAAATAATCAAATAAAATAATAATAAATTGTTATCACCGTAAATATCCAAATAAAATTATCATATGGTTTCAACTATAAACCAGTATAGATTATACAATTTGATATCAACATTTTGTAGTTGAAAACGGTATCCAAAATATAAAAACCCTTTTAATTTAATTAATAAATGTTATCGTTTATTAATGATTTCCATAGCGACTATTTAAAATTTGATTTAGCCATAACTAACAATCTATAATATGAAATCTTGATTTTTCTCATTCATTAGAAAATTATAATCAACTAGATCCAAATATTTCTTATTTCACAAAATTCCGACTTAAAACGAATTCTGTATATTCAATTAAAGTTCAAAACTTCATATTACGAACTACTACGCCATTACGAGCTCGTTTTATAATTATATATAAATTTAACGTTTAAAATTTGTTTTAATAAACGAATTCAAATATTAAAAACCATTAATATCCCAAATATAATATTTAAAATAATAAAATAATTTAAATATATGACTACAAAAAATACGGGACATTACAATAATAGTAGTTACTTATACTTTGCAGTTGTGGCTTCATGTGTGCAGTCAAATCTATCAATTGAAAAATTTAGTTCCAAGGATTCTCATTCTCCTCCATTAAAAGTCATTTCACTACCGTTAACTTTCTTTTCACTTTTAGAAGAATATTTCTTTGTTTTCTATTGGAATGCCAGTGCTTATATCATTTTAAACGACACTAATATATGCATCAATAGCTTCAAACCAGAAGTAATAGGATAAAATTACTTATAAAACTCTATGAACAAACAATTTTCATTTACATAAGGAGCATGAAAATTTTCTCAAACATCGTATTAGTAGCTTTCATAATTAATATCAACGTTTGTCATACGTTAGCGAAGAACAGTGCCAAAAGTCAAAAGGGCGTCTCCACTAAGCACCTCCTTTGAAGGCTGATAGAAAGAATAAATAAGACGTAAATAAACTTTTATAAAAGAAAGATAACAATAATATGATAACCTAAATGCATTCTAAAATCTACCGTGTGTGCATGTGTGTGGTCTACTATTGAAAGCTCTACATATTTTTTATTTTATTTTTAGTTGAAAGCGGCTCGGTTGCTTTCTTATGCGTAAATGCAATCATCCATAAGCTTAGATAAGGAGGAATTCTTTGAAGATGAAGCTATCTTTGGCCATGAATTTTCTACCTACTTACAAAACATGTTAGCAACCTGTAATCAAGAACACAAACATAGTCATCGCATATTGTTATTTATGAATCAGTTTACAATAATCATCATCTATATCTGTTCATGTACCTATTATCCATACCCAACATGGATATCAAAAATGAACAAAAAACTCATATTCAAGATATGTGTACTTAATAATGGCTTATAGTGTTTTGTATCTATTTAGACTCTAGTTGTTACTTCAAATTCGAAATTTGTTTAGAAACTTGCTATTACTTCAAAAGACAATCATGCGTGCAAACTCTTAAAATATGTTTTCTATTGAAAAAAATACAATTAACTAAACCAGGACAACATTTTCCAACATGTAATTAAGCATAATAATATACATTAATTCATCATGTCAAAAAATTAGTTTTGTAAAGATGAGATAACTTAGTTTTACAAAGACAGATCTGCTTAATTTCTTCAAAACTTGTTGTATAGAGTTTCTAGAACCGGGTATACTCTATGTATGAAAACTAAGTTATCTTATTTTTTCCAGAACTTAGTGCACTTAATCTAGGAAACCTAAGACTCTCTAAAGATGAGTATACTTGAGAGAGGAAAATCAAATAAGCACAATTTTTCAAAACTGAGTAATCTCAGTTATTCAAAACCATGAAAAAATCATTGTTATAATACGGGGCATTCTCAATATTGAGAAAACTAAGTGAACTTCGGGTTTGCAAAACTAAGTAACACTCAGTTTTTTAGAATTAAAAAACAATTTTAAAAAGTGAAAAAACTTGTTTTTGTTAAATTCCCAAGTCATTATATCGACTTAGTAAGAAGTAAAGTATTAAAAGTTTGAAAATAAAGTATGATTATGGATGAACATATACTTCTTTATATCTGTCTACAAAAACAAAAAATGAAATATCCTTCACTAATACTATCGTTGATTTTCAAGTCATCAACTTTTTCTGCTGTATAATTCCAACTTATTTGTGAATAAACTCCACAAATATTTTTAATATTGAAATCTACAAGTTAGCATACGTAGTATTGATGGGCTTCATGGTAAAATATTTTGATTGATGTGTATATTAACTTGTAATTCTGTAACAATGATAGAACTCAAAACCAAAAGTTTTGTCCTACCTACTCTGAGCTTAATCCCAAATTTGACCAAAATACTTGATTTCATAACTCAATTGTATATGCAAAAATGAATGTAAATCCTGATTAAAAGAGAAATAAATGATAAAATATTCCAGCACCAAACTAGACCCTTTATTGATAATTTTCCAACAGTTAATTTTTTGCAGAGATGCTAGTCTGTTCAAGCATTCGCACTAAGCATCCAACAAAATCAACAATTAAACGACTAAGCAGAAATTATCATTGAAATCCAAACATGGAACTCAAAATTCATAATATTATAAAGGAATTAAAGGAATTCAGGGAATTCAAATCCATCTGAAATCAAAGATGGTGAAAGTTTACCCATGAGCGACCGAATATAAGCTATTGGCAAGGTAGAGACATGGAGCTATCTATTAGCAGATCCTCTTGTAGATCCTTAAATGGGACACCCCAACTCAAGTAAAGTTCAATCGGTCATCTTGCAGATTCTTGAATAGGACAAAAAGGAGTTACTGTGCAAAGGGGCTGTAGAACGAAGCTTTTGATGGTTCAACTCAAAGAAAAAAGGATCATTCTAGGGTTTCTTTTGTTTTCTGTTTGATGGAGATAAAAAAAATCGTGGCCGCCAAAATGATAGCAGAGCCTGCCTAGGAAAATATTGTATGGGTATGTTACGTATAGCGTCCATATATCATTTTTATTTTGTTTATGAGTTAAAACATGCCGACAATATTTCGAACGCTATGTTCCTTCATACCCTGATGTTATTGATACGCTCTTTTCTTGTTGTGCTAATTCTAAATAAGCAATGACTATAAGTTATTTATTATAGAACGTAAATTATTATTTATTATTACTTATAAATTATTAACTAGTACAAATTAATTATTAATTATTAAACATGTTAATAATTATTAAAAGAATAACACTAAAGTATATCTTAGAAAAATACTATAAACATTTCTTGCAAATTTGTTAGTATTCTGCTGCTAAATAGCTTCGATAAATATTCGTCGGTATTCTGCATGGATTTGCAGTGGAAAATAGCAACAAAAATTTTCAATCGGTAATTTGATGCAATTTGCAATGGCATAGTGAGGGATAACAAAAGACAACGGTAATAAATAAAAGCAAAAAACTATCCCTTGCAGATCACATGGAAGTCCATTGCAAATTAACGGCGAAAATTTACGCTTCTAAATATATGACGGTAAATCAATGTTTTTTTGTAGTGCCTTTTCCCTTCCACATCCCCGACTCTCACCTCAAGCTTCTCGCAATTCACTCTTGCTGCATACCTCTCGATCTGGTCCATACCCAAGATAATCCCAAACCCAGTGAAGTCCAAAACAAAACAATCACGCACAAAGGAGCAACCATGACTCGATAAAACTAGACCACGAAAAATCATACAAAGGCTGGACGAACCCCCAATTGGATTAGTCACAACCAAAGGTCTTTCACAAATCTTGGGTTCCAAACCCAAGCGACACACAAGCTCATTGCAAATGAATAAATACGATCCTCCAGTATCAAACAACACATGAACTGAAACACACCTAACTGAAAGAGTACCTTGGACGACGACACCCTTTCCTTTCTCCTCTACAGTAGGAGCCCTTGAAGACGATGGCACAACTTCCAAAGCATACGCATTCCCAGGCTTGCCACAATTGTGACACTTCCTTCCAACCTTTGGATTCTTGCAATCCTTGGAATAATGGCCGTTCTGTTTGCGGTTAAAGAAAATCACCTCGCCTTTCTATTTTTTCTAACCATCCTTTCCTTTTCGCTGATATTGCTTCCTCTTTTGGTTGTTACCAGCCTGCAGTGGTTTCTGTTCTTCCTTAGCTGCAACAACATATTCTTCCTTAGGAAACAAACTTTCATATCTCAAATCCTTCTCAAAGATCTTCTCGTAAGTGTCATCGAGATGATCAACTAGTTGATTCCCAAGATATTTGTCCAAACCCATAACATGCTTCTCGTTCTTCTGATAAGGAGTCTTAATATATGGATGAGCATACTTCGACAAAGCTTTAAAGTCAAAAACATACTCAAGCACTGGTCGACCATTCTGCTTAAGCTCAATAAACCACTTAAACATATTAGACTTTTGGACGGTAGAGATATACTTCGTCTCAAACTTGCCTTGGAATAACTCCCATGAAATCTCATCTTCGGGAGTCTCTAAAGTGACAGAGTTCCACAACTCCATAGCTCTGCGCTGTAGCTATCTCGATGCAAGTTTCCTCTTAGTCGCATAGTCAATTACAAAGTCTCCAAAGATCCTAATACAGGTATCAATCCACCCTTGGATCTCTTCAATCGGTCATGTCCCTTTGAACTGCTTTCCTCCTAAAGAAGTGAAGTCTTTGCACATCTTTGCGAAGTCCACTGCTCTAGGAACCTACACTCGAACTCCTACATCTACCGCAGCTGTCTCCTGAGCGGGTACTCTCCTCATGATCGCTGCCATCATGACCTCGAACATAGCTGGGTAGTCTAGTATACCGCCATTACCCCCTACAAGAACAGTCTTCTCCCTTGCAGTGTGTCTCGATGGTCGATGACTTATTCTAAATCTGCAACATAGAATGATTAGCCCACTTACGAGAAAAAATGCAAATGGAGTTCAAACGCTATTATACTATACACTAATATATAGTATACATCCATCAGAAATCTACAAATACGTCTCTCTAACATAATTATGTCGTTGAACATTGGCTAAAATCGATAACTAGGGCTCTGATAACAAATGTGATGAACGCCCACAATTCCTGCACTTAACATGGGAAATAATGCATTGAAAGACGTGTCAGGCAGTTGTGGATGATCATCAGGGTTAGGTAAGCGGAACATGTTGTGTAACTCACAGCACAAGGATAAAATATAATAGAACATATACAACAGGCAATAATAGTGAAGCACATTTGAGCAGAAACTTTGAACTTTCATAACAAGTAGAAAGAATATTTATACATCCTTGGATTACAACATAAGTGTATGTACAAATTGGCCTCAGTACAACACTCAAAGCAAACATCAAATAACGGAAACAACAAATTCTAGATATTAGTAAGAAAATGGTATGTAAGCCTCTAGCTCGTCATCGATCTACAGCATCGTCCACCAAGATCTACTACCTGTTACCTACTACTCAGCCTACCAATTCAATACATGGATGAACAACCCAAGGTAATAAGTGGAAAACATAAAGCCTTGAGTCAGACAACAATCTTAGTGAGCAATAAAACATCTATTTAACATCATCAATAAAGTACATGAGATAGGTAGATTAATCAACTAATCCACCAACATCACCAGAGAAGAACCCACAGCCGTCTTCCCCACATCCGACAGTGATAGCCATTACAACAAGCATTTAGAAACAACAGTACATTCATGGCAATCAGTTATCAAGCGTAGATCATTCTAATCGACATTGACATCTCTCAAGCACAAGCCCCATAGGCCTAAACTGATATCAGACAACACACAAGAGATATCTCCTTCGATGTCGAATAACCTTCATAAGACGATACAAGTAATAATAATCATCCATGACTCTGGCTATCACCGCCAATCTTTCTTTGAAACCATCGTTACTCGTATGACCGGCTCACACTTTGTCATCCATCAAGGTAGATGGTAAAACCTCGGTTCTAGCAAAACTCCATATGCCATCGTGACTCGTATCTCTAGGCCCATCATGACTGCCTAGGGTATTTCTAGGCCCATCGTGACTGCCCAACTTTACCACTGCTTTGATTCAGTTAGAACCTACGACAACGATAATCTCTCGGCTTTTATTATCTCTAGTCATCCAACCTGGTGACTATTCATAAGCTCGAGCACCTTCTCGAGCAACCATTATCCACGAACTGACCACCGTGAGTCAACTTCACATTTGTTGCATTACGACGATCAACAAACACATCATAACACTTCGAACATTCCATATTGAATTCACTTCGAAGCCACACTCATCGTCGATCCAAAAATATACACTATTTGGCTGATATTTCAATTCATACAATTTCCATACTTCCCTCTATGAAAAATAAATCACAACGTTTAATCTCCATTCCACAACGTTTCATAATGTTGTCATTTCCTTTAGGTAGTTAACGACTTGGCTTTCTAGGTGGATCCACAACCTAACTCTGCAAAGCTCCAATTTCCTGTTAGATTCACACTTCGAGCGACCTGACATCATCAGGTTCCAACGGATTGACTTGTACCCAGCTATGACGAACCGCCTCCAATGTGCATGTCCAATGACCTACGACCCGAAAGCACCCCACATTATCCCATTCCTTCGCTCTTCAAGCCGAATGACCCACGACCTTAGAGTCACAATGATCTGAAGATCCCCAATACAGAACGACCTAAGTGCATTTCTTGGAGAACAAGCCACGACCCGACCTCTCTCCGAACGACCGGACTCCAGATCTGACCAAAATAGCTCCAATCTTGACCGAATCATCACCAAACGACAACATCAATTCAAACAACTCATCCAATTCAACAATCAACACTTGATTAATCCATCAACAACATCAAAATGACAATTATTCATCAATACTAATATAAAACTCACCGAGTCATGATAAATCAATGAATAAACTAAAACAATGGATCTAACTTGCATAAACATATGAATTAACATAAGAACTTACCGAATTAAGTTGCTAGATTAGATACTAGGTGATTCACATGAAAATATACTTACCATGATGTAGATCTTAGTGAAAACAACTTATGATGAAAACAAGTTCAAACAATCCATATACTTGATTAAATCCATGCGAGAGATGCTTATCACTCACCAATCCTTCGATTTAGCTTAAAAACGATGATTCATGAATCTGAATAACGAAGAACAACCTTCAAACCTCTCGATTTGATGAAATCTCTCTTCGCTTGATATAGATCTAGCTTCGATTGATGTTAATCTTCAATCTTCACATGTAGATCTAGAATTTTAATGGTGGAAAGGTGTATCTGATTGAGCAAAGAGGATCACGAGCTCAACCAAGTAAGAGAATGAAGAAAGTAAACTATTCTCCATGCTCTAACCCCCTATTTATAGCCTCCCACCAACCCACTAATGGGCCACTCCAAATCAGCCCATTATGGCTTACAAAACCTGAACAGAAATTGTGAAATACAAAAATAGCGATTCCTCCTAAACCGTTGATCCAGATCTTTAATGTGACCACTCTACGAAATTGGCAACACCATTTCCTTTCCAATGAAATCAACCTTAGCACCCGATTCGTTCCCAGTCAAAAGTTATATCCATTAAGATTGACAGGGGCAAAATGGTCACGAATAAAATTGGTAAAAATTATGGATGTGTCTCACATCCCCATAAACAACATATTAAAATATGAGAGTGATCCAACCTCTAGGGAACTAAATAAAAATATTTTATGATCCTCCGATACGTAAAATTCGGGTTGTTACAAGTCGGGTGTGATAAACTCGATGCCAATAGTGGGCATATGTTATCACGTTATGGTATATGAGCCGATCGACATGTAGAAATTAGGTAACAGCCTAATTATGACTTGTAGTAAGTTGGTGCAGAAATCATAATGATATGAATGAGAAGACAATTGACTTTATTCGTGTTTATCTTTCCACTGCTTATATTTACTATCTTTGTGCCTTTATGTTTCTGGAACTGTTATTATGTCTGAACTTTCTTTTATGGTACTTAGGTAATAATTACAAGACTCGCCAGACTTATGTCTAACAAGTTTCCTTTCTTCCTCCTCTCTTCCTTTCCCCGAGGTTCACAGGGCAGAGTAACTCCGGGATGATAGAAATTTGGTTCAGCTTGGATTTTTTGCTTTATTTGCTTTCCACATATTCATATATTGTTTCACTCTTGATTTTCTTTCGGTTATTGTTACTGATGTTGAGGGGAATGACTTTATATTCTATCTTGTCAATTTTAGTCTCTGTATTGTTTATTTATACCTAGACGCTTCATATTCCTTAAAAAAATCCGCATATGGGTGAGTTAAGGGGTATTGGGTATTTCAATTAGTATATACCAGATCTTTTACTCAAAATGGTTTCAAACACTACTTTGATTGTACAAAGTTGTTTTACAAATTGTCTTTCAAATCTACTAGTATTTATACATATAAAAACTTTTTCCTTACTCGTATGAGAAATCCAATTAAAAGACTTAGTAAAACAAGTGGTATGAAATGCTTGTGTTTACTTCGACTGTTAATTCTTGAACTCGTTCGATTAAAAACTGTGACAATGATCATTCTATGTTTCTAGTGGGCCATATAACTTGTTCGTAAATATTCGAGTAGAGCGAGTGTTATGAGACATGTAGCTAAACTCTTATATTTACTAACTTGGGGTAATTTACAATACTTTTTATCAATTGCGATCTCAAAAGATTTAGACTAACATTATCGATGTCTTTGGATTATGGATTATATTTCACATTTTTAAGGATCTTCGGATCACTTTGAGGAGCTTTAGTTCATTTTGTGGACTTATGCTTACTACGGTCCTCAGATCATCTTGTGGGGAATTTTGGTTCACATTGAACGGGGTAGCGACCCGTGGTCTTTGGACCGCTCTGGTGGATCTTCGACTCAAAAAACTATAGGTTGGCTACCAAGAGATCGCATCTTATTTTGAGATACATGTATCGGGCTACCGTTTTGGTGAAAGGCCTTTTCCCCCTTTTTTTGAGATTTTCTGGATTTATAATTATTGATTTCTGGAATTTTGGGTTTTGATAGGTGATATCTAATTTGAGTTGTTTTAATATTGTTTTATCGGTTTTGGGTTGATTTGACATGTAATATAATTTCTTGTTAGTAGCTATATAAATTAGAATGGGATATTCTTTTGTAGCGTTGAGATTTATTTGAGATATTGTGAGGACATTTTTTGGGGATTCACATTTACATGTGTATATCGTTGTTATTGCATATATGTCGTTATCTGTTTATATCTCTTATTCTATCTCGGTTTATTATGATAAGTATAGCTAGACTAATTCGTTTATTGTTTATTTTCGTATAAATAATACTTGGGTCAGACCGAGGTGTTGTAGATGCTTCCACATGACTTTTGACAAGGACAATTACATGACTTTTGGCCAACTACATTCGTTTCGTAATTTTTGGTTAAATGTATACGAGATAGAAACTCCTTATGTATACATATTCTTTTGGCTAGCACTTGTACCTATTCTTTAGTTGTACAGTGGATCGAGTATGACCACTACCTTTATGTACACAATTATGTGTTATATTCATATTTATTCCACCTTTTTGACGTGAATATCTGTGATTTTTTGTGTTATGTATTTGTTTTCGAAGAAATTTCTAACCAGTATGTACTTAAGCTATTATATAGATGGTCGCTTCTCAACAGCCTTATTCTTCGTGTTAGTTGGCAACATTACTTAGTAATATCCTTGACTAACATGAGTATAAAGGTAGGGCGTTGTACTGTCCTTCCAGGACTGTCATTCGTTCTGCATTAGATGCTTCAAGTACGACAAGCTCCAAAATGGATATCTTTGTGGATTTGCTTTTGCTTGAAACGACTGTCGTTTTTTCCTTGCCTTTTTCGTTAGGCTTGGAATGCTTATTGGGATAATGCTCCTTGTGCGAGGTCTCTTTTTGAGGGATCAGGGCCTTTACAACCGACTTATCACCCTCATGGGGATCTTTATAACATTTTGGCCTGTTAGTGTCGTGGTAGAGCGGAGAGTGGGAATTAGAACGAGGAAAATACTTATATTCCTTATGTCTCCTCTCTCTATCTCGACGCCCTCTACGCTCATGCTTATGATCTGAGTAATATTTAGATGGGACCCCACTCTTACAAACACTACTTCATAATTTCTTGGGATCGTACGATCGAAATGACATTATAACTGTAATTCAAAGTGAATTAGTGTCAGAACTAGGAGATTACACGGTGAACAAGTGTTGTGACGTGCAATGTCTGTGTCGTGTGTGTCCTAGTACATTCCTCCTGTCATACCGGTCGTCAATGCCTTGCTAGTAGGCGTAATTTCTCCCATCGCAGTCGAGACACTTTCCCCCTCTGATGGGGAAAAAAAGGTCAAAGAAGCTAAATCTGGAAAGAAGTACTGCTGAGACGGAAGGTCTAAATCTTCCAACCCCTTATAAAGACTCTTTGTATAGAGTGAACCACCCTCTCGGATTGGTAGCTGAGGTAGTTGAACCCATGGTGTCGGAGTATGTTCTGACGTGGACTTCCCTACACTTCCCCTCTCCATGACAGGAGATTTCCCAGTAGACGGTTTCCTTGGAGAGGGAGTCTTATATACGCCCTTCCTCGACTATCTTCTTGGGCAAATTTTCCTTCACCTCTCCATTAGGCAACCGACTAGACCCATAGATAGCCGCTCCTTTAGCAACTCCCTTGACGTAGGCGCGAGCCTTAGATGTACCAACTTTCGGCTCCACTGTTGCTGGGGAACGACATCCGAGGGCACATCTGCTGGAGCTCGAGCTCCACCCACTTCTACAGTCCGATTAGGATCAAACAAATGGAATCAATGCTAGACATTATCAGCGATGCATCTTTTGACAGTCCAATCACCTACCACGATATTCTGCAAAATCCATATGGGAGTAATACTTGCCACCTATAGACTTAGCTAGGCTATCACGTGCAACGGATTACAAGTGTTAGGAATTCTCCAGTGAAGTGGGGGATAGTAAGCCAGGACTTGACACTTACTATGTTGAATTTGTCTTTTGGCGCAGCCTTCTTACCGAGGAACATAAAACCATTTGGGTATAATATCCCCTAGCTTACTGAATCCTTCCATGATGACCCGCTTGACTTAGGAAGATTCAAAATAGAGGAAAGATGAAGTTGTATTCTTTTAGTGTTTGAAGTTGTAGGAGAAGACAATATCATAGAAAGTCGGCTTTCGGCCCAAATGCTCCCCATATACTATATACAGCGAGAAGAGGTAGGAATAGGCGGTAGAGAGTATATGCATGGGTGCAGACTTCATGCACCGAAGAAAGTTGATGATGAAGATACTGAAAGGAGGAATGCACCCTATCGTGCACATCTGACGATTTATGGTCATATAGCCTTCTGGTGGGTTATGGGCAGTCTCACCCTCAGCCGCCATCTGAATATGCTCGAAGGGAGTTTTATGCTTTGCGTATATCCTCTTTATCTTCCCTTTGTCCATAGTCAACATCCAAGAATCAGTTGGTTTATCTAGAAAACCAGCTCCAGCGAAAGTATTGAGAGCTCCTTCACCTACTGCTTCCTCTTCTCCTAAAGATGATCCTTCCCCCAAACGATGAAGTATTTGGCTCTTTATCATGAGATTCAACGACGAACTGTAATTCGTCGTTCGATTAATTTCAAAAGTTGTAATGCTTTTAGGATCTTGCCGAGAAGTTTTCCCTTTTTAGTATCCTAGAATCTAGTTGGATATCTTCCAGACATTTTTGTTGTGCTACACAAGAAATATCATTGGTTAGAATGATAACTTGTACCCTCGTATGTGTATTAGTGTAGTGTGTGTATTGAGAGTGATGCTTGAATAAAATGGCAAACGAAGAAAGTATAATAAATATGAGAAAAAATTCGACTCAAAAGTCCATTGTTCCAAATCGTCTCATCGAATAGTAGCTGTGACTCATTCTACGTCATGCTCTTGTGAGAAGTGGTATTTTATTGTTCAAATAGTCCAAAGTCTTATGTAGTGCTAAGTCATATTTGTGCATGGGTTTGGAAGACCTAATATGCTCTATAATAACTATCCAAATGCCTTTCAAGAATTGATTCATTATTATTCAAGGTTCTTGTGATCATTGAATATAATCAAAGTTGGGTGCCGAATATGGCTCAAGTTTCGGTTGGCTTCCTCAGATCAGTGATTCTGGCTCGACCATCTTCGATCGATGAGCACCGGAACGACATCCCTCCGTCTCGACTAACGTCCATACCAAGCCGGGACATGTGAATTTTTTTCAATTTGATCCCTTCTGGTTCGACTAACAGCCATGACGAACCGGAGCCTGAAATTTCTACTTCTTCAACCCGACCACTCCTTTGATCCTAGCATCCTCAGATCAACTAATAGTCATGTCGATCCGGGCCTCCACAATTCCTTCAGATCTTTCTTCACTTCTCCTCATTACAACAAAATACCCTACTACAACTGTAATTTTACAAGTGTCACAAAAAGTCAGTTGCAATAGAGGTTTTTTACAACCGTTTTATTCACACAGTTCTAATATATTAGTTTACAACAACTCTTTCATTTTGCAAGTTGTAATAGAGGCATGTTACAACTGTTCTTTTTGGCCAGTTGTAATAGATACATATTTTATACAACTCTTCTTTATGTCCGTTGTAATAGATATCTATTACAACTGTTTATGTCAGTTGTAAAAGTTGTTTGTTTTTAACAACTGCCACTTGTAATAAATGTCTATTACAACTCTTTATGTTGTAAAAAATATTAAATAATTATTAATTAAATAATCGGTAAAAATACTACTAGTAAATATGAATTTACTTTTAAAATTATTACCAGTAATTAAGAATAATATTTGATATTTAATTTTTGACAATCCATTATTAATATTTAAGAATTAGTAATTAAAAAGTTTTTTCAATCAATACTAATAATTATTATTATTATATATCTATATTTAATATTAATGTTTAAGTATAATTAATATTCAATAGTAACCTTGCAAATCAATAATTACTATTGATTAATATATTATTAAAATCAATAAATAGTAATTAGCTCTGAATTATTGCTATTAAATATTTAATAATTCATACCTGGTAATATATACATAATAATCAACTTTCAATTGAAAATATTAAATTATAATTAGGTCGTAATAAGTAATAACAAGTGATTATTTTTGTTCACTAATTCAAATTTCTTATTTATTTTTCAAATGTTAGAAAACTCATAAATGTTAAAAAATTCGAGAAATATAAAAGTCATTTGTTAGTTATTACTTCAATATATGCATCTTGAGGTTTTCTTATTTATTGTTTGTTTTAAATAGCAGAAATTTTGTCAGTAACTTATCATTTTCCCTACAAATTGGTTTTTTATCTCGGCTCCAATTCTAAATTTCTCTCCAAATCTAAAGTTATGTCGCATGTTTTATGCAAATTCATGCTCTAACCCCGTATTTCCGCCGTCCACCATTATTTTTTACTACTTTTTATCATCCGATCGTTCCATCTCCCAAAGTTCCTTGATTATCAGATCTAGACTAATATACTATCTCCTCAAAATAAATCTAAATGTCCATGCCTTCTGCTCAAATTAAACCCTTACATCCAAATCTCTTCTTCTTGTAGATCTCTGCTTTTCTTCTGCTCAAATCAAATCCTTACATCCAAATCTCTTCTCCCGTACATCATATATTTTCTTCTTGCCCTTTTTCGCTTTTTTCGCATGGTTTCTTCTTCTCAGATCTACAATTTTTCGCATGGTTATGGATTTTATGGAAGTGAAAGTGTGCAAAATCTAAACTTACCGCCATACAGGTTCTTATATCCAATTGGAGGTGACGCATTTGCTGTATACAATTATATGAGACCTACTATAGATGGTGAGAATTCAAACATGAAATATCGTTCCATACGAGACATGCCTAGAGATCCTTTGATTGAAGCAGTTGCTGCTAATGACAAAAGAAAGGTAATAGTCAAGCTTTAGTCGTAGAGAGATCGTTTGCGTTTATTTTTTTGTCTTGTGTTCACAAGCTCTTTTAACTTATACACATTTTGCAGGTGAGAAAAGTATCAGAACTTGATCTTCCTTCAGCTAAGCCAAAGGAAGATGACAGAAACTCATTGCTTGAGGAGATAAAAAATGAGGTAATCATCTCACAACACATAAACTTCATTTTATATGCAGATACTGACAGTTAATGTCTATTATATAATCATAAATTTTCTGTTTTCCAGTCATTCAACTTAAAACTAGCAAATGATTTAAAGCTAAACTTTAAGGGTGTCCCTCCAAAAAACTTAAAGGTTGCTACAATTTTAGAGATGGCTAACACTGTTCGAAAGGTTTGTTCCTCAGCCGTACATTGTTGTCTTTATTACCAATGTAAGTGGTATTTCATCTTGAAGAGTAAGTGTTGAATGCTCTAAAGTTAGCATTCTACTAGTCACCAATCACCATTGTAGTGGCAGTATCTTAATACTTTGTTGTATTGCTTCAAACACAGGGACATGATTCTTTTTTTAGTCTTTTTGTTTTATGTTTTTGTTTTGCAGTATCTACTGCTCTATTTTGATTTAATTTTTTCAATGTGATACCAAAATTGAGAACCATAAGTGTTAATTTTAAGATACATTCCAGATGCAATATTTCATTGTAAAATCTATACTTTATTTCCCTTTTACTCTAGGGCCTAAGTAAGAATCAGGGCCTGACTTGGGGCTGTGTGACATTTGGGACCCCATAAGGCCCGGGTATTCTTTATCTCCGACTCGTTGATTGTTGAAAACATGCAATTAGGTCTTCTATTATGTTCTTTTACAGGCATGTGTTGAGAGTGATGACAATGACTGTGACAATTGGAGTGATTCTTGGTACATATTGTACTTCCACCATTTAAAAAAAACACAGATACAAATAAATCAGACGAAGTCGGTGATGGTTGAAGCTGTTTTTGAATATTTCAGTACTCCTGCATTTAATAAAGACAAAAGCATCCTGCTTAATTTCACTTTTTAACATTGGAAGTATCCGGGATTATTGGTAACTTTGCCTGAAGCTTTGTTGTCCGACCAAACTTGGAATTTGTAGCTTGTATAATACATATTTGTATAAATATAGATGTCTTACATATACAGTTTCATTCCTTATGATTAAAAGTTGTAGTTGGTGGAATTGAAATATAAAGTGCAATTGTTTATTATAAAAGTTTCTTATAGTGTAATTCTTGATTAGTTTATACTGCATTGTTAATTTTGTTAAATTGTTTATGTTTATCTATCTTGCTGAATGTGTCCTCTTGTTGTTGCATTTTTAAATCATGACCAAAATTAGCTGTAGAATTCGCAGAGCAAATAAAATAATTAAAGAAGATTTTCACAACATCCAAAATTAGTTATAAAAAAACGTTTTATAACAGTCGGAAGCAGTTGCAAACAAAACTTTTACAACTGTAAAAAATAGTTGTAAAAAATTTAATGCTATTACAAATTCGTATATAAGGACTGGCTGGTGCCTGTTGTAATAGATCTATTACAACTGTTTTTGACAGTTGTTAAATGGTGTTTTTTTGTTGTTGTAGTGCCTTCTCCTAGCTTCTTAGATTGAATCTACCTCCGGCATGGCCTATCACCACGTCGAACCAAAAACACAGGACTTCCATCTTGTGACACTCCACGTCCGTTAATGTCATTCTTTATCAGAATGCATTATATTTCGTGAAACGTTATAGTTAAACAGAAACAGAAACATCACAAGACAGATATAAAATAGCAGCGGAATTAAAATTTTATTTAATAGAATAAGCTTGGTGGTTCAAACCCAATTACATAATAAGTCTGAAATACTGAAAACTCGTTACATCAACATAAAATTCTGTCTTGTGCCAAAATCATCATCATATTACAATAATAGATAAAAAGAGCATAATCCCCAAAATATAGCCATAGTAGAGAAGATACGAAATCAAGTGGTACATCTAAGCAGCTTCAAGAAGAATAAAAGTGAAATCCTGATCAAGCTTGAGTATTCCCACTCTGAGAACCTGGGGGTGAAACGGAAGAGAGAGAAGAAGAAATAAAATGGGTCAGACATAAAGTCTGGCGAGTCCAGTTACTTTTAGCATATAAATAAGTAAAAACATCATGACAGGCATATAAACTGGAGAGTGAGATAACAGTGTCATAAGGAAGGTATAACACAGTAAACAGGATAAACAGAATAGAATATATTGCGCTCTCTAGTACTTTTCTCTGCACCATTACTAGTATAACAAGAACAAGATGTTCTCAACAAGTACAAGATAGCAGACTTAGATGTACTTCTAGTGAGAGGTTTTACCCCATACAATAACAGGTAGCCCAACAGAACTGACAGGTGTTACCCCCAACGTTAATAATGGACTCCTAAACAAGCAAGACTAGATGTACCTTAATAACTACACCCAATCGATCGGCTCCCTAACTCGTAGATACCATGTGCTAAACCCACAGTAGGATGTATCACTTCCTACGGTGGCAACCCATTGTTTACAAGATGTGCACAACCATATCTACAGGTGTCACGACGTCTTATTATCCTCCCCTGTAATCTTGACCCATGCACTCACATGACCCTGTCGGAATGCGCCGCCTACACCGTCCCTTAGATGGACCTCTTACAACCAACTCAGTAAGCGTGCCCTGACCTAGTTCGGGGTTCTCCGTTTGATACCAAGATAGGTTACTGACTGATACGGGTCCCACACACCGGGTGATATAAGCTTCCTTTTAGGCTTGCATCCCCCCTAATAGATTTCAACAGGTCATGCCTACCAGTTTAATCAAGATTGCATAACCCCAACAAGTTAAATTTGTCGGGTTTATATGTATAACCCTTCCTCACATATTTAACAAGATTAAGTTAACTCTCCCAATGATTCAAGCAAGTTTTCTTAACCTCTACTTAAGTTGACAGGTTCATGTAACCCTCACATATTCAAACAGGTTAAGTATTACCATTCATTCATTTATGGTTATTAATGCGCTAAACCTCTCACATTAAGTCTACCACAAGTCGGACTTAACCTCATGCCTTAGCACCGTTATGTGTACGTTTATGCACTTAGACCCCTCAAATTAGATTTACCACTTGTGGACGCTGGATATGCCGGGCGATTCCAGGCAGGCTCTACCACAAGTGTAATCTAACCTCGAGTCTAAGCGCGGTTACAGTTTCTAGTTGTTGTAAATCTAGGCACGTTCATTACTAACCAATTTTCATGTTTATTATGCCCCAAATCCCCGTCTGATCTACGATACAAGTTGTGCCCCAGATTAAGGTTTAGATTAAGATATAGATTATGCCCCAAATCCCAATCATGATTTACAACATAAGTTATGCCCCAATTTATCTTTCCCAACAATTCCCAATTTCGTGCGCTCGCGTATTTCAGCGATAGGCCTAGGCTCGTAGGTAGCCTGGCTATAAAAACAAAAAGGGAAAGAGGGAGAGAAGAGAAAAAGAACGGGCATAGTAAATAAAATTGGCATATGATGATAGAATTGGTTATACTAACGGAATAGGCATATAATGACATGATTAGGCAAACTAACATAATATGCATACGGTGACATGATTAGGCAAACTAACAGAATAGGCATACAGTGACATGATTAGGCAAACTAACAGAATATGGATATCATGAACAGGCATATGAGATCTAAGCAGTAAATTAGGTATACAAGTAATGGTAGATCTGTTATGATTCAGATTGCTAACAGGCATAGGCTTAGATCCAAACTTATAAACATGTCAAGATTACATTTTTATATCTAAAAGCAACATAAACTCACTGTGACTAGATCTAAAGAATAGAGGATCGATTGTAGATGTTGTAGCGCAGATCCTTGAATATGTGTAACTTGTTGTTGAAGAAGAATAGGCTAGTTCAAACTGACTTGGGGCAGCACCTCATTGTCTTCATTGTTTTTTGGTCAATAAAACAATAAGAATGAGGTCCTATATATTGCCTAAGGTCAACGAATATCGCTCAAAACTGTGTCCAGGTGCATGGCAGGAATCTGCCCAGATCTCGGTGGGGTCGACCCCGGGGTCGACACCCCTGTTGTGGGGTCAACCCATGGGTCGACACCCATAGGGAACGGGGTCGACCCCTAACGGGCCAATTTCCCCACTTCCTCGCGTCATTGATTTTGAATTATTTTGAATATTTTAATTAATTATATATATATATATAATTCTCTTGTGCGTATACAAACTTCTGAGCATAATAACTTCTTCATACGATGCCCGTTTTACGTAAACTTGGGGCCTATATAAAGCAGAATTCCTAGACGAACGCAATGGCGCAGTCCATTTTGCTTAATTCCCAATATTTAATTAAGTATTCCAAAGTTTATCTTTATAGTGTTCTTTAAAATTATGGGGTGTCACATTCTCCCCTACTTAAAGGATTTCATCCCCGAAATCTCTATGTTAAGAAGAATGTGTATCCTAACATCCATCATCCATCTACTCATCCACCAATCACAGGCATCCATTGTCCTTAAAAGATTTCTAATGTTTATGTGAACATATGCAAAGGTTTGTGTATATGTCCCTATACTAATCCGAAAGATCAGGCGGATTAC
Source organism: Allium sativum (assembly GCA_030737875.1). Lineage (NCBI taxonomy): Eukaryota > Viridiplantae > Streptophyta > Magnoliopsida > Asparagales > Amaryllidaceae > Allium > Allium sativum. Next base: position 66,702,928 of record CM060913.1, read on the forward strand.
TGATTCAATTGACTTCCTCAATGCAATGTGTGTTAGTGCCATGAATCCACATGTATGCAAATAATCCTAATATAACATGTAAGTTCTATATATGTGCACAATCATTCGTCCAAATGCAATTTCCATATGATGATACACCCACTTTCATCCATTAAAAGAAGAAAAATATGCATATGCATCCATATGCAGTACGAGAGTGATTAAGTCGATGTAGTGCCTAATGTATGTATATATGCATCCGCGGGGAATCACTAGCAAACACTTGCTTCCATCAAACATAACATGCTTCAAACACATGTTTACATCCATGGGTTCCCTACCTAAAGGTCGAAGATTCGATCGATAGGATATACTGAATGACGAAAGCAAGTATGAATAAAAGCTTTGGAAAAGAAGTTAAGAACATACCCTTGAAAAGAAAAGGGTACGAAGTGCGGATCTTGTCTTTGGTTCCCCAAGTTGCATTCTTAGGGTCTTCTCCCCATTGAACTTTCGTCAACTTGACCTCTCGGTTGCGTAGCTTCTTAATCTCTGATCCAAGAATATGGGTAGGAACTCGTCTAACTGTTGCCACCCGTTCCACCTCTACTTCCTTAAGCATACTCGGCTCAATTACTTATGTTGTATAATGTAAGCACTTACGTAAATGAGAAATGTGGAAAACATCATGAACGCCGGATAGTCTCTCTGGTAGCTTTACTCTATAGGCATTGGCCATTCCTTTCTGTTATGGGAAATGGCCCTACAAATCTTGGTGCTAATTTCCCTACTGATCCAAAACAAACCACATTCCTCAAAGGTGATACCTTGATGGAAACCATATATCCTACCTCAAACTCAATGTTAGTCCTTCTCCTACCTGCGTAGGACTTCTTCCTGTCCTGAGCTGTCTTCGTGCGCCTGCAAATAAGATCAATCTTCTCTGAAGTCTCACTATCATCTCAGGTCCAAGTAGAAGCCTTTCTGTAGATTCCCACCAATAAGTCAGTGATCTACAGGGTCGTCCGTAGAATGCTTCGAAAAGTGCCATGCCAATACTAGCCTGGTAACTGTTGTTGTAGGCGAACTCTACTAAAGGAAGATGCTCTTCCCAAGTCCCTCCAAAGTCTAGGATACACAGTCTTAAAAGATCCTCAAAAACTCTATTCACCCTCTCGGTTTGTCCATTGGTCTTAGGGTGATAAGCGGTGCTAAAACACAATTGTGTATCTAATGCTTCCTGCAAGCTCCTCCAAAACTAATTGGTGAATATGGGGTCACGATCACTCACAATACTGGAAGGTACTCCATGTAGACGGACTATCTCACGAAGATAAACTGCTGCCAACCATATTGCTGTCCTCTTACTCTTAATGGAGATGAAATGAGCGCTCTTAGTAAGCTTGTCAACTACAACCCAAATACTGGTGTTGTCTTTCCTCGATCTAGGCAAACCATCAACGAAATCCATAGAGACACTCTCCCACTTCCACTGTGGGACTTTAAAAGGATGAAGCAAACCACCGGGCTTCCTTTGTTGGAAGATCAAACATCAAGAAACAAATTCTACTACATCTTTCTTTATTCCAGCCTAAAAGAAAACCCTCTTCATATCCATATACATTTTATCACCACCGGGATGAATAGTCATCCTAGAATGATGGGCTTCCTCAAGGACTGTCTTTAACAAACTCCCAACTCGGGGAATACAAAGCCTTCCATCTCGTCGCAACCACCATATATCATCCGTGGAATATCTATTGAGGTGACTAGAAGTCTCCCCTCTACTGAGCCTATCCAAGAAATCTGCTAGCTGTGGGTCATCTCGCTGCGAAGTTCCTATCTGGTCCAACAGAGTAGGTCACACCTCTAACGATGCCAATAAATTAGGTGTAAACTCGTTGGAGGGTCTAAAATCAAAAGTTGATATAAACTCCAAGCTTTTCCTCTCCACAAACAGAGGACTCAAGGTCATCCTCTGCCTACACAATGAGTGAAACACCCCACCTCTATTAAGGTCACTCACAAAGGGAATGCATTAACTTTGGTGGATGTTTATAAGTAAGAGTCACAGATAAAGAACGAGACAGATATAAACACACATATATATAAGCAGCGGAAAACAAACAGACTTTCATTTCATAAATACATGTTTATACAAAACATTTCCAATATTGCCTCAAAACAAACTTCCAATTATTACAACCATAATACTGTCTTGGTTTAAAACTTAAAGTAGCATGAAACAAAATTTAAACTGCATAAATCCCCATAGAATGTCCAAAGCCATAGTCCAAAACGAAAGAGATCCAAGCAATACATTTTCTTTCTTCAAGCTGGATGGAAAATCCGACTAAGCTGAGGTGTTTCCTCCCTGTGGACTTGAGGGGGGGAACGGAAGAAAAGAAAGCGAAAGGAAAATGGGTCAGACATAAGTCTAGTAAGTCTAGTTATAATTCTAACATGAGAACAATAAAAAGATCATGACTTGTATAAACTGAGAACAGGACAATACCAGAATATAAGATAAGATATGGCAGGAAATACTAACAATACTAAACTCACTCACCATTACTTCTCTACGACTACTTGCACAGTCTCAATTGGCACCCCATAATTAGGGTGAAGTGATCCCCTTTCTAAAGATCGGCTCCTACTCGCATAAACATATGTGTCATACGGCCCCACTTGATTATAGATTCCTATGTTGGTCCCACTATGGGGTGTATCAGGTCCCATGGTGGCGGCCCGACACAATTCTAGAATGCATAGGTTATACTACTGGTTCTCAGTTCCCTGTTTGCCTGCTCCGAAATGTGTGCACGCTCGCACTCCGTTAGAACCCACACTGCTACACTAACCGCCGTCGCTTTTGACCGCTTACAATCAGCCTAGTAATCGTGCCCCACCCTGCCTAGTTTTAGGGTACCATGATACCTAATTGGGTTACTGCTGAAATGGGTCCCCATTACTAGGGTTTTCTAGTCAAACATGTTAAGTGTGTGTATTAACCTAACCTCACCCATCAGTTTAGTTAACATGTTGAATTGGTTGAGTGTATTAGTTAACTTAACCCTACCATCCTCATTCTAGCTTTAATTTATTCATTAAAGCACCGACCTCTCACATTAGACAGGTATTGTTGCGGTTACTGGACAGCCGGTCGGTTCCGGGCAGGTTTACACCACAATCAGTCTAACCTCGGGTCTTTATTGGGCTTAATGCCTTAACCTCCCACATTGGATAGGTATTGTTGTGACTACTGGACAGCCGGGCGGGTCCGGGCAGGTTTACATCACAACTCAATCCAACCTCGGGTTAAGTATATTCGTATTTTCTAAATTTACATATTTGTTCTTTTATTCTTATATGTAAATTTGTTAACAATTAAATGTTATGGCCCACTTTCCAAATTCATTATTTTTAGGTATATAATTTATACCGCTTCAAGCCGTAGATTATCTGTGTGATTTTTCACCCATTTATGTCAAGTTTCCTATAATTACCAATTTTTCCCAACGTTACCCCGTCTAAATATTAGGCTAACAATCTTAGCCTGATTTTCCACTAGCATGATTTTTGACATATAATATTAGGCTAAAAACTTAGCCTAATTTAGCGTATACAAAATTTGCATAAAGAAATCCATTAACATAAACATGACATATGTGTAAACTTGGCATTTTTGGCATAGTCAATATGAACACAATAAGGGTGAACTTGCAAAATAGTTATCATGAATGCCATGGGTGTGAACTTGCAACGTAGACTAAGCCACATACATATATGTGAATTTGCATCATAGACATATATGTGAATTTGCAACATAGATTAAATCAACTTACATATATGTGAATTTACAACACACCCTAAATCATCTTACATATATGTGAACTTGCAAATCAATCACAAACATATGAATAAGTGTGAACTTGAATTATGGCATAGGTTTAACATATACACATAAACATGTAGAACTAGCATTTGGTCACATATGTGATAGGATTTTACAACCTAAAACTTGCATAACATGATAAACTGCACAACTTGTCATAACAGGTTATACTCCAATCATATACATATGAATAGACTTATCCATTAATTCCCAATTCAACATGATAACAAAATAGAACCACAGACATAGATCAATATCATTCAATTCCACATATAACATAATAAACATCGTTCTATTTTCAATTTATTTCCAAGGCATGACATTGATTTTGATTCGCATACCAAAACATAACTAAACTTATAACGAATGACGAACTTGAGTTCTGGTTTCTGAGTTCTGAATTTGCAATGCTTTCCTTTGGGTAGATAAACGTTGTTTTGATTCTTAATTGAATTAGATTTTGTTCATCTCTAAGCTTTCTCCAACTGATGGCTACTCCTAGTTTCCTTCCGGCAGCATGACGGCTCTAGTTCTATTTTATTTGTGAGAATTGAGGTTGAGTGTTGGGTTGTATTTATAGAATTTCAGATTGATATGAGCCGTCAGATGGTCATAGAGTGAATCCAGACCATACACACCAAGAGGAGCCAATCAGAAAGTGACAAATCAGCCCTAGTGACACACCAGAGCTCAGAAATTCGACCAGAACCCGACCAGGCCAGCCAGGACCTGACCAGGTCGACTGGGCAGGTCGACCCCCAGGTCGACCCCCTGGTCTACCTGGGTACCCAGGTCGACCTGGTTCCTGGGTGGGAATTTTCCCGCCCAACCCGGTTTGGGTTTGTTTTTGAAATTTAAACTGAATTCTGAGCTGTTTGATATTTAAATTGAATTCTGAAACTTCCGAGGGCCATAACTCCTTCATACGGAGTCCGATTTACACAAACTCGGACTCTATCTCAAGAAGAATTCTGAGAAGAACGCAACGACGTAACCCGTTTCCCTTAATTCTTTCATTTTGAATTAAGTATACTTTAATTTGTTAATTTAATGTTAACTGACAATTCGGGGTGTTACATTCTCCCCTCCTTAAAGGATTTCGTCCCCGAAATCTTCAAGTCCGGGAGAACGTATATCCTAACATCCAATCGTCCATCTACCCAACCAACAAACACAGGCATCCGTTGTCCTTAAAAGACTTCTAGTCTTCATGATCATATGCATAGTGTGTGTATATGTCCTTATCTAATGCAAAAATTAGGCGGTCTACTGATTCAGTTGACCTCCTTAATGCGAATCATGTAAATGTCATGAATCCATTATGTTTGCAAAAAAATTTCCTTACTCATAATTCTACATGAGTGCGCAACTATTCATACAAATGCGACATCCATATGACAACATATCAATTTTCAACCACTTACAAGTATGAATACATATATGCGTATGCAATATGGAAGTGACTGAGCCGATCTAATACCTAGGGTGTGTGTATATGCATCCACGAGCAACCACTTGCAACCACTTGCAGCCATCAATCATAATATGTTTCAAATACATGTTTACATCCATTAGTTTCTACCTAAGGAGTTAGGAGAAAAAGGACCGAGAAGATACACTAAAAGATAGATACAAGCATAAACTTATGGAAAAAGAGAGGTCAAAGATGTACCCTAAAAAAGAAAAGGGTAGGCAGCGCGTATTCTGTCCTCAGTTTCCCAAGTCGCATCTTCCTCGACATCGCTCCATTGAACTTTAACAAGCTTGACGTCGCGGTTGCAGAGCTTTTTGATTTCAGTTCCTACGATTCGAGTTGGGACTCTCCTCACAGTTGTTTCTCGTTCTATTTCAACTTCTTCTAAAATGCTTGGCTCCACTACTTTCGCAGACTCATGTAAACATTTCCAGAGATGAAAAACGTGAAAGACATTGTGAATTCCAGCCAATTTTTCGGGCAGCTCTACTCTATAAGCCATCTTCCCAATCTTCTCGATGATAGGGAACGGTCCTACAAATCTTGGTGCTAGCTTTCCTACGGATCCAAAGCGAACGACGTCCCTTAAAGGAGTTACCTTAAGGAAAACCCTGTCCCCAACCTCAAACTCAAGGTCGGTCCTTCTTTTGTCTGCGTAGGATTTCTGTCTATCTTGGGCAGTCTTCATTCTCCTTCGTATCAAGTCCACTTTTTCTGAAGTCTCTCTAATCATGTCTGACCCAAGTATAAGCTTGTCTGCAAACTCCCACCAACAAGTTGGTGATCGGCATGGTCTTCCATACAAAGCTTTGAAGGGTGCCATGCCGATGGTGGCTTGGTAGCTGTTGTTGTAGGCGAATTCCACTAAAGGAAGATGATCCTCCCATGTCCCTCCGAAGTCAAGAACGCATAGTATTAAAAGATCTTCTAATACTCTGTTCACCCTCTCTGTCTGACCATCAGTTTGGGGGTGATAAGCCATGCTCATGCATAACTGTGTGCCTACAGCTTCTTGCAGACTCCGCCAAAACTCGCTCGTAAAGATAGGATCTCGATCACTCACTATGCTGGAGGGTATTCCATGGAGTCGAACTATTTCCTTGAGATAAAGAGATGCTAGAGATGAAGCAATCCTTCTACTCTTGACAGGTATAAAGTGGGCGCTTTTTGTGAGCCTGTCCACTATTACCCAAATGCTAGTATTGCCCCTTCTTGACCTAGGCAATCCATCAATGAAGTCCATTGATATGCTATCCCACTTCCATTGTGGGACTTCTAGAGGATGAAGCGGTCCTCCAGGCTTCTTTTGTTCCACCTTGACCTGTTGGCATATCATGCACTTAGAAACGAAATCTGCCACGTCCTTCTTCATGTCGTTCCAAAAGAAAACTCTCTTTACGTCTTTGTACATCTTGTCTCCACCTGGGTGTATTGTCATCTTGGAATGGTGTGCTTCCTCGAGAACCGTCTTTACCAAATCCCTTGCTTGTGGGATGCATAATCTTCCATCTCATCTCAGCCAACCCTTATCATCGATGGAGTACCTATTGAGGTGACTGGAAGTTTCACCCCTAATTAACTTATCAATCACATCAACAAGCTGAGGGTCTTCGCGTTGTGCGGCTCCTATCGAATCTAAAAGAGTGGGTCGTACTTCTAGTGATGCCAATAAACCAGGTACAAAATTAGAGGAGGTCCTAAAGTTAAAACTGGCTATATACTCCAAGCTTTTCCTTTCTACAAAGAGAGGGCTTAAGGTCAGCTTCTTTCTGCTCAAGGCTTCTGCTACTACGTTGCCCTCCCCAGGAGTATAGGAAATCTCAAAATCATACGAGCCAAGAAACTCCATCCACCTTTGCTGCCTCAAGTTAAGGTCTTTCTGCGAGAAAATATACTTCAATGATTTATGGTCAGTATATAATTCGAACTTCTCACCTAGGAGATAATAGCGCCAAGACTTAAGCGCAAAGACGATGGCGGCTAACTCAAGATCGTGGGTTGGGTAGTTCTTTTCATGAACTTTCAATTGTCTTCCACCATAAGCTACTACCTTCCCTTCTTGCATCAGAACAGCGCCTAGTCCCGTTCTGCATGGATCTGTGTATACTGTGAACATTTTGCTTCCATCTGGCAATGTAAGAACTGGGGCTATTGCGAGAGCCCTTTTCAAGCGTTGGAAAGCAATATCATAATCCAAATCCCAGACGAACGATAGATTCTTCTTTGTTAGCCTTGTGAGTGGGGCTGAGATTTTGGCGAAATCTCTAATGAACTTTCGGTAAAAACCTGCTAGACCGAGAAAGCTTTGGACTTCGGTTGCATTTCTTGATGCCTTCCAATCTTGCACCTCCACTACTTTCACGGGGTCCACAGCTAACCCCTCTTTGGACACTACATGTCCAATAAATCTTACTTCTTCTCTCCAAAAGTGGCACTTGGAAAATTTTGCTTTTAGCTGATGTGCCCAGAGAGTATCCATGATCTCCTTCATATGCTGAGCATTTTCTTCTTCATTCTTTGAGAAGATCAAAATATCGTCTACGAAGACAACCACAAACTTATTGAGGAATTCTCTGAACACCCTACTCATTAGGTCTACGAAATATGCGGGTGCGTTTGTCAAGCAGAAAGGCATGACAAGCCACTCGAAGAAACCGTCTGGGGTTCTAAATGCTGTCTTATCAATACTATCTTCAGCAACCCTTAGCTGATGGAACCCAGTGGCCAGATCAAGTTGGGAGAAAACCGACGCACCTACAAGCTGATCAAACAAATCATCTATTCTGGGAAGCAGGTGTCTATTCTTCTTAGTCAGCTTGTTTAGCTCCCTTTAATCCACACAAAGACGTAGTGAGACATCTGCTTTGGTGGCAAACACCACTGCAACACCCCATTCTGAGATACTCCGCCTTATAAACCCCTTTTCGAGAAGCTCCTTAACTTGCTTATTGAGCTCCTTTCTCTCCTTTGGAGCCATGTGTCTAACAGGTAAAGCTATGGGCTTTGCATTATCAACAAGATATATGCGGAAGTCTATCTCCCACCTCGGAGGTAAGCCCTTCACCTCTTCAAAGACATCCGGGTATTCACGGACCACTCTAACCGACTGCAAATTCTCAATAGAAGCATCAAGCGACTCTAGATAACTAAGCATAACAACATTCAAGGGATTATAAGAAATTTCTGGAGTGTTACCGAGCCGAGTCAAGAGTCTAACCACTCTTTTCTCACAATCAAGAATGGCACCATTACTGGATAACCAGTCCATGCCTAAGATCAATCCATATCCCAAGAAACCCAAAATAAAGGCACTACATCTAAACTCAACACTTAGAATAGAGATTTTCAAATCCAAACAAACCATTGACAAATAAGCTGAGCCCCCAATTGGATTTGAAACAACCAAGGGATCTTCTACCATACTAGTGTCTAGGTGCAGAGATTCTACTAAAGCAGATGAAATAAAGGAGTGTGATGCGCCAGAATCAAAGAGTGTGCGAACTGGATAGTTATAGAGGTAAACTAAGCTTTCTACAGAAATATTTCTACCTCGTTCCTGCGGAGGTGCCACCAGCGCGTGAACCTGTCCCCCTGAAGTGGATCCAGTCCTCTGTCCCTGCCCCCGCTTCTTTGGGCAGTCCTTAGCCATGTGTGCAGTCTCGCCGCACTGGAAACAACCACCATTCATCTTCGCCTTCTTCTTTCTGCAGTCTTTCGCTACATGTCCGACAATGCCACTGAAATTACACCTTCTCTTTTCACGGGATTTGTTGTTCTTCCCGCCCTTCTTGAAGTCTGTTTTCTTAGCCTGCAAACCCTCTTTCTTTTCTTGAGGCACTTCCACCTTTGCCTCTTTCTTGCCTTTATCTTCCTCGTGTAGCAGCGCCATGTCCACCAAGCTTTCATAAGTCGCCCCCATGGGTATATGGGTCATAGCAAGGCTGTGTAGAGGCTCATTCAGACCTTTGACGAAGCGAAGGGCCTTCTTGTGTTGGGTGTTTACTAAATCCAGCCCAAATCTGGCCAACTGATTAAACTGATTGACGTACTCCTTGATCATCATACTTCCTTGTTTAAGAGTTAGGAACTTCTCCATCTGCAGGCTTCTTTCAGCTTGGGAGAGGAATTTCATCTCAAACCTCATCCTGAAATCTTCCCAAATTTCCACTGGCCTCTCAGCATGGGTAACTTCCCACCAATAAGAAGCTTCGTCTTTAAGCAACCACACTGCTAGCTGTATCTTTTGCCTGTCGTCAACTTCGAAGATGACGAACAAATCTTCGGTCTCCTTCAGCCAGTTCCTTGCTACTACAAAGTATTCAGTTCCATAAAAGTCCTTTCCACCCTTAGCCTTGAAGTCTCTACACGTCTTAGCGAAAGTATTTCCATGAGGAGGAGGAGGAGGAGGAGAAGGAACCGCTGCCACTGTGGGAGGAGGAATGTCTACTGGGCCCGCACCATTGGCTCTAGCCTCTAGGTACCTTCGGAACCAGCCAGGTATCGGTACTCCTTCTGGAAGGTTAAGATCTCCAGACATGCTGAAACAAAAAGGAAAGATTCAAGACAAAAGGATAGAGAGATAGTGCATATGGCTTTATGGAGTTATGCCTTTTTAAAAACAACACTTTTTCTTTAAAAAAATGCTTCTTTAAACTTCTTTTTGAAAATAGTTTCAAAAACCTTTATCTAATTTGGTAAACCTGTGCTCTGATACCAAGTGAAACACCCCACCTCTATTAAGGTCACTCACAAAGGGAATGCCTTAACTTCGGTGGAGGTTTATAAGTAAGAGTCACAGATAAAACACAAGACAGATATAAACACACACACACACACACACACACACATATATATATATATATATATATATATAAGCAGCAGAAAACAAATAGACTTTAATTTCATAAATACGTGTTTATACAAAACATTTCCATTGTGGCCTCAAAATAAACTTCCAATTATTACAACCATAATACTGTCTTGGTTTAAAACTTAAAGAAGCATGAAATAAAATTTAAACTGCATAAATCCCCATAGAATGTCCAAAGTCATAGCCCAAAACGAAAGAGATCCAAGCAATACATTCTCTCTCTTCAAGCTGGATGAAAAATCTGACTAAGCTGAGGTGTTTCCTCCCTATGGACCTGAGGGGGGGGAAACGGAAAGAAAGCGAAAGGAAAATGAGTCAGACATAAGTCTAGTAAGTCTAGTTATAATTCTAGCATGAGAACAATAAAAAGATCACGACTTGTATAAACTAAGAACAGGACAATACCAGAATATAAGATAAGATATGGCAGGAAATACTAACTATACTAAACGTACTCACTATTACTTCTCTGCACCTACTTGCACTGTCTCAATTGGCACCCCATGATCAGGGTGAAGTGATCCCCTTTCTAAAGATCGGCTCCTACTCGCATAAACATATGTGTCATACGGCCCCACTTGATTGTAGATTCCTATGCTGGTCCCACCATGGGGTATATCAGGTCCCATGGTGGCGGCCCGACACAATTCTAGAATGCATAGGTTATACTACTGGTGCTCAGTGCCCTGTTTGTCAGCTCCGAAGTGTGTGCACGCCTGAATTCCGTTAGAACCCACACTGCTACACCAACCGCCGTCGCTTTTGACCGCTTACAATCAGCCCAGTAATCGTGCCCTACCCTGCCTAGTTCCAGGGTACCATGCTCATGCATAACTGTGTGCCTACAGCTTCTTGCAGACTCCGCCAAAACTCGCTCGTAAAGATAGGATCTCGATCACTCACTATGCTGGAGGGTATTCCATGGAGTCGAACTATTTCCTTGAGATAAAGAGATGCTAGAGATGAAGCAGTCCTTCTACTCTTGACAGGTATAAAGTGGGCGCTTTTTGTGAGCCTGTCCACTATTACCCAAATGTTAGTATTGCCCCTTCTTGACCTAGGCAATCCATCAATGAAGTCCATTGATATGCTATCCCACTTCCATTGTGGGACTTCTAGAGGATGAAGCGGTCCTCTAGGCTTCTTTTGTTCCACCTTGACCTGTTGGCATATCATGCACTTAGAAACGAAATCTGCCACGTCCTTCTTCATGTCGTTCCAAAAGAAAACTCTCTTTACGTCTTTGTACATCTTGTCTCCACCTGGGTGTATTGTCATCTTGGAATGGTGTGCTTCCTCGAGAACCGTCTTTACCAAATCCCTTGCTTGTGGGATGCATAATCTTCCATCTCATCTCAGCCAACCCTTATCATCGATGGAGTACCTATTGAGGTGACTGGAAGTTTCACCCCTAATTAACTTATCAATCACATCAACAAGCTGAGGGTCTTCGCGTTGTGCGGCTCCTATCGAATCTAAAAGAGTGGGTCGTACTTCTAGTGATGCCAATAAACCAGGTACAAAATTAGAGGAGGTCCTAAAGTTAAAACTGGCTATATACTCCAAGCTTTTCCTTTCTACAAAGAGAGGGCTTAAGGTCAGCTTCTTTCTGCTCAAGGCTTCTGCTACTACGTTGCCCTCCCCAGGAGTATAGGAAATCTCAAAATCATACGAGCCAAGAAACTCCATCCACCTTTGCTGCCTCAAGTTAAGGTCTTTCTGCGAGAAAATATACTTCAATGATTTATGGTCAGTATATAATTCGAACTTCTCACCTAGGAGATAATAGCGCCAAGACTTAAGCGCAAAGACGATGGCGGCTAACTCAAGATCGTGGGTTGGGTAGTTCTTTTCATGAACTTTAAATTGTCTTCCACCATAAGCTACTACCTTCCCTTCTTGCATCAGAACAGCGCCTAGTCCCGTTCCGCATGGATCTGTGTATACTGTGAACATTTTGCTTCCATCTGGCAATGTAAGAACTGGGGCTGTTGCGAGAGCCCTTTTCAAGCGTTGGAAAGCAATATCATAATCCAAATCCCAGACGAACGCTAGATTCTTCTTTGTTAGCCTTGTGAGTGGGGCTGAGATTTTGGCGAAATCTCTAATGAACTTTCGGTAAAACCTGCTAGACCGAGAAAGCTTTGGACTTCGGTTGCATTTCTTGATGCCTTCCAATCTTGCACCTCCACTACTTTCACGGGGTCCACAGCTAACCCCTCTTTGGACACTACATGTCCAATAAATCTTACTTCTTCTCTCCAAAAGTGGCACTTGGAAAATTTTGCTTTTAGTTGATGTGCCCAGAGAGTATCCATGATCTCCTTCATATGCTGAGCATTTTCTTCTTCATTCTTTGAGAAGATCAAAATATCGTCTACGAAGACAACCACAAACTTATTGAGGAATTCTCTGAACACCCTACTCATTAGGTCTACGAAATATGCGGGTGCGTTTGTCAAGCAGAAAGGCATGACAAGCCACTCGAAGAAACCGTCTGGGGTTCTAAACGATGTCTTATCAATACTATCTTCAGCAACCCTTAGCTGATGGAACCCAGTGGCCAGATCAAGTTGGGAGAAAACCGACGCACCTACAAGCTGATCAAACAAATCATCTATTCTGGGAAGCAGGTGTCTATTCTTCTTAGTCAGCTTGTTTAGCTCCCTTTAATCCACACAAAGACGTAGTGAGACATATGCTTTGGTGGCAAACACCACTGCAACACCCCATTCTGAGATACTCCGCCTTATAAACCCCTTTTCGAGAAGCTCCTTAACTTGCTTATTGAGCTCCTTTCTCTCCTTTGGAGCCATGTGTCTAACAGGTAAAGCTATGGGCTTTGCATTATCAACAAGATATATGCGGAAGTCTATCTCCCACCTCGGAGGTAAGCCCTTCACCTCTTCAAAGACATCCGGGTATTCACGGACCACTCTAACCGACTGCAAATTCTCAATAGAAGCATCAAGCGACTCTAGATAACTAAGCATAACAGCATTCAAGGGATTATAAGAAATTTCTGGAGTGTTACCGAGCCGAGTCAAGAGTCTAACCACTCTTTTCTCACAATCAAGAATGGCACCATTACTGGATAATCAGTCCATGCCTAAGATCAATCCATATCCCAAGAAACCCAAAATAAAGGCACTACATCTAAACTCAACACTTAGAATAGAGATTTTCAAATCCAAACAAACCATTGACAAATAAGCTGAGCCCCCAATTGGATTTGAAACAACCAAGGGATCTTCTACCATACTAGTGTCTAGGTGCAGAGATTCTACTAAAGCAGATGAAATAAAGGAGTGTGATGCGCCAGAATCAAAGAGTGTGCGAACTGGATAGTTATAGAGGTAAACTAAGCTTTCTACAGAAATATTTCTACCTCGTTCCCGCGGAGGTGCCACCAGCGCGTGAACCTGTCCCCCTGAAGTGGATCCAGTCCTCTGTCCCTGCCCCCGCTTCTTTGGGCAGTCCTTAGCCATGTGTGCAGTCTCGCCGCACTGGAAACAACCACCATTCATCTTCGCCTTCTTCTTTCTGCAGTCTTTCGCTACATGTCCGACAATGCCACTGAAATTACACCTTCTCTTTTCACGGGATTTGTTGTTCTTCCCGCCCTTCTTGAAGTCTGTTTTCTTAGCCTGCAAACCCTCTTTCTTTTCTTGAGGCACTTCCACCTTTGCCTCTTTCTTGCCTTTATCTTCCTCGTGTAGCAGCGCCATGTCCACCAAGCTTTCATAAGTCGCCCCCATGGGTATATGGGTCATAGCAAGGCTGTGTAGAGGCTCATTCAGACCTTTGACGAAGCGAAGGGCCTTCTTGTGTTGGGTGTTTACTAAATCCAGCCCAAATCTGGCCAACTGATTAAACTGATTGACGTACTCCTTGATCATCATACTTCCTTGTTTAAGAGTTAGGAACTTCTCCATCTGCAGGCTTCTTTCAGCTTGGGAGAGGAATTTCATCTCAAACCTCATCCTGAAATCTTCCCAAATTTCCACTGGCCTCTCAGCATGGGTAACTTCCCACCAATAAGAAGCTTCGTCTTTAAGCAACCACACTGCTAGCTGTATCTTTTGCCTGTCGTCAACTTCGAAGATGACGAACAAATCTTCGGTCTCCTTCAGCCAGTTCCTTGCTACTACAAAGTATTCAGTTCCATAAAAGTCCTTTCCACCCATAGCCTTGAAGTCTCTACACGTCTTAGCGAAAGTATTTCCACGAGGAGGAGGAGGAGGAGGAGAAGGATCCGCTGCCACTGTGGGAGGAGGAATGTCTACTGGGCCCGCACCATTGGCTCTAGCCTCTAGGTACCTTCGGAACCAGCCAGGTATCGGTACTCCTTCTGGAAGGTTAAGATCTCCAGACATGCTGAAACAAAAAGGAAAGATTCAAGACAAAAGGATAGAGAGATAGTGCATATGGCTTTATGGAGTTATGCCTTTTTAAAAACAACACTTTTTCTTTAAAAAAAATGCTTCTTTAAACTTCTTTTTGAAAATAGTTTCAAAAACCTTTATCTAATTTGGTAAACCTGTGCTTTGATACCAAGTGAAACACCCCACCTCTATTAAGGTCACTCATAAAGGGAATGCCTTAACTTCGGTGGAGGTTTATAAGTAAGAGTCACAGATAAAACACAAGACAGATATAAACACACACACACACACACACACACACACACACACATATATATATATGTATATATATATATAAGCAGCAGAAAACAAATAGACTTTAATTTCATAAATACGTGTTTATACAAAACATTTCCATTGTGGCCTCAAAACAAACTTCCAATTATTACAACCATAATACTGTCTTGGTTTAAAACTTAAAGAAGCATGAAATAAAATTTAAACTGCATAAATCCCCATAGAATGTCCAAAGTCATAGCCCAAAACGAAAGAGATCCAAGCAATACATTCTCTCTCTTCAAGCTGGATGAAAAATCTGACTAAGCTGAGGTCTTTCCTCCCTATGGACCTGAGGGGGGGAAACGGAAAGAAAGCGAAAGGAAAATGAGTCAGACATAAGTCTAGTAAGTCTAGTTATAATTCTAGCATGAGAACAATAAAAAGATCATGACTTGTATAAACTAAGAACAGGACAATACCAGAATATAAGATAAGATATGGCAGGAAATACTAACTATACTAAACGCACTCACTATTACTTCTCTGCACCTACTTGCACTGTCTCAATTGGCACCCCATGATCAGGGTGAAGTGATCCCCTTTCTAAAGATCGGCTCCTACTCGCATAAACATATGTGTCATACGGCCCCACTTGATTGTAGATTCCTATGCTGGTCCCACCATGGGGTATATCAGGTCCCATGGTGGCGACCCGACACAATTCTAGAATGCATAGGTTATACTACTGGTGCTCAGTGCCCTGTTTGTCAGCTCCGAAGTGTGTGCACGCCTGAATTCCGTTAGAACCCACACTGCTACACCAACCGCCGTCGCTTTTGACCGCTTACAATCAGCCCAGTAATCGTGCCCTACCCTGCCTAGTTCCAGGGTACCATGATACCTAATTGGGTTACTGCTGAAATGGGTCCCCGTTACTAGGGTTTTCTAGTCAAACATGTTAAGTGTCTATATTAACCTAACCCCACCCATCAGTTTAGTTAACATGTTGAATTGGTTAAGTGTTTTAGTTAACTTAACCCTACCATCCTCATTCTAGCTTTAATTTATTCATTAAACCACCGACCTCTCACATTAGATAGGTATTGTTGAGGTTACTGGACAGCCGGTCGGTTCCAGGCAGGTTTACACAGCAACTCAGTCTAACCTCGGGTCTTTATTGGGCTTAATGCCTTAACCTCCCACATTGGATAGGTATTGTTGTGACTGCTGGACAGCCGGGCGGGTCCGGGCAGGTTTACATCACAACTCAATCCAACCTCGGGTTAAGCATATTCATATTTTCTAAATTTACATATTTGTTCTTTTATTCTTATATGTAAATTTGTTAACAATTAAATGTTATGGTCCACTTTCCAAATTCATTATTTTAGGTATATAATTTATACCGCTTCAAGCCATAAATTATCTGTGTGATTTTTCACCCATTTATGTCAAGTTTCCTGTAATTACCAATTTTTCCCAACGTTACCCCGTCTAAATATTAGGCTAACAATCTTAGCCTAATTTTCCGCTAGTTTGATTTTTGACATATAATATTAGGCTAAAAACTTAGCCTAATTTAGCGTACAAAATTTGCATAAAGAAATTCATTAACATAAACATGACATAGGTGTAAACTTGGCATTTTTGGCATAGTCAATATGAACACAATAGGGGTGAACTTACAAAATAGTTATCATGAGTGTCATGGGTGTGAACTTGCAACATAGACTAAGCCACATATATATATATATGTGAATTTGCATCATAGACATATATGTGAATTTGCAACATAGACTAAATCAACTTACATATATGTGAATTTACAACACAGACTAAATCATCTTACATATATGTGAACTTGCAAATCAATCACAAACACATGAATAAGTGTGAACTTGAATTATGGCATAGGTTTAACATATACACATAAACATGTAGAACTAACATTTGGTCACATATGTGATAGGATTTTACAACCTAAAACTTGCATAACATGATAAACTACACAACTTGCCATAACAGGTTATACTCCAAGTTCATATACATATGAATAGACTTATCCATTAATTCCCAATTCAACATGATAACAAAATAGAACCACATACATAGATCAATATCATTCAATTCCACATATAACATAATAAACATCGTTCTATTTTCAATTTATTTCCAAGGCATGACATTGATTTTGATTCGCATCCCAAAACATAACTAAACTTACAACAAACGACGAACTTGAGTTTTGGTTTCTAATTTCTGAATTTGCAATGCTTTCCTTTAGGTAGATAAACGTTGTTTTGATTCTTAATTGAATTAGATTTTGTTCGTCTCCAAGCTTTCTCCAACTGACGGCTACTCCTAGTTTCCTCCTAGCAGCATGACGGCTCTAGTTCTATTTTATTTGTGTGAATTGAGGTTGAGTGTTGGGTTGTATTTATAGAATTTCAGATTGATTTGAGCCATCAGATGGTCATAGAGTGAACCCAGACAATACACACCAAGAGAAGCCAATCAGAAAGTGACAAATCAACCCTAAGAAATTCGACCATAACCCGACCAGGCCAGCCAGGACCTGACCAGGTCGACTGGGCAGGTCGACCCCCTGGTCGACCTGGGTACCCAGGTCGACCCCCAGGTCGACCCCCAGGTCGACCTGGTTCCTGGGCGGGAATTTTCCCGCCTAGCCCAGTTTGTGTCTGTTTTTGAAATTTAAACTGAATTCTGAGCTGTTTGAAATTTAAATTGAATTCTGAAACTTCCGGAGGTCATAACTCCTTCATACGGAGTCCGATTTACACAAACTCGGACTCTATCTCAAGCAGAATTCTGAGACGGACGCAACGGCGTGACCCGTTTCCCTTAATTTTTTCATTTTGAATTAAGTATACTTTAATTTGTTAATTTAATGTTAATTGACAATTCAGGGTGTTACTATGCGTCTGCCACAACAATATCATTGCTAAGGGTATAAGCAACCTCAAAGTCATAGGACGCTAGGAACTCCATCCATCTTTGTTGCCTCAAATTAAGATCCTTCTACGAGAACAAGTACTTGAGAGATTTATGATCGGTGTACAACTCGAACTTCTCTCCTAGTAGATAATGGCGCCAAGTCTTAAGCGTGAATACTATGGCAGCTAACTCTAAGTCCTGGGTAGGGTAGTTCTTCTCATCTACCTCCATAACATACTACCCTTCCCTCTTGCATCAGAACTGCACCATGTCCTGTACCATATGCATCAGTGTACACTGTGAACACTTTGTTCCCATCAGGTAAGGTCAAGACTGGGGCTGTTGTCAGAGCCTTCTTCAATCATTGGAAAGCATCCTCACAGTCTATACCCCGCGAAAATTTTAGATTCTTCTTCGTCGGTTTGGTGAGTGGGGCTAACATCTTTGCGAAGTCCTTAATGAACTTCCTATAATAGCCAGCTAAACTAAGAAAACTCCTCACCTCCGTTGCATTCTTTAGGATCTGCCAATCTTGAACTCTACCTTCGTGGGACTACTGCTATCCCATCTTTAGAGGCCACATTGGCATAGAAATCTCACTTCTTTTCTCCAAAAATGACATTTGGAGGATTTCGCCTTACGCTAATGCGCACGGAGAGTTTTCAAAACCTCCCTCAAATGTAGGGCATGCTCTTCCTCGTTCTTCGAGAAAATTAAGATGTCATCAACAAAGACCACAACGAACTTATTTAGAAACTCCCGAAAGCCCTGCTCATTAGATGGAAGGGGAATTCTTTATCCAAAGATGGAAGGCTCATTCTTTTGAATTATGTTTTGACTGTCATTCCTCTCTATTGGCTATGTTTTATAGATTTCCTGAATGAGTTTTAAACAAAATTGATGGGATTCGTAGAAGTTTCTTTGGTCTAGAAAGAGAGCTTCTAGCTCTGCTGTTTATTTGGTTGCTTGGAATCGAGACTATAAACCGAAAAGCCAAGGTGGTCTTGGAGTGACTTGCCTAAGAGATATGAATTCTGCATTGCTTTGTAAATGGTTATGGGTGATCCCCACTCACAATAATTTGATGTGGTATGAATGGGTATTTAATGCGTATTATAATGGGGCTTTCTCTCTTTATGATAATATTAGTCATTGCTCGTCTTTTTGGAAAGGTGTGGTGAGACACTCGCATATCTTCAGAGTAAATTTCAGTGTTAAAGTGAATAATGGTCAGTGTTATCATTTCTGGCTAGATAGTTGGTTGTTACCAATTGCGCCGGCCTTGGAATTTCAACATTTGTTTGATAATGCCAGAGATAAGTATGTCAGTGTTAGTGATACGTTTGATCCTGATTCTACTGGCTTTAAGTGAAAGCTCCTCTTCAACAGAATTGTAGAAGGAAGACCCTTATTGTAGTTGCTGAAGCTTATCGATTTGTTAAATGGGGTTGAGTCAGATATTTTGAATGATTCTTTTAGTTGGGGAAGAATTGGAGCCACATATAAAGTTAATAAATGCTACAAGTTTTGGAATTTTGCTGGTAGGAATTTCTTATGTTTTGACTTAGTCTGGAGTTTCACTAAAATTCCTCCTAAAGTAAAAATGCGCATGTGGACTATCCTTCATAGGAAGTTAAATACTACTGCGATGTTGAAAAAGAAAAATCTTAATATTGTGGAGTTTTGTCATCTCTGTGGTGGAGGTGTGGAAGACCACAACCATCTCTTTTGTGAATGTGACATTGCTTTTTATGTATGGACAAAATGTTTGACCCAGCTGCGTCTTGATTGGTGCTGGAAGGAAACTTTATTTGATCAACTTGTTTTTTAGGAGTCTGTCGGTAATAAGCATGTGGCATTTCTAAATTTTTCATTTTGTTGGGTCCTTTGGCATGAGAAAAATTGTAGATGTTTCAAGAACTTAGCAAAATCTTCGAATGCGATTATTTTTCAAGTGTTAAAGTTCTATTATAAATGGGCAGGCGTTGATAGCTGGAGCTATGTAGATGTGCTTGAAGATGGCATAGGCGCTAGGGTGCATAGGAGGGGACGTTGCTCTGGATAAAAGTCTACTTTTCCTTTTTCCAGTTTATTGACATGTATGTAAATGTATGAAATGCTGTTGCGTGAGTTATTTTGGGTTTTAGCTCCTTTGTATGTTTTTACTCCCGGTTTTTGGACTTTATTTTGTATTTGGGGGTTGTGTTTTCAACTTTGGATGTCTGTACATTATTTATGTATGTTATGATATGGCGTGGAACTCAGGTTTGAGTTTCACTACCTTTCCCTAAAAAAAATCAGATCAACAAAATTGGTGGGTGCATTCGTCAGCCCAAAAGCCACGACGAGCCACTTGAAGAAACCATCTGGAGTTCTAAAAGCGGTCTTGTCTATACTATCCTCGGCCACTCTCAACTGATGAAACCCTGTGGCCAAGTCCAACTGAGAGAAAACAGATGCACCAACAAGCTGGTCAAACAGATTATCTATCCTCGGAATTGGGTGCCCATTCTTCTTAGTGAGTTTATTCGACTCTCTATAATCCACACATAAGCGAGGCGAACCATCCGTCTTAGTGGCGAATACTACTGGAGCATCCTATTCAGATATGCTTCGCCTAATAAACCCTTTCTCAAGTAACTCCCCTACTTGCTTGTTGAGCTCCCTTCTTTCACTTGGAGCTATATGGCGCACAGTCAATGCAACTGGCTTTGCATCGTCCACCAAGTATATACGGAAATCAATCTTGCACCTTGGAGGTAAGCCCTGAACCTCCTCAAAAACATCAGGATACTCACAAACTACAGGTACAGATCATAGATCATTGATAGATGCATCAAGCGATTCTAGAAAACTAAGCACGGCAGGCCTTTTAGGGTCAAAAGAAATCTCAAGGGTCCTCCCAAGGCAAGTCAAAAGTCTAATGACCCTCCTCTCACAATCTAGAATGGCACCATACATGGCTAGCCAATTCATCCCTAGAATCAAACCATAGCCCATGAAACCAAGCACATATGCATCGCATTCGAACTCGATGCCTAACACAGGTATTCCCAAACCCCGACAAATCATAGACAAATGAGTCGTACCATCAATGGGGTTTGAGAAAACAATGGGATCCAAAACCATACCAGTACTAAGGTATAGAGACTCAACCACAAAATTAGATATAAAAGAATGTGAAGCACCATAATCAAAAAGAGTTATAACAGGATGATTGGAAAGAGAAATCAAACCTTCAACAGAAACTTTCCTACCTCTATATGGTGCACTGGCCACGAGAGCATGCACTTGCCCTCCAGAAGATCTTGCCCTTTGGCCATATCCTTGCTTCTTCAGGAAATCCTTAATGAGATGTCCGACCTCTCCACAATGGAAATAAGTGTTCTTTGTTTTCTTGCAATTCTTGGAATCGTTTTTAAACGACTTTATAAACGTTTTAGAAAATATATTCCAACTGAAGTGGACGTGTTTTATTTTAAATAATAATATGGTTTGAATAGGACATGTCACGCAGGGACAGTTCGCGAATTTCAACCATAAACTTCAAATGAGCATAACTAATGCAATTTAATTCAGATTTACATGAAACAAAAAATATTTGCTTTCTATTAATGACACCTTTCAAATAAAAGAAGATTTTTTTTTGAATTTCAAGTCATGTTTAAATCTATTTTTAAAAAGGTTGTTGTAAACGCGGTTCGATGACCGTAATTGGAAATCGATCTAAATGGCCATATACAGATTATTAGAAATATGAAAAATTATGATAAATCAATGATTTCAAAATGACTTGGAAAAGAAATACGAAGTTTCAAACTATATTTTGAATATTTCTGTTTTCAGTCTAACTAGCTGAAAACAAAAAAACGATGTTTTGGAAATATAAGTTAAATGAACTAAAGTTTTCAAATCTTAACTTATTGGATTTGATTAGGTTAATCATCAAGTGTTTGGTGTTAATTCCGTAAATGAGATTCGTACTATTCGTGGGATTCAAAAGGTAATACATCGTTATTCCATTTGTAATATTTGTTGAATATGCGAAGTTGATATTGGATATGAGCTGATACGATTTCTTTCTAAATCATATATTTTATATCAGCTATTTTTAGGTTGTTGTGGACGATGTCTTGAATAACATTATCCTTAACCCAACAAGTTAAGTTAATTTGTATCAAATATAATACTGTTTGAAAAGCGTGTTTTGAAAAATCTTTTGAGTAAGATAGAAGTATTCCGAATTTAATTAATCAGATTTGGATAGAAATGATCTTCGAATATTTGGTATCGATTGTCGTTGTGAAGACGTTTACTATTTGAGGAATTTGGAAGATGTTTATATCATTATTCCACTTATAGTATTCATTAGTTACGAGAATTGGTGTTAAATATAAGTGGATGTAAATTCTATTTAAATCTTATATTCAATATCAATTAGTTTGGGGTTTGTCGTGAATGGTGTCTTCAACAAATCTTTCTTTAACCCAGTTAAAGATGAAATTTATGGTATTAATCTTTTAATTAAGATTTAATGAAATGTTTCAAAGTGGATTTTTTTTAATTAATAAATTAAATTGGAATTGAATGAAAATCGATTTAGTGATAATCAAGATGGGTCTCTATGGATGAAGACCTTTACTATTTAAGGAATTTAAAAGGCTTTACTGCTATTCCGCTTATGGTATTAGTCCGATACAGGAATTTATATCGATGATGAGCTGATATGATTTCCATGAAGATTTCATTTAAAATGAAAGTATGGTTTTAGGTTTATCGTGAATGATGTTTTAAAATAACATTTGTTCTTTAACCCAATTAAAGGAAAGATGATTTCCCAAGTAAAGTTAAAGTAAAATCTTTATTCAACTTGATTATAAAGGTTTAATGAAAGAGTTTTCCCTAGCAAACGATGATGGGAGCAAAGTTTAAGAATCGCTTAAAAGAAGGTAAGCGTGTTTTCACGTAAAGATAAGATTAAGTCTAAAATAAGATTTTAGGATAAAGAAAGGAGTTGGAACTTAATTGTTTTATCGCTGAGTTGGGTGATCTTCTGGGTGCTTGATCTGATGTTGGTTTAGGCCTTCGGAGCCATACACTCGATATATATTCTCTTGGCATTGTGCAATCAAGAACTAATTATGGTTAATGAATGGTTTTTCCCTAATGATAAGATTTAAGAGAGTGATTCTCAGTGAAAAGAATGATTTGAGTAAAAGAATATTCTGAAATGGAAATAGACCCATGGTATTTTATATATCAATTATAGTTTATAAAGATGCGTTAGCTATTTGGAAAGACCGGGTTTCGACCCATTATGAATAACTATATGACGAGTATTAAAAATTCTAAAGATGGTAGTTGAAGACTGGGGATCTTCACATCGTTTGGATTTATTGCTGATATCGATTAGGAGGTACACCTAAGACAAGGCTGTAAGTGGTAGTAGTTTGGACGTACTTGTTAATTGTCCGGATTTGCAAGGGCATATCTCCGTCTGTTGGACGAGGAATAAGGTGCCTTCGGTTTCGTTGACAACCCAGAACGAACTTGTATTAGATGTATGCCTGACGTTGTATTTTATAGTATATTGCCTGACTCTCACTAAACACATTTCTGTTGGTGGTGAGGAATTTATTCCTTTAGCTTAACACCTTTTTTGAGATGTACGAGCTCAAAAGTTATATGGTTAGTGATTATCAGTTTGTATGTTGTGAATCGACAATGTGGCATGCTAAGTGCTGAGTCAATCAAAGCTTTTTGTTGAAAAGTAAAGCTCTATGGATGGTGATTAAAGCATGGTTGATATAGCATAGCTTTGTGTTGAAGCATGACTTTAGAGTCTCACAAACCGTGAATAGCCGAAACATGATGATGGACAATAGAGATAAGGACATATGTTTCCTTCTAATTCAAAAGTGATGCTATGGTATGGAGCTATGGCAAGTTTACTTATGTGGATGATAGATCGAGATGCCTCGGATAATGGTCGGTTACGACCGGGGGACGTTAAGTTCAGGTAAGATCACAACCAGCTTGTTAATGTTGGTCGGCCTTACCACTCCGAAGGATCGTTTGTTGAGTCCTGGGACACCCGCTAAAGTTGTTCTGAATGGTTAAGGAAGATATTTTGCCTTGGTCATTGATGGAACCCAACTTCCAATACGAAGCTTATACGGTTTTAGTTGTGCTCTATGTATGTAGACGTAATATATGGGTACCTACGTCTTCTATGATTTACACATTTACTATTGAAAGTGATTTCCACACTATGCACTAGTAATAATAAAAGAGACTTTCGTGTACCAAGCATATTTGGTTATCATAAGGCAAAAGTTGTTCCTTTGGTGTGCGTTGCATTGTGTGATGGGATGCGAGTCTTATGACAGCTTCATTTTCAAAAAGCATTGCAAGTAATTTATGATTGGTATTCATGTGGAGAAAATACGTTCTGTGTCATACGGCATGGTCCTGTGATTTACCCAACTTTAAAATAAGGTAAATAACTGTTTTAGTTCTCATGCCAGTCCCACGACTGATCCGTAGTTTATTGTTCTTTCCCCAAACTCTGGGTTCCCATATTTTTCACATGAGCAGCCTAGTAGTTTTGGTTTGCAGATATTTTATAGAGTAGGTGCTGGATTGAAGCTAAAGCTATGTCCAGAGCATTTTATTTCTTCCGCTGAGAGTTTATGTTTTCCGTTGTGTACATGTTATACTCTAGTATAGTTATTTCTGTTATGCATGTATTTATAAATGTCCTCTGATGTAAAAGTTATTGCAATGATAATAAAAAGGTTATTTTGTCCAGTTCTTAATAATTCCAACCCCAAGAAATACGTCTTGTTGAAAGGTTTAAGTCGGTTTAACTATTGGTTTAAACTGGCTTGGAAGGTTGGTCGTTACATATGGTAGGGCCCCGATATATATAGGTGAAGAAAAAGGCTTTTTGACTTCTTTAGGAAGTGACAATTGACCAAGTCTGGATCAACAATATCGAACTGGTACTTGGCTCGATAATTGATCTGGATAAACAAAAAAAGGGAAGGAAACTCTCCTGCTATCTTATGCCTTGGTCAATGACCACACGTGCTAACTCACGAGCGATTATTGACTTAATTTCATCTCGCACTCGACCTACACGAAAAGACGACATCAATTGGTAACTATCTATGTGTGCGTGATCACATGCGCGGGCCAACGACTTGACATAGTTTAACTCTATGATAAATATATTCAACCTCTTGACTCGACGGGGTTTGATTATTTACCTATGTCTCTCCATTGCTCCAGTCATCGATTTTGGCTCTGCGAATACCATCAAATACAGTATGAAGCATGACTAGCTATTTATACACACGAGGAGAATCCAAGTGTCATGACTTCTCAAAGAGACGACTATTCATCAATATTCTCCTCAAGATAGATAACATCCTGAGAGATGCAGCTAAGCAGATTCAAAGCACATCTCGTTCAAGACGCAATGTACTTTGAGGGCCAAAGTATTGACATGCCTTTCGAAAAGGTCGTCAAAGTCACAAGTGTTCAAGGTCATATTGCTTTAGGAACGAGTGAACCATGCTCAGACAACAACAAGATCAAACAAGGCGAGCTCAATATGGCATCACTCTTGGTTCGACAAGGGCCCAGGTCGAATAAGTGGGTGAGGTCCAGCCTCTGGCCCGATGAAGGCATATATGGAGACTCTGGTTCGATCAACATTCGGTTCGACTTTGTCGATCCAATCATAATCGAGCCGGATAAATATCTTCCTACCGACTCTCTCCAACTACGAACTGACCGCATCCACAACCTCCATAAGTTTCGGATCAACTCCACATAGTTCGGTTGAATGGGCATGGCTCCATCCTATATATAGATTCCATGAGCTACGAATGGAGGACTTTTAGCTCCTCTTTTGTATTTTTTACTTTTAGCAACAACATTGTACTCAAGATCCCTTGATCTTCTAGCATAGCAACTTCATTTTAGAGTAATAGTAAAGAGAATTATAAAGTGGACGTAAGCAATTTGATAAATTGTTTATGTGCTCATTTTCCTCATTTTAATTTACTTTTTATTCATTTATTATCTCTTCGTTGCAAAATTTGGTTGTTTATGTCACTTTTTGGTATAAACAAATATGTGGCAGTTCCAACCTATTCATATGGAGCAGATACCCAGGACGTAGAGCATGGCTACTTCAAGCCCAATTCATCAGGAAACATATGGGTCGGGCCCCCCTATTCTAACGTATCAAAAACCCGATCTGGGCACTCATCAAACAAAAAAGGGGTGATTGTAATCAGAGCTACAAAGTGGGTCGATAACTAAGCTACAAAGTGGGTCAATAACTACAATGTACCAGTTGAGTCCATTGATGCCAACCTTCAAAAAATAAGCAGAAAATTTAGCGAGAGGGAAGGCAGGCTTGAGTCACTTATCGCCATGGCTCAAGGAGAAGAGTTGGAAGTTGCTTGTAATCTGCTGGATCCGTGTGAAGCTGGAATGGGTCTAGTCCAGGCAGGAGCCAAGAGGCTTGGAAAAGAAGAAAGGTTGGTAGTTGGGAAGGGTTATTATACCGATATCTCGTAGGATAAGATTGTGGAAATGTATGCAAATTTGATTCAGAGGAAGTAGTATAAAGATGGAGGTATTTTTTACTTTTTATGTTTATTTAGTAAGTTTGGATGAACGAATACATAATTGTTAATGATACTAATACTTTGATTCCCTTCTTATGCATGATTATTATTTTTATATTGGTTATCCAGTGTTTGATCAAACTTGCATCTCTTATCCCTAAATTATACATCCTCATGTACTAAGATGCTCGACCGTTCAATGTTTCTTATTTAACCTCAACAATATTGTTTAATTGATTTCAAGGTGGTGATGTAGCTGACATACGAAAGAACATTACATTGTTAACAACATTGTGTACTTGTCCCCACTTGATATATGTACTATAAATTCCAGTTTAACTGGTCCTTGGAAACAAAATACTACAAGAACTGGTATTTCCTTGTTTTATCGCTACATGAATATTTCTTTGAATCGCATAATTATATCTTTTTTTATAATGTTATTGTTATTCTACAAATACAATTATTATGATAAGTTTAGCTATATAGCTATCTTCAATCGAACATATTGAACATGGTTAATGACATGATTATAATACAATTTGATTGCTGTGAATTTATCAATTTACTCGTACTAAATCAATTATTATTTTTAAAGATTCGGCGTCTAAGACAGTGGAGAAGAAGTCAAATCAATGAGTTTCAGTTTGTTCATTTCATTACGTTATGTGTATCTTTGTGATCGATTATGATGGTCACTTGTTTGTTTACATCCTCTGAAGCTTCAGTAGTTCAGCAAAGCTTTTATTTGCTTTTGCATTTGTTAGACTAAGGGATTTTTTTTTTCAGTGTCATTATATAGATTAATTAGACAAATAATGAATCTTTTGTGTATCCAATATGATTGAAATGCATATTAGAGAACATCTACAAGAAGCTTCTGTTTAGTGGTGACCATTGGTGCTTTCACCTATATGTGAAGTAAAAAATATATTCAGTTGTTGAAAAATTAAGGTGAGATATCAACTCCTATAAATTGTTTATTGTATGTTAAAATCTTCCTTCCAGTGAAAGGTGTAGAATTGTATGAATCTTCTTTCATAAGACTTGGCAAAGCTTCTTTTAGAAGACTTCTCCTTGACAAAGTCATCAATATCATCTGTTGCACAGATAAGACATATATAAATAAAAATTATTAGGTTCGTCAACTAATCAGAAACTTATAACGAAGGAAAGGAGTGATTTTAACACAACTGTAAACTTCGATCAAGAATACGCGTATGGAAAAACAAAGGAAGAAATAGAGTTATCAATCGGTCTTTTTCCACTATACGCTAGCACAAAGATAGACAAGTTCCACCTTTACTTTTGTGCATCTGAAAATTTTCTTCAAAGTATAGAAAGGTGGGTATCATATGTTAGAATGCTGCAGCAGCAGCTCCCCCAGCTGCCCATGTGTTCAACATGGGGATGCCACTAAACAACCACTAACCGGGCCACCAGCCAAGCCACCAGCCCCCACCAACTATCTTCTCACCTTATAAATACATCCTTTTTCTTCATAACTTTTATCCCATCTCAAATCGAATAAGAAAAAAAGAAAACAAGTTTAGAGTAAGACTAAGTGTTGAGTGAAAAGTGTTTTGTGTAATCACTTTGTAATATTCTCTAAACAAAATATTTGCAGCAGCCCGAGGACGTAGGCATAATTGGCTAAACTCCGTTATCAAGTTTGTGTGTCTTACCATTTATACATTCTATTCCTTTTCTTCACAAATCTAATTATAAGGAAATTTGCGTAGTTTCCTAACAACTAGTATCAAAGCCATAATTTGTTAGAAAGGAAATCAAATTCGAGTGGGAGAAATGGTGGTAGATGAAGGAAGGGTGAAAATCGAGTAGCTTGGTGGAGCTGACTTTGGCTTTTTGAAAATGCAGATTGAATATTGTCTATACATGAAACTTTATCGACCTCTCCCATGAAAGAAGCCAGAGAATATGGAGGATGAAGATTAGGTTTTTCTTGATAAACAGGCCCTTAGTGTTATTCGATTGACGTTATCTCGCAATGTTGCTTTCAACATAGCAAAGGCAAAGACCACGACAGGTCTTATGGCAGCTCTCTCCAGTATGTACGAGAAACCATCGTCCTCTAACAAAGTTCATTTGATGAGACAATTGTTCAATTTGCGGATGACAGAAGGTGCATCGGTAGATCAACATCTTAATGAACTGAATACAATTACTTCTCAGCTAAGTTCAGTTGAAATTGAATTTGATGAAGAAGTACGAGCATTGATATTTTTGCCATCCATGCCAGAAAGTTGGAATGCTACTGTCATGGCAGTGAGTAACTTGTTGAGAAGCAATAAGTTAAAATTTGATGATATTCATGATATGCTTCTCAGTGAAGAGATCCGACGAGGGATTCCGATGAGTCATCAAACTTTTCAATTTTGCATACACAATCAAAAGTAAGAAATTCAACACCAGGAAATGGACGTAGCAAATCAAACTACCGACGTAGGTTGAATGACTTGAGATCTAAATCCATAAATCCCAATAATTCCCATAACTCAAAGACCGTTGAGTGTTGGAATTGTGGATAGACTGGGCACTACAAAAATCAATGTAGAAGTGCATCAAAGGTCCAGGAGGCGAAGGTAGAGAAAATGTTACTTTTACTTCAGGAGGAGATGAAGCGTTGATATGCTTTTTGGAGAGCAATGAAGAGTCTTGTGTGCTAGACTCTGGAACATCTTTTCATGCCACTTCGCAGAAAGAATTCTTCAAAAGGTATGCGTCTGGAAAATTTGGAAGGGTATACCTTGGTGATGCATAAGTTCGGGAGCTAAAGAATGTCAGGCACATACCTGAGTTGAGAAATAATTTGATCTCCGTAGAACAATGAGTTGAGAAATAATTTGATCTCCGTAGAACAATTGGTTAGTGAAGGCTACACTACGACTTTTCATGGTAATGATTGAAAAATTTCAAAGGGTGCAATGATGATTGCTCAAGGCAAGAAGAGTGGTGCTTTTTACATGACAGTAGGAGCACAATGTTTGATCACTGTTGCAGCTAGCAACGAAAATTTCAATGGATGGCATCAGAGGCTAGGCCATATGTGTGAAAAGGGAATGAAGATTATGCATTCAAAGGGAAAACTTCTAGGTCTACAATCAGTGGAAATAGGTATGTGTGAAAATTGCATATTTTGAAAGTAGAAGAGACTCGGCTTTCAAATAAATGGTAAAACCCTAAAGAAGGAAAGGCTGAAGCTTGTTCACTTCGATATTTAGGGGTCAACGACCACCTCATCCATTGGTGGAAAACATTACTTCATTTCTTTTATCAATGATCACTCGCGAAAGGTATGGGGTTTACTTTTTAAGGCATAAATCTAAAGTGTTTGAGGCTTTCAGGATATGGAAAGTTATGGCTGAAAATGAGACAAATCTAAAGACCAAAAATCTTAGAACTGACAACGGAGGCGAATACGAAGACACCAGATTCAAGTAGTTCTGCTATGAGCATGGGATCAAAATGCAAAGAACCGTGCTGGCTACTCCTCAACACAATAGTGTAGTTAAACGTATGAATCGAACATTGACAAAAAGAGCCAGAAGCATTCATATACAATCAGGTCTACCAAAGCAGTTATGGGCAGAACCAGTTAACACAACAACTTATTTGATCAATAGAGGTCCTTCGGTTCTATTAGAGCATAAAATGCTAGAGGAGTTATGGAGTGAAAAAGAGGTAAAACTATCACATTTAAAAATTTTCAATTGTATAGAATATGTGCATACTAGTGATCAAGACAGGAATAAACTTGATCCCAAATCCAAGAATGCACTCTCATCAGCTATGGAGAAAATGAGCTTGGCTACCGCATTTGGTATGATGAAAACAAGAAGGTGATATGTAGCCGAGACGTGATTTTTAATGAAAGAGTAATGTACTAAGACAAAAGTCAACGACACAAAATAGAGTGAGGCAGTATTTACAGATTCAAATGATATTCCAGACAGTCTCGTAACAGAACCGACTATAACAAATCCATAACCTGATGAAATCATGTGGACCAGTTTGACACACTACAACATCCTACTCTAACTATGTATTGGGAAGGTCTTTTTGACCTCATGTACCTAACAAAAAATACATGAAGTATTTGTTACTGACTGATGCAGGGGAACTTGAATGCTATAATGAAGCTTCTCAGACTGAAGAAGCTAGCAAGTGGGATCTTGCAATGAAATATGAGATGAAGTCTCTTATCTCCAACCGGACATGGGAACTAGCTGAGTTACCCATGGAAAGAAGGCACTTCATAATAAATGGGTGTATCAGGTGAAAAAGGAGCATGGAGGTTCCGGGAGATACAAAGCTCGATTAGTTGTCAATGGATTCCAATAGAAGGAATGAGTGGACTACAATGACATTTTTTTTCTTCCGTGTTAAAGCTCGATACTATCCAGTCAGTATTAAGCATTGTTGCTATTGAAGACTTTCATCTCGAAGAGTTAGATATGAAGAGTGAAGACCGCATTTCTTCATGGAGACTTGGATGAGGAGATATACCTACATCAACCGGAAAGTTTCTTCGAGAAAGAGAAGAAGAGCATGATGGTAGACTAAAGGAAAGATTGTATGGCCTAAAACAAGCCCCAAGACAACGATATAAAAAGTTTGATGAATTCATGCACAAGGAAGACTTCCAAAAGTGCAATGTTGAACATTATTGCTACTTCAAGAGATACAGGTCTAATTATATCATTTTACTACTTTATGTTAATGACATGTTAGTAGCAGGATCAAATACGGATGATATCAGAAGGTTGAAGCGACAACTGTTAAAAGAGTTTGACATGAAAGACTTTGATCCAACAAAAAAGATTCTCGAAATGTAAACCACTAGAGAAAAGCAAAAAAGGACTTCTTACAGCTATCCCAGGCAGATTATATCAATCATGTTTTGCAAAGATTCAACATGGACTATGCTAAGTCTATCAATAGACTGCCAATCGCTTTCGCTTATTCAATGATCAGTCCCCTCAAATGGAGGAAGAAAGAAATTTGATGATTGATGTTCCTTATTCCTTAGCTATTGGAAGTTTGGTATATATCATGGTATGTATGAGACCAGACATTGGCCATGCAGTGGGATTTGTTAGCAGGTTCATGTCAAATCCTAGGAAATCACATTGGGAAGCAGCCAAGTGGATTTTGAGGTATCTACGAGGTACCGTACAGAACGGTTTGTACTTTGGTAAAGGGCAGTTAAAAGCTCAAGGCTATGTATTAACGATTGGAACTACAGCTGTTAGTTGGATGTCACAGGTACAAAAGATTGTCACTTCGTCCACTACAGAGGCTGGGTATTTAGCAATCACCGAAGCTAGAAAAGAGATGATATGTCTTCAAGGTTTGTTAACTGACTTGGGATTCAAACAGGAAAGGAATGATTTATACAGTGATAGTCAAAGTGCAATACACTTGGCGAAGAATTCAACATTTCATTTCAGAACCAAACATATTGGACTTCGTTATCACTTCATCAGATCTCTACTAGAAGATGATATGTTAATACTGGAGAAGATCGAAGGAAGCAAGAATCTAGCAGATATGTTGACAAAGACAGTAACTACCGACAAACTAAAGTTGTGTTCAACTTCAGTTAGTGTGTTAGAGTAAAAAGACCAGAATGACTGTTGTATAGATCAAGGTGTGAAGATGAATTGAAATCAGTCTTCAAGTGGGATATTGTTTGAATTTTGTACCAGCATCCCCCCAGCAGTCCATGTGTTCAACATGGGGTTGCAACCAATCCACCAACCGGGCCACTAACTAAGCCACCAACCACCACAAACTATCTTCGCACCTTATAAATACATCATTCTTCTTCATAACTTTTATCCCATCTCAAATCCAATAAGAAGAGAAGGAAAACAAGTTTAGAGTGAGACTGAGTGTTGAGTGAAAAGTGTTTTGTGTAATCACTTTACAATATTCTCTTAAACAAAATATCTACAACATCCCAAAGACGTAGGTATATTGGCCGAACTCCGTTATCAAGTGTGTGTCTTACCATTTCTGCATTTTATTTCTTTCCTTCACAAATCTAATTATAAGGAAATTTGCGTAATTTCTCAACATCATATGCAATCCGAAAAGGAGTAGAAGAAATGATTCTAGATATTTCAATGGAAATTGACGATCTCCTATTTTGTAATGATGAGTCGAAGCTGTCAGAGTTACCTTCTTCTCTATTTGCATGCAGCACATTAAAAAAGCCGTGTTTGGGACGTTGTATATTTTCTTGTTCTATTAGCATTGTTAAGTTCAATGACCTCAGGTCTCTATACATTAAAGATGTTACAATTAAAAGCGATGAGTTGAAGAAGTTAATATTTGGTTGTTCTCTACTTGAAAACTTGAGCCTTGTAAACTGCATTTCATGGATGCAATCATTGTATCATCAGAAAGTCCGCTAAAGATAACAATAGGGAATCCACATTGTGAATCTTATGACATAACGATCACAACTCTGAATCTTAAGACTTTCATATATTACGGAATGCATAATTTCGGAGATTCATACTTCAACTCAATGGATTCTTTTATCGACACCTCATCACTATCCGATGCCTTTATTTGTGCAATAGAATTGTCTGAGCCTTGGCATGACTTTGTAAAATTGATGTATGATCTCAGGCATGTCGAAATTCTTACTGTCTCCACATACACTTTATGTGTACTTCTCTTTTTTGCATGCTTAAATATTTCAAAAGTCTTTCGAAATTTTATTAGTATTCATTCATTTTTCATTTTGTGAACAGTGTATAACTTATTGGGATCAAATGAAGCAGCTGTCAATAAGCATGAAGAATCTGAAAGAATTGCAACTTCTTTCACATTAACCTTGCAATGACCTTGAAGGCCCGTATGGTTTCTTTAGCCTATGTTCGAGTCCATTCATTGAAAAACTGTTTGTTTTGGTAGATACAATGACATAACAACAAATACATATACAAAAGGAGAAGTGATAGATTGATTTGTAATTCTTTGCAGTTCTTAGGGTACGAAGGAGAATAGTTGTCTGTTCATCTTAAAAATGAAGTGAAAATCCATTGAATTTATATTTTAATCATTTGAAAGTTGTCGTTATAAGGAACTTTTTTGGATGTGAAGGTGGGAGGAGACTGGTGAACTTTCACTGCAACAAAAACACCATATTACAACTGTAATTTTACAACGGTCAGAAAATGACAGTTGTAATAAAGGTTTTTTACAATGGTATTTTTCATAAAGTTGTAATAAGCTTATTTTCAACAACTCTTATATTTCAGCCGTTGTAATAGATGTCTATTACAACTTTTATTCTTTGGAAGTTGTAATAAATGCCAATTTTTACAACTATTTTATTCCTAGTTATAATGGGTGTCTATTACAATCTTCCTTTTTTCAGTTGTAATATATGTTTATTTTAAACAAGTATTTTTTGTTAGTTGTTATAAAAGTCTATTACAAAGTTTTTTGTTTGTCCATTTTAATAATTAATTAATTTAATACTTATTGTTTAAGTAATTAATTAAAAATAATAATCACCGTTAAATACTAATTACTTAGAAATATGAAATAATTCATATTAGTAATTAATATTCATTAATTAATACAATAAAATATTAATTACTATTTTATTATAATTAATATTAAATTATAACCTAAATTAAAAAAGTAATAATAACTAAGAAGTAATATTTAGTACTTTAGTAAAATAAAATAGTTTGCAAGAAATTCATATTATATTTAATATAAATTTTTACTTATTAATTATAACTTATAATATTTGTTTCTATCAATTTTGTGCTATCCACCAAGAAAAAATAAATGGTACGTCCCAGCAAACTTAAGCGGCAAGAAGGAAACTTAAGCGGGAAGTGAAAATTTGGCTCCAAAAAGTAACTCACGTGTTGTATTTTCACTCTCACACATGCCGACCTCTCCTTTGTCTTCCTAAATCAAAATCGATTCCCAGTTTCTTCCTCCGCCCTTCTTCTCTCCAGATCTAATTTTCTTCTATCCATTTCTTTCCCTTCGTGCTTCAATAATCGTATTCCACTTCTTTCTTATCATTCTCACACTATCACTTTGTCCTATCTCCTTGACCTCCTCAACGTGGCTATCTCGAGCCACTCATACTTACTAAAAGTTTAATTTTGCTACTGATTCGGCAATCGGAAACTAGTTGATAGGTAAATTTTATTTTTTAACGTGATGTGCCCTATTCTTCCGCCTCTTCTGTTGACTCATTTCGGATGAATTTGTTGTGGCGTTTTTAGGTTCAAGGAGATTTGATGATCCGATGCCATCTAATGTGATTACCGGTTTCGATCCATTCACTATTGACCCTCGACTCTCTTCAGGTTTTTATTTTAAAAATTATAACTAAGTTAGCTGTTACAGATACACATTATTAGCTATTGATAATTAATCATTATTTGGGTTCGTATTGATATTAAACTAATTTGAACTGCGTAACTCCAATTTGGGAACTGTGTCAAGTGCCACACTATTATTAATCAATGATTATCTTCTTCTTTTGTACTCTGAACTTGTTAACAACATGTAAATATTCTGAGCCTATTGGTTTTGTGTTATCGTCATGTTTGTGGATAACTGGTTATTTCTTGTAATATTGTTGGAAACATAATCCATTGACTAATTATTATATTGGGTTTCTATTTTGTGATTTTATATGTATTGCAGAGCTTTATGCTAACCAAAATTTGAGAATCATTCATGTTTAGAACTTCAGCTAGAATCCTTGTTACTTTATGCCTTCATTGATGAGTGATAGCGATACATACTTTGTATTTGGATATACAATCTTTTTTCTTTACCTTTTGGCCAGTATATTCTTCTTTGAAAGAATTTTTGTATAGTGCACGCATGTTTTGTTTCGATGTGGTGCAATTGGACGTCACTGACAAGCAATTTCACACTTAACGTATCCTGATTGAATATTTGATCATCGTTTGTAACTATGAGAATTTTGCTTTGGAGTTGTGAGAAGTTTGACTATATTAGCATGACATGAAAATGAATTATGGTGCCATTATTTTTGAACTGTGCCTCAGCCTTTCCATTTTGTTGCTTAATTGATTTTATTTCTTCTTCCTTGAGTTCTGATATGCATTTATCAGTGTGGGTTTATAAACCGGAACCATCACTTAATAGTTATTATACATTGGTTGGTCAACTTTTGGTTGATTTTTTCTTGTTCTTGACAATATTTAAAGTCAATAATGCACTGTTACTTTAATTTATGGACATCAAAGTGTTTTTTTCTGCAACACAGGTGATAATTGGTATATGCACAAGTCAATCATTTTGGACGTTGCTGATTAGAGAGGTGTGATAACTGGTATATGCAACACAGGTGATAATTGGTATATGCACAAGTGATGTATGACTCAACCTATCTATTGGTCAATGATAGTGATGTATATATGTGGTAGGGTAAGTTTATCAATCTTGTTACTGCATGGGTAGTCTCCATTG
Organism: Allium sativum; assembly: GCA_030737875.1. Lineage (NCBI taxonomy): Eukaryota > Viridiplantae > Streptophyta > Magnoliopsida > Asparagales > Amaryllidaceae > Allium > Allium sativum. The sequence goes on from CM060913.1 coordinate 66,738,899, forward strand.
AACAAATTAGAAGAACTATTTCAGTTCTTATATCGAGTTAGCCTTTTTTTTTAGATTTTTTTTTCCAGTATAATCAGATCATGCTACCTCATATGATATCATAAAGATACTACATCATAACATGGATAGTCTCCACTTTGGCATATCAACAAAGAAGACTATTTCAGTTCTTCTAAAAATTATGGCTGCTCTCAATTGCTTAAAACTGTCTTCATGGATTTCGGTGGCAATTGCTTTCTAAATTATTGGGATTTATTTCTTTGTAGCTGGTTTCTTTCAATGGCATAAGTGGACTTGAGAGCTCTTCTGTTTGGTGTGCCAATCCCAAAGAACAGTATTGGTGTATTTCTTGAAGGGGTTCGTATCAACCTACCCATTTAACAGACTTATGTTTGGCTGGTTGTGCTTTGTCTAACCGCTAATATTCAGCCCTATAATACTACACCAAAAAAAGACTTTAGTTGACAGTCTAGTGTGCATCACATTTACATGGTAATACATCCACAAGTCCATGTCATGGTGCATTAATACGACATTTCAGACTGGCCAGTATAATCCGCCCAACTTACAGTTTGGACGCATTGACCTTCCATGCATTGTCTAACATACGTGTCTCTCTCTCCTTAAGTGTAACAGGTATGCCTTGCTACTTCTATTCTAACGCCTATTTAAGGCATGGTTTTCAATATTTGTATTTGGATTGTTCTTACTTCATCCTGTTGGCAACGGTGTTTTTTTATAATATAATTTATGTTTATAACTATTCAAGCCGTGGTTTTCATAAGGATAAACACTAACAAACAAGCCTAACTAATTTCATAAGGTTACGTGCCTTGGAGTTAAATTCCTATCAGTTACGACTATTGCAAAGCACATTTGGTACTTTTTCTACTGTAGTTCGACTCATATCAATTCATATATAGAAATATTAACATTGAATGCCGCATAGCTTCTGTTACGTTTTATAGCATAGGTTACTTCATACTTTAATATACTTCATTCCTATTGCTTAATATATTACTTCATATAGTTTAATTCAAGAGCACCTTCAGCATTGTCAGAAAATCTCAAATTCGTTGGAAGTCAACTCAAGAACGAGGACCATTGCAAGACCAACAACATTGCGAGCAAATCTCAATTTCGTTACGTTGTATTACTCGTAGTGATGTATATTTATGAAAGACAACGTCAAATCATTTGAATCTTGGAGTCTTGGATAATAGACTTTGTAGTTGCTTTATGTACTTGAGATACTTGTATGATTTATAAAAAAATGATAAGAATTTGAAAATTCTAATATATTGTTTCGGTTTATGTTTTAAGTTTGTTTGATGTTTTCAGTTGTAGATAATATGTTATGAAATGAATTCTTTTATTAGTAATATGTATATAATTTGTGCATATATTACAACTTTAAAATGATAATTGTAATAAAATATACAACGGTTATAAACAATTGTAAATACTATAACAACAACTGTGCATAAAAGTTGTAATAAAATTTATTACAACTGTAGAAAAAAGTTGTGAAATAGACCTATCACAACGGTGTCGCAACGGTGCAAAAAAGTTGTAAAAGATTTTAGTTTTTTACAACTTCTTAATAGACGACGGTTACCCCACCGTTGTAAAATGTATTTTACAAGGGTGTTCCACCGTTGTAATAGGGTCAATTTGTTGTAGTGTTTTTACTGGAGAACGCTGCTAATTTACAGTTGTGATGATCCCAAAATCCGTGTGACGGTATTAAGGATAATCATTGGAATATAACACATCAATCATCATAGCAGAGCACAGATAATAGCAAAAACAATAAATAGAATAATTTTACATAGATATGATAGCGGAATCACAACATGTAACAACATCAGAATAGCACAACGTAGGATATAACTTAGTAAATAAAAGGGAAATAATCAGTCACCATCGCCAGAGGCGGAATATATATACATGCAGTGAGACTTAATAAGGGTATCAGTCTACATCGCCGAAGGCGGTACATATACATACGATAATAAGTACTGGAAGTAAAACAGTCTGAATCGCCCGTGGCGGAATCATGATATAAATACAATAATGGCGGAAAATGTCAAAGTCATCTCGGTGAAGTCAGCCTCGCCATGAGCCAAAAGTGCACTCCATACTATAGTGCTGAGCCAAAAACAACCTGTCACCTGTGAACTAGGCTGCCCGTGTGAAAATAAGGGCACCCGCATTTGCAAAGTGAAACAAACAACGAGTCAGTCATGGGGACTGGTGTGAGAAATCTACTTAACAGTTTAAACAACAGTAATAAGCAAATCATAGGACCACGCCACTTTCGCGGAACGGGTTTACTCCAGTGATTGCTGGTGCATTTAAAACAAAGTAAATTCTTTAAAACAACGCAATGCTTTTTAAAAAGAATGTAGCCATTATAAGACTCAAGTCCCATCATACAATGCAACGCAAACCGGAGGATAGAGTTTTACCTTATAATGGCCAAATATGCTTGATACGTGTAAAGCAAAATCATTTGATATTATTCCTAGTGCATATATGTTTCAAAAACGAATAGCATCATAAATATCAATCATAGGCGGCATAGCTACCATCTACTATGTCGCCATACTAGTTCTACAATCGAATCCGTTATTTCGTATTGGAAATTGGATTTCCGTCATGAGTCGAGGCAAGGGGCAAACTCCTCTCCGCTTCGAGACATTCTAGCAAATGCCTCAGGACTACACACTCTGGGTAACCCTTGGATCCTCCAAGGCCGGTCCTCTCTTACGTTTGAGGATTAATTATTCCTGAACATACGTTTCCCGGTCCTTACAGACCTAAAATCGAGGCGCCTCGCTTTCCAACAACCACATAGGTGAAAAGTAGATATATATGTCAGGGCTGGTAGGTCACTGACACCACCATAGCTAGAAAGAAACGTCATGCACTCCTTGGGTCCTTATCCCGTTTTTAACTCATACCGAGGTGTGAGGCTCGCGAATCCACGCTATACACAAAGCCAGGCCACGTAGGCCATGCTTTGATCATCAAACACAAGACTTTGCTTTGCAACAGAAGCCTGGATCACAGCATCTTGGCATGCCACATAGGCAATCCACTCCATACGACTGATTTCTATCGATATATAACCTCTGAGCTCGTACGTCTCAGAGAAGGGCGTTAAGCAAAAGAATAAATTCTCCGCGGCCAAACAAATATATATTTAACAGAGATCAATCAGTATAGAACAAAATCCAATGTCAGACACACAGTCCATTTACAAGTCCGTTCTAGGGCTGAATGAAACCGGAGGCACCAAATTCCTCGTATATCCGTACAATCAACACATACGTTCAGACGACTACTACTTCCGTTCCTTCATGGTAGCTACTCCAATCAGGAACCTCAGCAGCACCCATCCAACCGATACGAAGATCGTCGGTCTTGAATCGTCTTTGTATTTTCCAATTCGAATCGTTCGATCAATTATTTGAAATGAGGGTTAGCTCGGCCTTTTCAAATAATTCACGTAATTAGAATTCAAATCAATTCTTTCCCTGATTATATTATTCAACATTCATATTTCAGTTCTTTAGTATTATTTTCGTGTCAAACACATACAACCATCAAATATCAAGCAGATCAAGCCAAACTGGTTTATTTCCAATCCATGTTGCTTATAATATTTTATAACGATTTTTCGCCATTTTTATTTATTTAAAAATGGCCATATTTAATTAAACGACGTTTCAGGTCGTGCTGTGGCACTGGCGTTGTTTTTCCCCTAATTTGATTTACACATATCGGAAAATCTAACCGTTGGATTTCTACAAAGTCTATACCACTGGGAAGATATTCCCAAAGCGAACCCAACGGTTCCAGTTTCGTGAAAATCCGACGGTCGGATCTTCCACACTAGTCGTTTGAAGTTACGGTTTCAAAATTCGAACTGCAGCGTTGTTATTCGATTTAATTTAATTATATTTATATTTATATATAAATATAAACGATTCTGGCGCTGTTTTTCTTCAGATTTGAATTAAACATTCCAGACAATCCAATCGTTGGATTTTACAAAGTTGGTGCCGTTGGAAAGATATTTCCAAGGTGAACCCAGCGGTTGCGGTTTCGGGAAAATCCGATGGTCGGATTTCTCATACCAATCGATTCAAATTACGATTTCAAAACACGAACTGCACGACTTCGATTCCTTTCCAATTCTATTTATATTTATATATATAAATATAGTTCATTCTTTTATTTCAAATATAGCTCATTCATTAATTTCAACATTGTTTTCACTTCAAATATTTCACTAACGCCTTTATATTTCGAAAAATTTCGCCATAACCTCCTTTGTACGGGAAGGGATTTGGAAATTTATTGGGCCGTATTAGGTACCCAATAAATCCTATAAAGCATCCACATATTTATAGTGATATATTCTAGTGTTTACAGGGGAGCGTGTATAGATAATAAATCCAGAGAATAAATTCTCGTCACCCTGTCAAGCCTGAGGGAGCGTGTATTTTTAATTACTCCAGAGGATAAATCCTCATCACCTCGTCCCGTTTGGGAATAAATAGTCCATGTGTCGTATCTAATGACTAGAGAGACGTGATTATTGTCAACTCCAGACCCGTGTGGGGTTTTTTATTAATCTGGCAATTTGTCGTTATATTTTATATAGTCCATATCAGTCATCAGTTCAACCTGTAGTATAAAATCATCGCCATACAAGCCTCTCACTCGTATGGTAAATCTTCCACCTCGTCACACAAGCTCCAAATGCTTATGTGGAATATGATGAAGTTCATATGCCTATCGTCAAGGAGTATGCCATGTAGTGTAGTTCAAAATTAATTGTTACTATCCTATGGCGATGTTTATTATTTCACACAGAATAACCAGCACTCCGCATCCAATGGCATTCACAGGAGTTGATATAAAAATAAAATTGCGCAGCCAACTCATCAAGGCTTACCTATTTGTCGGGCACGCAAATAATTTCTTTACTTTACAACTAATCCATTTTCCCTGTTCAACACATGTATATATATGCAGAACAAAGCTAATAATAATATTTCTAGCAAACTAATATTTATTTCAACACGTGTGTATTTTTATTAAAGCGTATACATGATAAAGGAAATATTTTTATCATCAAAAATATTTATTCAACACGTGAATGTTTTTAACACTTCATATTCACAATAAAAATGTAGTTTTTATTGTCTATTCAATTCATTTTAAAATACGAATAATATTCAACACATGAATTTCGATTCAATGAATGAATTTCAATTCAACACATGAATATTCCCTATAGTTTGTATATATATAAAAATGTGATTTTTATCGTTAAATCTATTTGTTTAAAATTCGAATAACATTCAACACATGAATTTCAACTCAACGAATGAATTTCAATTCAACACATGAATATTCTCTATAGTTTGTATATATATAAAAATGTGATTTTTATCGTTAAATCTATTTGTTTAAAATTCGAATAATATTCAACACATGAATTTCGATTCAACGAATGAATTTCAATTCAACACATGAATATTCTCTATAGTTTGTATATATATAAAAATGTGATTTTTATCGTTAAATCTATTTGTTTAAAATTCGAATAATATTCAACACATGAATTTCGATTCAACGAATGAATTTCAATTCAACACATGAATATTGGTTTCAACATATGTAATTAATTTCAACAAATGAAAATTATTCTAACACATGAATATTTCAGAAAATTTCGGCAGCATAACGGCAGGGTAGTTAAAACCGGGACCGTCCCTAGTACGGCTCCTCGCTCTACCTTAAAACCTCGCGGTTTTTGACAATGGGGATCATGCATCTAGTTCGCACGCAGGCGGCATGTTTTATTTTCATTTCCACAATCCTATTCTAATTTGTTTCAACCACAAGAGGGTATTTTTCAACCACAAAGGTATTTTTCAACCACAATATCAACCACAAACAATTATTTCCAACCATTCGTCATACTATATAATTTCACGCCAATCACAAGCAATAAATATCGTCCATGGTCTGTGGACGAGGGGAGTATATATATATATTATTTCTATAATTCACTTGCATTTCATCACAATTCAAAGCGTATATGTTTCATACAACGCTTGTATAATTTATACATCGCTAATATAACTTATACAACACATGTACATGAGGTATACAATGCGTATATAATTTACACTTCGCTTATATAATTTATACAACACGATTCATTCACACAATTTAATTTAGATTCCTCACATTGGTTTTTGAAGTGCTAAAAATCGTATGAAGATCAGAAAAATCCGCGGCTTCTGCTAGATGGTAAAGAGCCTCCCTGCGGTCCCGGTGTTTCCTGTTTCATCGAATTTCGTTAACACACTAAAAAGATATGATTTTTCAAAGTTTTGCAACACTTAAAAGTGTTATTTTCAATTCAGAAATTTAAAGCAGATAACTTTTCAAACCTTCAAAACTAGGTTTTTAATTTTCGATCAATCCGTGCTGTTTCGTCTCGATCGGATGCTGCAACGTCGAAGAGCTTCGAACAGGCTTCCCAACGCCTGTGGTGGCAGCGAACTCGACGGCTCCAGTGATGATCGGTGGCGCTCCAAAGGTGGAGACTTCCTGGCTGAAATTCGACGCGAATACGGGATGGTTTCAGTCGAGGCTTGGGTTGATTGAAAGAGGGGAGAAAGACGATCGGAAAAGCCAAATGGAGGCAGTGGAGAAAACACCTGTGGTGGCGGCGATCAGGCTTGGAAGATTCGAGTGGGTTTCGCCGTTCGTTCGTGCGAGGGTTGACCAGTTTTCAAATGAGAGAGAAAATGAAGATATTTTCTATTATATTTAATTTTAAATTCCCAAAATATCCCTTTTTAACCAACGTACACCAATTTCAACCCAACGACTGTCGCCCCTAGCTAAATACCCCCATTCCGGACACAATGGGATATGTTTCGTTGGCCAATTCGACTGTTACAGTCAGTTATTTTTCAAATTAAAGTATAAAACATTTAATATTCAATTTGAACGTACATTTCAATTTGCCAGGGCCACAAACTGAATCGAAAAATTCCAGAAAAATAAATCTAGCTTTGTTTTGACGATACGGTCCCAACAAAAGCAGTTTCGTCGAATTCTGAGATCGTATGCAAAATGTCTATTTTCAGGTCGACCCATTTTAACAGAAATTGACCAATCACATTTTCTTTTGCCCCACTCACATACTAGCTTCAAAAATTATGAAATTTGAAACCTAGCAATAGTTTAACATCCCGGATCCAACAAAAGTGGTTTCGTCGAATTCCGAGGTCGTATGCAAAATATCTATTTTCAAGGGCTATATATTCTATATAGCGACCTTTCTGAAAATTCATTTGGCCATAACTTTTGATTCCTGTTATGAAACTTCGATTTTTCAGATTCGTTAGAAAGGTATTCATAAACAGATTTAAATATTTTTGGTTTCACTAAAATCTATTATATTCTCCACCCGGTACAGTCAGACAAAGTTTGTATTTAAATTTTCAAACTGCCTCACTATTCCCAATTCATTATTTTATTGAAATATGCTATTTCAATTGTTTAAATTATTTGACAATAACCAATTTTAAATTTTTTAAATTGGTTCACATTTTCCGGGTTATTACAACAGTCTATGGTGCTGATCATGCGTCCTAAATTTACTGATCAAAGCAAGAAAGTAGAAGAGAGTAGTGACTCTGCATCTGAAGCAACATGTGCGTCAAAGAAGATAGGTGATTTGAAGAGTTTAGGTGATGAAGTGTTAATGTTACCTAAAGCATCAACTCATGCAAATATTCTATTGTTTGAACATGAATAACGTAAAGTGTATTGGAAGCCAACTCATAATGAATATTTTGGAGAGTATTAGCTAATTGTCATGATATAATTTGTCAACTTTGCTAGTAATAATCAGTTGATGTTCAGGTGTATAAGTTATTCCCACTATACTTCTATGCTATACATATTACTGTATGATTATGTATTGTGGCATGATTCTTGTATGAGCTGCATTACTGTCTGATGCCTTCAATTTGTATATGTTTAAAGCTTAAAATGGTTGATTACCTTTCTATTTTGCATTGTACTATCGTTAGGCTACAAACTACAAATGACTGTAGTACAACTATTGTTGAGTTAATATATACAAACTCAACATGGCTGAATTATCACTTTACTATCTAGGATATGTACTTAGAATCGTACCCCATGCATTAAATTTAATTGGATAGTTAAATTCACTATTATATGTAAATACACAATGAAAATACTTGCTTAGATACCTACCTTTCAGTCCATCGATCCATGGGTAAATGCCTAAAATGGATGCTTAGTAAAGAAATTAGAGGGTGAGAAAAAGAAAAAAAATGTTTAGAATAAAAGAAAGAAGAAAACAATCACATCAAAATCAGAGTAAATACATAAGGTACAATGGAATGAGAAAACATAATATAACAACACCGTTTCTCATAAAAGAGTTCGTATATGTTGACACACTTTTTGGTTGAAGTAGTCACACGTCAAGTATTGGGTTAGCAATGCGCTCAAGCATGAAGAACATTGTCAGGAAACACAAAGCGACTCGGTCGAAGTCGCGTCACAAATAAAAGAAGACCAAAGACTCCTATCAGACGACCTCTTTTGGGCCCGAGAACGTCTGCTTCAAGGCTTTGCAGTATAACTGTTAGTCGAACCGTCAATCAAGCCAAAGGCGAGCCGTGCTCCAAGCCAAAGGCGAGCCGTCAAGCGGGTCCGGGTGCAGCGCCGGTAGGGATCCGGAGCCCCACAGTCCCGGTGGCGATCGACCTAGCTGGTTAGGTCGAACCAGTGGGCACCGCCCGATTCATCCGATTTTCTCCATGACGGAAGCTCAAATTCCTTCACTTTGGACCAGCAAAATAGCGGATTCCCTCACTTCGCATTCAGGAACTTCGACTCCCTCGACAGCGCGATTCCGGTCCCCTTGTAATGACCCGAAAATCACCGCCCTTTGAATCGACCATAAACAACACATACCTGCTACAAAAGTTGGAAATCCTCGAATGCACTAACTCTAGGCATACAACACATCAGATCAAATAATAGAAGACTTTTATAAACATCATAATAATGTTACATCAGAGTACAGAATATCAGAGTACATCAATAAATAATAATACAGTAGAAGATTATTTACAATGAATGTAATACAATACACAGCGGAACAAGCACAGCGAAAGACTATCATTGCTCTGGACACAGCTTTAAGCTTCGATCCAGAATCCTGCTCAAAATGAATATTTGCAAAACAAGCTACTCGACTGCCCGTGTGGCAAATAAGGGGCACCCGAGTTTGCAAGTGAAACAAACTACAGGTCAGTCATGGGACTGGTATGAGAAATCTTACTTAACTTATCTAATATTAAGGCAAATCACAGGACCACGCCGTTGACGCGGAACGGGTTTACTCCATTGGATTGCCAGTGAATAAATAAAGTAAATCGCTAAACAACGCAATGCTTTTTAGAAAAATGAAACCATTACAAGACTCAAGTCCCATCACACAATGCAACGCAAATCGGGGGATAGAGTTTTACCTTATAATGGTCAAAAATGCTTGATACGATAAAAACGGATTTGATATTATTATTAGTGTATATATGTTTCAAAAACATTTCAATCATAATGTATCAATCATAAATGGCATAGCTACCATAAACTATGTCGCCATACTAGTTTTACAAACAAAACCGCATGGTGTCGTATTGGAAGTTGGGTTTCCAACATGAGTCAAGGCTAGGGACGATCTCCTTACCGATTCGAGACACTCTAGCAAATGTCTCAGGATTCGGATGCTGGCGAACCCTTGGATCCTGCAGGGCCGGTCCACAAATACTTTAGTGGATAAGTTATGCCTGAGCACACGCTTCCCGGTCCTATTGAACCTATAAATTGGTCACTATCGACCAATATAACCGAGGCCTCGTAATCCATCATCCGCATAAGTAAAATGTTAGGGCTTGTAAAACCCCGATACCGGTTCTAGCTATAAAGAAACGTGTGCACTCCCTGCGTTCCATTGTCCCGTTTCTGACTCTTACCGAGGTGTGAGGCTCGCGAAGTAACGCTATGCACAAAGCTACACCTAAACAGGTCGTGCTTTGATCATCAACCACAAGGCTCTGCTTTTTAGCAAAAGCCTCGATCATTTGCATCTTGGCATACCACATTGACAATTCACGCCATGCGATCAATAACTATCAATATATAACCTCTGAGCTCATGCGTCTCAGAGAAGGGTGTTAAGCAAAAGAATAAATCCTCCACCACCAAACATATATATATATATATATATATATATATATATATATATATTAAATAGAAATCAATTTACATGGAATGAAATCCAACGTCAAACACACATCCATTTACAAGTCCGTTCTGGGTCTGAACGAAACCGGAGACACCTTATTCCTCGTCCCGTATGTCTAATACAGAAGAGAGGTGCTCGCTTATCCGGACAATCAACAAGTACGTCCGGACAACTACCACTTTAACCCTTTACTGGGAGCTACCCAATGTCGGACATCGTTATTCATCCATTTGATGTGAAGATCGTCGGTCTTCAATCACCGTCTTCAAAATCTTCGATTTAAATCGTCGTATAATTATTTGAAATGAGATTGAACTCGGTCTTTTCAAATAATTCTCGCATATATATAATTTAAACCATTTCATATCGTTAATATTATTTTATAATGATTTATCGCTATTTTTATTTATATAAAAATAGCCCAATTTAATTTAACGACGCTACGGATCAATAGGCGGTCCTGACACTGTTTTTATCAAAATTTGATTTATACATATCTCGAAATCTTACCGTTGGATTTTAACAAAATTTAGATCGTTTGAAAGATCTTCCCAAAGCGGTCCTAACGGTTCCAGTTTTGGGAAAATCCGACGGTCTGATCTTTCGGTATAACCATTTAAAGTTACGATTCTGAAACGCGATTTCGCGCGCGATTCGTTTAATTTTAGTTTATATTTATATATATATATATATAATTATATATAAATATAAATCATTCGATGATTCCACTAACGTGTTTAACATGCCAAATAAAGAATGTTTTATTGGCATATCAAATCTACATGTTCATAATGTCAAATAAATTTGTATTTTATTTGCATAAATTTTTACGTGTTTCTAATGGCAACCAAGTATGTATTTTATATACATGACATTTTTGCTAATGACAAATAAAAGGATAATTTTTATTTTCATTATTTGTATGCAATTTCTATTTCTATTTTAAACAAATAAAAAGAAATATTTTATTTGTATATATAGTTTCAATGTATAACATAACATATAAAATGCCTCTTTACTTTGTACACAAATTCTGATGTATAATTTGACAATACAAATGTCACTTTGATTTGCATACAAATTCTATTGTATAATTTAACAATAAAAATGTCACTCTAATTTATGTACAAATTCTGATGTATGTTTTTGACAATAAAAATGATTCTTTAACTTACATACAAATTCTAATGTATGTTTTTGATAATAAAAATGATTCTTTAATTTACATACAAATTCTAATGTATGTTTTAACAATAAAAATGATTCTTTATTTAACATACAAATTCTAATGTATGTTTTAACAATAAAAATGATTTTTTAGTTTACATACAAATTCTATTTCAACAAAATGTATAAAAAGTGATACATTCATTTTTGTTGACAATTCTAGTTCAACAAAATGGTCTAAAAGTGATTCATTCATTTTGTTGACAACCCTATTTCAACAAAATGATTAAAATGATATTTTCATTTTTATTGATAATTCTATTTCAACAAAATGATTAAAAGTGAAAATTTCATTTTGTTAACAATTCTAGTTTAACAAAAAGAATAAAAAGTGATAATTTCATTTTGTTAACAACCTAATTCAACAGAATGAATATAAGTGATGATTGCATTTATGTTGACAATTCTAATTTAACAAAATGATTAAAAGTGATAATTTCATTTTGTTAACAATTCTAATTTAACAAAATTAATATTTTTGCTCAAACACAAATCTATTTAACCAAAATATTATTTTTGTTATAACTCTAATCGATTTAACAAAAATGTAACTTTTGTTTTAACTCTTATCTAATAAACAAAAATGTTATTTTTGTTTCAACACAAATCTATTTAACAAAAATGTAACTTTTGTTTTAACTCTTATCTAATCAACAAAATTGTAATTTTTGTTTTAACTCTTATCTAACTAACAAAAATGTAATTTTTGTATCAACACAAATCTATTTAACAAAAATGTAACTTTTGTTTTAACTCTTATCTAATTAACAAAAATGTAATTTTTGTTTTAACTCTTATCTAACTAACAAAAATATAATTTTTGTTTCAACACAAATCTATTTAACAAAAATGTAACTTTTGTTTTAACTCTTATCTAACTAACAAAAATGTAATTTTTGTTTCAACACAAATCTATTTAACAAAAATGTAACTTTTGGTTTAACTCTTGTCTAATTAACAAAAATGTAATTTTTGTTTCAACACAAATCTATTTAACAAAAATTTTACTTTTGTTTCAACTAATCTTTTTGACAAAGATGTATATTTTGACTCAACTAATCTATTTTGTCAAAAATGACAATTTTAATCCAATAATTATATTTTGACAAAAATAGTAATTATAATTCAACAATTCTATTTTGTCAAAAATGACAATTTTAATTCAACAATTCTAATTTAACAAAAATGACAAACTTAATCCAATAATTACATTTTGACAAAAATGATAATTATAACTCAACTATTCTAATTTGGCAAAAAATGTATATTTTTGTTTCAACAACTTTAATTGACAAAAATGTATATTTTTGTTTCAACAACTTTAATTGACAAAAATGTATATTTTTGTTTCAACAACTTTAATTGACAAAAAATGTATATTTTTGTTTCAACAACTTTAATTGGCAAAAATCTATATTATTGTTTCAACAACTTTAATTGACAAAAATGTATATTTTTGTTTCAACAACTTTAATTGACAAAAATGTATATTTTTGTTTAACAATTCTAATTTGGCAAAAATGAATATTTTTGTTTCAACTAATCTATTTTGACAAAATGCACATTTTTATTTTAACTAATATGTTTTGACAAAAATGACAATTTTGTTTCAACTTTTACAATTTGACAAAAATGATAATTTTATTTCAACTTTTAGGTTTCAACAAAAATTGATAATTTTGTTTCACTATTTGGTTACAACAAAAATGATATGTTTTTGTTTTCAATCCTTTTGCCACAACAAAATGATATATCTGTTTTCAACAAATTTTATTCAACACAAACACCATCAAATCAATGGATCTACATACAACATCCATTCTAGATCAAATCACGTATCATAGAATTTAACAGCATATAATTCAACAACATCAATTCTAGATCAAATCACGTATCATGCAAATAGAATTTAACAGCGTATAATTCAACAACATCAATTCTAGATCAAATCACGTATCATGATTAAGTAATTTTAATTATATATATAATAGAATTTCTCACATTGGGGTTTTTGAATTCTTCAAAGATTTAGATCGCTCTGTTTTAGCTCTGGTCTGTTCAGTGTAGTAGAGTTCGCCATGACGAGTCCATTTCAACTGAAATCGTCCAATTCGGTTTTCGTTTGCATAAGTTACACACATTTAAATAATTAATTAATCTTATAATTAATAAATTACTTTTGTTAAGGATAAAACCCTTCTCCTTCTTTTTGTTAATCCTCAGCCATTCCTCGACGTCGTCCATGCCCTTGCCGTGCTACTAGGAGATCGTCGGAGATCGATCACCTGCCACCACTCCACTCCCCTACGTGTCCCCTCTCTCCTGCCCTGACCAGCGCCGGTTCGCATCTCCCCTGAAGTCGGAATTCTCGATCAAATGGCTGATGCTCGAGCTCGAGTTTCGAGCAACATGCACCACGAAGGATGATCAAACCCGTATGGGATTGAAGATCGTACTTAGCTCTTCATTTTTGCCTTTAGAATCACCCGCTAATTTGTTGTGAATTCGAAGTGATTAAGGGTTGAATTTGGAACCACCGTGGCCATTCACGAATATGATGGCAACGGCTGAGTTTTTAGATGCTGGGGTTTTGGTTTGAAAAAAAATTGGATATTTATAATGTAATATTAATTAATTATCAAATTTTACAGAAAAAACCCGTTAATTTCTAAATACTCCAAATTCAGCACAACAAGAGTTGACCCTAGGCAAATACTCCCGTTCCGGACACAATGGGCTAGGTCACATCAGCCCAAACGATGGTTTTCAATCTGTTTTCTTTAAATTAAATATAAATCATTTATTTATTTAATTCAATCATACATTTAAATTTACTAGGGCCACATACAGACTCCAAAAATTCCCAAAAAATAAATCTAGCTATGTTTTGATGATACGGTCCTAACAAAATTAATTTCATCGAATTTGGAGATCGTTTGAAAAATGGCAATTTTCTGATCGATCCAATTTGACTAAAATTAACAAAACATGTTTTCTTTTGCCGCGCTCACATATTAATTCCAAAAATTATGAAAATTGGAATTTAGCAATAATTTGACTTTCCGGATCCAACCAAAGTGGTTTCGTCGAAAACGAAGGTCGTTTGCAGAATGGCTATTTATTATATTAAAATATATATATAAATTCCATAGCGACTATTCTGAATTTTAAACTAGCCATAACTTTTTATTCCCGCTGTGAAATTTGAATTTTTCAGATTCGTTGGAAAGATATTATTAAACATATTTAAATATTTTTGGTTTCACTGAAATCCGATTTATTTTGAATCCTGCACATTCAGTCAAAGTTCAAATTCAAATTTTCAAACTACCGTGTTATTTCTAACTCCTTTTATAATTAAAATAAATATATTCGTTCTAACTTTGTTTTAAATAAATTTGTAATCGTTATTATTTAAAATAAATTATTTTAAATATTCAAAATTCATTAAAATTTCTAAAATAAAAATTTTAAATTGGTTCCAAAATTCCGGGTTATTACAACTCTCCTCCATCAAATTCGTATCCCACGGTGGGGTGCGAATTTCGCACCCATTCGGGAGGTGCAAAATTCCGCACCCCCCGGTGTGGTGCGAATTTCGCACCCCTCCGGGGAGGGGGGTGCGAAATTCCACGCCCCCTGATGGGGTGCGAATTTCACATTCTTGACTAGGGGGTGCGATTTTCCTGATATGGGCTATTTTATGGGGTGCAGAAATTAGCTTCTATGGTCCTCCTGCTCATCTACTCCCACCCAACCTTCCTCCTATAAATACCCCAAGCCTTGGCCTTCATTTGGGGGCTTCTCCCTTGGAATTTTTGGACCTTAAGAGCTCCAAACACTCATTAATGGCTTCCAACACCTTCACCATGGCCATTGGAGATGACATGGATAATTAAAACATGTCATGCATGTTTTCCATCAACACTTGAACATTAACAAGGATTGTTATGCTACTTTTGAGCTTCATGGACATGAACACTAAACTTGGATATTGTTGACCAAGTCAACACTTCTCAACGAAGAAGAAGAAGGGCAATTTAGTCAAAGTGTAGAACAAACATATATTTTGTTGATCTACTGTAACACTTTGAACTTAGCTATTGTTCGAACTTGTACAGCTTTGTAATCGACCAAAGATATGATGAACGATGATTGTAAAGTGGACGTAGGTGTTAGTGCCGAACCACTATAAAAGCCGTGTCTCTCCGCACGTACATTATTTACTGCTTATTTGGATAATTGTACACACATACACATTGGGTGTTGGCATGCGATAATTTTACCCGTCAACAGTGTGTGTGTGCCTATATATATATATATATATATATATATATATATATATATATATATATATATAAGGAGCGTTTAATGACACCCCAAATAGTGAGCATCCCATTTGCCCCCTATATAAACCAAGCATTTATATTAGGATAAGTGAGTGGGAGGTGAGAGAATGAGTGGAGGGAGAGAGAAACGGGATATGTGGTGGAAATCAGGGGGCGTTTAAGGGTGATGCACTGTTTGGGGTGCCATTGAACGCTCACCTATATATATATATATGTGTGTGTGTGTGTGTGTGTGTATGTGTGTGTGTGTGTGTATGTATATGTATATATAGGCAAGCGTTTAATGGCACCCCAAAATTCTAGCACCCCTTTGGCCTCCTTATATCCACCTTTCATCTATACTATACTATAATCAAACCGACCATTATGGAGGTTTTCCTACTGTAAGAGAGCCAAAATCAATTTGTTTAAACTAATGAATTTCGGCATCATATTCGCCCATCAGATATTTGCTTCGCGTTTTCTTCCTTCCTCAAATCTATCCAAATTTGATTCTTTCTCAATGCCATTTTCTCCTCGCGATTTCTTCCCTTCATCTTTATCTAACCAGATTCATCTTTTCAAATCGAGTCGTCAGGTAGCAAAATCGTTGGACCCAGATTCGAACAGTTTCCTTATTTATTTGCTGATCTGACTATCAAATGATTTGCGTTCGAACTCTCTTCCGCTCTCGAGTTATATTGATGAACAGGTATAACACTTCCTCTTGTTCAATTTTATACTTTTTTAGTAATCGAAATCACTTTTTTTTTTGTGAAAGTTTCATGTTAATTAATAATCGTTGCTTGATTTCGAGTTGGCGATTGATGTGTCTTGATTTATCAAATCGAATGAATCTTGAAGGATGTTATGGTTTTGAACTTTAATTTTCATAGAGCAAATGCATTACTATATTAGGATCGGCTTTTCCTACTCATCTATTAGCATTTTAGCATGTCTGTTTATGGTTAGTTGATGCACTTGATCCTTTATAGAATAGGTATCTTTCCCATTCTGAACATTCCACCTCTCTTGCATGTCTTGGTGAAATTTGGAAACCCACTTATCTTGTGTCCTTTTTTGTTGGCGTCCTAGGAGTAGACAATCCGAAATTAAGGCAATAAATATAGTTGAAGAAATTGTATAGTAATCAGTAATAGACTATCCTAAATTCAACGTATTGGGTTTAGTTGGGTTTTCTAAATGTACGTTGAATATTTGCTTGAAGTCTTTTATACTAATGTGCTGGGTAAAATTAAATATGGTGTTTTTTTTGACTTTTGGCCAATCATTCTCTTCCAACATTTCACAAATTTTATTACTTCAAAGTATATCTTTATCAAATTTTTATAACTAGGGGATATGACGGATATTATAGTAATGATTGACTAAGTTGATGATGTTTCAACAGATTTAAAAGAGGTAATGCTACATGTGGCCAGAGATTTTGTTCGCGGTTCCTTTGAAAAATTTGGTGCTTTTGACAACGATACTTCAGAATGCAAGGTGAATCAAGGTACCACCATTACAAACCATGATGCTGAGCAATCTGGGTTAAAACTGGTTGAAGTTGAGTGCTCTGAATGTCACTTTCGACCTATATCAGGTATGGAATCCTTCTGTCATATTCTGTAGATCTAGTTCATCATGTAGTTTAAGTTCATCTTCTAATATCACAATTAAATCATGGACAATTATGCTTGCATATTTTGGATTCTGAGTTCAAAATACTTAACATGCTATCAAGCTCTGCACCAGAGTATTTGTCCAACAGTATACTTTTTTCTATTTCATATTTTATATTTGTGGATTTGCATCTGCATGGAGTTGATGCTTATATTGGTAAAACCAAAAAGATACTGACAACAATGTCAAAAAGAATGGACAAAAACAAATGGATTGTTGGTTCTATCATTGTTGCCCTTGTGTTGACGATTTTGTTAAATACTGTATTTCAAGCTCACTCATTGAACATACGATTGTATACTGTGTTCGCTGGAGACTGGTTATTTTATGTGTGATTTTATTTTGTCATTTGGATCTTGATGAATGATGTGCTAGCATGAAGACACGTCCGTATACAAAAGAAGAATCCAAATTAACATCTGTTTGGTCCAAGTGTGTTTAAGTGAGACCCACATTTCTATTGTGATTTATGAATTTAGTGCATTGTGCTTATTGTAAGAAGCCTTTTCTCTTATACTTTGTGACCAAAATCAATAATCCAGGATGAATTATTATTTTTATAAATTTGGTATTTAATTTTAATAAGAAAATGAACGAGTCAATGCTCATTTTTGTGGATAAGATATAGTTTGAAAAGTATTACACTGTATGATTTTCACAATAACTTTGGCTATATAAACTCATACCCAAGTAAAAAAAACTCATGCCGATGCGTAAGTTACATCTATCAAATATAATTCCACAAAGATTAGTTTACTTGTCATTTGTAGTACTATTAACTTTTACCGAAAGAAGAATTTCTTTATGCTATCGCTGAAGAAAGAATTTAAGCTATCACAAAAAAAAAAGAATTTCTCAATAACTGACATGCCTTTTGATTATTTAACAAAAGCTAACCGATTAAATGATGTTCAACTTCTCTTTGTTATGGTTCTTCACGTTCGTCCTCTTTGATTCTACTTGATATATAATAAAAATTGTATGTATGTGTATGATTAATTCAAATCAATCCATAGATAGTATATTTTTAATCTCAAGTTGGTTTACATGTAAAATTTAGTTTAATTGAATTTCTATCTTATTAGTTACTTCCATTTTCTCTTAAATACCCTATAACTTAATAAAATCTAATTTAAAATATGTTTTAATAAATAATTTTTATTTCATATTAAATAACTTGACAGCCGGTTTCCCACGTTAGCGGAGCGGATATAGAACGGCGAGATCTCAGCCTCCCCTTTTTGCACTCAAGCGTCACAACTACATTTTGATTTCTACGAACATTCTAATCCCAACGTCGGTTGGAAATAGGGGTGAGCGTTTGGTTGGTTTGGTTTATCCGATGATGAAATTTGTCGACCCAAACTAAAACCAATAAAAATGAAAACCAAACCAAACCAACCAAATTAAGTTTGGTTGGTTCGGTTGGTTATCTGATTAAACCAAACTAAAAATGTTTTACAACCTTTGTGTTTGGAATATTTACTATAATTTAAAATAAATTATAAATACATGATTAGATTATTATTATTTATGATTTTTATGCTTTCTAATATTAATTTTGACACATAGGTGATGATTAAAATTTACTTCAATAACTAAACTAACCTAAAATATTTATTAAAATTTTACAACCTCTTTTTCGTCCTTTTTCTCAACTCGCCCAAACCTATCATCTTGCCTTTCCTCTTCTCAAATAATCAGCCACCTAGCTCCACCTCTTAAATCCAGACCTCCCCCACCTTCTCCTCCTCCACCTGAACTACCGCCGGTGCCTAATCCGCCGACCTCTCTCCCGTCATCTAACCCTAATCTTGCTGCAGGAGCCTCGCAGAAGAAATGGTCTAGTCACTTCGAATCTAAGCCAAGAAATGCTAGATCGTACACTCCACCGCCAATGAAACTCGTTTTCAAGGGCAAAGCTATGCAGCCAACGGAAGATATTTTTGTTGCTGTTGAGAAGCAGTGGAAGGGATATGTGGTTGGCCACTTTCTAGATAGTCCTTTACCGTATACCACGGTAATCAATCGCCTGAAATATGTTTGGAATCCCTCAGGAGGTGTCAAAATTAGATCTACGGGTAAGGTTGTCTTTTTCTATTTCGATAGAGATGAAGATAGGGATAAGGTTCTTCAGGCCGATCCAGTGCTGATACAAAATAAACTATTCATTGTTCGTCCTTGGGTTTCTGGCTTAGGGGATTTAAACAAATCTGTAACTTCTGTGCCAGTGTGGATTAAAATCACTAATCTACCTCTCTACGGGTTGTCTAAGCAGGGAATTTGTTGGTTAGCTATGAGAATTGGAAAATTCTTATGTATGGATCTATCAACCGAGAGACTTGACAGACTAGAATTCGCGAAATGTATGGTTGAAATAACACCTCAAGATGAATTACCTAATGATTTTCTTGTTGTGCTACCTGATGGTACCGAGCAAGTTGTGTACGTTACATATTTGTGGCGACCAGAGGTTTGCATGAAGTGTGACTGTTTCGGCCACTCTACTTTCAACTGTGAGAAACAAAAGGAAGCTACTGTTAAGGAAACTATTAGAAAAGAAAAGGAGAGAGGGCAGGTTGATAAAGCTGGCGAGCGACGACAATTCAGAAGTAGATTCAGTACTGTTTCTCAAACTACAGATAATTCTACTTGGCAGAAGGTTATTGGGAAGAAGAGTGTTCTAGCTTGAACGCCTCGGAAAACTAGTGTTGAGAAAGGAAAAGAGGTTCTATGCGAAGATGACACTTATACGACTCAGTATTCTGCCTTACAGGAAGATATTCTAGAACTTGAAGAAGAGGAAGATCGTGAGGAAGGAGAGATCAGACAAGTGCATGAACTGCTTTCACGTGCTTTCCCAATCTCTAAGGATAATAACGCCAGTGCAGAAACTCTGCTCAAGGCATGTACTGTTAAGCGGTTTGATAGTCCTGCTGCTATAAACGAAACTGGTCCTGTCGCTGATCATGTAGGAATTGATTTTCCTATAATTAATGCGTGTTCGGGAAGTTTGGCTGTTTTAGTAGCGGAAAAAATAATCCAAGAAGGCCGGATGAAATGTCTAAGGAAGAAAGTGCACTACAATATGGAATTCAAAGCCGAAATGGGAACAAGGAAGGAAACATAGAGGAACAAGGTGTTAACCAAGTTATGCGCACTAACAGAGATGATAATAACCTTGACTCCTTCTTGAGATCGAACTTTGACTGTGTAGATCACAGTAGCAAAGTGATCAAGAGGAAAACGAAAACGAAGGATAAAGCTAAATGCAGGGTAGAAGACAAAGGGGTACGCGAGTCTATTGAGGAGTTGCGTGCTGAAATAAAGAGTGGTAAGTTAGATCACTTTATATGTGCGGAGAAATTAAAGCTTATGGACATTATGATCTATAATTACAACTCTATGGAGGTGTATGCTTCTGAGTGGGAAAAGATGGGATTAATTCAAAATGAAATAACTGTGTGCAAGCCATCGTCGTCGGGGCTCAAACCAGGTTTTCTTAACCTTTGTGTTGATATTAGTTCCTCCAAACCTGCTTGTAAAGTCAAGTCCTCTTCCCCTCTCTCTATAAACAAAGAAAGCGAAAAAACCATGAGGAAACCGGGCCCTTATGATCATATTCAACCCCCTCCTGCTTTTAAAGTGCCTCCGGACCCAATCATCAACTCGCCGACTTCTGTCCCAACTTCTGGAAGGTCGACTGGAAGCAATCATAATACGAGAAGCAAGAAAATTGAGCTTCTCAAAGGTCTTAATGATGATATGGGATGAAGAGATGAGAGCTTTTTTCTTTGTAAGCAATTCTTTATGACATGTTTTAGGAAGTCTTTATTATGCAATATAACTGTAGGTCAAATCTAGGTAAGTGGTGTGCTTAGTTGTGGTATAGCTGGTATGTGTACTGCATATCACCTAGAACTCTTTGTATTTTATCGTGTAATGAATAAAGAGTGTTACAGATCACTTTAAAACCGGTAAGCCTTGCAAACAAAATATATAGTAAAAGTTCGGTTAATTTGGTTAAACCAATAACCAAACTTAATATTTTTCCGGCCGATTACAAACCGATTTAATTTCAAAACCGAACCAAAATAAACTGGTTTGGTTGGTTTATTTGGTTTAACCGAATAATGCTCACCCCTGGTTGGAAAGATATCCACGGTCAAAAGTTTATAACAGATTCCACCGCCACCATTTTCTATTCCCCGCTAACCCTAACCTCAAATCGTGTTTCCCTATGTTCGTCCTTTCTCCTTCACTCCGTGGTTGACGGCTGTGGTTTCTCCCCTCCTTTTCAACCTACCAGTCTCTTACTCCGATCTACAGCAACTTCCTTTTTTCTCTTCGTTCGCGCCTACAAACCTCCGTTGACCCCTTCCATTCGACAGCACACAGTTTGACATGCCCCACTGCCCTACCTTGAAAAATCTCCTTTGCCATGGTACAATATATCATAGACCAGCTGCTGACCGCATCTTCTGCACTGGGATTTGGATTCAAATAAGATGCTGTCACTTTACAAGTACCGAGTGCTCTCCTTCTTCTGATTGGAGATAAAACTTGGTATGATTCTTTGCTCTTCCAACATTAAATGAGTTTTCTGACCTACTTCATTTTACCTACTTGCAATTTTCTGACATGTTTGGACTGTTTGCCTAATTTAAGATGTGTTTATATTCCGTTCATTGAATTAAATCATTAATCTTTAAAATACAAGTAGGAATTTTACTGTTTTACTCCGTTGTTACCTATAAATTCATAGCAAACACAAGTTTCATGATTGTGTACCACATATTGAATCTCCAATTTCAAATTTCAGTATTTAAAAAAAATGCCATTTGATAAGGTAGAAAAGCATGAGTGTAATTTCTTGCTATAATATGTGATTTGTGAGAAAATTACTAATCATATAGTTCTTATTTTTTAGTGAGTGTTCTTAGACCTACAAGTAGTTTTTCGAACCATATCTGTTCTTATTACCTGATTTAGAGCTCAGCTATTAGGTTTGTTTTAGATATCATCATTTTAATGCAGTTGTGATAGTTCCTTCGACTTCCTGAACTTAGCTGTTCAAATAACAATGTTCTGTTTACTTTAATTAAAAACAATGATTATATTCAATTCTAGAGCTGCTGTAATTTAATATTCATGCTTATTTAGGAGCTAGATTTCTTAAATCTAATTCTTTAATTTGTTGTTCATATCTTTATTAACTCAGTTTGTATTTTATACAGCAAGTAGTTATTGAACCGTAAGTAGTTATTGAATTATCAATAATCTACCAGTGAGATAAAATTACTTTTGAACTTTGTTTAGGATGGAAATAGAATGTGGTCCATGGTTTTTAAATATAGCAGTTTTACATGGGAAATAAGACGACTAAACATGCATCAGCTGGCTGAGGCTGTGTTAAGTTTCCAGCTCTTTCCCAATGCCAGCTAATTAGAATCTTCGCACATCGCCTAATTTGTGCACTAAACCAGTTGCTATTATAATATCAGATGTACTATTGTTCATGCCCTTTTTGTACAAAAAATAAGATTTCGATTGTTGGTTTCTTTTAGTTTCCCTTGAGTTGGGACGCTAGAACGATTATGGTTCTAAAGTGGTTGTCTTTAGCATCACCTGTTATTTGTTCACCCGCTGAAAAATTTCTAAATAAATCATTGAGTGCTTGATTAACTTCAGAGTTGCAGATTGAATAAACTATTCATTCAAATAAAATCATTTATTCACCCACTACCAAATTTTATTCCATTTCTGTTCATTTTTAAGTCGATTATGTGCTTCTTTTACATGATTCATTGCTAAACCTTAATCTATTAATTTGGTGAAATGAACATTACTTTTACCCATTCTTCTTTAAAGTTCATTGTTTTTCAAATATTTGGTTTCTACCAATTGAAACTTAATTGATGTCCATTGATAGTATAATTTGACATTAATTGTGGTTGCCGTTAATTTGAGACAGCCTGATCTAATGCCATATTTGTCTTATATTAAAGGCAACTTCCTATATTGTTTCCTACACAGTGATGTTTTTCCCTCAAATTGGTTTCTACAAATTCAAACTTAATTGGCATCCATCTGTACTATAATTAATTATGATTGTCCATTATTTGAAACTCAAACCTGATTTAACACCATATTAGTCTTCTTTTGCATATAGTCTCATCTGTTATTTCCCAAAGATTGACGATTTTTTTCCTCAAATTGGTTTCTACTAATTTAAAATTAATTGATTTTCATCAATCTTATAATTTGACTTCAATCGTGATTGCCATTAATTTGAGGCGTAAACCTGATTTGATACCATATTTATCTTATTCTAGAGGTGGCTTCATATATTGTTTCCTGAAGAATTTCGTTACGTGGATTTTTGTTTTCCTTTTAAAAGGCATCTGTATCTTTTTTACGGGTTAATTTGCTTACTTTGACATAGCTATTATTGTTGATGCTTTTTTTTCATCACATGCCCTAAATAACTGCAATCATTCTTTTGCTGTGAGTATATAATTAATTACCTGAGTTTCATTTATTAAATTTTGCACTATGAACGCAACAATTTTTTTTTATGGGACATGCCCTTTTTTGCAATTGGGGTTGGAAGTTGGAACTCTTCTCCTTAATTATTACCTTCTCTTACTACTACAACGTACGCTGCTATTGTTGCATATGGAGCATCACATTACATGTTCATACTCGAATAAATTTTACATGTACTTACCAAAAATGTTAAAATATGCAAAAGAAAGACTTACAGATATATGCCATAGGTTTTAATTTATTCTTGGCATGCCATTGAGTATTAGTTTACTATCTTAAGTTACATGCCCTGATAATAAATTTTAATTCTTTTCTAACTGGACACCGAAGTTATTGCACATAAATAAGTTTTTTATTTGCTTAATGATGTGGTTATTTATATAAACTGATTAATTTGTGTCGTTCTTTAAGATTATTTAGACAATTTGTTTGACTATTGTATTCTAATTAATAAGAAAGAGAAGGTAAAGAATTATTTCATCACACATATACATATTAAACACGTACCTCTTGCTTTTCTTTTAATTTGTTTTACTAAAGTATTATAATCTGCAAAAATAGAGTTGTATGCAAATGTATTCTACTTATGTTGTCAATGCAACCTTTGATTCATAAAACATACCCCTATTTGTTCATGAGTGTATTTTTATGTATGCAGTCAGACCATTGTAGTCTATAGCGCAAGGCTTGCGCTATAGCGCGCGCTATTGCATTCATTTAAAAAAAGGTAATCAATTACATTTTGCCGAACTTTTTTTTTTTGCATATTTTACGTCATATGCAAACCGTTCAAGACTCCAAATGCAAGCACTACCATGCTTCATGCATGTATTAAATATATTTTTATGTAAAATGTAATTATATTACAGAAAATTTGATAAGCTCATACTGTACATTCAAAATAATTGATGGATATAATAAATTTGTATCTTACAAATTGAAATTTATTCTTATAATTGTAAGCTATAATGAAATTTATTTTTGTTTGTCAATCATGGTAATACAAAACTCTAAGAAAAAATGCATGAAAATACACTTTTGTACAGAATGTATAAAAAAAATCTACTAACATGTACTAAGAAAAAAATTATAAAAAAAAATTGTAAAGTGAAAATAAGATCAAATGAAAATAATATATGGAGTCTACAATAACAAAATTCAAATAAACAGAAGTTAAAACGTGATTCAAGTGTACAATAACAAACATAGAAATTATATTATGCTTCTAAATTTTACAACATAGTCGCTAGTTTCATCTAAATCATAATCATTAATCATTATTTAAACGATCGTCAATTTCTTCTTCTTTCGAGTCATACTTTATGGCATTTTTCCTCTGAGCCATAGTTGTGAAAGGCGCGCCGCGGCGTTTGCGCCATTTTTGCTTGCGGCGCGGCGCACATGAAAAGACGCGACAAATGGCGCACAACGTAGAAATGACGCACGACGCAAAATGGCGTGCCTTTTCTTTATTTTACAGTTTTTTTGTTTTTTTGGCATTTCAAACTACAATAATTACTCAACTATAAATACTCTTACCATCACTACAACCACCATCACTACTACTATTACTATTATTATCATAATAACATGAAATGTGAATAACTTTGTTAATATCATTTTTTTTTCAATTATGTGAAAACATAACCGCATCATTATTATTTCCTATTTGATTATCATTGACGAGTTAATAACCTTACAATTATGTAATTGACTTACCTTATAGCATGCCGACATTTAAAACTGACATATGTTATATTATCCAACCTAGTTTAGATTCATTTTAATATTGTTAGAAATATATAATGTAATATATAAAAGATCATAAAATATTGCCTAGCATAGATGTAAAAGCAAATGACTGGGGCTGAGAACCCGTGAACGGTAAATCAAGAAAAGCAGCTTTGGAGGAAGAGAAAGCATTCTAAGAAAATTATCATTCAATCAGCTCCGAAACATACCCTTGGATAGATTTTTTTTTGCATGTGTGAATATGTCCAATATCTATGTACGATTTGTCTGCAACATAAAAATATTTCATGATTTGGTATTTGTTAAAATCAATTGAGCATTATCAGATTCAGATTTCTAGTTTACCAGTAATGTGTTATTGTTTTGGATTTGAAAATTATTGTGCTTGAAATTTTATGCTTTATGTTTTTTTTTTTTTGTAAAATGCATTAAAAAAACTTGTATATGTTTTAGCAAAAAGTATTGAAATTTTTAAATTTTTTTTTGCTAAAATATTAAATTTATTAATTTTTTTTTAAACATGTTAGGGATATATGGCTTTGTTGTTGTATTAAAAAAATTAAACATGCACAGTAAATTAAAAAGGCGTGCGCAAGGGCTCCAGAGACGGTTTGCGCCTTTTTGCGCCGTGCGCCATTAATAACACTGGAGCCATTATAAATACAATAGTGTTGCTATTTTGAGCTTAATTCACTGTCCAAACATTTAAAAAAAGGCAAAAAATAAAATAAAATTTTGCGCGCTATTCATAGCTATGATAAAATACCGTAATATTTTTGCATTATAGGGAACCCTTGCGCTATTATAAGTACAATAGCACAAGCACTGCGCTATAGCGCGCACTTTGATAACACAGAGTCAGACACTCATAACAAGAAATTGTATCAATGGAAATGGAGTTTAGTCGCGTGATAAAACAAGCCCTGTTTATGTGCAGTCTACCCCTGTCAATGAAACAATATTCAGATTCTCTACTTATGTTCAGTCTATCCCAATGAATGAAGCTGTATTCGGACTCATACTTTCTTTATGGAAGCAATTCACACTAAAATTAGCCCACCCGCGTTTGAAAGATCAGCTTCATTTTTTTATCATTGTAGAAGATAATAGATACTATTTATTTTTGAATTTTTTCTAGAACTTTAGTGACTTTTTATATGTATTGAAAAATAGAATTATTGTCCATAATTATGCAGTCTCTTTGTCATCGTTACCCATATTTTGAGTTATAGCTCTTATATGACACACACATAAGGTACATATCTAATTTGAATGGTCAAAAATAGAATTATATAGTACTTGAGGATTTCAAGATTTGCTTATGGGTTCGTGTCATATTATTTGTGTTACATGAATTGTAAATATATTTTTCCCTGGATTAGATACATACAAACAATGATTTCAATATGAGATTCAAATCGTAAATCGTAAAGTTCAAAATTTGAATCGAAACGGGATTCAAATCGTGAATCATAGATTCCAGCAGGATTCAAATAATAAAAGACTCCAACAAATAGTAAAACAGGAAAATGGTTACTGTTTGCTAAGTAAAAATAATATTACTTTTCAGTCGCATGCATGAAATAAAAAAGGTATTACTTTTCATGTTTACTAAGTAAAATTAATATTACTTTTCAGTCCCATGCACGAAGTAAAAAAGGTATTACTTTTCACTGTTTGTTAAATAAAATAATATTACTTTTCACTCGGATGAAGTAAAAAAGGTCTTCTTTTCGTTCTACAGTCAAAATAACTTTTCATTTGCCATGAGCCAACAGCAAACACCAAACAACACTAAATATAAGAGAGCAAACAACAAAACCTGGATATAAGCGAGCAAACAGCACTACACAAACAACACTTTATTTAATCACTGTAGAAGTTTCGACTTCGTCCGCAGGTTAAAAAAAAAAATAAGAAGAAAAAAAGGAAAGATAAGAGAGAACGAGAACGAATACCTCTCCTTCCACTGTTTCGCTTCGCTACAGGTTTCTTCTTCTCTCTCTCTCTTTTTTTTTCCCTTCTGGCTTGTATACTTTCAGCTGCTATTCTTGGATTTCTTCAATTTTTTTTTTCAGATTTCCAATTTTCGCTTCCTGACCAACATGAATACGGAATCACGATTTCAAATCAGGGTTCGATATTTTCGATTTTAGTTTGACACGTACGATTTTCACCGATTGCGATTCAAACTAAGATTTGAATCGGGAAGGTTGCATTTCGATTTGAAATGCGTTTCAAATCGTATAATTTTGCGATTTTTGAATTCACTGCATACAAACACTCTACTTGGGGTTACATTTCCTATATACATAGAGACACATCATGATAATTTAAATTACATGAAAATAAAATGCTCATACAAGAATTTTAATTCAAAATTAAAATTATATAAGATAATGACAATAACTTTTTTTTTATACCATAACTCTTTTAGTTATACTCTTTTATTGATGACCCAATACAAGTGCGTAAAGCCATGTTTTTTCTCAATTGTTTATCACCAAATTTGTAAAAGATCAATTTATTTATAATTTTAATTTCTCAGTATAACAGTACTTGGAGGTTTATGGTTTGTTTACTGCTACACGTAGCTGTATTGTTGCACATTATTACCACTACAACTATTTATGTTACTAAGCATTATTATATACCTCTATTGATTAATAGTCATAGCTGTCTATCATACTTTTGGATTTATACAAATTTATGGATATTTATACATTATGTGTCCCTAAAGTTGACACAAGACCAAAAGCTATGTGCATAAGAAGATTGACTATATCGGTCAAGTAAACTTCAAAAATAAAATGCAATTGTTTACAATAATCTTCTAACTAATGCTCCATAACATATTGAATATGTCACCTATGTACCATACTTTGACCGCTTGGTACTTTTTGGTGTATATTTTTTTGTCCTTCCAAGCTATTAGTTACATTTTTTCCCACTTTACTTTATTGTTTCTTACAAAACCCAAATTTATCTCTCTTACAATGTTCTAATTTCTTCTCATATAATTTCACATCATAACCCTGCTATTGTTATAGTTTGGATTTCATGAATTAAGTACATATGTAATGATTTTCTAAAGAAGTTATACATTTTTCGTATTTGTCTTTATCCAAGTTACCTTCATCCCTTTTTTTGTGAATATTTAATTTAGTTTTTGTCTGTACTTTGTTTTCAGATGTTAAAAAAGTTACCTATATTCTTATCAGTAGATTTTGAGACAATTCTAACAAATTCATCCGCAATCATTTCGCAAACAGTATATTTTTGCTTCATGGTCTATCACTGCATTGTAAAAAAAAAAAAGCACCCTTAACTATCTTTCTTCTGCAGTAAATGGATCTTAGGTTTCGTATTAAACTATTATAACACTGTAGGTTAGATAACTGTACACATACATTAATTCCATAGTTCACAAAAATTTATAGCAAGATATATAAATGCTGAATGAAAATAAAAAATAAAAAATAAACAACTGAAAACATGCAAGTAAAATGGATATAAAAGTAGCAAGTAAAATGATTTTGGTGTAAAAGAATAATTTTATGGCACATGCTACTTATCCATGCTCTTAACCTGACTTAAATCTCCGTGGAAGATGACACTCAAAAGGAAATAGTTCTATTATGTAGGTTTGTTGTATGGGTTTGTGAACCATTAAGCTTTGTATTTCACTATGTAAATTTCGATTAAAATATATATGTGCTTCATATAAATATAAGTTTATGACTAATGCCACTAGATGAATTTTGATTAATTTTTGTGGCGCTTTTGGAACATACTTCCATTTTTTAATTTGTTTCTTCTGACCTTGGGTTTGAAATTGTTCTGTATACTCATCTATATAATGGTTTATTTTGGAAGAACGGCAATGGATCTCTATTGTGAAGGCGCTTGCCTAGACGCTAGCCATAGTTGTGAAAGGCGCGCCGCGGCATTTGCGCCATTTTTGCTTGTGGCACGACGCACATGAAAAGGCGCGACAAATGGCACACGGCACAAAAAGACACGCCTTTTCTTTATTTGATAGTTTTTTGTTTTTTTGGCATTTCAAACTACAATAATTATTCTACTATAAATGCTCTTACCATCACTACAACCACCATCACTACTACTAACATGAAATGTGAATAACTTTGTTAATATCTTTTTTTTTTCCAATTATATGAAAACATAATCACATCATTATTATTTCCTGTTCGATTATCATCAACGAGTTAATAACCTTACAGTTATGTAATTGACTTACCTTAGCATGCCGACATTTAGAACTGACATATGTTTTATTATCCAATATAGTTTAGATTCATTTTAATATTGTTAGAAATATATAATGTAATATATAAAAGATCATAAAATATTGCCTAGCATAGATGCAAAAACAAATGAATGGGGCCGAGAACCCGTGAACAGTGAATGAAGAAAAGCAGCTTTGGAGGAAGAGAAAGCATTCTATGAAAATTAACATTCAATCAGCTCCGAAACATAACCTTGGATAGAAAAAAAATTGCATGTGTGAATATGTCCAATGTCTGTGCACGATTTGTCTGCAACGTAAAAATATTTCATGATTTGGTATTTGTTAAAATCAATCGAGCATTAAATTTATCAGATTCAAATTTCTAGTTTACCAGTAATGTGTATTACTATTTTGGATTTGAAAACTAGTGTGCTTGAAATTTTATATTTTATGTTTTTTTAAGTGCATTTTTTTTACTGCATATGTTTTAGCAAAAAAGTTGAAATTTTTATTTTTTTTGTTAAAATATTAAATTTGTTAAAATAAAATAAACATGCGCAGTAAATTAAAAAGGCACGCGCCATTTGCCACGCCATGCGTCAAGGCTCCAGAGAGAGTTTGCGCCTTTTTGCGCCGTGCGCCATAAATAACACTGACGCCATCGCTAGCCTTAGGCTTTTTAACGGTTCAAGGTGTCACTCATACTTGAGGCACCAAAGAGGCGCTCAAAGTGCTGAGCTCTTGAAGCTTGAATCGTTGGAAAAAGCGAGCTTTTTAAATTGATTTGGAGAGAATGAAATATCTGCAATTTCTGCCCACAATTGACTCTTTTAGTTCAAAATCAATCTCTACTTATCTCAAATCGGTCTGCGAAAAAATAATTTAATAAAAAAGGAAAAATGGTCCAGCCATTGATTTGAGTCTCGATTTGCTGCTTGCTGGTGCAGCCGTCAAAAACTTCATCATTCCAAATGTTGATAAACTTTCCTTTTTAAAATCTAATCTTGACCATATTGAATACTTTAAACCAATTTAAACATAGCTGAAGTAGTTATCTAAAGTTATTTGAAATGAATTTAAATTCTTGTTTCACCTAAATCCTTAATCGACCGATCTAAATTATTCTAACTTATTTATATCTGACTTTAACATACGTTTCAGAACTTTCTAAATTTGACTTTCAATTTTAAACTGAATAGAACAAATAAAATATTTTATATTTATTAAACCAAATCTTATTTATGTATTTAGTTATTGGTCTTTGAAATTTTAATTGTTATATTTCAAAATTTTAAACTTGACTTTAATTTAACTTTTAAATTACTTTATAATTTAACCGTTAAAATTCTTTTAAAGTTTTAAACTTGACTTTGATTTAACTTACAAAATTTAAATTATTTATAATTTGAAAATTGAAAAATTTCCATGTACTTATCTATCTATATAGAATGGATCTTTTGGGAAGAATATGGACCTTTATTTACCCAGGCAACTCGCGTAGGCATGCCAAAAAGGTGCTGGTCAGAAACTTTTATGGGATCAAGGAGCTACTCATGCTTGAGGCACCATAAAGGCGATAAATGCACTAAAGTTGAAGCTTAAGGCACTAAAAAGGCTGTTTTTTTTTTTCAATTTGAGGAGAATGAAAAATTTGCAATTTCTGGCCAAATTTTGCAAGAGGGTAATGATTTGGGGAGAATGAAAAAGGCTAGCTGTAGAGTGTTTGCTTCACCTTATTATCATTATTAACCATTAATTATATACAAGACGGTAATCATTACCTTCCTATAGAATTTGGGACTAACAACATTAATTATTTAACCATTAAACATCTACTGCCTTCAAAATCTGCAATATCTAGGCGATTAATCTAAAAAAATAGTACTCTATCTTCTAATATGAATGTCAAAATAAGCTACAACATTATTTCGAGGCAAACGTTTGCGAAATAAGCTTTATTGCACTTAAGTAATTAGCTTACTGAGGATGAGCATATCACAATAATTAATAAAATAGTGATTCAAGAAGTGTGTTAATATTCATGTAATTATCTTGGAAGTGTTATTATCTGAATTTGTTAGCACTCATTTCAATCATAATACTGCATTAAAATCAATTAAAAATAGTCTGGATATTGCATTTGTAAAAGTGTGCGTGCACACACACACATACACACTCACACATTAGAGAGAGTGTGAGAAATTCTATTTGAACACGACGTTGATACAAAACTGGACACAACAAATCTTAATCATTAGATCTGCCCTTGAATTTCACTATCACATAAAGACAAATAAATCTAGTGATAAATTTGCAATAGTGCGTTCAATGCATGCGAGCGCACGCATGCGTGCCCGTGCAAATTCTTTAACTTAAATTTCATATATAAATCAGTAGTCTTTGTATTAAATGGTAGTGTATTCTAAACTATCAAATGTGGATGGAATTCAAGTGGATCAAATTCTAATACCATAAACTCGATTTTAGTACATTAAACGTATAATGATAGGAGAGAGAATCATAATAACATTTTAACAAGCATAATAATGGTGGACAACAACGTATTTCTTGCTTTTTTCATCTAATTACATCAAGATACAACCATTTGGTATAGAATTTAAAACATAAGAAGACAACCTAAAAATACAAGCATTCAAACTCGCATATTCAGGTCAAAAAGAATGATGACGCAAAGCTACAAGTTACAGTTGCATTCAAACTCGCATATTCAGGTCACAAAGAATGATGATGCAAAACTACAAAGAATGATGACGAAAACCTAAATTTTCTTAACAACATTCAACCTTTAGCTGCTAGGCTTACAAGATCAACAAACTTTGCCGAAAGAAATGATTCAACTTTTGGACCCCCTCCCTTGGGGATGCATATTTAATTCCAATGACAATTGCCAAGCTGTCATGGATGCAACCAAATAGAAGCCTTTCTCTATGCCAATACTCTAAACGTCTAAATTTGCGCCTTGTGCTCCCCCTCTTGCCATCTTTCTATAAGGTGCTTGCACCTTCAACACTATGCCTTATGTTGTTAATCTTTCTTTTGTGAGGGTGTGGAGTTAATTCATTTGAAACTGTCTAAGAAGGTACATGATAATGCTCATTATTTGTGACAGGTTAGATATGCTGATTTTCTGAAGGTTGATTATTGTCGTCGTCCATTGCTTTGGGAGTGTGCTGGTTGGTGTCTACAGGACACAACTCTTCTTCGGAAATTCTATTATCTGGAATCTGTATATTATAATCTATCTGCAAATCGCCATGGTCTAATATACACTGTTTCTTGCTTTTGCGGGGGTGTGGAGTTAATTCATTTGAAACTATTTGGGATGGTACATGATAATGCTCTTTGTATCAGGCGAGATGTGCTGATTTTGTGTAGGGTGATCATTATCGTCGTCCATTGCTTTGGAAGGGTGCTGGTTGGTGTCTGCAGGACAACTCTCCTTTGAAAATTCTGATATACGGATATTTTTTGAAGGAGAGTTGTGTTCTGCGGACACCAACCAGCACCCTCCCGAAACAATGTACGACAATAATCAACCTTCAGAAAATCAACACGTCTCGCCTGGTAAAAAATAAAGAGCATTATCATGTACCATCCCAGACAATTTCAAAAAAATTGCTAAAGCTAACAATAGAGAATCCATGTTGTGAATATTATGACATAACAATTACTACTCCGAATCTCAAGACTTTCATATATTACGGAATGCATAGTTTTGGAGATTCAGACTTCAACCCAATGGATTCTTTTATCGACTTCTCATCACTATCTGATGCCTTTATTTGTGCAATAAAGTTGTCTGAGCTTGAGCATGACTTCTTAAAACTGATGTATGATCTCAGGCATGTCGAAGTTCTTACCGTCTGTACATACGCTTTATGGGTACTTCTCTTCTTTGCATGATTGAATATTTTAATAGTCTTTCAAACTTTTATTAGTATTCATTCTCAATTCATTATGTGGACAGTGTGTAACTTATCGGGATCAAATGGAGCAGCTGCCAATAAGTATGCAGAATCTGAAAGAATTGCAACTGCTTGCACTGACCTTGAATGCATGTATGGTTTCTTTAGGCTATGTCCGAGTCCATTCATTGAAAAATTGTTTGTTCAGGTTGACACCGTGACATAACAAAAAATACATATACAAATGGAGAAGTAAAAGATCGATTTGTAATTGTTTGCAGCTTTCAGGGTACGAAGGAGGAGAGTTGCCTGTTCGTCTTAAAAATGAAATGAAAGATCCACTAAATGTATATTTAGTCATCTGAAAGTTGTCGTTATATGGAACTTTTTAGGATGTGAGGGCGGGATGAGACTGGTGAACTTTTTACTAGAGAAGGCCACTAATTTAGAGTATATAGTGCTGATCATGCATCCTAAATTTACTGATCAAAGCAAGAAAGTAGATGGGAGTATTAACTGTGTATCTGAAGTTGCATGTGCATCAAAGAAGATGGATGATTTGAAGAGTTTAGGTGATGAAGTGCTAATGTTACCTAAAGCATCAGCTCATGCAGACATTCTATTGTTTGAACATGAAGAAGGTAACGTGTATTGGAACCCAACTCATAATGAATACTTTGGAGAGTACTAGCTAATCGTCATGATATAACTTGTCAACTTTGCTAGTAATAATCACCTGATGTTCACGTATGTGTAAGTTATTCCTACTCTACTTTTGTGCTACATACATTACTGTATGATTATGTATTGTGGTATGTTTCTTGTATGAGCTGCATTACTGTCTGATGCCTTCAATTACAATATGTTTAAAGCTTAAAATGGCTGATTACTTTTCTATTTTGCATTATACTGCCGTTAGGCTACAAATGACTGTAGTACGCCTATTGTTATTGAGTCAATGTACAACCTCAACATGGCCGAGTTATCAATTTCCTGTCTGGGATATGCGCTTGGAATCATAGCCCATACATTAAATTTGATACATGTTAAATCTATGCTGAAGATGCCGTGTGAGAGGTGGCATGAAAATAAATTCTAGTGTAAAGCAGTGGTAAAAAAATACATGGAAACTTTTTCAATATAATCATGTCTCATGTATGCGTAACGAGAATAAATTCCACCTCAAGCATTTGAAGGCGTGAGATTGTTCGGCCTACATTAAGATGTTGATACAAACAAACATGCAATAGCCTTGTCTAAGCTCATAAGATATCTAATGAATATTATGTTACATATTTTCTATAACACTAATGATGTTATTATTTCTCAACACGTGTTTTTAAAAAATGAATTTTTATCAAAAGATATTAAATGCGAAATTATAAACTTTGATTAGATTCGTGAAATTAAGATAGAGACTGAGATCATAGGAGAGTCAAATTCAGCATTATACGAAAATATGCAATGTGCTTTAAGTTTAAATTAGTAATCTCATGCATTAGAAATGAACTATGGTTTTGTCGTTGATGAAGTGGAGATTATGTCTTGAAAGGTGATACTCCCCTTCTTATAACTAGCCAACCACAAAGAAAATTGTGTGTGGGTTTTAAAAAAATTACCGTATTGATTTATTATTAGGTCTATGAAGTCTAATTTATTTAGGGTATTGTTATTCGCACTCCAAAATTAATTAAAGATGATTCATTTTTTATTTTTTTATTTAAATTTATTAAGGGGAGGACGTTAGAAAGTGACACTCCCTTAAAACTAAATTATTATATGGCCAAACTACACTTACCTTGGTAATTGGGGCATGTGTTTATCAATTGTTACTGACACTCCATTTTTTGTTAAAGGGGGACTCAGTTGAAATTTGGTAAGATGCTGCCGAATTTATCAGCGGAATTCGGCGGGGTATGTCGAGTTTAGGTATAAAATCGGAGAAGAGCCGCTGAAAATGATTAAAATGAAAAGCGGTGGGGTATACCGAATTTTGTTTTTGAACATGATTCCCTTAAGAAAAACTGAAGTGTTAATAACAACAACCAAGAGGTAAAGTAGGGGTATTTTCGTATACTAATTTTTGTGTTTAGTACGTCTCATAACAATTCTAAATATGACTGGAGTGCCTTTAGAATTGACCATCCCTTAACAAATTTTGGTGTGCGAATAACAATGCCCTTTATTTAAAACATCTCTAAATTTAATTTAAATAAAATCATATATTTCTTTCAAATTTGTAAATTATCAATAAAAATCTATTCAATTTATATGTAAGTATGCACATATATATACATATGTGTGTGTGTGTATGTGATATATATATATATATATATATATTAGAAAATATTGTATAAATAAATGTAATTATTAAACGCAAATATGATTTAGAGTATTTATATAATTATAAAATTTTAAAATAAATAAAATTTTATTGTTATTCCAAATTGAATGTAAAACGTGTCCAAATTTTAATATAACTTTACAATTTATACTATATTGTAATTTCTGGGTCAGGCTAGGAGGGCGTAGAGAGCTCCTCACTGATTTTGAACTGAAGGGTCGCAAATATAATTCCGTACTCAGGATATTTTCCCCTTTCACTAGTGAGACCCACTTTCTGATATGTTTTCCCCTTTCTCCCATTCTCTTCCTAACCCTAAAAGTATTTGTTTTCTGCGATTTTTGTGAATATACTCTTTAAATCCTGTCGTTTACTATTCATCATGCCTAACGCCAACCCACTTAGCATCAAAATCCCTTGATTCATCAGTCTACGATTTCTGTTAGCTTGATAACTATCCACCCACCATCGTTTGATTCAGGAGTTACCCCATCCACCATCATCTTCACTTCAAGTCTGGTAATAATATTTAGCTTTTTTAGCCTTTCTAAAAGGGATTTTTCTACAGTTTAATTAACATGTTTACTTTTTGAAAGGCAGTTTAAAATTATGTATTTTGAAGTTTAGTGTGTTTTTTTTGGCTTAAAGTACAAGAATTCCTGTTGTCTTGCCCGGAATTTTTGATAGATATAATGCTACTGAATCTTTCGAAATTTTATTTTTATTACATTTGTTTCAGTCTAAATTTGTTTAGTTAGGGACCTAAAGCGCAATTTCAGGAGTTTAGGTACCACTGGCTTTACAGCTTACAATTAATACTTCATCCATGATTTAAGAAGGCTTCGTTTGCTTGACTTTTTATCCTAATTGTATTTATTTTTCAAAGCTAAAACTTAAAAGCATCACAGACACATCATATTAGACTGTTATGAACCAAATATTTTCATTTCTGTTATATCTTTGAATTTAAAGCTTATTATCAAATAGATATGTGTGTCAACATGACTAATGCTTCTTCTGATGCTTCATCCTGTGCAGACTTATTTTTTACCGTTATAATTTATACATGTTTGCCTTGAAGTTCCTTAATATTTAATCATCGTTTTCCATCTGTAATAAAATTAACGTTGATTTTATTTTTGAATCAAGGTCATAATCATCGATATTGAGGTTACTATACTTGAGACCTGCTTGAAACTCCCAACTCATATCAGAACATGATTGCCATTTATGAGTTCTTACTGTAAGTTATTGTATCTAACAACAAAAAAGTGTTTTGATTATCTTTTAGTTACAAATCATGAAAATGCTTTGACAATGAACTTGCAGACTTCTGTTATATTTGGTTTCACAGTTAATGATTATGCAGTCAATCTTCCTCCTTTTCATCGAAGTTTTTGTCTAAATCTTTGTTTTTTCCAAGCTTTTTTCAAATATGAACTTTACAAGTGCATTATATTTTTCAACCGAAGGACACCTTCCTCCACTGCTGTTTATTTTTTCATGACTGAAACTAAAATAGTTTATGTGATGATATTAAAAAAGAAAGTGATAAATATTTTATTTTGGACAATTAAAGATAGAACTTATTTTTCAATGTTTCCAAAATGAAACTTGCTTACCTGAGCATTCTATTGTTTTAAGATTTCAGTCTCATGAATATGCCTTTATTAAGATTTCAATCTCATGAATATGCCTTTATTATTACTTTTTCTTTTATAAGCCTTCCATCCATGAATTTTCTTACATTATCTTTTATTCCTCTCTGCGTGCGCGCGTGCCCCTTTTTTTTATAATCAACGTTTAAAAATGAACTTTGTTTCAGAAAGAATTGATAGATCATTTCATGTAATACATTATGTAAACATTGATTGAGTAGATTCATTTTAAATGCTTATGAATGGTTTTAATATATTTTAATCGCCAATTCTACAAAGTATAATTGTTAAACCAGTTTTATAAATGTTTTACATATATTAATATATGTTTCAACTCACATCTACCATTCATATTGCAGCTATATGTTTCATAAAATCATTACACCTGTTCATTAAAAAATTTATATAAACATTTATATGTTTCAGAGAAGAATCTTCGTATATAATTGCGTAGGTCACTAAAATGAAATAGAAGAATGGATCAGTTTAATTTAGTTTAACCTCAGTGGCATCAAATCAATTCAACAACACAAAAAGGTGATCATGGGCGTCAACCCGATGCAACCAGTTTACACAGACGTCAAATTGATACATTTGGAACTTTTCTTCTCTCTTCGCAACTGCAAGCGAACAATGGTCTTCGAGGTAAGCCTTTACTTTCAAGTTATATGTTTCTTTTATTACTATATCAACCCATATTTGGTTAATGATAGTATGATGGTTATAAATTTATGAATTGATATGCCTCAGTATTAGTTTATAGTTGTTTTCTAAGGCTTTTTACCCATATTAAAAAGATAATTTTTTAAAGTTCTCCTGAGCTCTTTTTTAAGGTTTTTTATGAAAATACTTTAAAAAAAAAATCACTTCTCCTAAGCTCTTATTTTTAACTTCAAAGTAGTTATAGTTTTATATGTGAATTTCTAGTGCTTTTTAGACCAGACTATTTAAAGCAGCTCATTACATAAGTTGTATACATGATTTATGTATGTTATTTTTATCTAGATATCCCCCCTTTTGTCCTGACTATTAATAATATATGCATAATAATGTGAGCATAAAAAGCTAGCTAAGTTTACCTTATGCACATAGTTAAAAAAGTATCTTACTAGCAGAAAATAACACATAATATGTTTTAATTAAAACACAAAGCTTTGCTAATTGTCCTCAAGTAATATATTTATGATCAATTTTCATATTAATTAGAGATCAGTAGTATTTGACATTTCATGTTCGACTCATTATGTGTATATGGCATATGCTTTGTGAATTTGACATCCTTAATTGTTCATTTTTTGAAATAAGCTGTAACATGATCCCTAAATTTAATTAGTAAGCTGGCTCTAATAATAATTTAGTGCAGCAGAAAAATTGGCAGAGGCTGTCTGATTTAAAGATTTCATTATGTAAATAATAACTGTCGTAGAAGTGGAACTTGAATGAAAATGCCAACGTTAATACAAAAATGCGTTAGTTCATTCAAATCCAATATGATATACAATTGTTTTGCACAAAGTCTGGAAATGTTATTTCTTTAACTAAAATATTTAAACGCTTCTGCATTCAGGTTGATTCTTAGGTGCAGATGTTATATATATTAAGGAATAAAGCAAACATATTGAGTAATCTAATTTTTTTGGTTCTTTTAGTCAAATAGATTATTTTGTTTTTGTGATAGATGACCAACCTTATATATTGTGCATGACTGTATGCTGAAATTTCTGATTTTGAAAGGAATTAGACATCGTACATTCAGTTTAGTTTCCCAATACCAGTGAGTATTTATTTGGCTTGTTAAGTGGATACAATAAGAACTTGAAGATGGGATGGTTTAATAGGTCATAAAGTGTTGTTTATGAATGTATATTTCTTTGGTGGCTCAGTTATGTAATATTGTTGGTCGTCATTATTACTCTTTTCACACAGTTTGCTTTGGATGATTTCTTGGATATCAACGTGCAAGTGGAATAAACTCAAAGTTCATATTGCTTTATATTTTATAACTGATGTAAAACCTTCATAATCTACGTGCAGATTTTCAACGTTTGCAAATTCTTTGTCGTAGGATGGTGGACGCGAAGTACGGGCTTACTGATGTTACTCTTTCTTTGAGATCCTCAAAACCATGTCAGTATGATGTTGGAAATTTTTACATGGATGAGCATATTTGTACAGTTAATTCTCTTCAATAAAGAAATATAATAAATTGTAGTAGGCAAGGGCCCGTCTTCACAAAAATATCACCAACTTAAATGTTCTATATGACCTCTTCCTCACTGAAAGTCCTTCTACATAGTTGAGGTAATCTGAATGCGCTTTATATTGATGAGGAAATGGAAATATTTACTTTTTTATCCCTCATTCTAAACATATGTTTAGTTTGTGAGCATTTTCAAGGTTCGATTGTTGGTACTAATTGGACTATGAGCAAACTTTTAATTTTAGAAAATCAATGTTTTTCTTTTTAATATTTTGTAAGGAAATGGCAAGTTGCTGCCTTTATAACCGTAAATCTAACTATTATATTTGATGCAAATACAGCCTATTGAGCTGCCTTTTTGGAGCACCATATCTTCTTCTTGCTTCAGACTTCTATAATGATGCAAATATCACGTCTTTTCATGCTTAACCCGTTCAAATGCATTTTCCAGAAAAATGTTTAGAATTAAAAAAAAATCCGCTAGGAATTGTTAATAAAGCTTGACTTCTGTTTGGCTTTCATAAGGTTTTGTAAAATAAGTATGCATTTTGCTTATTAGTCATTCCCTTATCCTATCGATATTTCAATCATCCATGCTTACATATTATAATTATAAATTGTTGCATTATTGTAATGATATAGTTTGTTGTTTCCAATAAATGAGTCGATTTCTTTAGCATCAAACCATGATAAAGTTCATTAATTTTCTTTCATCCATCTCTCTACCTTATAGCCATCAATCTAATTTTTAACTGCCTACAATGATTATTCACAATATGAATACAAAATGTTATTGTGGGTCTTCATACTTTTACTTCAATGAAGTATCCAATGTAGCCCATGTTTATTTCATACATCTACCACTCCCCCTCGAACAACTGTATTTTATTGATCTAAAGAAAATGAAATATTGATAGATATGTTTTGTTGTACGAGTTAAAACATAGAGTTGAAAGTTTGGGAAATATTGATACACTATAAAAGAATAATATCGTTTAGTAAGAAATGAATAGATAGAGAAATAAAGAAATAGTCACTATGATTTCCATGCGCAGATTAAAACAAGTTAAACGATAACTGCAAAAGGTTAGTTATGACACATACTCGTAGCAGAAGCTCATACTTAGCTTGAATATAATCATTTATGTATTGTACATATTATAACAAGCTTAATCATCTTTTTTTGCTCTCTAATGTATAACAGCAAGTTCCACACTCTAATCCATTTCAAAGGTGAATATATATAATTATCAGCCATGGTGTAATTTCTACATTAGTGGATACTGTCATCCCTTTATTTGTATTTGGGTTGGAAAGATATTGCTACATGTATATAATAATAATAATAATAATAATATAATACAATGATTAATATGGAATTTCTAAGATTATCATGATGGACTCAATATTTAGTTTTGGAGGAATGTATAATTGAAATTTGGGCTTATCAATGACAAAGAATGGTGTTGCGCACACATAATCACATATACACAAATTTGTGCACACGTATAACCATACAGACATGCATACATATGTATGAATGCATCCAACAACTTTGTGAAAGCTTTCTCATCAAACAGGCCTAAATCCAAGATTCTACATGTTTTAGTTCAGAACTGATGGTAAGTTTTGATTCCTCTATGCCAGTTCTTTAGCTTTTCTTAATAAATTTATTGTATTGTTCAATCTTTGATTAATCATTGACAAACATGTAGATATCTCCATGATGTCTGTTTTGAATTTCATTGTAGGTTTGAGTGTAAAAGACAACAAGGTTTTTAATGATGTGCTTCTTCCGCAAAGGTAACCTATTACTCGATCTTCATTTTCCATGGAAATATAACATCTTTAGCCACTCATTCCTTATTTCTATTCGTTTATTTCTAATATGACTGTTGCTTCTTAACTATGTATTGCTCTGTTGTAGAAAAATTAGATGGAAAAAAAAAAAATCACGATATACATAATATATCATTTTTCATGTTCATACATATATGACGTTTGGGACTACAATGTCCTTGAATTCTTCATTATTTATGTTTTTTTAATGTTACCTTTTAAAATACCACATGGTGTTGAATTATAGGTCATTTTGCTTATATTACTATTACTTTGCATAAAGTTTTTACTTAAACCTAGATCCGGACCTTTATATTTGACCATTGGGTATAATTTGTTTTGCAATAAAATGGGTCAATAGATTATTTTTTACTTTCGTTTTTTGTCGGTAGTTCTAAGAAACCTTTCTCGCCCATTGGTCCAAATTCGAGGCTTCAAAGCTTCTGTTGAAGGTGCTACAAATTTATAGAATTCTCAAGAGATTAACAAATTGCATTATGTATTATTAAATAAGCATTTCTTGTTTTATCTAGAGTGTTGTATCTAGAATATTCTAGTAATAAATAACTAGTTTGATGTGCCTATAAATATGAGAAGAGACACATAATATCCATGTACTACAACAACAGGCAATAAAGTTGTTGCATTATTAAAACTTTACTTTTAGTATTTCAACTATTCAACTAATTTCTCTACTTCTACTATTAACAGTGGTATCAGAGGAGCGAGGTTCGTTCGCATATTGGGCGAAAAAAATTCCAATCATTATAAGCCATGGCATTTCTATTTCTGTCATCGTTTGTTCTCACAAAAGAAAATTATGAAGAATGGAGCAATAAAAAGAAAGAAGAGCTTTTTTCCAAAGGGTTATGGAAGATCGTTGAAAATGGCTACGAATGGCCAAAAGATATTAAAAATATGATGGAGGAGGAAGAAAAATCATTTACAAGTTTGAGATGGAAAGATCATCAAAGCTCGTGTTGTGATAAGTGAGAACGTCGATGAAGTAGCATGGAATCATATTGCTGGAGAAAGTTCCACGAAAGATCATGGAACTTATTGAAGGAGGTTTATGGTAATAATGTGATGGAGAACATAGAAGAAGAAACTGGATCTGATTTTAAAGAACTAAAAACAACAACTCAATTTGACTTGTCAATACAAGATTCTAGTGATAATCTTAAAACAAAAAAGAAGGTGGTTTTATCAAGTAACAATGAACTTCCAGAGAATAATCCAGCTGATGAATCACTGTTCAAGGTCGACGATGTTGCAAAAGAAAATCAAACTACAAAAAACTGTCAAAGACACGGTCAACAACATTAAGGATATGGGAAAAGCACAAAAGAAAATTATGAAGAATGGAGCAATAAAAAGAAAGAAGAGCTTATTTCCAAAGGGTTATGGAAGATCGTTGAAAATGGCTAAGAATGGCCAAAAGATATTAAAAATATGACGGAGGAGGAAGAAAAATCATTTACAAGTTTGAGATGGAAAGATCATCAAGCTCGTGTTGTGATAAGTGAGAACGTCGATGAAGTAGCATGAAATCATATTGCTGGAGAAAGTTCCGCTAAAGATCATGGAACTTATTGAAGGAGGTTTATGGTAATAATGTGATGGAGAACATAGACAAAGAAACTGGATCTGATTTTAAAGAACTAAAAGCAACAACTTAATTTGACTTGTCATACAAGATTCTAGTGATAATCTTAAAACAAAAAAGAAGGTGGTTTTATCAAGTAACAATGAACTTCAAGAGAATAATCCAGCTGATGAATCACTTGTTCAAGGTCGACGATGTTGCAAAAGAAAATCAAACTACAGAAAACTATGTCAAAGACACGGTCAACAACATTAAGGATATCGGAAAAGAATCTGAAATAGTTGGTCCAAAAGAGGCAAACTCTCTTCCCACCAATACACCCACAGTTGAGCATAACAAGAACGAAAGGATAAAGTTAAAACATAAAAATGCTTCTGTTAAACTTAAAAAAAGGACGCTTCTTTAGTTTATGATAAGAATGAAAAATACCAGAAACCTAATATTTTTTTCCTTGATGATGATATGCTATCGGGAAAATTTCATATGGGAAAGAAAGGACACACACAAGACAAGGATGTAAACTATGATAGTTTACAGGAAGCATCAATTCAGTTTGGTTCTTCTGCCCAAGCTCCTAGTAATGTTAGGCTTTAAAGGAAAAAGAAGAAGGTTGTATCAAGTAATGACGAGTTTCCACAGAAGAAGATAATAAAGGAAGTCCGGATGATATCTCTATTTTTACCGAAACATGTAAAATATAAAGATTGGATAGCAAATCAGCAATAGCAGTGACAAATAATTGTTGAAGTTTCTGAAATTTGCATCAAGGAGGATTGTT
This sequence comes from Allium sativum, assembly GCA_030737875.1. Taxonomy (NCBI): domain Eukaryota; kingdom Viridiplantae; phylum Streptophyta; class Magnoliopsida; order Asparagales; family Amaryllidaceae; genus Allium; species Allium sativum. The sequence goes on from CM060913.1 coordinate 66,783,434, forward strand.
GAATGTGCTACAAATTTCTAGAAATCTCAAGAGATTAACAAATTGCTTTATGTATTATTAAATAAGCATTTCTTGTATTATCTAGAGTGTTGTATCTAGAATATTCTAATAATAAATAATTAGTTTGATGTGTATAAATATGAGAAGAGGCACATTATATCCATGTACTACAACTATAAACAATAAAGCTGTTGCATCATTAAAACTTTACTTCCACTATTTCAACTATTCAATTATTCAACTATTTTCTCTACTTCTACTATTAACAGCTTCAATACAAATAGATGATAAGATTTTAGCACTCGAAATCAAGGCTTGACTTTTTTTTGAAAAATTAAGTTCATCCTTCAATGTATAGTCTGTCAAACCTTATTATTTGCCCTCTTTTGAATTTCAACCTGTGAACATATTGCTAGCAAAAAGAATAACAAGGCTTAAACACTGATTTATAAATGTCAAATTTTATGCTTGAATAGACTGTTGATTCTTAATAACCTATCTTAAAAAATATCATATTATATTTTACTGTTTAATATCCATTTTTTTGGGCTAAATATGACATGTTTTGCTACCTTATCTTTATTTTGGATTTGTGTGCTTATCATCCTATTTTTAGGTATCTGACTTTACTATTTCCTATAGTTATTTAAATATCAATTTTGGTTTGAAGAGAATGCTGCCTTAGCAAACTTTTATAATTATTCCTTGCTAACATTAGAGCTTTAATTGTAAGCGTACACTTTAGGCCAAGGAAATTGCTTTCCCAGTCGTGCTTTGCGCAACCGTGGAAAATTCGCGAGCCCCACTACAGAAGAGTAGCGACTGTCCATAACACAACTCTTAGGCCAATGTACCTAATTCCTGATCTTAATTTTTAAAACTATATTTTCTTCTGCGATGAAGAAAAATAACAATAAAGTAGAAAAAAATTGCATTTTTTATGTTTTAGAAGATAATAAAAGCATGAAGAACACTCCCAACTTCTTCATTGTTAATGGATTTTCGCACTTGTTAGGAAGTGTAAGTCTTATTCCTTTATTCTTTTATTTTTAGTGCAAGTGAAAAATATAAAACTCAAAATACAAAATAAAACCACGGGGATGCTAATATATTCACTTATCAACCTATGCAACATGTTATTTCAGCCTATCTCTACCGATTCTACGCTTTCACTTAGATCGTATTTGCACTCATGTTCGTTTTTTGCCAAATTCATGTGCAAAGCACGGGTTCGTACTTGCATATATGTATGGACCGCGTTCCGCTACACCTCTTATATTGTGTAACAACCCGTATTTTCAATAACCTGTTATAACATAAATGGAGACAGAATTAAACTGTAAAATCTGAATCAAGGGAAACGGGCTATGCCATTGCGTTCGTCTCGGAAAAATACGCGAAATAGAGTCCGAGTTTTTGAAAATCGGAGTCCGTATGACCAAGATATGGTCTCGCGAAGTTTCACGAAAAATTCCCAAATTAAAGTATACTTAATTAAGTGAAATGGATTGCGCAGAGAAATATATATATATTGATATATATATATATATATATATAATTGAAAATTAAATAAATAAATATGCAAAAATGTTCAAAACAGCGAATTGGGAGAGGGGAATAACCGAACCGGCTGATTTTTGAGGTCGACCCGAGCCCGCTGGGTCGACTAGGGGTTAATCCAGGGTGTTTGACTGTCAACCCGTGGGCCGATTCGCTCAAATGCAGATTTTGCATTTGGATGGTTCTCATGGTTCATCTTTAATCTAAAGGCCCTAGATGGTTCCTACACTTGACTTCTTCCCCAAGACATGCTTTGATGGCTTGGATTGAATCTAGGTTTAATCCTATGGCCTAAAACACTTGCCTAATCTATAAATAAGACTCTAACCTATCCTAAATCCTCATTATTCATTCATGCAACTAAACTATGGCAAAATTTTACCTCTCATGGCCTCCACTCTCTTCATAAAATTTCTAAATGGTTTCTATGAGAGATTTTCCATGCATACAAGTGTTTTCAAGCTTGTATGAGTGTCATTAGCTTGCATTCAAGTCAAGTTTTTATCTTTGCATCATAAAGCAAGGGTTTTGATCATTTTGGCTCAAGGGTTTTTATGTTAGAGCTTGCATTTTGGGTCTATTTGATTGCATAAGGGCTTTGTCATATCTTTTGTGCCTTCATAGCAATGTAAGCCCTTTCCCTACTCTTAGATATTAACTATGAAGTTAAATGTTCATGTTGCAAGTTTGGGTTTGATCATTGAGTATGATACATGCTATCATGTCATGCAAGTTTATGAAGTCATTATCTTGATCTTGTGAGCTAAAAGCTACAACCTTTATGTTGAAATGTTGCATTAGGCAACATGAGAACCCTCATAACCTTTATGTCAACTTGCATATGAAGTCATAACCCTTATATGATGATATATGCGAGTTACTAGTCATCATTCCATATCTTTTGTTACCATGATTCGCTTATGTGCCAAGTTTGGGTTTATGCATGTTTTGAGGCTTAAGAATGTAACATGCAAGTTAATGAACACATTTGTGTCTCATTTGCCACCATGATTAACTTGTGGCTTAATATCCATTTTTGTCATGCCTTTGCCAAGTCTCTTCTTTTAATCCATTACGTTGTCGCGAACGTATATGTGAGTTTAAAAGCGTTGGGTTATGTTATGGGTAATTTCTAATGACATGAAAATACAACTTGAAAACATGACTTGAAATATAACATGGAAGTTGACATGTAAGTATGCATAAAAACATAAGCTTGGGAATTTACCTATTAAGTTAGGTCTACCCTTTGGGAATTTACCTATTAAGTTAGGTCTACCCAAATGCTTGAAAACTTGTAACATGTTTTGGGAAACATGATGGACATGACACTTAGATAATATAAGTGTGGCCAACTCGAGGTTGGGTTGAGTTTGCAACGTAAAACTACCCGGAACCGACCGGCCTAACTAGTAGTTGCAAACAATAGGACCCAATGTGAGAAGTTGGTCATGTTGTGCTTGAACCCGAGGTTAGACCAAGTTGTGGTGTAAAGCTACCCGGAACCGACCGGCTTAACTAGTAACCACAACAAAGTCTAATATGAGAGGTGAAGGTGCATTAAGTAATTAATGCCACATGATAGGGTTAAGTTAATTTGATTAATGACTCTTAACCAAATATGACATGGACAAATGGGTTAAGTAATTTGATTAGGCTAATGATACTTAACAAAACATGACAAGGTTGGGTAGGTTAAGTAACTTGATTTGCCTAATGACACTTAACCATTTTTATATGACTAGTGGATGGAGTTAAGTTAACCAACACTTAATCAATCCAACGCGATAACTTGGTAAGGTTAAGTAAGTTTTCTTAATGACGCTTAACCGAAAAATACGGTTAACGAATGGGGTTAAGATTAGACTCAACTGGTCTAAACATGGAAATCGGATGGGGTTAAGTTAGCCTAGACTTAATTAATCCCACTTGGTAGTTTAATGGGGTTAAGTTAAACACTTAACTAATCTAAACATGATGAATTGATGTGGTTAAGTGACCTATACTTATCCAATCTAACTCGTTAATTTATTGTGGTTAAGTTAACCAATACTTAACCAATATAACGTGAAAACATGATAAGGCTAAGTCACGAATCGCTTGAATACACTTGACCGATTTGACTAAGTAAATTGATAGGGTCAAGTTAATATATACTTAACCAATCTAGAGTGATAATTGGACGAGGTTAAGTCGTGAATTGTTTAATATACTTAACCAACTTGGGCATGGTTTGTAGGGTTAAGCCTTGAACTTGGATACTTAGCCAATTTTGACAGGATTTGTAGACGGGTTAAGTCATGAACTTAAGTGACACTTAATCCATTATGTAAACCCTAGTTCTGAGGATTAGGTGGATAACCGTAGTTAACAAGGATAACGGGAACAATGCTAAGTGGTAAACCTTAGTTGAAGAATAACTAAGTAATGATTCTTAGTCAAGGAAGTTTAGACCTATTCATAGATAGATGAGTAACCTGATACGGTAGGTCATCGTTTAAGTATACGAGTAGGAGCAAGTATCTGATTTAGATAAAGGCTCCAACGAACTGGGTAACGAAGCAGCGGATTCGGGGAACGTGAGGATATTCTTGGTATCCCTCTATGAGCTGCCAGGTGATTATACTAGGCTCATGAGAGGTTAAGGTCTGCGTTAGAAGAACCAAGAGTATGCCTTGGTTGCTATACGAGCGACCTAAAGACGGGGATGGATAGGGGATAGTCGACGATACACGGTCGTACCCTAGATAGCATTTCGTCAGGCTACCTACCATCTTTGGTCAAGCGTGTACGTACGGAAAGGCAGAGAACACCCAATAGACCATAATTGCTATCTAATTATGGTTGCGGTAAGGCTTGGATGTGGGTTGGCCAGTGTTGTGTTCTCATACAGGATTTATCCTGTCTTGTCTTTCACTAGTTGAGGGAGTGGTCTCGTGGGACCATAGCCACGTATAGGAAAAAACAGACCTTAGCATCTGCATCGGCAGATAAATTGAAAGCTCCCGACCGAGTCCTGTATTTCCTGGTCTGCCCTGTGACAGGACTCGGATGGCACGATGTGATACATGTGCATACAGTCATGGAAAAACGATTCACGATATATGCGTGGGAAAAAGGGCGCGGTTGGCGGTTAGCGTAATCCCTAGTGGCCCTAGGTGGTTGAACCCAACCCGAGATACGAAAACGTGCAATAGGTAAGCATAATCCCTAGTAGCCCTAGGTAGCATAAGTCCTAGTTGTACAAACGATAATTCATGTTGGAAGACCCTGGCTAGGTTTAGGGTAACAGTCCAAACCGATCTTAAGGATCATGGAACTATGTTAAAGTAATATAGAATCTCATGGGAAAGCCCGTATGGTCTACGGCAAGGGACTGAACATTTACATGGAATAAAACATACAAGTTGAGTAACCTATATATGCGATATATTAGGTTGACATGGACCATTACACGACTTTTGAGTGAGGGTCATTCTTGGTTAACACATGACACGGTGGGGATACTAGTACGGTAGGTGCAGAGCTAAAATACAGGATAGATATCACGGGGCGTTATACGTGACAGATATCTTGGGGATATTATACTTGATAGAAACCTGACGATGTGATACCTTATTTTATCTTGACATCGTAATTTATCATGACACCTTAGTTTATCTGAGTTCAGTAGTTCATCCTGTTATTTTGATTTAGCTTATCTATCTTGTTATCATGCTTATGTTCATCTCAGTTTCTCATGTCAGTTAACTTTACTAGTTTTTATGCTAATAGTAGATAGGGCTTACTCAGTCTTTTTGACTGACCCGTTTTGTTTCGCCTCTTTTCTTCCGTTTCCCCCCAGGTTACAGGGAGGAAATACTGTTGTTTAGTTCGGACTTCTTCTGCTTGAAGATCATCATGGATGGCTTGGACTTTTCTTGGCTAATGGCTACTTTACTGTTTTTACTTGGGGAATAATTTATGAAAATGTCTTTATGCTTCTTTACTATTGCAAGACAGGTTTTGATGTACTCTGATGTAAAAGGCTTTAGACCTTATTTATTCATGTTATGAAAGTTTGATTTTACTTCCGCTATTTTATATGTTCTGTCTTGTGATATTTCTGTGCATGTTTACCAATAATGCCCCTCTAAAGCTAGTGCATTCCTTTGCGAGTGACCCTAGCGGAGGCGGGGTGTTACACGTGGTATCAGAGCAGAAGGTTACCAGACTAGGCAAAAGTTTTTAAAGACCTTCTGAAAACTATTTGAAAAAAAACCGTTTACAAAGAAGCATTTTTCAAGAAAATTTTCTTTTAAAAGAAAAAGGCTATTCCCCAAAGGCCATTAGCACTATCCTTGTTTCCTTAATTGAATCTCTTTTCCTTTCTTTCCTCCATCTGTAGTCACAGTAGTTTTAACTGCGACTAGTCTTTTCTACCTTCGAAAGTGCTTTCCATACGATGAAGGTAGTTCTCGAGAGACCAGTGGCCGCGTTATACGAAAGGATCGTGAGAAAGAAGGATAAAGGATACGAGCTTAAGGATGAGAAACTTGTTGGTATGGCTTAGTCCTCAAAGGAGGGAGAAAGATGAACAATGAAACCCATGACGAGAGAGTACCTTTGGCATGGTAAAACGGGGCGGATAGTTAAGTATTATGGGACAAGGACAAGATCATCGGAAGGGCAGTAGTATGCTCTCATTTCTAGAGTACCTCGGAAGGAGGGTAACGATCTTGTTAAAGGTTTAGCTTTTCTTCTCTATCATCCCGTTAGGACTTCGTTGTTCGTATCATTTAAGTCTGCTTCGATAGTTGAGTCTCTGCACCTTAAGTACTAGCGTAATAGAGAATCCCATTTTTGTCTCAAAGTCCTATTGGAGAATCAGTCCATTTATACATGACTTGTTTGGATTTGGGAATGTCTATGCCAAGTGTTGAGTTTGGAAATAATGCTTATGTTTATAAGCTATGGATGGATTCTAGGGATGAAGTGGTTATCCAGTAGGGGGTGCCACTCTCGGTTTTGATAGGAGGGTAGTTAGACCTTTTGACTAGCCTTGGTAATGCCCTCGAAGTATCGGGTAACCTTTTTGAGGTTCTGTCATGACTAGTTACTTAGAATCCCTTGATGCCTTTATTGGAAATTTGAAGCCCGATCGAGTGGTGTTCGCCAATAAGACGGATGGTTTACTTCATTTATGCATGGGTTATAGAGATCACCCTAGTAAGTGCGCATGATAACCTGATTGACATCTGTTTACTTTCAAGAGAAAGTTCTTCTACATGGAATGCCTTATAGTATATAAACGAGATCCAAGATTCACTAGTGAATTTTGGAAAGCTTGCATGAGATCATGAGTACGCAGTCATGTTTGCGTCAAGTATTCTAGGAAAAGGATAAGTGCAAGTGGAACGAGATGCGACGAAGAAATGAGTTCCAGCTCATGTTATGGAAACAGGAATAAGAAGCTACAAAATCGCGAAGTTAAAAGACGACTTTGATGGTCAAAGACTAGATACGCGCATGATATCTCTTTTTGGGAGTATATCCTTGATCCCTGTTTTCTGTAGAGCTTACTTGTAGGCTATCTTTTGTGGACATCCTCTCGGTCCTATTCTCCGTTACAAACCCTGTAAGGAGTTTGTCCTGTTTATCTTCTCGACCCTGTTTCAGGGAATTCTAGGTAGAACCCTATGGATGTAAACATGTATTTGAAACATGTTATGATTGATATGGTTGCAGGTGGTTGCTCGTGGATGCGCGAATACACATTAGATACTAGCTCGACTCGGTCACATTTCATATTGCATATGCACGAGTATTTATACTTGTTTATGGATGAAATCGAATGTATTATCATGCGGTTGTTGCATATGAATGAATGATTGTGCACGCATATAGTATCTATATGACTAGGACTATTTGCATACATGTTGGATTCATGGCACTATACATATTTTGCATTAGAAAGATTATTCAGGCCTGATCATTAGCATTAGCTAAGGAACATGTACACACACGTTTTGCATATATTCATACAGCATTAGAAATCATCTAAGGACAATGGTTGCTTGTGGATGATGTTTTGAGTAGATGGATGATGGATGATAGGATATGTTCTTCCTAACTTGGAGATTTCGGGGACGAAATCCTAAAAGGTGGGGAGAATGTAACAACCCGTATTTTCAATAACCTGTTATAACATAAATAGAGGCAGAATTAAACTGTAAAATCTGAATCAAGGGAAACGGGCTATGCCATTGCGTTCGTCTCGGAAAAATACGCGAAATATAGTCCGAGTTTTCGAAAATCGGAGTCCGTATGACCAAGATATGGCCTCGCGAAGTTTCACGAAAAATTCCCAAATTAAAGTATACTTAATTAAGTGAAATGGGTTGCGCAGAGAAATATATATATATTGATATATATATAATTGAAAATTAAATAAATAAATATGCAAAAATGTTCAAAACAGCGAATTGGGAGAGGGGAATAACCGAACCGGCCGATTTTTGAGGTCGACCCGAGCCCGCTGGGTCGACTAGGGGTTAATCCAGGGTGTTTGGCTGTCAACCCGTGGGCCGATTCGCTCAAATGCAGATTTTGCATTTGGATGGTTCTCATGGTTCATCTTTAATCTAAAGGCCCTAGATGGTTCCTACACTTGACTTCTTCCCCAAGACATGCTTTGATGGCTTGGATTGAATCTAGGTTTAATCCTATGGCCTAAAACACTTGCCTAATCTATAAATAAGACCCTAACCTATCCTAAATCCTCATTATTCATTCATGCAACTAAACTATGGCAAAATTTTACCTCTCATGGCCTCCACTCTCTTCATAAAATTTCTAAATGGTTTCTATGAGAGATTTTCCATGCATACAAGTGTTTTCAAGCTTGTATGAATGTCATTAGCTTGCATTCAAGTCAAGTTTCTATCTTTGCATCATAAAGCAAGGGTTTTGATCATTTTGGCTCAAGGGTTTTTATGTTAGAGCTTGCATTTTGGGTCTATTTGATTGCATAAGGGTTTTGTCATATCTTTTGTGCCTTCATAGCAATGTAAGCCCTTTCCCTACTCTTAGATATTAACTATGAAGTTAAATGTTCATGTTGCAAGTTTGGGTTTGATCATTGAGTATGATACATGCTATCATGTCATGCAAGTTTATGAAGTCATTATCTTGATCTTGTGAGCTAAAAGCTACAACCTTTATGTTGAAATGTTGCATTAGGCAACATGAGAACCCTCATAACCTTTATGTCAACTTGCATATGAAGTCATAACCCTTATATGATGATATATGCGAGTTACTAGTCATCATTCCATATCTTTTGTCACCATGATTCGCTTATGTGCCAAGTTTGGGTTTATGCATGTTTTGAGGCTTAAGAATGTAACATGCAAGTTAATGAACACATTTGTGCCTCATTTGCCACCATGATTAACTTGTGGCTTAATATCCATTTTTGTCATGCCTTTGCCAAGTCTCTTCTTTTAATCCATTACGTTGTCGCGAACGTATATGCGAGTTTAAAAGCGTTGGGTTATGTTACGGGTAATTTCTAATGACATGGAAATACAACTTGAAAACATGACTTGAAATATAACATGGAAGTTGACATGTAAGTATGCATAAAAACATAAGCTTGGGAATTTACCTATTAAGTTAGGTCTACCCTTTGGGAATTTACCTATTAAGTTAGGTCTACCCAAATGCTTGAAAACTTGTAACATGTTTTGGGAAACATGATGGACATGACACTTAGATAATATAAGTGTGGCCAACTCGAGGTTGGGTTGAGTTTACAACGTAAAACTACCCGGAACCGACCGGCCTAACTAGTAGTTGCAAACAATAGGACCCAATGTGAGAAGTTGGTCATGTTGTGCTTGAACCCGAGGTTAGACCAAGTTGTGGTGTAAAGCTACCCGGAACCGACCGGCTTAACTAGTAACCACAACAAAGTCTAATGTGAGAGGTGAAGGTGCATTAAGTAATTAATGCCACATGATAGGGTTAAGTTAATTTGATTAATGACTCTTAACCAAATATGACATGGACAAATGGGTTAAGTAATTTGATTAGGCTAATGATACTTAACAAAACATGACAAGGTTGGGTAGGTTAAGTAACTTGATTTGCCTAATGACACTTAACCATTTTTATATGACTAGTGGATGGGGTTAAGTTAACCAACACTTAATCAATCCAACGCGATAACTTGGTAAGGTTAAGTAAGTTTTCTTAATGACGCTTAACCGAAAAATACGGTTAACGAATGGGGTTAAGATTAGACTCAACTGGTCTAAACATGGAAATCGGATGGGGTTAAGTTAGCCTAGACTTAATTAATCCCACTTGGTAGTTTAATGGGGTTAAGTTAAACACTTAACTAATCTAAACGTGATGAATTGATGTGGTTAAGTGACCTATACTTATCCAATCTAACTCGTTAATTTATTGTGGTTAAGTTAACCAATACTTAACCAATATAACGTGAAAACATGATAAGGCTAAGTCACGAATCGCTTGAATACACTTGACCGATTTGACTAAGTAAATTGATAGGGTCAAGTTAATATATACTTAACCAATCTAGAGTGATAATTGGACGAGGTTAAGTCGTGAATTGTTTAATATACTTAACCAACTTGGGCATGGTTTGTAGGGTTAAGCCTTGAACTTGGATACTTAGCCAATTTTGACAGGATTTGTAGACGGGTTAAGTCATGAACTTAAGTGACACTTAATCCATTATGTAAACCCTAGTTCTGAGGATTAGGTGGATAACCGTAGTTAACAAGGATAACGGGAACAATGCTAAGTGGTAAACCTTAGTTGAAGAATAACTAAGTAATGATTCTTAGTCAAGGAAGTTTAGACCAGTTCATAGATAGATGAGTAACCTGATACGGTAGGTCATCGTTTAAGTATACGAGTAGGAGCAAGTATCTGATTTAGATAAAGGCTCCAGCGAACTGGGTAACGAAGCAGCGGCTTCGGGGAACGTGAGGATATTCTTGGTATCCCTCTATGAGCTGCCAGGTGATTATACTAGGCTCATGAGAGGTTAAGGTCTGCGTTAGAAGAACCAAGAGTATGCCTTGGTTGCTATACGAGCGACCTAAAGACGGGGATGGATAGGGGATAGTCGACGATACACGGTCGTACCCTAGATAGCATTTCGTCAGGCTACCTACCATCTTTGGTCAAGCGTGTACGTACGGAAAGGCAGAGAACACCCAATAGACCATAATTGCTATCTAATTATGGTTGCGGTAAGGCTTGGATGTGGGTTGGCCAGTGTTGTGTTCTCATACAGGATTTATCCTGTCTTGTCTTTCACTAGTTGAGGGAGTGGTCTCGTGGGACCATAGCCACGTATAGGAAAAAACAGACCTTAGCATCTGCATCGGCAGATAAATTGAAAGCTCCCGACCGAGTCCTGTATTTCCTGGTCTGCCCTGTGACAGGACTCGGATGGCACGATGTGATACATGTGCATACAGTCATGGAAAAACGATTCACGATATATGCGTGGGAAAAAGGGCGCGGTTGGCGGTTAGCGTAATCCCTAGTGGCCCTAGGTGGTTGAACCCAACCCGAGATACGAAAACGTGCAATAGGTAAGCATAATCCCTAGTAGCCCTAGGTAGCATAAGTCCTAGTTGTACAAACGATAATTCATGTTGGAAGACCCTGGCTAGGTTTAGGGTAACAGTCCAAACCGATCTTAAGGATCATGGAACTATGTTAAAGTAATATAGAATCTCATGGGAAAGCCCGTATGGTCTACGGCAAGGGACTGAACATTTACATGGAATAAAACATACAAGTTGAGTAACCTATATATGCGATATATTAGGTTGACATGGACCATTACACGACTTTTGAGTGAGGGTCGACACGGTGGGGATACTAGTACGGTAGGTGCAGAGCTAAAATACAGGATAGATATCACGGGGCGTTATACGTGACAGATATCTTGGGGATATTATACTTGATAGAAACCTGACGATGTGATACCTTATTTTATCTTGACATCGTAATTTATCATGACACCTTAGTTTATCTGAGTTCAGTAGTTCATCCTGTTATTTTGATTTAGCTTATCTATCTTGTTATCATGCTTATGTTCATCTCAGTTTCTCATGTCAGTTAACTTTACTAGTTTTTATGCTAATAGTAGATAGGGCTTACTCAGTCTTTTTGACTGACCCGTTTTGTTTCGCCTCTTTTCTTCCGTTTCCCCCCCAGGTTACAGGGAGGAAATACTGTTGTTTAGTTCGGACTTCTTCTGCTTGAAGGTCATCATGGATGACTTGGACTTTTCTTGGCTAATGGCTACTTTACTGTTTTTACTTGGGGAATAATTTATGAAAATGTCTTTATGCTTCTTTACTATTGCAAGACAGGTTTTGATGTACTCTGATGTAAAAGGCTTTAGACCTTATTTATTCATGTTATGAAAGTTTGATTTTACTTCCGCTATTTTATATGTTCTGTCTTGTGATATTTCTGTGCATGTTTACCAATAATGCCCCTCTAAAGCTAGTGCATTCCTTTGCGAGTGACCCTAGCGGAGGCGGGGTGTTACATATTGCATGTGAACTCTCCCTGTAACATCCCACATTTTTATCGAATTTTATTTAAAGATTTAAATTAGTTTAAATATTGAATTGGTAATATAAATGGAATTTTATATTAATTAAATCGAATTTTGAACGTATAAATTTATATTAATTAAAACGAGCTCCTAAATGACACGGCAGTTCGTAATATTCAGTTTTGAACTTCAGTTGAGTGTACATGATCCGTTATAAGTTGGAATTCATTGAATCAAGAGATATTTGAATCTGTTGAACTATAATTTTGTAATAAAAGAAAAATAAAATCTGAATTTCGTATTTTATATTGAGAGTTATGGCCAAATCAAATTTTGAAATAGTCGCTATGGAATCGTATATAAATCGTAACGATTTATTTAATAAAATAAGTCGATTTTTAATCAATAGAATATTAGTTTAGCTTGAAAATGAAATATCAAGTTTGAGATTTCAAGTTAATTTATTTTGGGAATTTTATATAATTCAGTTTGTGTATATTTATCTGATAATAATAATTTATTTAAATCAATTTATATTAAATCGAATTTAAGGTTAAATCATTAATTTAATTTAATATCTCCTGTATATGGTCAAATTAGACTGTGGAAACTGTTCCAGTGTGTTCAGAATGGTGGTAGAACCCTGGAAATGCCGGTTGTTGCGTTCAAATAGGAGTTTAATAACACGTGGTATTTTAAAAGGGGTGAAACCACACCAGTTCAACCGGAAATAAGAACAAAATTTAATCAAACCAAAAGAAGAAAAAAAAGAAAAAGAAAATAGGAGACGACCTATATCCTCTAACACATGTTATTCTGCAAAAACCACTCCGTCCTCTCTTTTCACTCACGTTTGAAATCTTTCTTCTCCATGAAACTTTAAGACCAGGACACTGTAAACCTATATTTCCTCATGTCTACACCTGAGCTACCTGTACCCTGAAGAAGCGACGTCGATTCTATCCTCCCATCCTTACAAGCAACTCCAACAGACATGAAATTCATGGTCTGAATACTGAATTTGAGCAAAAAATGTGTCCAACAACAATTCCTTCTCTGAATATTCAGGGATATATTCTCCGTTCAATTCAAAATCAAGAATGTGTGGCGCACTGATTTAATCGGCGAGCGCACTAATTAGTTCCAAAATGAAACACTGTTGCCACTACGAAACAAAAGAAGTTCACGTGTTGCTGCACTTTTTCGACCCAGCTACCCAAATAATTGTGCGTGTCCACATTTCTTGGTCCCACCTACCATTTGTTTGCTGCAGGCATTAATATTCTGAGGGGCCAGTACCACAGTGTATTTCATTGTTTTGCGTATTTCTATTAGGACAAATTGCTGTAGGTATTAATATTCGTATTTTTTTTATTGTATCGTTGCGCGCCGATTTTATCGGCGCGCGCCGATAAAATCAGGGCGCCCGTCTCTTGGAGTTACTCTAAGCCATCGCACTTCGCTATTCTCAAACCAACGAAGGTATTCAACTCATTTTCTTTCTCAGTCTAAACGTAAAAACCATTCATCAAAAACAAAATCCACCTCTTCTTTTTCTGTCAATTGTAAATCGATTTAAGCCTTTGCTTTTTGTTTCTTTTTCCAATCAAACCCGAGATAAACCCAATACCGCTCATTTGAAAATCAAAATCGGCTCCTTAATTAAAAAAAAAGAAATGCAGAAAAAGAGAGAGAACGTGGAATCGAAAATCGCGATAAGAATTTCCACTGGAGCTCGACTCAAAGTTGGAAGTTGCGAGTGAAGAAAGGGACGCGGCGGTGACTGGTTTGAAGTCGGTTTTAGATCTGAGCATGGGTATTGCGATGGGGCCTGTTGTTGTTTGGGAGGGAAGTCGATGCTGGTTGTTGCATCTGGAGGGTTGCGAGGCCTGGTAGATGGACTGGGGGGTTCGGCAGATGGTTCAACGTTGTTGGCTTTTCGGGAAAAATGGTGCGATACTGGGTTAAAGAAAGGAGTTCAACAGTAAGCGTTTGGGAAAGAGTTTGTTAAGATAGCGACTGTTTGATGGTTGTGGTAATGGAGATAGTCGATCAATGAAGGAGAATTGGACTTTGAATTCTTGAGGGGTGAACTGAAAACTAGGTGTTCGGTAGTAAAGCATGGAGATGCCGGTCTTTGCTTTTTGTGTTAATTGGATGTAAGCAGGATGTGGATGAGACTATAGGATGAAGGAGGTTCTCTGGTCATTTGGCTGATCGGTTTGAGACAATGGAATGTGATGCTAGGTGAATGAAGATTACATACTAAGACATGGGAAGTATTCAGGGGATTTGTAGAAGTGTTGTTGCAGTAAGGACAATGGAGTTTAAGGCAGTGGAAATGGCTACAAGTGATAGGAAAGGAAACTGTAGTTTCTTGTGAAATGTTTGAAGAAATGTCCAAATGGAAAAATCACAGTCTTGAGGGTTGTATTCAACAAAATGGATCGATGTGTGCAAGCTAAGTAAGGTATACGTTTTTAAATTTAAACATTTCATAGAAAATTTATTTAAATAGTTCATTTAAAATAAATGAATAGTTAATCGATAAATAGAATAAATCATAGGTGATAATTTATTCAAGACAATTCAAGTAGACGCGTAGTCGAGACGATACGGAATTTAATTGGATATTCAGCAAAGGAAAATCGAGGTGAGTCAAACTCACTCAGTTAAATTATTAGGAACTATTTTTAATAGTTCAATTTTAATTTATTGCTTGATGGATGATAATTGATTGATATAAAGTGATTATATTATATAATAATATTGTATAATAATAATATTGGTGATTGTGATTGGATAATTCCCACGGTATTGTTAGCGGATGCCCGCAGTACAATCAACGGATGATTTCCCTATGCGCCCCACAATATATATAGTGGATGACTTTCTATACAGCGATGTCCTACCTCGAAGCAGGATGAGTATTATTATTGTTGACTAACATCTGTGGATGCAGGAAAAACAGGTTGGAGGGATCCAACTGGATTCCTCACATTTAAGTTATTTGTTTTCACATATATGCTCATATATGATGTGTTTTATAACCTGTGATAGCTTATGGTATATTTGGTTGTGTCAGTAACATTGATCGTTGATTTTGGATATTAATATGTATTTCAAAATAGAAAATTGAAATATAAAAAGAGTTTAAAGGAAATATCTACTTTTAAATAGAAATGTTCATTTGAAATCCAAATTATAATACAATTTAAAAGAAAAGGGTTGTTTAAACAAATGTGTTAAAGGGGCGATTTTATAAACGACTTGCATAGTGAAATGAAACAATTACCATTTGAGAGTTTGGAAAAAAAAATAGATTTCAAAATAGTAATTAAAATATAAAGAAAGCTGAAAAGAAAAATAATTATTTTCAAATAGAAATGTTTATTTGGGAAATAGAATTAAATAGAATTTAAAAATAAAATATTTGTTTAAAACAAATGAGATGAAGAGGCGATTATATAAGTGAAATTATTATTGGGGGAATTTGTGAAATTGTAAAGCATGTGTGAATTTGGAAAAGAATTGGAAATTGAAAAATAAATTGTTGTTTAAAAATAGATTGGAATCTATCCAATTTGCAAAGAAAGGTATAAAGAAGATTTTATAACAAATAGAAGTTATAAGAGAAAATAGAATTTAAACTTGAAATTTGGAAGTAAGAAATATAATTGATGAAATAAGTCAAATATGAATTGCAGTAAGAAATATATTTCACGATTGAAACAAATAAGGGGTAAAGAAAATATTTTGCAAATGAAGGAAGGGTTGTTTTTAGATTATAAATCCTAATTAAGTCAAGCTAATTTGAATAATATAATATAGATTATATTAAAGGACTGTAAATACGATTTTAAATAATGCATATGGAATTATAAAGAATTGGTAAATGTATTCATATACGAATATTTTTATGGAATGAGGTATTAAAATAAAGGAGATAAATTATAATAAAACAATAAAGGAGTTTATAAAGAATAATTATAGAATATTCGATAATGGTTTTGCAAATCATGTTTTTTTAAATTAAAACGTTTGGAATGAAGATAAATTCGAGATAAATATCTCATTAAAAAGTGATAATGAATAACTGGAATTTTTATTGGTTAGAAGTTTAAAAATAGAGTTAGGAAAATTAGAAACTGACTGGGAATCAGTGAGTTGAATGTTTTCTGAGTATCGATCTGATGTTGGTTTCGGCCTTCGGGGTTGATACTTGGAGAATTATTCTCTTACTAATTTACGGTTAGAAACTAATGACCAAAATGAGAAATACGTGTTAAAGGGGATTTTAAAATGAAAGGGGATTTTGAATATTCTTATATATATAAATATAAGAAGAAAAATGAGTATTTCAAATTATTGGAAAAATGGAGAAGTTTTGAATTAACGAATGATTAATCTAAAGAGGCTAAAATGATAGTGAATATCAAATCAGTGAATTCAATTTTCTTTTATGAATGAATGGTCGTTTTTATTTGATAGTTAAATAACCGACTATCAAATCTGATCTATACGCTTGTTGGTACAGAAAGACCGGGATCAAATATATCCGAAAACCATTCCGAACCAACTAATACGTAACGTGAAAGATGTTGATTGAAGATGGAGCAGTGAAGACCGTGATCTTCATAAGCGAAAGGCCTACTTGTCGAATTCTCTGGAGTCGCGCCCAGAGATATTTTGATGGTGATCCCGACGTGCTTGAAATCGACGGATTGCAAGGACTACTCGCTACTGATTCATAGGGTGATTCCTAGGATGCAGTAGGAGAGTGCCTTCGGTTTGTCCAGTCCCAGGGCAACTTGTATGGATGGATGTCTGACAGAGTATTTTCAAAAGACCACATACGTTGATTGCCTCAAACGTATTTCAGTTGATGGCGGAGAGGGGCACTTCTCTTAGCTTGAACACTAGAATATTTTTATGGATGTCAATTGGTGATATCTGACGGATCTGATGATGTGGCATTCAAAGTGAATGGTTGCCAGATGTTCTAAAATAATAAAATAAATAAATGAATTATGACCTCAAGCCTTACAATCGGGAGATGACAAAAATCGGGCAGGTAGCATGGCTATGTGGGTCGCCCCTATTAGGGTGTATTGTCACCATCTAGAGAATATTCATATTTATTACTTCTTTTCGCTTCTGTATCTCACAGGAATGATTATGTTGCTAGCAACCGTAGGTGACAATATATTCGATACACTCAAGAGAAATGAGTGGTCGGTCATGTGTGGGCCGGGTTGCAAGACGTTCTTGATGAACCCAGTGTATTCCCCTTTAGAGATACACTATCGGCAGGTGGTCCCATACCTTGTCATAGTTGGAAATCCAATCTTCAATAAGCACCCGCGGTTTTGATTGTATACTATATATATATAACGTGAGATGCAAGCGTTCTGCTAGATTGATATTTATTTGTATTTAGACATTATTATAATATCAAAAAAAATTGATTTCAAAAATGGTATGGGTTATCGTAAGGTAAAAACCGTCTGTGTTTATGTGTGGATTGGTCTTACGAGTATCCTTTTCTTTCGAAATGATTTTTACACTTTAAAATCAAGTTGGATGATACCAATAATTTAGTGGGTTTTTCTTACGCTGGTTCACCAGACTGACCTTGGCATTTGTAATGCTCGGGTCAGACCCAGTTGGGTCAAACCGAGTTGTACAAGTTCATGGTAAGATGATACGGATTCCAGGAGACAAGATGGAGGAGTTCAGACATAATATATATATATATATATAGTATTCCGCTGTGTGTTGTAAATGAGGACAAACTGTTATAACTGTCCAGATGGGTTGAATGTCCGCTGTACTATGATAAATTGTAAGTATTGATCTTAAAGTTTTCAATAAAGATTTATTTATGTATTATATTTTATTCCGCTGCGATGTGAGACTGTGTATTGTGGTTAATTGTTCTCCTTTTTCTTCTATTCTAATCTTTCTATCTTATCTTTTCTCACCTTCCAACTTCTTTCTTTAACATTTTGGATTTTCGGTACTCGATTTTAAACACGGGATATATTTGCGTCGAAAATTCGAGCATCGAATTTTCCGATTCGTTACACTCCCCTTGAATCTCAGCAATTCAATCCTCCACTCATTCTCTCTTTTTCCACTAAGAGAGAGAATGAGTGGAAGAATGAATGGTTGAAATTCAGGGGAGATTTCACTTGTAATATAAGAGGGCTAGCGGAACTCTCATGTATGTATGTGTGCGTGAATATATATATATATATATATATATATATATATATATATATATATATATATATGGAAAGCGTTTAGTGGCACATCGAAAGTGCAACACCCTTTGGCCCTCCTGAATTCCACATTTCATTTATATTAGTTTAAGTTAGTGGAAGATGAGAGAATGAGTGGAAGAAGAGAGAGGGAGAATGTGTGGTGGAAAAGAGGGAGACCAAAAGGGTGCTTCACTGTTTGAGGTGCCATTGAACCCGTCTCTTTCTCTCTCTCTCTCTCTCTCTCTCTCTCTATATATATATATATATATATATATATATATATATATATATAGTGACACCCCAATAGTCTCCCTATTTTCCACCTCTCATTTACACTCTCTTTCCCTCCACTCATTCTCTCTCCATCCACTATCTTATTTTATCATAAATAAGAGGTGGAACACAGGGGGCTATTGGGGTGCTCCATTTTTTGGGTGCCATTGAACGCTCGCCACACACACACACACACACACACACACATATATATATATATATATATATATATACACACACACACACACTAGTAAAAAAAAAGAGGAAATCAGTTTAAAGGAAAAAGTTTAATAAAATTTAATTTTAACGGACGTTAACTTTTAACTTCCTTTGCTAGGACAAGCGATTAATTTCTCCATCGTGCTTGTTCACTTTCGTTTCCTCTGCGAAATAACTTTTTCGACCTTCAACAAACAACGGCAGCCTAATTACGAACTAAAATTCTTCAATCATCATAAACTAGGGATTCCTCTCACAATCGACTCAATCAATGGACGTGAATTCGTCGATTTCGACATATTCTACTCCAAAAAAATGAAAAATCAGAATTCTCCAAAACTAGGGCTTCCGTACGAAAAGCTCAAATATTAGGAACTATGATTTCTCCACGAAAATCTAAAACAGACAATTTCACTATTCACGAGAAAAAAGAGAGAAGGTTAATGGCAGTTGAAACAGAGCTAGAAGATGAGTGAAGCAATAAAAGTTGTGATGAAATAATCACTATGAAAAGGAAAACAAAGGTATAACATCTGATTATTATTTTCTAAACAAAAAACAGTTTTAAAATGATAGTTCAATATATCATCTTATTAGTTGCATGCATCGTACACAAATATTAGATGGATAACTATGGAATGATAAGTAAATATAACATTGAAAAATGACATAGTTATAGTTTAATATGTGAGTTTGTTTTGCTGTGGATTATGGTG
The DNA here is from genome assembly GCA_030737875.1 of Allium sativum. Classification (NCBI taxonomy): domain Eukaryota; kingdom Viridiplantae; phylum Streptophyta; class Magnoliopsida; order Asparagales; family Amaryllidaceae; genus Allium; species Allium sativum. The sequence continues at coordinate 66,803,065 of CM060913.1, forward strand.
AATGATAGACAAACGTAGCATTTAGTGTTTGAAAAATGATAGACAAAAGTTAGATGAATGGTTATGGAATGATAAGTAAATTCAGCATTGAAAAAAAAGATAGACAAATAAAATATGACATAGTTACTTGAATATGTCACTTTGTTTGATATGTGTTATGGTGCAATGATAAATGATAGATGACGGAAACAAAAACTAGGGTTGTACCATCGAAGTTATCACTAATAAGGACAAAGGCGAAAAAGACAACGGAGATGGAGAAGAGAAAACGAGATCAGGTACAACAATATTTAGACAAATTTTAACAGAAATACTTAAATTAAGTGTATATAGTAACTATAGTTGTAGTTTTTAATTCTGTACAGGTTAATTGGGGAAAAAATAAACATAAATCTTTTAGAAAATGCTAGATTAATTTAGCATTGAACTGTAGTGTTATCTAGTATAGAAAACTGCTTTATAGCATTAAAACAATGCTATATTAGATTAGCATTAAATTTAGACTAACATAATGGAGATGCTAAAATAAATTAGCATTTTAAATTTTTAAAAATTGTTAAAACGCTAGATTGAATTAGCAGTAGATTACAATTTATTTTAGAAATTCTAATTAAGTGTATCGTTCTTACCGTAGAATCAACCTTATGGAAGAAAAAAAATGCTAGATTAAAGTAGCATTCAATTATATTATAACAAGTTGTACAAATGCTAGTTAATAGTATTATTTTTAATGTAGGATTAACTTTATGGAAGAAAAAGATGCTATATTATATTAGCAGTAGATTAATTGTTACAGATATTCATGGAGTAAAATTAATGTAAATTAACTTAACACAAATGCTAAATTATAATAGCATTATATTTATCAAACATATAACCGATCACATGAACCCATGATTGAGTACAAATGCTAAATTATATTAGCATGATATTTACGATGACCGAGCACTTTACTGAACCCATGACTGAGGCCTTGGTCAAACCCTTGATCGAGCATTTGACCGAGCCCTTGACTGAGCCCTTGAGCAAGCATTAGCATTAAGTTTTGTTGCATGTATGACATTTATTTAAAAAATGCTAGGTTACATCATTATTAAGTTTTACTGCATGTATGACATTTATTTAAACATTATCATTAAGTTTACTATATACTCCCTCTGATTCACATTATGGGATGTTTTAGACATTTGCACATGAATTAAGAAAATGAATCAAATGTCGGTTTAGCCCATGCTTTAATTAATTATGTCCAGCATAGTAAGATTCATTTTCCATGCGCAACCATTATGGCTCCTATTTTCATGCACTGTCAATAAATATGGAGAAGAAAAGAAGTAATAACAAAAAAAAAGAGGGAAAATTATGAAACTTAATCACATTAATGAAGGAGTGGTTGGAAAGCCAAATGCTAATGCATTGAAAGTATAACAAAGCAGCTGTTGGACTTGGCATTTATTATGTGTAAAGGATAAAGTGGGTAAAAAAGTTTAAACGTCTTACATTCTAAAACAAAATGAACTTCCCAAAACATCTTATAATGTGAATCGGAGGGAGTACTATTTTATTTTACACATTTTAGGAAATATGGTCTTGGTATAATGGTAGACCTGCATTATGCTTCTGTCACTCAAATTGGATGGCAGACAGAATATGATCATGGTTACTTGTTATGCTGTAGACAGAATAGTAAAAAAGTTGTTATTAAAATCACAAAACATGATCATGGTTACTTGCTATGTCAATGACACTATTTTGACAAAACTTTGTCAAAGTTTAAGCATTTAAACTTTAAAGAATAAGACACTTCATTGGAGTGTAGTTTTAAACTAACAAAGAAAAGTGGTAAAGCAACTGCACAACTCGAATTTGATAGTGCAATACACAACCGAGTTTAGATTATGCACTGTACTAGACCAGATATTGCATTTGCAATTTGTAAAATAAGGTCACTAGCAATCCATGCAGAAAATGCTGGAGGACAAAAAAATAAAGTATTTGATTAACTAAAAAACCATAAAACCCACTTTTTTACAGTGATTTTTTTGCCATGTTTGAAGAATATACAGATGCTAGCCGATTAATTGACATAGCAGACAATATGTCTAATGAGGCTTTTTTCCCTATTTGGAAGAGGCTTCATATCATGGGCACTAAAGAAAAAAACATTCTTATGCCATGCTAATAAGAAACATGCTTATCACACTCTATAGTGGAATCAAATTTTATGACATTAGCAATTGAAGGTAAGGAAGTCGAATGGATTAGGACCTATTACTGGATATTAAGCTATGGCCCAAACCCATCCCTCCAGTTTTCATACATTATGATGAACAAGCTACACTCTCTAGAGCTTATAGTAATTCTTATAATGGAAAATCTAGAAATATAAGCTTTTGACATGTTTATGTAAGACAGCTAATAAAAGAAGGAATCATCACTATTATGTACATAAGAACAAGTAAGAACTTGGATGATTGGCCTACCTAGAGTTGTCATGAAGGAGACTCCATTAGAAATGTGACTGAAACCTATAATGAAATAAATCACAGATAATGGAAAACCAACCATGAACTGAAATAAGTAAAAATGTATAAAAGGTAAAAATAAGTTGTTAGGATTGATTGGGAACTGTTAATTCACATGAAATACTCTAATTGTGCCAAGTGAAAAGGAATTAATATAGAATACGCTCCAACAAGGAGACTGAGAATTACTCCTAATGAAGCTATAAAATGCTTAAGTAGTTGGGGCATACAAGATATCTTCGCCTATAAGATTGTAGGAGTGATTCTGCTCCACACAAGAGTTATTAAGTTTGCTCTTTGGATCATTCATGAAAAGACCAGAAAAGTAGCATATGGCCATAATAGTGCTAAACATGTGATTTAAGAAATTATTTAAAGAAGATACAAGTACATAATATGCCTGATGTTATAATTAGAAAGTAACATACTTAAATGCTAAAATTACAATTTACTTTGATAATATCTTGTCATACTTATACTAACAGAATGTAGAAAAAATTAAACACCTTTATGTAGGCATGTAATTCTATTTTGAGGCTTGGTGATAACATAAGAAAACTTGTAAGATCTAATTGTCCAACTAAAGCGGTGGATTATTAGGTATTTAGTTATACAAAAGAACTTTCTTATGCCCTACATCACCAAGATGATTGAAATTTTTGAATATTACCAAATGTTGATTTTCTTATTAGTTGAATAAATACAAGGACTGGATTTTGCTATAGTCGAATTCCCTTTTGTAATTTAAACCAAATGGATTTTCTTAAAGGTTGTGGTTGTTTAAAGTGATGTCTGCCACTTTATAAATAAATCATTCTGTATCCCAAAACAGACAGCTTCTCTCTACAAACTACAATCCCTTTATTCTCTAAGGGAATTTAGAATTGATGTCTTCATTCCGTCTTAGATTTATTGTATCTGAAAGGTACTTGCATGAAATCTATAGCATAATATACTCGAGTCGGGGTAGATAACTTTAAAAAAAAATTGTCCAAGTCGATTCACCTCAAAGACATATCCAAAACCCCTCAAAATAATTTATTTATTTTTAAATATATTTTGCGTTCGTGGAGAACAAAACGAATATGGCCTCCATCAAAATTATTAACCATTGAACATGATCATTTTGATGGAAACGACATCAACCGTTGGCAGGACAAAGTGAAATTCTTATTAACTGCATCTGGTTTGTCATATCTATTAAACCCGGACTTACTTCCACTTCGGTAACCAACAACTGCTGATTATGAAGATGTGAAAAAGACATGCACAAAGTGCGAAGAGCATAATCTACTTTGTTATGGACAAATCTTAAATGCTCTTTTTGATTGCTTGAATGATTTATTAATCGATAACGCATTAGAAAATAAATACAAGGTTTCGGAAGAAGGTACAAACAAATTTTTATTATTGAATTCTTCGATTTTGAAGTAGCGGAAGAAAAATCAATACTTAGTCAAGTTCGTGAGATAAAAGGGATTATTCATAAACTAAGTGCTCTAGACATTAAGCTTCCTGAAAAGTTAGTGTTATAATTGCAAACTTGTGTATGTTTTCCAACAATTGCAGAAGATGTTGTTCCATAGGGTAAAAGAATTCATTTTCGAATAGATTCAAAAACATCCTTGTGTTGGACAAGAATCTCGAAATCGTGGAATTAAAGGCAGTGTCCAAAACTAATGTCCAAGTCGTTGAAACAGGAGCACCCAAAAATAACACAAATAATGTTAAAAACATTTTTACAATGGATATCCCAGTGCAAACTATAAGAAAAGTAAGAAGAATGGAAACTGCTGCAATTATGAAAAAAATGGACACAAGTTTGCAATTATGGAAGGAGGTATTATTATTCAAATCATGAATTCACTCAAAGTAAAACATAGATTCATGTTTGGAGAAATTTTATATAGTAGGTTTATGTTTATAATAAAATTTGAGTCATTTGCAACAAATGCCTTTGTATTATATTACTAAAATAATTATTTAAAGTACTACAATACTATAAAACTAGGAAATAAATTATAAGTTTGATTTATTCAGCTAAACCAATAACAAAAAATATATTTTACAAATTGTTAGACCCAAATGTGGTTCTAACACCCAAATTGATTAGAAACAAGATAAAATAAACAGAAATAAAAATGAACACACAAGATTTATAGTGGTTCGGCGAAGAAATGCCTACGTCCACTTAATTCTCACTATATTCAGTAATTCAGTTACAAAGGCAATGTAAGATTCACTCACAACTCACTTTTGTTCACTCAAATGATTAAAACAAGAAATGAAAGATGATTTGGATTTTCCGGGAATAAATGAATTCGAATGATGGAGGCACTTGGATTCTCAAAAGTGCTGAAAAAGATCCTTCTCTTTGTCTCTAGATGGGGTATTTATAGGTGTGAATTTGCCTGAGATGCAATCCGGGTCGGAACACGTGTCATCCATCGCACTCTCTTCGGGTTCGGATGGGCTATCAAGCTGACAACGCATCAATGAGATGGACATTAGGGGTAGGAATTAGTCACATCCGGTCCGGTTCTCCAGGCGACTTTATAGGAGATTTTCCTGGATCATGGGTGCGGGTCGGAGACGAGCAGGTTGGGGGCTCGGATCGGAATACCCGATCCGAACCGGAGTAGCTTGGACGTCTCTCCTTCTCTAATCATACTCCGCTCCGCTCCAGCTTCATGGCAAGCAGATGGCTTTCCGATTTACTTGAGATTTATTGACCTTCCAATCCGATCAGATATGCTTCGCCAATTTATCCAGTAGGAGATATCCGATCCGAACAGAGAATTCTATCCGATCCGAACCGATATGCTGCTACCACTCTGAAGTGTGGTGTTTTCTTCCGATCCGAACCGATATGCTGCTACCACTCTGAAGTGTGGTGTTTTCTTCCGATCCGAACCGGAGTCTTATAACTTAAAATACTCTTCAAGGGTTGGTTTCTTGACTTTGTGTTGCCTAGTTCACAAAGTAGGCTAACATTTTGCCCCCTCAAAGGATGCTTTCGTTGTACAAAGCGTGCTTTGATGTCGTTTAACCAGAATTGTCAAGAGTAATGCACGGACTTCCGTTCGGTTCGGCGTCCGACCCGAACACATCTTCCTCATTTTTGAGCAGATTTGGGAACTTATCTCGCCATGTAATGCTTCTTGCAGGTATACTCCTCCTTTACTCTCCTTCTCTTCAATTCGAGTCGGATGCTAAATCAACGTGTGAAGTTTCCACTCGGTTCGGATTCCGATCCGAAGCGTATTCGTGGATTTATTTCTTAAACATTGGGCCTTCAGAGAGAGTTGTGCTACTGGGCTTCCACTCTGGTCCGATCGGGCGAGACAAAATAGGGAGACGAGGAGTCAACTCCATTCTTTATATAAACCCATCGCCGTCTTCATTTCTTTCTTCTTCGTTTCTATTGCCGCTCGGACCCAAGCATCGAAAACCTTAAAAACTCTAAAACTCCGAACTCCTTTCTTGTAGATTCCTCAAATCAAGCACATAGGTAGCTTTTTAATCTCGAATAACATCGTAATAAACGTTCTTGATTTCACTTTACGGTCGATTGGAACGGTTTAGACACAGAGCTTCGCTTGAATTCCACGTCGTCACTGGTGGATGCGCCGTCACTTCGAGGCGTCGCGAGGCTGGAGAGGGCAAATTTCTGCCCTTAACAATAGCTTTGGCGATGAAACGGACTCGTTCGTGGGAAAGGGGGAGAAGAGGAAGAAGACAAGGAGCGTGGTGACCAACTGGAGTCGGCTCGGGTAGAAGACGAAGGAGCGGAAAGGAAGGAGTAGGATAAGAGATCGGTCCGGGTTTCACATTTTAGAAAGACAGGGAGGACAGAAAACGTCGGTTCGGGTCGGGGAAGTGAAGGTCGAAGTAAATGGATCGGTTGAGTGGTGCTAGTTCGGTTCGGATCGGGCCATCCGATCCGATCAGATCAGTCCTGCCTCCGAACCCATTGCTTCCCTTGTCTCGAACTGGCCCTACTCTAATGACGCATCCGAACCGATTACTATCTGTGTTTGTATTGAGCCAGCCGTCATACACATATCCGAACCGATCCGAACATATCAAACTTGGCACATAAAGACTACCCAATTAATTCAACTAACGCTTACTCTAGATGAATATACTTCGCGAACAGTTAGGATAGTGCCTTGCGAACATAAACGAGAATCAAGGACAAATCTGACCATTACTTTCTCTTTAAAGCTTCGTCTTACATTGCTGTACTTCTATTTTGTATTTCCCACATTTGTTGCATACACTTTAGTTCACACACATACACAAAAAGGGGGACACGGGATAATTCACTCTAATCCGTGCTATTGCTTCTTCAATAGTTCCATGACAATGAGGCCCAGACGCTCTTCTCGTTTAGCTGAGAGGAAAGAAGCTCCAGAAACTTCCAACAAAACCACTCTCGAGGATATATCTTCTTCATCTGACCCAGAATGGGACAGCGAGGGTCCGGATTACGGAGTTGGTCATCGGGAAAGCGATGAAATGTCTTCAGAAAATGAAGTTTCCCTAGGCTTTGAGGAGGAAGGAGGGATTGGTGACAACCGAGCACCCGATGAATTTGACTCAGCCATTATATTGGAATCACCTCCAGATTCCGTAGAATCAACAATTGACAATGACCGACTCGTGAGAATTTGCTTGAAGTACGGAATAATGAAGAGAGACACTCTAGTGCCCTCACGTTCTGACCGTCCACATAACCCTCCAGAAGGATATATGACGGTCACTCGTCTGATGTGCATGGTTGGCGCCATTCCTCCTTTCTCGCCTTTCATCGTCGACTTCTTAAGACAAATGCGGATTGCCCCCATGCAGCTGCATCCCAATTCATATGCCTATCTGCATGCCTTATTCATAGCATATCGTGAAATTCTAGGCGTGGAGCTTACGTTTGACGATATTCATTTCTTCTATAATTTCAAACATCGGACTAGGGAAACCCCTTCTTTCTGTTACTTTGAGTCGGTCCCAAAGAGGAAGATAATCTCTACACCGTTTAGCAGCAAGGCTGGAGATTCCAGACTGGAGTGGTTCTATATAAAGCAACAGTCTGGATGCGCCAGAAGATGGACAAAATCAAGTAAAGCACTAATTTTCTTACCCTGGACTCTATACACTTGAATCATCACCCTGACCTGTTTTTCCTTTTTATTTGCAGTCGATAATCCCAAACAGGTATCAGACCAAGTGTTCTTTGATCGAATGCACCGTCTCCTCAATGGCGACCAAAAATTCCTTACTATTGACGAGGTTCTTAAAGATGAGTACCTTCATTTTCACGGGCTGCTATCCGTCTACCGTAGCATCGGTCATGGGACAGTCCCTTATGCATATATTCCTCCAGTGGAAACAGTTCCAGAAATAGGAGAAGGCTCGGGAATTCCTGCAGCTTCTCTTCAAACTTCACCCTCTCCCTCTTCCACTCAAGACGATGAGCTGGCTAATCTGGCCAAAAAACATCGTGAAGGGTATGTTGCCCCCGAGGAAACTACCTCGGTAGACAAATCAAAATCTCCCCAAGAGTCGCCACTCCACGCTTCCGAAGGGGATGTTCCTAGCACCGACGAGCACATATTTCAGGGTTTGGGGGATCTCCCCTTACCCGAGACTATATATACTTCGGAAGATTTCAGAAAGGACCCTTTAGTCTTCACTTCTTCTGAAGAGACTACTCCTGCTAAGGCCAAAGAGCCTGCCCGCACCAGTCTAGCTTCAGACTCGGGTTGGTTGGGGGGACACACACACCACATAGGATGCACTTTGCACCGTAGCACTAGCATTCATTGCACTTCTTTTTCCATGGATCCGTCGATTCTAAACTTCGTTTAACTTATCGTGCAGGCACAATGTCTCGATCCTCTTATGACATAAGAAAGCTTCGCCGCAGCATGTCTAATCCTCCCCAGGATGCCGAATATAACCGCCGGGATGACCGCGGCAGGGAGGAAAGGAGACCCTATGATCCTTATCGATCTCGATCCTCACGCTCCCGCTCACCAGTTCGACCGGAACAAGAAAAATACAAAAGCTATCAAGGTCGTAGGGAGGAGGATAGACCACAATCTAGGGATTCCACTTCCTCTCATGAAAAGCGGAGTAGAGAGAAGACACCTCCAAAGGAAACTGGGTCTAGAAGTAAGCAAAAAGTCCCTGCTACTAAGCGACCTCGGACAGACAAGGGTTCTACAGAATCTTCTTCAGGAAGGGACACTGAACTAACCATCCTCGCCCCTCCTCCACCAGATGCGGGAACCGCAGTAAGGCTGGCATATTTAAAGGAGCAATTTCCCGAGCACTACTTCGAGACTCTGACCTTTCTACCTTCCCTTGAACCTATTTCTTCTAATTGGGCAGAGGAGGCCAGAGCAAAGATTGATTTGGTGGAAAAACAATATACCGAGATGTTCAAGTATTCCCGCACTCTTTCTAGAATCATCCGCACGCTAATGACAAATGCTGACTCAATGCACAAAACTGCGGAGGAAGATGCTAAGGCCCTAAAAACTTTAGGAAAAAATTTAGAGGATACTCAAGCTCAACTAGCTATCGCTCAAAAGAACGCTTCTAACTTCAAACAACAGTTTGAGGACATGCAAAAGCGCTATCATGATTTGCTAGAATCCCACACTCAGGAGCGTTCTGAGTTGAAGAAACAAGCTGACGAGGCCAAATCAGAGGCTGCGAAGACACGTCTTGCTTATGCTGAGCTTGAGCAGAAAAATGCCGAGTTAGCGAAAAGGAGCGCTGAGTTAGAAAAGAAAAACGCTGACTTGGCTTCAAAATTGTTAGAGGCGGAAAACAGGGTTGCTCTGGCTGAAGGCAATGTGGAATGCGCTATTAAATCTGCGGAGGAAACCCGCAAACAATTATCAGAGGCGGAGGCCGATATTCAGGGCTTCGGCGAGCTAATGATCGAATTCTTCGCGCACATTATTCGTCGTCGAAACATTTCCTGGATTGAGGACTATCCATCCACTTTGGTTCATGTGTGGAATCAAATCGTCGAGTGGGAAAAAGAAGAGCTTAAGGTCGATTCCCTCGATGAAGATAAGTTGATGGAGAAGTACTTGAGAGACGACGAACCGGAGCGCCTAGCTGAAGGTCGCCGTCTAATTGCTGAGGCCATGGAAGAAGAGAGGCGGAAGTCTAAACAGAAAACCATTCCTGAAGCTGGCTCCTCTTCTTCTGCTCCTGTAACTCCTGAAGTAGAAGGGTATGATCCCGAAAACCCGGGAATTTCCCGAACAACTTTGCTATCTCCCATTCCTGAAATAACTCCAGAGGTAGTAGTCACCCCCGCTGAAAAGTCTTCAGAAGGTATTCCTATTTTTTCTCCTCAATTTGTCAAGGCTACTACTACCTTTGGCTACATGACTGAATGTTCGATGAGAAATCTTTTGCTCTCGCCTGAGTTGATAACCGATGTTTCTCATTTTGTAGGCGTTGAATCCTCCGCGAGAACAGATGTAGTTCAAGGAGCTACCACTGAGACAAAGCCCGCTGATAGAGTCAAAGAAGGGGAAGACAAGGCTGCTTCCACAGACCTGGGGGAAAGAAGTGAACCAACTAAGGTCACTACTCCCCATGATGAAGAAATGATTGCAGCTTTAAAAGATGACGGAGGAGACGAGGGGCATGATGAGGAACCGGAGATTGTAATAACCGGGGAATCGAAAAGCGCTGATGACGTTACCTTAGCTGCCATGAAGGCTGATCAAGACAAGCGCTTGCAATTAAAGGCTGAAGAATTAGACCCTGAGGTCCTCAAGCCCCTCACAGTTGTGGATGCAGGTTCAAGGTTAGTTGGTAAGCTTTCCACTAGATCTATTACCGAAGAACTTGCTAAAAAATCTTCTCTCGATTCCAGTGCCCCGCCCTCCGGGAAAAAGTCTGCTGGCCCCAGTACTACATCTTCAGGGAAAAAGAAATCAAAGCGGATCTTGACTGAAGCCGAGAAGGAAGCAAAAGATGCAGAAAAAGCTGTCAAGAAATCGAAGGCTCATTCCAAGCCCAAATAGTGGGTTCTCCTGTGTCCTTTTAGCATCTTTGTAAATCAATAAGTGCTGCCACAACAGCAGCTCCCGCACTTTCTTTTTTAGTCATTTCCCTGTACAAATTTATTCATTTGTAAATAAAAATAATTCACTTTTTGCAATGTTTATCTGTTAGCAGCTCTGCACTTATGTAAAAATGCATATCTATAGTTATGAAACAAAGTTGTGAAGAGGGGAGATATGTGTATGGGTATGTGTCCCCAGTCAATCTCCGTAAGTTATTCAGTGCCTAACTATGCAATCTGGATGCTCCCGATTCTCTAACGGGATAGCATTTCCTGTATCATCAATATCTGTTGTTTTTCCTGGCATTTCTTTTATACTCTTTCTCACTCTCTTGAGAGTTAGAGTTCGAGTTCAGTTATTTGTTTATCCCCCGGTCGTTCAACGGGAAAAGATTTCTTTCTCGGCGCTCGGTCGGAGACGCCTTTATACTCTCTTTCTCTCTGGAAAGTTAGAGTTCGGAGTTGAACCTCTTTCTCAGCGCTCAGTCGGAGACGCTTTTATACTCTCTCTCTTTCTCTGGAGAGTTAGAGTTCAGAATAGAATTTCTTTTTCAGCGCTCAGTCTGAGACGCTTTTATACTCTCTCTCTTTCTCTGGAGAGTTAGAGTTAAGAATGTCGTTTTCTCATTCTTTTATGTCTTATTGCACAAATAATCATTGTGCTTCTTTTTATGCCCAAACTGTTTCAACCTTTTTAGGCTCTAAGTTGTCCTGTATTTTATAATCACAACAGAATAACTAACGAATGGAAATGCATAAAAGTAAATAACACACAATATTTTATAGTGGTTCAGCTAAGTCATAGCCTACGTCCACTTTATAGTCCTTTATTCATATCGTCATATTTTCCAAAGGCAAGTCGTGCCTTATTACAGAGTTTATAGGAAGAACAGCAAAAAGTATAGCATTTCTAATCCAAATATCGCATTAAGTGTTGGGCATTCCATGCTCGAGGGACTTCTTCGCCATCTACGGTCGTTAACTTGAATGTTCCTTTATCAAGTTTCCGTTGGATGACAAAGGGTCCCTCCCATTTTGGGCCGAGGTGAGGAAGGGATGGAAAAACTCTCTTGAGCACCAAATCTCCGGGTTCAAAAGTTCTGAGACGAACTTTTTTGTCATAATAGCGCGCCATCTGACGCCGATGTCTTGCTGCACGCAAGTCTGCTTCGTCTCTTTTCTCTTCGACTTCATCAAGAGACTCAAGTAAAAGTGCCCGATTCGTCATCGGGTCATAATATGTCACCCTGTGGGAAGGAACTTCCAGTTCAACTGGAATTACTGCTTCTGAACCAAAGGAGAGGGAGAAAGGGGTATGACCAGTAGCCGTTTTAAACGTTGTTCGATATGCCCACAAAGCTAGGGGCAATTCATCAACCCATTTTGCCTTTGCATGCTCTAATCGCTTTTTGAGGATGGATTTTATTACCTTGTTTATTGCCTCTACTTGCCCATTAGATTGTGGATAGGCAACTGCAGTATATCGTTTGTCTATCTTATATTTCTGACAAAAGTTTCTGAATTCAGTGCTATCAAATTGGGTCCCGTTATCGGTAATAATCGTCCTTGGGATCCCGAATCGGCATATAATATTTCTGACCACAAAACTTATCACCTTTCTTGTGGTGATCTTAGTTAAGGGTTCAGCTTCCACCCACTTCGTGAAATAATCCACGGCTACTATGGCATACTTAGCTCCCCCTTTAGCAATCGGTAAAACTCCAATGATATCGATTCCCCATGTGGCAAATGGCCAAGGACTCACCATCGATTTAAGCTGGGTTGATGGTGCCCTGGGGATTTTGGCGAATCTCTGGCACTTATTGCAGCGTCGTGAATAATCAGCTGCATCCTTGCTGATCGTAGGCCAGAAGTATCCGTACCGCAATATTTTCTTTGCTAAAGTTTGACCTCCTGTATGATCTCCACACTCACCTTCGTGTACTTCTCTCAGTACACGCTTGATGTCGTCGTGTGCGATACATCGTAACAGGGGCATAGAAAATCCTTGCCTATAGAGGGTATCGTCTTGTATAACATATCTGGTAGCTCTGCGCACTACAGCTCTCTTTTCACTCTTCTTTAATGGGAGTGTCCCATTCTTAAGAAAACTCTTGATTGGAGTCATCCATGACTCCTTCTCTGATTCCGCTTCAAGAACGAATTCAATTTCCATTGATTCGAAGCTTGGCGATTCCAATGTTTCAATTGGAATTACCTCAGTCCCTTCTGGATTGTCGGAACTAGCCAACTTTGCTAATCTATCCGCTTTCTGGTTTTCTGCTCTGGGAATATGTGTTATGTTGTACCGTTCTAAGCTATTCAATAGCTCTTTCACTTTCTTGAGGTATGTGATAAGTCGAGGTCCTCGAGCCGCGAATTCCTCTCGCACTTGACAAACAACAATCTTAGAGTCACAAAATATGTCCATCATTTTTACTCCGAGGTCTTTAGCAAGTTTCAGCCCGGCAATCAGGGCTTCATACTCAGAGTCGTTGTTAGTGGCCGAAAATTCTAACCGTAGGGCGTAATATAACGACCGTCCCTCCGGAGTGACTAAGACAATTCCAGCCCCGGATCTTCGGTCATTTTTAGCTCCATCTGTATATAGTCTCCACGGATTCATCTCTAGCTTATCCTCAGATTTGACCACTTGGTCATTGATTATTTCTTCCTCTGGAATGGTGAACTCCGCAATAAAGTCTGCTAGAGCTTGCCCCCTGATTGACTTTCGTGGTTGAAAATTCAAATCAAACTGGCTTAGTTCTATGTTCCATTTAATCAACCTTCCCGACGCTTCGGGTCTCTGCAACACTTGTCTTAACGGCTGATCGGTGTATATGGTTATTGGATGGGCTTGGAAGTAGTGACGAAGCTTTCGGGATGCAATCAGGAGGCTGTAAGCAAGCTTCTCGATCTTTGGGTAGTTGCGCTCCGCCGCTGCTAATTTCTTACTCACATAGTATACTGGCCTTTGTACTTTGTCCTCTTCTCGAACCAGAACTGTGCTGACAGCGTGAGCCGAGACTGCTAGATAAACAAATAGTTCTTCGTGGTCTACGGGCTTTGATAAGATTGGCGGTTTTTCCAACAGTTCTAACAGATTTTGAAAAGCCTCGACACAATCGGGAGTCCACTGGAAGTTCTTCTTTCCCCTTTTTATCAAATCAAAAAATGGAACACATTTATCGGTGGCTTTGGAGATGAATCTACTTAGCGCCGCTACCTTCCCTGCCAGACTTTGGACGTCTTTAATTCTCCTTGGTTCCCTGATATTTCTAATCGCCGCTATCTGGCTAGGGTTGATCTCAATTCCTCGGGAACTCACAATGAAGCCAAGGAACTTTCCCGACGCCACTCCAAATGAACATTTTAAAGGATTCAATTTCATACGGTATTTTCGCAAGATACCAAACATTTCTGCTAAGTCTTGCGTATGACTGGAGGACTGCTTTGATTTAACAAGCATATCATCCACATAAACTTCCATAGTTTTTCCTATTTGATCATAAAACATTCTATTTACCAACCGCTGATAAGTAGCTCCAGCGTTTTTTAATCCGAACGGCATTACAACATAACAATATAATCCCAAATTCGTAATGAAACTTGTATGCTCTTGGTCTGGTACATGCATAGGAATTTGATTGTATCCAGAATATGCATCCATGAAAGAGAGAAGTTCATGACCTGCTGTCGAGTCTACAAGCTGGTCAATCCTGGGAAGCGGGAAACTATCTTTTGGGCAAGCCTTATTTAAATCTGAAAAGTCAATACAAGTTCGCCACTTTCCGTTTGGCTTCTTTACCAGGACGGGATTCGATATCTAGTCGGGATAGGTCGAATCTCGAATAAATCCATTTTGCTTCAATTTCTCTACTTCCTCTTTGAGGGCAGCCGACCTCTCTGGGCCCAGCATGCGTCTCTTTTGCTTTACAGGCGGATGCTTCGGATTTACATTCAATTTGTGACTGATAACGGAAGGCGATATCCCACACATGTCAGCACGGGTCCAGGCGAACACATCTAAGTTCGCCTTCAAGAAGTTCGTCAGGTCTTTAGCACGACGTGGATCCAATTGGGAACCGATCTTCAAAACTTTTGTCGGATCAGCTTTATCAACAGGAATTTCCACTGTTGCTTCATTAGGAGTTGCATTTCTAGCCTCTGGTTCCTCGTCTTTTCTAGGATCCAGGTCTTCAGGCGTTCCTTTTCGCAACTCCCTTGGGTTCAACCTCTCTAATTGCTATGCCGAGTCCCCCTTTGAGGGAGATGAGGCATCCTTACTCTCAGCATTAACTCCTTTCATCAACATCTTCAGTTCGGCCACATAGCAGGCCCGTCCAGAAACCTGATCCCCTCTTATTACTCCAGTCCCGGCTTCGGTTGGGAACTTTAGTAACAAGCACCACGGGGCGATACAAATTCTAAACTCAGCGAGGGCAGGCCTCCCTAAAAATGCGTTATATGGCGAATCTACGTCCAGTACTACAAACTGAAGCATTCGCACTCTTCTACGTTCTCCTTGCCCTAGGGTCACAGGCAACTCTATATATCCCATAGGAGCTGTCGTCGCTCCGTTGAAACCTCTAATCCATCCTTCACAAGGTTTCAGATCTTCAGGCTCAAGCTTCATCTGATCAAATGACTTCTTGAACAAAATATTAACGGAACTTCCGTTGTCTACTAGTACCTTATGGACCAAAGCCGGCCCAATAGTGGTAGTAATAACCAACGGATCATTGGTGGGAGATTGTATTCCCGTGTTGTCTCGGCTGCGAAACACCACGTCATCGAACATGGTTTTTTGTTGTTTGATGGGGGTAACATCTTCCAAATCGTCACCTTCATTCACATCTAGATGCTTGGCCGTATTCACATATTGGTCCATTGACCTAAAGCTTCGGATTGCCGGGTGAGGTCCGCCTACTATGGAGTTGATGACGATCCCTTTACCTTTCTGCTGCGCGGTAGGCTTAGGAGCAGGTAGGATTTGCTTTGGAGCCTGCTCTCCTTGCCCCCTGTCCCTCGGGGCAACCTTGTACTCATCCAACTTTCCTTCACGCAGCAGCTTTTCAATTACATCCCTCAAATGTCGACACTCATTGGTCGAATGTCCATGTGTTCCGTGAAACAAGCAAAATTTCCCTGTCGCCATTTCTTTCTCGGTCGAATCACGAGGTGGCGGTCTTTTGTACTGCAACACATTATACGTGTCCAGGTAAATATTTTCCAATGTGTCATTCAATGGTGTGTAGTTCTCGTAGTTCTGGAATCGGGGCCTTTTGTTTGGGTCGCTTCCCCTATTTCTGTTTCTCCTGTTACCGTTCGAATTACGGTTGTTGTTGTTTCCCCCGCTTCCAGTATTGCTGTTTCCACCCTTGTTTCCTACATTTACTTCAACCTTGCCAGAACTTTCCCCAGACTGCTTCACTGCAATATTACTCTGCACATTCTCCTTTGAAGCTGTCTCAGACTTTCTCTTCCGGTTTGCCCGGGCCTCCTCTCGTCTTAGATAAATATCGGCTTTTTCGTAGAATATCGCCCTTGTGGGGGGTGTCTTCCCAGAAAGGTAGTCTCCAAACTCAGATTCAGGATCGACTCCTTCCTTCAATGCCATTAGAATAGTGGGCTCATGCAGGTCACTGACCTCGGTTACAGCTTGGTTAAAACGATCTAAATATGCCCTTAAAGACTCTCCGGGTGCCTGTTTGATCCTCGACAATTCAATAACACTCTTGGACTTGCGGGCATGTAGTCGAAACTGGTTCATGAAACGCTCGCTTAGTTCTTTGTAATTAGAAATTGAACGAGGAGGAAGTCGGGTAAACCAAAATAAAGCCACATCTTCTAGGTAGATTGGGAACGCTTTGCACTTTACTTCATCGGGGGCAGCAGCGGCATTCATAAGCCACGAATACCGCATCAAGTGCTGTCCTGGATCAGTCCTTCCGTTATACTTGTCCATCTGTGGCAAGTTAAAGCGTCGGGGAAACTGGAAGTCTAGAATATCGTCAGTGAACGGGGTATGGCTTCGTTCGATGCCATAGTCTTCATTTGTATAATTCCGGCTCTCGGACATAATTCGGCGAACCATTGCCTGTACATCGGCACTAGTTAGGGGCTGCTCAGGTTCCCTGGCCCTAGTGTCCGAGTTCCTTCGGGGCTCTTGCTCAGGAGACGCCCTTCTTCTTCGAGCTGCCTCTGCTCGATTCCTTTCCCTGCGTTCCCGGTCGATCTCGGGAAGAGGGGACTGGAGTCTTTGCCCCCGAGAGGGGCTATCGTTTCCTAATGCTCGTGCGATATCCTCGCGAGATCCCAAAGATCCAAACGTTAGCTGCTCCATGTTCTGAGGTCGTTCGAGTGGCCTTCGTTCACGGGGCCTCTCTTCCTCAGAAGATGAAGATTGATCTACTGGTGTATGACGAACTGGTGACGGAGTTCTTTGCCGGCGGAGCTCATTGATTTCCCGACTCATGAGCCTCATATTTTCCTGCATCATGAGATTGGTGCGCTCATGAACTCTCATAGCTTCCCTCGTGCTCTCAAGCATATCAAGCAAGCGCGAGAAATCTCCTTGAGTGATGGGAGCAGATGGATTGACCTGGTCTCCAACCCTGGCAGCTGGAATTGGAGCATTCACGGGGACTCGAGTAGATGTTCCAGCTTCACCAAGCATCGGGTCGGATTGGAGGTAGGAAGTCGGGTCGGATCGGAGCTGGGGTGCCTGATCGGATCGGTGTGCAGCGAGCAAGTCGGGTCGGTTCAGACTGGGGGAGTGCACTGCTTCAGAGTCTCCAACCCGGATCGGATCGGAGCTTTCCCCTTGCTGTCGGTTCGGGTTTCCTGCATTGATTCTCCCTGCTGCTGAACTCTGCCCCCTAGACCTTGTTACAACAGCATGTTGCTGATCTTCACCAGCTCCATTTCCTTGAACAGACTGGACTTCCTTGCCTTTTCCTCTGGCCATGAGTCTTTGACAATTACCTCAACGAATGTAAGAAAGTGGAGAAACTTAAGGATTCACTTCTTTGAACTCAACGGTCCAAAAAGTAGAAAGAGATCCCGGAAAGTAAAGAATTTAGATGAGGATTCTCAGTGAAAGCACCAAAATGTTAGACCCAAATGTGGTTCTAACACCCAAATTGATTAGAAACAAGATAAAATAAACAGAAATAAAAATGAACACACAAGATTTATAGTGGTTCGGCGAAGAAATGCCTACGTCCACTTAATTCTCACTATATTCAGTAATTCAGTTACAAAGGCAATGTAAGATTCACTCACAACTCACTTTTGTTCACTCAAATGATTAAAACAAGAAATGAAAGATGATTTGGATTTTCCGGGAATAAATGAATTCGAATGATGGAGGCACTTGGATTCTCAAAAGTGCTGAAAAAGATCCTTCTCTTTGTCTCTAGATGGGGTATTTATAGGTGTGAATTTGCCTGAGATGCAATCCGGGTCGGAACACGTGTCATCCATCGCACTCTCTTCGGGTTCGGATGGGCTATCAAGCTGACAACGCATCAATGAGATGGACATTAGGGGTAGGAATTAGTCACATCCGGTCCGGTTCTCCAGGCGACTTTATAGGAGATTTTCCTGGATCATGGGTGCGGGTCGGAGACGAGCAGGTTGGGGGCTCGGATCGGAATACCCGATCCGAACCGGAGTAGCTTGGACGTCTCTCCTTCTCTAATCATACTCCGCTCCGCTCCAGCTTCATGGCAAGCAGATGGCTTTCCGATTTACTTGAGATTTATTGACCTTCCAATCCGATCAGATATGCTTCGCCAATTTATCCAGTAGGAGATATCCGATCCGAACAGATAATTCTATCCGATCCGAACCGATATGCTGCTACCACTCTGAAGTGTGGTGTTTTCTTCCGATCCGAACCGATATGCTGCTACCACTCTGAAGTGTGGTGTTTTCTTCCGATCCGAACCGGAGTCTTATAACTTAAAATACTCTTCAAGGGTTGGTTTCTTGACTTTGTGTTGCCTAGTTCACAAAGTAGGCTAACACAAATCAAACTCAAACGAATTTAGTTTTAAAACCAAACCATACCGAAAAAAATGAACCATTTTGGTTGGTTAATTCGGTTTGAACCGAATATTTCTCACCCCTAGTTACATTAATCAATGTTCTTTATGTACTAAATATAAGAAAATTTTGGTTTTTATCGATCTTATATGCAAAATAATTGTGTTGGCTTTGAGTCTAACATAGTCATTGTGACAAAAATATAATGTTTATAGGGAAGAGATATGGTTGTAATAAAATGTACAAACTTAGTATCGATAATAATATTGCTTCTACTTATACTGTCGAGTTTTATAAGGCATGATAGATTAGCACATCTAAATCCCAAATCCACTTCAATTATGAGTCGACTTGGTCTTATTAAAATTAAAGGATCTGACTATGATAACTATGAGATTTGTCCACAGGTCAAGATTACCAAGAAATCTTTTCCTACTATTTTTTGAAATTATAGATCTAATAGATCTAGACATATGTGAATTGCATAGCGTTCTAGGTACCCTTGGTGGAAGAATATCATCACATTTTTTGATGATTATTCGATATTCACCTATGCGTGTCGTATGACGCATAAGAAATAAGCATTTAGTAAATTTAAAATTTACAAAAATCAGGCTAAAAACCAAATAAATAAAAGAATTAAGGTTATCCAAAGTGATAAAGGATTGGAATATTTTTCTAATGAGTATAATTGTTTCTGTGAGTCAAATAGGATCATAAATGATTGAGTTGCACTATATACTCCTTAACATAATGGTATGGCAAAAGGGAAGATCGTACTCTAGTGGAAATAGTGAACCACATGCTAATAAAGTCAGTGTTGCCTCTAAACTTATATGGAGAATCACTAAATAAATCAAGTTATTTGCATAATAGGAGTGCCTCACAAAAGATGAATATGCATCCTTACAGACTTTGAAAAAATAGAAAACTGAATGTATCATATTCAAAAGTGTTGTGATATTTGGTTTACTGTAGGATTACTGATCCTAAAAGAAACAAACTCCACCCAAGAGATTTAAGAAGTGCTGTAACGACCGCCCATAACTCCTTCACTTAACAAGGGAAATATTGTACTAAAAGACGTGTAGCTATGGACGATCATCAGGGTAGAATAATATACATGGTAGCTATCGTATAACTCACAATGCAAGGATAAAATATAATAAAACATATACAACAGGCAATAATAGTGAAGCAGAATTGAACAGAATCTTAAACCTTTTCACATCACCATGAAATATCCATACAACACTGAATAACTCTATAAGAGTCTATACAAAGTGTCTCATTACAAGTCGCTCAGAGAGTACATCAATATAGCAGCAGCAATTAACAAATAGTAGGTAATAGGAAACTAATACATAAGCCTTCAGCTCGTCATCGCTCAATGGCATCGTCCTCATCAAGATCAACTACCTGTCACCTATTACTTAGTTTTTGCATCCAAAACATGGATGAACAACCCAAGGTAATAAGAGGAAACATTAAACCTTGAGTCAGACAACAGTCTTAATAAGCGATAAAACAACTATCTAACATCATAAATAAAGTATATGAGAATAGGCAGATTAATCCACTAATCTACCAACATTAACAGAGAAGAACCTAGTCCCATCTTCCCCACATCCGACAGTGATAGCCTTTACAACAATCAGACAGAAACAAACAATACATTCATGGTAATCAGTTATCAAGCGTATATCATCCTAATCGATAAGCACAAGCCCCGAAGGCCTAAACCGACATCAAACAATCACTCGAGAAATATCTCCTTCGATGTCGAGTGATCTACATAAGATGATATAAGCAAAAAAATCATCATCCATGACTTTGGCTATCACCGCCAATCCTGCTTTGAAACCATCATTGATCGTATCATCGACTCAACATCATGCCGTCCGTCAAAGGCTAATGGAAAACCCCGGTTCTAGCAAAAACTCCATACGCTATCGTGACTCGTATCTCTAGGCCCATGACTGCCTAGGGTACTCGACTAATTATTTAGTCTTTTAGGCGTCCCTATTATACCCCTACTTTGAGTCCGCTAGAACCTACGACAACGATAATCCCTCGGCCTTCTTAACTCTAGTCGTCATCACGGACGACTATCTATAAGCTCAAAACACACTTGAGCAACCATTATCCACGAGCTCAAAACAAACTTGAGTCTTTTTCACATTCGATGCTTTTCATCGATCTATGAATGTCCCATAACACTTTGAGCATTCCACCTTAAACTCTTGTCGAAGCTATGTTCATTTCCGAGCCAAAAAAGCAACTATATTTGGTCGATATTGTCAAGTCGTTTCCTGTTCATCAATCAGGTCGTCAATCAACCCATCTTCTCCCGACCTATCTGGCATCAAGCCTTCATCAGACGAACGACCCAGCTTCCTTCTAATCCAATGACCCGAACTATTGGGTTCCCAACGACCCGACTAAGCTACGACCCAACCCTATTATAGCATTCTCGAGATGCGACCCATGTTATCATCAATGACCCAAAATTAGGCGACCCATCTTACCACAACCCATCATCATGTTTGCATGGTTGATCAATCTCCACGACCCAGCTTGAACGACCCCAGCTAGGACGACCTGAGCTAGAACAACCCGCCTTCCTTCGTCCCGGAGATGTGACCCATGCCAAACGACCTGATTTTCGCGACCTGACTTCCACAAACTGACCATGGCCGACCCAAAGCCACCAACGACCCATCCATTTCTTGAGCAACATGTCGAACAACCCGACTCCAAACTTGACCGATCCATCTCCGGTCCAATTCAAAACTTTTGCAAACATTCGACTTGATCCATCAACCCAAATCGACCATCAACAAGTATCAACACAATGATTAATCATCATTCAAACATGAGAATTTCATCATAATCATGATAAACAATAATCGAATTAAGCAAATGGGTCTAACTTGTAATTACATATGAATTAACATAGAAATTCATGTTTTAAGTTGCTAGATTAGATTATATGGTGATTCAAATGAAAATATACATACGATGATGTAGATCTAGGTGAAAACAACTTGAAATGATGAAAATAAGATCAAACAACCCATATACGTGATTGAATCCGCGTGAAAGATGCTTATCACTCACCAAATCTTCAAACAAACTTGAAATCGCTAAATTTCCCATCCGAACAGCGACAAATGATCTTTAAAACTCTCAATTTGATGTGATCTCCCTTCACTTGATGTAGATTATAATAACCTGCCTGGAATGGGCCTAAATTTCGATCTAGAAAAGGCCCATCGAAACTTAGAGCCACTTTAAACGGGTCGTGGGTTCCTGTAAGGATTACATTTGCACAGATAATAATAACATAACTTTGAATGGGAATCTCACACAGCGCAACGAGAAAATATAATATTCAAATAAGATATACCATTATTTCAAAATCTCAGAAATACAACAGTTACAATTACATTTATTCAATAGGTACATCAAATAGTTCAATCTCATCAGATTCCAAAAGAAGTAAAGCAATATCTGCTAATAATATCATAATAACTTCGTCTTCTCCATCGGTTTCAATCATGACTTCATCCATGCTTTTACCCCATCTACAGACCTGTTGGATGTTAAGGAGAGGGGTCAGAACATAAAGTTATGTGTGATTGAAATATGGTGTTACTTAATGTCCATACCATATATTTTTAACAGGTTACATATGTCAAGGTATGTCTACGTAGCACACAAGATTCACACAAACATAAATATCTAACCAATGTGGTGGATATCCAAGTCAATCGCTCATTAGTGTTTTTAGGGAAAAGACTCAACGAGGTGGCATTCTCGGTCACTTATGGCCTTATTAAAGGTGGTTCTTATGATCTCTTATAACCCTAAGGCGAAGCGCTATCCCTTTAAATCCCATCCCAGTACATTAGCGTTCTTAAGTCTATTTCCTCATTTGTAATATGAGAATCAGTATTGCGAACGTTACTACTTAACTAATATAATCCGGTATGACACCTATGTCGCTTAAGACTTCCCTTAGACAGTTGGTGAGCATGCAACGGCCACATATCTTTTCAATTACAAATTTGTCCCTAGTTAAGCCCTTACAAGATTCTAATTTTTTTTTACACAATCATTTTTTTTTTTTTTGGAGAATCAAGCCATCCTCCAAGGGCTTACAAAAACAGAATTGTTGACAGATCTACAAATACTGTGACACACACTCAAACGTAGCCTACTAAACCAAAAAGGAAAATGAACGGACATAACTAAAAGAAAAAGAACAGACATAAACAGACGGACTCCAGACTAAAGCACCACACCAAGATCAATGTGCCACAGAACACCAACAGATCTTGTCAAGTACATGCCAACAACCAAGAACAGCTGAGAGAAGATAAGAAACGCGGCATCCCCCAAACCACCATGAGCATAAACAAAACCCAGCATCAAACAACAAAGCAAAGATGAATCAGCAATGTCAGAATCCCAAGTTAACCAATGCCATAACAGCGAATCCAAACTTCAAATAGATAACTGGATGTTGGACCAAGGATTGGTATAACAGGGAACTTGCAGTTTGACAAAGCACTGGGCATACAAGAAACCATCGAATCGAAACGTCTCGATAATAACCAGCAGAGAAAACCAGAAAACATCATGCCCAAGCAAAACCAAGGACAAAGCAGCAGCAAACAGCTAAACATCACACAGAACAGAGCACCAACAACACAAAAAAGCGACCAAACACCAGATCTTGAACCGTCATCAATCCAGCAAACAACACCAACCTCGAAGAATTACCAACAAGGAGCGAAGTGGACTCCACAGTAGTGACAGAACCCCAAAACAACGCAGATCTACCAGATGAAGAACTCGAAAGGAAGTAGTTACCTGAAATAGAATGTTGCAAATGAGGAAGTGGAGGCAGTGTCGTTCGGAGAGACGAGCACATAGATCTGACGAGGAAGAAGAAGCAAGGGTTGTTGGCGATCAGATCTGAAAAGAGAATCAGCTCAGATCTGACGGAGAAAATAAGGAAAATAAGGGGTTACCGGCGAAGAAACAATTCGAGGCGAGGCCAGAGAAAAGATAAGAGGAGACTGAGCACGAGCAGCCTTGGTGTGGTAGAGGAGACAGCAAGAAACCAAGCGAAAACACGGGTGAACGAAATAGGAGAAAAAAGGTTCTAGAAGCAACTACAATGATATGGAAGAGGGGAGATCGATGGAAGACGAGGGTCGAAGTGGGAGATTGAGAGGGAGAGGACGATTGAAGAGAACAGAGGGAAGAAGAGGGGCAGAAGACCAGGACGCCATTATTATAGATCTACATTTTTGTATATTACCCCGGACTGAAGTTTAATAATGCACCACTATGCCCTTACAAGCTTCTAGAGGAAGTGGACATCCCGTGAACTACCCTGCTCCATTACCGTTTTATGCCTAACCACTTTTAGAGAAGGAGGACCCAAAGACCTACTTCAAATCTTGTAAGGCTGGGTTCCATGACTTTGGTTCCTCTCCAAAAAATAAACCTTTGGAGGGATCCTAGTCCTAATCACTTAAGACCCAAACTAGATAAAAAGAGAGTCAGCCACTTAAAACCTGTTCAAGGTGTAGTAAACCTATTCATTTTCACACACGATAGACTTATATATATATACATATATATATATACACACACTAGACCTCTCACATTAAACCTGTACACTTGTAGATGCTGGATATGTCGATCAGTTCCGGGTAGACTTCAACCACAAATGGCAACTAACCTCGTGTTCATGTGTCACTTATATATATATATATATATATATAAATTTAAAGCCATTCTATATATGCACAACCAAGCAAACAAATATATTTGTTAAGGGGACAATTCACTTGCAAATTCGAATTCTAACCTAATCGCATTTATTACGCTAATACAATAATAATTATGTTGACTACGTTTATATAAGTAAAATAATAATAACGCCTAACTAACGTAACATTCAAATAAATGGGGAAACATTCTAAAGAGGTGTCAATTGTCAATTTTCCCAAATTCAAGGTATACAAGTTAGATTTTCGCATATTTTTACCACTACAACATAGCATGATGGCATAATGGCAATACAACAATAACAGTGAATGGAAGATATACATACATGACAATTTTAACTTGCATTCTAGGGTTGTTGGAATGATTTCAATATTAGATTAAAATAGAGTATTACATATGCTTCCACTTGTATGTTTATAATCCCTATTTCACCTAATTCACCACTTTTGGCGTTATGCACATAAAAATACTTACATTTGACCTATTTCATTTTTGAATGTGTTTGGATCCAAAATAGGATCCGGACCCAAATCAAATCATGAATAATCAAATCTAAATCTTTTGGGTTACATTCAATGGTGAATAAAAGTGAATTACATGAAATAGGAAAATGATGGCAACACTGATATTCATTTTAATCCAATACAAAAACCAAAAATCCACAAAATCCAATAATTCATGACAATTCATACGTAATTACGAGATAGAAGATTTGGGGGTTTTCATGTTTACATTATCGAATATTCAAATCTTCCTAGGCATATCTATTCACATGACAAAATATTAAAACATGAATATGTCTTAAGTACATCACGTTCCACTCACAAACTATAGGCGAAATAGAGAAAATTCTTTGGTAGATCTTGATCTGCAATAATCTTTATGTTTAAGCGAGCTCCAATAATCCTCCTAACAATATACATATAAGAAACATACCTTAGAATCTTATACATATATGTTTATGCTAAATTCCAAAATCCTAAACTTATATAAATTGGAATAAAGATATTTAAAATAGAGTTAGAGAAGTAAAAGAAACCTTTACCTTATTCTTTTATTTTTCTATGGAATTTAGCAATGGTGTAGCGGCAGCATGGAGGCAGAGATGGAGAATAATTAGGGTTTCTAGTGTGTGGAATGAAGGGTTATTTATACTTGTCGTGTGAGCACGAATCGTTGGACCAATTAAAATTAATCCTAGCCTTTAATTTTTTTTATAAATTCCTCAAAGAAAACCCTAACCACATAGCTTTATTGGGTCGTCCAACGGTCGACCCCTAGCGGTCGATCGGCAATTGACACCCTTAACGGGGAGCGGTTAACCCCTTCGTGGCTGGAACACCCAATAAATGTGCGTTGCTGAGCTGTTTATTTTTATTAATACGTTTTCAATTCTTTTTATGTTATTCCATATTTACAAGATATGTTGTCCCCCTGGTCTTATCTCAAATTTGAAATTCCCTCTTTATCTTTAATTTATAATTTGGACAATATATATAAGGGAAATTCTAATGAGACACAAAATTTTGACACAAATGGTGACACAATTGATTTGCACCATTGGATCACCCCATGAATTACACCTCTTCATATAAAGACAAAAGGATCCAACGGTTGAGGCTCTGTGTCTCTCTCTTTGTGTCTAATTTTTTGTTCAAATAGCCACCCCCTATATATAATATTCATATAATTATATATATATATATATATATATATATATATATATATTTCTGCATTCGCTGTCCAAATTCATTTGTTCATAACTTCTTCATACGTTGACCGTTTTTAGCATATTATATATGAAAACGTTGTAAAATTTCGCCATGAATTCAAATAAAAGAATTTCTTATCCAAATTCCTAAAGTTGCAAAAATTTCATTTTCTAGCCATATTATTTGATTGCTTGTTTCTAATTATTATTAATACTTATGAATTTTACGGGGTGTTACATTCTTCCACCCTTAAAATAAATTTCATCCCGAAATCTGCTTAAGGTACAACTCGCTCGAAACTTCCATGTTGTACACCTCATGTTATTCATCCACAAGCATCCATGACTCGCACCGATTATGAACTGCAGACTCACTAAATCTACCCTAGATGTAGGTGTAATAAGTGATGCAATATGTATGCAAACAACCTAAATATGCATATATTTCTATATGAGTGTTTGGTGCGATGGTGTTGCATCCATTTCCTAGCATCCAATCTAGCAACCACGATACATCCCTAAATGTTATTTTGAGAAAAGTTAGCCGGGAAAATCTCTGGGTGGATCTGTCTCATCTTATTCTCGGTGTCCCATGTGCTTTCCGTAGGGTCATTTCCCCATTGTACTCGGACGAGGCGAACGATTTTGTTGCGGAGTCTCTTCATTCCATGCTCTATAATCCTTACAGTTGCAAAAGGCACCCTAGACTCTGACTCGAGTTTTTCTATGTCCCCAATTTCACCAAGCTCGAGTTTGGTAGCAAAATCATGAAGGCATTTCCTTAGATGAGATACATGAAAAACATTATGGATTCCCGATAGATGCTCTGGGAGATGCACTCGATAAGCCAAATATCCTATCTTCTCGATAACACGAAGAGGCCCAATAAATATGGGAGCCAACTTTCCAGTCTTCCCAAACTGAACCGTTTTCTTAAGAAGGGATATTTTTACGAATACCAAGTCTCCAACATTAAACTCAAGTTCCCTCCTTTGCTTATCGACATACGATTTCTAACGGTCTTGTTCTGCCTTCGTTATCTGTCTAATCAAAGATATCTTCTATGTGGATTCACGAACGAAGTCTGATCCGAGTATAACCTTGTCTATAGCTTCCCACCAATAAGTTGGTGATTTGCACGGCCTCTCGTATTGCTCTTCAAAAGGGGCATACCAATCATCTCTTGAAAACTATTATTATATGTGAACTCCATAAGCGGTAGGTGTTGCTCCCAAACTCCTCCAAAATCGATGATGCAAGCTCTGAGCAAGTCTTCCAAGATTCTGTTAACTCTCAATATATGTCCATCCGTTTGCGCATGATAAGCTGTGTTTAAGTTAATGGTTGTCCCCAATGCTGTCTGTAGGCTTCTCCAAAATTCGCTTGTGAACAATGGGTCTCTATCACTTACGATACTTGATGCAATCCTATGGAGTCTGACTATCTCTTTGATATAGTGTTGGGCTAACGAGGCTGCAATCCTTGTCTTCTTGACTGGTATAAAATGGGCGCTTTTGGTTAAGCGATCTACCACAACCCAAATGGCCTCATTCCCCTTTTGGCTTCTAGGAAGTCCATTTACAAAGTCCATGGAATTATGTTCCCACTTCCATGTAGGGATCTCTAAAGGTAGTAACAGTCCTTCGGGCTTTCCTTGCTCTGCCTTGACTTTTTGGCACGTCAAGCATTTAGCCATGATGTAAGGACCCGTAACTTCCCCGGTAAGGAAAGCACGGATACTTCGAGAACAACACACAAAAGAACGCAAACAGAAGAACATTTCATTACTTATTACAACAATTCCATCAGAATACAAGAATATACAGAGTATGAATAAATATTGTACATCAGAGATTACAATACATTACATAGCAGCGGAAAATAATACAATGCACAACCAGAAGTAATACACGGATACAGATCTTTTCGAGTATCATTCCAGCTGTAAATCAGGATCCTGTGAATATAAATCTGCAAAACCAAAACTACTAGTTGCCCGTGTCAAAATAAGGGCACCCAGAGTTTAGGTTAAAACAATAAACTCCAGGTCAGTCATGTGACTGGTGTGAGAAATAAAACAGTTAATAATCTTTATTTTAAAGTTAGGTAAATCAAGGGACCACGCCGTATAACACGGAACGGGTTTCCTCCCAAGGATACCAGTGCATAAAACAACAGCGCAATGCTAAATAAAGAACAATGAAGCTATTATAAGACCTAGGTCCCATCACACAATGCAACGCAAGCCGGAGGATAGGGTTTTACCTTATAATAGCCAAAGAATGCTTGATACGTTTAAAAACAGATTATTTTGATATTATTATAAGTGTATAGTGTCAAAACAATTTCAATCATAAATATCAATCATAGACGGCATGGGTACCATATATCATGTCGCCATACTAGGCTCTACAATCAAAACCGCAAAGTCACGTATTTGGAAATTGGATTTTCATCTATGAATCGAGGCCAGGGATCGTCCTCTACCGAATTCGAGACTGTCTACCCGAGCCTCAGGCATGTACTCTGTCAAGCCTTAGGAGCCACAGGGCCGGTCCACCGATGTGGATTAAAATGCCTGAACACTGCGTTTCCCCACCCATTGGGGGCGTAAATGAGTCCAATGACTCCATCGGTCCCGGATCGACCGATACATCCGAGGCGCCTCGCAACAGCAACAACCACACAGGTGAAAAGTATATAAATGTCAGCCAGTTTAAGCACTGACACCACCATTAGCTATAAAGAAACACATGCCCTCCCTGGATCCTTCTCCCGTTTCTGGTTCACAACCGGGGTGAGAGGCTCGCGAATCAACGCTACACAAAGCTATGCCACACAGGCCGTGCTTTGATCATCAACCACAAGACTCTTCTTTTCAACAAAAGCCATGATCATTTGCCACTTAGGCATGCCACACAGGCAATTCACTCCATGCGATTGATATCCATCAATATATAACCCCTGAGCTCGTACGTCTCAGAGAAGGGCGTTAAGCAAGAGAATAAATTCTCCGCCGCCAAACAGATATATATTTAATAGAAATCAATCACACGGAATAAAATCCAATGTCAGACACACAGTCCATTTATACGTTCGTTCTGGGTCTGAACGAAACCGGAGGCACCTTGTACCTCGCATATCCATTGATCTCCAATTACGTCTGGACGATCACTAACTGATTCCCTCCTCTTTGGTGTATGGCCCAATCCAGATCATCAGTAATTACCCAAACGACGTGAAGACGTCCGGTCTCCGACCACCGTCTTCACCCTCGACACCACGTCGAATCAGTTATTCAGAATGGGATAAACCCGGTCTTTCTAAATAATTCACGTATATAATAAACAAGTATTACACAAACACAACATACGCCTCATTCCAATTCAGAATATTCTTTTATTCAAATATTCTTATACTTTGGGAAAGGTTCCTATTAATTTTATCAAAGATAAATTCTTTAAATTTATTCTTTAATCTTCTTTGAATATCAATTCAAACTAGTCGGGATTAGCGAACCACACCGAAGTAATCATTTATTTTATTTCCCAATCCCAACCTATTCATCCCATGAAGTAAAACTGGTCATACTTCATATCTAACACCACGGTGTTATTGGTAAATTCAATTACCATTTCACGTTCAAATCTAATTAAAGATTTAACTATCGCCTGGAGCAAAACTGGTGATACTCCATTCTCGATCTTTTCAATCTAATTAAAGATTCATTAAAACTCCACTTGGTTTTAATCTTCACCGAAATCAATATCCTTTCTTTAACTGAGTTAAAGAACCAATGTCATTTAAAACACGGTTCACTATAAACCCAAAATCACATTCAATTCATTATCGGGTTGAAGAACAAGTGTTATTTAAAACACCGTTCACGATAAACCCAAAAATCAATTCAAATTCAATTCCAATTAAATTCCATTTAATCTGTACATTTCATTAAATCAAAATAAAAAAAGATTTAATCTTTTCCTCAATTGGGTTTAAGAATAGTGTTAATGAAGACACCATTCACGACAAACCCAAACCACATTTGATATTAAATACATGGCTTTGAATAGAAAATATATCGGCTTATATTCAATATCAAATTCTACGACCACCAAATATCGTATTGGAAATAACGATATAAATATGTCTTTCAAATTTCCATAACAATATCTGTATAATCACGAAATCCAACATCGAAATATTCCAACGAAAATTTTGATTCAAATCCATTCCAATTCAGTTATTGGAAATTTTGGTTACTTTTAAAACCATTTCAAATCCACTTTATTTATTTTAAAAATAAATAGAATTTTAATTCTAGTTCAAAACTAGTTCATTTTGATAAAAATTTATTTTTATCTTTTCAAATATGGAGTTTTTCATCCCAATTCTTCATAAACCATTTCTTATGATTTTGCACAAATTATTACTATTTTTAATAATTTTATCAAGGCCCGTACAGTCGATTTCCATCAACGGCCATCGAACTGCACTTACAACGACCTTTTCCAAATTTGATTTGGACATAATTCCAAATCCATCCGTTAGATTTCAAATTTCTAAAATTCGTTAGAAATCTCTTTTCGATACGAACCCAACGGTTCCGGTTTTAGGAGAATCCGACGGTTGGTTCTCCCGTAATATCCATTCGAAGTCAATGGTCGAAATTCGTGAACTGCCGCGGCGCGACGCGTTCTATTCAGGCCGTTATATATATAATATATATATATATATTATATATATTTCGTCGATTTCCTTTTAAAACGTATTTTATAAATCGTTTTAAATTCATTTTCAAAACGATTTCAACTTCCATCTCAAATTCAAATCAAAATTGAATTTTCCAATATAAATTCGTTTTAAATTCATTTCAAATCGATTTCAATTCAATTCAAATTTCAAATCGTTTCAGTTTAATTCGAATTTCAAATCATTTCAATTTAATTCGAATTTCAAATCATTTCAATTTAATTTGAATTTTAAATCATTTCAATTTAATTCGAATTTCAAATCATTTCAATTTAATTCGAATTTCAAATCTTTTCAATTTAATTCAAATTTCAAATCATTTCAATTTAATTCGAATTTCAATTCTTTTCAATTTAATTCGAATTTCAATTCTTTTCAAAATATCTGATTTTGAAATCACTTTCGATATTCATTATAAAATGCATAAAATCGACAAAATTCCCGTTCGTGTTAAAATGGCGTTTAACTACTTAACACGGCTTCACATTTCAATATTCACTGAATATTATTTTAAAATATTCGATAATTCTGAACTGGAATCACACAGCCAATTACCATATAATGTTGATTATATGGATTTCACACAACAAATGTGTATAACAAGAATGAAAACAACAATCCATCATCCAAAGTACATTCTACACTGTATAAGCATCAAATATAAATATTTAACGCTTACGTAGTCTGTCAATCTGTCGATCGATATACAACCAATTATTGATATTAGTGTATGTCCAATTTCATCCCAATACCCGTGTGGGGTTTCAATCAATCAAACACAGGTTTTATTTGTGCAGTTGGGCGATGTGTAAAATCTATCGTCCCAATCAATATCATTCAAATGTGTGTATATAAACAAATCGTTCGATTTGTTTATAAATCTTTATATTTTTTTATACACGTTAAGAATTATACTTTTAACTATAAAATATTTTCAACTATAAAATATTTTATTTCATTCCACATCACATAATCAACTTTCACAACACATCAATTAAACAAACAAGTCATCCATGGTCTGTGGACGACGGGTGTCGGGTGCTAATAAACACCGTCTGCATCCTAGTATATATTTCAAACTAGAAATTAAAATAAAAGTGAAGAGTTCTCACCGACTAGCTAAACCAATACACCGCTATTCTTCTTATGTAGAAATCTTCGTCGTGCTCGCCTTTTGTCAATTGCCCGTAGCCACTACATATATAAAAATCTCATTTTTATATTGTTGCCATGTATATAAAAATCACATTTTTATACCGCTACCTTATAGATAAAAATTCTATTTTTACACCGCTACTATATAGATAAAAATTCTATCTTTACACCGCTACTATATAGATGAAAATTCTATTTTTACACCGCTACTATATGGATAAAAATTCTATTTTTACACCGCTACTATATAGATAAAAATTCTATCTTTACACCGCTACTATATAGATAAAAATTCTATTTTTACACCGCTACTATATGGATAAAAATTCTATCTTTACACCGCTACTATATAGATAAAAAAAAATCTATTTTTACACCGCTACTATATAGTTAAAAATTCTATTTTTACACCGCTACTATATAGATAAAAATTCTATTTTTACCACATTATTCTCTATATAAAAATTATCTTTTTATATCTACTTCTAATATAAGGATCGGATTTTTATTTTTATATCATCGCTATAAAAATCACATTTCTATTTCAACGTACATATAATAAAAATCCGGTTTTTATTTCGTTACATAAATAAAGATCAAATTTTTACTATCTATATAATATAAAAATCGTATTTTTATTCTTTCTATCTAATAAAAATCGTATTTTTCTATTCTAAATATGTATACAAAAATCGTATTCAAATAGATTCAGATTTATAAAACAAAGTTTATAGAAAATAAATAAACAAAATTGAAAACAAACTTACTGTTCAACATTGATTGGGGCTAGCGCTCGCTGGAGGAGCTCGCGGTGGCTCGTCGGCTTCGGCAGGGGAGGGCAGAGCAGAGGGGGAGGCAGTGTGGCGCGAGGGTGCTCAGGGGATGCGGTTTTGAACTGAAGAAGAGGAGGAAGGAGGGCTAGGGCGGCGCCTGGGGTCGAGGAGGGTGCAAGGGGGTGCGGCTTACTCGCAATGGCGGGTTCGAGGATGCGGCGGCAGTTGGAGGGTTCAGAGGTCGATGAAGAGGGGAGAGAGAGTAACGGGGCCAGAGATGAAAAGGGGGGTGGCCGCTGATGGTCAACGGCCTAGGGAGGAGGCGCGCCTTCGATGGCGGCGGTAGGTGGGGGTAGGGGAAGGGCGACGGGCTGAAACATTGGGGGCGCGATTTTGAAATTTGACCTAGGTTGGGGGGTTTGACTTAGGAATGGGAGAGTTAGGTTTATATAATTTTATTATTTTAATTTAATTCTCCACAAAATAACAACTTTTAATTTCGACCTCTAAACGAGACCCACCGCCTGTCATCCATAGCTAATTACCCCCATTCCGAACACAATGGGATATGATTCATCAGATGATTCGATTGTTTCGATTAGTTTCCGAAATCAGAATATAAATCTATATATTGAATTTTGAACGCACATTTAAATTTACTAGGGCCACATACGGACTTTAAAAATTCCCGAAAAATATTTCCTAGCTTCGTATTGACGATACGGTCCTAACAAAACTAATTTCGTCAAATTCCGAGATTGTTTGAAAAATGGTCATTTTCTGGTCGATCGAAATCAACTAAAACTGGTCAAACGCGTTTTCTTTTGCCACGCTCACATATTGATTCAGAAAATTACAAATTTTGAAACCTAGCAATAATTTGACATCGCGGATCCAACAAAAGTGGTTTCGTCGAAAACCGATGCCGTTTACAAAATTTCCATTTTTAAGGGCTAGAATTCCATAACGACTATTCTGAATTTTCAACTGGGCTTAACTTTTTATTCCCGCTATGAAATTTTGATTTTTCTGATTCATTGGAAAGATATTCTCAATTAGATTCAAATATTTTTGGTTTCAATAAAATCCGGTTTATTTTGAATCATGTACATTCATTTAAACTTTGAAATCGAATTATCGAACTACCGCGCCATTTTCAATCCCTTTATAATTATAAATAATATTTATATTCTAATGACGACGTATATAGATATATACGTTCTAATTCTATTAAAATTAAATTTCTCGTCGTTATTAGTTAAAATAATTCATTTTAAATAATCAAAATTCGTCAAAATTGCCAAAATAAATTTTTTAAATTGGCTCAGAATTTCCGGGTTATTACAATCTCCCCCACTTAAAACTTTTCGTCCTCGAAAAGGAACGAAGCCGAAAGTTGTTTTACAAACCAACTCAACTTCCATTATTTTCTTTACGGCTTTAGTTCTTCAACTTTTCAGTTTCTAAGAACTTTTCAATTTTTTCAAAAATTTGGCTAACACCCTAAATTTTCGAAAAATTTCGCCATAACCTCCCCTGCACTGGGGACTTCGGGATATTTCATATAGCCTCCCATGGCCTTCTTCAATCCAAAGGAAAAAGAAAAAGCCCAGCGGCTAGCCAATTGGCTCATAAAATCATCCAAATCCAAAGAAATACAATAAATATGTACCTATTTGTCGGGCAAACAATTTTATTCTTCTGCTCTAGCCTCCTTGCTATGACCTATTCAATGTAAGTTCATGTATATGCATGCAAATGCGACTAATTTTCAATACAATTCACTATTTGGTTCAATTTGGCTAAAGGTTCAAAATTTAATTAATCAAACAATAATCACACAACACAAACAACAATCAATTAGATGATTATCATTTCAATCACATAATTTTGATACATAGTCCAAAATTCAGATTTTTGATGCCAAATCACAACAATATGCCCTATCTAATTTTGGTTCTCACACCAGTCAATTGGAAATATATAGAAATCCCACTTTCGAAACTCGAATATAAATACTGGTAATGTGATCACAATTATCAGTATCATCCCTAGGCGACTAGAGTGTGATTCTATATCTATCCAGTATATTAAAACTTCGAATACATGTTTGTAAGGCATATATGCAAAATCTTTATATATTGGATTGTCCAAATTAATTTAAAATAAATATTCAAATACGTATAAAATGATTTAAATTTCAAAACAAAATCTGTTTTCATTTTAAAAATTTACTCTTCACACTCGTTCTAGGATACTACTGATCCCATCTCTAACGAGTCATTCCCATTGGATATTACTATTCCAATCTCTGATGAATTCTTTCGTTTGGTTGTAACGTGTCTTGTTCTCGAGCTTTGTAAACCAAAGCTATGATACCAATTGTAAGGACCCGTAACTTCCCCGGTAAGGAAAGCACGGATACTTCGAGAACAACACACAAAAGAACGCAAACAAAAGAACATTTCATTGCTTATTACAACAATTTTATCAGAATACAAGAATATACAGAGTATGAATAAATATTGTACATCAGAGATTACAATACATTACATAGCAGCGGAAAATAATACAATGCACAACTAGAAGTAATACACGGATACAGATCTTTTCGAGTATCATTCCAGCTGTAAATCAGGATCCTGTGAATATAAATCTGCAAAACCAAAACTACTAGTTGCCCGTGTCAAAATAAGGGCACCCAGAGTTTAGGTTAAAACAATAAACTCTAGGTCAGTCATGTGACTGGTGTGAGAAATAAAACAGTTAATAATCTTTATTTTAAAGTTAGGTAAATCAAGGGACCACGCCGTATAACACGGAACGGGTTTCCTCCCAAGGATACCAGTGCATAAAACAACAGCGCAATGCTAAATAAAGAACAATCAAGCTATTATAAGACCTAGGTCCCATCACACAATGCAACACGCAAGCCGGAGGATAGGGTTTTACCTTATAATAGCCAAAGAATGCTTGATACGTTTAAAAACAGATTATTTTGATATTATTATAAGTGTATAGTGTCAAAACAATTTCAATCATAAATATCAATCATAGACGGCATGGGTACCATATATCATGTCGCCATACTAGGCTCTACAATCAAAACCGCAAAGTCATGTATTTGAAAATTGGATTTCCATCTATGAACCGAGGCCAGGGATCGTCCTCTACCGAATTCGAGACTGTCTTGCCCGAGCCTCGGGCAAGTACTATGTCAAGCCTTAGGAGCCACAGGGTCGGTCCACCGATGTGGATTAAAATGCCTGAACACTGCGTTTCCCCGCCCTTTGGGGCGTAAATGATTCCAATGACTTCATTGGTCCCAGATCGACCGATATATCCAAGGCGCCTCGCAACAGCAACAACCACACAGGTGAAAAGTATATAAATGTCAGCCAGTTTAAGCATTGACACCACCATTAGCTAAAAAGAAACACATGCCCTCCCTGGATCCTTCTCCCGTTTCTGGCTCACAACCGGGGTGTGAGGCTCGCGAATCAACGCTACACAAAGCTATGCCACACAGGCCGTGCTTTGATCATCAACCACAAAACTCTGCTTTTCAACAAAAGCCTTGATCATTTGCCACTTAGTCATGCCACACAGGCAATTCACTCCATGCGATTGATATCCATCAATATATAACCCTTGAGCTCGTACGTCTCAGAGAAGGGCGTTAAGCAAGAAAATAAATTCTCCGCCGCCAAACAGATGTATATTTAATAGAAATCAGTCACACAGAATAAAATCCAATGTCAGACACACAGTCCATTTATACGTTCGTTCTGGGTCTGAACAAAACCAGAGGTACCTTGTACCTCGCATATCCATCGATCTCCAAGTACGTCTAGATGATCACTAACTGATTCCCTCCTCTTGGGTGTACGACCCAATCCAGATCATCAGTAATCACCCAAATGACGTGAAGACCTCCGGTCTTCGACCACCGACTTCATCCTCGACACTACGTCGAATCAGTTATTCAGAATGGGATAAACCCGGTCTTTCTGAATAACTCGCGTATATAATAAACAAGTGTTACAAAGACACAACATACGCCTCATTCCAATTCAGAATATTCTTTTATTCAAATATTCTTATACTTTGGGAAAGGTTCCCATTAATTTTATCAAAGATAAATTCTTTAAATTTATTCTTTGATCTTCTTTGAATATCAATTCAAACTAGTCAGGATTAGCGAACCACACCGAAGTAATCATTTATTTTATTTCCCAATCCCAACCTATTCATCCGATGAAGTAAAACTGGTCATACTTCATATCTAACACCACGTTGTTATCCGTAAATTCAATTACCATTTCACGTTCAAATCTAATTAAAGATTTAACTATCGCCTGGAGCAAAACTGGTGATACTCCATTCTCGACCTTTTCAATCTAATTAAAGATTCATTAAAACTCCACTTGGTTTTAATCTTCACCGAAATCAATATCCTTTCTTTAACTGGGTTAAAGAACCAATGTCATTTAAAACATGGTTCACTATAAACCCAAAATCACATTCAATTCATTATCGGGTTAAAGAACAAGTGTTATTTAAAACACCGTTCACGATAAACCCAAAAATCAATTCAAATTCAATTCCAATTAAATTCCATTTAATCGGTACATTTCATTAAATCAAAATAAAAAGAGATTTAATCTTTTCCTCAACTGGGTTTAAGAACAGTGTTAATGAAGACACCATTCACGACAAACCCAAATCAAATTTGATATTAAATACAAGGCTCTGAATAGAAAATATATCGGCTTATATTCAATATCAATTTCTACGACCACCAAATATCGTATTGGAAATAACGGTATAAATATGCCTTTCAAATTTCCATAACAATATCTGTATAATCACGAAATCCAACATCGAAATATTCCAAAGACAATTTCGATTCAAATCCATTCCAATTATTGGAAATTTTGGTTACTTTTAAAACCATTTCAAATCCACTTTATTTATTTTAAAAATAAATAGAATTTTAATTCTAGTTCAAAACTAGTTCATTTCAATAAAAAATTATTTTTATCTTTTCAAATATGGAGTTTTTCATCCCAATTCTTCACAAATCATTTCTTATGATTTTACACAAATTATTACTATTTTTAATAATTTTATCAAGGCCCGTACAGTCGATTTCCATCAATGGCCATCGAAGTGCACTTACAACGACCTTTTCCAAATTTGATTTGGACATAATTCCGAATCCAACCGTTAGATTTCAAATTTCTAATATTCGTTAGAAAGCTCTTTTCGATACGAACCCAACGGTTCTGGTTTTAGGAGAATCCAACGGTCGGATCTCCCGTAATATCCATTCGAAGTCAATGGTCAAAATTCGCGAACTGCCGCGGCGCGGCGCATTCTATTCAGGCCATTATATATATAATATAAATATTTCGTCGATTTCCTTTTGAAACGTATTTTATAAATCGTTTTAAATTCGTTTTCAAAACGATTTCAACTTCCATCTCAAATTCAAATCAAAATTGAATTTTCCAATATAAATTCGTTTTAAATTCATTTCAAATCGATTTCAATTCAATTCGAATTTCAAATCGTTTCAGTTTAATTCGAATTTCAAATCATTTCAATTTAATTCGAATTTCAAATCATTTCAATTTAATTCGAATTTCAAATCATTTCAATTTAATTCGAATTTCAAATCTTTTCAATTTAATTCGAATTTCAAATCTTTTCAATTTAATTCGAATTTCAATTCTTTTCAAAATATCAGATTTTGAAATCACTTTCGATATTCATTGTAAAATGAATAAAATCGACAAAATTCCCGTTCGTGTTAAAATGGCGTTTAACTACTTAACACGGCTTCACATTTCAATATTCACTGGATATTATTTTAAAATATTCGATAATTCTGAACTGGAATCAGACACAGCCAATTACCATATAATGTTGATTATATGGATTTCACACAACAAATGTGTATAACAACAATGAAAACAGCAATCCATCATCCAAAGTGCATTTTACACTGTATAAGCATCAAATATAAATATTTAACGCTTACACAGTCTGTCAATCAATCAATCGACATACAGCTAATTGTTGGGATTAGTGTATGTCCAATTTCATCCCAATACCCGTGTGGGGTTTCAATCAATCAAACACAGGTTTTATTTGTGCAGTTGGGCGATGTGTAAAATCTATCGTCCCAATCAATATCAGTCAAATGTGTGTATATAAACAAATCGTTCGATTTGTTTATAAATCTTTATATTTTCTTTTTTATACACGTTAAGAATTATATTTTTAACTATAAAATATTTCATTTCATTCCACATCGCACAATCAACTTTCACAACACATCAATTAAACAAACAAGTCATCCACGGTCTGTGGACGATGGGTGTCGGGTGCTACTAAACACCGTCTGCATCCTAGTATATATTTCAAACTAGAAATTAAAATAAAAGTGAGGAGTCCTCACCGACTAGCCAAACCAATACACCGCTATTCTTCTTATGTAGAAATCTTCGTCGTGCTCGCCTTTTGTCAATTGCCTGTAGCCACTACATAAATAAAAATCCCATTTTTATATTGTTGCCATGTATATAAAAATTCTATTTTTACACCGCTACTATATAGATAAAAATTCTATTTTTACACCGCTACTATATAGATAAAAATTCTATTTTTACACCGCTACTATATAGATAAAAATTCTATCTTTACACCGCTACTATATAGATAAAAATTCTATTTTTATTCCGCTACTATATAGATAAAAATTCTATTTTTACACCGCTACTATATAGATAAAAATTCTATTTTTACACCGCTACTATATAGATAAAAATTCTATTTTTACCACACTATTCTTTATATAAAAATTATATTTTTATATCTACTTCTAATATAAGGATCGGATTTTTATTTTTATATCATCGCTATAAAAATCACATTTCTATTTCAACGTACATATAATATAAATCCGATTTTTATTTCGCTACATAAATAAAGATCAAATTTTTACAATCTATATAATATAAAAATCATATTTTTATTCTTTCTATCTAGTAAAAATCAAATTTTTCTATTTCAAATCTGTATACAAAAATCGTATTCAAATAGATTCAGATTTATAAAACAAAGTTTATAGAAAATAAATAAACAAAATTGAAAACAAACTTACTGTTCAACGTTGGCTGGGGCTAGCGCTCGCTGGAGGAGCTCGCGGTGGCTCGTCGGCTTCGGCAGGGGAGGGTGGAGCAGAGGTGGAGGCAGTATGGCGCGAGGGTGCTCAGGGGGTGTGGTTTTGAACTGAAGAAGAGGAGGAAGGAGGGCCAGGGCGGCGCCTGGGGTCGAGGAGGGTGCGGCCTACTGGCGGTGGCGGGTTCGAGGGATGTGGCGGCAGTTGGAGGGTTTGGAGGTCGATGAAGAGGGGAGAGAGAGTAACAGGGCCAGAGAAGAAAAGGGGGGTGGCCGCTGATGGCCGACGGCCTGGGGAGGAGGCGCGCCTCCGATGGCGGCGGTAGGCGGGGGTAGGGGAAGGGCGACGGGCTGAAACATTTGGGGACGCGATTTTGAAATTTGATCTAAGTTGGGGGGTTTGACTCAGGGATGGGAGAGTTAGGTTTATATAATTTTATTATTTTTATTTAATTCTCCACAAAAAAACGACTTTTAATTTCGACCTCTAAACGAGACCCACCGCCTGTCGTCCATAGCTAATTACCCCCATTCCGAACACAATGGGATATGATTCATCAGATGATTCGATCATTTCGATTAGTTTCCGTCAAAATCAAAATATAAATATGTATATTGAATTTTGAACGCATATTTCAATTTACTAGGGCCACATACGGACTTTAAAAATTCCCAAAAAATATTTTCTAGCTTCGTATTGACGATACGGTCCTAACAAAACTAATTTCATCAAATTCCGAGATTGTTTGAAAAATGGCCATTTTCTGGTCGATCGAAATCAACTGAAACTGGTCAAACGCGTTTTCTTTTGCCACGCTCACATATTGATTTAGAAAATTAAAATCTAGCAATAATTTGACATCGTGGATCCAACAAAAGTTGTTTCATCAAAAACCGAAGTCGTTTGCAAAATTTCCATTTTTAAGGGCCAGAATTCCATAGTGACTATTCTGAATTTTCAACTGGGCATAACTTTTTATTCCCGTTATGAAATTTTGATTTTTCTGATTTGTTGGAAAGATATCAATTAGATCCAAATATTTTTGGTGTTAATAAAATCTGGTTTATTTTGAATCCTGTACATTCATTTGAACTTTGAAATCGAATTATCGAACTACTGCGCCATTTTCAATCCCTTTTATAACTATAAATAATATTTATATTCTAACAACGACGTATATAGATATATACATTCTGATTCTATTCAAATTAAATTTCTCGTCGTTATATTTAAAATAATTCATTTTAAATATTCAAAATTCGTCAAAATTGCCAAAATAAAAATTTTAAATTGGCTCAGAATTTCCGGGTTATTACACACGAGTTCGGCTACGTCACTCTTCATTCCTTCCCAATGG
Source organism: Allium sativum (assembly GCA_030737875.1). Taxonomy (NCBI): domain Eukaryota; kingdom Viridiplantae; phylum Streptophyta; class Magnoliopsida; order Asparagales; family Amaryllidaceae; genus Allium; species Allium sativum. The sequence goes on from CM060913.1 coordinate 66,844,485, forward strand.
AGATTCCTCTTCATATCCTTGTACATTTTATCCCAACCAGGATGTATGGTCAGTTTGGACCTATGGCATTCTTCTAGAATTTCTTTCCTCAACCCTTCATCTTTAGGAACGTAAAATCGTCCATCACAAAGTATATTCCCATCATTGTTGATCGAATACCTAGCCGAGTGAGGAAATGACTCTTTCTTTCCCACTTTCTCCTTTATGCCTCTTAACTCCTCGTCTAAGTCTTGTGAACTTTGGATTCTTTCTCTTAAGGTAGGTCTAAGTACCATTGCCCCAAGAAAACCATTGGAAGTGGTTGGTGAGGGTTGCAAATTAAAATTAGCGAGGAACTCTAATTGTTTTCATTCTATATCGCATTCAATGTCGCATGTTTCCTACTTAAAGCATTTGCCACAACATTCTGCTTGCCTGGGGTATACTAAATCGCAAAGTCAAATGAGGCAATATACTCCATCCACCTTTGTTGTCTTAAGTTCATGTCACGTTGAGAAAATAAATACTTAAGTGATTTATGGTCAGTAAAGAGTTCATATTCCCTCCTTAAAAGATAACGCCTCTACATCTTAAAGGCAAACACCACTGCAGCTAATTCAAGGCCATGCACTGGATATCTTTTCTCTAGATCCTTGAGTTGTCTACTAACATTGGAAACTACTCTCCCTCCTTGCATAAGGACTGCTCCCAAACCGGTCCCATATGCATTGATGTAAACGGTGAAAAACTTTGAACCGTCAGGTATAATTAGGACTGGTGCACTAGTTGATGCTTTCTTCAATTTCTTAAAGGCTATTTCACATTTATTACCCCAAACGAATACCAAATTCTTTCTCTTAATTGGGTTAATGGAGTAGCAATCTTTGCGAAGTCTTTAATGAATTTTCTATAATACCCAGCTAATCCAAGGAAACTGCGTACCTCTATAGCATTTTGAGGTGTCCTCCATTCCTTGATTGCCTCAATCTTCGTGGGGTCTATGGCCAAGCCTTCTCTCGATACAATATATCCTAAATATCTTACTTCTTCCCTCCAGAAATGACACTTCGAGAATTTTGCTTTCAAATTGTTCTTTCTTAATATCCCTAACACTTGTTTCAAGTGTTTTTCATGCTCTTCACGATCTTTTGAAAATATAAGGATATCATCTACGAAGACAACCACATTTTTATTTAGAATGCCCCTAAACACTCTACTCATGAGGTCAACAAAGAAGGCGGGTGCATTTGTTAATCCGAAGGGCATAACTTCCCATTGGAACAATCTGTCTGGTGTCCTAAATGCAGTTTTGTCCTTGTTGTCCTCCACAATTCTCAATTGGTGAGATCCAGTAGAAGGGTCTAGTTGGGAAAATACTCAGGCTCCTCCTAAGTGGTCAAAAAGGTCATTGATTATTGGTAAAGGGTACCTATTCTTCTTGGTCAAAATTTTAAATTCCCTATAGTCCACACAAAGTCTCAAAGATCCATCTGCTTTGGTGGCAAATACAACCGGTGCACCCTATTCTAAAGTACTTTGACTAATAAAACCTTTTTACAACAACTCTAAAATCTGTTTATCTAACTCCCTACTTTCTTTGGGTGTTATATGCCTCAAGGGCGTTGTTGGAGGTATAGTGTCCTTCTTTAGGTCAATACGAAAGGAGATTCCTCTAGGGGGTGGAAGTCCCGTGACTTCTTCGAATACATCCAAGATCTCACAAACTATAAGGACCGAAGCTAGTCCTTCAAAACTAGGAGACAAGGAATATAAGAAAGCTTTAGCCTTGTTTCTAACATTCACTACAAGAAAAAGTAGAATAGACATCACAGTTTTAACATCGATCGTAAATTCAACCGATGTCAAAACGTTTTTCAACATCGATAATTTTTAAAGTGATGCTGTTGGTTTCTCAGACATCGATTTATTGAACGATTAATGTCTTAAATACACTTTTAAAAAATTGAACTAGGGTCATACCAAAAATCTTGGCTATCGCCTCACTTATTAAAATAGTTGTTGTGTAATGACCCGAATTGGCAGAGGTATTAGAATTAATTTATTTAATTATATAAATGGTGGTATAGTGAATTAAATGGTCGTGGAATTAAATAATGGTGAATATTTAATTTAAATAATAAATTAAAGAATATATTTAATTCTGAAATAATCAAGATTGGCTGAAATGGCAATATGATGTGAACTGGATCATCTGTGATATTAAATTCAGTTTAAAATTTCATTTGAATAACGAATATATTATTTGAACGACAGTTTGAACGTAGAGTTACAATATAATTAAAATTGAGCTTGAAATGGCGCTGTAGTTCGTAATGTGGCGATTTGAACTTCAACTGAATGTACATGATTCGTTTTAAATCGGATTTCTATGAAACAAGAAACGTGTGGAGCTGGTGGAGTATATCTTTCTAGTGGAAGAGAAAAATAGAGATTTCATCGTGTAGATTTTGATTTATGTCCAAATCAAATTTCCAAATAGGCGATATAGAATCATTTTTCGACCGTAGCAGTTTATTTGGTATAACGGGATACCGGTAGCAAATCGGGATAAGGTTCTTTTGAGACGTAGTGATAATTTAATTTTTAGAATTTTACTGTAATTTTTAATTAATTAAATTAGCAACTTTTTATTTGGAGTATTTTGCACCCTGTAATCAACATTTTGGGGTTTCGCAATATGAGTTAATCTACCGGTATTATTATATTTTTGGAATCGTGGGACACTGCTCGTCTCATGGGTATTTTTATTTTTGTCTAGAGCAACTCGTATATTTATGAAATTTGATGGAACCGGAAAGGTAAAACTCTACAACCCTTAACCAGAAACCTATTTTCTCTGATGAAACTTTAGTCCACGTTTCACCATTTACAGCCGCATCTTCTTTCTGCTCAAGCCAAAAACGTGGAGGGAGATAACTCACACAAACTCCAAAATTTAGATCCTATAAATACAAATCTAAATCATCTCCTAACCTAAAAACAAAGTCCACGGCATTTCCTTTTGAGCCGCCATCCTCTTTTTTTGGAAAACCCAAAACGCAGCCATTTAAAATCAAAATAAATTCCTCAAAAAAATTCTATAAATCCTAATATCTATATATTGGTGTTGTTGGGCTCTTTCTCTTCAATTCAGTATCAAGATTGAGTAGTGCGATTTAGTTTTGGGGTCCCTGGGATTTCGAACAGAAACGGTACGTGAGTGTACCTGAGGAGAAGGAGATTTGAACGGGGGTCTGAGATTGTACAGTGAGGATGTCGGCTTGTTTGCGGTTCGAATGATGATGGTGAATAAGCAGGAACCGTTCGAAGCTTTCCCAGTGGAGACAGAAGTGTGTGCGTGAGTTTGTGGTGGAGAAACCGCCTCTGGGTTTGGGTGCGAGCTGTATGATACAAGGATGATGTGGAGGGGTGTTTGAAAGGAAGGAGCGTCGCAGGAGCTTCATGAGTTTTCGAAAATGGAGAAGTATATAATTGTTTGAAGTTTAATTCATGATTTTAGTACCTGCGTGCAAACTGTGAGGTATAAGCATGCGATTTGGCTATTTTATTGTTCCAGGAATTCGCTGTACATATTTGAAGAAGTAAGGTTACTGCTAAGTGTGGTTTGGTGGAATGAAAAACCATGAAGTAATTAAAAGGGAAGACATAAACTGTTGGAAACAATTGTGATTTAAGTGGAGCACGGTTTTTAAGCTAACATGGGTCAAAGGAGTTTGTAATGGCCATGGTATGATACTGGGTGTCGCGGGTTTGAAATTCCAAGTCACGGAGGAGATGATGAAGCCGAATTTATCAGTTGCGTATTTGGTAAGATGATTTCCAGGATTTCAAGTGAGAGCGGGTTGGGTTTTAGTGTTGAGAAATTGGGCCGACGTACATGAATTTCGAACGGTCAGATCCATTAGGACCGTATGAACGATGACAACACCATGGAACTGACTGGGAACGTATCGAAGCTCGCTACAATTTATTGCAAAATAAATTGTCCGTCTGAATCAAATCGAACGATGGTTATCGTTATTAATGATGATCGTCCAATGTGAGTAAATCTCACTAATTCTGAACAGTTTATAATTTCATGTTGTATTTTTAGAACTGTTAGATGTTGGCTTATTGACTGTGTGTTGACCGTTTGATTGAACTGCTAGTCAGTTAATTAAATTTCTATATTGATTCTGTTTAACAGAATATATCATATGGAACTGAAAGTGATGTTATCTATATTGTTTAACATCTGTGATGCAGGGAAAATAGGTTGAAGGAATCCAACTGGATTCCTCAACATCTATTTTATTGTGATTCATATATTATGGTATATGATGTGATATATAATCTGTTGTTGATTATGTGTGTTTGGACGGTATTTGTCGTTGTTATATGGTATGTTAAATACCATGAGAAATACTGGATATGGAAAAGGGGATTTTTCAAAGTGCATTTTGAAAATGAATTATTTATATAAAATCGATGGATTTTATATAGAAAAGGAAAAGGTTTTTTTTATAAAAGAAATATTTATAAAATCAAAGGATAAGTTAGAATAAAAGGAAATCATTTGTTAAGTGAAGAACCGTTACTAAAAGTAAATCTTTATAAATGAATAGTTTATTCTAAAAGGAGTTAATCGAATTAGTAATTCGAATAGAATAAAGGAAGTTATCGAATAAAGTTTAAAGGAGGTATTCAAATATAGTTTAGCCAAAAGGAGTTATTCGATCAGAATTCATCGAATAGAATTAATTGATTATAGTTAATCAACCAGAGTTAATCAGTTAGGGTTAACCACTTAGAGTTAATTGGTTAGAGTTTATCAATTAGAGCAAAACCAATTAGGAGTAAATCGATGTTAGTTCAATTGATTAGAATTAAAGCAAATGAGTTAATCGAATATAGTTTATTCGAATAGAAAGTAAAGGGAGTTAATCGATGTTAGTTTAATCGATTAGAGTTAAAGCAAATGAGTTAATTGAATATAGTTTATTCGAATAGAAAGTAATGGGAGTTAATCGATGTTAGTTTAATCGATTAGAGTTAAAGCAAAGGAGTAAATTGAATATAGTTTATTCGAATAGTAAAAGGAGTTAATCGAATATATAGTTTATTTAAATAGAATTAAAAGAGTTATCGAATATAGTTTATTCGATAGGAGTTAAGTGAATAGAGTTAGAGTTAAATCAAAAGAGTTAAGTGAATAAAATAAATTGAATAGAGTTATCGAATATACCTTATCGAAGGGAAGAATTATCGAATAGAAAAGATTTGAAAGAGAGTTACGTAAGGAAGTTTGTTAAAGAATTAGAAGGGCGAACTTTGTCTATTTCAAGGTTAGAAATGTTGTTCAGTTAAGGTCTGAGAGGTTGTATTACCCCAACTTGATTGACTTCATTTTTAACTAAGGAATAGTTAAGGTTCGGCAGTAAAGGAAATGGTTTGAGTTGGCATAGCGATGTTTGTTTAAACATCTGTCTAAGTCCAATGAAGAAGCTTTGGAAATGTTTTCCAAATAAGAAACCAGAAATGATTTCTAATAAAGAAAACAAGAAATGGAAATGTTTTCCATTGTTAATAATATATATTTTCCAAAGTTAGAAAATAAGAAATATGGAATATAGGGGAAACAGGAGATAAGTAAATTAATGAAATAAAGAGATAAATGTTGAATGATGTTGATCGATATAAATTTCCATTTGGAAATAATATCGTTGTTTGCACACCTGTTTTTCTTCGATAGTTAAATCACAGACTATCGAAGTTTTGACCATTTTAACATTGTTAATATGGAGAGACCGGTTGGATTATTATCCAAAGAACCACTCTGTATTGGCATAAGCGTTGCGAATCATATATGCCAAAGGAAATTGAAGACGGAGTTATGCAAGGGCTATCCTGTTTACAGAATAGTGCCTTCGGTTCATCCTGTTCCTGGGTGACTTGTATGGACGGATGTCTGACAGAGTATTTCCAGACGATCACGTATATTGATTTCTCCAACCGTACCAAGAGTGGAAGCGGAGAAGGAAACTTCTTTTAGCTAACACATAATGTATTGTTGAGGACGTCAATCGATGATCTGATGGATTTGACGATGTGACATTCAAAGTGAATCTGGTGTGATGATAAAGCGTAGCTTCTAGCCTCACATCCGGTAAATGACAGAAATCGGGCAGGCAACATGGCTAAGTCGGTCGCACCGAAGAAGGGTGTATAATCACCTGATCTAGATTTTCATTTACTTCTAAAAATCTATTGTTGATGCTGTCCCATTCGGGAAACGGTTGCTGATCCCAACCGTTGGTGATATACATTCGATACACTCAAGCGAAATGAGTGGTCGGTCATGTGTGGCCGGGTTGCAAGATGTTCTTGTTGAACCCAGTGTATTCCTTTCTAGAGGTACACTAGCGAAAGGTGGTTCCATACCTTGTCATAGTTGGAAATCCATTACCCAATACGTGCTTGCGGTTTTGATTGTATACTATATATGTAGAACGTGAGATGAAAGCGTTCTGCTAGATGATTATTATTATTGTGGTTGATAGACATTATTATAATATCAAAAGGTTTTTGATATAAAGATAATTTGGATTCTCATAAGGGAAAAACCCGTTCCGTTATACGGCGTGGTCTTATGAGATATCGATTACCCGCTTGAACTGTTTTAAACTGTTTTACTCATACTAGTCCCATGACTGACCCGGAGTTTATTTTGTTTTGTTTTCCCTAAACTCTTGGATGCCTAAATTTGTATGGGCAGTCAAGTAGTTGGGATTTACTGATACAGGAAAAGCTTGGAGCAGGAGGCTTCAAGATCATATAGCTATAGTTATTTCCGTTGTGTTGTAAGTGTTGTAGTTTAATATTGATATGTATATTCAAGTACAGATTTGTATTTCAAAGTTATGTTATGAAATATATTTATTCGTTTCGCTGTGAGATTCGTGTTACTCTGATATTGTGTTCTTCTTCTTCTTCTATTCTAAGTTTCTATCTTATCTTTCCTCACCCTCTAATTTCTTTCACTAATGACTGGTATTTTTCGATGTTTGGTTAGTCATCATTGAGTTTATGGCGATAACCAAAGTCGTCAAAATCCCGGGTCATTACAGTTGGTATCAGAGCTTAAGTTAAGAATTACCTTGGCTCTGTGGCGTGACTCGGTAGAGATAGGGTTAGTAATACCCTAGATTGAGTTGAGTGTATATATACGAGTGAACATATTTGTTATTGATATAAAAAATTGTTTTATATTGTGGAGATTTATTGGTTGAGTTGTTTATGGGTTCTGGTCGATCAGTTTGATCCACTGTATCGGTAGGAGTTTATAAACACTCGAATACGATGGGTCGTCACGATATGTTTTGAAAGGAGGGTAAATTAAAATAAGTTTGCCCAAGGTATATCTTGATATAGAGAAGATATATATATATATATATCAAAATTTTAATATATTGGATATATTGGTTGTTATTATAATCGAGTAAGATTATAAATTAAATGGTTATGTAAATAACCAATCAGAATTCATATAAGTGAAATACGTGAAATCAGAAAAGTTAAATCTGAAATTTAAGCCAGAAATTGAGTTAAAACTCTAGAGAATTGTATAAGTGTTTGTAAATGGATTTGGATTAAAAATAAGGAAAATTTAAGATCCTGGGAGATTTTAAATTATTTTACAAGCGGTGTGGATTATATTTTGAAATGAATTTCAAAGTGGAAATGTTTAGAAATGGTTTTATAGTATTGTACTCACTTCGATCGCTGGAAAATAGATTTTGATGATGACAGCTGCATCATCAGTATTCATTTTCGAGTTGTAAGTGACGAATTACTACCAGAGATACTGTTCTGAATTTGTTTAAGGAAAGACAAGTTGTGTTGAATTTCAAAATGGGATTTAAAATATAGAATTTGAATAATAGAATTTGAATTTTTAAATAGATTTGAAATATTAACTTGTTTTAAAAGAAATAAAACGAGAAGTTCCTTTATAAACGATGTTTATAAATAGTTCTTTTATAAACGAAGTTTATAAATGAAGTGAAAAGAATTATCATTGGATAATTCAGAAATAAAAATACAAGTGTGAAATTTAAAGGGAAATCTATTTTCCAAAGGTAGAAATATCGATTTCAAAAGGAATTGAAATTGAGACTTGTTTAAAGAATGAATAAAGAAAGTTTGAAAAGGAATTTGAATAAAGGAAGTTCAAACATAGAATTTAAATAAGAAATTTCAAAGGGGATTTGAATATAGAAATTCAAATGAGATTTGAATAAAGAAGATTTAAATAATGGAAAATTGAATATCGAATTCATATAGAGTAATAATAGGATTTGAATATAGAAATTCAAAGGGAGTTTGAATATATGAAATTCAATGGAATTGAAATAGAGTTTGAATATAGAAATTCAAATGGAATTCAAATATAGAATTTGAATATAGAAAATACAAAGGAATTCAAATATAGGATTTGAATATCGAAAGTGAAATGGAATTTGAATATAGAAATTCAAATGGAATTTGAATATAGAATTCAAATGGAATTTAAACTATAGAATTTGAATATATAGAATTTGTATATTGAAATTCAAATGGGATTTATAATATAAAATTTGAATAGAGTTTGATATATAGATTTGAATAATAGAATTTGAAGATATAAAATTTGAATAGAAATTGAATATAATTAACTAAGTCGAAGAGGAATTAGTTAATCGAGTTTTGAATTTGAAGTTGAACTTTGGAAGGTGAATTGGATTTGTAAATGGATATTCGAAATCGAATATAGAACTTAAATTTGAAATTTGGATTCAAATTAGTTAATAAGAAAGTTAAAATATATTTGAACATGTCATGTTCAAATATAAAAGTGAAATAGACTACAGAGTTAATTAACAAATTAATTAATGAATTGAGTTAAAACGATCAGGTATAGTTAAAATAGATTGGGCAGATATAAATATACATGAGATAGGTATGGATAAGGTATGAAGGTATATAAATAGAATGCTCGACGAAAAGGTATGTATTTAATTCATATATGAGATTTTATGTGCCGTATCGGCTAGTCGCTTGGCTTTTTCTTTTGGATTGGTGAGGGCCCTGGGAGGCTATTTGAAATATCCCGATGCTCCTGGTACAAAGGAGGTTATGGCAAATTTTTCCGGGAATTTATGGAGTTAGAATATTTTTAAGATAATTTGATAATTAGAAATCAACGTATCGATATATATATAGAAGTCGATAAGGAAACGAACTTAGAAATAGAATAGTAAAATCAAGAAGGAAGGCTAAGAATAAAATCTAGTAAGAATATAAAGAGGAAGCGTATACATGTTTAAAAGTGAATAAGTAGTTGTATGGTATTGATTATTCGAGTAAGTAGTCATATCTGTTTTGATGTTATAAATGTTATTCAGTCAAGGTCTGAGAGGTAGTTATACCCAACTTGATTGATTTCATTTTTAACAATTAAATAGTAAGATTTCAGGCTCGAAGATCAATGTTGAATAAGAGTTAGTTGAATATAGTATTTGGGTTGTCGTAACGATGTTTTACACAACATCCGTTTTAACCCAAATAAGTGTAAGCTTGGATATATAATAAAGAATATTTCCTAAGTATAGAAATAAACGAGATTGGAAAAGAGATAAGTAACTGGAATATTTTCCAATTATAAACAATATATATTTTCTAAGTTTAGAAAATAAAGGAAGGCGATATTCGGAAACGTTTTCCAAATAACATAAAAGGCCAATATGGTTATTGAAAATATTTGGTTAACAAATATTGATAAAGAAATAGAGAAGTGATTTAACTAATGAAATATTAATTAAGGGCTCAGTGACATTTTCCAATTATAAATAATATATATTTTCTAAGTTTAGAAAATAAAGGAAGGCGATATTCGGAAACGTTTTCCAAATAACATAAAAGGCCAATATGGTTATTGAAAATATTTGGTTAACAAATATTGATAAAGAAATAGAGAAGTGATTTCACTAATGGAATATTAATTAAGGGCTTAGTGACATGTTCAAAAGGAAAATTTGATTTTTGAAAAGAGTAAACTGTTTAAAAACTCCCAGGGAAAGACTATTTGAATTAAAAACAAATTTAACAGAAATTTGTGAAAGCAAATCTGAATTAAAGTAAAGCCAGTAAAGTGGTAACTGAGATTGAATTAGAATGATATCAAGACAAATTGGATTGTGAGATTCAAATTTGAAGTGTAATGTGATAATCAAGTTAAGAGTTGGGAATCGAGAAGGAACTTGAGATGGAAATGAAAATTTGGCTTGGTAGAAAGCGAATGGTTGTGTTGGAGATAAAAGTGATTTCAGAATTTGATTGGGATGACCCTTGTATCCGCTGAATTGATAACAGGTGGAAATGATATAATGATATGCCGACAAAAGGTACAAGTTTATATTTCATAGGGTATAAGATTTATGTGCCGAATTGGCAAGCCGCTAGGCTGTATGATTTTCTTTTGGGTTGAAGATGGCCCAGAGAGGCGAGTTGGAGCTTGATCAATTGACCAGTACAAAGGAGATGCTGGCGAAATTTTTCGAAGAGTTAAGGAGTTAGAAAATTTTCAGGATTTTTGAAAATTTTCGTTGATAAAAATTAATTAATAATTTAATTAAAGTTAAATTGGTTTAGTTGAAACTGAAGTGAGAAGTGAACAAATATGTTCTAACCAGTCGATAGGGTCGTTCTCTACCTTTTAGCAATTTCGAGGACGAAATTATTTTAAGTGGGGAAGATTGTAATGACCCGCATTGGCAGAGGTATTAGAATTAATTTATTTAATTATATAAATGGTGGTATAGTGAATTAAATGGTCGTGGAATTAAATAATGGTGAATATTTAATTTAAATAATAAATTAAATAATATATTTAATTCTGAAATAATCAAGATTGGCTGAAATGGCAATATGATGTGAACTGGATCATCTGTGATATTAAATTCAGTTTAGAATTTCATTTGAATAACGAATATATTATTTGAATGACAGTTTAAACGTAGAGTTATAATATAATTAAAATCGAGCTTGAAATGGCACTGTAGTTCGTAATGTGGCGATTTGAACTTCAACTGAATGTACAAGATTCGTTTTAAATCGGATTTCTATGAAATAAGAAACGTGTGGAGCTGGTGGAGTATATCTTTCCAGTGGAAGAGAAAAATAGAGATTTCATTGTGTAGATTTTGATTTATGTCCAAATCAAATTTCCAAATAGTCGCTATATAATCATTTATCGACCGTAGCAGTTTATTTGGTATAACGGGATACCGATAGCAAATCGGGATAAGGTTCTTTTGAGACGTAGCGATAATTTAATTTTTAGAATTTTACTGTAATTTTTAATTAATTAAACTAGCAACTTTTTATTTGGAGTATTTTGCACCTTGTAATCAACATTTTGGGGTTTCACAATATGAGTTAATCTACCGGTATTATTATATTTTTGGAATCGTGGGACACTGCTCGTCTCATGGGTATTTTTATTTTTGTCTGGAGCAGCTCGTATATTTATGAAATTTGATGGAACCGGAAAGGTAAAACTCTACAACCCTTAACCAGAAACCTATTTTCTCTGATGAAACTTTAGTCCACGTTTCATCATTTACAGCCGCATCTTCTTTCTGCTCAAACGTGGAGGGAGATAACTCACACAAACTCCAAAATTTAGATCCTATAAATACAAATCTAAATCATCTCCTAACCTAAAAACAAAGTCCACGGCATTTCCTTTTGAGCCGCCATCCTCTTTTTCTGGAAAACCCAAAACGCAGCCATTTAAAATCAAAATAAATTCCTCAAAAAAGTTCTATAAATCCTAATATCTATATATTGGTGTTGCTGGGCTCTTTCTCTTCAATTCAGTATCAAGATTGAGTAGTGCGATTTAGTTTTGGGGTCCCTGGGATTTCGAACAGAAACGGTACGTGAGTGTACCTGAGGAGAAGGAGATTTGAACGGGGGTCTGAGATTGTACAGTGAGGATGTCGGCTTGTTTGCGGTTCGAATGATGATGGTGAATAAGCAGGAACCGTTCGAAGCTTTCCCAGTGGAGACAGAAGTTTGTGCGTGAGTTTGTGGTGGAGCAACCGCCTCTGGGTTTGGGTGCGAGCTGTATGATACAAGGATGACGTGGAGGGGTGTTTGAAAGGAAGGAGCGTCGCAGGAGCTTCATGAGTTTTCGAAAATGGAGAAGTATACAATTGTTTGAAGTTTAATTCATGATTTTAGTACCTGCGTGCAAACTGTGAGGTATAAGCATGCGATTTGGCTATTTTATTGTTCCAGGAATTCGCTGTACATATTTGAAGAAGTAAGGTTACTGCTAAGTGTGGTTTGGTGGAATGAAAAACCATGAAGTAATGAAAAGGGAAGACACAAACTGTTGAAAACAGTTGTGATTTAAGTGGAGCACAGTTTTTAAGCTAACATGGGTCAAAGGAGTTTGTAATGGCCATGGTATGATACTGGGTGTCGCGGTTTTGAAATTCCAAGTCACGGAGGAGATGATGAAGCCGAATTTATCAGTTGCGTATTTGGGAAGATGATTTCCAGGATTTCAAGTGAGAGCGGGTTGGGTTTTAGTGTTGAGAAATTGGGCCTACGTACATGAATTTCGAACGGTCAGATCCATTAGGACCGTATGAACAATGACAACACCATGGAACTGACTGGGAACGTATCGAAGCTCGCTACAATTTATTGCAAAATAAATTGTCCGTCTGAATCAAATCGAGCGATGGTTATCGTTATTAACGATGATCGTCCAATGTGAGTAAATCTCACTAATTCTGAACAGTTTATAATTTCATGTTATATTTTTAGAACTGTTAGATGTTGGCTTATAGACTGTGTGTTGACCGTTTGATTGAACTGCTAGTCAGTTAATTAAATTTCTATATTGATTCTGTTTAACAGAATATATCATATGGAACTGAAAGTGATGTTATCTATATTGTTTAACATCTGTGATGCAGGGAAAACACGTTGAAGGAATCCAACTGGATTCCTCAACATTTATTTTACTGTGATTCATATTGAAACGACTCGAACTTCCCCGGTCTCCGAAGAGAAGAGAAAGGTCGAATTGTTTTGAGAACACGACAAAATAGAACGCAAACAGAAGAACATTTCATTGTATATTACAACAATACATCAGATTTGTAATAACCCGGAAAATGTGAACCAATTTAAAATTTTTGAATTAGGTTATTACCAAAAAAATTGAATGGTTGAAATAGCATATTTCAATAAAATATAGAATTTGGTATGGTAGGGCAGTTTGAAATTTTGAATACAAACTTTGTCCGACTGTACCGGGTGGAAAATATAACGGATTTTGACGAAACTGAAAATATTTAAATCTGTTTATCAATACCTTTCTAACGAATCTGAAAAATCGAAATTTCATAACGGAAATCAAAAGTTATGGCCAAATGAATTTTCAGAAAGGTCGCTATATAGTATATATAGCCCTTGAAAATTGAGATTTTGCATACGACCTCGGAATTCGACGAAACCACTTTTGTTGGGTCCGGGTTGTCAAATTACTGCTAAGTTTCAAATTTCATAATTTTTGAAGCTAGTATGTGAGCGGGGCAAAAGATAACGTGTTTGGTCAAATTCTGTTAAAATGGGTCGACCTAAAAATGGCCGTTTTTCAAACGAGCTCAGAATTCGACGAAACTGATTTTGTTAGGACCGTATTGTCAAAACAAAGCTAGATTTATTTTTCTGGAATTTTTCGATTCAGTTTGTGGCCCTGGCAAATTGAAATGTACGTTTAAATTAAATATCGAATGTTATATATTTTAATTTGAAAAATAACTGACTGTAACAGTCGAAATGGCCAACGAAACATATCCCATTGTGTCCGGAATGGGGGTATTTAGCTAGGGGCGACAGTCGTTGGGTTTAAAAAGGAGTCCGTTTGCAAAAACACTATTTAAAATTTCCTATAAAGCATGGACCAATAGGAATTTTTCATTAAAAAAATAATAATCTAAAACCCTAGCCGCCAGAGCGCGATTGGACGAACCACGTCGCACGAAACTTCTCCTCCCTTTTCCGACCGCCTCAGGCGATTTCACCGCCGACCCCAGTTGAGACTTCTAACCGCCGTAGTCCCCTCTCCACATCCGACCAACCCACGCCTCCTCCCATCAGCTATCGGCGTCGGAAATCGAAGAGGAAGGCGCGACCTTCTGAGCGCCGCCGCGACGAGCACATGCCACCGGATCCTTCGCCACCACCGCCGTTCTGGAGGTGCTTCGTAGCTCTTCGACGCAGCGTAGCCTGATCGAAGCATAGAGGTACGGATCGACTGAAAATTTGTGACCTAGTTTCGAAGATTTTAGAAACTTTTCTGATGAAAATTCTGAAATGAAAATAACACTTTTAAGTGTTGCAAAACTTTGAAAAATAATATCTTTTTCGTTCTTTAACGAAATTCGATGAAATAGGAGACAACGTGTCCGCAAGGAGGCTCTCTACATTCTAGAAGAAGCCGCGGATTTTTCTGACCTTCCTACGATTTTTAGCACCGCAATAACCAATGTGAGGAATCTAAACTATTTGTGTGAATGAAATCGCGTTGTATAAATTATATAAGCGAAGTGTAAATTATATACGCATTGTATACCTCATGTACATGTGTTGTATAAGTTATATTAGCGATGTATAAATTATACGAGCGTTGTTTGAAACATATATGCTTTGAATTGTGATGAAATGCAAGTAAATTATTATATTATATATATATATATATATATATATATATATATATATACATACTCCCCTCGTCCACAGACCATGGACGATATTTATTGCTTGTGATTGATGTGTTATTATATGGTATGACGAATGGTGGGAAATAATTGTTTGTGGTTGATATTATGGTTGAAAAATACCTTTGTGGTTGAAAAATACCCTCTTGTGGTTGAAACAAAATAGAATAGGATTGTGGAATTGAAAATAAAACATGCCGCCTGCGTGCGAACTAGATGCATGATCCCCATTGTCAAAAACCGCGAGGTTTTAAGGTAGAGCGAGGAGCCGTACTAGGGACGGTCCCGGTTTTAACTACCCTGCCGTTATGCTGCCGAAATTTTCTGAAATATCTATGTGTTAGCATAATTTTCATTCGTTGAAATTAATCACATAGGCGATATAGAATATTCATGTGTTGAGTTGCAATTCATTCGTTGAGTTGAAATTCATGTGTTGAATATTATTTGAATTTAAAACAAATGGCTTTAGCAATAAAAATCACATTTTTATATATATACAAACTATATAGAATATTCATGTGTTGAGTTGCAATTCATTCGTTGAGTTGAAATTCATGTGTTGAATATTATTTGAATTTAAAACAAATGGCTTTAGCAATAAAAATCACATTTTTATATATATACAAACTATATAGAATATTCATGTGTTGAGTTGCAATTCATTCGTTGAGTTGAAATTCATGTGTTGAATATTATTTGAATTTAAAACAAATGGCTTTAGCAATAAAAATCACATTTTTATATATATACAAACTATATAGAATATTCATGTGTTGAGTTGCAATTCATTCGTTGAGTTGAAGTTCATGTGTTGAATATTATTTGAATTTAAAACAAATGGCTTTAGCAATACAAATCACATTTTTATATATATACAAACTATATACAATATTCATGTGTTGAGTTGCAATTCATTCGTTGAGTTGAAGTTCATGCGTTGAATGTTATCATCTTTTAAAAATAAAATGAATCGACAATGAAAACTATATTTTTATAGTGAATATGAAGAGTTAAAAATACACATGTGTCGAATAAATATTTTTGATGATAAAAATATTCCTTTTATCATGTATACGTTTAGTTAAAAATACACATGTGTCGAATAAATATTTTTGATGATAAAAATATTCCTTTTATCATGTATACGTTTAGTTAAAAATACACATGTGTCGAATAAATATTTTTGATGATAAAAATATTTCTTTTATCACGTATACGCTTAGTTAAAAATACACATGTGTTGAAATCAATAATAATTTGCTAGAAATATTATTATTAGCTTTGTTCTGCATATATATACATGTGTTGAACAAGAAAAATGGATTAGCTGTAGAGTAAAGAAATTATTTGCGTGCCCGACAAATAGGTAAACCTTGATGAGTTGGCTGCGCAATTTTATTTATATATCAACTACTGTGAATGCCATTGGATGCGGAGTGCTGGTTTTTCTGTGTGAAATAATAAATAACGCCATAGGATAGTAACAATTAATTTTGAACTACACTACATGGCATACTTCTTGACGATAGGCATACTTCATCATATTCCACATAAGCCATTGGAGCTTGTGTGACGAGGTGGAAGATTTACCATACAGGCAAGAGGCTTGTATGGCGACGACTATGTACTACAGGTTGAACTGATGACTGATATGGACTATATAAATTATAACGATAAATTGCCAGATTAATAAAAACCCCACACGGGTCTGGAGTTGACAATAATCATGTCGCTCTAGTTATTAGATACGGCACATGGACTATTTATTTCCACACGGAAACGGTGTGACGGGAATTTATTCTCTGGAGTGATTTTCAGTACATGCTCCCCCGTAAACACCAGAATATATCACTATAAATATGTGAATGCTTTTTAGGATTTATTGGGTACCTAATACGGCCCAATAAATTTCCAAACCCCTCCCCGTACAAAGGAGGTTATGGCGAAATTTTTCGAAATATTAAGGCGTTAGTGAAATATTTGAAGTGAAAACGAAGTTGAAAATATAAAATGAACTATAGTTGAAATTATAGAATGAACTATATTTATATATAAATATAAATATAATTAAAAGGAATAGAGGCCGTGCAGTTCGCGTTTCGAAATCGTAATTTGAAACGATTAGTACGAGAAATCCGACCATCGGATTTTCCCGAAACCGCAATCGCTGGGTTCGCCTGGGAAATATCTTTCCAACGGCACCAACCTTGTAAAAATCCAACGGTTGGATTGTCCGGAATGTTTAATTCAAATCTGAAGAAAAACAGCGCCAGAATCGTTTATATATATATATATAAATATAATTAAATTAAATCGAATAACGACGCTGCTGTTCGAATTTTGAAACCGTAACTTCAAACGACTAGTGTGGAAGATCCGACCGTCGGATTCTCACGAAACTAGAACCGTTGGGTTCGCTTTGGGAATATCTTCCCACTGATATAGACTTTGTAGAAATCCAACGGTTAGATTCTCCGATATGTGTAAAACAAATTAAGGGAAAAACAGCGCCAGTGCCACGACACGACCTGAAATGTCGTTTAATTAAATATGGCCATTTTTAAATAAATAAAAATGGCGAAAAATCGTTATAAAATATTATAGGCAATATTGATTGAAAATAAACAAATTGGGCTTGAATTGTTTGATATTTGATGGTTGTATGTGTATGACATGAAAATAACACTAAAGAACCGAAAGATGGATGTCGAATAATATAACCATAAAACGAATCGATTTAAATTCTAATGGCGTGAATTATTTGAAAAGGCCGAGCTAACCCTCATTTCAAATAATTTATCGAGCGATTCGAATTGGAAAATGCAAAGACGATTCAAGACCGACGATCTTCGTATCGGTTGGATGGGCGCTACTGAGGCTCCTAACCGGAGTAGCTACCGGAAAGGGACGGAAGTAGTAGCCGTCTGAACGTATGTGTTGTTTGGACGGATACACGAGGAATTTGACGCCTCCGGTTTCGTTCAGACCCAGAACGGACTTGTAAATGGACTGTGTGTCTGACATTGGATTTTGTTCTATATTGATTGATCTCTGTTAAATATATATCTGTTTGGCGGCGGAGAATTTATTCTTTTGCTTAACGCCCTTCTCTGAGACGTACGAGCTCAGGGGTTATATATCGATAGAAATCAATCGTATGGAGTGGACTGCCTATGTGGCATGCCAAGATGCTATGATCAAGGCTTCTGTTGCAAAGCAAAGTCTTGTGGATGATGATCAAAGCAAGGTCTCCGTGGCCTAGCTTTGAGTATTTCGTAGATTCGCGAACCTCACACCCCGGTATGAGTTAAAAACGGGATACGGACTGTAGGGAGAGCACGACATTTCTTTCTAGCTATGGTGGTGTCAGTGACTTACCAGCCCTGACATATATATCTACTTTTCACCTTTGTGGTTGTTGGAATGCGAGGCGCCTCGATTATAGGTCTGTAAGGACCGGGAAACGTGTGTTCAGGCATAATTAATCCTCTAACGTAAGTGAGGACAGGCCCTGAAGCATCCAGGGGTTACCCAGAGTGCGTAGTCCCGAGGCATTTGCTAGAGTGTCTCGAAGCGGAGAGGAGCTTGCCCCTTGCCTCGACTCATGACGGAAATCCAATTTCCAATACGAGATAACGGACTTGATTGTAACTTATATATGACGACATAGTGGCATGGGACGCTCATGTCGCCTATGATTGATATTTATGATGCTATTCGTTTTTGAAACATATATGCACTAGTAATAATATCAAATGATTTTGCTTTATACGTATCAAGCATATTTGGCCCTTATAAGGTAAAACTCTATCCTCCGGCTTGCGTTGCATTGTGTGATGGGACCTGAGTCTTATAATGGCTTCATTCTTTCTAAAAACATTGCGTTGTTTTAAAAGAATTTACTTTGTTTTAAATGAACTAGCAATCACTGGAGTAAACCCGTTCCGCGAAAGTGGCGTGGTCCTATGATTTGCTATTTACTGTTGTTTAACTGTTAAATAGATTCCTCATACTAGTCCCCATGACTGACTCGTTGTTTGTTTCACTTTGCAAACGTGGGTGCCCTTATTTTCACACGGGCAGCCTAGTACACAGGTGACAGGTGGTTTTTGGTTCTGCACTGCTGCATAGAGTGCATTTTTGGCTCATGGCGAGGCTGACTACACAGAGATGACTTTGACATTTTCCGCCATTACTGTACTTATATTATGATTCCGCCACTGGCGATGCAGACTGATTTACTTTCCGTATTTCTCACTATATGTATATGTATTCCGCCTTCGGCGATGTAGACTGATACCCTTATTATGTCTCACTGCATGTATGTATTCCGCCTCTGGCGATGATGACTGATCACTTTCCTTTTTATTTACTAAGTATATCCCATGTTATGCTATTCTGATATTCCTACATGTTGTGATTCCGCTGTCATATCCATGTAAAATTGTTTTATTTATTGTTTCTGCTATTATCTGTACTCTGCTATGATGATTAATGTGTTACTTCCTAATGATTATCCTTAATACCGCCCCTCAGATTTTGGGATCGTCACAGTTGGTATCAGAGCTTTGGTTAACCTTAGTTCCGGGATTTAACACATTAAAACACCTCGTCAGAATAGAATCAGTAGTGTTCTAATGCGAGTAGCTCATTAGAGATAGGATTAGCAATGTCCTAGAATGAGCTAAGCAGATTAGAAAAACAATTTGATCAGTACATCATCATTATCTTTCTTTGTATTCCCTTGCTTTATCATTTATGAAAATTATCAAATCTGTGAGCTTGACTCTTTTCTTTCTTATACAGTTCTCTTAGATGGCTACGCGAGGAGCAGCAGCTAGAGGAGGCCGTGGAGGCCGAGGAGATGCAGCAGGAGGGCGGGGGAATATCCCCGTAGTAGTGGAAGGCCCTATTATTCAGCCACCAGCACCAGAAGACTTTGAGCTAGATAAAGTAGCAAAGAGGTACAGAAATCTTGGGGGAAAACCTTTTACTGGCACTGGCACAGTGACCGAGGCTATAGCTTGGCTAAAAACCTATGAGAAAATCTTCGAAGGCATGGGTATGGGAACCAACAATAAAGCAAGACTTGGCATTTGGCTCCTTCAAGAGGAAGCAGAGCTGTGGTGGGATGCCATTACCTCAGAAGATGCCGCTGGTACTATCCGGACTTGGGAGCAGTTCAAGACTTTGTTCAATGAGAAGTTTGTACCGGAACAAGCTCTAGAGAGGATGCGAGAGCAGTTTGCTAATCTCCAGCAGGGAGACCTCTCTATTCAGGATTATCTAAATAAGTTCACTCAGTTATCGCGCTATGCTCCAGAGCTGATTACGACCAACAAAGCAAAGAACAAGAGATTCATATTTGGGCTGAAGCGCAAGTACCACGATAGAGCTATGAGCAACATCAAACTCTCCTTTACAGAACTAGTAGAGATGGCTTGCAATTACGAAGACATGGATGAGAGGCATGCTAGCCAAGACCGCGCTACTAAAAGCCAAGAAGGAAATAAGCGCAAGGCTTCAACAGATCAACCCGAATCTAGCATTACCGCGGCCGCTACTCAGAAACCTGCAAAGATCCCGAAAGGAAATTGCTACAATTGCGGGAAGCCCGATCACTTTTCTAATGTATGCAAAGCCCCGAGGAAGCCAAAGGCAAATGACTCAGCCGAATGCTACAACTGCCATAAGAAGGGGCACTATAGCAGGAACTGTCCTCTGAAGCAGAATGCTCAAGTGGCTCATATCTATGACGGGAAGACCCCGCCAGCTATCACCGATGGATCAGGTAAACCCGATGTCTTGGGAGGTACCCTTACCATTAAAAATATTCCTGTTTCTGTACTTTTTGATACTGGTGCATCACGTAGCTTCATATCTGGTATCCTTGTTCACAAATTAAAATTGAAACGAAGAAAACTTAAGGAACCAATTAAAGTTCAAAACCCGATAGGAGGTTCTGTTAGTCTCAGTATATACTATAGAGTACCTATCTCTTATTCATGTTACAAGTTTCCCATCCACTTAATTGTCATGGGTTTATCGGAATTCGATGTTATTCTCGGTTTGGAATGGTTAACCAAATATAAGGCCGAAGTTAGATGTGCCGAAAGAATCGTTAAAGTCGAAACGAAGCTTGGACCTATATATATACCATGCCATGGCTCAGAAATTAATAGAACAGAATTTTGGTCTTCTTTAGAAGTTATTCCCCCTTCGATGGAAAAGATACCGGTCGTTAAAAACTATGCGGATGTGTTTGAAGAAGTAGAAAACTTACCGCCGCAAAGAGAAATTGAATTTAGAATAGATTTAATTCCTAACGCCCGACCAGTAGTACATCCAATAAGAAGAATGGCTCCGAAAGAAAAAGAAGAATTAAGTAGTCAAACCCGAGAATTGCTTTGGAAAGGTCTAATCAGACCGAGCTTTTCAGCATGGGGAGCAGCAGTAGTATTTGTCCCGAAATCAGACGGTACTCTAAGACTTTGTGTTGATTACCGAGATCTCAATAAACAGACACTGAAGAACAAATATCCTTTGCCCCGAATAGATGATCTGTTAGATCAATTAAATGGAGCAACAGTATTCTCCAGAATGGACCTAGCTACAGGTTTCCACCAATTACGAATAGCCGAAGACTGTGTTCCTTTAACAGCCTTCAGGGGTCCCGATTTATTCTATGAATGGTTAGTAATGCCGTTCGGCTTGTGTAACGCTCCGGCATACTTCGTCGATCTTATGAACAGAGTGTTCCGTGGTGTATTGAATAAATTTGTTCTAGTCTTCATCGATGACATTTTAATCTACTCCAAGTCGGAAGACGAACATGCAAAACATCTAGAACAAGTGTTGAAAATTCTAAGGAGAAATGTCTTGAAAGCTAAATTTTCTAGGTGTGTCTTCTGGCAGAATGAAGTTAAATTCCTAGGCCATGTCGTATCAAAAGAAGGAATTGCTGTAGACCCAAGCAAAATTACAACGATTCAGAACTGGAAACAACCTACTACCCCCACAGAAGTTCGAAGTTTCCTTGGATTAGCTAGTTACTATCGGAAATTCGTTCGGGATTTTTCAAAGATATCAGGAGTATTGACAAAGCTTACAAAGAAGCATGAGAAATTCAAATGGACACCCGAATGTGAAGAAGCTTTCCAAGAGCTAAAACTGAAGTTGACAACAGCTCCAGTATTGACCATAATAGAAGGTAATCAAGACTTGACTGTATGGACAGATGCTTCTATTAGAGGGCTAGGAGCAGTGTTAATGCAAAAAGGCCAAGTGATTGCTTATGCCAGTCGTCAACTAAAGCCGCATGAAAGAAACTATGCTACTCATGATCTTGAGTTATTAGCTATCGTGTTTGCTTTAAGAATCTGGAGGCATTATTTACTGGGCGAGAAATTCGAACTATTTACCGATCATCAATCCTTGAAATATCTGTTCACTCAGAAAGATCTAAATTTGAGGCAACAGCGTTGGTTAGAATTCCTTGCAGCATACGATTTTGAAATTCTATACACTCCGGGGAAAGCCAATGTTGTAGCCGATGCTCTCAGCAGAAAGAATGAAATCATTGCCAGTTTTATCATTACTTCTTCCTTACAAGATAAGATTACTATTCTTTAGAAGGACGATGAATTCATTAAAAGGATTAGCCAGCGGATCCAAGAAGGAAAACCCTCAGATTTTAGCCTTGATAGCCAAGGGGTCCTAAGATTAAAAGGGCGAATTTGTGTGCCTGGAATCCCAGAGCTTAGAAGAGAAATACTTGATGAGTGCCACAAGTCCAAATTAAGTATCCACCCCGGTGTGAGAAAAATGTATAACGATATCAAACGCACATTCTGGTGGAAGGCGATGAAAAGAGATATTTCAATATATGTTAGCAGATGCTCCACTTGTCAGCTAGTTAAGAGTGATCAGCAGAAATTGGCGGGATTATTAACCCTTAGAAATTCCAGGATGGAAGTGGGAACAAATTTCGATGGATTTCATCGATGGCCTGCCTCGAACTAGAAAAGGAAACGACAGTATATGGGTAACCGTAGATCGCTTCACGAAGACTGCCCATTTCATACCTGTCCGATCCAACAGAATGGCTCAAAGTCTAGCATAGATTTACTTCAGAGAAATAGTTAAACTACATGGAGTGCCGCTCAATATAGTCAGCGATAGAGATCCCCTATTTACTAGCAAATTCTGGGAAGCATTCCAGGAAGAGTTGGGAACCAAATTGAATCTAAGCACCGCTTATCACCCTCAGACAGATGGCCAAACTGAGCAGGTGAATAGAATTTTAGAAGATTTGCTGCGAGCTTGCGTTATTGATTTTGGAGGTTCATGGGAAGATCATTTACATTTAGCAGAATTCTCTTACAACAATAGCTATCAAGCAAGTTTGGGAATGTCTCCATTTGAAGCATTATACGGTAGACCGTGCAGATCTCCCGCATGTTGGGTAGAACCTGGCAACAGACTTGTGTTAGGGCCCGATATGATTCGAGAAGCATCGGATAAGGTCGATTTCATTAAGAAGCGATTAAAAACAGCACAGAGCCGACAGAAAAGTTATGCTGATGCGAGAAGAAGGGATATATCGTTTGCCGTTGGCGATTATGTTTATTTAAGAGTTTCTCCAATGCGAGGAGTAATCAGATTTGGCAAGACTGGGAAGTTGGCACCGAGATTTATTGGTCCCTTTCCTATACTTGAAAGGATTGGAACTCTTGCATATAGGGTTTCATTACCTAATTGGTTGCCTGGTATACATGATGTGTTCCACGTGTCTCAACTCAGAAAACATGTTCATGATCCCGACCTTATTGTGGAAGAAGCAGCGCAACATGATATTGACATAACTCCAGAATTAGCACTCAGTAGAGAGCCATTAAAGATAGTTGGCAAAGAAACCAGAGAGCTAAGGAGGAAAAAGATTCATCTAGTCAAAGTGCAGTGGAGTAGTGATCCTAGGGACTGTACTTGGGAGACTGAGGAAAGCATTAAACAAGCCTATCCCAAATGCAGGGTGGACATCTCTGACTAACTCCGGTGCAAGGTACCTTTACAATACTTTGCATTTACATTTTATTTCCTGCTTAACTGTTATTTCCTTTTCGAGGACGAAAAGTTTTAAGTGGGGGAGATTGTAATAACCCGGAAAATGTGAACCAATTTAAAATTTTTGAATTAGGTTATTACCAAGAAATTTGAATGGTTGAAATAGCATATTTCAATAAAATATAGAATTTGGTATGGTAGGGCAGTTTGAAATTTTGAATACAAACTTTGTCCGACTATACCGGGTGGAAAATATAACGGATTTTGACGAAACTGAAAATATTTAAATCTGTTTATCAATACCTTTCTAACGAATCTGAGAAATCGAAATTTCATAACGGAAATCAAAAGTTATGGCCAAATGAATTTTCAGAAAGGTCGCTATATAGTATATATAGCCCTTGAAAATTGAGATTTTGCATACGACCTCGGAATTCGACGAAACCGCTTTTGTTGGGTCCGGGTTGTCAAATTATTGCTAAGTTTCAAATTTCATAATTTTTGAAGCTAGTATGTGAGCGGGGCAAAAGATAACGTGTTTGGTCAAATTCTGTTAAAATGGGTCGACCTAAAAATGGCCGTTTTTCAAACGAGCTCAGAATTCGATGAAACTGATTTTGTTAGGACCGTATCGTCAAAACAAAGCTAGATTTATTTTTCTGGAATTTTTCGATTCATTTTGTGGCCCTGGCAAATTGAAATGTACGTTTAAATTAAATATCGAATGTTATATATTTTAATTTGAAAAATAACTGACTGTAACAGTCGAAATGGCTAACGAAACATATCCCATTGTGTCCGGAATGGGGGTATTTAGCTAGAGGCGACAGTCGTTGGGTTTAAAAAGGAGTCCGTTTGCAAAAACACTATTTAAAATTTCCTATAAAGCATGGACCAATAGGAATTTTTCATTAAAAAAAAAAATCTAAAACCCTAGCCGCCAGAGCGCAATTGGACGAACCACGTCGCACGAAACTTCTCCTCCCTTTTCCGACCGCCTCAGGCGATTTCACCGCCGACCCCAGTTGAGACTTCTGACCGCCGTAGTCCCCTCTCCACATCCGACCAACCCACGCCTCCTCCCATCAGCTATCGGCGTCGGAAATCGAAGAGGAAGGCGCGACCTTCTGAGCGCCGCCGTGACGAGCACATGCCACCGGATCCTTCGCCACCACCGCCGTTCTGGAGGTGCTTCGTAGCTCTTCGACGCAGCGTAGCCTGATCGAAGCATAGTGGTACGGATCGACTGAAAATTTGTGACCTAGTTTCGAAGATTTTAGAAACTTTTCTGATGAAAATTCTGAAATGAAAATAACACTTTTAAGTGTTGCAAAACTTTGAAAAATAATATCTTTTTCGTTCTTTAACGAAATTCGATGAAACAGGAGACAACGTGACCGCAAGGAGGCTCTCTACATTCTAGAAGAAACCGCGGATTTTTCTGACCTTCCTACGATTTTTAGCACCGCAATAACCAATGTGAGGAATCTAAACTATTTGTGTGAATGAAATCGCGTTGTATAAATTATATAAGCGAAGTGTAAATTATATACGCATTGTATACCTCATGTACATGTGTTGTATAAGTTATATTAGCGATGTATAAATTATACGAGCGTTGTTTGAAACATATATGCTTTGAATTGTGATGAAATGCAAGTAAATTATTATATTATATATATATATATATACTCCCCTCGTCCACAGACCATGGACGATATTTATTGCTTGTGATTGACGTGTTATTATATGGTATGACGAATGGTGGGAAATAATTGTTTGTGGTTGATATTATGGTTGAAAAATACCTTTGTGGTTGAAAAATACCCTCTTGCGGTTGAAACAAAATAGAATAGGATTGTGGAATTGAAAATAAAACATGCCGCCTGCGTGCGAACTAGATGCATGATCCCCATTGTCAAAAACCGCGAGGTTTTAAGGTAGAGCGAGAAGCCGTACTAGGGACGGTCCCGGTTTTAACTACCCTGCCGTTATGCTGCCGAAATTTTCTGAAATATCTATGTGTTAGAATAATTTTCATTCGTTGAAATTAATTACATAGGCGATATAGAATATTCATGTGTTGAGTTGCAATTCATTCGTTGAGTTGAAATTCATGTGTTGAATATTATTTGAATTTAAAACAAATGGCGTTAGCAATAAAAATCACATTTTTATATATATATACAAACTATATAGAATATTCATGTGTTGAGTTGCAATTCATTCGTTGAGTTGAAATTCATGTGTTGAATATTATTTGAATTTAAAACAAACGGCTTTAGCAATAAAAATCACATTTTTATATATATACAAACTATATAGAATATTCATGTGTTGAGTTGCAATTCATTCGTTGAGTTGAAATTCATGTGTTGAATATTATTTGAATTTAAAACAATTGGCTTTAGCAATAAAAATCACAATTTTATATATATACAAACTATATAGAATATTCATGTGTTGAGTTGCAATTCATTCGTTGAGTTGAAGTTCATGTGTTGAATATTATTTGAATTTAAAACAAATGGCTTTAGCAATACAAATCACATTTTTATATATATACAAACTATATAGAATATTCATGTGTTGAGTTGCAATTCATTCGTTGAGTTGAGGTTCATGCGTTGAATGTTATCATCTTTTAAAAATAAATTGAATCGACAATGAAAACTATATTTTTATAGTGAATATGAAGAGTTAAAAATACACATGTGTCGAATAAATATTTTTGATGATAAAAATATTCCTTTTATCATGTATACGTTTAGTTAAAAATACACATGTGTCGAATAAATATTTTTGATGATAAAAATATTCCTTTTATCATGTATACGTTTAGTTAAAAATACACATGTGTCGACTAAATATTTTTGATGATAAAAATATTTCTTTTATCACGTATACGCTTAGTTAAAAATACACATGTGTTGAAATCAATAATAATTTGCTAGAAATATTATTATTAGCTTTGTTCTGCATATATATACATGTGTTGAACAGGAAAAATGGATTAGCTGTAGAGTAAAGAAATTATTTGCGTGCCCGACAAATAGGTAAACCTTGATGAGTTGGCTGCGCAATTTTATTTATATATCAACTCCTGTGAATGCCATTGGATGCGGAGTGTTGGTTTTTCTGTGTGAAATAATAAATAACGCCATAGGATAGTAACAATTAATTTTGAACTACACTACATAGCATACTTCTTGACGATAGGCATACTTCATCATATTCCACATAAGCCATTGGAGCTTGTGTGACGAGGTGGAAGATTTACCATACAGGCAAGAGGCTTGTATGGCGACGACTATGTACTACAGGTTGAACTGATGACTGATATGGACTATATAAATTATAACGATAAACTGCCAGATTAATAAAAACCCCACACGGGTCTGGAGTTGACAATAATCACGTCGCTCTAGTTATTAGATACGGCACATGGACTATTTATTTCCACACGGAAACGGGGTGACGGGAATTTATTCTCTTGAGTGATTATCAGTACATGCTCCCCCGTAAACACCAGAATATATCACTATAAATATGTGAATGCTTTTTAGGATTTATTGGGTACCTAATACGGCCCAATAAATTTCCAAACCCCTCCCCGTACAAAGGAGGTTATGGCGAAATTTTTCGAAATATTAAGGCGTTAGTGAAATATTTGAAGTGAAAACGAAGTTGAAAATATAAAATGAACTATAGTTGAAATTATAGAATGAACTATATTTATATATAAATATAAATATAATTAAAAGGAATAGAGGCCGTGCAGTTCGCGTTTCGAAATCGTAATTTGAAACGATTAGTACGAGAAATCCGACCATCGGATTTTCCCGAAACCGCAATCGCTGGGTTCGCCTGGGAAATATCTTTCCAACGGCACCAACCTTGTAAAAATCCAACGGTTGGATTGTCCGGAATGTTTAATTCAAATCTGAAGAAAAACAGCGCCAGAATCGTTTATATATATATATATATATATATAAATATAATTAAATTAAATCGAATAACGACGCTGCTGTTCGAATTTTGAAACCGTAACTTCAAACGACTAGTGTGGAAGATCCGACCGTCGGATTCTCACGAAACTGGAACCGTTGGGTTCGCTTTGGGAATATCTTCCCACTGATATAGACTTTGTAGAAATCCAACGGTTAGATTCTCCGATATGTGTAAAACAAATTAAGGGAAAAACAGCGCCAGTGCCACGACACGACCTGAAACGTCGTTTAATTAAATATGGCCATTTTTAAATAAATAAAAATGGCGAAAAATCGTTATAAAATATTATAGGCAATATTGATTGAAAATAAACAAATTGGGCTTGAATTGTTTGATATTTGATGGTTGTATGTGTATGACATGAAAATAACACTAAAGAACCGAAAGATGGATGTCGAATAATATAACCATAAAACGAATCGATTTAAATTCTAATGGCGTGAATTATTTGAAAAGGCCGAGCTAACCCTCATTTCAAATAATTTATCGAGCGATTCGAATTGGAAAATGCAAAGACGATTCAAGACCGACGATCTTCGTATCGGTTGGATGGGCGCTACTGAGGCTCCTAACCGGAGTAGCTGCCGGAAAGGGACGGAAGTAGTAGCCGTCTTAACGTATGTGTTGTTTGGACGGATACACGAGGAATTTGACGCCTCCGGTTTCGTTCAGACCCAGAACGGACTTGTAAATGGACTGTGTGTCTGACATTGGATTTTGTTCTATATTGATTGATCTCTGTTAAATATATATCTGTTTGGCGGCGGAGAATTTATTCTTTTGCTTAACGCCCTTCTCTGAGACGTACGAGCTCAGGGGTTATATATCGATAGAAATCAATCGTATGGAGTGGACTGCCTATGTGGCATGCCAAGATGCTATGATCAAGGCTTCTGTTGCAAAGCAAAGTCTTGTGGATGATGATCAAAGCAAGGTCTCCGTGGCCTAGCTTTTAGTATTTCGTAGATTCGCGAACCTCACACCCCGATATGAGTTAAAAACGGGATACGGACTGCAGGGAGAGCACGACGTTTCTTTCTAGCTATGGTGGTGTCAGTGACTTACCAGCCCTGACATATATATCTACTTTTCACCTTTGTGGTTGTTGGAATGCGAGGCGCCTCGATTATAGGTCTGTAAGGACCGGGAAACGTGTGTTCAGGCATAATTAATCCTCTAACGTAAGTGAGGACCGGCCCTGAAGCATCCAGGGGTTACCCAGAGTGCGTAGTCCCGAGGCATTTGCTAGAGTGTCTCGAAGCGGAGAGGAGCTTGCCCCTTGCCTCGACTCATGACGGAAATCCAATTTCCAATACGAGATAACGGACTTGATTGTAACTTATATATGGCGACATAGTGGCATGGGACGCTCATGTCGCCTATGATTGATATTTATGATGCTATTCGTTTTTGAAACATATATGCACTAGTAATAATATCAAATGATTTTGCTTTATACGTATCAAGCATATTTGGCCCTTATAAGGTAAAACTCTATCCTCCGGCTTGCGTTGCATTGTGTGATGGGACCTGAGTCTTATAATGGCTTCATTCTTTCTAAAAACATTGCGTTGTTTTAAAAGAATTTACTTTGTTTTAAATGCACTAGCAATCACTGGAGTAAACCCGTTCCGCGAAAGTGGCGTGGTCCTATGATTTGCTATTTACTGCTGTTTAACTGTTAAATAGATTCCTCATACCAGTCCCCAAGACTGACTCGTTGTTTGTTTCACTTTGCAAACGCGGGTGCCCTTATTTTTACACGAGCAGCCTAGTACACAGGTGACAGGTGGTTTTTGGTTCTGCACTGCTGCATAGAGTGCATTTTTGGCTCATGGCGAGGCTGACTACACAGAGATGACTTTGACATTTTCCGCCATTACTGTACTTATATTATGATTCCGCCACTGGCGATGCAGACTGATTTACTTTCCGTATTTCTCACTATATGTATATGTATTCCGCCTTCGGCGATGTAGACTGATACCCTTATTATGTCTCACTGCATGTATGTATTCCGTCTCTGGCGATGATGACTGATCACTTTCCTTTTTATTTACTAAATATATCCCACGTTATGCTATTCTGATATTCCTACATGTTGTGATTCCGCTGTCATATCCATGTAAACTTGTTTTATTTATTGTTTCTGCTATTATCTGTACTCTGCTATGATGATTAATGTGTTATTTCCTAATGATTATCCTTAATACCGCCCCTCGGATTTTGGGATCGTCACAAGATTACAAGAATATACAGAGTATAAACAAATAAATATTACATAGAAATATCAGAGATTACAATAAATTACATAGCAGCGGGAAATAATACAATACACAACTAGAAGAGATATACAGATACAAAGCTTTCCGGATATCATTCCAACTGTAAACCAGGATCCTGTGAATATAAATCTGCAAAACCAAAACTACTAGCTGCCCGTGTCAAAATAAGGGCACCCAAAGTTTAGGTTAAAACAATAAACTCCAGGTCAGTCATGTGACTGGTATGAGAACTAAAACAGTTAATCTTTATTTTTAAAGTTCGGTAAATCAAGGAACCACGCCGTATAACACGGAACGGGTTTCCTCCCAAGAATTCCAGTGCATAAAACAAACAGCGCAATGCTAAAATAGAGAAAAATGAAGCTGTTATAAGACCGAGGTCCTATCACACAATGCAACACAAGCCGGGGGATAGGGTTTTCCCTTATAACAGCCAAAGAATGCTTGATACGTTTTAAAATAAATCATTTGATACTATTATCAGTGTATAGTGTATAAAACAACTTCAAATCATAAGTTTCAATCATAGGCGGCATGGGTACCATATATCATGTCGCCATACTAGGCTCTACAAATAAAACCGCAAATGTCACGTATTTGGAAGTTGGATTTCCATCTATGAACCGAGGCAAAAGATAGTCCTCAACCGATTCGAGACTGTCTAGCCCGAGTCTCAGGAACAGCCGCAACTGCCCTTTGGATCGTCAGGGCCGGTCCACCGATGTGGATTATAATGCCTGAACACTACGTTTCTCCGCCCTTTGGGGCGTAAGTGAGCCAACGAATGACTCCATCGTACCCGGATCGTCCGATCAAACCGAGGCGCCTCGCAACAGCAACAACCACACAGGTGAAAATAATATAAATGTCAGAGCTGGTAGGTCACTGACACCACCCTAGCTAGAAAGAAAACGCATGTCCCCCCGAGGTCCATCTCCCGTTTTTGGTTCACAACCGGGGTACGAGGCTCGTGAATTCACGTTACACAAAGCTGTGCCACACAGGCTGTGTTTTGATCATTACCACAAGACTTTGCTTTTCAACAGAAGCCTCGATCAATTGCCACTTAGGCATGCCACACAGGCAATTTACTCCATGCGTTTGATATCCATCAATATATAACCCCTGAGCTCATACGTCTCAGAGAAGGGCGTTAAGCAAGAGAATAAATTCTCCGCCGCCAAACAGATATATATATTTGATAGAAATCAATCACACGGACTAGAATCCAATGTCAGACACACAGTCCATTTACAAGTTCGTTCTGGGTCTGAACGAAACCGGAGGCACCTAGTACCCCGCATATCCATCGATCTCCAAGTACGTCTGGACAATCACCAACTGTTTCCATCTTCTTGGGTGTACATCCCAATCAAGATCATCAGTAATCACCCAAACGACGTGAAGACCTCTGGTCTTCGACCACCGTCTTCATCTTCGACTTATCGTCGTATCAGTTATTCAGAATGGGATAAACCCGGTCTTTCCGAATAACTCGCGTATATTTTAAATAAGTGTTACACAAACACAACATACGCCTCATTCCAGTTCATCAGTCACTAACCGTAAATTAATCAAGAGAATAATTCCCCAAATATTAACCATGAAGGCCGAAACCAACATCAGATCAATACCCAGAAAACCACTCTGCTTAGCTAACCGACAGTTAGTTTCTAAATTTCACATTCATAGGGAAAGGTTCCCATTAATTTTATCAAAGATAAATTCCTTTAATTTATTCTCTAATCTTCTTTTGAATTTCGATTCGACTAGTCGGAATTAGCGAACCTTACCGAAGTAATCATTGGTTTTAATTTCCCAATCCCAACCTATTCATCCCATGAAGTAAAACTGGTAATACTTCATATCTAAAACCACGGTGTTATCGGTAAATTAAATTACCATTTCACGTTCAAATCTAATTAAAGATTTAACTATCGCCTGGAGCAAAACTGGTGATACTCCATTCTCGATCTTTTCAATCTAATTAAAGATTCATTAAAACTCCACTTAGTTTTAATCGTTAACTGGGTTAAAGAATCAGTGTCATTTAAAACACGGTTCACGATAAACCCAAAACCACATTCCATTAATTATCGGGTTAAAGAACGAGTGTTATTTAAAACACTGTCCACGATAAACCCAAAAATCAATATCAATTCAATTAAATATCATTTAATTGGTACACTTCATTAAATCTAAAGGAAAAGATTTAATCTTTTCTCAACTGGGTTCAAGAACAGTGTTAATGAAGACACCATTCACGACAAACCCAAATCACATTTGATATTAAACACAAGGCTCTGAATAGAAAATATACCGGCTTATATTCAATATCAAATTCTACGACTAACAAATTTCGTATTGGAAATAACGATATATATATATCTTTCAAATTCCCATAACAATATCTGTATCACCAGAAATCCAACATCGAAATAATCCAAAGACAATTTCGATTCAAATCCATTCCAATATAATTATTGGAAATTCTGGTTATTTTCAAAACCATTTCAAATTCAATTTAAAAATAAATAGAATTATAATTCTAGTTCAAAACTAGTTCATTTCGATAAAAATCTATTTTTATCTTTTCAAATATGGAGTTTTTCATCCCAATTCTTCCCAAATCATTTCTTATGATTTTACACAAATTATTACTATTTTTAATAATTTTATCAAGGCCCGTACAGTCGATTTCCATCAACGGCCATCGAACTGCACTTACAGTGACCTTTTCCAAATTTGATTTGGACATAATTCCAAATCCAACCGTTAGATTTAAAATTTCTAATATTCGTTAGAAAGCTCTTTTCGATACGAACCCAATAGTTCCGGTTTTAGGAGAATCCGACGGTCGGATCTCCCGTAATATCCGTTTGAATTCAATGGCCGAAATTCGCGAACTACCGCGGCGCGATGCGTTCTATTCAGGCCATTATATTATATATATAATATATATTTCGTCGATTTCTATTTAAAACGAAATTTATAAATCGTTTTAAATTCGTTTTCAAAACGTTTTCAACTTCATTTTCAAATTCAAATCAAAACTGAATTTTCCAATATAAATTCGTTTTAAATTCATTTCAAATTTATTTCAAATTGATTTCAATTCAATTTCACTTTAATTCGAAGGCAATTCCTTTCGATTTCAATTCGAATTCAATTCTATTCAATTTCAATTCGAATTCATTTCCATTCAATTTAATTCGAATTCACTTCTATTTAATTTCAATTCGAATTCACTTCTTTTCAATTTAATTCGAATTTCAATTCTTTTCAAAATTTCAAATTTTGAAATCACTTTCGATATTCGTTATAAAATGAATAAAATCGACATAAATATCGTTCACGTCGAAATGGCGTAAATCTAATCAACACGGCTTCATATATTCATATTTTCAAATATTCTATTTCGAATATTTCTATTTATTTTTTCAAATATTTCTATTTCAAAACTGGAATGAGGCCCAATCAATTACCATATAATGTTAATTATTTGGATTTTCTACAACACATGTATACGATAACAACGATGAATAATCTACCATCATCCAAAGTGCATTCTACACTGTATAAGCATCGAATATAAATATTCAACGCTTATAGCAGCCTGTCAATCAATCGGTCGACATACAACTACTTATTGGGATTCGTGTACGTCAAATATCATCCCAATACCCGTGTGGGGTTTCAAACAATCAAACACAGATTTTATTTGTGCAGTTGGGCGATGTGTAAAATTTATCGTCCCAATCAATATCAGTCAAATGTGTGTATATATAAACAAATCGTCCGATTTGTTTATTTTATTTCATTTCATATATACGTTGAAAATTCTATTTTTAACTATAAAATATTTTCCACTATAAAATATTTTATTTCATTTCACATATACGTTGAAAATTCTATTTTGAACTATAAAATATTTTCCACTATAAAATATTTTATTTCATTTCACATCACATCACACAATCAACTACACATCAAAATCAAACAAACAAGCATACAAGCCGTCCATGGTCTGTGGACGACGGGTGTCGGGTGCTACTAAACACCGTCTGCATCCTAGTATATATTTCAACTAAAAATAAATTTAAAAGTGAGAAGTTCTCACCGAAAGCTATCCCAACTTCACGACACTTCTTAAGTAGAAATCTTCGTCGTTCTCGTCTCTTATCACTTTCGTCGCCCGTATTCTCTACATATGTAAAAATCGAATTTTTACTTTACTATTTAATACATAAAAATCAAATTTTTACTTTGCTATTCAACATATAAAAATCAAATTTTTACTTAGCTATTCAACATATAAAAATCTCGCCCTTTCAAATATAAAGATTATATTTTTAATCTTCCACCACAATAAAAATTATATTTTTATTACTCTAATTAAATAAAAATTATATTTTTATTGTTCTAAAAATATAAAAACTATATTTTTAATACTCTACATAAGTAAAAATAATATTTTTATATCTTCTATTATATAAAGATCAAATTTTTAGTTTGCTACAAGTATAAAAATTATATTTTTAATCTTTCTATATTATAAAAAATATATTTTTACTATCTACATTAGATAAAAATCATATCTTTATATCTTCCATAAACTAAAAATCGGATTTTCATCCTTTCTAAAATATAAAAATTTCGCCTTTATTTTCAAAGCTAATCATATATGAAAAAATCAGTTTTTATTTTATTTTTATAACTAAGTAAATAAATAAATGAAATTATAAAAACATACCTTTATCGTTGGTGAATGGGGGATCGGAGGCGAAGCAGGTGGTCCTGAAGTGGAGGGGGGCGTCGGAGTGGGTGAAAGAAGAAGAAGAAGAAGCGGCTGCAGCAGCAGGTAGGGGGGGTCTTCGGTCAGCAGCGGGAGGAAGGGGGGTGTACCGCGTGTCGCGGAGAGGCAGGGGGGGTTTCGTCGCGCACCGCCTGTGGGGGGGGGGGGGGGGGTTGCGTCGCGCCGGCGCCTGGAGGGGGGTCGCGATTCTAGCTGTAGGGTTTTTCTTTTCTGTTTTGAAGGAGATAATGAAAGGGAGGGGGTTGACTTCAAAGAGGAGAGTATAGGGGGTTATAAATAATCATATTATTTTTAAATTTTATAAAGTAACTTTTTACAACGAACTCAAAATCGAACCCACTGACTATCGTCCATAGCTAATTACCCCCATTACGAACACGATGGGATATATATCGTAAGCTGATTCGATCATTTCGATCAGTTTTCGTCAAAATCAAAATATAACTCTATATATTGAATTTGAACGCGCATTTCAATTCACCGGGGTCACACACTAACTAGAAAAATTCCAGAAAAATATTTTCTAGCTTCGTATTGACGATACGGTCCTAACAAAACTAGTTTCGTCGAATTCTGAGACCGGTGAAAAAATGGCCATTTTCCAGTCGATTAAAATCAACTGAAACTGGTCAAACGCGTTTTCCTTTGCCACGCTCACATATTGATTCGAGAAATTATGATATTTGGAATCTAGCAATAACTTGACACTGCGGATCCAACAAAAGTGGTTTCGTCGAAATCCGAGGTCGTTTGCAAAATGGCTATTTTTAAGGGCCTGAATTCCATAGCGACTATTCAGAATTTTCAACTGGACATATCTTTTGATTCCCGCTATAAAATTTCGATTTGTCGGATTCGTTGGAAAGATATTCACAATTAGATACCATTATTTTTGGTTTCACTAAAATCCGGATTGTTTTGCACCCGGTACATTCATTTGAAGTTTGAAATCGAATTATCGAACTACCGCGCCATTTTCAATTCCTTTTATAAATATAAATAAATATCTATATTCTAACGACGAACTATATAATATATACGATTGAATTTTATTCAAAAGAAATTTTCTCGTCGATATTATTTAAAATAATTCATTTTAAATAATCAAAATTCGCTAACATTGCCAAAATAAAAAATTTAAACTGGCCCAGATTTTCGGGTTGTTACAATCTCCCCCACTTAAAACTTTTCGTCCCCGAAAAGGAACAAAGTCGAAAGTGGTTTGATTAATCAACTCTACGTTCGATCTGGCTTCCATTCTCCAACTTTTCAGTTTCTGAGAATTTTCAAATTCTTCAAAAATTTGGCTAACACCTTAAATTTTCGAAAAATTTCGCCATAACCTCCCCTGCACCGGGAGCCACGGGAAAATCCCGAAATTGCCATATAGGCCTTCTGATCTCAAAAAGAAAAAGAAAAAGCCAAGCGGCTAGCCAATAGGCTCATAAAATCATCATCACCCAAACAAAACAGTAAATTATATAGTAAACATGTACCTATTTGTCGGGCAAACAAATTTTATTCTCTGCTCTAGCCTCCTTGCTATGACCTGTTCAATGTAAGTACAAGTATGTGCAAGAAAATGCGATAAATTTTCAATACAATTCACTTTTTGGTTCAATTTGACTAAATGGTTCAAATTATCAAAGAAATAAACAAACAACACAAACATCAATCAATTAGTGGATTAACGTTTCAAATTCATGATTTTGATACATATACATATACAGAAAATCATGTTTTTGATGCCAATTCACAACGATAAGCCCTATCTAGTTTCGGTTCTCACACCAGTCTAATGGAAATATATAGAAATCTCACTTTCGAAACTCGAAGATAAATACTGGCGACGGTTCCCCGTTACCATAATTATCCCCGGGCACTAGAGTATGATTCTATAACTATCCAGTATATTAAAACTTCGAATAAACGTTTGCAAGACATATATGCAAAATCTCTATATATTGGATTGTCCAAATTCATATAAATAAATAATCAAATACGAATAATTGATTTAAATTTTCAAAACAAAATTTGTTTTCAATTTTAAAAATATACTCTTCACACTCGTTCTAGGATACTACTGATCCCATCTCTAACGAGTCATTCTCATTGGATATTGCTAATCCAATATCTTATGAATTCTTTCGTATGGTTCTAATGTTCCTTGTTCTCTACTTTGTAAACCAAAGCTCTGATACCACGATGAAACGACCCGAGCTTCCCCGGTCTCCGAAGAGAAGAGAAAGGTTGAATTGTTTTGAAAACACGACAAAATAGAACGCAGACGGAAGAACATTTCATTGTATATTACAACAATGCATCAGATTACAAGAATATACAGAGTATAAACAAATAAATATTACACAGAAATATCAGAGATTACAATAAATTACATAGCTGCGGAAAATAATACAATACACAACTAGAAGAGATATACGGATACAAAGCTTTCCGGATATCATTCCAGCTGTAAACCAGGATCCTGTGAATATAAATCTGCAAAACCAAAACTACTAGCGGCCCGTGTCAAAATAAGGGCACCCAGAGTTTAGGTTAAAACAATAAACTCCAGGTCAGTCATGTGATTGGTGTGAGAACTAAAACAGTTAATCTTTATTTTTAAAGTTCGGTAAATCAAGGGACCACGCCGTATAACACGGAACGAGTTTCCTCCCAAGAATACCAGTGCATAAAACAAACAGCGCAATGCTAAAATAGAGAAAAATGAAGCTGTTATAAGACCCAGGTCCTATCACACAATGCAACGCAAGCCGGGAGATAGGGTTTTCCCTTATAACAGCCAAAGAATGCTTGATACGTTTTAAAATAAATCATTTGATACTATTATCAGTGTATAGTGTATAAAACAACTTCAAATCATAAGTATCAATCATAGGCGGCATGGGTACCATATATCATGTCGCCATACTAGGCTCTACAAATAAAACCGCAAATGTCACGTATTTGGAAGTTGGATTTCCATCTATGAACCGAGGCAAAAGATAGTCCTCAACCGATTCGAGACTGTCTAGCCCGAGTCTCAGGAACAGCCGCAACTGCCCATTGGATCGTCAGGGCCGGTCCACTGATGTGGATTATAATGCCTGAACACTACGTTTCTCCTCCCTTTGGGGCGTAAGTGAGCCAACGAATGACTCCATCGGACCCGGATCGTCCGATCAAACCGAGGCGCCTCGCAACAACAACAACCACACAGGTGAAAATAATATAAATGTCAGGGCCGGTTGGTCACTGACACTACCCTAGCTAGAAAGAAAACGCATGTCCCCCCTGAGGTCCGTCTCCCGTTTTTGGTTCACAACCGGGTGCGAGGCTCGTGAATTCACGTTACACAAAGATGTGCCACACAGGCTGTGCTTTGATCATCACCACAAGACTTTGCTTTTCAATAGAAGCCTCGATCAATTGCCACTTAGGCATGCCACATAGGCAATTTACTCCATGCGTTTGATATCCATCAATATATAACCCCTGAGCTCATACGTCTCAGAGAAGGGCGTTAAGCAAGAGAATAAATTCTCCGCCGCCAAACAGATATATATTTGATAGAAATCAATCACACGGACTAGAATCCAATGTCAGACACACAGTCCATTTACAAGTTCGTTCTGGGTCTGAACGAAACCGGAGGCACCTAGTACCCCGCATATCCATCGATCTCCAAGTACGTCTGGACAATCACCAACTGTTTCCATCTTCTTGGGTGTACATCCCAATCAAGATCATCAGTAATCACCCAAACGACGTGAAGACCTCTGGTCTTCGACCACCGTCTTCATCTTCGACTTATCGTCGTATCAGTTATTCAGAATGGGATAAACCCGGTCTTTCCGAATAACTCGCATATATTTTAAATAAGTGTTACACAAACACAACATACGCCTCATTCCAATTCATCAGTCACTAACCGTAAATTAATCAAGAGAATAATTCCCCAAATATTAACCCCGAAGGCCGAAACCAACATCAGATCAATACCCAGAAAACCATTCTGCTTAGCTAACCAACAGTTAGTTTCTAAATTTCACAATCACATTTGATATTAAACACAAGGCTCTGAATAGAAAATATACCGGCTTATATTCAATATCAAATTCTACGACTAACAAATGTCGTATTGGAAATAACGATATATATATATATATATATATCTTTCAAATTCCCATAAAAATATCTGTATCATCAGAAATCCAACATCGAAATAATCCAAAGACAATTTCGATTCAAATCCATTCCAATATAATTATTGGAAATTCTGGTTATTTTCAGAACCATTTCAAATTCAATTTATTTATTTTAAAAATATATAGAATTATAATTCTAGTTCAAAACTAGTTCATTTCGATAAATATCTATTTTTATCTTTTCAAATATGGAGTTTTTCATCCCAATTCTTCCCAAATCATTTCTTATGATTTTACACAAATTATTACTATTTTTAATAATTTTATCAAGGCCCGTACAGTCGATTTCCATCAACGGCCATCGAACTGCACTTATAGCAACCTTTTCCAAATTTGATTTGGACATAATTCCAAATCCAACCGTTAGATTTCAAATTTCTAATATTCGTTAGAAAGATCTTTTCGATACGAACCCAATGGTTCCGGTTTTAGGAGAATCCGACGGTCGGATCTCCCGTAATATCCGTTCGAAGTCAATGGTCGAAATTCGCGAACTGCCGCGGCGCGGCGCGTTCTATTCAGGCCATTATATAATATATATAATCAATATTTCGTCGATTTCTATTTAAAACGAAATTTATAAATCATTTTAAATTCGTTTTCAAAACGTTTTCAACTTCATTTTCAAATTCAAATCAAAACTGAATTTTCCAATATAAATTCGTTTTAAATTCATTTCAAATTGATTTCAAATTAATTTCAATTCAATTTCACTTTAATTCGAAGGCAATTCCTTTCAATTTCAATTCGAATTCAATTCTATTCAATTTCAATTCAAATTCATTTCTATTCAATTTAATTCGAATTCACTTCTATTCAATTTCAATTCGAATTCACTTCTTTTCAATTTAATTCGAATTTCAATTCTTTTCAAAATTTCAAATTTTGAAATCACTTTCGATATTCGTTATAAAATGAATAAAATCGACATAAATACCGTTCACGTCGAAATGGCGTAAATCTAATCAACACGGCTTCATATATTCATATTTTCAAATATTCTATTTCGAATATTTCTATTTTTTTTTTAAATATTTCTTTTTCAAATATTTCTATTTCAAAACTGGAATGAGGCCCAATCAATTACCATATAATGTTAATTATATGGATTTTCTACAACACATGTATACAATAACAACGATGAGTAATCTACCATCATCCAAAGTGCATTCTACACTGTATAAGCATCAAATATAAATATTCAACGCTTATAGCAGCCTGTCAATCAATCGATCGACATACAACTACTTATTGGGATTCGTGTACGTCAAATATCATCCCAATACCCGTGTGGGGTTTCAAACAATCAAACACAGATTTTATTTGTGCAGTTGGGCGATGTGTAAAATTTATCGTCCCAATCAATATCAGTCAAATGTGTGTATATATAAACAAATCATCTGATTTGTTTATTTTATTTTATTTCATATATACGTTGAAAATTCTATTTTTAACTATAAAATATTTTCCACTATAAAATATTTTATTTCATTTCACATATACGTTGAAAATTCTATTTTTAACTATAAAATATTTTATTTCATTTCACATCACACAATCAACTACACATCAAAATCAAACAAACAAGCATACAAGCCGTCCATGGTCTGTGGACGACGGGTGTCGGGTGCTACTAAACGCCGTCTGCATCCTAGTATATATTTAAACTAAAAATAAATTTAAAAGTGAGAAGTTCTCACCGAAAGCTATCCCAACTTCATGACACTTCTTAAGTAGAAATCTTCGTCGTTCTCGTTTCTTATCAC
Source organism: Allium sativum (assembly GCA_030737875.1). Taxonomy (NCBI): domain Eukaryota; kingdom Viridiplantae; phylum Streptophyta; class Magnoliopsida; order Asparagales; family Amaryllidaceae; genus Allium; species Allium sativum. The sequence continues at coordinate 66,885,456 of CM060913.1, forward strand.
TTTCGTCGCCCGTATTCTCTACATATGTAAAAATCGAATTTTTACTTTACTATTTAATATATAAAAATCAAATTTTTACTTTGCTATTCAACATATAAAAATCGAATTTTTACTTAGCTATTCAACATATAAAAATCTCGCCCTTTCAAATATAAAGATTATATTTTTAATCTTCCACCACAATAAAAATTATATTTTTATTACTCTAATTAAATAAAAATTATATTTTTATTGTTCTAAAAATATAAAAACTATATTTTTAATACTCTACATAAGTAAAAATAATATTTTTATATCTTCTATTATATAAAGATCAAATTTTTAGTTTGCTACAAGTATAAAAATTATATTTTTAATCTTTCTATATTATAAAAATTATATTTTTACTATCTACATTAGATAAAAATCATATCTTTGTATCTTCCATAATTTAAAAATCGAATTTTCATCCTTTCTAAAATATAAAAATTTCGCCTTTATTTTCAAAGCTAATCATATATGAAAAAAATCAGTTTTTTTATATAACTAAGTAAATAAATAAATGAAATCATAAAAACATACCTTTATCGTTGGTGAATGGGGGATCGGAGGCGAAGCAGGTGGTTCTGAAGTGGAGGGGGGCGTCGGAGTGGGTGAAAGAAGAAGAAGAAGCGGCTGCAACAGCAGGTGGAGGGGGGGGGGATCTTCGGTCGGCAGCGGGAGGAAGGGGGTGTACCGCGTGTCGCGGAGAGGCGGGGGGGGGGGGGGGGTTTCATCGCGCGACGCCTATGGGGGGGAGGGGGTTGCGTCGCGCCGGCGCCTGGAGGGGTGGTCGCGATTCTAGCTGTAGGTTTTTTTTTCTTTTCTGTTTTGAACGAGATAATGAAAGGGAGGGGGTTGAGTTCAAAGAGGAGGGTATAGGGGGTTATAAATAATCATATTATTTTTAAATTTTATAAAGTAACTTTTTACAACGAACTCAAAATCGAACCCACTGACTGTCGTCCATAGCTAATTACCCCCATTCCGAACACGATGGGATATATATCGTAAGCTGATTCAATCATTTCGATCAGTTCTCGTCAAAATCAAAATATAACTCTATATATTGAATTTGAACGCGCATTTCAATTCACCGGGGTCACACACTAACTAGAAAAATTCCAGAAAAATATTTTCTAGCTTCGTATTGACGATACGGTCCTAACAAAACTAGTTTCGTCGAATTCTGAGACCGTTGGAAAAATGGCCATTTTCCAGTCGATTAAAATCAACTGAAACTGGTCAAACGCGTTTTCCTTTGCCATGCTCACATATTGATTCGAAAAATTATGAAATTTGGAATCTAGCAATAACTTGACACTGCGGATCCAACAAAAGTGGTTTCGTCGAAATCCGAGGTCGTTTGCAAAATGGCTATTTTTAAGGGCCTGAATTCCATAGCGACTATTCAGAATTTTCAACTGGACATATCTTTTGATTCCCGCTATAAAATTTCGATTTGTCGGATTCGTTGGAAAGATATTCACAATTAGATTCCATTATTTTTGGTTTCACTAAAATCCGGATTGTTTTGCACCCGGTACATTCATTTGAAGTTTGAAATCGAATTATCGAACTACCGCGCCATTTTCAATTCCTTTTATAAATATAAATAAATATTTATATTCTAACGACGAACTATATAATATATACGATTGGATTTTATTCAAAAGAAATTTTCTCGTCGATATTATTTAAAATAATTCATTTTAAATAATCAAAATTCGCTAACATTGCCAAAATAAAATTTTTAAACTGGCCCAGATTTTCGGGTTGTTACACGTATATTATGGTATATGATGTGATATATAATCTGTTGTTGATTATGTGTGTTCGGACGATATTTATCGTTGTTATATGGTATGTTAAATACCATGAGAAATACTGGATATGGAAAAGGGGATTTTTCAAAGTGCATTTTGAAAATGAATTATTTATATAAAATCGATGGATTTTATATAGAAAAGGAAAATGTTTTTTTTATAAAAGAAATATTTATAAAATCAAAGGATAAGTTAGAATAAAAGGAAATAATTTGTAAAGTGAAGAACCGTTACTAAAAGTAAATCTTTATAAATGAATAGTTTATTCTAAAAGGAGTTAATCGAATTAGTTATTCGAATAGAATAAAGGAAGTTATCGAATAAAGTTTAAAGGAGGTATTCAAATATAGTTTAGCCAAAAGGAGTTATTCGATCAGAATTCATCGAATATAATTAATTGATTATAGTTAATCAACCAGAGTTAATCAGTTAGGGTTAACCACTTAGAGTTAATTGGTTAGAGTTTATCAGTTAGAGCTAAACCAATTAGGAGTAAATCGATGTTAGTTCAATTGATTAGAATTAAAGCAAATGAGTTAATCGAATATAGTTTATTCGAATAGAAAGTAAAGGGAGTTAATCGATGTTAGTTTAATCGATTAGAGTTAAAGCAAATGAGTTAATTGAATATAGTTTATTCGAATAGAAAGTAAAGGGAGTTAATTGATGTTAGTTTAATCGATTAGAGTTAAAGCGAAGGAGTAAATTGAATATAGTTTATTCGAATAGTAAAAGGAGTTGATCGAATATAGTTTATTCGAATAGTAAAAGGAGTTAATCGAATATATAGTTTATTTAAATAGAATTAAAAGAGTTATCGAATATAGTTTATTCGATAGGAGTTATGTGAATAGAGTTAGAGTTAAATCAAAAGAGTTAAGTGAATAGAATAAATTGAATAGAGTTATCGAATATACCTTATCGAAGGAAAGAATTATCGAATAGAAAAGATTTGAAAGAGAGTTACGTAAGGAAGTTTGTTAAAGAATTAGAAGGGCGAACTTTGTCTATTTCAAGGTTAGAAACGTTGTTCAGTTAAGGTCTGAGAGGTTGTATTACCCCAACTTGATTGACTTCAATTTTAACTAAGGAATAGTTAAGGTTCGGCAGTAAAGGAAATGGTTTGAGTTGGCATAGCGATGTTTGTTTAAACATCTGTCTAAGTCCAATGAAGAAGCTTTGGAAATGTTTTCCAAATAAGAAACCAGAAATGTTTTCTAATAAAGAAAACAAGAAATGGAAATGTTTTCCATTGTTAATAACGTATATTTTCCAAAGTTAGAAAATAAGAAATATGGAATATAGGGGAAACAGGATATAAGTAAATTACTGAAATAAAGAGATAAATGTTGAGTGATGTTGATCGATATAAATTTCCATTTGGAAATAATATCGTTGTTTGCACACCTGTTTTTCTTCGATAGTTAAATCACAGACTATCGAAGTTTTGACCATTTTAACGTTGTTAATATGGAGAGACCGGTTGGATTATTATCAAAAGAACCACTCTGTATTGGCATAAGCGTTGCGAATCATATATGCCAAAGGAAATCGAAGACGGAGTTATGCAAGGGCTATCCTGTTTACAGAATAGTGCCTTCGGTTCATCCTGTTCCTGGGTGACTTGTATGGACGGATGTCTGACAGATTATTTCCAGACGATCACGTATATTGATTTCTCCAACCGTACCAAGAGTGGAAGCGGAGAAGGAAACTTCTTTTAGCTAACACATAATGTATTGTTGAGGACGTCAATCGGTGATCTGATGGATTTGACGATGTGACATTCAAAGTGAATCTGGTGTGATGATAAAGCATAGCTTCTAGCCTCACATCCGGTAAATGACAGAAATCGGGCAGGCAGCATGGCTAAGTCGGTCGCACCGAAGTAGGGTGTATAATCACCTGATCTAGAGTTTCATTTACTTCTAAAAATCTATTGTTGATGCTGTCCCATTCGGGAAACGGTTGCTGATCCGAACCGTTGGTGATATACATTCGATGCACTCAAGCGAAATGAGTGGTCGGTCATGTGTGGCCGGGTTGCAAGATGTTCTTGTTGAACCCAGTGTATTCCTTTCTAGAGGTACACTAGCGAAAGGTGGTTCCATACCTTGTCATAGTTGGAAATCCATTAACCAATACGTGCTTGCGGTTTTGATTGTATACTATATATGTAGAACGTGAGATGAAAGCGTTCTGCTCGATGATTATTATTATTGTGGTTGATAGACATTATTATAATATCAAAAGGTTTTTGATATAAAGATAATTTGGGTTCTCATAAGGGAAAAACTCGTTCCATTATACGGCCTGGTCTTATGAGATATCGATTACCTGCTTGAACTGTTTTAAACTGTTTTACTCATACCAGTCCCATGACTGACCCGGAGTTTATTTTGTTTTGTTTTCCCTAAACTCTTGGGTGCCTAAATTTGTACGGGCAGTCAAGTAGTTGGGATTTACAGATACAGGAAAAGCTTGGAGCAGGAGGCTTCAAGATCATATAGCTATAGTTATTTCCGCTGTGTTGTAAGTGCTGTACTTTAATAATGATATGTATATTCAAGTACAGATTGTATTTCAAAGTTATGTTATGAAATATATTTATTCGTTCTGCTGTGAGATTTGTGTTACTCTGATATTGTGTTCTTCTTCTTCTTCTATTCTAAGTTTCTATCTTATCTTTCCTCACCCTCTAATTTCTTTCACTAATGACTGGTATTTTTCGATGTTTGGTTAGTCATCATTGAGTTTATGGCGATAACCAAAGTCGTCAAAATCCCGGGTCATTACATGTTGTCTATTACATCACTTGTTAAATGTATAATTGTTAATGATTAATAATTAGTAAATTATAGTTAATATTTATTTATTATATTTTATAGTAAAATTATGTACTAATTATGTTTTATAGTTAATATTTATTAATTATATTTTATAGTTAATTATATTTTATAGTTAATTATATTTTATAGTTAATATTTGTAAATTATATTTTATAGTTAGTTATATTTTATAATTAATTATATTGCATAGTTAATATTTATTAATTATATTTTATAGTTAATATTTATTAATTATATTTTATAGTTAATTATATTTTATAATTAGTATTTATTGATTATATTTTATAGTTAATTATATATTTTAGTTAATATTTATATTTTATAGTTAATATTTATTAATTATATTTTATAGTTGATTATATTTTATAGTTAATATTTATTTATTGTATTTTATAGTTAATATTTATAAATTGGAATGTGCTTTAACATAAGTTTCTATGCATCATTTACATCAGCTTCATGCGTGATGTTAAAGGTCTCGTAATTTGCTTTCCTTGTGAATCCGCACCACCCATAATTTCCTATATCTAGCCATTGATCACTTCTCCTAATCCACAACCGTCAAAACCCTCCAATCAGTCTCTTCCACGTCATCAGCAATTCTTTTCCCCTTTCTTCACTGAATCGAATATGTTCCTTCCTCATTTTTATTTCTTCCAGCGAACACATCTATCCCCAAATTAAAATCCATGGCATCCGAAAATTCTCCATCCCCAAATTGAAATCACTCCTCCACTGTTCCTCCTTGTTGTCGCCGCCACTTAGTATCATACCCTAGAATTCCTTTCCTTGCGTTCTTCCTCTTTCTCCAGCTCCTCGCCTTTTCAATTTTCATCCTCGTCAGACCCAAAAAAAAAGTTTTTCAACTTCAACGTCGTTGAAAAGGGTCGGCTGCTATAGATCATAACTTTCAGCTTCGGTTGTGAAATTTTATATCACATATTGCTGTCCAAACTTCAACTTAGGTATTTGCTTCTTCTATGCTCTCCTTTTGAAATCCTGTATTTAGTGATTTTGAGTGATTTGATCTCTCCTAATTATCTTCCTCTCCCACTTGAGGTTGAATTGTTTTTCAATTATGTTATTATTTAAAACCCTACAAATCATTGACTTGTATGCCCATTAACATAAATGAGTAGTTGTATCCTATACCATTAGTAGACCCGGTGTGGACTTTGTAATAGCAATAAATGCTAAAGAGGGAGATTTAAAAATAAAGAAATCAGCCATGAATTTGTGCTTGGAAATATTAACTCAAATGATCGTATGTCCATCACTGTTACTTCTAGGATACCGGTGAAGCTGTGCCGACTACGTCATATCAACAAAAGGTCTCTAGTTGATATTGAAATTTTGATCTAGAAGATAACTCCTGACTACGATACAAACATAGTTGTTGGTCCTAAAATGGCCTTAATAATCATCTTTTCACAACCGGGAGTGTAGCTGCAATCTTGCTTTTGTCAGATGGTATTATGAGCACAACATGGAATCCCCTAGGTTAAGCTACAAAACATTCCTATCTACACATTTGGGTTTGGAGAGGACCACGATCGCAGGGTATGTATCCTTGAAAGGAAAAAAACTAGCTATCTTTTTTTTCTAATATCATTATGAAATCTGTTGTTCAATATATGAACAGATGTTGAAGGCCATTTCAAATCTTTTTATGTTATGTATATGATTATATTGTTATATAACTGATACATATAATAAACATGCATAAATGTTAATGGAGCAATGCTCTCTCTTATCTACATTACCGGTTCTTGCAGGTAGATGTCTGTGGAAAGAATTATAGGTGACGAGTCAGATGACGGAGAAAATGTAATACACTCGACTTTGTTATTATTTTGTTCCAGTTATCATGAATTCCAAGGAGCATGTTGTGTGTTCCGCATTGAGTGCCTATGCTTGCAAATTACTTCAAATTTGGATCTCTATCCAAAGTAGATGCATCTTTTGATAAGTTTCATGTAATAGTTAGTTTTTCTCCCCTTTCAGTTTCTCAGTTTTCGGCAACCATATTACCTTGCAGCCATCAATTCTAGATACACTGATATAAAAACTTATCTCAACAAATTTAGGATAAATTTCTCACTTATAAGTTACATTACCCAGTAATATAAGAGCTAATTCTATAGAAATATCATTTAAAAAGTGTTGCTCTTTCAAAAGAACAAATCAAATTAAACCACTATGCTACAGTTTTAACATGTTTTGTATTTGAGCTTACTTAGAGAATAGAATAGAAATATGCATTTACTATCTGATCAACCGAATTGCTCCTCCACCCAGCAGCTTATGCTCTTTCTTCATCAACCAATGGTAAGTATCCCTTACGATTAAACACATTGCAAGTCTTTTACTTCGATTTTCACTGGATATAATTTTGTTTGTGGGTTGTTTTCGTTGTTGAATTTTCCATTGGTCGCCTTAATATTTTCAGACCTTGTTTTGAGATTTTCTGAGCTTTGCATGTTGAGTACTACCATGTTGTTACTATAAACATGTAATACCCATGTAAATTTTAATCTTAGCATGTCTCGTTTTAATTCCTTTGACACCCCTTTGCCTGATTCATTTTGGGCTATATATGATTGGGTAAATAAAGTATACATGTAACTTCTAACTTACTGCATTTGTAGTAACATGGATGTTGATTAAATAACATATGGGTATTAATGACATATGTGTTGATTTAAGGGGAATTGGCTAAATAGTTGAATGTTGGATTTGGTTTGGGAAGCAACGATATACATATAACTACTGCCTATATGCTTCATGATTAAGTTTTGCTATGAGCTTCTTTTTGGATATAAATGTGTGTATGCATGGTTTAAAAGCCAGTATGCTTCCCTTGCATGTATCCTTATTTTGGTCTCTTTTGTAGTATCCTTTTTATATGATTTCTACACTTTGGGATTGGTACATATCATTCATGTTGGTTTTGTCATCACATATGGCTATCTCTTTATACTGCATTACGGCTCACGCATGAAGCCGCGCTATATGTTTCTTTTCCTTGTTCCATGACATTATATTTCAGTAGTTTCATGGGTGTTATACTCGAATCATTTTAGTCAGGATTAACAATTATATTATGTGTTTATTTCGAAGTGACTGACTAGAAATAAGTTTAATCCTGACTCGGGTGTTTTATGTTTTTGCATGGAACTCTCGGGTCAGAGTCCAAGTGTTTCAGATTTAAAGATTTCATCTCGGGAAAGAGGAGAGGCACATGAAGACGCATAAACAAGATCAAGTCAGCTAGAGCAATGAGTGTTGTAGCGAGGTGGCAATGTAAAATTGATTGTGTAATGTATTGAATTGTGTAAGAGAAATGTGAATGTAAAATAGTTGGAGTCAGAAATCTGTGCTATTTCATATGTTGAAATAAAATATTTAATTAAATAAAAATATTGTTTGAATATTAAATTCTGTGCAATTGTATTTCATTTCATAAATATTTATTTCTGTATATTAAATGAGAAAACAACATAAAAAGCCATCATAGATATCGGTATAAAGCCATCAAAGACATCAGTCAAAAGCTGATATGGTAAAATACTTATTACAATAGTTAATTAATTTACGATGCCTTAAAGCTGCTTTTACATCATCTTTTAACTGATGTAAAAGGGGTACTTTAGACATAACCGACAAAGACATCACACCAAAAAAAATGAAGACATCGTTTTTAGCCGATGTCTATGTGAAGTTTTCTGGTAGTGATTACAAGGAACACTTAGGCTGTGCCCTCCTTGGCTCCTTGGACGACGAGTCTCATATCGCAATCTAGGATGGCCCCATAAAACGATTGCCAGTCCATACCTAGGATAAGGTCATACTGCATAAAATCTAATGCATACGCTTTGCAATGGAACTCAACATTGTCGACCTCCAATACTAGGTCTTTACACCACAACTCAAGATACTTAGATCTTCTGATAGGGTTGGCCACCTGAATCGGACTGTACGAGATGGATATGGGAAGGTTCAACTGATTTACTAATCCTTGAGGATAAAAGAATGGTTCTTCCAGAATCAAACAAGGTATATACTGAATTTCCTAAAATAGAGGTTATACCTTCAAGTGAGGGTTGCCCTTGGTCTCTCAGTGGTCGGCTTTGGATTGGTGCTGCTTCTATTGCAAAGTTTTGGCCACTCTTGGCATCTTTGGGCTTTGGGAAGTCTTCGGACATGTGTCCTTCTTCATGGAAGATGTAACATTTTCCCTTGAACTCCTTTTTCGCTAAAGAGGTCCTACAATCCTTGGCCTCATGGCCTTTGCGGTTGCACCTCATACAAGTTTTTGCATCCTTTTTGAATTTGTTCTTCTTCTTGTTCTTCCACCATTCCTTCTTCTTATTTTTATTGGAGCTTTCTCCTTTCTCACCCTCTATATGCTCTTTGGAGCTTTCGGCCAAGCAGAGGGTAGATGTTTCAACCAGAGTCTCAATAGTTGCTCCAAATGTTACTTGGGCTAATAGAGTCTCCTTCAATGGGGAGTTCAGTCCTTTAACAAACCTAAGGGCTTTTTTCATGGGGGTGTCAACCAACCATCTCCCAAACTTACATAACCGGTGAATTTGCATATATATTCCTATAGGCTCAAGTTTCCTTGCTTGAGGTGGATGAATTTCTCTAGTTGAATAGTCATCTTGGCCCGTGGTAGAAACTTCGCTTCAAAACGGGTTTTGAACTCGGCCCATGTAAAAATTTGGCATTCGTTCTCCATTGATATTAAGTTCCACCATTCAAGATCCTTATCCTTCAGATGCCACGCCACTATCTTTCTTTTCACTTCATCGGGCCAGCCATCAGCCCCAAAGATTCTTTCACAGTCCATAACCTAAGATTAGGTAGTAGCAAAATCTTCCTTTCTAGAAAATGGTTTTCCCCAAGATTCGTAAAGATATTAAAAAAGAAAGCAAAATCAAAGGCCATATCAATGGTAGGAGTGCAGGAGCCGCTGGGGAAGGCTTGACAACAGGGACTTGTTCAATAGTACGAAGATACTATTGAAACCATTCGAGCAAGTAGCTAAGTCTTACCTGGTTACCATGTTCAGCTGGATTTTTGGCCATTCTACTATCTGAAAAGAAAAGGAAGAATCCTTTAGTGGATACTCCTAAGATAGTATTTAAATTGAAAGAGAAAGAAAACGATAAAGGTGCCTAGTATAAATGCGTACGCTTATTGGGGGTAAAAAATACAATATATATGGTTTGAAAAACCTTTTTAATATACAAATATGCCTCTCATACGTATATTTCCCATATAATCGGGTAACCTAGGCTCTAATACCAAATATAACAACCCGCCCGGAATGGGCCTAAATTTCGACCCAGAAAAGGCCCACCGAAACTTAGAGCCACTCTAAATGGGTTGTAGGTTCCTGTAAGTATTACATTTGCACAAATAATAATAACATATACTTCGAATGGAATCTCACACATCAGAATGAGAAAATATAATATTCAAATAAGATGTACCGTTATTTCAAAATTTCAGAAATACAATAGTCACAGTTACATTTATTCAATAGGTACATCAAATAGTTCAATCTTACAAGATTCCAAAAGAAGTAAAGCAATAACTGCTAATAATATCATAATAACTTCGTCTTCTCCATCGGCTTCAATGATGACTTCATCCATGCTTTTACCCCATCTACTGACATTTTGGATGTTAAGGAGAGGGGTCAGAACATAAAGTTTTGTATGACTGAAATATGATATTACTTAATGTCCATACCCTATATTTTTAACAGGTTACATATGTCAAGGTAGGTCTACGTAGCACACAAGATTCACACAAACATAAATATCTAACCAATGTGGTGGATATCCAAGTCAATCATCCATTAGTGTTTTTAGGGTAAAGAGCCAACGAGGTGGCATTCTCGTTCACCTATGGCCTTATTAAAGGTGGATTCTTATTATCTCTTATATATAAGGCAGACCCGTGGCCCTTTTAGACCTCGTCCTAGTACGTTAATGTTCTTAAGTCTATTCCTACTTTTGTAATATGAGAATTAGTATTACGAATGTTACTACTTAACTGATATTACCCGGTAGGACACCTATGTCGCTTAAGACTTCCCTTAGACAGTTTGTGAGCATGCAATGGCCACATATCTTTTCAATTACCAATCAGTCCCTAGTTAAGCCCTTACAAGCTTCTAGAGGAAGTGGATATCCCCATGCACTACCCTACTCTGTTACCGTTTTATGCCTAACCACTTTTAGAGAAGGAGGACCCAAAGACCTTCTTCAAATCTTGTAAGGGTAGGTGTCTCATGACTTTGGTTCCTCTTCAAGGAATAAACCTTCGGAGGGATCCTAGTCCTAACCACTTAAGACCCAAACTAGATAAAAAGAGAGCCAACAACTTAAGACCTTCTCAAGGCGTAGTAAACCTATTCATTTTCACACATGATAGACTTATATATATATATATATATATAGTTACACACATACACACACACACTAGACCTCTCACATTAAACCATACACTTATACATGCTGGATATGCCGGTTGGTTCCTGGCAGAATTCTACTGCAAGTTGGTTTAACCTCATGTCTAGTGTAACACCCACCTTGGTTAAGGTCACTCACAAAGGGAATGCATTGACTTCAGTGGAGCGTCATAACTGTATAGAACAGATAAATTACAAAACAGACAAAATTTTTAAACAGCAGAAAATATATAAAACTTTACTTCATTGATAAAACAACTTGTACAAAGATAGTTTTCCAACACCAAAACACCCTTACCCATTATAACAAAGCATCTGTCTTGTTTAACAAAATAAAGAAGCATAAATGACAATGATATTCCTCAATAAAGCAAGAGCCAGCTATAGCAATGGAAAAGAGAGTCCAAAGCAATACATCTTCTATCTTCGAGCTTGGAAAGAAAACTGAGCTAAGTGGTAATATTCCCTCCCTGTGAACCTGGGGGGGGGGGGGGGCAGAAGAAAAGAGAGTGAAACAAAACAGAGTCAAACATAAAGCCTAGTAAGTCCAGTGATTATTCAGCGTGTGAACAGGAAAAAGGATCATGACATGAATAAAATGGATACCAGACCATAACCATGGTAATAAGCATGGCAAGACAGCAAATGATGATTGTTAGATATGACAAGGTAAGATACATTGAATGCGCTTCGGTTCTTTCTCTGATTTCCTATTTTCTCTGCACCACCCAACTGGTATCCTATCTAGTGTCTTTTATAGAACAATTCGTATTCCCTACTAGTATCCTGTGAAAAAGGATCTGTATCCCCTACTAGTGTCCCTCCCAACTAGTATCTGTGTTATAAAATAAGGTGGTCTCAACCCTGCAATTGTGGTAGCCTTCAGGTGCACATCTAGTATGAGGATCTTACCTCAACCAACCTAATTGCCATGAAGATGTTAGATGTACCCTTACCACCCTATCGATCGGCTCCCTACTTGTATTAACTTTCCTTGTGTCTGTGTCAATCGGCCCTCTCTTGCGTGTAGATACCCTGTGCTGGTCCCACCATAAGGTGTATCAATCCCTATGATAGCAACCCGACACAAATTCTAGATGCACAGTGTATACTACTGATGTCCAGTGCCTGCTTTTCCACTCAGGAGCACGTGCACGCCTATACTTCGTCGGAACTACACTGCTGCACCCTCTGCCGCTATTTTGACCGCTTATAATCAGACCAGTAATCTGCCCCACCTTGCCTAGTTTCAGGGTACCATGATACATCTATGTGGGTTACTGCTGAAATGGGTCCCCGTTACAAGGGTTTTCTAGGGTCTATTCGTATACCCCCCAAATTGGCTAAGTGTTATCCATCCATTCAAGTTAACATAACCCATCCACATGCCATGTCATGTTGGTTAAGTGTTTCTTATTAACTTAACCCTTCTCATTCATCACGTTGTAATTGGTTAAGTGATTTCTATTAACTTAACCATGTTCATTCATCATATTATATTGGTTAAGTTTTCCCATTAACTTAACCCCACTCGTTCATTGGTTAAGTGTTAACTTAACCCTACCACTGGTCATGTTACATTGGTTAAGCGTTGCCCACTTGTGTTACTTAACCCTACCACTTGTCATGTTACATTGGTTAAGTGTTGCCCTCCTGTGTTACTTAACCCTATCACACATCATGTTATATTGGTTAAGTGTTGCCCTCTTGTGTTACTTAACCCTATCACACATCATGTTATATTGGTTAAGCGTTGCTTTGATTAACTTAACCCTGCCACTCTTAGCCTGTATGTTTCTTAGCTTTAATTTATTCAGTAAAGCACCAACATCTCACATTAGATCTATATTGTTGCGGTCGCTGGATGTGCTGGGCGGTTCCGGGCAGCCTTACACCGCAACTGTAACACCCCACACCCGCTACGGTCACTCACTAAGGGAATGCCATAACATTGGTGGAGTATTTTAAGTGAATATAGAACAGAAAAATTACAACAAGACAGATATAAGTAATGCTTGAAAATTTAAATCATCATTTCATTGCAGCGGAAAGTAAAGCATGTTTGGTTACATCACAAAACCATACAAGAGTCAAGTACAAAATATCCGTCTTGATAAAAATAAGTACATAATCCCACCAAGTAAACAATAGCCATAAAAGGGAAAGATGAACTGAGCTTTACTTCAACGGTCCAAGCTCCAAAGGATAGATACAGCTATTCGATCAAGGCCCACTAGCACTAGGCCCACTCTGATAACCTGGGGTTGGGGGAAAAAGATAAAAACAACGGGGTCAGACATAAGTCTGAGTGAGTCCTATAACTTTAACAATACAATCATTAAAGTAACCAGAGAAGACATAAGTTGATATACGGTAACGCTTGGGGATGAATGGCTACACTAAGCAGCTTGGCAAACTTAGGATAAACTAAGATAACCGTAAAGACGCATTTATCCACTCAAGGATAATTACTAGATTACACCGCCCCAGACCTATCCACCCAAGGATAGTTTCTACACTGCACCACACCAGTTCTACCCACCAAAGGGTAATTCCTACTTAAAGGTTGATCCCACCAAGTGTACTTAGTAAATTTTACCCAGTAGTTTCTTGTACCCCTACACAGGTGCCGTCTGCCCCTATCTTTACTAGGTGTACCCACTACTCCCAAGCGATCGGCTCCCTACCGTAGATACCCGTGCTGGTCCCACAAAAGGGGGTGTATCATTCCCCAAAGTGGCTACCAGAAAATATCACTGTGCACGGCTTTATATCTACACGATGCAACAACGACTTACCAACCAGCCCGGGTCCACACACGCATATGAAACCCGTTGATCCTGCGTTGCCACCGCTAACCCGTTTTGGCCACTTATAGTCAAGCCCAATATGCGTGTCCCGTCACCCGACCAGAGCCGAGCCCACAAAGATACGTTTGGGATATTGGTTGAAATGGGCCCCCACAAGCTACTACTTAAGCTTGCTATTTTTATCTAGTGCATCCCACTTAACCCCTTTTTATAATCATGCCCCCTTATATGTTAAGATTTGGTTAAGTCATCAATCATATTTCGATTGCCACTAAGGGCACCCACTAGATTTCCACATGCCACCCAAAGCACTTACTTAACCCTTCACCCATGTTTTAATTACATGTTCCTCTTTGGTTAAGTATTCTAATCGTATTTTCTATTGCCACCCAAGGCAACTTACTAGTTTCCTCATGCCACCCGAGGCACCCCCACTAGTTACTACATGCCACCCAAGGCACCCACTTAACCCTCATGTCCCACTACATGCTAATTTGGTTAAGTGTTTCTTAAATTAATTAAGACCGTGATCCTCCTAAAGACCTCTCACATTAGACTATCTTTTATGACCGCTGGTTAAGCCGGTTGGGTCCGGGCAGCCTTACGTCATAACCGAGTCTAACCTCGTGTCTTTATGTTAATCACGCATTTAGTTTGTGACTAAGACCTCTCACATTGGGCCAATCATTTGTAGCCGCTGGATGGCCGGTCGGTTCCGGGCAGACTTCCGCTACAAAAAGGGTCCAACCTCGTGTCTTAGTTGATTAATTACACCTAATTAATCACCCCCACAATTAATTATCCCTAATTAATTACACACTCACATTTTTTATAACATGGGTAGACCTAACTCAATAGGTAAATTCGCATGGGGTAGACCTAACTCAATAGGTAAATTCCCACTTATGTTAATTTATTTTTATAGTATGCTTAATCATACCCAATCATACTTTTATTAACATATTTATTACCCCATCGTTCCCCACGTAAATTGTTCTCATTTCACGACATAATAAAGGGAAAGATCCATCACAAATATCATGGGTTTAGCATATAACTTGGTCATGGGTTAAGAAGATGTCAACTTGCATATATGATCAGATATTAACCCAACTACATTTAACCCCAAACTTGCATATTATCATACACATGACTTGCATAACATGTTGCATATGAACTTGCATATTATCATACACATATCTTGCATAACATGTTGAACTTGCATATAAGCATTCACACAACTTGCATAACATGTTGAACTTGCATATAAGCATTCACACAACTTGCATAACATGTTGAACTTGCATATAAGCATTCACACAACTTGCATAACATGTTGAACTTGCATATAAGCATTCTCACAACTTGCATAACATGTTAAACATGCATTTAAGCATACACATAACTTGCATAGGCATTCACATTCTTGCATAAGCATTCACATACTTGCATATTAACTCACAAACTTGCATAATGTGTCATCATGAACTTGCATATTAACAAACATGTAACTTGCATAGCATATCTTGCATATTAACATACATGTAACTTGCATAGCATATCTTGCATATTAACATAGTGGTAACTTGCATAGCATATCTTGCATATTAACATACATGTAACTTGCATAGCATATCTTGCATATTAACATACATGTAACTTGCATAGCATATCTTGCATATTAACATACATGTAACTTGCATAGCATATCATCATGAACTTGCATAACATGTATATGATCACATAGCCCACAACTTGCTATTTAGCATCATGTAAACATAACATACATCATACTAAACTTGCATATACTTACATACTCAACATGCATAAACTCACTTGTTAAACATGCATAAACCAACTTATTAATCATGCATAAATCCACTTATCAAATATGCATAAACCATCTTATTAATCATGCATAAATCCACTTATCAAGTATGCATAAACCATCTTATTAATCATGCATAAATCCACTTATCAAGTATGCATAAACCAACTTATTAAATACGCATAAACATAGGAAAACATAGAGTAACATATCATTACAAATGATTCAAACTCACTAATCCGCATTCAAGACCATAAGTCTCATTACACCTAATCTACTTGCTTTAACAATTGATGTTAAAGTGATAGAAACTCACTACTAGCAATTTGCACTCCAAATGAAGAAGATTAAGATGCTTAGAATGGATTGGAGGTTGATTAGAGCTTTCTTTCCTCTTCATTGATTTGTGGAGGCCATGATCAAGTTTCATTTTGCCATAGTTTAGTTACAAGATCTAATTATGTATGAATTAGGGTAGTGTTAGGGTCTTATTTATAGGATTAGGTTGCATTTTAGACCCTTAGATTAACCCTAGATTGGTTTAGACCCGTCAGATCCAAGAAGCTTCCAGAACCAGCCCTCCAAGCCAGCCTAGAACCCAACCTGGTGCACCCAGGTTCACTGGACGCCACGCCCCTGTCGACAGGCAAGTCGACACCCCTGTCGACAGGCCTGTCGACAGCCCTGTCGACATGGGTAGGGCGGGATTTTTCCCGCCTGACCCCACCTGTCCAATTTAAAATCTGAATTTTAAATTCTTAATTCTGTTTTTAGTTTTGAATTTTCTGCAAACTTCATCGGGCCATAACTGGGCCATACGGACTCCGATTTTCGAAAACTCGGACTCTATTTTGCGTATTTTTCCGAGACGAACGTAATGACGCAGCCCGTTACCCCCAATTCCCACATCTGAGATTATTTATCCTATAATTAGTGAATTTTAGTATTAGCTAAAATTCGGGGTGTTACATTCTCCCCTCCTTAAAGGATTTCGTCCCCGAAATCTCTAAGCTAAGGAGAATGCATATCCTACCATCCAAACAACCATCTACTCAATCCATCAAAACCCGGGCATCCATTGTCCTTAAAACAATTTCTAATGATGTATGAGCATATGCAAAAAGTGTGTGTATATGTTCCCTATCTAATGTATGAACATATGCAAACCATGATAGTGTCATGCATCCATTATGTATGCAAGAGAACCCTATCGACACATACAATATCTACATGAGTGCCCAATCATTCACCAAAATGCATCATCCATATGATAACACAACCATTATACATCCATAGATATAGCTTCCTACACACAATTTTATGCAATATGCAATATGAAGTGACTGAGCCGATCTAGTGCCTAGAGTGTGTGTATATGCATCCACGAGCAACCACTAGCAAACACTTGCATCCACTTGCATCCATCAACCATAACACGTCTCAAACACATGTTTCAACCATAGGTTTACCCTATCTAAAGGTCAAAGGTACTAACGAGAGGACATACTAAGGATAAGATAAGCACAAGATATGCGATGAAGGAGAAGCAAAAGGACATACCCTCCGAAAGAAAAAGGGTACCTCGAACGCATCTTCGCTTCCGTCTCCCAGGTAGCGTCGCTCTCTTCATCTCCCCTTCGTACTTTGACTAGTTGAACCTCTCTGTTTCTCAACTTCCAAATCTCTGACCCAAGGATGCAAGTAGGAGCTCGTCGAATCGTCGCATCACGCTCCACTTCCACTTCTCTAATCAGGCTCGGCTCTACCGCCTCTGCGGTCTCATGTAGGAACCTCCTCAAATATAACACATGGAATACATCATGTACACCACTAAGCCTGTCGGGCAACTCCACTCTATATGTCATCTGTCCAATCCTTTCCTTAATAGGAAACAGCCCAACAAACCTTGGTACTTACTTCCCAACAGATCCAAAGTGAACCACATTCCGTAACGGAGATATCTTGATAAAAAAAACATGTCCTAATATCAAACTCAAGCTCTGTTCTCCTCTTGTCCGCATAAGATTTATGTTTATCTTGCGCCGCTTTCCTCCTCCTCCGAATCAAATCAATCTTTTCCCGAAGTCTTTCTAACCTTATCGGCCCAAGCAAGATCACATCCGTAGATTCCTACCAACGCGTAGGTGATTGACAAGGCCTTTCATAAAGAGCTTCGAAAGGAGCCATACCAATATTGGACTGAAAGCTGTTATTATATGCGAACTCTACCAATGGAAGATGCTCTTCCCATGTACCTCCAAAATCTAAGATACAAAGCCTCAAAAGGTCTTCTAGGACACGATTCACCATCTCGGTCTGACCGTCCGTCTGAGGATGATATGCGGTACTCAAACACAACTGAGTCCCTACCGCCTCTTACAAACTCTTCTAAAACTCCCTAGTGAAGATAGGATCTCGATCACTCACTATGCTAGAGGGTACCCCATGCGATCGAACTATCTCTCGAAGATATACTGAAGCTGGCCATGGAGCGGTCCTCTTGCTCTTCACGGGTATGAAATGGGCGTTCTTAGTAAGTCTGTCTACCACCACCCAAATTCCCGTATTGCCCTTTCTTGATCTGGGTAACCCGTCAATAAAATCCATCGAGACGCTATCCCACTTCCATTGCGGAGCTTCCAATGGGTGAAGCAACCCACCTGGTTTCTTTTGCTCCGCCTTCACTTGTTAGCACACCAAGCATCAGGCGACATATTCGGCCACATCTTTCTTCATACCGGCCCAGAAGAAAACTCGCCTCACGTCTTGGTACATCTTGTCCCCATCGGGATGAATGGTCATCCTAGAACGGTGTGCATCATCAAGAATAACCTTCCTCAAACCCTCGTCTTGCGGTACACAACGTCTACCGTCTCTACGCAAACACCCCCTATCGTCTAGGGTGTACCTACTCAAATGGCTGGACGACTTCCCCCTTATGAGCTTCTCTACCAACTCAACCAACTGTGGGTCGTCCCTCTGTGCTTCTCCAATCCGCCCCAAAAGAGTAGGCCTAACCTCCAAGGAGGCTAGCAAACCGGGTACAAAGTCATAGAAATAAACTCTAAGCTCCGTCGTTCAACAAACAATGAACTCAAGGACAACCTTTTTCTACTTAAGGTGTCCGCTACCATGTTTCCCCTTGCCATGGGTATACGCTATCTCAAACTCATAGGATGCTAAGAATCCCATCCAAAATCATCACAACTGTCCATCTCTCACGCAGACCACCCTAGTCGAACTCGACATCCCCCAAATGCAAGCCCCAAAGGCCTAAACCAATATCAGACAAACACCCAAGGGATATCTCCTTCGAGTTCAGGCGACCTACGTGAGATGATATTAGTAAAAATGGCTAATCAATTAAGCCTTTAACCAACTTTGGATGTCCTCGCCAGTCTCGCTCCAAAACCACCGTTTTTCCATAACTGGCTTTGCTCACCCCATTGAGCACATAAGAAAACTTATTTCGCTCCTAGAAAAGACCCAGATGTCATCCACAAAGACCATCACGAATTTATTTAGGTACTCCTTGAACACCCTTCTCATCAAATCAACAAAGTATGCGTGGGCGTTCATCAATCCTAATGGCATCACCAGCCACTCATAAAAGAATTCATCCGGAGTCCTAAAGGCAATCTTCTCTACACTATTCTCAGCCACTCTCAACTGATGAAATCCCGTGGCTAAGTCCTACTACAAAAATACTGAGGCGCCAGCCAACTGATCAAAGAAATCATTAATCCTCGGCAATGGGTATCTATTCTTCTTTGTGAGTTTATTTAGTTCTCTTCAGTCTACACAAAGTCTGAGGGACCCACCCGCCTTCGTGACAAAAACTACTGGAGCACCTCACTCCGATACACTTCGTCTTATGAACCCCTTCTCAAGCAGATCGCCTACTTACTTATGGAGTTCCCTCCTCTCACGAGGAGCCATGTGGCACACTGGCCAAGATACTGGTTTAGCATTGTCTACCAGATATATTTGGAAGTCAATCTCCCGCTCCGGAGGTAAGCCCTTCACCTCCTCAAAACACATCCGAGTATTTCCGGACCACTCTAACAGATCGCAAACTCTAGACCGACGTGTCAAGCAATTCTAGATAACTTAGCATAACAGATTCTATGGGATTACAAGAGATTTCGAGAGTGTTACCCAAGCGGGTCATAAGCCTAACAACTCTCGCTTCAAAATCAAGAACGGCACCTCTACTGGATAACCAGTCCATGCCCAAAACTAGCCCATAGCCCGTGAAGCCCAACAAGCATCACACCTAAACTCAACGCTAAGTATAGAAACTTTCAAACCCAAACACATCATGGAGCCCAATTGGGTTTGAAACAACTAAGGGATCATCTACCAAACTGGTGTCTAAGTGCAGTGACTCAACTAACAATGATGAGATAAACGAACTCAATGCGTCAGAATTGAATAAAGTTCAAATCGGATAATCAAGAAATCCAACCTCCAATCTAGACGGTCTTATCCCCATCTGGTACCCTAGTCGTGAGGGAATACAACTACCCTCCAGAAGATTCCATACCTTGCCCTTGCTTCTTTGGACAATCCTAATAAGGTGTCCTATTCCTCCCAAAAAGGATAACTACTTGCCTTCTTCTCCCCTATTCTCCACTCGTAACCTCCCACCAATGAGGTTTCATCCTTCATTAACCAAACAACTACTTGAGCCTTCCTTTCATCGTCTATCATATAGATACCTACCAGTCCTCCTCCTTCTTGAACCAACTTCTAATCCGACTAACGTCTAAGTCCTTTGAAGTGGTTTTCCATCCTTATCTATCTTAGAAAGATCATCTATACGCGGAGGGGAAACTCAAAATGAGAGAAAGGAAGAGATTCAAAATGGAGAATTCGGAAGACATAGATATGGCTATTGGGGATTATGCTTTTCTTTCAAAAACTTTTCTCTTAAAAGACATGTTTTTGAAAATACTCCTTTCCAAAAATATTCTTAGAAAATAATTTTTCTAAAAATTTTATCTGTTCTGGTAACCTTAAGCTCTGATACCACGTGTAACACCCCACACCCGCTACGGTCACTCACTAAGGGAATGCCATAACATTGGTGGAGTATTTTAAGTGAATATAGAACAGAAAAATTACAACAAGACAGATATAAGTAATGCTTGAAAATTTAAATCATCATTTCATTGCAGCGGAAAGTAAAGCATGTTTGGTTACATCACAAAACCATACAAGAGTCAAGTACAAAATATCCGTCCTGATAAAAATAAGTACATAATCCCACCAAGTAAACAATAGCCATAAAAGGGAAAGATGAACTGAGCTTTACTTCAACGGTCCAAGCTCCAAAGGATAGATACAGCTATTCGATCAAGGCCCACTAGCACTAGGCCCACTCTGATAACCTGGGGTTGGGGGAAAAAGATAAAAACAACGGGGTCAGACATAAGTCTGAGTGAGTCCTATAACTTTAACAATACAATCATTAAAGTAACCAGAGAAGACATAAGTTGATATACGGTAACGCCTGGGGATGAATGGCTACACTAAGCAGCTTGGCAAACTTAGGATAAACTAAGATAACCGTAAAGACGCATTTATCCACTCAAGGATAATTACTAGATTACACCGCCCCAGACCTATCCACCCAAGGATAGTTTCTACACTGCACCACACCAGTTCTACCCACCAAAGGGTAATTCCTACTTAAAGGTTGATCCCACCAAGTGTACTTAGTAAATTTTACCCAGTAGTTTCTTGTACCCCTACACAGGTGCCGTCTGCCCCTATCTTTACTAGGTGTACCCACTACTCCCAAGCGATCGGCTCCCTACCGTAGATACCCGTGCTGGTCCCACAAAAGGGGGTGTATCATTCCCCAAAGTGGCTACCAGAAAATATCACTGTGCACGGCTTTATATCTACACGATGCAACAACGACTTACCAACCAGCCCGGGTCCACACACGCATATGAAACCCGTTGATCCTGCGTTGCCACCGCTAACCCGTTTTGGCCACTTATAGTCAAGCCCAATATGCGTGTCCCGTCACCCGATCAGAGCCGAGCCCACAAAGATACGTTTGGGATATTGGTTGAAATGGGCCCCCACAAGCTACTACTTAAGCTTGCTATTTTTATCTAGTGCATCCCACTTAACCCCTTTTTATAATCATGCCCCCTTACATGTTAAGATTTGGTTAAGTCATCAATCATATTTCGATTGCCACTAAGGGCACCCACTAGATTTCCACATGCCACCCAAAGCACTTACTTAACCCTTCACCCATGTTTTAATTACATGTTCCTCTTTGGTTAAGTATTCTAATCGTATTTTCTATTGCCACCCAAGGCAACTTACTAGTTTCCTCATGCCACCCGAGGCACCCCCACTAGTTACTACATGCCACCCAAGGCACCCACTTAACCCTCATGTCCCACTACATGCTAATTTGGTTAAGTGTTTCTTAAATTAATTAAGACCGTGATCCTCCTAAAGACCTCTCACATTAGACTATCTTTTATGACCGCTGGTTAAGCCGGTTGGGTCCGGGCAGCCTTACGTCATAACCGAGTCTAACCTCGTGTCTTTATGTTAATCACGCATTTAGTTTGTGACTAAGACCTCTCACATTGGGCCAATCATTTGTAGCCGCTGGATGGCCGGTCGGTTCCGGGCAGACTTCCGCTACAAAAAGGGTCCAACCTCGTGTCTTAGTTGATTAATTACACCTAATTAATCACCCCCACAATTAATTATCCCTAATTAATTACACACTCACATTTTTCATAACATGGGTAGACCTAACTCAATAGGTAAATTCCCACGGGGTAGACCTAACTCAATAGGTAAATTCCCACTTATGTTAATTTATTTTTATAGTATGCTTAATCATACCCAATCATACTTTTATTAACATATTTATTACCCCATCGTTCCCCATGTAAATCGTTCTCATTTCACGACATAATAAAGGGAAAGATCCATCACAAATATCATGGGTTTAGCATATAACTTGGTCATGGGTTAAGAAGATGTCAACTTGCATATATGAGCATATATTAACCCAACTACATTTAACCCCAAACTTGCATATTATCATACACATGACTTGCATAACATGTTGCATATGAACTTGCATATTATCATACACATATCTTGCATAACATGTTGAACTTGCATATAAGCATTCACACAACTTGCATAACATGTTGAACTTGCATATAAGCATTCACACAACTTGCATAACATGTTGAACTTGCATATAAGCATTCACACAACTTGCATAACATGTTGAACTTGCATATAAGCATTCTCACAACTTGCATAACATGTTAAACATGCATTTAAGCATACACATAACTTGCATAGGCATTCACATTCTTGCATAAGCATTCACATACTTGCATATTAACTCACAAACTTGCATAATGTGTCATCATGAACTTGCATATTAACAAACATGTAACTTGCATAGCATATCTTGCATATTAACATACATGTAACTTGCATAGCATATCTTGCATATTAACATACATGTAACTTGCATAGCATATCTTGCATATTAACATACATGTAACTTGCATAGCATATCTTGCATATTAACATACATGTAACTTGCATAGCATATCATCATGAACTTGCATAACATGTATATGATCACATAGCCCACAACTTGCATATTTAGCATCATGTAAACATAACATACATCATACTAAACTTGCATATACTTACATACTCAACATGCATAAACTCACTTGTTAAACATGCATAAACCAACTTATTAATCATGCATAAATCCACTTATCAAATATGCATAAACCATCTTATTAATCATGCATAAATCCACTTATCAAGTATGCATAAACCATCTTATTAATCATGCATAAATCCACTTATCAAGTATGCATAAACCAACTTATTAAATACGCATAAACATAGGAAAACATAGAGTAACATATCATTACAAATGATTCAAACTCACTAATCCGCATTCAAGACCATAAGTCTCATTACACCTAATCTACTTGCTTTAACAATTGATGTTAAAGTGATAGAAACTCACTACTAGCAATTTGCACTCCAAATGAAGAAGATTAAGATGCTTAGAATGGATTGGAGGTTGATTAGAGCTTGCTTTCCTCTTCATTGATTTGTGGAGGCCATGATCAAGTTTCATTTTGCCATAGTTTAGTTACAAGATCTAATTATGTATGAATTAGGGTAGGGTTAGGGTCTTATTTATAGGATTAGGTTGCATTTTAGACCCTTAGATTAACCCTAGATTGGTTTAGACCCGTCAGATCCAAGAAGCTTCCAGAACCAGCCCTCCAAGCCAGCCTAGAACCCAACCTGGTGCACCCAGGTTCACTGGACGCCACGCCCCTGTCGACAGGCAAGTCGACACCCCTGTCGACAGGCCTGTCGATAGCCCTGTCGACATGGGTAGGGCGGGATTTTTCCCGCCTGACCCCACCTGTCCAATTTAAAATCTGAATTTTAAATTCTTAATTCTGTTTTTAGTTTTGAATTTTCTGCAAACTTCATCGGGCCATAACTGGGCCATACGGACTCCGATTTTCGAAAACTCGGACTCTATTTTGCGTATTTTTCCGAGACGAACGTAATGACGCAGCCCGTTACCCCCAATTCCCACATCTGAGATTATTTATACTATAATTAGTGAATTTTAGTATTAGCTAAAATTCGGGGTGTTACAGCAACTCAATCTAACCTCGGGTTTTTGGGCTTAAATGCGCTAACCTCTCACATTAGGTCTATATTGTTGCGGTTGTTGGATGTGCCGGGCGGTTCTTGGTAGTCTTACACCGCAACTCAATCTAACCTCGGGTTAGGCATGTTCATCTTTAGCCAATTTACATAGTTGTCATATGTGTCCAAATCTATGTGTCAAATTTTTCCACAAGTCTAGCCAATACAAGTTTATGCCACATTCCTATGCTATGCCCAAATTTACTCAATTAAATTATACCCAATTTTCCCCACGTTATAATCGCACGTACAACGAGATTCAATCTAAGTTCCGAATGGACTTAGTATTCACAAAAGCAAGTAAAAGGGGAAAAATAGAGAAGGAGCATAAGAATTGACATAAGGAAAATCAGGCATGTAAAGATGTACCCAATTCAAGAATTATGTTTCAATGTTGTACATTAACAATATGTGTAGACAAGCTAAGCAATTTACACCATAGGTATAAAGATTAGATAGAATTGGACTTAAGAGAATCACTATTTTTTTTATGTACAACATGATAAGTCCCACTATATCAATCATAATAGTCTCATAGGCCTAGGATGTACAACATGATAGGTTCCATCATATAAATCACAACAGTCTCATAGGCATGATGGGTTCCATTATTTCAATCCAACAGTCTTATAGGCATGATAGGTTTTATTATGTCAGTCCAACAGTCTCATAGGAATGATAGGTTCTATTATGTCAGTCCAACAGTCTCAAAGGCACGAAAGGTTCTATTATGTCAGTCCAACAGTCTCATAGGCATGATAGGTGTCATTACATCAATCACAGTAGTCTCATACGCATAAGCAATTCAAATTTGACAAAAGGATAGGCACGAATTAGAATTAGGCATTGTTCTAGATCCGATTAATACAGTCATGATTTCTATTAGATGTTTAAATCTAAATAATAACTGAATTTACAGAAAAAGGATGGATCTTGTATTTTGGGATCTGATTTCTGAATTTGTTAAGCTATCCTTTGACGTAGACGTTTGATTTGAAGTTCTTCTAATCAATTACTAGTTTGGATTTGATTTTCTAGTTTGGAGAAGATGAAGGAGGCTAGGCTAGCTTGTAGACGAACAGCATGACGACATCATAGTTTTAGGGTTATGAGGTTAGGGTTTAGGTTTAGCTACGTATATATAGATGTCTAGGATTAATTCTAGCCTTTAGACTAGTCTAGGAGTCATCAGAGTCACACAGCTCGAAGACAGGTCATCCAGCAAATTAGAAAAAGAAACGTCATCACAGAACACTCCAAAATGTTGTGCTGGACTGCCCTCTGTATGGGCGCACTTGGCAGGTGCGCCAGTGCATTTTTGTACTGGCGCACTTCACAAGTGCGCCAGTGTATACTGGCCTATTTCCGGTTTTTCTGCCTAACTTCGTTCGTCCATATCTCCTTGATACGGTATCTGTTTTACGCAAACTTGGACTCTATCTCAAGCAGAATTCCGAGACGAACGCAATGGCATAAACCGTTTCACCCAATTCTTCTTTTAGTAATTAATTATTCTTTAATTATCTCTCATGTCCCGTTTCAAAATTACGGGGTGTTATATTCATCCTACTTAAAGGATTTCGAAATATCCAAGTTAAGAAGAATGTATATCCTACCATCCAACATCCATCTACTCGACCATTCAATCACAGACATCCATTATCCTTAAAAAGGTTACTAATGTTTTCATGAACTTATGCATAGTGTGTGTATATGTCCTTACCTAAATGTAAAATCAGGCGGTCTACGTATTCAGTTGACCTCCTTAATACAATTCATGATAGTGCCATACGTCCATTATGTATGCAAAAGAACCCTATTGATGCATATCATTTCTATATGAGTGCACAACCATACATTCAAATGCAATATCCATATGATAACACATCAAGTTTCAATCCATATATATAAAAATCCACTCATGCATATGCAATATGGAAGTGACGGAGCCGATCCAGTGCCTAATGTGTGTGTATATGCATCCACAAGCAACCACTAGCAAACACTTACATCCACTTGCATCCACCAAACATAACATGTCTCAAACACATGTTTACATCCATTGGCTTCTACCTAAGGGTCAAGGATAGGACCGAGAGGATATACTTAAAAGATAAAGACTAGCAAATAAACTTTACAGAAAAGAGAGAGAACAAGGACATACCCTAAAAAAGAGTATGATGCGCGTATCTAGTCTTCAGCCTTCTAAGTCGCATCTTCTTGAGCTTCACCCCATTGTGCTCTGACTGTCTTAACTTCACGATTTTGTAGCTTCTTAATTTCTGTTTCCAAAATATGAGTTGGAACACATTACACTGTCGCCTCTCGTTCCACCTCTTCTTCTTCTAGTTTACTCGAGACTACAACTTCTGCTGTGTCATGCGAACATTTCCTCAAAGGGTCTTCAAAATTCACTAGAGGGTATTCCATGTAGAAGAACTATCTCTTGAAAACAAAACAGATGCTAACCATATTACCAAGTGTATTTATTAAGGTGATTAGAGGTCTCATCTCTACTTAACTTATCCATTGCGTCAACTATCTGAGAGTCTTTTCTTTGTGAAGTCCCTATTTGATCCAAAAGTGTAGCTCTTACTCCTAGCAATGCCAACTACTAACTTAACCGAAGGTTTTAAAATCAAGGGTTGATATGTATTCTGAATTTTTCCTTTTCACATAAAGAGGACTCGAAGTCAACCTTCTTCTTCTTAAGGCATCCGCTACGACCTTACCCTTCCTTTTCACATCAAAATGGCGCCTAGTCCCGTGCCGCATGCATCCGTGTATACCGTAAACCTTTTACTACCGTAAGGTAAAGTCAAAACTAGGGCCGTTGTAAGAGCCCTCTTCGATCGTTGGAACGCGACATCACAATCAATATCCCGAGCAAAGGTTAGATTCTTCTTTGTTAATCCAGTAAGTGAGGCTAATACCTTCGCAAAGTCCTTAATGAACTTCCTATATTAGCCTGCTAGTCCAAGAAAGCTTCTTACTTCCGTTGCATTCCTTGGGACCTTTCAGTCTTGCACCGCAAATAGTTTTGCGGGATCTATTGCTATCTCTTCTTTGGACACTACATGTCCTAGAAACCTTACTTCTTCTCTCCAAAAATGACATCTTGGAGAACTTCGCCTTAAGTTGATGTGCTCGAAGTGTATCCATGACTTCTCTTAAATGCAAAGCATGTTCTATCTCGTTCTTTGAGAAAATCAAGGTATCATCCACGAAGACTAATACAAACTTATTAACGAACTCCCTAAACACACCCTACTCATCAAGTCAACAAAATAAGCGGGTGCATTCGTCAAACCGAAAGACATGACGAGCTACTTAAAGAAACCGTCAGGAGTCCTATAAGTAGTCTTGTCTATACTGTCCTCAGCTTCTCTTAGCTGATGAAACCCTGTAGCCAAATTTAGTTGGGAGAAAACAGACGCACCTACAAGCTGGTCAAACAAATCATCTATTCTTGGAAGTGGGTGCCTATTTTTCTTAGTCAGCTTGTTTAATTCTCTAAAATCCACGCATAAGCGAATTGAACCATGCGCTTTGGTTGCAAACACCACTGGAGTACCCCATTCAGAAATACTCCGCCTTATGAACCCCCTTTTCAAGCAACTCTTTAACTTGCTTGCTGAGCTCTTTCCTTTCCCTTGGAGCCATGTATCGTACATGTAATGCAACTGGGTTGGCGTTATCAACCAAGTATATGCGGAAATCTATTTCACGTTTTGGGGGTAAAACCTTCACTTCATTAAAGACATCAGGATACTCATAGACTACTTAAACAGATTGCAAATTATCAACAGATATATAAAGAGACTCTAGGTAACTAAGCATGACCGAACCCTTAGGTTACACGAGATCTCGAGGGTATTACCTAGGCGAGTCAAAAGTCTAACTACCCTCCCTTCACAATTGAGAATGGCACCATTAATGGATAACCAATTCATCTCTAGAATCAACCCATAGCCCATGAAAGCAAAAACGTAAGCATTACATCTAAACTCAACGCTTAGTATAGATATTCCCAAATCCAAACTAAAAAAGAGCCGAACCACCAATTGGATTTGAGACAATAATGGGATCTTCTACTATACAAGTACTAAGGTGCAAAGACTCAACTATGTAAGCAGATATAAACGAATGTGAAGCGCTAAAATCAAAAAGAGTACTAGCAGGATGATCAAAAGAAAAAAATAAACCTTTAACAGGAATGTTCCTACCTCTCTTAGGTACACTAGCGGTGAGAGCAATTGCCCTCTAGAAGATTATGTCCTTTGCCCTTGTCCTTGTCCTTTGGACACTCCTTGATAAGACGTCCTGCTTCACCATACTGAAAACAACCATCTGTCTTCTTCCTCCTACAATTAAATGACCTGCTATACCATAGAAAAGACACATCCTCTTGTTGTGGGATCTATTATTTCTTCCACCCTTATTATATTCTAATCCCTTGTTTGTGATTCCTCCACTTTGGCCTCTTTCTTTTCACCTTTCTCCTTCTGCCTGGATTAAGCCATATCAACAAGCTTCTTATCCTTGGGCTTGTGCTCCTTAGCCCAAACTCCCTTATTCTTATCCTTACTATCCTTGTGTAGCTTGTTGACAAGTTTCTCGAAACAACCTCCATCGCACGACAACCTACAAAGCTTGAAAGAAGATTAGCCGTAGGTGAAACTACTACGGCCATAGATGAAGATTGGGCACTACTTTGCCCTTGACATGTGCTGTATGCCTACGAAACTATGGCGAAAAGAAAGGAAGAAGAGATTCAAATAGAGAATCGAAAGGTAGTGCATATGGATTTGGGGAATATGCCTTTTAAAAACAATACTTTTCTCTTGAAAAACGCTTCTTTAAAACATGTTTTAGAAAACACCCCTTTTAAAATATGGTTTTGAATTTTTTTTTATCTGTTATGGTAACCTTTAGCTCTGATACCACGTGTAACACCCCACCTCTGTTAAGGTCACTCACAAAGGGAATGCATTAACTCCAGTGGAGCGTCATAAGTGTATAGAACAGATAAATTAAAAAACAGACAAAATTTCTAAACAATGGAAAATATATAAAACTTTACTTCATTGATAAAACAATAGCTTGGTAAAACAGCTTGTACAAAGAATGTTTTCCAGCACCAAAACAACCTTACCCATTACAACAAAGCATCTGTCTTGTTTAACAAAATAAAGAAGCATAAAACGACAATGATATTCCCCAATAAAGCAAGACCCAGCCATAGCAGTGGAAAAGAGAGTCCAAAGCAATACATCTTCTATCTTCGATCTTGGAAAGAAAACTGAGCTAAGTGGTAATATTCCCTCCCTGTGAACCTGGGCGGGGGGGGGGGGGGGGACGGAAGAAAAGAGAGCGAAACAAAACAGGTCAGACATAAAGCCTAGTAAGCCCTATGATTATTCAGCATGTGAACAGGTAAAACGATCATGACATGAATAAACTGGATACTAGAACATAACCATGATAATAACATAGCAAGACAACAAACGATGATCGTTAGATAGACAAGGTAAGATACACTGAATGCGCTTCGGTTCTTTCTCTGATTTCCTATTTTCTCTACACCACCCAACTAGCATCCTAACTAGTGTCTTTTATAGAACTATTCGTATTCCCTACTAGTATCCTGTGAAAAATGATCTGTATCCCTACTAGTGTCCCAACTAGTACCCTGTGTTATAAAATAAGGTGATCCCAATCCCGCAATTGTGGTAGCCTTCAGGTGTACATCTAGTATGAGGATCTTACCTCAACTTGCCTAATTATCATGAAGATGTTAGATGTACCTTTACTACCCTATCGATCGGCTCCCTACTTGTATTAAATTTCCTTGTGTCTGTGTTAATTGGCCCTCTCTTGCGTGTAGATACCCTGTGCTGGTCCCACCATAAGGTGTATCAATCCCCATGATAGCAACCCGACACAAATTCTAGATGCATAGTGTATACTACTGATGCCCAGTGCATGCTTTTCCACTCTGGAGCACGTGCACTCCTATACTCCGTCAGAACTACATTGCTGCACCCCATGCCGCTATTTTTACCGCTTATAATCAGCCCAGTAATCGTGCCCCACCTTGCCTAGTTTTAGGGTATCGTGATACATCTATGTGGGTTACTGCTGAAATGGGTCCCCATTACAAGGGTTTTCTAAGGTCTATTCGTATACCCCCAAATTGTCTAAGTGTTATCCATCCATTCAAGTTAACTTAACCCATCCACAAGCCATGTCATGTTGGTTAAGTGTTTCTTATTAACTTAACCCTTCTCATTCATCATGTTGTAATTGGTTAAGTGTTTTCTTTTAACTTAACCCTGTTCATTCATCATATTATACTGGTTAAGTGTTTCCCATTAACTTAATCCCACTCGTTTATTGGTTAAGTGTTAACTTAACCCTACCACCGGTCATGTTACACTGGTTAAGTGTTGCCCTCTTGTGTTACTTAACCCTACCACTTGTCATGCTACATTGGTTAAGTATTGCCCTCCTGTGTTACTTAACCCCATCACACATCATGTTATATTGGTTAAGTGTTGTCCTCTTGTGTTGCTTAGCACTATCACGCATCATGTTATATTGGTTAAGTGTT
The DNA here is from genome assembly GCA_030737875.1 of Allium sativum. Taxonomy (NCBI): domain Eukaryota; kingdom Viridiplantae; phylum Streptophyta; class Magnoliopsida; order Asparagales; family Amaryllidaceae; genus Allium; species Allium sativum. Next base: position 66,916,644 of record CM060913.1, read on the forward strand.
GCTTTGATTAACTTAACCCTACCATTCTTAGACTGTCTGTTTCTTAGCTTTAATTTATTCATTAAAGCACCAACCTCTCACATTAGATCTATATTGTTGCGGTCCCTGGATGTGCCGGGTGGTTCCGGGTAGCCTTACACCGCAACTCAATCTAACCTTGGGTTTTTTGGGCTTAAATGAGCTAACCTCTCACATTAGATCTATACTGTTGTGGTCGCTGGATGTGCCGGGCGGTTCCGGATAGTCTTACACCGCAACTCAATCTAACCTCGGGTTAGGCATGTTCATCTTTAGCCAATTTACATATTTGTCTTATGTGTCCAAATCTATGTGTCAAATTTTTCCACAAGTCTAGCCAATACAAGTGTATGCCACATTCCTATGTTATGCCCAAAATTTACTCAATTAAATTATACCCAATTTTCCCCGCGTTATAATCGCACGTACAATGAGATTCAATCTAAGTTCCGAATGGACTTAGTATTCACAAAAGCAGGTAAAAGGGGAAAAACAGAGAAGGAGCATAAGAATTGATATAAGGAAAAATAGGCATGTAAAGATGTACCCAATTCAAGAATCATGTTTCAATGTTGTACATTAACAATATGTGTAGACATGCTAAGCAATTTACTCCATAGGTATAAAGATTAGATAGAATTGGACTTAAGAGAATCACTAATTTTTTTATGTACAACATGATAAGTCCCACTATATAAATCACAATAGTCTCATAGACATAGGATGTATAGCATGATAGGTTCCATCATATAAATCACAACAGTCTCATAGGCATGATGGGTTTCATTATGTCAATCCAACAGTCTCATAGGCATGACAAGTTTCATTATGTCAGTCCAACAGTCTCATAGGCATGATAGATTCTATTATGTCAGTCCAACAGTCTCAAAGGCATGATAGGTTCTATCATGTCAGTCCAATAGTCTCATAGGAATGATAGGTGTCATTACATCAATCACAATAGTCTCATAGGCATAAGCAATTCAGATTTGACAAAAAGATAGGCATGAATCAGAATTAGGCATCGTTCTAGATCCGATTATTACAGTCATGATTTCTATAAGATGTTTAAATCTAAATAATAACTGAACTTATAGAAAAAGGACGGATCTTGTATTCTAGGATCTGATTTCTGAATTTGTTAAGCTATCCTTTGATGTAGACGTTTGATTTAAAGTTCTTCTAATCAATTACTAGTTTGGATTTGATTTTCTAGTTTAGAGAAGATGAAGGAGGCTAGGCTAGCTTGTAGACGAACAACATGATGCCACCATAGTTTTAAGGTTATGAGGTTAGGGTTTAGGTTTAGCTACATATATATAGATGTCTAGGATTAATTATAGCCTTTAGATTAGTCTAGGAGTCATCAGAGTCACGCAGTTCGAAGACAGGTCATCCAGAAAATCAGAAAAAGACACATCATCATAGAACACTCCAAAATGTTGTGCTGGACTGCCCTCTGTATGGGCGCACTTTGCAAGTGCGCCAGTGCATTTTTGTACTAGCGCACTTCACAAGTGCGCCAGTGTATTCTGGCCTATTTCCGGTTTTTCTGCCTAACTTCGTTCGTCCATATCTCCTTGATACGATATTTGTTTTACGCAAACTCGGACTCTATCTCAAGCAGAATTCCGAGACGAACGCAATGGCATAACCTGTTTCACCCAATTCTTCTTTTAATAATTAATTATTCTTTAATTATCTCTTATGTCCCATTTCAAAATTACGGGGTGTTACATCTAGTGTACCAAGTTTTTGAATGGCCCATGCCACATAGATATCTCATAGTAGTTGGGCCTACTTGTGGTTGCTGGATTTGCCGATCAGTTCTGAGCAGACTTCTACTACAAATGGCAACTAATCTCGTGTCCATGTGTCGCTTGTATATATTTATATATATAAAGCCATTCTATATACGCACACACAAGTAAACAAATATATATTTATTAAGGGGACATTTCACTTTCAAATTCGAATTCTAACCTAATCGTGTTTATTACGCTAATACAATGTTAATTAAGTTGATTACGTTTATATAAGAAAAATAATAATAACGCCTGATTAACGCAACATTCTATAAACATGGAAATGTTCTAAAAGGTGGCAATTGTCAATTTTTCCCAAATTCAAGGTATACAAGTTAGATTTTCCCATATTTTTACCACTACAACATAGACACGATGGCATAATGACAATACAACAAATAGTAATTAATGGAAAATATACATACATGACAATTTTAACTTGCATCCTAGGCTTATTGGAATGATTTCAATATTAGATTAAAATAGAGTATTACATACGCTTCCACTTGTATGTTTATAATCCCTATTTCACCTAATTCACCACTTTTGGCGTTATGCATATAAAAATACTTACATTTGACTTATTTCATTTTTGAATGCGTTTGGATCCAAAATAGGATCCAGACCCAAACCAAATCATGAAATAATCAAATCTAAATCTTTTTAGGTTTCATTCAATGGTGAATAAAAGTGAATTACATGAAATAGGAAAACAATGGCAACACTCATATTCATTTTAATCCAATACAAAAACCAAAATTCCACAAAACCCAATAATTCATGACAATTCATACTAAATTACAGGATAGAAGATTTGGGGGTTTTCATGTTTACATTATCGAATATCCAAATCTTCCTAGGCATATCTATTCACATGACAAACTATTAAAAACATGAATATGCCTTAAGTACATCACATTTCACTCACAAACTATATGCGAAATAGAGAAAATTCTTTGGTAGATCTAGATCTACAATAATCTTTACGTTTAAGTGAGCTCCGATAATCCTCCTAACAATATACATATAAGAAACATACATTAGAATCTTATACATATATGTTTATGCTAAATTCCAAAATCCTAAACTTATATAAATTGGAATAGAGAGATTTAGAATAGAGTTAGAGAAGTAGAATAAACTTTTACCGTATTCTTTTATTTTCCTATGGAATTTAGCAATGGTGGAGCGGCAGCATGGAGGCAGAGATGGAGAATAATTAGGGTTTCTAGTGTGTGGTATGAGGGATATTTATACTTACTCGTGTGAGCATGAACCGTTGGATCAATTAAAATTAATCCAAGCCTTTCATATTTTTTCATAAATCCCTCAAAGAAAACCTTAACCACATTACTTTGTTGGGCTATCCAGCCGCTAAGCGGTCGATCGACGTCAGTACCCCTTAAAGGGGGTAGTCGACCCCTTCGGGGCTGGAACGCCCAATAAACGTGTGCTGCTGAGCAATTTATTTTTATTAATACGTTTCCAATTCTTTTTATGTTATTCCATATTTACAAGATATGTTTCCCCCTGATCTTATCTCAAAATTCAGAATTTGAAATTCCCTCTTTGTCTTTAATTTATAATTTGGACAATATATAATATTATATAATTGTGTATATATATATCCGCGTTTACTGTCCAAATTCATTGTTCATAACTTCTTTATACATTGATCGTTTTCAACATATTATATCTGAAAACGATATAGAATTTCACCTTGTATCCAAATAAAAGGATTTCATAGCCAAATTCCAAAAGTGGCAAAAATCTCATTTTCCAGCCATATTATTTAATTGCTTATTTTTAATAATTAATTATTATCAATACTTATGAATTTTACGGGGTGTTACATAAATCTTCAACCTTCTAGCATAGATCTAGAATTTTAATGGAGGAGAGATTTATATGAATGAGCAAGGAGGATCACGAGCTCAACCAAATGAGAAACGAATCTTTAAAGTGGTCACTCTACAGAATTGGCAACACCATTTCCTTTCCAATGAAATTGATCTCGGCACCTGATTCGATCCCAGCCAAAAATTATACCATGTACAAAATTGATAGGGGAAAAATAGTCATAAATAAAATTGGAAAAAATTATAGACATGTCTCACATCCCCATAACCAACGTATCAAAATATGAGAATGATCCAACCCTCGGGTAATTAAATAAAAATATTTTACGATCCTTCGATATGTAAAATGTAGGTCATTACATTCTCCCCCTTAGGATTTTTGCCCCCCAAAATTCCAAGTAGACTCAAGCAACCAAAACAATTTTACACACCTATCATACACAAGCAACCAATTTACCATCCAAACTAGCATCTATCAAGCTATGCATCCATAGCCTTAACCTAGCACATGGAATTCTAACAACGATAGTACAAGTTATAATGGTGTATGGTGACACAATATTAATGGATCATACCAACGAAGAGTTTTGGATGGACCGTCTTCATACTCCCTTCCGTTTCCCATGTGCAATCTTCGTCATCCTCACTCCATTGCACCTTGACTAGCTTAACTGTCTTCCTCCTAAGCTGTTTCGTGTCATTCTCACAACATGAAGCAGCTTACAAGGTTTCGTAGCTACGATCTCGAATTCTAGGTCTTCGTAGTGCTATGGATATACCACCACATTTGAATCATGCACACACTTCTATAACAACGACATATAGAAAACATTATGCACACTCGACATCTTCTCGGGTAACCCCAATCTATATGTGAGCTTTCCAATCCGCTCGACCATGAAAATGGTCCAACAAATCTTGGAGTTAACTTCCATTTGCTTCTAAACCAAACAACATGATTTAACGGTGAAATCTTTATGAAAACCATGTTACTAACGTTGAATTCCAAATCTTTTCGACGTTTTGTCGGCATAACTCTTCTGACATTCTTGGGTTGCCTTCATTCATTGCCTAACGATCTACCTTCCCTTAGCCGGTTCTGGACAATCCTTCTTATTATTCCCAGACTTCCCGTAGTTGTAGCACTTCTTCTCAGCTTTCAGATTCTTACAATCCCTAGAATAATGGCCCTTCTGCTGGCATTAAAGCAAATCACCATGCTTTTCTGCTTTTTTTGACCATCATTTCCTTTTTGCTGTTGTTGCTTCGTCTTTTTATTATTACCAAGCTACTACGGTTTCAGTTCTTCTTTGGCTGCAACAACAGTCTCTTCATTGGGAAACAAACTCTCATGCCTTAGAGCTTTTTCCACGATCTTCTTGTAAGATTCATCCAAGTGATCAACCAGCTGATTCCCAAGATACTTGTCCAAATCCATGACAAAATTCCCATTCTTCTGATAAGGAGTCTCAACATACGAACGAGTATACTTCGACAAATCTTCAAAGTCAAAATCATACTCCAGCACTGGTCGACCATTCTGGTTAAGCTCGACAAACCTCTTAAACAGAATATGCAACAAACGCAGATTTCCGACCCTGAAAATCGATATAAAACACCATATCGACTATTCAAGTATCGGAAATACCGGATTATTAAAAGAAAGAAGTTAGAGGGTGAGAAACAGAAAGAAAGAAAATTAGAATAGAAGAAGAAGAAGATCACCACATAACATAATCAGAGTAACAAGAATCTCACAACGGAACAGATAAAATATAATATATACCAACTTCGGAAATACAAACTGGTAGTTGTACATACATACCATTATCATATAATATCACAGTGGAAGTAAACTCAATATATATCTAACTCGGAAGCCTCCTGCTCCGAGCTCCTCCATGTATCTGAAAAATCCCGACTACTTGACTACCCGTACAAATTTAGGCACCCAAGAGTTTAGGGAAAACAAAACGAAAATAAACTCTGGGTCAGTCATGTGACTGGTGTGAGTAACTCCAAACAGTTGGTTTAACTTTTATAAATCCTTTTTAAAAGAAATGATAATCGTAAGACCAATCCACACATAAATGCATATGGTTTTTACCTTATGATAATCCAAAACATTATTTTCAAATTTTATACTTTTCTGATATTATAATAATGCCTGAATCAAGTAAATAATAATCTAGTAGAATGCTTTCATCACGTTCTACATGTATAATATACAATCAAAAACCGCGGGCTCATATTGGGTAATGGATTTCCAACTATAATAAGGTATGGAACCACCTTCCGATCAGTGTACTCTAAAAATGATACACTGGAGTTCAACAAGAACATCTTGTAACTCGGCCACACATAACCGACCATTCATTTCGCTTGAATTTCCAAATATATTATTACCTTACGGTTGGTATAACAACACAACCATTCCCGAGAGAAATAGAAATGAAAGAAGTAACAAATATGAATATTCTCTAGATGGTGACAATATACCCAAATTGGATGTAACACCCCGTATTTTTAGTGTAAGATAATAAAATAAAAATAACTTAATTATATATTCAGAATTAAGTAAAACAGACTTCGCTATTGCGTCCATCTCGAAATTTTGGTTAAGATAGACACCTGTTTAGCGTAAATCGGACACCGTATGAAGAAGTTTTTAAGCTTTGAAGTTTGTATGCGTGTAAGAAGAATATATATGTGTATATATATATATATATATATTAGGCTCAGAATTCAAAAACGGGTCCAGAAATTCGAAAATCGGTTCAAAATTCAAATTTTCAGAAGGCGGCAGATTTCTTGCCAGGGGATGTCGACCCCGGTGTCGACCCACTCAAAGGGGTGTCTACTCACCTGCGACAGATTTTGGCAGATTAGGGTTTTTGATATTTTGACGATTCAGATGGCTTTTGGGCAAATCTGAGGGTCCTGATTGCTCCATACTCCTATAAATAAGACCCTAGACTTAACCCTGAGCCTCATAACTTGATGGTGACGCTGGAACGCTGCCATTACTCTCCCTCTCTCTCTCTTTCTTCTCAAATCTATTCTGAAAATTAAAACATTAGCCTAGAAAAATTATGAATCTAGATCTGGAAGAGAGAATCAATGTTAATAAAAGATTATCGAATCATGAAAGCAAGGTAAAATTTTAGTTCTAATCCATTCGAAGTCTTGTTCTTTCTTTCCCTTCTCTTTTTTAATGAAAATAATAAATCCATGATCGATAGGATGTAAATCTGATTAAGGGAAAAACGGTGGATGCTGAAACGGATCAAATCCAAAATTTGGGAAAGCTTGAAAGGTGAGTGGGTTTAAACTATATCCTTTAGATAATGTTATGACTATCGTTTAGCATTCCCCTTTTAATTAATTGGCAAATTGCTAACTTAATTATAAATTGCTATTAAAACAAGTTGAGACGTTAATATGAATAGATAAGGAAATTCATATGTTGAATCTATTAAATTATTGGAATGATTACATATTGAAAAACAACTTGTTAGAAATGGTTAAAAACTACTGTAGTTCATACTACATGTTGATTTGTCACATGAACCCTTACTTGTATGAATTGGCACGGTTATATGATTAAATGGTTTCATGTTAGAATCATTTACATGAATATGGTTTGGGGCATAAATCAAACTATGATTATAGACTTAATTTGGGCATACAGCATATGATAAATATGACATGGGAAAGGGGTATAAACGCCTATAATTAAATAGGTAAAATTGTTAAAGAATGAATATGCCTAGATTCACAGTAATGCTCTTAGACACGTGGTCAGATTTCACTTGTGATAGAAGTCTGCCCGGAACCGCCCGACATATCCAGCATTCACTAGTGGTAAATCTAATGGGATGGGTCTAATTGCAAAAATTAAAAACATGTAATGGTGCTAATACACGAGGTTAAGTCAACTTCTGGTAGAAGTCTGCTCGGACCCGCCCGACAAATCCAGCGTCCACAAGTGTAGGCTTAATGTGAGAGGTCTAGTGCTTATATATATATATAAAACAAGATATGAATAAATGGCAATGATGGTAAATAAATGTCTAACTCAGAAAATAAGAAAGGAAGGGATCTAATGAACTGAGTTAGTGTGATACGAAGGAAAAGTGATGTATTTCCCTAAATGACCTATTTCTGATAATTCGGTTGCGAGTAAGCCACAGTAAATAAAGTAAGGAAAGTAAAGAAATTACTTGCTACCACGAATTTAGATGGGAATACATTATGAAAATAAATCACTGATTCCTTCTATCAAACTGATAAGGTGCATGAAGTGTTTTCCTTAATTAAAATAATGAACATATATTACAGTGAATGAAGAATACTGGAATACAATAGTAAAAGAAAATGGTTTAAAAAGGGGAATGATAATCATCTATTATAAATAAATAACATTAATGAAAATGTTGTATAATAGTTAGACTTGTCTTGGGGAAAATTAGGGATTATAACTTCGGTTATAGTAAACTAATATGGAAATTGGATAACTAGTGAAATGAGTTAAGGGACACTTAATTGTAAATTAAGTAAGTAGTAAATGGGGAAAGCCAGAAACCAGTTGAGAAAAGGGGAAAATATAAGAAGTTGTACTTAATTATAAATTAAGTAATTTGTAAGCTTGGAAGTCTGAAACCCCTTGATAAGAATGTTTAGGCTTGTCCTAGGGACAAGAGGAAATTATAACATAGGTTATAATAAACGGGTAGAGAAACTTATTAATGGGCCTTAGTTAATAGAACTAAGTTAATAAGTAAACAGCGACAAGTTTTATTGACAATGTAAAATAGAATTACGATTAAATGAGAAACGATGAGGAAAACTTATGGAATGAAATAAGTTATATTTAATCATAAATGGAAAGTGACATGTTAATTGGAAAACATGTGAATTGGATATACTTAATCACATATTAAGTAAAACATGTTATCATAATGATGAAATCAAACAAGAATATAAAAGAGATTATGGATTACAAACCTTGGGCTACAATCTAGAGAATAACATGTTGTGGGCCTATTAATAAACTTAAATGGGTTAAGTTGTATGACCAAAATTAATAAGCAAGAGAAACTTGGTAATTTGAATAAGAATTCAATATGAATTGGAATAACCATGTTAACTGGAAACCTGATGAGATGAGACAAGTGCGTAAAAGAATGTTTAGACTTAGGGTCTAACAACATGCTAAAGTAAGGTGCTTAGACCCGTCCGTACGGTTAAGGGTGAATAACCCAACGGGGTAGATCATCGATATGTTATAAGGCACGAGGGGTGCACACATTCATCTGATTGTTCTGACATCTCCAAAGGACTAGAAGGGGAAGTACACGACTTCCTGAGGTACGTAAGGTGCTCCTAGCAGTCCTCTGTGTGGCGACAGATGTCTTAAGCTGTGCTCCCAGAGGTTCGGTTTGCATGTAACTACTAGGTGGGTGGGCCTTGACTGCAGATGTAGCTATGCAGTCAAAATGCTTTGATGCGGCGACACCAGGGTGGTTCGGCAGTTTCCTCACGAGGAGGCAGAGGGTCACGACCAACAAGGATAGTAGACCATCGGACACCCGTCATCGACAACCAGTGAGATGCGGGAAGACTAGAGCTAAACCCAAGATACCATTTCACCCTTCACTATCGGGGTAAAGGGTTGAGAGGAGACGCCACATGGATATTTAGATTGTTTATGTAGGGGCAGTCGCTTACTCTTGTAGTCTTTTTTAGTTGAGGGAGGGGCCAAGGTGGGGCTATAGCCACCACAAAAAGAAACCCTAGGTATATCTATATATAGAGGATCTTTAAAAACGGGCCTGTAAAAATATGGAAAACCTCCCGACCGAGTTCCGCGTTTCTTGTATCCCCCTGCCATGGAACTCGGTGCACATTAGAGGATATGCGATTGTGGCATCGAGCTACAATTAACAGTACGTACGAGGGATAGTCTAGATACATGCATTTCTGCTCTGGGTAGTGTATCGTAGACTTGAGGGCATTACTCTGATATGAGATCTGATTCGATCGAAGGTGGCAATCCGTACGCTTACGTAGCATATTGAAGGCAGATATATGCTGATCGTAACATTGTAATATAGAGATCCGTACGTCACTCCGGCATAGGATGAGGGAATGCAGGCATTTCGATGGCATTGCGGTGGAGACCATGCGAGTGGGGTACCATTGGGTGTACCTCGATATTGGGAGAAGCTACATATATACTGTATTAGGTTAATCCACTGGGAAGTAAATGGGTACGACGTGTGTGTAAGCCTTGAGTGTTGTTAACCCAAGTAACCTAATAAATAAGAAAATATGATTGAACGGTATATGTATAATATCCAAAGTGTATAGTTTAAATTCAGTCACCCGAACTTGTGTTCTGACCCCCTCCTCATAACATACTCGCAGGTTAGATTTGTGGCAGAGACATGAGATATTATAGCTTTGGATACTGGTTAGACAGTATTATTAATACGATAAGGCTATACCTTGATTTATATTATATTTTATCCATTCCGCTATGAGATATTTTTTGAGCTCTGACATATTTTATGTCTCTGTCTTTTCTGCAGGATACCGGAGCAAACCAATCCGAGTTTCGATAGATTGAAATTTTGAAGAAAAAAATCGGTCTGTTGGAATTGGGGTTGTCACATCTGGTATCATATCTTAGGTTTAGGATTCATATATAAATAGTGAGTGAACGTATCTGTATTTTTAAAAATATAAATATATTATATATACATAGATCAATTTAGGAACCCATTAAATAGAAAGAGTATAATCTGGTAAGAATTGGGATGTTTGTTTTGTACACTAAAGGAGTGAATAAGGAAATTTGAGACCCTTAGGTAATTTGGGTGGAGAGTGTACAATGTACTTTATATGGAAGAAAAGTGAATCCCATTTGATTAGTATTTTAGGTTAGTGGATTTGAAAACCTTATAAACTGGAAAAGATTGAAAAGAGAAAAATGGATTAGGAATATATATAGTTGATAGAATTGACCTTCGAGAGTGTCTAGGAAAGCTAGAAAAATTGGAAACCCGCTTTGAGTCTAACCCCATTATTAACTTTTAAGAACTTGAAATTATAAAAGTTTTGGGAAAATGGTTTATGGTGTTTTCAAGTTTTAATCTTAAAAGTTATAGTTTTAAAAATGTAAAGTATACATATTGGGTTTTGAAGTAAAATGGGGTATATTTTGCAAATATGATTTCTTACGAAAACTTTATCTAAAATAAAATTCCCTCAATAAAAGGGTGCATATTATAAAGCATGTATAGCTTGTTAGTTTTCTGGTTATATTTCATACAAGAATTTGTTATAAAGAAAGATTTGAAATCCCTATTCTTATGACAACCCTTTTTGATAATTATTTTAAGATAATTTTGTGGGTGGAAAAAATAAGTTGTAAAAATAAGAATAGAGTGGATGTTGGCACCTTGTAGTAAGAGATCGAACCAGCCTTATAGGTGAGAACAAGTCATAAACCTGATGAGGAAAATAGTTGTTCGTTCTACTCCAGTTTTCTGATTTAAAAAAAAATGATTTGATTTTTTTAAGATGAGATGTTTTTGTGGTTTGGAAAAAGTAAGTTTTCACAAGGAAAATGAAATTTTGACACTTTTAATTTTTTGGAAGAAAATTTAAATGAAAAAGAAAAGGGCCAAACCGTGTTTTAAAAGTATGGAGTAGGTAAGGATTAGTGCCTAGGGAAGACGGGAAAAGTGTTGAGGCTATGAAGCAGATACCGAGAATTATATTGGAATAATAGTAAATTCCCGTAGAATGCGTAAGCATTGAAAATCATAGGATGTTGCTTAAAACAGTTGATGGTACACAACTAGGACTAGTGGCAACTACTAGACAGAAAAGGGGACAAGTAAGTGTTTAGATCATGTTGCTAATTTTCCTGTTAGGGGTAAAACCCGAAACTGCATTTCGGTTGGGATCATTCCATTATATTGTTCTTTTTGGGTAGTTAGGGTAACACCTAAAATTGTCGTGGATCCCATGGTTTGGACTTTTCTGTCTGAGGGGGGACATAGTCCCGAGATTCTTGGCCCTTAGTAGTAGCTGTGTAAGGTGTTTGTTCTACTGTTTTAGTTGAAAGACTAGAGGCTTATTTAAATTTAAACTAAGATCAGATAATTAAATGAGCAAAGAAAAGAGAAATGGTATAACTAAAAAGGAAACAGAAATTTGAGTAAAGCAACAAAAATGGAAAATTATGAGAAAAGATGGATAAGAATGAAAATTTTCCAAGATAAGATGAAACGAAAATCAGTAACAAAGAAAATTTTCTTATGTGGGTTGTGCTTGGATAGGTAAATAGGGAATCTTTATAAATACTTACATAAAATCCAAGTACGATTAGAAAAAGGTTGAAAAATAAAAACGGAAGATGCGGAGTTTTCCGCTTTCCACCTTTTTATAACATAAGAAATCGAATTTAGAAAATTAGATTTTTCTAAAATTCAAAAAATAAAGTTGGATGGTAGGATTATGAATGCAACAATGGGATGAACTATGCTCTTACTCGGTACGAGTGTAGGAAAAATTGGATGAAAAAGCATTTTGATTTTTAAAAATATTGCATTCATATAGAACTGCCAGTATATTTAGGATGTGAGCATCATATTTTAAAAGGATTTTTTTTGAAAAACTTGCATATACATAGGAGGTACCGCTTGGGCATGCATTCATTATTATGTTGTACTTCACTTTGCACAAGTGCACAATGTTTGCAAAAACTGGATGCACACATGATGGATGTATGTTATGCGAGGGGTTAGTTTCTTTTACCCTTATCAAATTTCAGGGACGAAATTTCCTAAGGGTGGGAGAATGTAACACCCCGTATTTTTAGTGCAAGATAATAAAATAAGAATAACTTAATTAAATATTCAGAATTAAGTAAAACGGGCTGCACCAGTGTGTCTGTCTCGAAATTCTGGTCAATATAGACACCTGGTTTGCATAAATCGGATAACATATGAAGAAGTTATTAAGGTTTGAAGTTTATATACGCGCAAGAAGAATATATATATATATTAGGTTCAGAATTCAAAAGTGGGTCCAAAAATTCAAAAATCGGTTCAAAATTCGAATTTTCAGAAGGCGGCAGATTTCCCTCCATGGGGTGTCGACCCCGGTGCTGACCCACTCAAAGGGGTGTCGACTCCGGTGTCGATCCCCTCAACGGGGTGTTTACCCACTTGCGACAGATTAGGGTTTTTGATATTTTGATGATTCAGATGGCTTTTAGGCAAATCTGAGGGTCCTAGTTGCTCCATACTCCTATAAATAAGACTCTAGACCTAACACTAAGCCTCATAATTCGGTGGCTACACTGGAACGCTGCCATTACTCCCCCTCTCTCTCTTCTCAAATCTATTCTGAAAATTAAAACATTAGCCTAGGAAAATTATGAATCCAGATCTGAAAGAGAGAATCAACGTTAATAAAAGAATATTGAGTCATGAAAGCAAGGTAAAATTTTAGATCTAATCCATTCTAACTCTTGTTCTTTCTTTCCCTTCTCTCTTTTAATGAAAATAATAAATCCATGATCGATAGGTTGTAAATCCGATTAAGGGAAAAACAATGGATGCTGAACGGGATCGGATCCAAAATTTGGGAAAGCATGAAAGGTGAGTGGGTTTAAACTATAGTCTTTAGATAATGTTATGACTATCGTTTAGCATTCCCCTTTTAATAAATTGTGAAATTGCCAATTTAGTTATAAATTGCTGTTATAACAAGTTGAGACGTTAGTATGAATAGATCAGCGAATTCATATGTTGAATCTATTAAATTATTAGAATGATTACATGTTGAAAAACAACTTATTAGAAATGGTTAAAAACTATTGTCGTTCATACTACATGTTATGAACCCTTACTTGTATGAATTGGCATAGTTATATGATTAAATGGTTTCATGTTAGAATTGATTACATGAATATGGTTTGGGGCATAAATCAAACTATGATTATAGACTTAATTTGGGCATACAACATACGATAAATATGACTTGGGAAAGGGGTATTAACACCTATAATTAAATAGGTAAAATTGTTAAAGAATGAACATGCCAAGATTCACAGTAATTTGACACTGTAATGCTCTTATACAAGAGGTTAGATTTCACTTGTGATAGAAGTCTACCGGGAACCGCCCGACATATCCAGCATCCACAAGTGGTAAATCTAATGTGAGGGGTCTAAGTGCAAAAATTAAAAACATGTAATGGTGCTAAGACACGAGGTTAAGTAACCTTGTGGTAGAAGTTTCCCTGACCCGCCCGGCAAATCCAGCATCCACAAGTGTAGGCATAATGTGAGAGGTCCAGTGCTTATATATATATATATATATATATATATATATATATATATATGTATATAACAATATGTGAATAAATGGAAATGATGGTAATTAAATGTCTAACTCGGAAAATAAGAAAGGAAGTGATGTAATGAACTGAGTTAGTATGATACAAAGGAAAAGTGATGTATTTCCCTAAATGACCTATTTTTGAGAACGCGGTTGCAAGTAAGCCATAGTAAATAAAGTAAGGAAAGTAAACAAATTACATGCTACCACGAATTTAGATGGGAATACGTTATGAAAATAAATCACTGATTCCTTCTATCAAACTGATAAGGTGCATGACGTGTTTTCCTTAATTAAAATAAGGAACATATATTACAGTGAATGAAGAATACTGGAATACAATAGTAAAAGAAAATTGTTTAAAAAGGGGAATGATAATCAACTATTATATATAAATAACATTAATGGAAATGTTGTATAATAACTTCGGTTATAATAAACTAATAGGGAAATTGAATAACTGGTGAAATGAGTTAAGGGACACTTAATTGTAAATTAAAGAAGTAGTAAATAAGGAAAGCAGAAACTAGTTGAGAAAAGGGGGAAAATATATGAAATATAAGAAGTTGTACTTAATTATAAACTAAGTAATATGTAAGCTTGGAAGTCCGAAACCCGTTGATAAGAATGTTTAGGCTTATCCTAGGGACAAGAGGAAATTATAACATTTGTAACGGCCCAATGGATTTTCAGCCCTGAAAATTGACATAAATACAATTACCATATCTAATGTCGACCTTCCAAGCACCGAAAACATAGGAACGTTATTAGAAAGAATTTAGAGGGTGAGAAAAGAAAGAAAGAGTATTAGAATAGAATAAATAAGAAGAACATCACATCAGAATCTCACAGCGGAACAGATAAAATATAATATAACAAATCTCTTTATACAAAAAGAAACTGTATATACATACCAACCATCAAAGTACAACATATATCAGTCACAGCGAAAAATAACTTTATATAACTAATGGTGAAGCCTCTTGCTTCCAGCTCCTGAAACTCCAAGCGAAACCTAATCTGGAAATATACTCGGTCTGACCCGAGCCCATTTGAAGCAAAGCAAAATTCACTGGGCCAGTCTAGAATACTTTGGTGATAAATTCACAGCACAACAACTTGTTTAACTTTGGAAAATCCTTTTTGAAATAAAGGATAATAGTAAGACCAGCCCACACACAAACACAGACGGTTTTTACCTTACCACCCAAAATATTTTTGGAAATCATAACTTATTCTGATATTATAATAGTGCCTAAATTCAAATAAATACAATCTAGCGGAACGCTTGCATCTTACGCTCCACATCTATAGCATACAATCAAAACCGCAGGCGCTTATTGGATATTGGATTCCGACTATGACAAGGTACGGAACCACCTGCGGATAGTATATCTCTAGAGGCGAATACACTGGGTTCAATAAGAACGTCTTGCAACTCGGTACCACACATGACCGACCACTCATTTCGCTTGAGTGCATCGAATGTATATCACCAACGATTGGGATCAGCGACCCATATAGCCATGCTACCTGCCCGATTTTTGTCATTTTCCGATTGATAAGGCTTAAGGTCAGAATCTACTTTTAAAACATCTGCTCATCATTCACTCTGAATGCCACATTGTCAGATCCACCAAATCACTAATTGATGTCCACACAAAAATACTCTGGTCGTTAAGCTTAGAGAAGTGCCCCACTCCGCCACTAATAGAAATACGTTTGTAAAAATCAACGTACGTGATCCTTAAGAAATACCCTGTCAGGCATTTGTCCATCCAAGTCATCTAGGAACAGGATGAACCGAAGGCACCCACCTACCGAATCCAATATAGGAATCACCCCATGAATCAGTAGCGAGTAGTCCTTGTAAATCCGTAGATTCCAACCACGACAGAATCACAAACCAAATAACTCTGGTTGCAAGCCAGAGAAATTCGAAAAGTAGTCCTTCCGCTTATGAAGATCCACGTCTTCAATTGCTCCATCTTCATGTATTTGTTAGTTCGGAATGGTTTTCGAATATAATTTCGATCCCGGTCTTTCCGTACCAATAATTGTATTGGTCAGGTTTGATAGTTGGTGATTTAACTATCACATAACAATCGTGTGGATAAGATGATTTCACTGATTCAGTATTTGGCATTACTTGCCATATTTAAAAATAATTTATAAATGGTTAACCAACTTTTAATCCTCGCAATATATTTAAAACATTTTATTTATTCTTATTTTATTATAACAAAAACTATTTTCTATATTTTAGAGTATGCATATATATATATATATATATGTATATATATATATACAATTGTCCATTTCCTTTACCGTTGGAAATATCGTTATATTCTGCAAAATTTCATTCCCTTAAATTCGGTATATCGATATGTACAGATATATGTACTTAATAAATTATAGATTATGATATGGGCGAAGAAAATGTCGAATTATATAACTTAAAACCCAAATATCCTTATTTACATTTGTAACTAATATTGCAGTATTATTCCAGAAACTCGCACTAGTGTTCAATATTCTTCGTATGGCATATCATGCCAATTTCAACACCCTTTACTCATTTCAAACAAATACCATTCCTCGATAAAAATGAAGCCATTCAAGTTGGGGTATTTTATTTACCTCGCAGACCTTGATCGACAACGTTCTTACCTCAGAATAAATAATAGTTTGTCACTTAACCACTGATATTAAAATCTCATTTATCCCTTTGATTTCAAATCCTGGTTTTATAAACCGTTTCATACATTTGAAATCCTCGTTCAATATAATTCCTTTACTTAATTTGTTTGATTAAGAAATTTTTCACTAAAACATAATCTTTTAATCTGCACATAATTTCACTTATAACTTTTGGATTTTTATAAAAATTCCACGTCAACTATTATGCTTCCATCTATTCGGGCATTCCTATAATAAACTATATCTTGGGTTTGTAACTAAAATCCGTCTATCCCCTTCTTTACAATAAGACATGTTTAGTTTGGATTTTATATCAAAAATCCATTTATCAATATTTAATACCAAAGCAATTGTGTGAATTTCCCTTTGTGTTTGAAATCTTTATTCCAATTCCCTTATTTTGCTTATTTCAATTTTCTTATTTGCTTATCTCAATTCTTTAACATTTAAGTAATTGTTTTGGTTTTGCTTGGATTTCTTCCTTATCACTTATACAAATCCCTTTACCATCTTCTCACAACTTCTTAGATTTTATTCTAAAACCATCATTTTATTTCAGTCTATTTCTGAAATTCCATTCCATTGCATTCACGTACTTAATATAACAATTAAGTGAAATCTTATTTAAATCCCTGCATTCCACTTACAAACCCCATTTACCAATCTTGTTTAAAAACCTGGGTTATAAATCCCTTTATAACACCCTTGTTTGACTTCGATTGAACTTATTGACGCTTGATCACTTCTAATGGACTTACAACTAAAGGTCATTTCTTTAATTATTATTAATTAAAATAATAATCATCTTTAACATTAACTATATTAAAAATAGTTAACTTGATATTAATTAAAATAGAATTATTATCATTTTTAAAAGCTCATTAAATAATAATTAAATTCACTAACATTAAACAATTTGATAATTTCCTTCATTTATAGTTAATCGGGAATTAACTAATGTTTAACACTAAACAATTCAATAATTTCCTTAATTTATAGTTAATCGGAGATTAACTAATATTTTACACTATTCGTTAAATTTAACGAATATCCAAAAAATTTAAATCAAATTAATTCAATTAACAATTTCAATTAAAGGATTTATTTTGCCAACAGTACATACTAGTTAACTGTTAACTAATTCTCATTGTCATTTCCCCTTTTAAATTAATTAAATAATTTAATTAATTTAAAAACACTATTTAATTGATTTAAAAACAATTATTCCATTTTACCAAACCGTATGTAAATCCTTGGCTTTCTGCTTTTTCCTTTAAATAATCTCTTTATAAACTCGATTAAAATATATATTTATAAACTTCCAATTTAATTACTTATATAAAATAATTGAAAAACTTTAATTCAGTTATAAAATAATTTATAACTATAAAACCACGTCAATCCACCTGACCGTAGACCAATGTATAAAACAATATATTTTAGGCCATTCCTGCCAATTACCCAATCAATACCGTTGATTGATTTTAATTACAACAATGATGAATATCTATTCAACCATCAATATTTAAACAGGTTTAATATCAGTCAGGGTGAAAAATTCATGAATAATATGCACAACAAATAATATACAGTTTATTTGAGGAATTCGGTTGGATCCCTCTAGCCTGTCCTTCTCTGCATCACAGATAACATTTGACAATATTATACGAATTAAATTTCAATAACCTATTATTTAAAAATGACGAATATAATTTACAACCACCCATCAAACAGCCAATAGCATCCATAGCAGCCAATCAACCAATTTATACTGGTAGCAGTAAATTATATCTTTCTATGAATTTAACACCTCACAGAATTCCAAAGGGTGTGAGAATTAACTCACCAGTTTTGAAGGTTGACGCGTTTGTCTCCTTTTAATTTTAAACAACATTTAAAATTATCTGAAATTCCCACTGCATCCAATCGGGTCTCGGTCAGCACCATCACCTAGGCCTCGTCCCTGCGATCCCAACGGATCCAGTTCCACTAAATTTCGTTAACATGTGTTAAAGTTACGCTAATTTCAAGTTATATGTATAAATACGATTATTAATTAAGTTTAATTATTAATTAAAATTACTAATTACCTTTATCAGTCCTTAACTAACATGATCTGCCACGTCAACATCATTAACTGGTATACACGTTTTCCCCTTTGCCTCCTTTTGAATCTCGATCCTCTTCCTTCAGCATTGCCATCGCATGAGCACATCACCAAAACAACTCCTCCGCTGCCACGCCTGACAACCGGAGGACCCATCGACCATCACCAGACCACCGCCTGACCCAGCAGCTCCTTCGCCAAAAAATCGAACCCAAACAGAAACCGCTCCTCCCCAAAATTCTCCACCACCTCGCCACTAGAAGCCACCGGACCTCCGCCAATGTGACTGTCGTTCCTCCCTTAACACTTCCCCTTCAGGCCCCCAGCCCAACACCTCGTCCTCCGCCGTGAAAATCACCAAATCCGATCCCATCTTTCGAACAATACCCCAAAACCACATCCTCCGATCATCTCTGTTTTCCGACTACCCCATCTAGTTTCAGGTCATCAACCCAAAGACAAAAATGTCACCCAACTTCTCCTCTACAACTTCTCCTTTTAAGCCATCAACTAATTCTTTACCAAATCGCCATAAACCCAAGAAAAACGAAACTCATTTTCTCACTAGTTTGGTCGATTCTGATCACCTCCGACCACCGTTCCACCCCGATTTTTCTCAGTAGGTAGATCCCATCCTGATCTACAACTTTACTTCAGGTCGCCCTGGCCGATTCCTTACAGATTTGCAAATATAAATTATTTAGTGTCTAGGGGGTTTTCTGCAAATTTGAGCGTTGGAAAAATGTTTTTGGATGGGAGGTTTGAGATTTAGGATGAAGATAGGTGTATATATAGGTGTGGAATAATATTTATTTATGTTGATGTGACTAGCGATACTTTATTTCGTGTCTATCGCAATATCGAACACTGTTTATTGGCTCCTGTGCTCACATACAAACCATGTTCATGATGCGAATGGATGGCACAGTATAATTTGACGTTACGGTCCTAACGAAACTTGTTTCGTCGAATTCCAAGTCCGTTTGCTCAAACGTCACTCGTTCACGTCCAAATGGTCGTTTCATTTGCATTTTATTTTGCCACGTTCACAGAATAACTCCGATTCACGTGCAACTTGAAATCTAGCAATAATTAGCTGTTACGGTCTCAAAAAAATTTGTTTCGTCGAAAATGGAGGTCGTTTGAATAATGCCCTTTTATAACTGCCTAATTCAAATTAAAATAAACCAATTTTAAAATACCTCAATATAATATAAATAAAATATTATCATTGGCCATACACGAGCAAAATTCCATACACTACCAAAATAAAATATCCCGGGTTGAATTCCAAGCCAAATCAATATTTTTAATATTTAAAAACCTTTTATTTTATATAAATAAATCGCTATACATATAAAGGGATCCCATAGCGACTATTTTAAAATTTGATTTGTACATAAAAAAAATCTACGCTATAAAAACTGGATTTTTCTCTTCCATTAGAAAAATATTATCCAACAGATTTGGATGTTTCTTGTTTCGAGAAAATCCGACTAATATTGGATGTTGTACAGCTGTTTAAAGTTCAAAACGCCATATTATGAACTACCGCGCCGCTGCAGCTTGTTTTATATTTAAATTCTAAATTAAATATTCAACCATCGTTTTAGAAATGAATCGCTACTATAATTTCAATGGAATCAATTGTAAATCATTTTAAATTGCCCGATCACATTATACTGCAAATTTTACATTTTTTCAATAATTTGGAATTAAAACATTATCATATAACTAATATAAATAGATATTCATAAAAAAATGGTTAAGTCCAATTATTTAAATTCAAATAAATATTTCGAATAAATAAAATAAATTCAAATAATTGGCCAGAAAATACGGGTCGTTACAACATAGGTTATAATAAACAGGTAGAGAAACTTATTAATGGGCCTTAGTTAATAGAACTAAGTTAATAAGTTAACAACGATAAGTTGTATTAACAATGTAAAATGGAATCATGATTAAATGAGAAAGGATTAGGAAAAATTATGAAATGAAATAAGTTATATTTGATTATAAATGGTAAGTGACATGTTAATTAGGAAATATGTGAATTGGATAAACTTAATGTAACGACCCGTATTCTACGTATCATAGGATCGTAGGATATTTATTTCTTTCACATACGAAGTTGTATGGTCATGTAACTTTGGGAGACGACTATTGGGGTCATTTCCCATGTTCATGATTTTTCCCGATTTTTAAATGACCATTTTACCCCTAGTTGGCACTGTTTTGGCCATAGCTTTTGACTGGAAAGGAATTTTGACCTGAAACCACTTCCATTGGCTCCGGATGATGGTTTCTCTTTCCGTAGAGTGGTCACATTAGCCAAACGGACTCACCGTTTGGGAGATATGGCTGAAACAAGTTTCTGATGGTGAAAACGGCTTAATTGGGCTTAACCGGGTGATTAACAGCTAGGCCCAAAGGGGAATTTCGGGATTAGGAGTTTAAAAGGGCTGTTAGGGTTTGGAGAATACCTTTTTCTCATTTTTCAGCCGTAACTATTCATTCCTCTTGATCTAGCCATGACCTCCACTCTCTAAATCTCTCTAAAACACCCAAGATCACTTCCTAATCAAGGATTAAGGCTTAGAGGCATCAAATCAAGGAGGATTAGCACAAGAACCGAGGTAGAGCTGCTGTTATATATTGGAATTCGTGCAAATCAGAGGTTCACTTCAGATCTGAAAGTTTTTGTGGCAAAGGTGAGTGATTTGCATAGTTTTTGCACTAATTACGGTAATTAAGAGTAATTAGTGAAGATTAGCGAATTTATACACTAATAAATTCTGGAAAAATGTTTAGAAATTCTTAAATAATATTTTATGCCTCTGTTAGAAATTTGGTTCGATTTGATTGAGTTTTGTTAACCCTATGATTAGATTTACTTAAACATGCTTAAGGGAAAATTTGGGGTTTTGACCATGTTTGATCCACTTTACATGCTATGATTTGTGTTATGGTGTTCGTGGTCGATACTATACGTTGCTATGACTGTATGAGATGTATTGTGATTGTTTAGAAGTGTTAGTTTGGTCAAAAACGCCGTCGAATGGCGAAAGACTGTCGCTGGAACGAAGTGCAGGAATTTACCCGGATCGGATCGCCCCCTCTATGAGCACGATCTGATGGAAGCTCACGCCACCATACGCCACGATCCGTTCCACTTCGAAGGCCACGAACCGATGCAGCGCCGTGTCCAAACTAAAGTACCTCGATCCGAATCGCTCCAGCTTGGTGGACCACGAACCGATCAGAAGGTGCGATCCGAGATGAGGCGCGACGATCCAGACGAGGTAGCATGACCCGAACCCAATGGGTTGCCAGCGCCACGAGCTGTTGAGGCGCGATCCGTATGGCGCGACACGATCCGATGGAGCTGGAGCACCACGAGCTAGCAGGAACTCGACCCGATCCGATTGGGGAGGCGCGCCACGAACCGAACCATCCAAGGGAGCACGATACGAGGAGAAGACTGAATGAAGACCGATCCGGAGGTGAAGACTATAACCCGAGATGCAAAGGTAGTCCAAATGGAAGTTAGAGCTCAGGATCCCGGAACCAGTTGGGAACCAATGAGTTCACTTCATGAGTTGGGCTTTGCTGCGGGACGAGTGCAAAGGAGTTGTCGATGTCTATGACTTTGGATCACTATGTATGGGAGGTATGTGGACGGATTCAGGGCCAAAGTGGCCTAGGTACGACTAAAGGGCTATAAACCAATGAAGTGGGGTCATTTGTAAAGATTTGGTCATGACTCCATGTGGTAAGCTGGGTAGTAGCAGTAGTTGTACAAGTTGAACTCCGTCACTACTTCAATGGGTCTAGTGATTGACAGTGGTGGACATCGTATACTTTACGCACCGAGTGAGAGACGTGAGGATGGTTGTTATGCTTGATTGTTTGACATACACACCCCACCCCCGTATTTCTACACCATATGCTGTTGGCATCCTAGAGTATTGTACGGTATGTAGTACTGACTCTTTGGTTGCAGGTCCAGGTTCAGGTATGGTTTAGTATAACTATTATTATTCTGTTTAGATGCTTATCGCTCATACCAGGCTTTATGTCTGACCCAGAGTTTTATGTCTCCTCTTATTACTTTGGGTGCTCTCACGAGCAGACTAGAGACATGTTAGCTGGTGATGCACAAGTAGCCGTACCGGAGACGAGCAGGAGGCTTCCACGTATGATATGTATATATATAGATATTCTCCCTGTGTTGCTGCGGTCACTACTTTGGGCATTAGTAGTGTACCTCTCTTTTACTTTGCTTTAGAGACAATTTTGAAAGTTGTAATAAGCTGTATTTTGTTTTTCCGCTACTCTGATGATGTTGGTTTTAGTTTTCAGCTTATGCACTGTCTCGCCTGTTTTATGTCAAGTATGTTGTTATTATACTTTATTCCATGCGCTGTGAGGCATTCTACAGGTTTTGCGTTAGTTCTTCACTTCTTTCCTTTCTTTGGCGACCGTTCCGTGCTAATCGGGCACGTGTACAGCGCACTTTTGGAGGAAATGCCGACTGGTGCGGGGCGGGCCGTCACACTTGGTATCAGAGCCAGGTTGCGTAGTTAACCTAGGGAAGTTATCATGGAGAGATAATATACGTATACGAGAGAGCGTATTTGTGATTACTTTGGTTTTTAAAAGCTATATATATATACTATTACTAGTATAAGGATGAAGTCGTACTGCACTAGCACCACTATGGAGTCGTTAATCGTTTCCTTTTTCAGATTGACGATGAGCCGATATGTTAGAGGTACCAGTAGAGGGGCCAATAATGGGAATGCTGCTGACATGAGGACGATGTTTACTGACCTCATGAGGGAGATGCTTAGAGATGTACAGAGGACAGCTCCCAATGGTGGAAATGGTGGTGGTCCAATAGTGCAGGCGCCAAGAGTCGACTTCGCCAAGCTGAATAAGGATTATACTAGCCTTGGTGGAGAGCCATTCCACGGAACGGAGTCGGCCACGAATGTTCAAGATTGGTTGGATAGTTGCGAACGTATCTTCGAGGATTTGGGTATCGAGGATGCGATGAAGAGAAAGCTAGCGTCCCGTCAGCTGCAAGGGCGGGCAATGAATTGGTGGAATGCTATAAAGGCAGCTACTCCCGAAGATCAGATTACTTGGGAGCAGTTTAAAGCTCGCTTTAGCGAGAAGTTCATCCCAGCTGCTCAGAAGTCAGTGCTGTTTAAGAAATTCTTGGAGCTCAAGCAAAATGGCAGAGCTGTCTCGGAGTACATTGCTGAATTCGACACTTTGTCGAAGTATGGGTTATCTCTTATTGATACTGCCGAGAAGAAGAATGAGAAATTCATAACGGGTTTGGATCAGTACTTAGGGGAAAGGCTTATTAACCACATCGATGAGACGTTTGAGTCGATTGTGGGGAAAGCATTAAGATCGGAAAGTCTCTATCCTAAGCCGAAGACTGAGGTTGCATCCGCAGAAGAGCCAAAGCCTCAAGCAAGTGGTGGAGGCAAGGGTGGTTCCCAGAATAAAAGAAAGCAGAGTCAGACTAAGGATGGCCAGAAGAAAAAGAATAAGCAAGATGTTGAGTGCTTCAGCTGTGGTAAGAAGGGCCATTATGCTAGTAATTGTCGGGCCAAGCCAGCGGATAGGAAGTGCTTCAACTGTGGCCAAATGGGACATCACAAGGACAAGTGTCCGCAACCCCCTAAAGAAAAGCAAATGGTGAAAGCATATGCTCTCAATGCTATTCCTTCTTCGTCGAATGCCCCAACGGCGGCGGAGAAGGGAAAGAATGTCGTCATTCAAGGTATGCTTTCTGTTTATGATGTTCCTGTTAGAGTTTTGTTTGATACCGGAGCTTCCAGTTCTTTCATATCTAGAGACCTGGTAGATAGGTTGGGATTGGAGCCCGAGATTGTCGATAGACCTTTAGTAGTGACGAACCCGATTGGTGGTTCGACTAGCCTTAGTATGATTTGTCGTAATATGGTCCTATCGAGTCATGGATGCATGTTTGTGATTGCTTTGTTTTAGGCTTTACTGGGTTTGGCATTATTTTGGGAGTAGATTGGCTCCAAAGATACGGGGTGGTGGTAGACTGTGAGGGATTTTTGGTGACAGCTAGAGCGGATGATGGGCGGAGGATAGTGTTTGGAGGTCTACCCAGTGAGGGGGTATTGGCTAGTTTTCTAAACTCCCTCGACATTCCGCATAGTGAGTTGTCGGGTTTGCCCGTGGTTGGCCAGTATCCGGATGTTTTCGAAGAAGTGACCGGACTTCCACCACACCGAGAGATTGAGTTCCGTATTGATTTGGTAAAAGATGCCAGACCTATAGTGATGTCACTTCGTCGTATGGCACCAAGGGAGCAGCGAGAGCTCGAGGTGCAAGTCAGCGATCTTTTGAAGAAGGGATTTATCAGAAGGAGTGTTTCTGAATGGGGAGCACCAGTTGTGTTTGCTACCAAGGCGGATGGTTCCCTTCGGTTGTGTGTAGACTACCGCGAGTTGAATAAAGTGACGAGGAAGAATAAGTATCCTCTACCGCGGATAGATGATTTGTTCGATCAGTTGAGTGGCGCGAGAATATTTTCTCAGTTGGATCTCGCGACAGGTTTTCATCAGCTTAGAGTGGAAGCTGAGAGTATAGCTAAAACGGCATTTCGAACGCCGTCTGGATTTTATGAATGGTTGGTCATGCCATTTGGGCTGACTAATGCCCCGGCATATTTTGTGGATCTTATGAATAGGGTATTCAGAGATCAGTTGAATAAGTCTGTCCTTGTGTTCGTTGATGATATTTTGGTCTATTCGAGGACAGAGGAAGAACACAAGGAACATTTAAGAGTAGCAATGGAGGTGTTGAGAAAACACCAATTGAAAGCAAAGTTTTCTAAGTGTCACTTCTGGAAGAGGGAAGTGAGGTTCTTGGGCCATGTTGTATCAGAGAATGGTATTGCCGTGGACCCGGCAAAGGTGGCTACGGTACAAGATTGGCCTACGCCCAAGAACGCAACAGATGTAAGAAGTTTCTTGGGATTAGCCGGATATTATCGTAAGTTTATCCAAGGTTTCTCCAAGATAGCAGCACCATTGACCCAGTTGACCAAGAAGAATCAAGCTTTTGTCTGGGATAAAAGGTGCGAGAATGCATTCAAAAGTCTAAAGGACAAGTTGACAAGCGCACCAGTGTTAGTCATCCCTAAGGGGGATGAAGAGATGACGGTATACACGGATGCTTGTGGTACCGGACTGGGTGTTGTATTGATGCAAGGCGGTAGGGTTGTGGCTTACGCAAGTCGGCAATTGAAACCGCACGAGAGAAGATACCCTACCCATGATTTAGAATTGGCAGTGATCGTGTTCGCATTAAAGATGTGGAGACACTATCTCTTGGGAGAAAGATTTGAGCTGTTTACAGATCATAAGTCGTTAAAGTATCTCTTCTCTCAGAAAGATCTGAATCTCCGTCAGCAGAGATGGTTAGAGTTCTTAGCTTCCTATGATTTTGACATCGCATATACACCGGGAAAGGGCAATGCGGTAGCTGATGCATTAAGTAGAAGACATGCCAGCTTAGGGGCTATGTTCCTCGAATGGAAGCAACTGGAGTATATCGCGGGGTTTGATTTCAGACCAAAGTGCGAATTGGATCCAGAAATGTTAGCAAGTTTGACGATCAGACCCACTTTAATTGAGCGGATCGGCTCTAGTCAGAGGGACGATCCTAACCTATTGGAAATCATCTCCAAGTTAAAGATGGATATCGATGAGGAGATGAACAAGTATGGGCTTGATCAAGATGGATGGCTTAGAAAGAATGGAAAGCTTGTTGTACCCAATGTCAATGGATTGAGGGATGAAGTGCTTAGAGAATGTCATCACTCAAAACTGACTATACATCCCGGTGGTAATAAGATGTATCGAGACATGAGACAGACTTACTACTGGGAAGGGATGAAAAGAGACGTTGGGAAGTTTATATCCAAATGCATGAATTGCCAGCTAGTTAAAGCCGAGCAAAAGAAGCCTAGTGGGTTGTTACAGCCCTTAGAAATTCCCGAATGGAAATGGGAGCAAGTATCGATGGATTTCATTGATGGTTTACCAAGGACTAGATCGGGACATGATAGCATATGGGTAATTGTGGATCGGTTGACTAAGAGTGCAAGATTCATACCAGTCAAATCGACCAGAACGGCAGCTAAGTTAGCAGAATTGTATATGAAGTGGGTAGTGAGATTTCATGGAGTACCTAAAAGCATTGTGAGCGACCGAGACCCGTTGTTCACTAGTGGGTTTTGGAAGAGCTTACAAGAGGCTCTAGGGTCAGAGTTACATCTCAGTACCGCATATCATCCTCAGACCGACGGTCAGACGGAGAGGGTGAACCGTATTTTGGGATCTCTTGAGAGCATGTATATTGGAGTTTGGTGGATCATGGGATGACCATTTGCATCTAGTAGAATTTGCATACAATAATAGCTACCAATCCAGTATCGGTATGGCTCCGTTTGAAGCTTTGTACGGAAGACCGTGTAACTCACCATCATGTTGGATAGAGACTGGCGAGAAGTTTATGCTTGGACCAGATGTGGTGAGGGAAACTTCAGATAAGATCAAGATCATTCAACAACGAATGAAGGCTTCCCAAGATAGGCAGAAGAGTTATGCTGATAAGAGGAGAAGAGACTTGAAATTCTCCGTTGGTGACTTGGTGTTCGTTAAGATCTCTCTGTTAAAGAGCGTGATTCGATTTGGCAGGAGAGGCAAGTTGGCACCAAGATTTGTTGGCCCATTCCCTGTTCTTGAATTAGGCGGGAATTTGGCATATAGAGTTGGCTTACCAGAGAAGATGGCGGGAGTTCACAATGTATTTCATGTTTCCCAACTAAGAAAGTTCGTTCACGACTCAGATGTGACTATTTCACCTGATCAGTTAGAGGACTTCGAAGTAGAACCCGAGGCGGTTGGGAACCGCAAGCCGGCCCGTATTGTCGAGCACGACATGAAGCAACTTCGAAGGAAGGCGGTGAAGCTAGTCAAGGTTCAGTGGGGCGAGGACGAGAATGATTGTACTTGGGAGACAGAGGAGAACATTAGGAAGACACACCCAGAACTCTTTGCCTGGTAAGATTTTGACTTCGATTTAGTTTTCCGCATGCTAGGATAGGCTTGTTTGCTTGTTTTGCATGTTTGATTGTTGTATGTGGTTGTTAGGCATGCGGGATCCTTTGTATGTTTTGTGTTAAGGAATTTCGGGGACGAAATTTCTTAAGGGGGGAAGAGTGTAACGACCCGTATTCTACGTATCATAGGATCGTAGGATATTTATTTCTTTCACATACGAAGTTGTATGGTCATGTAACTTTGGGAGACGACTATTGGGGTCATTTCCCATGTTCATGATTTTTCCCGATTTTTAAATGACCATTTTACCCCTAGTTGGCACTGTTTTGGCCATAACTTTTGACTGGAAAGGAATTTTGACCTGAAACCACTTCCATTGGCTCCGGATGATGGTTTCTCTTTCCGTAGAGTGGTCACATTAGCCAAACGGACTCACCGTTTGGGAGATATGGCTGAAACAAGTTTCTGATGGTGAAAACAGCTTAATTGGGCTTAACCGGGTGATTAATAGCTAGGCCCAAAGGGGAATTTCGGGCTTAGGAGTTTAAAAGGGCTGTTAGGATTTGGAGAATACCTTTTTCTCATTTTTCAGCCGTCACTATTCATTCCTCTTGATCTAGCCATGGCCTCCACTCTCTAAATCTCTCTAAAACACCCAAGATCACTTCCTAATCAAGGATTAAGGCTTAGAGGCATCAAATCAAGGAGGATTAGCACAAGAACCGAGGTAGAGCTGCTGTTATATATTGGAATTCGTGCAAATCAGAGGTTCACTTCAGATCTGAAAGTTTTTGTGGCAAAGGTGAGTGATTTGCATAGTTTTTGCACTAATTACGGTAATTAAGAGTAATTAGTGAAGATTAGCGAATTTATACACTAATAAATTCTGGAAAAATGTTTAGAAATTCTTAAATAATATTTTATGCCTCTGTTAGAAATTTGGTTCGATTTGATTGAGTTTTGTTAACCCTATGATTAGATTTACTTAAACATGCTTAAGGGAAAATTTGGGGTTTTGACCATGTTTGATCCACTTTACATGCTATGATTTGTGTTATGGTGTTCGTGGTCGATACTATACGTTGCTATGACTGTATGAGATGTTTTGTGATTGTTTAGAAGTGTTAGTTTGGTCAAAAACGCCGTCGAATGGCGAAAGACTGTCGCTGGAACGAAGTGCAGGAATTTACCCGGATCGGATCGCCCCCTCTATGAGCACGATCTGATGGAAGCTCACGCCACCATGCGCCACGATCCGTTCCACTTCGAAGGCCACAAACCGATGCAGCGCCGTGTCCAAACTAAAGTACCTCGATCCGAATCGCTCCAGCTTGGTGGACCACGAACCGATCAGAAGGTGCGATCCGAGATGAGGCGCGACGATCCAGACGAGGTAGCACGACCCGAACCCAATGGGTTGCCAGCGCCACGAGATGTTGAGGCGCGATCTGTATGGCGCGACACGATCCGATGGAGCTGGAGCACCACGAGCTAGCAGGAACTCGACCCGATCCGATTGGGGAGGCGCGCCACGAACCGAACCATCCAAGGGAGCACGATACGAGGAGAAGACTGAATGAAGACCGATCCGGAGGTGAAGACTATAACCCGAGATGCAAAGGTAGTCCAAATGGAAGTTAGAGCTCAGGATCCCGGAACTAGTTGGGAACCAATGAGTTCACTTCATGAGTTGGGCTTTGCTGCGGGACGAGTGCAAAGGAGTTGTCGATGTCTATGACTTTGGATCACCATGTATGGGAGGTATGTGGACGGATTCAGGGCCAAAGTGGCCTAGGTACGACTAAAGGGCTATAAACCAATGAAGTGGGGTCATTTGTAAAGATTTGGTCATGACTCCATGTGGTAAGCTGGGTAGTAGCAGTAGTTGTACAAGTTGAACTCCGTCACTACTTCAATGGGTCTAGTGATTGACAGTGGTGGACATCGTATACTTTACGCACCGAGTGAGAGACGTGAGGATGGTTGTTATGCTTGATTGTTTGACATACACACCCCCACCCCCGTATTTCTACACCATATGCTGTTGGCATCCTAGAGTATTGTACGGTATGTAGTACTGACTCTTTGGTTGCAGGTCCAGGTTTAGGTATGGTTTAGTATACCTGTTATTATTCTGTTTAGATGCTTATCGCTCATACCAGGCTTTATGTCAGACCAGAGTTTTATGTCTCCTCTTATTACTTTGGGTGCTCTCACGAGCAGACTAGAGACAGGTTAGCTGGTGATGCACAAGTAGCCGTACCGGAGACGAGCAGGAGGCTTCCACGTATGATATGTATATATATATATATTCTCCATGTGTTGCTGCGGTCACTACTTTGGGCATTAGTAGTGTACCGCTCTTTTACTTTGCTTTAGATACAATTTTGAAAGTTGTAATAAGCTGTATTTTGTTTTTCCGCTACTCTGATGATGTTGGTTTTAGTTTTCAGCTTATGCACTGTCTCGCCTGTTTTATGTCAAGTATGTTGTTATTATACTTTATTCCATGCGCTGTGAGGCATTCTACAGGTTTTGTGTTAGTTCTTCACTTCTTTCCTTTCTTTGGCGACCGTTCCGTGCTAATCGGGCACGTGTACAGCGCACTTTCGGAGGAAATGCCGACTGGTGCGGGGCGGGCCGTCACACTTAATTACATATTATGTAAAACATGTTATTGTAATGATGAAATCAAACAAGAATATAAAAGAGATTGTGGATTACAGACCTTGGGCCACAATATAGAGAATAACATGTTGTGGGCTTATTAATAAACTTAAATGGGTTAAGTTGTATGACCAAAATTAATAAGCAAGAGAAACTTGGTAATTTGAATAAAAATTCAATATGAATTGGAATAACCAAGTTAACTGGAGACCTGATGAGATGAGACAAGCGCATAAAAGAATGTTTATACATAGGGTCTAACAACATGCTAAAGTAAGGCGCTTAGACCAATCTGTACGGTTGAGGGTGAATAATCCAACATAGTAGATCATCGAGATGTTATAAGGAACGAGGGGAGCGCACATTCATCTGATTGTTCTGACGGCTCCAAAGGACTGGAAGGGGAAGCATGCGGCTTCCTGAGGTATGTAAGGTGCTCCTAGTAGTCCTCTGTTCAGTGACATATGTCTTAGGTTGTGCTCGCAGAGGTTGGGTCTGTGCGTAACTACTAGGTGTGTGGGCCTTGACTGCAGATGTAGCTATGCAGTCAGAATGTTGTGACGCGATGACACTAGGGTGGTTCGACGGTTGCCTCACGAGGAAGAAGAGGATAATGACCAACAAGGATAGCAGATCGTCGGACACCAGTCATCAACAACCAATGGGATGCGGAAAGACTAGAGCTAAACCCAAGATACCATTTCACCCTTTACTATCGGGGTAAGGGGTTGAGGGGAGACACCACATGGATGTTTAGATTGTTTGCGTAAGGAGAGTCGCTTACCCTTGTAGTCTTTACTAGTTGAGGGAGGGGCCAAGGTGGGGCCATAGCCACCACGAAAACAAACCTTAGGTATATCTGTATATAGAGACTCTTTAAAGACGGGCTTGTACAGATATATAAAACCTCCCGACCGAGTTCCGTGTTTCTTGTATCGCGCTGCCATGGAACTCGGTGCACATTAGAGGACGTGCGATTGAGGCATTGAGCTATAATTAACAGTATGTACGAGGGACAGTCTAGACACATGCATATCTGCTCTGGGTGGTGTATCGTAGACTTGAGGGCATTACTCCGGTATGAGAACTGATTCAATCAAGGGTGGCAGTCCATACGCTTACGTAGCGTAGTGATGGCAGATATATGATGTTCGTAACATTGTTATATAGAGATCCGTACGTCACTCCGGCGTAGGATGAGGGACTGCAGGCAACATTTCGGTGGCATTACGGTGGAGACCATGCGAGTGGGGTACCATGGGGTGTACCTCGATATTGGCGGTAGCTACATATATATATATATATTGTATTAGGTTAATCCACTAGGAAGTAAATGGGTACGACGTGTGTGTAAGCCTTGAGTGCTGTTAGCCCAAGTAACCTAATAAATAAGAAAATATGATTGAACAATATATGTAGGATTATCCAAAGTGTATAGTTTGAATCCAGTCACCATAACTTGTGTTCTGACCCCCTCTTCATAACATACTCGCAGGTTAGATTTGTGGCAGAAACATGAGACATTGTAGCTTTGGACACTGGTTAGGCAGTATTATTAATACGGTAAGGCTATACCTTGATTTATATTATATTTTATCCATTCCGCTGGGAGATATTTTATGAGCTCTGACATATTTTATGTCTCTGTCTTTTCTGTAGGATACCAGAGAAAACCAATCCGAGTTTCGATAATTTGAAATTTTGAAAAAAAAATCGGTCTGTCGGAATTGGGGTTATCACATTGGGTACGACCCACTTAGCCATGCTGCCTGCCCGACTTCTATCATTTCCTAGTTGATGAGGATTCAAGTCATAACGTATCTTTTAACAGATCACTCCTTAATTTACTTTGAATGCCACATCGTCATACCCGTCAAACCACAAATTGATTTCCCCGAAAATACCAAGGGTATTAGCTAAGAGAAATGAATTCCTCCTCTATCAGCGTAAATAGGTTTCAAACGATCAACTTACTTGATCTACCAGATACACTCTGTCAAACATTCATCCTTTCAAGTTGTCCTGGGACTGGACAACCCTAAGGAATTATTCTGTAAATCCATCTTAGGCAATTTCTACCTAGGATCGCCAAAATAACCCTTGTATAAACTTCGTCTTCAATTGTCTTCGATTTATTTGATTCGAAATGATAATGCCCATACGGAGTGGTTTTCATATAATACATCTAATCCCGGACTCTTCGTATTGACAACGGAAATGGTCAAAAACTTTGATATATAGTCGGTGATTTAACAATCAAAGAAGAACATGTGTACAAACAACGGTTGTACTTCCAAATGGAAACCTTACCGATCAATCATTAATCAACGCTGACCCCTTTTAATAGATTTATAAATAATCTTTGCATTTCCCAATTCCCCTTCAATATCTTTACCCAAATATTTCTCTAACTCGTTTGGCTTCTCCCTATCCTTGAAAAACATTTCCATTTATTTTAAACTATTTAAATTCTATATTTCAGAAAATAATTCTTCTTGATATTGGAAAACATTTCTATGCCATTTGTGCATCATTATCCTTCCATGTCCACCAGTCCCTAACCATAAATTTAGTAAGAGAACAATTTCCCAAGTATCAACCCCGAAGGCCGAAACCTACATCAGATCGATACATAGAAAACCATTTAACATAACAAATCTCCAGTCAGTTTCTGTTGTTCTTAACCCCATTTCTATATTTATTTTTTTCAAAACTGTTTGCACAACTCTCTATTCAGTTTATGAATTCACTTCTTTATGGAAATCTTTGATTATAACGATAACGTTATAATCTCTGCTTTTGAAATATTTAATTTCAAAATATAACTTTTATTCAAGTAAATAAACAAATAATTAATTTATTGATAAATAAATAAATCTTGATTATAACCGGAAAGTAAATGGTACTTTCCTAAATTCGATAGAATCGAATTCCAACGTATAACTCACTTCCGAATAATCCCTATTCAATTATCGTTCAGAACGTCTGAATAAATTACCATCTCAGGTCAACTCCATTCTTAAATTCATTTTTGAATTAACATCTTTTAAACATTTATCAATCCCCTTCTATAACCATATTAAATCTTCAAACCGTTTCCTTTTGAATCATTATTCACTTTGAAATGTGCACATTATTTCTTTACAGAAATCTGGACTCATTTTATTAAATTAAATCTTGATTTAATTATGAAATACCATTACGGTTTTGTAATTCCATTTATCTAGTTCTTTTATAAATTTATATTCATATTTCATTTCATAAACTCATTTTATAAGTTATAGCCATTCCATAAACTCATTTTATAAGTTATAATCAGGACAAGACCCGTGCTTCGCACACAGCTGTTGTTGGCGGCTACCCACTTTAAGTTATAATTTAATTCTCGATTTCCTATTTGCTAACAAATCCAAATATTAATTATCTCATCCCTGAATTTAATTTTATATATTTATAAAATAAATTATTCTAATAACATCCGACATCATCGCATTATAATTATAAATCCTTATCGATTTATTTCAATTCTATTCATATTTCGAACATCGAAATAAGTTCATCGTTTTCCCTTCTAACCGATTTCCCTTTTTCGTTTTATATAAATTCATTTATTAAATTTATATTTCCAAAATATTTAATAAAAATAATTTCGCTTCATTTATAAATATCGTTTATAAATCAAATTACATGTTATATATAATCAAAACAAGTTATTATATTCTAACCAATCAAAATTCCATTTCTATGTAAAAATAGAAATTCCCTTTTTAAAACCCCAATTTCTTTTCAAATATATTCGAATATATTTTAAGGTATTTTAATACCAAATAATTCAGGTCAATGTTGCTCAAACATCCCAACCACACAAATAATCAACCATAGATTATTTGTCACATCATATTATGCAATACATGAAAAATAAAAATATAATTGTTGAGGAATCCAGTCGGATCCCTCCAACCTGTTTCCCTGCATCCACAGATGTTAATCAACATTTATTTCATATCTATATAAAATAAATAATAAATAGAATCCATATTTAACTAACGACTTGTATAAATAACTATACGTATTATTTTAACCAATTCATCCAAACAACCATCATACACAACATTAAATCATTTTTATCAATATTAAACAATGTTTATAAAATTATAAAACTGTATAGAGTTAGTGAGATTACGCACTTTGGTCGTTAACCATTAAATAACCATTTACGTTCGATAGATCTGGTCAGGCGTTTTATTCTGACTAAAATTGTAATGACCTCCAAATCGTTCCAAACCAATTCTGTTGTGATGCTTGCGACTATAAAATTCGAATGGATCAGACTGCTCGTGATCTTGATAATGTACGGATGAGATATCACGTTATCAAGTTTGTATACACTCGTTTATTAAATAAAACTTCAATTTAAATAGTTATTGGACCTTACCCGCATATCCAGCGCACCCGCGTTTTGAACAGTACGTGCTTCTGCTAATGAAAACATCCGTTTACAGAACGTTTGAACCACATTTACAGATCTTCATGCAATCGCTCCTTCCCCACATCATTTCCTTTCTTTCATGTCTTTCATATTTTATTTTATTTTTTGGCTTTTATTCTTTTTTTTCTTTTTCTAAAGACCGGCCCACAACCTAATTTCCTGAAGCCCGCCACCTATTTCCTATTTACCCGTTTACTTCCCCATGGTCCAGAACGATGGCCATGCTACAAAAATTATACTAATATACTAGTACATATTCCTTCTTCTTCCTATTTTATAACTCACCAACTCCTATACGTTCCTCCGCCATTTCCTATTACTGCACAAACATTTTTCACCATACCCTTAACCATAAACTCGAACCCCTTCCTTCCAAGACCCACCTGCGCACGCTGGAAAGGATATGCCACGTGCAACCATAAAATCCCCATGTAAATCATCATACCCATTCATGTGTACAGCTCTCCTTCCTTGTAAATAAAAAGACCCTATTCCATTCATGCTTCGAACAACCAACCAACTCTTCCCGTGCCGTTAGTACTTCCCCATAATACTTCATAGTCACCGCGAGCCCCATTTCAGCTGTAACTGCCGCCATGCTTTCCAGTCGTTCGTGTACTTCACCCAGCCATACTTCACTCCCTTATTTCTCAATAAAAACCAACATCGGCTCACCATTAATCCTCAATGCTTCTCAACAAAACCGACCACCTTCCAGTTTGCGTTGAAAAAGAACTGACACTGTGCTACAACATAATCCTTCCCAATACTTGCGCACCCTTCTCCTCCTGTACATCACTCTTGTACCACAGCTTCATGTCCTTCCCTTCCAACCTCATCCGCTCTAGGAAAAAATAAAACACGCGCATCCACTTTACTTCACCGCGACTTCTACCCTTCATACTAACTCGCATACTCCAGTTTAAGTGCACCATGCAGCCAACTTCCTCCTTACAACGTCACACGCAACTGCATGCGTGAAAGCCGCATGCAATCCATCCCTCCCCTTAAACCATTTTCCTTCAACACCAAAATGCCTGCTTCACTTGAAAACGCACACGTCCAACTCCATGAATGGTACGTCATTTCCATACCACTAGCTCCACTTGAAATCCGTCAACCAACCCTTGCTTCCATTGTTCGTTTCGAGCATTGGAAAAAGAAAGGAAAAAGTGTCAAACTCCATATATATAGATCTCGCAATTTTTAGTAAAGATTTTAATTTGCTTTTGATTTTTCTTAGCTTCGATTTCCATGGAAAACCTTCTGATGGATTATCTGAAAAGAAGAAAAGCAAATAGGAGGCAACAACGTTTTTACATTTGTTGAAACTTAATCATTAAGTCATAGGTGATAGATAGGCAAGTGCATGGAGGATGGGAAAATACGTATCGGGTAGCCTTGCCATGAGTTTTTCCCACTTCTAATCTGCGCATGTACGTGTATAGGGGTAGCAAGCCTTAACCATGAAGCAATTCGTTTTTATTATATTTTATAAAGAGTACAGTGGATATGTTGAGCTATAGGTGAAAATTCTTCATTGCCAAGTACACTTAATAGCTAAGACAAGAGGACACGCATCATTTCATGAAGAGGAGACGCGAGGTGAATACTGTAAAATGAAAGTGCACCGTAGATAACATGTATATTTTTAATTATAAAATTTGTATACCTCGCCATATCAAATTCTATTCACGTCTGAGCTATTAAAGACAAAAATAAAAATACCATTGTGACAGGAAATGTGTCACGATTCCAAAAATATAATAATATGGACAAGTTAACTTATATTGTGATACACCAAAATGCTGATACAGGGTGCAAAATACTTCAAATAAAAGTAGCTTATTTTCAAAAATAAAAATTACAGAAAAATTCAAAAAAATTAATTATAACTACGTCTCAAATATCTTGTCCAAATTCGAAATCAATATTTAATAAAAATTAAATATATCGTTATGGTTCATAAACGATTCCACAGCGATTATTTGAAAATTCTGATTTGGACATAACTCATAATCTACGAAAAGAAATCTTGATTTTTCACTTCCATTAAAAAAGTATAGTTCAACAAATTCCAACGTTTCTTGTTTCAAGGAAATCCGACTTATAATGAGTCCAGGATACTCAGTTGAAGTTCAAATCGTAATATTACGAACTACCGCGCCATTATGGGCTCGATTATAATTTATATTATAATTAATATGTTCAACTATCATTTAAATAATATATTTGTTATTAATATTTAGTTCTAAACCGAATTAAATCTTTTATATTATCCAATTCACCCACTATTGCGTATTCAACTATTTTTGACTGTTTTGGAAATAAATATATCATTCCATTATTTATATAAAAAAAATATAAATCAGAGTTATATAATTTAAGCTAAATTAAATTTCCATAACATTATATTAATAATTAAATAAATGAATTATTAAATCGTTAAAAATACGGGTCGTTACATTCTTCCCCCCTTAAAAGAATTTCATTCTCGAAATTCCTAAGGTAGAAAAATGCTTGTAAACTCTATTAACCCAGTAAAAATTATTTATTTACTTCCTAACTTCAGTTTAAACTGAACCAATTTATTTCAATTAAATTATTAATTTAATTCTACTAACGACAATTTTAAAAAAATTCCTAACACCTTAAATTTTCGCAAAATTTCGCCAGCGTCTCCTTTGCATGGGTCAATTGGTATAACCACAACTCGCCTCTTCAGGTCCTTTCCAATCCAAATGAAAATTAAATAGCCAAACGACTTTCCGACTAGGCTCATAAAAATCTCATATCCAATTAAAATATAAACTTGTACCTATTGTCGGGCATTTGAATCTATCTCTTCCATTCACTATCTACTTTGCATATACCTATGCATTACAAATATTGATCTTCCATCAATTCAATCTCAAATCCATTTATTCTCTTCCACCCAAGCCAAACTCTATTTCGGACTCCAGTTCCAACCTTGATTCCAATTTATTACTCAACAAATCTAATTTCATTCCAGATTATCTCTAATCCAATTTTATTTAACTTAGTTTAAATAAAGTTCCAATCTATTTATTCACCTTTTACCATTCCAATTTATTTACTTCACCAGTTGAATTTAAATTTCAAAATTTAAATTCCTGGGGTTTTATTTCAAATCAGTTCAAAATCATATATATTTACATATAATAGTAGAAATTCAAAACATTTGAATTTTCTAACAACTTGTTCCTCAAAACAATTCAAAAACAAAACCTTTGGTAGTAATCCATCACTTATAAACTCGAAAATGACACCGATGATGTCCGGATCATCATCGGAATGATTTTCCAGCGATCGAAGTGAGTTCAATACTATATCAATTTCAAAACTTATTTTCAACCACTTCCGTTTTCAAATCATTCCAAAATATTATTTAAAACGGTTGGAAAACATTTCCAAATTTACCCAGGATCTTAAAATTTCCTTATTCAATTCAAAATTAAATTTCAAACACCTTTTCAACTTTCCAGAGTTTTAAATTCCAAATCTGTTTTAAATTCCGATTTAACTCTTCTGAATTTATATGTAACACTTATACGAATTCTGATGGGTTATTTATAACAAATTCAATTATAATCTTATTCGATTATAATTACAACCAACATTTCCACTATATATTATAATAATTTCAATATAAATATTTTTTTTTATCGAGATATCCTTGGGTAAAATTATTTCATTTACCCTCCTCTCAAAAACACACTGTGTTGGTTTATCATATTCAAGCGTTTAGAAACCCCTATCGATTTCGGGGTGCCCCACCATCGACCAGAACTCATAAGCCACTCAACCAATAAAACTCCACAATATAAAACCATTTTTATAAAATCTACAAATACGCACTCTCGATATACACTCAACTCAATCTAGGGTATTACTAACCTAATCTTTACTGAGTTATGCCATAGAGCCAAGGTAATCACTTAACCTTCAGCTCTGATACCACTGTAATGAACGGGGATTTTCGACCCTGAAAATCTATATAAAACACCATATCGACTATTCAAGTATCGGAAATACCAGATCATTAATAGAAAGAATTTAGAGGGTGAGAAATAAAAAGAAATAAAATCAGAATAAAAGAATAAGAAGATCACCATAGAACATAATCAGAGTAACATGAATCTCACAGCGGAACGGATAAAATATAATATATAACAACTTTGGAAATACAAACTGGTAACTGTACATACATACCATTATCATATAATATCACAGCGGAAGTAAACTCTATATATATCTAACTCTGAAGCCTCATGCTTCGAGCTCCTCCACGTATCTGAACCCGACTACTTGACTGCCCGTACAAATTTGGGCACCCAAGAGTTTAGGGAAAACAAAACAAATATAAACTCTGGGTCAGTCATGTGACAGGCGTGAGTAACTCCAAACACTCGGTTTAACTTTTCCAAATCCTTTTTAAAAGCAATGATAATCATAAGACCGATCCACACATAAATACAGATCGTTTTTACTTACTATAATCCAAAACATTCTTTTCAAATTCTATACTTTTCTGATATTATAATAATGCCTAAATCAAGTAAATAATAATCTAGCATAACTCTTTCATCTCACGTTCTACGTAT
Source organism: Allium sativum (assembly GCA_030737875.1). NCBI lineage: Eukaryota > Viridiplantae > Streptophyta > Magnoliopsida > Asparagales > Amaryllidaceae > Allium > Allium sativum. Next base: position 66,956,457 of record CM060913.1, read on the forward strand.
ATAATATACAATAAAAAACCGTAGGCTTATATTGGGTAATCGATTTACAACTATGATAAGGTATGGAACCACCTTCTGATAAGTGTACTATAGAGGCGATACACTGGAGTTCAACAAGAACATCTTGTAACTCGGCCACACATGACTGGCCATTCATTTCGCTTGAATGTTCCGAATATACTGTCACCTTACGGTTGGTATACCAACATAACCATTCTCGGGAGATACAGAAATGAAAGAAGTAACAAATATGAATATTATTTAGATGGTGACAATATACCCTAGTTGGGTGCGACCCACTTAGCTATGCTGCCTGTCCGATTTCTGTCATTTCCCAGTTGATGAGGCTTGAGGTCATAACGTATCTTTTAATAGACCATTCCTTAATTTACTTTGAATGCCACATCATCATACCCGTCAAATCACAAATTGATTTCCCAAAAAATACCATGGGCATAAGCTAAGAGAAACAAATTCCTCCGCCACCAACGTAAATACGTTTGAAACGATCAACTTACTCGATCTACCAGATATACTCTATCAGGCATTCGTCCATTCAATTAGTCCTAGGACTGGACAACCCTAAGGAATTATACTGTAAATCCATCTTAGGTAATTTCTACCTAGGATCGCCAGAATAACCCTTGTATAAACTTCGTCTTCAATTTTCTTCGATCTATTTTATTTGAAACGATAATGCCCAGACGAGGTGGTTTTCAGATAATAAATCTAATCTTGGTCTCTCCGTATTGACTACGAAAACAGTCTAAAACATTGATAGTCGGTGATTTAACTATCAAAGAAGAACATGTGTACAAACAAGGGTCGTATTCCAAACGGAAATCTTACCGATCAATCATCAATAAACGCTGACCCCTTTTAATAGATTTATAAATAATCATTTCATTTCCCAATTCCCCTTCAATATCTTTACCCAAATATTTCTCTAACTCGTTTGGCTTCTCCCGATCCTTGGAAAACATTTCCATTTATTTTAAACTATTTAATTTCTATATCTCAGAAAATAATTCTTATCGATATCGAAAACATTTCCATCTCATTCGTGCATCACTATCCTTCCATGTCCACCAGTCCCTAACCATAAATCTAGTAAGAGAACAATTTCCCAAGTATCAACCCCAAAGGCCGAGACCAACATCAGATCAATACTTAGAAAACTATTCAACATAACAAATCTCAAATCAGTTTCTAATGTTCTTAACGCTATCTCTATATTCTTATTTTCAAAACTGTTTACACAAGTCTCTATTCAGTTTATGAATTCATTTCTTTATGGATATTTTTGATTATAACGATACCGTTATAATCTCTGCTTTTGAAATATTTAATTTCAAAATTTAACTTTTATTTAAGAAAATAAAAAATAATTAATTTATTTGATAAATAAATAAATCTTGATTATAACCAAAAAGTAAATGGTACTTTCCTGAATTCGATAGAATCGAATTCCAACGTATAACTCACTTCCGAATAATCCCTATTCAATTATCGTTCATAACGTCTGAATAAATTACCATCTCAAGTCAACTCCATTCCTAAATTCATTTTTGAATTATCACCTTTAAAACATTTATCAATCTCCTTCTATAACCATTCTAAATCATCCAACCGTTTTCTTTTAAATCATTATTCACTTTGAAATGTGCACATTATTTCTTTACAGAAATCTGGACTCATTTTATTAAATCAAATCTTGATTTAAGTATTAAATACCATTACAGTTTTGTAATTCCATTTATCTATTTCTTTTATAAATTTATATTCATATTTCATTCCATAAACTCATTTTATAAGTTATAACCAGGATAAGACCCGTGCTTCGCACACGGCGGTTGGTGGTGGCTAATGAATTTAAGTTATAATTTAAATCTCAATTTCGTATTTGCTAACAAATCCAAATATTAATTATCTCATCTAATCCTGAATTTAATTTTATATATTTATAAAATAAATTATTCTAATAACATTCGACATCATCGAATTATAATTATAAATCCTTATCGATTTATCTCAAATCTATTCATATTTCGAACATCGAAATAAGTTCAACGTTTTTCCTTCTAACCGATTTCTTCTTTTCTTTTATATAAATTCATTTCTTAAATTTGTATTTCCAAACTGTTTAATAAAAATAATTTCACTTTATTTATAAATAACGTTTATAAATCAAATTACATGTTATATATAATCAAAACATGTTATTATATTCTAACCAATCAAAATTCCATTTTTATCTAAAAATAGAAATTCCCTTTTTGAAACCCCAATTTCTTTTCCAATATATTCGAAAATATTTTACGGTATTTTAATACCAATTAATTCGGGTCAATGTTGCTCAAACATCCCAACCACACGAATAATCAACCACAGATTATTTGTCACATCACATAATGCAATACATGAAAAATAAAAATATAATTGTTGAGGGATACAGTCAGATCCCTCTAACCAATTTCCCTTCATCCACAAATGTTAATCAACATTTATTTCATATCGATATGAAATAAATAATAAATAGAATCCATATTTAACTAACGATTTGTATAAATAACTATACATATTATTTTAACCAATTCATCCAAACAACCATCATACACAACATTCAATCATTTTTATCAATATTAAACAACGTTTATAAAATTATAAAACTGGACAGAGTTAGTGAGATTACTCACTTTGGTCGTTAACCGTTAAATAACGATTTACGTTCGATAGATCTGGTCAGACATTTTATTCTACCTAAAACTGTAACGACCTCCAAATCATTCCAAACCAATTTTATTGTGGTGACTACGACTGTACGATTCCAATGGATCAGACTGATTGTGATTCTGATAATGTATGGACGAGATATCACATTATCAAGTTTGTATACACTCGTTTATTAAATAAAAATTCAATTTAAATATTTATTGGACCTTACCGTCATATCCGGCCCACCCACGTTTTGAACAGTGTGTGCTTCCCCTAATGAAAACATCCGTCTACAGAACGTTCGAACCACATTTGCATATCTTCATGCAATCGCTCCTTCTCTACGTCATTTCCTTTCTTTCATGTCTTTCATATTTTATTTTATTTTTGGGCTTTTATTCTTTTTTTTTTCTTTTTCTAAAGACCGACCCGCAGCCCAATTTCCTGAAGCCCGCAACCTATTACCTATTTACCCTTTTACTTGCCCATAGTCCAAAACGATGGCTATGCTTCAATAAATATACTAATATACTACTGCATATTCCTTCTTCTTCCATTTTTATAACTCACCTACTCACATACGTTCCTCCGCCATTTCCTATTACTGCACAAACATTTTTCACCGTCCCCTTAACCATAAACTCGAACCCCTTCCTTCCAAGACACACCTGCGCACACTGGAAAGGATTTGCCTCACGCAACCACAAAATCCCCATGCAAACCATCATACCCATTCATGTGTACAGCTCTCCTTCCTCGTAAATAAAAAGATACTATTCCAATAATACTTCGAACAACCAACCAATTCTTCCTATGCCGTTAGTACTTCCCCATAACACTTCATAGTCACTGCGAGCCCCACGTCAGCTATAACCGTCGCCATGCTTTCCTGTCATTCATGTACTTCACCAAGCCATACTTCGCTCCCTTATTTCTCAACAAAAATCAACACCGGCCTCACCATTAATCCTCAACGCTTCTCAACAAAATCCACCACCTTCCAGTTTGCGTTGAAAAAGAACCGACGCTGTGCTACAGCATAATCCATCCCAATACTTGCGCACCCCTCTCCTCCTGTACATCACACCTGCACCGCTGCTTCACGTCCTTCCCTTCAACCTCATCCACTACAGGAAAAAATAAAACACGCGCATCCACTTTACTTCACCGCCCCTTCTACCCTTCATACTAACTCGCATACTCTAGTTTAAGTGCACCATGCAACCAACTTCCTCCTTACAATGTCACATGCAACTGCATGCGTGAAAGCCACATGAAATCCATCCCTCCCCTTAAACCATTTTCCTTCAACACCAAAATGCCCTCTTCACTTGAAAACGCACACGTCCAACTCCAAGAATGGTACGTCATTTCCATACCACCAGCTCCGCTTGAAATCCGTCAGCCAACCCTTGCTTCCACTGTTCGTTTCGAGCATCAGAAAAAGAAAAGAAAAAGTGTCGAACTCCATATATATAGATCTCGCAATTTTTAGTGAAGATTTTAATTTGCTTTTGATTTTTCTTAGCTTCGATTTCCATGGAAAACCTTCCGATGGATTGTCTGAAAAGAAGAAAAGCAAATAGGAGGCAACAAAGTATTTATATTTGTTGAAACTTAAGCATTAATTCATAGGTGATAGATAGGCAAGTACGGGAAGGATGGGAAAGTACGTATAGGGTAGCCCTGCCATGAGCTTTTCCCAGTTCTAATCTGCACATGTACGTGTATAGGGGTAGAAAGCCTTAACCATGAAGCAATTAGTTTTTATTATATTTTATAAAGAGTACAGTGGATATGTTGAGTTATAGGTGAAAATTCTTCATAGCCAAGTATACTTAATAGCTAAGACAAAAGGACACACATCATTTCATGAAGAGGAGATGTGAGGTGAATACTTTGAAATGAAAGTGCACTATATATAATGTGTATATTTTCAATTATAAAATTTATATACCTCGCTATATCAAATTGTGTTCACGTCCGAGCTGCTAATGACAAAGATAAAAATACCGTTGTGATAGGAAATGTGTCACGATTCCAAAAATATAACAATATGGACAAGTTAACTTATATTGTGATACCCCAAAATGCTGATATAGGGTGCAAGATACTTCAAATAAAAGGTAGCTTATTTTGAAAAATAAAAATTACAGAAAAATTCTAAAATTTTAATTATAACTACATCTCAAATATCTTGTCCAAATTCGAAATCAATATTTAATTAAAATTAGATATATCGTTATGGTTTATAAACGATTCCACATCGACTATTTGAAATTTTTATTTGGACATAACTCATAATCTACAAGATGAAATCACGATTTTTCACTTCCATTAGAAAAATGTAGTTCAACAGATTCCAACATTTATTGTTTCGAGGAAATCTGACTTATAAGAGGCCCGTATGCTCAGTTGATGTTCAAATCGCAATATTACGAACTGTCGCGCCGTTGTGGGCTCGATTATAATTTGTATTGTAATTAATATGTTCAACAATCGTTTAAATAATGTATTCGTTATTAATATTCAGTTCTAAACTAAATTAAATCTTTTATATTATCCAATTCACCCACTATTGCCAATTCAACTATTTCTGACTATTTTGGAAACAAATATATCATTCCATTATTCATATAAGTAAATGTAAATTAGAATTATTTAATTTAAGCTAAATTAAATTACCGTATCATTATATTAATAATTAAATAAATGAATTATTGAATCATTAAAAATACGGGTCGTTACAGAATAGACTTCTTAACGGTAGAGATAAACTTCGTCTCAAACTTGACTTGGAATTGCTCCCATGAAATCTCATCTTTTGAAGCCTATAAAGTGACAGAGTTCCACCAATCCATAGCTCTGCCTTGAAGCTGTCTCGATGCAAGCTTCCTCTTAGTCACAACATCAACTCCCAAGTCTCTAAAGATCCGAATGTAAGTATCAAGCCACCATTGAATGTCTTCAATCGGTTTTGTCCGCATAAACTGCTTCCTCCTAGAGTAGTGAAATCTTTGCATAACTTTGCGAAGTCCACGACCCTAGTTACTAGCACTTGAACTCCTACATCTATCGCGTTTATCTCTTGAGTAGGTACCTTCCTAATGATCGCTTCCATCATGACCTCGAACATAGCTGGGTAGTCTGGCATACTGCCGTTACCTCCCTACAAGAAAAGTCTCCTCCCTAGCAGCGTGTCTTGATATTCGACGACTCATTCTAAATCAGTAATATAGAATGATTAGTCCATGCACGAGAAAAACTATAAACGAAGTTCAAACGCTATCATACTATACACTAATATATAGTATACATCTATCAGAAATCTAAGAATACATCTACCATACATTATTATGTCCTCGAACTTTGGCTGAAATCGATAACCAGAGCTATGATTCCAAATGTGATGAGCGCCCACAACTCCTGCACTTGACAAGGGAAATACTGCGTTGAAAGACGTGTCAGGAAGCTATGGACGATCATCAGGGTAGAATAATATGCATGGAGCCTATTGTATAACTCATGACAGAAGGATAAAATATAATAAAACAAATACAACAAGCAATAATAGTGAAGCAGAATTGAGCAGAATCTTAAACTTTTTCATATCACCATGAAATATCCATACAACATTGGATAACACTATAAGAGTCTGTACAAAGTGCCTCACTACAAGTCACTTAGAGAATACATCAACATAGTAGCAAAAAAAACAAATAGTAGGTAATAAGCAACTAATACGTAAGCCTCCAGATCATCATCTCTCAGCGCCATCGTCCTCATATATAACAACTACTTGTCATCTGCTACTCAATCTGCCCATCCAAAACATGGATGAACAACCCAAAGTAATAAGTGGAAACATAAAACCTTGAGTTAGAAAACAGTCTTAACGAGCGATAAAACAACTATCCAACATCATCGATAAAGTATATGAGAATAGGTATATTAATCCACTAATTTACCAAAATCAACAGAGAAGAACCCAAAGTCGTTTTCCCTACATCCAACGGTGATAGCCTATACAATAATTAGATAAAAACAAACAATACATTCATAACAATCAGTTATCAAGTGTAGATCATCCTAAGTGATATGCACAAGCCCCGAATGCCTAAACCAACATCAGACAAGCACTCGAGAAATATCTCTTTCGATGTCGAATGATCTACACAAGACGATACAAGCGAAACAATTATCATCCCTGACTCTGGCTATCATCGCCAATCCTGCTTTGAAACCATCGTTGATCGTATGACCGGCTCAACATCATGTCGTCCATCTAAGGCTAACGGAAAACATCGGTTCTAGCAAAAACTCCATACGCCATCGTGACTCGTATCTCTAGGCCCATCATGACTGCCAAGGTTACTCGATTAATCATTTAGTCTTTTAGGCGTCCCTATTATACCCCTGCTTTGAGTCCGTTAGAACCTATGACAACGATAATCCCTCGTCCTTTATAATTCTAGTCGTCATCACTAGCGACTATCCATAAGCTCAAAACACACTTGAGCAACCATTATCCATGAGCTTAGAACACACTTGAGTCTTCTTCATATTCGTTGCTTTTCATCGATCAATGAACATCCCACAACACTTCGAGCATTCCACCTTGAACTCTCATCGAAGCTACGTTCATTTCCGAGCCAAAATAACAACTATATTTGGTCGATATAGTCGGGTCGTTTCCTGTTCATCAATCAGGTCGTCAACCGACCCATTTCCGCCCAACCCATTTGGCATCAACCCTTCATCACACAAACGACCCGGCTTCCTTCCTATACGACGACCCGAACTATTTGGTTACCAAAAACCCGACTAAGCTATGACCCAACACTATCGTTGCATTCTAGAGACACGACCTAACTTCCACCGACCCATAGTTATCACAACGACCCAACATTAGGCGTCCCATCTTTCCACAACCCATCATCATATATGCATGGTTGATCAATCTCCATGACCCAGCTTGAACAACCCGAGCTAGGACGACCCGAGATAGAACAACCCGCCTTGCTTCGTCCTGGAGATGGGACCCATGCCGAATGACCTGATTTTCGCAACCTGGCTTCCACGAACTAGCTATGGCCGACCCGATGTAATAACCCGGAAAATCTGAGCCAGTTTAAAATTTTTATTTTGGCAATTTTAGCGAATGTGGAACATTTAAAATGAATTATTTTAAATAAATACGACGGAAAATTTATTTTGAATATAATTAAAGCGTATATATTATATACGCTGTCGTTAGAATATAAATAATTATATATAATTATAAATAGAATTGAAAATGGCGCGGTAGTTCGATAATTCGATTTCAAACTTCAATTGAATGTACCGGGTGCAAAACAATCCGGATTTTAGTGAAACAAAAAATAATAGGATCTAATTGGGAATATCTTTCCAACGAATCCGAAGAATCGAGATTTCATAGCGGGAATCAAAAGATATGTCCAGTTGAAAATTCTGAATAGTCGCTATGGAATTCAGGCCCTTAAAAAATGGAAATTTTGCAAACGACCTCGGATTTTGACGAAACCACTTTTGTTGGGTCCGTGATGTTAAGTTATTGCTAGATTCCAAATTTCATAATTTTTCGAATCAATATGTGAGCGTAGCAAAGGAAAGCGCGTTTGACCAGTTTCAGTTGATTTTAATCGACTGGAAATTGGCCATTTTTCATACGGTCTCAGAATTCGACGAAACTAGTTTTGTTAGGACCGTATCGTCAATACGAAGCTAGAAAATATTTTTCGAGAATTTTTAGAGTTAGTACGTGACCCCGGTAAATTGAAATACGCGTTCAAATTCAATATATGGAGTTACATGTAGATTTTAACGGAAACTGATCGAAACGTTCGAATCAGCCTACGATACATATCCCATTGTGTTCGGAATGGGGGTAAAACGCTATGGACGACAGGCGGTGGGCCTCGTTTAGAGGTCGAAAATAAAGGTTTCTTTTTAGTGAAAAATAAAATAATTAAATAAAAAAAAAACTTTCTCCCCTTAAACTCCTCCAGCCCCCCCCCCCCCCCCGATTCATTTCGAATCAGAATAAAAAAAAAGAAGAGGATCGACGGCGGAGGGAAAACCGCCGCCGCCTCATCTCGCCCCCCAACCAATCTCCGACGCGCCGCCAGTAGAAGACCCCTACACCTCCGCCGACACTCGCGAGACCTCCTCCATCGACCGTGAACCCCCACGATGCCCGAACCCCAAACTTCCATCGTCGCTTAACCCTAGCGCCTCCGCAGCAGTCGCTTCCCCCCCTCTGGCGTCCGCATCTCCGTCTAACCCAGCACCCGACGCCACCGAACCCTAGCCGAGCTCCCATCCGCCGCCTGAGAGCCACCGCGAGTCCTTCCATCACCCCCCTCTTCGAAAAGTAAGTTTTCCCATATATTTAATTTAAATCAGTTTATATATTTAATTTAAATCAGTTTTAAAATATAAAAGATTTGAGTTTTAAAATATAAAAGATTTGAGTTTTAAAATATAAAAGATTTGAGTTTTAAAATATAAAAGATTTGAGTTTTAAAATATAAAAGACGTGATTTTTAAAATATAAAAGACGTGATTTTTAAAATATAAAAGACGTGATTTTTAAAATATAAAAGAAGTGATTTTTAAACTATAAAAGATTAGATTTTTCAAAACGAGAAGATGAGATTTTTCATGTAGGAAAAATATGATTTTTCATGTTAGAAAGACGTGATTTTTAGCAATGTAGAAATATAATTTTTCTATATGAAGTAGTAGCGATAAAAATTTGATTTTTACTTATGTAGTAGATTAAAAATATAATTTTTACATGATAGGTATATTAAAAATATCATCTTTGTATATGTAGCAAAATAAAAATGTGATTTTTATAATGATATAGTTAAAAAGGAGAAATCTTTATATTGAATAGTATAATAAAAATTCGATATTTATATATTGAATAGTATAGTAAAAATTCGTTTTTTTTTATATATTGAATAGCGAAGTAAAAATTCGATTTTTATATATTGAATAACGAAGTAAAAATTCGATTTTTACATATGTAGTGGCTACAGCAACGAAGATGACAAAAATGCGATAACGATGAAGATTTCTATCAACGAAGAGTCAAGATGATTGGATAGCTATTTGTGAGAATTTCTCACCTTTCAATTTCTTTCCTAGTTATATATATATATACTAGGATGCAGACGGTGCTTAGTAGCACCCGACACAATCGTCCACAGACCATGAACTTGTTTGTTGGGTTGCATAAATTAATTAGATGATTTGATTTGAATTTGGTTGTTTGGTAAATTTGATTGATATGTGAATGGCGTGGGCCTTCACTAGACCGGGGATAAGGCTAGACCTTGTCCCGTTTCTAGTATCGTGCCGTTATGCCGCCGAAATTTTCTAAAATATGTTAGAAAAAAATAAAGATAGCATTTTATTTAAAGAATGAACTGAATAGAATATTTTCATAGGTTGAATAAAATGTTTTGTCGTTAAAAATATAATTTTTAACGTGAAAGTGAATAAAATAAAATAATCATTTACAAACCAGACGGTTTGTTTATGTACACCTATTTGAAGGACATTGATTGGGTCGATAAATTTTACACATCGCCCAACTGCACAAATAAAATCTGTGTTTGATTGTTTGAAACCCCACACGGGTGTTGGGATGAAATATGAAGTTCACTCATCCTGATTGATTAAATATGTCGATCGATTGATTGACAAGCTGTATAAGCGTTAGATATCTATATTTGATGCTTATACAGTGTAGTGCACTTTGGTTGATGGTTGATTATTTTTCAATGCTATTACATACATGTGTTGTATGAAAATCCATATAATTAATTTTATATGGTGATTGATTGGGCCTCATTCCAATTTAGAAAATAAAGAATATTAAAATATAAAGGTTCATGTGTTGACTGTACTCATCCGTTGAGATTAGTCATGTGCTGAACGAAATATTTTAATAATAAAATTTATATCTTTATCAGTATAATATAAAGGTTCATGTGTTGACTGTACTCATCCGTTGAGATTAGTCATGTGTTGAACGAAATATTTTAATAATAAAATTTATATCTTTATCAGTATAATATAAAGGTTCATGTGTTGACAGTACTCATCCGTTGAGATTAGTCATGTGTTGAACGAAATATTTTAATAATAAAATTTATATCTTTATCAGTATAATATAAAGGTTCATGTGTTGACAGTACTCATCCGTTGAGATTAGTTATGTGTTGAACGAAATATTTTGAAATAGAAATGTTTGAAATAGAAATATTCAAAATAGAAATATTTTGAAAAAGAAATATTTGAAATAGAATATTTGAAAATAGAAATATATGAAGCCGTGTTGATTAGATTGACGTCATTTTGACGTGAACGATATTCATATCGATTTTACTCATTTTAAAATGAATATTGAAAAGTGATTTCGAAATCGAATAATTTGAAATGAAAATTGGAATTGAATCGAATAGAAAACCAATTTAAATTGAATCGAATAGAAAACCAATTTGAATTGAATCGAATAGAAAATTAATTAAATTTGAATAGAATAGAAAACCAATCGAATTTGATTTGAATAGAAAACGAATTTGATTTGAAACGAATTCGAATTGAATTTAAAACGAAGTGAAATGAATTCAAATTGAATTAAAGCTTGAATTGAATAGAAATGAATTTTAAAACGAATTTATAAGGAAAGATTCAATTTTGATTTGAATTGAGATGGAAGTTGAAATTGTTTTTGAAACGAATTCAAAACGATTTATAAAATTCGTTTTAAATAGTAATCGACGAAATATATATTATATATATTATTTATATAATATAATGGCCTGAATAGAACGCACCGCGCCGCGGCAGTTCGTGAATTTCGACCATTTATTTCAAATGGACATTACGGGAGATCCGACCGTCGGATTCTCCTAAAACCGGAACCGTTGGGTTCGTATCGAAAAGAGCTTTCTAACGAATATTTGAAATTCAAAATCTAACGGTTGGATTTGGAGTTACGTCCAAATCAAATTTGAAAAAGGTCGTTATAAGTGCAGTTCGATGGCCATTGTTGGAAATCGACTGTACGGGCCTTGATAAAATTATTAAAAATATAAATAATTTGTGTAAAATCATAAGAAATGATTTGGGAAAAATTGGGGTGAAAAACTCCATATTTGAAAAGATAAAAATAGATTTTTATCGAAATGAACTAGTTTTGAACTAAATTTAAAACCCAATTATTTTTAAATAAATAAATTAGATTTAAAAAGGGGTTTTAAATAATCGGAATTCCTAATATATTTGATTTGAATTGAACTAGAATTGATTTGTGGGTTTATCGTGAACTGTGTTTTAAACAACACTAGTTCTTTAACCCGATGATAAATAGAATGTGATTTGGGTTTGTCGTGAACGGTGTTTTAAATGACACTAGTTCTTTAACCCAGTAAAAGGAGTTTTAACGAATCTGCAATTAGATTGAAATGAGCGAGAATGGGGTATCGCCAGTTTTGCTCCAAAGCGATAGTTAAATCTTTAATTAGATTTGAACGTGTAATGGTAATTAATCTTACCGATAACACCATAGTATTAGATATGGAGTATTACCAGTTTTGCTTCATGGGATGAATAGTTTGAGATTGGGAAATAAAATAAATAATTACTTCGGTGTGATTCGCTAATCTCGACTAGTTTAGAAAACCATAATCTGGTTTGAAATGACATCCAAAGGAAGATTAAAGGATAAATTTGAAAGAATTTATCTTGGATAAAATTAATGGGAACCTTTCCCTAAAAATGTGATTTTGTGAATAAAAGAATATTCTGAATTGGAATGAGGCGTATGTTGTGTTTGTGTAACATTCGTTTTAATATACGTGGGTTGTTCGGAAAGGCCGGGTTTACACCCATTCTGAATAACTGATTCGACGATAGGTCGAAGATGAAGACGGTGGTTGAAGACCGGAAGTCTTCACATCGTTTGGATAATTACTGACGATCCTGATTGTGCAGTACACCCAAAAGGATGGAAATAGTTGGTGGTCGTCCAGACGTACCTGGAGATGGATGGATATGCGAGGAAAGTGCCTCCGGTTTCGTTCAGACCCAGAACGGACTTGTAAATGGATTGGGTGCCTGACATTGGATTTTATTCTGTGTTGATTGATTTCTATTAAATATACATCTGTTTGGCGGCAGAGAATTTATTCTTTTGCTTAACGCCCTTCTCTGAGACGTACGAGATCAGAGGTTGTATATCGATGGAAATCAGTCGCATGGCATGAATTGCCTGTGTGGCACGCTAAGATGCAATGATCAAGGCTTCTGTTGAAAAGCAAAGTCTTGTGGTTGATGATCAAAGAACGCCTACGTGGCAGCTTTGTGTACAACGTGAATTCGCGAGCCTCACACCTCGGTATGAGTTAAAAACGGGATACGGACTACAGGGAGAGCACGACGTTTCTTTCTAGCTTTGGTGGTGTTAGTGACTTACCAGCCCTGACATTTATATACTTTTCACCTTTGTGGTTGTTGGATGAGGCGCCTCGATTATAGGTCTGTAAGGACCGGGAAACGTGTGTTCAGGAATTGCCAATCCTCTAACGTAAGTGAGGACCGGCCCTGAAGCATCCAAGGGTTGCCCAGAGTGCGTAGCCCTGGGACATTTGCTAGAGTGTCTCGAACGCGGAGAGGAGCTTGCCCCTTGCCTCGACTCATGACGGAAATCCAATTTCCAATACGTGTATTTTGGCTTTATTTGTAGAGCCTAGTATGGCGACATAGTGGGGTGGGGCACTCGTGCCGTCTATGATTTATATTTATGATTGAAATTGTTTTGACACTATACACTTATTATAGTATCAAATGATTTGTTTTAAACGTACCAAGCATGTTTGGCTGTTATAAGGTAAAACCCTATCCTCCGGCTTGCGTTGCATTGTGTGATGGGACCTGGGTCTTATAATAGCTTCATTTTTCGAAAAAGCATTGCGTTGTTTATTCTATGCACTGGTATTCTTGGGAGGAAACCCGTTCCGTGTTATACGGCGTGGTCCCTTGAATTACTCTCTTTTAAAGTAAAGTTTTAAATAACTGTTTTAGTTCTCACACCAGTCACATGACTGACCTGGAGTTTATTGTTTTAACCTAAACTCTGGGTGCCCCCATTTTCCGCACGGGCAGCTAGTAGTTTTGGTTTTGCAGATTTATATTCACAGGATCCTGGTTTACAGCTGGAATGATATCCGGAAAGCTCTGTATCCATATATCACCTTCAGTTGTGCTTTGTATTATTTTCCGCTGCTATGTAATTTATTGTAATCTCTGATATTTATCGAATGTAATTTATTCATTTATACTCTGTATATTCTTGTATCTGATGGAATTGTTGTAATAGCAATGAAATGTTCTTCCGTCTGCGTTCTATTTTGTCTTGTACTCAACGCTATTCGCGCTTTCCTTCACGGGGAAGTTCGGGTCGTGTCAGTTTGGTATCAGAGCTTTGGTTTACAGAGCTCGAGAACAAGACACGTTAGAACCATACGAAAGAATTCATCAGATATTGGATTAGTAATATCCAATTAGAATGACTCGTTAGAGATAGGATCAGTAGTATCCTAGAACGAGTGTGAAGAGTATATTTTTCAAAGGAAAACAATTTTGTTTCGAAAATTTAAATCACTTTATACGTATTTGAATATTTATTTATTTTGAATATGGACAATCGAGTATATAAAGATTTTGCATATACGCGTCATGAACGTATATTTGAAGTTTTAATATATTAGATAGATATAGAATCACACACTAGTCGCACGGACCTGATTCTGATGATTGACGCGTCATCATTTGTAATTATTTTCGTGTTTCGAAGGTGTGATATCTATATATTTCCATTAGACTGGTGTGAGAACCAAAACTAATATAGTTAGAACACATTGTTGTGAATTGGCATCAAAAACATGATTTTTGTATATATATCAAAGTTATGAATTTGAAACTCTAATTCACTAATTGATTGATGTTTGTGTTGTTTGTCTATTTGTTTGCTAATTTTGAACCATTATGCCTAATTACATCAAATATTGAATTGTATTGAAAATTGGTCGCATTTGCATGCATATACATATACTTACATTGAACAGGTCATAGCAAGGAGGCTAGAGCCGAAGAATAAAATTTGTTTGCCCGACAAATAGGTACATGTTTACTATAATTTACTGTTTTGTTTGGGTGATGATGATTTTATGAGCCTATTGGCTAGCCGCTTGGCTTTTTCTTTTTCTTTAGAGATCAGAAGACCTATATGGCAATTTCGGGATTTTCCCGTGGCTCCCGGTGCAGGGGAGGTTATGGTGAAATTTTTCGAAAATTTAAGGTGTTAGCCAAATTTTTGAAAATTTGAAAATTCTCATAAACTGAAAAGTTGGAGAATGGAAGGCGGATCGAACGCAGAGTTGATTAATCAAACCACTTTCAACTTTATTCCTTTTCGGGGACGAAAAGTTTTAAGTGGGGGAGATTGTAATAACCCGGAAAATCTGAGCTAGTTTAAAATTTTTATTTTGGCAATTTTAGCGAATGTGGAACATTTAAAATGAATTATTTTAAATAAATACGATGGAAAATTTATTTTGAATATAATTAAAGCGTATATATTATATACGCCGTCGTTAGAATATAAATAATTATATATAATTATAAATAGAATTGAAAATGGCGCGGTAGTTCGATAATTCGATTTCAAACTTCAATTGAATGTACAGGGTGCAAAACAATCCGGATTTTAGTGAAACAAAAAATAATAGGATCTAATTGGGAATATTTTTCCAACGAATCCGAAGAATCGAGATTTCATAGCGGGAATCAAAAGATATGTCCAGTTGAAAATTCTGAATAGTCGCTATGGAATTCAGGCCCTTAAAAAATGGAAATTTTGCAAACGACCTCGGATTTCGACGAAACCACTTTTGTTGGGTCCGTGATGTTAATTTATTGCTAGATTCCAAATTTCATAATTTTTCGAATCAATATGTGAGCGTAGCAAAGGAAGGCGCGTTTGACCAGTTTCAGTTGATTTTAATCGACTGGAAATTGGCCATTTTTCATACGGTCTCAGAATTCGACGAAACTAGTTTTGTTAGGACCGTATCGTCAATACGAAGCTAGAAAATATTTTTCGAGAATTTTTAGAGTTAGTACGTGACCCCGGTAAATTGAAATACGCGTTCAAATTCAATATATGGAGTTACATGTAGATTTAACGGAAACTGATCGAAACGTTCGAATCAGCCTACGATACATATCCCATTGTGTTCGGAATGGGAGTAAAACGCTATGGACGACAGGCGGTGGGCCTCGTTTAGAGGTCGAAAATAAAGGTTGCTTTTTAGTGAAAAATAAAATAATTAAATAATTAAATAATAAAAAAAAACCTTTCTCCTCTTAAACTCCTCCAGGCCCCCCCCCCCCCCCGATTCATTTCGAATCGGAATAAAAATAAAAATAAAAAAAGAAGAAAAGAGGATCGACGGCGGAGGGAAAACCGCCGCCGCCTCATCTCGCCCCCCAAGCAATCTCCGACGCGCCGCCAGTAGAAGACCCCCACACCTCCGCCGACACTCGCGAGACCTCCTCCATCGACCGTGAACCCCCACGATGCCCGAACCCCAAACTTCCATCGTCGCTTAACCCTAGAGCCTCCGCAGCAGTCGCTTCCCCCCCCCCCTCTGGCGTCCGCATCTCCGTCTAACCCAGCACCCCTCGCCGACGCCACCGAACCCTAGCCGAGCTCCCATCCGCCGCCTGAGAGCCACCGCGAGTCCTTCCATCACCCCCCTCTTCGAAAAGTAAGTTTTTCCCATATATTTAATTTAAATCAGTTTATATATTTAATTTAAATCAGTTTTAAAATATAAAAGATTTGAGTTTTAAAATATAAAAGATTTGAGTTTTAAAATATAAAAGATTTGAGTTTTAAAATATAAAAGACGTGATTTTTAAAATATAAAAGACGTGATTTTTAAAATATAAAAGACGTGATTTTTAAAATATAAAAGAAGTGATTTTTAAACTATAAAAGATTAGATTTTTCAAAACGAAAAGATGAGATTTTTTATGTAGGAAAAATATGATTTTTCATGTTAGAAAGACGTGATTTTTAGCAATGTAGAAATATAATTTTTCTATATGAAGTAGTAGCGATAAAAATTTGATTTTTACTTATGTAGTAGATTAAAAATATAATTTTTACATGATAGGTATATTAAAAATATCATCTTTGTATATGTAGCAAAATAAAAATGTGATTTTTATAATGATATAGTTAAAAAGGCGAAATCTTTATATTGAATAGTATAATAAAAATTCGATTTTTATATATTGAATAGTATAGTAAAAATTCATTTTTTTTTTATATATTGAATAGCGAAGTAAAAATTCGATTTTTATATATTGAATAACGAAGTAAAAATTCGATTTTTACATATGTAGTGGCTACAGCAACGAAGATGACAAAAATGCGATAACGATGAAGATTTCTATCAACGAAGAGTCAAGATGATTGGATAGCTATTTGTGAGAATTTCTCACCTTTCAATTTCTTTTCTAGTTATATATATATACTAGGATGCAGACGGTGCTTAGTAGCACCCGACACAATCGTACACAGACCATGGACTTGTTTGTTGGGTTGCATAAATTAATTAGATGATTTGATTTGAATTTGGTTGTTTGGTAAATTTGATTGATATGTGAATGGCGTGGGCCTTCACTAGACCGGGGATAAGGCTAGACCTTGTCCCGTTTCTAGTATCGTGCCGTTATGCCGCCGAAATTTTCTAAAATATGTTAGAAAAAAATAAAGATAGCATTTTATTTAAAGAATGAACTGAATAGAAAATTTTCATAGGTTGAATAAAATGTTTTGTCCTTAAAAATATAATTTTTAACGTGAAAGTGAATAAAATAAAATAATCATTTACAAACCAGACGGTTTGTTTATGTACACCTATTTGAAGGACATTGATTGGGTCGATAAATTTTACACATCGCCCAACTGCACAAATAAAATCTGTGTTTGATTGTTTGAAACCCCACACGGGTGTTGGGATGAAATATGAAGTTCACTCATCCTGATTGATTAAATATGTCGATCGATTGATTGACAGGCTGTATAAGCGTTAGATATCTATATTTGATGCTTATACAGTGTAGTGCACTTTGGTTGATGGTTGATTATTTTTCAATGCTATTACATACATGTGTTGTATGAAAATCCATATAATTAATTTTATATGGTGATTGATTGGGCCTCATTCCAATTTAGAAAATAAAGAATATTAAAATATAAAGGTTCATGTGTTGACTGTACTCATCCGTTGAGATTAGTCATGTGTTGAACGAAATATTTTAATAATAAAATTTATATCTTTATCAGTATAATATAAAGGTTCATGTGTTGACTGTACTCATCTGTTGAGATTAGTCATGTGTTGAACGAAATATTTTAATAATAAAATTTATATCTTTATCAGTATAATATAAAGGTTCATGTGTTGACAGTACTCATCCGTTGAGATTAGTCATGTGTTGAACGAAATATTTTAATAATAAAATTTATATCTTTATCAGTATAATATAAAGGTTCATGTGTTGACAGTACTCATCCGTTGAGATTAGTCATGTGTTGAACGAAATATTTTGAAATAGAAATGTTTGAAATAGAAATATTCAAAATAGAAATATTTTGAAAAAGAAATATTTGAAATAGAATATTTGAAAATAGAAATATATGAAGCCGTGTTGATTAGATTGACGTCATTTTGACGTGAACGATATTCATATCGATTTTACTCATTTTAAAATGAATATTGAAAAGTGATTTCGAAATCGAATAATTTGAAATGAAATTTGAAATGAAAATTGGAATTGAATCGAATAGAAAACCAATTTAAATTGAATCGAATAGAAATCCAATTTGAATTGAATCGAATAGAAAATTAATTAAATTTGAATAGAATAGGAAACCAATCGAATTTGATTTGAATAGAAAACGAATTTGATTTGAATCGAATTGAAAACGAATTCGAATTGAATTTAAAACGAAGTGAAATGAATTCAAATTGAATTGAAGCTTGAATTTAATAGAAATGAATTTTAAAACGAATTTATAAGGAAAGATTCAATTTTGATTTGAATTGAGATGGAAGTTGAAATTGTTTTTGAAACGAATTCAAAACGATTTATAAAATTCGTTCTAAATAGTAATCGACGAAATATATATTATATATATAATATAATGGCCTGAATAGAACGCACCGCGCCGCGGCAGTTCGTGAATTTCGACCATTTATTTCAAATGGACATTACGGGAGATCCGACCGTCGGATTCTCCTAAAACCGGAACCGTTGGGTTCGTATCGAAAAGAGCTTTCTAACGAATATTTGAAATTCAAAATCTAACGGTTGGATTTGGAGTTACGTCCAAATCAAATTTGAAAAAGGTCGCTATAAGTGCAGTTCGATGGCCATTGTTGGAAATCGACTGTACGGGCCTTGATAAAATTATTAAAAATATAAATAATTTGTGTAAAATCATAAGAAATGATTTGGGAAAAATTGGGGTGAAAAACTCCATATTTGAAAAGATAAAAATAGATTTTTATCGAAATGAACTAGTTTTGAACTAAATTTAAAACCCAATTATTTTTAAATAAATAAATTAGATTTAAAAAGGGGTTTTAAATAATTGGAATTCCTAATATATTTGATTTGAATTGAACTAGAATTGATTTGTGGGTTTATCGTGAACTGTGTTTTAAACAACACTAGTTCTTTAACCCGATGATAAATAGAATGTGATTTGGGTTTGTCGTGAACGGTGTTTTAAATGACACTAGTTCTTTAACCCAGTAAAAGGAGTTTTAACGAATCTGCAATTAGATTGAAATGAGCGAGAATGGGGTATCGCCAGTTTTGCTCCAAAGCGATAGTTAAATCTTTAATTAGATTTGAACGTGTAATGGTAATTAATCTTACCGATAACACCATAGTATTAGATATGGAGTATTACCAGTTTTGCTTCATGGGATGAATAGTTTGGGATTGGGAAATAAAATAAATAATTACTTCGGTGTGGTTCGCTAATCTCGACTAGTTTAGAAAACCATAATCTGGTTTGAAATGACATCCAAAGGAAGATTAAAGGATAAATTTGAAAGAATTTATCTTGGATAAAATTAATGGGAACCTTTCCCTAAAAATGTGATTTTGTGAATAAAAGAATATTCTGAATTGGAATGAGGCGTATGTTGTGTTTATGTAACATTCGTTTTAATATACGCGGGTTGTTCGGAAAGGCCGGGTTTACACCCATTCTGAATAACCGATTCGACGATAGGTCGAAGATGAAGACGGTGGTTGAAGACCGGAAGTCTTCACATCGTTTGGATAATTACTGACGATCCTGATTGGGCAGTACACCCAAAAGGATGGAAATAGTTGGTGGTCGTCCAGACGTACCTGGAGATGGATGGATATGCGAGGAATGTGCCTCCGGTTTCGTTCAGACCCGGAACGGACTTGTAAATGGATTGGGTGTCTGACATTGGATTTTATTCTGTGTTGATTGATTTCTATTAAATATACATCTGTTTGGCGGCAGAGAATTTATTCTTTTGCTTAACGCCCTTCTCTGAGACGTACGAGCTCAGAGGTTGTATATCGATGGACATCAGTCGCATGGCATGAATTGCCTGTGTGGCACGCTAAGATGCAATGATCAAGGCTACTGTTGAAAAGAAAAGTCTTGTGGTTGATGATCAAAGCATGCCTACGTGGCAGCTTTGTGTACAACGTGAATTCGCGAGCCTCACACCTCGGTATGAGTTAAAAACGGGATACGGACTGCAGGGAGAGCACGACGTTTCTTTCTAGCTTTGGTGGTGTCAGTGACTTACCAGCCCTGACATTTATATACTTTTCACCTTTGTGGTTGTTGGATGAGGCGCCTCGATTATAGGTCTGTAAGGACCGGGAAACGTGTGTTCAGGAATTGCCAATCCTCTAACGTAAGTGAGGACCGGCCCTGAAGCATCCAAGGGTTGCCCAGAATGCGTAGCCCTGGGACATTTGCTAGAGTGTCTCGAACGCGGAGAGGAGCTTGCCCCTTGCCTCGACTCATGACGGAAATCCAATTTCCAATACGTGTATTTCGGCTTTATTTGTAGAGCCTAGTATGGCGACATAGTGGGATGGGGCACTCATGCCGTCTATGATTTATATTTATGATTGAAATTGTTTTGACACTATACACTTATTATAGTATCAAATGATTTGTTTTAAACGTACCAAGCATGTTTGGCTGTTATAAGGTAAAACCCTATCCTCCGGCTTGCGTTGCATTGTGTGATGGGACCTGGGTCTTATAATAGCTTCATTTTTCGAAAAAGCATTGCGTTGTTTATTCTATGCACTGGTATTCTTGGGAGGAAACCCGTTCCGTGTTATACGGCGTGGTCCCTTGAATTACTCTCTTTTAAAGTAAAGTTTTAAATAACTGTTTTAGTTCTCACACCAGTCACATGACTGACCTGGAGTTTATTGTTTTAACCTAAACTCTAGGTGCCCCCATTTTCCGCACGGGCAGCTAGTAGTTTTGGTTTTGCAGATTTATATTCACAGGATCCTGGTTTACAGCTGGAATGATATCCGGAAAGCTCTGTATCCGTATATCACCTTCAGTTGTGCTTTGTATTATTTTCCGCTGCTATGTAATTTATTGTAATCTCTGATATTTATCGAATGTAATTTATTCATTTATACTCAGTATATTCTTGTATCTGATGGAATTGTTGTAATAGCAATGAAATGTTCTTCCGTCTGCGTTCTATTTTGCCTTAGTGGGCCCCACAAATTAGCCTGTTAATTACCAACTAGCGTGGATAGAAATTGTGTAGCACTAAAACAACGATTCCTCCCGAATCGCTGAACCAAATCTTTAACGTGACCTAGAATTCGCAACACCATTTCCTTTTCAATTAAATCGATCTCAGCACCTGATTCAATCCCAGTCAAAAGTTATGCCCTGTACAAAACTGACGGGTGCAAAATGGTCATAAATAAAATTGGTAAAAATTATAGACATGTCTCGCATCCCCATAACCAACATATAAACCTCAGATAATTAAATAAAAATATTTTACGATCCTACGATACGTAAAATGTGGGTCGTTACAAGTGTGTTTGTTGGATATGCCAAACATAGCAAAGCATATAGACTCCATGATCTTAACTCTAACATCATTATCGAATCTCATGATGTAGAGTTCTTTGAAATCAAAATTTTCAAGGATTCTAATTTTTTGGATGCACCTTCTGAAAACACTCTTGTCTATAGTATTGAAGAACATTCTCCTTCAGAGAATGACTCATAAAGTAACCCAAACAGCAATGGACAAAGAAAGTCCAAACGATTGAGAAAAGAAAAGGGACAACATCTTATTTTATATCCTTAGAAGCCTTACTTTACATAGTCGAAGGAGATAGAGAAAAGTGGTCAATAAACCCTATTGTCTGAAATATCGAGGAAAATCTTGAAACTTATGATGATGCCATCTACTCGCGAGATGTTGCCTTTTAGGAGGAAGCGATCAGTGACGAGATGGACTCTACTATTTCTATTAAAGCTTGGACTTTGGTCGATCTGCCACTTGGTTCCAAACCAACTGGTTCTAAATGGATTTTCAAAAGAAAATATGGATCAGACAATATTGTACAAAGTTATAAGGAAATATTAGTTGCCAATGAGTACAGACAAAAGGAGGCTATCAATTATTTTGACACTTATGTACCAGTTGCACGAACAAGTTCTATTTGAATTCAAATAGCATTATCTTCCATATACAAGTTACATATTTGTCCAATGGATGTGAAAACTACATTCTTGAATGGGGATATGAATGAAGAGTTATATATCGAGTAGCCAAAAGGGTTTGTAATCCCCGAAAATGGAATGAAAGATTGTAAATTGAATGAATCACTATTTTGTTTAAAATAAGCTCTAAAATAATGGCATGGGAAATTTGACTCATTCATAATATCCTTTGTATTTTTTCATAATAATGCAAATGATGTATTTATTCAAAATGCGTAAAGAAGCATGGTGTAATTATTTGTTTACATGCTAACGACATGTCTAGCATATTAGATATCAAGATTTTTTTTAACGTCGATCTTTAAAATGAAAGATCTAGATAAGTGGATACTAGGTATAAAATCACAAAAAACAATCATGCTTACTTGCTATCAAATTTTTTTTAACATTTGAACTTTAAAGAATATAACACTCTATTTGACTCGAGTGTTAGACTAACAACGAATAGTGGAAGAGCAGTTGCATAACTCGAGTATGCTAGTGCAATAGACATCCCAATGTATCTTCTACATTGTACTAGACCAGATATCGCAGTTGCAGTATGTCAACTAAGTAGGTTCACTAGCAATCCAAGAGGAGAACATTGGGAGGAAATAAATAACGTATTTGGTTATCTTTAAAAAACCCATAGAACTCGCCCTTTTTACAATGATTTTGCATCCATGCTTGAAGGATATACGAATGCGAGCTTGACAACTGACACAACAGACAATATGTCGTAGGTTGGGTGTCTCATCTTAGAGAAGGTGCCATATCATGTGAATCAAAGAAAAAAAACATGCATACTACACTATATTATGGAAGAATATACAACATTAGCGGTTATAGGTAAGGAGGCTGAATGGATTAGGGACTTATTACTAAATATTTAGCTATGGCCCAAACCCATCCCTCCAGTTTCCATATATTATGATAGTCAAGTCACTTTCTCTATAACTAATAGTAATGCTTATAATGGAAAATCTAGGCATATATGCTAACGAAATGAGTATATAAGATAGTTAATAAATGAATGAATTATCATTATTATGTACATGTAAATAAGTAATAATTTAGATGGCCCTTTCACTAAAGGCCCAGATGTCATAAAAAGAGCTTCCTTAGAAATGGGATTGGAACCTATAATGAAATAAAACATAAACAATGGAAACACAAAAATAAACTAAAATTAGTAAAAATGTAAATAAGTTGTTTATAAGTGATGGGGAACTACTAGTTCACATGAAATTCTCTAATTATGTCAAGGGCCTATGTAGTGTAGGCATACAAGATAACTTCACCTATATGAATGAAGGAGTGGTGTTACCCCTGCCCTCATGAGAGTTACTAGGTTAATTTTTGGATCATTTAGAAAAAACATAATGTAACTCAAGGCCACAAAAATCGAAATGTGAGATTTAAGAAATTGTTTGAAGAAGGTACTATTTATGTATATAATATGTTCGATATTGTTATAAAAAGTAGCATGTTAAATACTAAAGTTACAATTTACTTTGGAAATAACTTGTTATATTTATCAAACTGAATGTTGAAGAAATTAAACACCTTCATGTATGCATGTAGTTTTTTGTCTTGAGGCTTGTTGATAACATAAGAAAACTGATAAGATTTAATTATATAATTATGATAGGGGAATATTAGGTATTTAATTATACAAAAAACTTTCTTATGTTCTACATCGCCAAAATGATAGAAAAATAAATAAATATATTTATATGCCAAATGTTAATTTCTTTATTAGTTCAATAAATACAAGGATTATGAGCACACTTGATCTCCAAATGCACTTATCACGCGTGTGGTTCATACTTGAGCTTGGTTTTGCTAAGACAATTTCGTTTTTTATCTATTTTTGATAGATACTAGTGTATGTTCATATTCTTTTGAAATTTAAACCAAACTATTTTTCTCAAAGGTTGTGACTTTACCACTGTTTTGATTCTATGAAATTTAAACCAAAAGTTTTTCTCAAAGTTTGCGACTATTCAAAAGGATATTTGTCACTCTATAAATAACTCATTTTTCTTCATAAAGCAGATAGCATCTCTCTATAAACTACAATTTTTTTCCTTAAAGAAATTCATAATTGCTTTCAGCATTCCTTCTTGGCTTTGTTGTATTCTCAGAAGTATCTGCTTGAACACTACAACGTCCTCTGCTTGAGTATAAGCAAATAACTTTTAAAATATAGTGTCCAATTTGATACACCTCAAATCCATATCTGAAACACCTTATAGCACTCAACAATTTTAAAAGTTACTCTTCATTTATAGAGAGTGAAACCAATATGGCCTCCATTAAAATGTTTAACTAGGATATGATTAAACTGGATCTATCTAACGGAAACAACTTTACCTGTTTGCAGGAAAAAAATTCTTACTAATCGAATTTGGGCTATCATATTTGTTAAACCCAGATTTACCAGCATTATTTCATCCAAAAACCTCAGATTCTGAAGATGAGAAAAATGCTTGCACTAAGCGTGAAGGGTATACTCTACTATGCTATGCACACACGAAGTGCTTCAAACATCAAGCTTCCAAAATTGTTTCAAGTTGGTGTTATAACTATAAAACTGCCTCCATATTGGAATAATTGAAAAAAGATGTTGTTTCACAAAACAGATCAAAGACATCTTCGTATCATAGAAGAATCTCAAAATAGTGAGATTAAGTGGAGCATGTCCAAAACCAATGCCCGTATGGTTGAAATAGGAGCAACTAGTAATAACACGAATAGTGGTAAAAAAATGTTTACAATGGAAATGTATTGCAAAAAAAGAAGAAAAACAGAAAGTGCTACAGCTGTAAGAAAAACTAGACATTATGCTAAGGAATATCAAGCCCCAATGAAAGCTGTCAATACAGTAGAGGAAGAACTTGTAGCCACGATGACAAAAATCAGTATGGTTGGAACATCTGATGGTTGGTGATTTGATTTTGGAGTGATTGTTGATGCTTGTAAGGATAGTTTGTTCAAAACTTGTGAAATCATCGACAATGGTTAAGAATTTTAAATAGGAGATTACAACTGAGCTAGAGTTGCTGGAAAAGGAAGCATTGTCCTAAACGATAAAAGGTTCTCCTTGACAACACTACTGACACCAACAGACCATTAGGGAAAAGCCTCAAAACTCCTTGTATAAAAGGTTCTCTGTCGACAACAACTTTTCGTAAGGAAAAAAACAAGAAAACAAATTTACAAAGACCTATTGCCATAAGGAACGACTTCAAGGGTTTTAGAAGCATGAACTTCAATTTAGAAAACAAGCATAAACCAATCCTTTCCACACTAACGTTGTTGACTGAGACATAAGAAAAGGTTTTGGTTTCAGAAACTAAGTATGATGCCATTTTATAAAACAAGCTAGTAAAAGCAATCCCTTTGGCAATAACCTTGTCAAACGGAAATATGGCAATGAGCCAACATACTTCTAAAATAAGCCTTATCGACGTTACCTGTCGACCAAACTGTAAAATAATAACAAATTTTTCCTACATCAACTGTGTCGGCAAGCTTCATAGGAAATAAGCTTGTAAACCAACAACAACCAATAATTTAAACTTATACTGGAAAACCTATCCTTATGAATCCACCGAAGGGCGTTGAGGCCATAACCTCTTTGTCTCAGCTTATTATTATGAAACACATAGCCTTTCAATTCCACTGAAAGATAGCGAGGTAATAATCTCTTCCTTTATAATAAAGTCTTCTTCATGACATGTCCCTCTGAAACCATCGAAGGCGTTGAGGAGGCAGCCTCAGGCCAAAGTCAAAGTTAGACAACCAATCCATTTAAATGTGAAGGAACTCTTTCAATACCATTGAATGACATGAAAGCTATACGCTTTGGATCCTTAATAAAACATAGTTAAGAAAATAAATCTCTTTGATCCTACCAAGGGATCTTGGGATGATTGCCCTTCTTATCTTTCATAAAGGCTAACTTTAGACCAAAAAACCATTACAACGGGGATCCTTTCGACTCTATGTAAGGAATTTAGATGTTATGCCCTAAATTTTATATAAAGAAACTTTATAAAGTCCCATACCTTTTGGTGCCATCGAAAGGCATAGAGGCAATAACCTTAGGTACTTTTAAGGAAAATATTTTATAAATAAAACCTTTAATTAATAAATCCTTTCGTCCCTATCAAAGGTTTTGGAGGAAATAACCCTTCAAATTAATTTAAAATCTAAAGGTTCCTTCGCTTTCCTTGAAAGATTCTAAGGCGTTATGATTTTATCTTTTTATACTACACGATCTGGAGAAATATGCATAATTCAACACCATCTAAATGTGATGAAGAATAAGTCTTTATCCGTATGAAACAATATTAAGGGAAGTAAATGCTTTCAACTGCGTTGAATGGTATTGGGTCATAGCCCCACTTTCCTTTATCTAAGTTAGTTTTGAAATAAGCACCTTTTGATACTATAATCTTTTAATTATAATAGAATCATTGCTTAAGGAAAATAATCCTTTCGACCATATCGAAATATGGTAAGGGTTTAATCCTTAGATTTTTTTCAATAAAAATTTTCTTTAAGGAAATAGTCCAATCGACTCAACACAACAACCAAAGCTCATATGCAAAGGCAATAGGCCCTACTAGAGTTAAGACTTTAAAAAACTTAAAGCCAACAGCAAAGGACTTGAAAAGAAAGCCAAAGGCCAAAGCCTTATATATGAAAGTGAAAGTTTGAATGCTTCATATGCCATCATGTCACATTACAAGCATTAGATACCTATTGGAAGAAAGCGGAAGGTGTATCCGAATATTTCGAAACGCAAGAAAGATGCTTTTCATTTCCAGGATGATGGCACTGGCTATAATTAAAAACGAAAACTGTCCAACTCCTTTATATTTGTTGAATTCTTATTGGTCAATATGAAAAGATTCTGACCAAAGTACAGTTCTTTATGTACTTAATATTGTTCAAAATATATAATATTTGTACTTGTGCGTTAACACCCTGTATAATGTACAAGCTTTCTTAAGTAAAATCAACCTTAGCAAATTCATATCAATTAAAAAACATGGTAAAATCCTAAAATTTAACAGAATGAGGACTATATCCTCTTCTATCATTCATAAAAAAATTCAGGATCAAAATAACAGATGAGCCCCTTTAAATAATTATCCTCATTATTAGCAAACAATCTTTCTTTTGAAATTCACAAAATATTTCAAAGTGCTTAGAAAAGTATGAAATCAGAAATCTATGTCTGAAGTCATGTAACATGCAATATATCCAAAAAAATTAACATTTGGAGACCACTAACTATAGATTTTTCCCCTAAAACTATTCGTTTCCTTGCAAAATAAGCATATAATCCAAAACAAAAACATGAGTATTGCTAAACAATCAAGTAGCAACCACTAATCAGGAAAAGGATTATGAATAAACAAAAATAATTCGGGTATAAGAAAATAATTGAATCTAAACATAGGTAGAAAGTATTATTCACCTTGTCTGGATTGAGAGCTTGAGAGTTGTAGATGTTGATTTCCTAAGCTTTAATCTCTAGCTTTCTTTTAGATTTACCTCTTCCTTTTTTAATGGTTGGTCGCCCCTGGGTTTCTTTTAGGTTTTGAGAGAATGAGAACATGAGAGAGAAGAGGTAGGAAAAAAATATTATATAGGTGATCAAATTTTATCTATTATGTGTCTTTCATATTTCACTTAGGATTAGTTCATTTTTATGGTCGAACCATACTATAAATTTTTTCATATGTACAAATTGAAACTCAACAATCTAATTGCATCATTCTTATTTAATTCATTGAATAAATATCCTAAATAATGTTTACCAAAATAAAGGACATTACATCCTCCCCTCTTTACTAGAATTTCATTAATGAAATTTAGTCAAAGAATCAAACAATCATAGAAAGCGACAACAATGCTAACTATATTAGTGCATCCAACTAGTTACTAATTCTATAGAACAATATAGAACATAGCCTATATTGGTGAAACTTTGAGCAAAGTGCCTACTAAGATTAGATATCCATATGCTTTCTTAACTAGTCTTCCCATTCTAACTTCCTGCAATCGATCTTGAATCATCTCAATCCTCTTTTTAGTTTTTTCCAATAAATTGGGATCAAGAACCAATAGTCACCATCAAACCAATTATAAAGGGTACATTCCTATTGCAGCAGAGTACCTTAATATTAGACCATAAGCATACCTTCCTTAGCGACTTTCCCTTTTATCTACGACAATCAGTCGAGAAGATGAGGGTTCCGAAGCAACCACTTTA
The DNA here is from genome assembly GCA_030737875.1 of Allium sativum. Taxonomy (NCBI): domain Eukaryota; kingdom Viridiplantae; phylum Streptophyta; class Magnoliopsida; order Asparagales; family Amaryllidaceae; genus Allium; species Allium sativum. The sequence continues at coordinate 66,985,397 of CM060913.1, forward strand.
CCTTTCGCTGCCTCTGGACACTTATTCTTGTAATGTCCCAGCTGACTACAATGAAAGCACTGCACAAGTTACTTCCTAATAGCTTGAATTCTTGGCCTAATTGGCAATCCATAGCATAATAACCGTTCTTTTCATATTTGAAGAAAATGATTTCGACTCTTCTCTATTCAATTTTCTCTTTCTCCCAAGCCACTTTTCCTTGAAAGAACTTTCTCTTCATCCATTGAGGATTTGAGGTATCGATCGGTCTTCTTCTCAATACATGCACCTTCTCTTCCACCCTACCGAAACTTTAGCTGATTCTAGGGTAGTCTTCACTAACTTACGCTATAGGATTTTACCTCTAGCCGTAGCAACTCTTACTCCCATAATACAAGCAACAACACCAGCTTGCATAATTTGAACAAAGAAGTGGAACATACTTCCCATATCCATTGGCTGGGTTGTAGCACCATCATTCATATTATCCTTTGATCCTGTTCTCCCAGAGCTTTGGATCAAGCATTCCTGTTAGTAGTAGTGCTTCACCACCAAGATACACCCTTTAATTCTCTTTCTCTCTGTGTATCTTTTCTTCCTTATCTATTACATGAATTTTATAAAATACCGAAGGATGGTCTAAGAGTGTGGGAAATATATAGTTATATAATACAAATACAAGTTTGTCACAGTATCGCTTTCACATACCCTAGAATATTCCTTTAATCTTTGGGTTTTTAGTAAAAGTATATGTAAGAAAACGTTTTTAAGTTTACAAAAACCTCTGCTCAAATACCAAGTTATAATACCTCATTTTCTAAGTCCCAAGATAAGTGCTACGGATGTTGCAGTCATCTATAATATTAACTTTCGATAAAGAAAATCGTGAGTTAATAAATCAAAACATCAGACAACATGAGAATATGAAAAGGCTTAAAATAATCAGCATTAATTATATATTAATTACATATCCCCTTTCACATAAGCCATACAGAGAAAATAAAAATATTGCAAAATATAAGAGTGACATATGAAGATGCCTACTTGTATGATCGGAGTCCAGGTAAAAGGCAATAAACAGCTTTGCCTCTAGACTTATCCATAGAAGATAAAATAAACACTCAGAGGAAAACTCATTATTAGATATAGCCACCTGCTTGCCTCCATAAGATTTACTCTGAGAGGATAACTTGAAAAACCCTAATTCTCAACATACTCAAATGAGTACCTAAAAGTAAAAGGGTAAAACAAAATCTATGGGTCAATCAAGCAGACTAGTGTGAATAATAACCTTTCTACCCGATACTGTTGGTATCCAGCGAGACCATGCCGCTTAATCGAAATGGGTTTTCCTCTCTAGTATCGAAGCATAGCGTCCAAGCTTGTGCGCCTGAACTTCAATAGTTAGCATAATACAAAATAATGATAATAGCAATATGATACGCAATACGCATCGTGTCATGGATGCCTTATCCCTCTATTATACTGATTTGTTGTCTTAACAGTTTACTTATATGCCTTTTTCCCTATCAGTTACGTGTATCATTCTAGTTTCATAGTTCATTTATAATTATCCTTAAATAAATTTATAAAGTAACCACTTCAATGGGTGTTGGCTAGCTATCACGCACCCTTTAGTTTCATGCCATAAGTTAACTAAAAATCTTATAGTTTTATTTCGTAGGATAACTATAAAGCTTGTAGTTATTGCATAGTATAAATATAAACCTTGTGTCTTATGTGGATGACCCTTCACACGTCTTATAGTTTTTCTCACATGTTAACCAAGAACGTTGTAGTTTTATTCTATGGGATAACTATGAACCCTATAGTTTTTTAATAGGATAAGCGTAAAGCTTTTTCTCAAGTCACATAGTTTTATTTGTAGGTTTACAATAAACCTTTTATACACTTAATGCGGAACATCTTATAGTTTTACCCTAGGTAAACTAAGAACTAATCCGTTTGTTTTATACTTGTTTCCTTGATAAGTCTAATCAGTAAATATCCCTTCCGTTGGTGTCCTCAATGTTTTCATTCAAATGCAATGATATAGTATGGCTCCTACCATTGTTTACATAAGAATCCCATCTTCCATTGGTTAGAAATACTAGCGATAATGATCCAATCAGTATGCTATCGGGGAATTAAGCAAATTAATCGATTAGAAAACCTCCTTCCGACCCTAAACCCATTTCGACTCATTTCTTAGGTGTCGAAGCCAACTTGGTAAAACCTTATGAGAAAATAATGTCACAGCAACAACTACTGCAAGAAAAATAGCCTAAGAAAACATACAATAATCAAGTTATTCAATAAGTTAAAGCTTACGTTCGAAATCATATTGTTCGGTTCCGCCGAAAGGTATTAAGGCGACAACCTCTTTCTCTTACCTTTGTGTTTTGTAAGCAACCCCCCGACTCTCTCTAGGGATATCGAAGTCAATAACATTTCAAATGATAGGCACATCCCTATCTGCATCATGCAAACCAACAAGCAAACATGCCCTACCAACATAAAATATAGCAATATACTACATAGTATAAAGGCACTGGCCTCTAGCTAGTTTCGAAACCAATAAAAGTTTCTCCTTGACAACACTGTCGATACCAACAGACCATGGAGGCAAAGCCTCAAACATCTTAAATAAAAGATTTGTAGTTGAAAACAATTGTGTCCAAGGGAATAAGTTAGAAAACAAATTACGAAGACCTGTTATCATAAGGAATGACTTCAAGGGTTTTAGAAGCATGAACTTCAATTTAGAAAACAAGTATAAACGAACCCATTCGACACTAACAGTGCCAACCGAGACATACGCAAAAGCCTCGATTTCAAAAATAGTATATAAAGCTATTTTATAAAATAAGTTGGCATAAGCAATCCTTTTGGTTGCAACAATGTCAAACGAAACGTTGGCAATAACCCAACAAACTCATTAAATAAACCTTGTCTACATTACCCGTGTCGTTCTGACTCTAAAATAATAGGGCACAAATAAACCTTGCCTACGTCAAGTAGTCGTCAAGCTTCATCAGCAATAAGCTCGTAAACCAACAACAACTAATAATCGAAACTTACATTACAATACCTACCCTTTTGAATCCATCAATGGGATTTGAAGCCAAAGCCTCCTAGTCTTGGTTTAAGGTTTTGAAACAAAACTCCTTTCGGTTCCACCAAAAGGTGGCGAAGTGATAACCTCTTCCTCTAAAATAAAGTATTCATCATTACAAGTCCCTCTGAACCCATCGAAGGGCATTGAGGCAGAAGACTTAAGCCAAAGTTTAGGTCAAACTACCAATCCTCTTAAATGTTAAGGAACCCTTTCAACACCATTGGATAGAACAAAATCTGTATGCTTTGGATTCTTTATGAAACATAGTTTTGAAAGTAAATCTCTTTGACCCAACCGAGAGATATTAGGACGATGGCCATTCTTAACTTTTATAAAGCAAAACTTTAGATAGACAAACCTATACAATGGGGATCCTTTCGATTCTGCTGTAAGGAATTTAGGCATTATGCCCCTAACTTTAATATAAAGGAACTTTATAAAATCCCACCCCTTTTAGTGCATCGAAAGGCGTACAGACAATACTCTTAAATACTTTTAAGGAAAATCCTTTATAAACAAAACCTTTGGATAACCAATCCCTTCATCCCTACCAAAGGTTTTGGAGGCAAAAACCCTTCAAATTAATATGAAATTTGAACGCTCCTTTGGTTATGTTGAAAGGTTCCAAGGTGTTATGCTTTTATCTTTTTCTTACCCATGTTCTGGAGAAATAAGCATAATTCAACCCCGTCGAAAGATGCCAAATAATACGCCTTTATCTTTATAAAATAATAGTAAGGAAAGTAACCTCTTTCGATTGCGTGGAAGGGTACTGGGTGATAGCCCCACTTTCCATTAACTAAATAAGTTTGGGAATAATCTCCTTTCAATACTCGAAAGGTACGAAGGCTATAGGTCTTCAATCTTTACAAAATCATTACTTAAGAAAAATAATCCTTTCGACCATGTCGAAGGGTGCTAAGGTCTAATCCTTAGATTCTTTCAATAAATAATTTCTTTAAGGAAATAGTCCTATCGACTCAACATAACGGATGAAGCCTATGTGCAAAGGTGAGAGGCCCTATTGGAGTTAACACTTTACAAACTTAAAGGCAACGGCGAAGGATCCGAACTGAAATCCGAAGACCAAACCCTTATATATAAAGTGAAAGCCTGAATGTTGCATTATAAGCATCCGCTACTTATTGAAAGGAAGCAAAAGGTGCTTTTGACGTTATGAAAGGCAAGAAAGAGGCTTTCCATTTCTATGACGATGACATTGACTATAATTAAAAAGGAAAACTGATCAACATCTTTATATTTGCCTAGTTCTCAATGGTCAACTTGAAAATCATTCTGACTAAAGTACAGTCATTTGTGTACTTTATAATATTCAAAGTATGATATATTTGTACTTGTGTATTAACATCTCATTTAACGCATAAGCTTTCCTAAGAAAAATCAACCTGAGAAATTCATATCAATTAGAAACGACATAGGAAAAATCCCAAAATTTAACAGAATAAGGAGTATATCCTCCTTTTTCATTCAAAAAAATTCGAGATAAAATAATTAATTAGATCCTTTAATTAATTAATCACGTTATTAACAAACAATACTCATTAGGAAATTCATAAAATATTCCTATAAGAAAATTATGAAATCAGAAATAGATTTTGAAATCATGTAACATGCAACATATCCAAATTTTGTGATAGTTGAAGATCTCTAACTATAGGGTTTGACCTAGAAACTGTTTATTTCCATGCAAAACAGGCATATAATCTAAAAAGAAAACATGGGTATTGTAAAACAATCAAGTAGTAGCCATTAATCATGAAAGCAATCATGAATAAATTCAAACAATTCAGGTATAAGAAAAAAGCCGAATTCAAACATGGGTAGATAGTATTATTCACCTTGTTTGGATTGAGAGTTTGAGAGAAGTTTATTTCCTAAGATTTAATATCTAGTTTTCTTTCAGGTTTTCTTTTTTTTCCTTTTCTTTTAATGGTAGGCCGCCCTAGGTTTCTTTTAGACTTTGAGAGAATTAGAAAATGAGAGAAAAGAGGTAAGAAAAGATCTTATGTAGCTGACCAAATGTTACCCATTATGCCCTTTCCATATTCCTACCTAGATTTAGTTCATTCTTATAGCTGAACAATATTATTGTTTGTTCATATTTACAAATCTCAACTCAATTATCTAATTACATTACTCTTACTTAATTCATTCAATTAAATATCCTGAATAATGTTTAGCAAAATGAGGGACGTTACATCTAATAACCATTAGTATGTAACTCCTTAGTGCCCCAAACAACTATGGGTAATATATTATCAAATCTGTGAATAGTGTTACGCACTCTAGTCTCAATAGAAATGTCAATATCAAATCATAAAGCATCTTTAATAGGGATATTTAAAATGATATGTTACTTTTAATTATTATAATTTTTTCATGATTTCAACATATTAAAATTACTTTCACATAACATATCATCTAAGGTTTTCCATTAAATCAACTTAAACTAATAACTATTTAACATAACATACTATGAGAAGTATATGACAGAAAGAAAAACAACTCTTATTTTAAATGATGTTTTATTACCGAGTTGATTTGAAATAAATTACATGAATACCCCTTGGGCAAACGCCTAGCTCTATCAATCATCTACGCACTTGAGCGAATTATGGAATCTCATCTTATTCCTTCAATCAGTTTGACAACAACTAACTTAGGAAGGCCCTTCGAAAATGGATCTGTTATCTTGTTCTTTGTAGATATTCTTAGGATTATGTCTTTTTCGTTTATGATAAATTCTCTAATGGTATAGAACTTCAAAAGAATGTATCACGATTTCTTCTACGTTTTAGGTTCCTTTGCGATATGCATCATAGTATTGTTGCCATAAAGCACTGTCACTAGCTTTTCCTTGTAGGGAATCAGGGTCTAGGTTACAAATAAATTTGTGTATCTTGATCACATCTTTAACCGATTTATATTGGGTAATGTACTTAGCCTCCATCATGGAATCAGATTTTGTTTTTTTTAGAACTTCTCCAACTAACAACCCCACCGTTTAAAGTGAAAATGTAACTTGGAGTAAACTAATTATTATCCTTGATATTGCCTTGAAAGCTGGTGTTTTTATTTCCCTTCATTATGAGGTTTTCGTTTCCATATATGAAGAGCAAGTCCTTTGTATTTTCGTATTTTCAAATACTTCAGTACATATTTTATAGCTACCCGATATTTGTTTTTCTCTAGGATTCAACTGTTTCAGCTTATGAATCCTCATGCAAAAGCCACGCCTAGTTTAACACATAAAAACATACATTATAGAGCCGATTGTCGATGTATACAATTGTTGACACACTTTTCTATCCAAGCTGTCACACATCAAGTTTTTGGTTAACAGCGCGCTCAAGCATCAAAGGCATCGTCAGAAAACACAAAGCGATTTGGTCGAAGTTGTGACATAGGCATAAAAGTGGCCCAAAACCGCTTCAGAAGACCTCTTTTGGGCACGAAAACATCAATTATGGTGCATCGCATGATAACTCTTATAGCCCTCTGAATTAGCTTCAGGTACAACTTTCATTTGGCCCAAACAGCCTTATGGTTTGAAAATTATGTCTGTTTTCATGAACGCATCTCAATCACTCAAAATCATCGGATCAACTCAACACGGCAAGCTCGAGACCTAATGTACACTAGCATGTCCCCCCTTTTTTCGTATCCCTCAGAGGGAAACGAGGAGGGATACAAAATCCGTATCCCCCCAGGGGACATGAAATTTTTGTATCCCCCCTCAAGGGACATGAAAATTCATATCCCTCGGGAGACAAGAATTTTCGTATCAGGGGACACGAAATTTCGTGTCCCTTGGAGGGATACGAAATTTCGTAGGGGACATGAATTTTTGTATTCCTTAGAGCGATACAAATTTGCATATCCCTCCGGGGATACGAATTTTCGTATCCCTACCAGGGATACGAATTTCTGTATCCCTCATTAGGGAGATATGAATTCCTTAAATCTAGCTCTTCAGAGTTCCAATTTGTTGCATGGTCCTCACATCTTACCAACTCTCACATATAAATGCCCCTTTCAGAACAGTTGGATTTTTCTCACTCTTGAAGCTCTCAAGCACCATTAATGGCTTCCATCTTCTTCCCAATGATTATAGGACATAACATATGTTGGAGAATGGAGTTTTTATTACAACAACCTTATTTCAATATTAATTGATTATAAAATATATACTAACACTTTTGTAATGGCCCGCAAATCCATACTATCTGAGTTGACTACATACATCACACGTCCAACCCAAATATCACGAAAATACAAATCATTTTTTTAGAAGAAAAACAGAAATAACAACATAGAATCTCACATCGCAGCGGAACAAAATATAATATATCATATCCTTTGAAATACAAAATTTTAAATGTATATCATACACTTATCAGAGTACAACACTTACAACACAGCGAAGATAAAAAATACTATATATCTATCACTGAAGCCTCCTGCTCCAAGCTCCTTCAGATAAATCTGTAAAATCCTGAACTACTTGACTGTCCATACAAATTGGGCACCCAAGAGTTTAGGTAAAACAAAATAAAATTACTCCGGATCAGTCATGGGACTGGTATGAGTAAACAATTTGAAATAGTTTGAGAAAATAAATGATATCTCATAAGACCACGCCATATAAACTTGATTTAACTTTCAAAATCCTTTTGAAAGAAACGATAATCTTTATATCAAAAATCTTTTGATATTATAATAATGTCTAAATCAAATAAATAGAAATCTAGTGGAACGCTTTCATCTCACGCTCCACATACATAATATACAATCAAAACCGCGAGCACTTATTGGGTAATGAATTTCCAACTATGACAATGTATGGAACCACCTTCCGATAGTGTATCTCTAGAGGAGAATACACTGGGTTCAATAAGAACATCTTGTAACCTGGCCACGCATGGCCGACCACTCATTTCGCTTGAGTGTATCAAATGTATTTCACCAACGGTTGGGATCAACAACCGTTTTCCTAAATGGGACAACATCGAATAGAATAGGGAATTAAATGAATTTCTCTAGATAGGTTATAATACACCCTATTGGGAGCTACCCACATAGCCATGCTGCCAAACCGATTTTTGTGATTTCCCGGTTGTTGAGGCTTGAGGCTACGATTACTTTCCATCCATTAATAACACAATCACATTGAATGCCACATTGTTAGATCCGTTAAATCATTAATTGATTTGCACAAATATATTCTGGATATTATGCTAAGAGAATAAATTCTCCGCCACCATATATATTTATATAGACCAATGTATACGATCATTGGAAATACTCTATCGGACATTCATCCATATAGGTTCGCTCTGGGATTAAACAAAACCGAAGGCACAATTTCCATAAATGGAAAAAGCCCTTGCACTTTACTCTGTCTTCGATTATCTTCATATAATCTGATTCGCAACGCTACTGCCAATTCGGAGTGGTTCTCGAATAATAATTCAACCGGTCTCTCCATATTGACAATGATATTGGAAAATACTTCGATAGTCGGTTATTTAACTATCGAAGAAAAACAAACAAACATTCAACCATAACATCGAACAATCACTAGGCCCGTTAATTAATATTTCATTAATTAAATCGCTTCTCCATTCCCTTATCGATATTCGTTAACACGATATTTTCGACAATCAACTTGGCCTCTTACACTATCTGGAAAACAATTCCATCTTTCAACTTCTTTTATTTTCTAAATTTAGAAAATATTTTTTATTTATAATTGGGAAACATTCCAATTATTTCTCCTTCCCGAACTCCTTTATTTCTATACTTAGGAAATACTCGTTATACTTCCAAAATTCTATATACTTGGGTTAAAACGAATGTCGTGTAAAACATCGTTACAATAACCCAAAATACTGCATTCAACTAATATGGAATTTAAACATGTACCTTATTGTCGGGCATATGAACTATAACCTTCATACACTTCATCTCAAATTTGTCTAACCCATATACGTCCATTCCTAATTTATTCCAACTCAATCTGGTTATTTTAACTCAATTCTCTAATTTATTCTTTAACTAACTCTTTTCCTATTCCACTTTTTATTTGAACATATCACATTCAAATATATATTAATTTGTTTATAAAATAATCGAATGCCATTTCTAGTTCAAGTTCATATTCGATTTCTAATATGAATTTACAAAACCTTTTTTCTGATCCAAAGTCCATTTTCGATTTAAAATTCCATTAACTAATTTTTCTTCAAATTAGTTAATTTTACTAAACAATTAAACATCTGATTTGATTTTGTTTAAAAAATCATTTCATTACTCCACTCGAGTTCAGATATTATTTATAACTCAAATCTGGATTTTTCCTAAATGAAATTCGAATTTTATTTACTTAAAATCCTTTTATTTATCTAAATAAACCAATATGGTTTTATAATAGTTATGGCACTGTTTTTCTGAAAATTTAATTTTGACATAACTCAAAATCTATTCGACAAAATCCAGATTTTTCTCTTCCGTTAGAAAACTATTATCAAATCGGTCCTGATGATTCTTGTTTCAAAGAATTCCGACTTAAATTGAGTTCTATACACTCAATTGAAGTTCGAAACACCAATTTACGAACTGTCGCACTGTGGTGAGTTCGTTTTTAATTATATTTATATGTTAACGTTTAAAACTTCATTTATATATAAATTCTAACTTCATTCTAATATATTTTATATATATATATATATATTAAACCAATTTTCCAATTCAACTTAATAATTCTAATTATCCCAAATCTCCAATTATTTCATATCTCAGTTATAAATTTATTTATAATTCAATCTTCTACATTAAATTCTAACTCCTTTATAAATAATTTATTTCGAAAATTTCATGTAATCGAATTTCAAATCATAAATCCTTCTGATTTATCTCATCTAAGTTTATATTCCGAATTCCCGAAATAAACATGTCTTTCCTTTTTCGATACGATTTCCAATTCATTGTTAAATTCATATTTGAATTTAAATTCCTAAATTATCAAATGATAATTTATTTCACTAAATTTATAACATTGTTTATAAATTCAACTTCCTTGTTTCATATATTAAAACAAGTTTTCCATTTCAAATTCCATTTGAAATCCAATTCCTTTTATATTCTGAATTCCAGAACAAAAACTGTTGTTTCCTTTTCGAAATGATTTCAAATACTATTTCTAAATCCATATTTGAATTTAAACTTACAAATAGTTTCTCTATAATTAATTTTCCACACTTATAAACATCGTTATAAATTTACTTATTTTATATATTCAAACAAGTTCCCTTCCGAAATCTGTTTAAAACCAAAAGCTTATTTTGGAATACTCTATTTATTATAACTTATCTATATAAATATAGAATCTATTTCCTTATTTAAATTTAAACTTCTACTTAATCCTAATATTCTTTCTAGACATATTTTATTTAAAACGATTCCAAACTTTTATTTTTAAATTCACATTTGAATTTAAATATTCAAATTATCCAATGTTAATTATTCCATTTTATTTATAAACACTGTTTATAAATTTTACTTAAATTTCCTACGTTATTTAATCTATAAACATCATTTATAAATTCACCACTTTAATTTCCTATATTATTTAATTTATAAACATCGTTTATAAATTCAATACTTGTTTTACTTATTCAAAACCAGTTAATATTTTTATAGCTCATTAAAAATTCAAATTCTATTTTTAAAAATAGATTTCCCCTTTTAAATCTCAAATATCCTTTTCATGATATTTTTATATATCAACATTTTAGCCCAGAGATAATTTAATCATCCACAAACATTCAATTTTCAAGCACGAGTTTTATAACGCATCAAACACAATAACATATATATGAACAAACAATAATAAATTTTGAGGAATCCAGTTGGATTCCTCCAACCTGTTTTTCTTGCATCCACAGATGTTAGTCAACGTAAATAATACCCTTCCTGCTTCGATGCAGGATATCGCGGTATAGAAGGTCATCCCCTATCATAGCGTTGGGCTTATAGGATCATCCACTAATGATATTGCGGGCATCCGCTAATGGTACTACGGGAATCCAACAACCAATATATATAATAACCCCAACAACCAATCCTAAATCACTAATATATATTTAATAATAGCCACAGTAATATTTTAATGCAACCAACAACTAACAATTATTTTAATGAATAAAATAATTCTACATAAAAAATTGTGAGTGAGATTTACTCACATAAATTTTCAATTGCCATTGACGTGATCATTTTGATTAAAATTAAACGTCGTTAAATTTTAACAGAATTTTCCATTAGTTCGAATAAATTCCATTCCACGTCTATATTGCAGTGTTTGGTGATATGATTTCAAAGCAATTCGATTCGCCCGTTCCTGATCATGTATGTAACATATATAAATGTTATAAATTTTACACATTGTTTAAGATTAATTATAAGTAACTCAATTAATGTGATTAATTACCTTATTCATGTCTTAAATCCTTCTCCTTCCCTTCAACAAATCTGAACCCTTCCACTAGCTATTCGAACACCAAACCAAACTTGCAACCAACTGCCACAAGCTTATCCTAAATTTACACACCAAATAAAGGTAAGATTTGAATTAAAACTCCTAGAGGGCACAAAAATGCCAGCAATAAACAATAGAGTTCAACAACTGTTCCTAGAACCATTTATATATGTTTAACCTTAAACTAAAAATTAGCATATTTTAATTACCTTATTCCTTGTTTCTAAGTGCCGTGACCTCCCTTCTTTAACCACCAAAACACCCTCCCCATTACCAAAATCGCAACAGGCTTTCCCCTTGAATCCACCTCGACTTAGAATGCATAATAAGTCACGAAACTAATACCATCGCAAGCTATCCATTTGAAACTCGAACTGATCTATGATCTGAAAGTAGTATTACGCCCAACTCTCATTCACCTCGATTATCGAACACAGATCCATTCCTTATCGCGCTCCTACTCTCACATTCCTCTTTTGACCCACACCCAAAATAGCCTGCTTCCATCGCGATGTGACAGAGTGCACCGAAGTACTCACAATTAGTCCAAAAAGATGCGCCTTGCTCCCATGAATGCTTCGCTACCTTCACATCGACTCATCGCCATCCATAACAACAGCTCGACTTTGCCAGCAAACCTAATTCGATCGCACTGTCAACGAAGGGTATTAGAGGGAAGTATTGATCCATCCGAGCTTAACTAAGTTGATTTGATAATTTCTGGGTTCGGATTGAATTAGTTGTAGATTTTTGGAGAAAACAGAAAGGGCCGACATCGATTTTTGGTTTAAAGGTGGAGCGCTGCCATTTAATTTGATTTCTGAAAATGATGGATTTACAGAGGAGGGAAAAAGAAATTGGGAAAGGGGTAGTCACGATAAAAAGGGAACATCCAATTTTATTATAGCTTGCGTTTAATTTTTAATTTTTGCCAGAAGATCGAAAACGAAGGAGTAAAAGAGAGTGTCGCGTATATATAAGAAAAAAGAATACTTCGCGTAGAAGGAGTAGGCCTGAGAACGGGTACAAGGTAACTGGTGGAATGGGATGGTTCGGGTACAATGGGATTTGATGTTTATTTATTTCGATTTGATTTAGTATTTACCTACTTAAATTTTATAACAATATATTTCGGGGTTCTAAACTCCAGTCGAAACACAACAACTGGTGTTTATAGGGTTTAACCACTATTCTAAACACACTGGAACATGATTCGGATCTTATGGAGGAGACATTAATTTAAATCGATATAAAATAAATTCGAAACAATTAATTTCTTGATAATAAATTAATATTATTATTCTAATTCAAACAGAATTTTGTATTGACTATCTGAACTGTTTTCAATTCAATTTTAACTTTGATTTCAATTACATTATGTTTTATAATAATTTAACATATTTTATATTAAATCGAAATTGATTTTATTAAATTGCTAATTCAATATAAAAATTCTTTTATATTATCAATTCAATATTTAAAACGATATTAAATATTTAAAATAAAGTATTCAAAAATCTGGGTCGTTACATTCTTCCCCCCTTGAAAGAATTTCGTCTCGAAATTACTATGGTAGGAAAATTACTACCATCCCATTAACTTTTCAAAAACTTACTTAGTTGAACTCAACTCTTCATATTTCAACAAATTTAATTCCACCAAAACTTTTGGTTTTCATTCATTTAATTCGAATGATCTACAATTAATACATTTACAAGCAATCTGTACTCCATTAATCTATTCAAATTGATTATAGTCAACTTATTCGCTTCAATCCATTTACATTGCTGAAGTTAAATTTAAATTCCAAAATTCAAATTCCTAGGTTTTCATTTCAAATCCTTTTGAAATCCCATAAATATATACGTATATTTATAACCGTCTCAAATTCAAACAATTGAATTTTTCAAACCAACTTGCTTTCTTTAAAACAAATTTCAATCAAAAACTTTTCTAAGGTAGCAATCCATCACTTAGAAACTTGAAAGTGAACACTCATGATGCTGCAACCATCATCAGAATTATTTTTTAGCCACTGAAGTGAGTTTTAGTGCTTTGTCATTGTCAAAATCCACTATAAATGATTTTAAATCAAAAATCCTTTTAAAATAAAGTTATACATATATTTTTAATATACTTCAGAAAATATTTTCCAACTTTCTGGGATTTAAATTCCATATTCCAGTTTTAATTCAATTCCAGTTCATCTTAATTGTATATTTTTCATTCATATACAAATTCTATTTGGTTATACGTAACCATTTCAACTTTATAATCTCATTTGATTATAACACCAACCAACACATCCATATAATATAATAATTTCAGAAAATTATTCTTTTTATATCAAAATAGAATTTGAGTAAAACTATTTCATTTACCCACTTAAAAACAACATCATGTTCAATCTTTTGTTCAAGTATTTACAAACTCTTATCGACGTCGTGGCATCCCACGATTCGACCAGAATTCATAAACCACTTAACAGACTAGCCAACATAATAGAAAACAATTTTTTTAATCAATTAACAAATACACTCTCTCGTATATATACACACTCAACTCATTCTAGGGTACCACTGACCCTATCTCTAATGAGCACAACCCCACCAAAGCCTAGGTATTTGCTCAACCTAAGCTCTGATACCAACTGTAATGGCCCACAAATCCGTACTATCTGAGTTGACTTCATACATCACACGTCCAACCCAAATATCACGAAAATACGAATCATTTTTTTTAGAAGAAAAAGGTAGAAGAAGAACAGAAATAACAACATAGAATCTCACATCGTAGCGGAGCAAAATACAATATATCATATCCTTTGAAATACAAAATTTTAAATGTATAACATACACTTATCAGAGTACAACACTTACAACACAGCGGAGATAAAAAATACTATATATCTAACACTGAAGCCTCCTGCTCCAAGCTCCTTCAGATAAATCTTTAAAATCCTGAACTACTTGACTGCCCATACAAATTGGGCACCCAAGAGTTTAGGTAAAACAAAACAAAACAACTTTGGGTCAGTCATGGGACTGGTATAAGTAAACAATTTAAAATAGTTTGAGAAAATAAACGTTATCTCATAAGAGCAAACCGGATAACACGGAATGGGTTTTTCCCTTATGAGAATCCAAAACACTTGATTTAACTTTCAAAATCCTTTTGAAAGAAACGATAACCTTTATATCAAAACTCTTTTGATATTATAATAATGTCTAAATCAAATAAATAGAAATCTAGTGGAACGCTTTCATCTCACGCTCCACATACATAGTATACAATCAAAACCGTGAGCACTTATTGGGTAATGAATTTCCAACTATGAAAAGGTATGGAACCACCTTCCAATAGTGTAACTCTAGAGGAGAATACACTGGGTTCAACAAGAACATCTTGTAACCCGGCCACACATGACCGACCACTCATTTCGCTTAAGTGTATCGAATGTATTTCACCAACGGTTGGGATCAGCAGCCGTTTTCCCGAATGGGACAACATCGAGTAGAATAAGGAATTAAATGAATTTCTCTAGATAGGTTATAATACACCCTAATAGGAGCTACCCACATAGCCATGTTGCCTGCCCGATTTCTGTCATTTCCCGGTTGTTGAGGCTTGAGGCTACGATTACTTTCCATTCATTAATAGCACAATCACTTTGAATGCCACATTGTTAGATCCATTAAATCATTAATTGATTTGCACAAATATATTCTGGATATTATGCTAAGAGAATAAATTCTCCGCCACCATATATATTTATACAGACCAATGTATACGATCATTGGAAATATTCTATCGGACATTCGTCCATATAGGTTCGCTATGGGATTGAACGCAACTGAAGGCACAATTTCCACAAATGGAAAAAGCACTTACACTTTACTCTGTCTTCGATTATCTTCATATAATCTGATTCGCAACGCTACTGCCAATTCGGAGTGGTTCTCGGATAATAATTCAACCGGTCTCTCCATATCGACAACGATATTGGAAAATACTTCGATAGTCGGTTATTTAACTATCGAAGAAAAACAAACAAACATTCAACCATAACATCGAACAATCACTAGGTCGGTTAATTAATATTTCATTAATTAAATCACTTCTCCATTCCCTTATCGATATTCGTTAACACGATATGTTCGACAATCAACTTGGCCTCTTACACCATCTGGAAAACATTTCCATCTATCAACTTCTTTTATTTTCTAAATTTAGAAATATCTTTTATTTATAATTGGGAAACATTCCAATTATTTCTCCTTCCCGAACTCCTTTATTTCTATACTTAGGAAATACTCGTTATACTTCCAAAATTCCATATACTTGGGTTAAAATGAATGTCGTGTAAAACATCATTACAATAACCCAAAATACTGCATTCAACTAAATCTTATTCACACATTTATCTTCGATGCTGAAATCTTGTTATTTATCAGTTTAAAATGAAATCAACCAAGGTGGGGTATAATTACCTCTCAAACCTTGATTGAAATCATCATTAACTTCAAAACAGACAAGACTACTTATCTCGACTGATCAACATGATATTGAACCAATTATCCATATCTTTTAAACGTGTATACATTTCTCTTTCTATTTTTATCACATTAAATTTACTAGTTTTCTTTTCGTTTATAACATTCTATTTAAATTTCGTTTCATTATCGAATTCTATATATATATCGATTTCTAATTATAAAATTTTCTTAAAAATATTCTAACTCCTTAAATTTCCGGAAAAATTTGCCATAACCTCCTTTATAGCGGTTGATAGTTCAAACCACAACTCGCCTCTCTATGTCCTTTCCATTCAAAAAGAAAATCAAAAAAGCCAAGTGGCTTGCCGATTCGGCGCATAAAAACTCATACGGAATTTAGACATGTACCTTATTATCGGGCATACGAATTAAAGCCTTCATACACTTCATCCCATACCTGTCTAACCCATACACGTCCATTCCTAATTTATTCCAACTCAATCTGGTCATTTTAACTCAATTCGCTAATTTATTCTTTAATTAACTCTTTTGCCTATTTCACTTTTTATTTGAGCATATCACGTTCAAATATATATTAATTTGTTTATAAAACAATCGAATGCCATTTCTAGTTCAAGTTCATATTCGATTTCGATTATGAATTTACAAACCCTTTTTTCTGATCCAAAGTCCAATTTCGATTTAAAATTCCATTAACTAATTTTTCTTCAAATTAGTTAATTTTACTAAACAATTAAACACCTGATTTGATTTTGTTTCAAAAATCATTTCATTACTCCACTCGAGTTCAAATATTATTTATAACTCAAATCTAGATTTTTCCTAAATGAAATTCAGATTTTATTTACTTAAAATCCTTTTATTTATCTAAATAAACTATTATGGTTTTATAATGGTTATGGTGCTGTTTTTCTGAAAATTTAATTTTGACATAACTCAAAATCTATTCGACGAAATCCAGATTTTTCTGTTCCATTAGAAAACTATTATCAAATCGGTTCTGACGATTCTTGTTTCAAAGAATTCCGACTTAAATTGAGTTCTATACACTCAATTGAAGTTCGAAACGCCAATATACGAACTACCGCGCTGTGGTGAGTTCGTTTTTAATTATATTTATATGTAAACATTTAAAACTTTGTTTATATATAAATTCTAACTTCATTCTAATATTATATATATATATATTAAACCAATTTTCCAATTCAACTTAATAATTCTGATTATCCCAAATCGCCAATTATTTCATATCTCAGTTATAAATTTATTTATAATTCAATCTTATATATTAAATTCTAACTCCTTTATAAATAATTTATTTCTAAAATTCTATGTAATCGAATTTCAAATCGTAAATCCTTCTGATTTATCTCATCTAAGTTTATATTCCGATTTCCCGAAATAAACATGTCGTTCCTTTTTCGATACGATTTCCAATTCATTGTTAAATTCATATTTGAATTTAAATTCCCAAAATTATCAAATGATAATTTATTTCACTAAATTTATAACATTGTTTATAAATTCAACCTCCTTGTTTCATATATTAAAACAAGTTTTCCATTTCAAATTCCATTTGCAATCCAATTCCTTTTATATTCTGAATTCCAGAACAAAAACTGTTATTTCCTTTTCGAAATGATTTCAAATTCTATTCTTAAATCCATACTTGAATTTAAACTTACAAATAATTTCTCTATAATTAATTTTCCACATTTATAAACATCGTTTATAAATTTACTTATTTTACATAGTCAAACAATTTCCCTTCCGAAATCTGTTTAAAAACCAAAAGTTTATTTTGGAATATTCTATTTATTATAACTTATCTATATAAATATAAAATCTATTTCCGTATTTAAATTTAAACTTCTACTTAACCCTAATATTCTTTCTAGACATATTTTATTTAAAACGATTCCAAACTTTTATTTTTAAATTCACATTTGAATTTAAATATTCAAATTATCCAATGTTAATTATTCCATTTTATTTATAAACACCGTTTATATATTTTACTTAAATTTCCTGCGTTATTTAATTTATAAACATCATTTATAAATTCACCACTTTAATTTCCTATATTATTTAATTTATAAACATCGTTTATAAATTCAATACTTGTTTTACTTATTCAAAACCAGTTAATATTTTTATAGCTCATTAAAAATTCAAATTCTATTTTTAAAAATAGATTTCCCCTTTTAAATCTCAAATATCCTTTTCATGATATTTTTATATATCAACATTTTAGCCCAGAGATAATTTAGTCATCCACAAACATTCAATTTTCAAAGCACGAGTTTATAACACATCATATACGATAACATATATATGAACAAACAATAATAAATTTTGAGGAATCCATTGGGATTCCTCCAACCTGTTTTTCCTACGTCCACAGATGTTAGTCAACATAATAATACCCATCCTGCTTCGAGGCAGGATATCGTGGTATAGAAGGTCATCCACTATCATAGCGTAGGGCATATAGAGTCATCCTCTAATGATACTGCGGGCATCCGCTAATGGTACTACGGGAATCCAACCATCCAATATATAAAATAACCACAACAACCACTACTACAAAAGTGGGCAAATTCGACGCTAATTTAATGTGGCCTTATATTGAAAGAGCGTTGCCATAGCCCCTTTTTTCAAATAGGCAACACCAGAGTCCCGTGGCATCTACGGTCGTTGCCTTAGCCCTCTAAGGCAACGCTTTTGCCCATCTACTGCCACGGAAATAAAGTGTTGCATTATAGCCATAATGCAACACTATTTGCACGTAATGCAACATTATTTAGCATTGCCTTAAGTATTAGTTTGGGCCTGTCTTCCAGTGGGGCCATGTCAGCTGTCTACATGTCACTTGACACATCATCTCTCCATGTCAGCTGCCAACGTGGCACATACCATGTCAACTATCCACGTTAGCTGTGGGGTCCACGTGCGACCCCACTGCAATATGTAATGCAACACCACTACAATATGTAATGCAACACCACTGCAATATGTAATGCAACAACATTATCATGAAATGCAATATCAATAAAAGCTAACGCAACAGAAGAAGATAACAAATACAATGATTTAATTCAAGATTTTGCAATAACGGCTTTGTACAAGAAACTCATCTAAAACAATTGTTTTAATTATCCAAATATCAAAACTCAAAAATCAGCTACACAGTTTTCTTCATTGTATACAATAAGCTCCATTCCTGGCCAATTCATTAGTGCATTTTGAACATGTACACATATGTCCACATTTGCAAAATGTATTACTCATTTATATATATGAATCATATATATGCAGCAATCCAATTGCAATAGGAAATATATATGTATGTACCTATACATATGTGTGTCACATCTGCAAAATGTATCCCTTTGCCTTCCAGAATTAAATACGCACCTGAAATGATAACAAGTTATTTGATAAGTGGTGGAATCGAATGGTCATTGTACTTCTTAACCAAAAGTTATGAACACAATTATTACAGTGGACTTATTGACCATTGGCGATTGGTCACTCATGCCAGCTACCAAGCAATTTCAGTATGCTTCGTCTTTTGAGCAGAAAGTTGTCAATTCGCATATTCCTGCCACGTTCAGTGTGTCACTTCATATACTTTTAAGCTTCAGAACCATATTGTCATCTACATCTTCAACTCCTAATTAAACAAACCTCCATCGTCAAAAGTTTCAAAAAAAAACAATGGAGGACTCTTCACTATGCATCACTGCCACTGTTCTTACAGGACATTGGAGTTACGAATTTGTGCAACTCACGCTTAGGCATACTCTGGAGCATAATGAGTGGCCTATACGGGTTATACCCAATAACTCTTTTCTAATAACATGCCCATCTTACAGTAAGCGTGATCATGCGCTAATGTTGAAACTTTTTACAAAACGTGGAGGTGCTTTTTATGTGCAATAATGGTCTGGTGAAGAATTTGAGCCTGAACCAGTGTTCAAGGCAGAATCATGGGCTAGAGTTGTTGGCTTTCCCGAGTTCCTGAAGAAAAATGTTCCTGCAATTAAAGAATTAATGATGCCAATGGGAAATGTGCGTGAAATTGACGACTGTCCTTGGTCTCGAATTGACCATAGATCATTATACCTGAAAATGGAATTTTATGAAGGCATTGGCTTGGAGAATACTTTTGCTGCTCGATTCGACAACAAGGTTTACCTCATTAGGGTTCAGCGCTGTACCCATGCTCATCCTCTTACAAGGCCTGAACTTCTATTTGTGGGCAATAGGGAGCTACCGATGATACGATTTTTTGTGATCATATGTAAATTTTACTTCCATCCATAGTTTCTTTTAGTTAATCCACACTATGTTTGGCTAATCGAGGTAAATTTGCCAAAGAACACACTCACAAAGTGTCCATTCAACTATGCTCTGTCCTTAACATACATACATACAATGAGACACAACCACACATGCACACACTCACATACATACATCATTATTAACATCTACAGATGGAAAATATATGCATTATTAGCATTCGATTTAACCCACTATAGTTATCATCATTTAACATAATATTTCAAATGTCATGCCATTTTTTTGGGAGTACCACAACCCCTAGCCGAGAATTGTGTGAAGTATATAAATATAAACTAAACCTTTTCTTATTTGATTGTGACCGTATAATGAGACACAACTAGAAGACCGACATTCAACTAGAAAGTAGCGATACCAACATTAGCATAAAACAACACATTATAACAAGTGGATTATCTTATCTAGAAGTAATCATTTCTTCTTAAAACTATGATCGTTTATATGAGGTGCTAATTGGAATATATCAATGATCATGTAATCCCCTTTCAGTCACTTTGACATAGACAATGCCTCTGACTTGGACAATGACTCTGACTTGGACAATGACTCTGACATGGGCACTGACTCTGAATAAAAAGAAGAAGATGCTGGTGCTGATGCTAGTGTGGACACTGGTGATGATTGGTGATGATGCTGGTGATGATTGGTGATGATGCTGGTGCTGATGTTTGTGAATGTTGGCTTTTTTCTGCTGGTAATGATTTTTGGCTTGAAAGTTTGTGAATATTTGTGAAACTTTGTGAATGTTTGTGAATGTTGTGATGAATGCTGGTGATGGTTGTTGGCTTGAATGTTTGTGGAAGTTTGTGATTGTTGGTGATGAATGTTGGCTTGGATGTTTGTGAATGGCTTAAATGTAGTGAATGTTTGTGAATGCTGGTGATTTTTTAATCTTTTACTGGGAACTTGCTTGAGCGTGCATGTATACTTGTGCGTGTGTGTATACTTATACGTGTATACTTGTGCGTGTATACTTATGATACTTGAGCGTGTATACTTGTGATACTTGTGCGTGTATACTTGTGCATGCCTTCAGATGGCTGCCTTATGATACTTGTGCGTGTATACTTATGATACTTGAGCGTGTAGACTTGTGATACTTGTGCGTGTATACTTATGATACTTATGATACTTGAGCGTGTATACTTATGATACTTGTGTGTGCCTTCAGATGCTGCCTTATGATACTTGTGCGTGTATACTTGTGCGTGTATACTTGAGCGTGTATACTTGTGCGTGCGTGTATACTTGTGCGTGTATGCACTATGTGTATGATGTGTATTGTAATAAAAAATCGTGTATACTTGTGCGTGTATGCATTGCGTGTATCACAAAACCTCAGTGCAAACACACCGCAGTGCAAATTAACCTCAAGCATACAAATTAAACATCGATGTAAGGTATGAAACTCAAGCAGTGCAGATTAACCGCAGTCCCCATTCCTTAACTAGCTCGACCTCTACAATAAACCAATGTCTTTTTCATGCCAATAGCCCGGTTCTCATGGTTTATTGTTGGGTATAATTTTCGAATAAACCTCAGCATAATCCCAAATCAATAATAAGCGCAACTAATTACTCATAAGCGAATGGGTTTTCCAAAATGTAACAAATGAACAAATTACTAATTACTCATAATCCAATCTATAATAAGTGCAACTAATTCACAGTGCTATACAAACTGAACCTGAGGGAAAAAGCTGGCGATGTCAGCGCCCTAAGCAATCAAAGCTAGAAAGCGTATCAAAGCTTCATCCTTTTCGGAATAGAATTTGCTGTCGAGGAGAGGAGCGATTAGATGATTAGGTTTAAATTTGTGAATTTAGGTTTAAATTTTTGTCAATAGTAAAAAGGGGGAAAATCGATTAGATGATAGAGAAGAAAATGATTTCATGAAGGGAGAAGATCGCGCCAAAAGTTCATCAAAATTATGCAATGACGTGGATGTCAATGGTTGGATGATGGCTAACATTAAGATCATCAGATCCATAGATGGTTTGAACCGTTGGATTAATCTTTCATCTACGGATGGGGTTTTTATATGTTGATAACGTGGATCGCTGAGCTGGATTATATATATGTAATGCTATGCTTTTAAATGGTGTTGCACATCAAAACACTAAAATTCCCACTGCAACAGTGTATCCACGTATAATGCAACAACATATGAATACTGTTGCAGAAGCTCAAAGAAATCAAAGCTTTCGCCACACTTTTCATGCAACGCACACAAATTAGTGTCGAATATGCCCATTTTTGTAGTAGTGAACCAATCCTAAATAACTAATATATATTTAATAATAGCCACAGTAATATTTTAATGCAACCAACAACCAACAATTATTTTAACGATTAAAAATAATTCTATATAATAAATTGTGAGTGAGATTTACTCACCTAAATTTGCAATTGCCATTGATGTGATCATTTTGATTAAAATTAAACGTCGTTAAATTTTAACAGAATTTTCCACTAGCTCGAATAAATTCCATTCCACGTCTACATCGCAGTGTTTGTTGATATGATTTCAAAGAAATTCGATTCGCCCATTCCTGATCATGTATGTAACATATATAAATGTTATAAATTTTACACATTGTTTAAGATTAATTATAATTAACTCGATTAATGTGATTAATTACCTTATTCATGTCTTAAATCCTTCTCCTTCCCTTCGACAAATCTAAACCCTTCCACTAGCTATTCGAGCACCAAACCAAACTTGCAACCAACTGCCACAAGCTTATCCCAAATTTACACACCAGATAAAGGTAAGATTTGAATTAAAACTCCTGGAGGGAACCAAAATGTCGGCAATAAACAACAGAGTTCAACAACTGTTCCTATAACCATTTATATATGTTTAACCTTAAACTAAAAATTAGCATATTTTAATTACCTTATTCCTTGTTTCTCACTGTCGTGACCTCCCTTCTTTAACCACCAAAACACTCTCCTTATTACCAGAATCTCAACAGGCTTTCCCCTGGAATCCACCTCGACATGGAATGCATAATAAGTCATGAAACTAAAACCATCGCAAGCTATTCATTTGAAACTCGAACTGATCTATGATCTGAAAGCAGTATTACGCCCAACTCTCATTCACCTCGATTATCAAACACAGATCCATTCCTTATCGCGCTCCAACTCTCACATTCTTCTTTTGACCCACGCCCAAAATAGCCTGCTTCCATCGCTATGTGACAGAGTGCATCGAAGTACTTACAATTAGTCCAAAAAGATGCGCCTTGCTCCCATGAATGCTTCGCTACCATCACATCGACTCATCGCCATCCATAACAGCACCTCGACTTTGCCAGCAAACCTAATTCGATCGCACTGCCAACGAAGGGTATTAGAGGAAAGTATTGATCCATCCGAGCTTAACGTAGTTGATTTGATGATTTCAGGGTTCGGATTGAATTAGTTGTAGATTTTTGGAGAAAACAGAAAGGGTCGGCATCGATTTTTGGTTTAAAGGTGGAGCGCTGACATTTAATTTGATTTCTGACAATGATGGATTTTTAGAGGAGCAAAAAAGAAATTGGTAAAGGGGTAGCCACGATAAAAAGGGAACATCCAATTTTATTATAGCCTGCGTTTGATTTTTAATTTTTGCCAGAAGATCGAAAATGAAGGAGTAAAAGAGAGTGCCGCGTGTAACACCCCACCTCCATTAAGGTCACTCACAAAGGGAATGCCTTAACTTTAGTGGAGCGTTTTAGGTAAACAGACACAGAATGTCATAAGACAGATATAAAAATTTTGCAGCGGAAAATAAACGACTTTATTAAATCACCAAAATACTTTGTTACATAAAACCATTACAACAAAACACTTCTGTCTTACATTATCAGAGTACATAGGTATTTAAAAGAAAAACATCATTCCCTATATTAAAGAGCAAGCCATATAAGAGACAGAGACTCAAGCCATACTTCAGAAGTAGCTCCCAGAAGATGATATCCAAATCCTGGCTAAACCTGGGCCTGAGACCCTAGGGGGAAACAAAAGAAAAGAGGCGAAACAAACTGGATCAGACATACGTCTGGTGAGTCCAGTAATTTTTAGCCTGTAAATAAATAAAGGTAAACATGACAGGCATACAAAGTGGATAAGAGGATTCACGGTAAAGATGGCAGGTATGACAGGACAAATAAGGTAAGATGTATGGATGCTTCACTACAAACTACTTTGCACTATTACTAGTAAAATCAAGATGGGATGATCCCTTCTGTTAACCATTATAACGATAATGATGGTGGTAGTTTCATGTATTCCTAGCTGCTGTCATAGGTGTCGCCTGCTCCTATCTCAACTAGTCGTACCCACTACCCTCCTACTATAAATTGGTAGACTTAGGGCATACATCCGGGTATACCCTAACCACTACCCTAATCGATCGGCTTCCTACTCTGTAGATACCCTGTGCTGGTCCCACAACTAGGGGGTATCACTTCCCCAAATTGGTAACCCAAGGTGTGCATAGTTTTACCTATTGGTGTCACGGACGTCTTGTCCCCCTATTCCCGGCCCATGCACGCACATGTCCCCGGTCGGTTTGCGCCGCCCACACCATCCGTCTCGTTTTGGATCTCTTACAATCAATCAGTAAGCGTTCCGCTTCCCCGCCTAGTACGGAGTTCTTTAGTTTGATACCCCTCCGGGTTACTGACTGAAATGGGTCCCATACAACATGATACAAGCTTTCCCCTATGTCTTGTATCCCCACTAGGTTTTCTACTGACTATGTATACCCTAAGGTGTCTTTAATTACATAGCCCTCAATCAGTTATGCGTACCTATAGGTGTCTTTAATACATAACCCTTAATCTACCTATCGGTTATGCTTACCTATAGGTGTCTTTAATACATAACTCTATCTGTTCCCATTAGTTATGCGTACCCCCAAGGGTGTCTTTAATACATAACTTTACTATTTTTCCCCGGTTATGTATACCATTAGGTGTCTTTAATTACGTAACCCTTTTTATATAGTTAAGTTTGTGGGCCTATATATATTAATATTACCCACCTACCCTTCAGTTGTACTTAACCCTCCCACTGATTTAATCCTATTTATTTAATGGTTAAGTTTGTGGGCCTATATATATTAATATTACCCACCTACCCATCAGTTATACTTAACTCACCCACAATCCAACTCATTTTACTTAACCCTAACTTATGTCTATCATCCTACAGTCCACATGTATTAAGTTAGGTTAAGTAGTCTTTTCTTATTACCATGTCCAATTATGGTTATATTGGGCTAGACCTCTCACATTAGGCCTACAACATGTGGATGCTGGATATGCCGGTCGGGTCCGGGCAGTCTTATTCCACAGTTGGGTCTAACCTCGTATCTTAGCCCGAGTCGTATTCACACGCTTAGACCTCTCACATTAGGTTCAACATTAGTGGCTGTTGGATATGCCGGTCGGGTCCGGGCATACTTCCACCACTAATGTAACCTAACCTCGTGTCATAAGTGTTAATTAACTTTTCAGACTTTAATTGCATAAACATTCCTCTTTTGATTAATTAAGTTAATTAATTAATCCTTTCCTTTTTATAGGTGTCAATACCTATTTTATTAACAATTTGAATTTCCTATCCATAAATGGTTATATTCAAATTATTCCATTTTTACTCAACTTTACCTATGTCATAATAGGCAATTATTTATATGTTTCCCTACTAGAATTATGTTCCCAATTTACATAAACACTATGTAAATTATGCCTATTACAAATTCCCCTTTTCCCCGTTTCTTAACTAGCGTAACCGTTTGCGTTTTTGGCGTCATCGAGGCTATAAGGTAGCCTTGCCATAACAATAAAATAAAGGGAATGACAAGGTGATCGTTTTCAGTACATTTTTTGGCATAAGCATGACAACTAGGGAAAATGACATGATAACTTCGCATATAATTATGATTCATCACATAATTAACAACTTGCATAGATTCATGATTTTGCAACATAACAACTTTCATAGGTTCATGAATTTCAACATAACAACTTGCACAGGTGACTTGCATAGGTTCATGATTCATAACATAACAACTAGCATAGGTTCATGAATTCATCACACAATAACTTGCATAGGTAACTTGCATGATCTCATAACAACTTGCATAGGTTCATGATAACAACTTGCATAGATTCATGATAACAACTTGCATAGATTCAAGAATTCGCAACATAATAACTTGCATAGGATTATGAATTTCACTTGCATAATTTCATGATTCACAACAACAAATACTTGCATAACTACAAACAACATATACCCAAATCATAGTCTACCACAATTCACTTTTATCTATTTAAACCTTAAAGTAACTAGAACTCACAGAAAAAGAGGGTCTTGAGTTCCGGGATCTGAATTTTGTAATTGATTAGCGTTCCCTTGTTGTAGACAAATTCGTTGTTGAGATTAGACTTTGATTTGATTTGATTTGAAGTGTTGTCTTTAATTTGCTTCTAGTTGGTGGCGGCTACTCTAGGGTTTGGAGTGACAACATGACGGCCATTGATCTAATTTTGATTTGATTTTAGGGTTTGAGTCTACCCATGTTTATATAGAATTTCAATTTAATTATAGCCATCGGATGATCTTAGGGTTAATCAAAACCACTCAGTAAGGATAGGGTGACAAGTCGGTCCTAATGACTCAGCAAGGAGTCAGAAAGGACTCAGCAATGAGTCATAGTGTGGATCAGATCACACCAGAAAGCTGTGCAGGCTATCTGCTCGGCCTGGGCGCACTTGCCAAGTGCGCCAGTGCAACTTTGCATGGGCACACTTGCCAAGTGCGCCAGTGCAACTTTGCATGGGCACACTTCCCAAGTGCGCCAGTGCATTCTGGCATGTTTCTGGTTTTTCTGACTAACTTCGTTCGTCCAAATCTTCTTCATACGGTATCCGTTTTACACAAAGTTGGACTCTATCACAACCAGAATTCTGAGACGAACGCAATGGCGTAACCCGTTTCCCTTAATTCCCACATTTGAAATTAAGTATTCTTAAATTTAGTTAATTCGATCATTCAAAAATTCGGGGTGTTACATTCTCCCCTACTTAAAGGACTTCTTCCCCGAAATCTTCAAGTTAAGAAGAATGTGTCCTACCATCAAATCATCCATCTACTCAACCATCATCCACAAGCATCCATTGTCCTTAGAAAACTTCTAATGTAGTATGAACATATGCAAAAGTGTGTGTATATGTCCCTTATCTAATGCAAAGATTAGGCGGTCCACTGATTCAGTTGACCTCCTTAATGCGAATTTTGTCAGTGCCATGAGTCCATTATGTATGCAAGTAAACCTATTACATCATATAAGTTCTATGTGTGTGCACACACATTAATCCAAATGCAACATCCATATGCTAGCTCATCCATTTTCATCCATAAAAATAAAAGAAAATGTGCATACATCCATATGCAGGATGAGAGAGTGATTGAGCCGATCTAGTGCCTAATGTGTGTGTATATGCGTCCACAGACAACCACTAACAAACGCTTGCATCCACTTGCAACCATCAAACATAACATGTCTCAAACACATGTTTACATCCATGGATTTCCTATCTAAAGGTCGAAGACTCGGTTGATGGGATACAAACAAATGATATAACTAAAACAAAAGCTCTGTTCCCATTTGACATTGGTTAAGAGAATAATTCCCTAAGTTTCAACCCCGAAGACCGAAATCAACATCAGACTGACACTCAGAGAATTGCCCCCATTAAACAATGTCAAAACTGGAAATCTACTTCATGCTTCGAGTAGAGACCCCTATCCTTCAGAAATATTCAGATATTTACAGACTACTGGTACAGATCAGATTACAGAATGATTCTCAGAAAGCTAAGCATAACAGGCCCTTGCGGGTCACAAGAAACTTTGGGGGTCTTCCCATGACAAGTTAGAAACTTAACGACCCTCCTCTCAAAATCTAGAACGACCCTCTATATAGAAAGTTGGTCCATTTAGAACCAACCCATAGCCCATAAACTTGAGCACACAAATGTCACATTCAAATTTTTGACGCCTAATACAAATAATTTCAACCCCTTACAAATCACCAGTAAATGAGCCGAACCACCAAAGGGGGTTGAAACAATTACGGGATCAGAAACAAGACTAGTATTAAAGTGCAGAGTCTCAATTACAAAATCAAAATGTCAGAATCCAAAAGAGTCTTAACTTCATAATCAGATAAGGAAATTAAACCTTTTACATAAATTTTTCCTATCTCTATCCTATCCATCTGCCACGAGAGCATTCGCCTGCCCTCCAGAAGTCCCTTGTGATCCCAGCACCTTCGGGCATTCCTTGGAGAAGTGTCCGACCTCTCCGCACTTAAAGCAACTGAACTTCCTCCTTTTACATTCTTTGACTAGGTGACCTTCTTTCCCACAATAGTGGCATTTCCTCTTATCTTTGCCCTTGTCATCCTTCTCGCCTTTCTTCTGTTGTTGATGTTGCTGTTGCTGTCCTTTCTTGGGTCTCGCCTTCTCATGTTTCAATGTCCCTTCCATTTTTCCTCTTTCTTTGCTCCCTTGTCCTCTTCATGCATTAAGGCCATATCCACCAGCTTTTCAAAAGTGGCCTCCATGGGAACGTGGGTCATAGCCAATCCGTGTAGCGGCTCATTCAAGCCTTTAACAAATCTCAGAGCCTTCTTCTCAGGTGTGTTCACCAAGTCTAAGCCAAACCTCGCCAATTGATTGAACTTGTTGACGTACTCTTTTACTGACAGATTCCCCTGCTTCAATGCCAAGAACCTTTCCATGTATTGATTTTCTTCTGCCCGTGAGAGAAATTTCGCCTCAAACCTACGCCTGAAATCCGACCATGTATCAACTGGACGCTCTCCATTAGTGACTTCCCACCAAAATGAGGCCTCATTCTTCATTAACCAGGCAGCAAACTGGACCTTTCTTCCATCTTCTACCTCAAAGATTCCAAACAATTCTTCCACCTCCTTTAGCCAATTTCGATCTTCAACATACGTCTCCGACCCGTGAAAAGGTTTCCCGCCCATTGCCCGCAAGTCCTTACATATCTTTGCAAAAGTATCAACACGAGGAGGGGGAGAAGGAGGAACGGGTGCAGCTGGGGAAGGAGGAACATTTGCTGGACCTGCGGCGGTGGCCCTAGCTTCCAAATACCACCTAAACCATCATGGTAACGGTACACCCTCTGGAAGGTTAAGATCCTCAGACATGCTAAGAAGAAAAAGGGAGAGATTTTAGAAAAAGGACCGAAGGATACTACATATGGCTTTTCGGGGATTTTTTTTTTCAAAACAGGCTTTCCTTTTTGTAAATACTTTCTTTTAAAACCTTTTTGAAAAATATTTTCAAAACTTTTATCTAATCTGGTAACCTTCAGCTCTGATACCAAGTGTAACACCCCACTTCCATTAAGGTCACTCACAAAGGGAATGCCTTAACTTCAGTGGAGCGTTTTAGGTAAACAGACACAGAATGTCACAGGATAGATATAAAAATTTTGCAGCGGAAAATAAACAACTTAATTAAATCACCAAAATACTTTGTTACATAAAACCATTACAACAAAACACTTCTGTCTTACATTATCAGAGTACATAGGTATTTAAAAGAAAAACATCATTCCCCATATTAAAGGGCAAGCCATATAAGAGACAGAGACTTGAGCCATACTTCGGAAGTAGCTCCTAGAAGAGGATATCCAAATCCTGACTAAACCTGGGTGTTTCCTCCCTGAGACCCTTGGGGGGGAACGGAAGAAAAGAGGCGAAACAAACTAGGTCAGACATACGTCTGGTGAGTCCAGTAACTTTTAGCCAGTAAATAAATAAAGGTAAACATGACATGCATACAAAGTGGATAAGAGGATTCATGGTAAAGATGGCAGGTATGACATGACAAATAAGGTAAGATGTATGGATGCACTAAAAACTACTCTGCACTATTACTAGTAAAATCAAGATGGGATGATCCCTTCTATTAACCATAATAACGATAATGATGGTGGTAGTTTCATGTATTCCTAGCTGCTGTCATAGGTGTCGCCTGCTCCTATCTCAACTAGTCGTACCCACTACCCTCCTACTATAAATTGGTAGACTTAGGGCATACGTCCGGGTACACCCTAACCACTACCGTAATCGATCAGCTCCCTACTCTGTAGATACCCTGTGCTGGTCCCACAACTAAGGGGTATCACTTCCCTAAAATGGCAACCCAAGGTGTGCACAGTTATACCTACTGGTGTCACGGTCGTCTTGTCCCCCTCTGCTCGGCCCATGCACGCACATATCTCCGGTCGGTTTGCGCTGCCCACACCATCCGTCTCGTTTTGGATCTCTTACAATCAATCAGTAAGCGTGCCCCTTCCCCGCCTAGTACAGAGTTCTTTACTTTGATACCCCTTCGGGTTACTGACTGAAATGGGTCCCACACAACATGATACAAGCTCTCCCCTATGTCTTTTATCCCCACTAGGTTTTCTACTGACTATGTATACCCTAAGGTGTCTTTAATTACATAGCCCTCAATCAGTTATGTGTACCCATAGGTGTCTTTAATGCATAACCCTTAATCTACCTATCGGTTATGCTTGCCTATAGGTGTATTTAATACATAACTCTATCTATTCCCATTAGTTATGCGTACCCCCAAGGATGTCTTTAATACATAACTTAACTATTTTGTCCCGGTTATGTATACCATTAGGTGTCTTTAATTACATAACCCTTTTTATCCGGTTAAGTTTGTGGGCCTATATATATTAGTATTACCCACCTACCCTTCAATTGTACTTAACCCTCCCACTGATTTAATCCTATTTATTTAATGGTTAAGTTTGTGGGCCTATATATATATATATATATATATATATATATATATATATATATATTACCCACCTACCCATCAGTTATACTTAACCCACCCACAACCAACTCATTTTACTTAACCCTAACTTATGTCTATCATCCTACAGTCCACATGTATTAAGTTAGGTTAAGTAGTCTTTTCTTATTACCATGTCCAATTATGGTTATATTGGGCTAGACCTCTAACATTAGGCCTACAACATGTGGATGCTGGATATGCCAGTCGGGTCCGGGCAGCCTTATTCCACAGTTGGGTCTAACGTCGTGTCTTAGCCCAAGTCGTATTCACACACTTAGACCTCTCACATTAGGTTCAACATTAGTGGCTGCTGGATATGCCGGTCGGGTCCGGGCAGACTTCCACCACTAATGTAACCTAACCTTGTGTCATAAGTGTTAATTAACTTTTCAGACTTTAATTGCTTAAACATTCCTCTTTTGATTAATTAAGTTAATTAATTAATCCTTTCCTTTTTATAGGTGTCAATACCTATTTTATTAACAATTTGAATTTCCTATCCATAAATGGTTATATTCAAATTATACCATTTTTACTCAACTTTACCTATGTCATAATAGGCAATTATTTATATGTTTCCCTACTAGAATCATGTGCCCAATTTACATAAACACTATGTAAATTATGCCTATTACAAATTCCCCTTTTCCCCATTTCTTAACTAGCATAACAGTTTGTGTTTTTGGCGTCATCGAGGCTACAAGGTAGCCTCGCCATAACAATAAAATAAAGGGAATGACAAGGTGATCATTTTCAGTACAATTTTTGGCATAAGCATGAAAACTAGGGAAAATGACATGATAACTTCGCATATAATTATGATTCATCACATAATTAACAACTTGCATAGATTCATGATTTTGCAACATAACAACTTGCATAGGTTCATGAATTTCAACATAACAACTTGCATAGGTGACTTGCATAGGTTCATGATTCATAACATAACAACTAGCATAGGTTCATGAATTCATCACACAATAACTTGCATAGGTAACTTGCATGATCTCATAACAACTTGCAAAGGTTCATGATGACAACTTGCATAGATTCATGATAACAACTTGCATAGATTCATGAATTCACAACATAATAACTTGCAAAGGTAACTTGCATAGGTTTATGAATTTCACTTGCATAATTTCATGATTCACAACAACAAATACTTGCATAAATACAAACAATGTATACCTAAATCATAGTCTACCACAATTCACTTTTATCTATTTAAACCTAAAAGTGACTAGAACTCACAAAAAAAGAGGGTCTTGAGTTCTAGGATCTGAATTTTGTAATTGATTAGCGTTCCCTTGTTGTAGACAATTTCGTTGTTGAGATTAGACTTTGATTTGATTTGAAGTGTTGTCTTTAATTTGCTTCTAGTTGGTGGCGGCTACTCTAGGGTTTGGAGTGACAACATGACGACCATTGATCTAATTTTGATTTGATTTTAGGGTTTGAGTCTACCCATATAGAATTTCAATTTAACTATAGCCGTCGGATGATCTTAGGGTTAATCAAAACTACTCAGTAAGGATAGGGTGACAAGTCAACTCTAATGACTCAGCAAGGAGTCAGAAAGGACTCAGCAATGAGTCACAGTGTGGATCAGATCACACCAGAAAGCTGTGCAGGCTTTCTGCTCGGCCTGGGCGCACTTGCCAAGTGCGCCAGTGCAACTTTGCATGGGTGCACTTCCCAAGTGCGCCAGTGCAATTTTTCTCTGGCGCACTTCCCAAGTGCGCCAGTGCATTCTGGCCTGTTTTTTGTTTTTCTACCTAACTTCGTTCGTCCATATCTTCTTTATACGGTTTCCGTTTTACGCAAAATCGGACTCTATCTCAACCAGAATTCCGAGACGAACGCAATGGTGTAACCCATTTCCCTTAATTCCCACATTTGAAATTAGGTATTCTTAAATTTAGTTAATTTGATCATTCAAAAATTCAGGGTGTTACACCGCGTATATATAAGCAAAATGAATACTTCGCGTATAAATTAATATTATTATTCTGATTCAAACAAAATTTTGTATTGACTATCTGAACTATTTTTAGTTCAGTTTTAACTTTGATTTCAATTACATTATGTTTATGATAATTTAATATATTCTATATTAAATCGAATTTGATTTTATTAAGTCGCTAATTCGATATAAAAATTCTTTTATATTATCAATTCAATATTTAAAACAATATTAAATATTTAAAATAAATTATTCAAAAATCTAGGTCGTTACAGCTTTTATATAGAATATATATATACGTACATGCAGGATTTATATAGAGGAAATATTACTGAAGACTGTATAGTTTTAAAGATATTAGAGATTCAAACTTCAGAGATATTTCAAGACTCGTGAGTATTCAAGATTTCAAGAGTTCAAGAATCCAAGATTAATATAGTTATAGAGTCTAGTTTATGTAAGACTCTAAATATCACTCCAGGTTCAAATTCAAATTCAAATTTCAAATTATGTTTTCAAATTCTATCTTTAACCCTCTCTATTATATTTTTCTATATTTTTTATTTTTTCCTTCTTACTTTAATTTTGTTTTCAAACTCAAAGTTTATAAGTTTTATCTATTTATATTTTTACATTTTATATTTATATATATAGTTTTAAACTTTATAATTTTATAAATATATTTATATAGTTTATTTTTATGTTTTCATATGATTTCCTACTTTATAATATTAATTCATAACACTATATTTTAATTCAAGAATTTCCATAATTATATTTATATCAAAACACTTTGAAAATGTTCAAAAATCAAAATTCTACTAGGTATATGTCGACATAAAGAAAACACCATGTCGACATATAACTGTCAATTTTCAATTTTGAAAGGAAGTGTCTTTTCATTATTTGTGACGGTTCTGGAGCATTGCAACCTTTCACACACTATAAAAAGGTCTTGATTTTGATTTTTTTTAATCACTTCTTCTTCTTCTATTTCATTCTCTTTCATTACACCATTATTTCTTATCATTTTTATGATTCCTATACCTATATTCTGCCAAATTCAATTCTATTTTCACCAATCTTCTTCTATCTACTCTCTCTACACATTACTCTCTGAATCAAGTGCTATTGAAGAGGTATAAGGCTGTTTGTAATTGTTTGGAAAGTGTTTGGGAATCAGTGTTTTCCTTGTAGCCGTGAAATCAAGGAACGAAGTCGGTGTTTTCCTTGTTGCCGTGAAATCAAGGAACGGGAGCGGTGTTAACCTTGAAGCCGAGAAATCAAGGGGTGTACTTGTCTATTGATATAGTAATAAAACTCTGCGCAATCCGGCGTTATGTGATACTAGACGTAGGAGCAATCCGAACCAGTATAAAATCCGGTGTGTTCTTTCCTTTTCTGCATTTTTATTTCTGTTTATTTTGCATCTGTGTTTGATTTTGTGCATGTGATTGTTTTTGTGGTGTTTATTTCATATAGTTTATCACATAGGTTTTAGATTTTGTTTAAATTATCAAAAACACTATTTACCCCACCCTCACTCTAGTGTTTGTTTTGCCTTAACAATCCTTTCCGCAATCCCTAACAATTCGTATCAGAGCAAGGTCTTTCAAAAAGTTCATAATCTGATTTTTTTTAAAATAGTGATAATGGCAACCAACACTGGTAGCAATAATAGTTCTTTTATAGAGTGTCAGTCCACTATTAGACCGACATTGTTTAATGGTAGTAATTATTCATATAGGCATGTAGAATGAAAATATATTTACAGTCAGTAGGATTAGACACATGGAATAGTACATAAAATGAATTTATAGAACCTACAACTGCTTTTGCACAATGGACAAATGAATAAAAGACTACTGCACAAAGTAATTCTAAAGCCATGAATATGTTATTTGGTTCATTAGATAGGAATGAGTTTAATAGAGTATCAGCATGTAAAACTGCTTATGAAATTTGGAGAACTTTACAAGTTACTCATGAAGGAACCAGTAAAGTTAAACAAACTAAAATAGCAATGCTAGTTAACCAGTATGAGTTATTCAAAATAACCGAGAATGTGTCTGTTTTAGATATGTACTGCATATTTAAAGAGATAGTGCATTCATTAACAGCACTTGGAAAAACATATTCTGAAGCAGATCAAGTCAGAAAAATATTGAATTCGTTGAATCCATAATAGGATCAGAAAACTTTGACAATTGAAGAGGCTAATGATGTTAATGAAATGGAGATTGTAACACCCCACGTCCATTAATGTCACTCTAAAAGGGAATGCATTAACTTTCATGGAGTATTATTGGTGAATAGAACAGAATATAACAAAACAGATACATATATTGGAACTTGAAAAATTCAAAACAACTTTTATTGCAGCGGAGAAATAGTTTGATTAAAACAACATTATAAACCAACAGAAAAACCAAGTACACTTAGTAACCATCTTGACAAATTGTTTTCTGAGTACATAAAGTAAAAAAGCATAACCCCATCATAAGTAGCCATAAAAGAGATGAGCTGAACTTTACTTTCAGCAATCCAAGCACTTCCAAAAGAGAGAGGAAGATCCAGATCAAGCTCCACTAGTACTAGTCCCACCCTGAGAACCTGGGGGGAGGGGGGAAGGAAGAAAATAGGCGAAAACAAAGGGGGTCAGACATGAAGTCTGGCGAGTACCATAACTTTAACAATATAATTATTGAAGTAATTAGGATAAGGCATAAACTGGTAAAACAAGGAATGACTGTGAAGCAAGTGGGCAAGGCAAAACAAACAAAAGGAATATTCTGGCGTTAATCTCGCTCCTAATCACTATAGGATAGTTACTATACTGCACCATTACTAGTCGCCCTAAAAATTGATCCCGTCTACTGAACAAAATAGTAATAATGGTAGTTTCGTGTACCCCTAGTTGTCTTCATAGGTGCCGCCTGCTCCTATCTCCATTAGTTGTACCTACTACCCTCCCCATTCTAATTACAACATTTATACACAATATGGTAGTTGGACTCCTAGCTGTCTTCATAGATGTCGCCTGCTCCTATCTCCGCTAGTCGTACCTACTACCTTCCCCATTCGATCGGCTCCCTAACTCGTAGATACCCGTGTTGGTCCCACAGTGGGGTGTATCACTCCCCAAAGTGGCAACCCGATACCACAAAAGATGCACAGCTTATATCTACACGATGCAACAACGTCTTACCTACCAGCCCGGGCCCACGCACACACATAACCCCGTTCGACTTGCGTTGCCACCGTTAACCCATTTTGACCTCTTACAATCAAACCCAGTAAGCGTGTCCCGTCCTCGATCATACTCGAGCTCACAAAGATACTTAATGAGTTACTGGTTTGAAATGGGTCCACTATGCTTGACACAAGCTTTCCACCTATGCTTGGTCCCCACTAAAATTTTCCACTTAATCCCCTCTTATTCATGTCTTCTTACATGTTTAAATTTGGTTAAGTGTTTCTAATTGTATTTCATATGCCACCCATATCACCCAATTAACTCCCATGTCCCACCACACATTTATCTTGGTTAAGCGTTAATGATTATATCCCACATGTCACCCACTTATCAAATCAACATGTGTTATTGGTTAAGCTTGTGTTAACCCTATCCGCTTATCAGGTCAATATATACATATTTGGTTAAGCTGGTCTTAACCCTATCCACTTGTATATCATTGGCTAAGTTGGTCTTAACCCCATGCACTTATCAGATCAATATGTATTATTGGTTAAGTTTGCCTTAACCCTATCCACTTATCAGATTAATATATATATATATATATATATATATTATTGGTTAAGCTAGACTTAACCCTACCCACTTATCAAATTAATATATATTATTAGTTAAGTTGGTCTTAACCTTACCTACTTATCAGATTATTGGTTAAGCTGGTCTTAACCCTATCCACTTATATATTATTGGTTAAGCTGGTCTTAACCCTACCTACTTATCAGATTATTTGTTAAGCTGGTCTTAACCTTATCCTCTTATCAGATTATTGGTTAATCTGGTCTTAACCCTATCCACTTATCATGTTATGTATCATACATATATATATATATATATTATATAACATGTTTTACTTAAATTATGATCTTAGTTCACAAATACATTGGTTAAGAGAATAACTCCCTAAGTATCAACCCCGAAGACCGAAATCAACATCAGATTGGTACTCAGAGAATTACTCCACTCAACCAAACTTTTGTTTGTCATTCATATTCATCTTTGATCAGCATTAATTAATTATTAATGCACAGACTTCCAACATTAAGTCGATTGCTTATGGCTGCTGGATATGCCGGGCGGTTCCGGGAAGACTTCCACCACAAGCCAAATTTAACCTCGTGTCTAAGCATCTTTTAATTATGCCTACGACCTCTCACATTAGACTGCCGTTTGCGGTTGCTGGATGTGCCGGGTGGGTCCGTGCAGTCTTATACCACAAACGAGTATGCCTTTGACCTCTCACATTAGACTACCATTTGTGGTTGTTGGATTTGTCGGGCGGGTCCTGGCAGTCTTACACCACAAACGAGTCTAACCTCGTGTCTTAGGCATTTATTATTACATATTATTATTCAACCCCAATTTGAATTAATATATCCATTTCAAATTATTAATAACTTCCAAATTAATTTATGTCCATAATTGTCACCTAAATTATATCCATAATTTCTATGCATATAAATTAGGCCAATTAATGTCTCAAATTTATTATATGCTTTTAAGCCATTTTTATGCCAATTCACAATATTAATATTTAATATTTTCCCATTGCCCCCACGTCATTCGCACGTTTAATATGAAATATGTTAGACCTGCAAATAGTAACTCATAAAAAGAAAAGAAACATCACAACCTGCATAGCACATAAAAATAGATCTAACTTGCAAATAGGAATTATAACATAAATTCGCATAACCAATAATTTGCATAGACAATGGTCATATAGAATCATATATTTGCATAAACTACCATGGATCTAAATATAGATCTAAACATGAAATTGTGAACTTGCATATATAAATTATGGGTCTCACTTAACTTACATATGTGAATATAATTTTTTTCACCTAAACTTGCATATGGATTTCTACAACTTACATATGAATTTACCACATGTTTTTGCATATAAACTAGCATATGTATATACTTGATTCACATATAAACTTGTGTACAATTCACATATAGACTTGCAAAAGATTCATATTCAAACTAACGTACAATTTAACATCCCAAACTTGCATAAAATTCACATACGAATTAGCATATGATTTAACATCCAAACTTGCATAAGATTCACATATGAATTAACATATGATTTAACATCCCAAACTTGCATAAAATTCATATATGAATTAACATATGATTTAACAGACATGTTCTCATAATCCAATTACAACCCATCATAATTAATTTATTAATTATATTGTAAAAGAAATAGTACTCACAAAGATAGGTTAGAGAAGAGAATGATTTGTTCGTCTTTTGAATTAGAATTCTGACTTGCTAATCCCTAAGCTTTAGGAAGGAGAACTATCCTAGCGGCAGCATGGTGGCCAAGAGACAAATTTAGTTTAGGTTTAGGGTTTTGAGTCTAGGCACTCTTTTATTGAAGTTTAAATCAACCTAAGCCGTTAGATTAAGATAGAATTAATCCGGACCA
The DNA here is from genome assembly GCA_030737875.1 of Allium sativum. Lineage (NCBI taxonomy): Eukaryota > Viridiplantae > Streptophyta > Magnoliopsida > Asparagales > Amaryllidaceae > Allium > Allium sativum. The sequence continues at coordinate 67,024,513 of CM060913.1, forward strand.
TCCAGACAAGATAGAATTATCCAGAACAGCCACATCAACCCTAATGACTCAACAACAGGTCAGATAAAACTCAGCAACAAGTCAGGATCGAGATCTGCCCGAGGGGTAGGTCGACCCCCTGGTCGACCTGTCTAGAGGAGGTCTACCCCCTGGTCGACCTGGCCGTGGGCGGGAGAATTCTCGCCCAGCCCGCTTCCCTGTTTGAATTTTGAATTTTGAATTTCTGAACCTGAGCTGTTTTTAATTTATTTAAATTCTGAAACTTCGGAAGGCCGTAACTTCTTCATACTAAGTCCAATTCATGCAAACTCGGACTTTATCTCAAGCAGAATTCCGAGACGAACGCAATGGCGTAACCCGTTTCCCTTAGTTCTCAAATTTGAAATTAAGTATTCGTTAATTCATTAATTTTAAAATCATGAGGTGTTACATTGAAGAGTTAATTGTAAATCTGATGTCGTATGAAGTCCAATTACAGAAAAGAAAAGAAAACAGGTCGATAGAGAAGAAATCTATTGCATTAAAAGCAATAGTAAATAATTCAGACTCAAGTAGCGTAGATGATGAAGAAACAACACTTATGACAAATCATTTTAGAAGATTTTTTGAGATATGGAAAGAAAAATTATAACCAAGGAAGTTCAAAAAGTAATAATGATGGTCGATGTTATAATTGCAACAAACCATGCCATATAAGGAGAATGTGTCCATATCAAGACAAATTGACTCAACAAACCGACAACAGCAATTCGTCGAGAAAGAGAAAGAAAGCATATGCAACAACATTAGATGATTCAGATTCATTGTCAAGTGATGAAGAACGAGAAACCGGAAATACAAATATATGATTTACGACAATTTAGATTTCATAAAATTTCAAAAAAATGGTTCTAAAAATTGGGTACGCCTTAATTAATTTTTAATTTCATTTGGGTGAATGGTTTCTTTATTTGTTTGCTTTGATTTGAATGAACTTTAAAATTTAAACTTGAAATTTGAAATTCAAAATAATAATATAATAATAAATAACAAATAAAATAATTTGTTTGCGAGTTTATTTGATTAGAATTATTTCAGGAAATCGTTAAACCTGAAATATAAAATCGATAAATTTCAGTTCACAAAAATTTAATTTTCTTTGAAAATAGACATATACGTCGACATAAATATATGTATATGTCGACATAGTTGACCAGTATTTTCAAATTCAAAATTTGAATTTCAAAGGTTTAAAACTTTCAAACTTCCCTCCAACTTTTCACCAACTCCCAAGGTCTGAAAAGGTGTCATTTCAATGTGAAAAGTTGTGTCTATTCAATTCATATCTAGTCAATTTCTATATAAATATCTATTCTCTTTACCTTTCATTCACAACTCAAAACAATATTCTTCATATCTATTCTCTTCAATTATCAATTCAATGGCTTCCTCAAGTTCATCTCAAAAATTGAAGATAACCAAAACCATCAAAGGCTATCTTCATGATGACAAAGAGGCTAACCAAACCTATGGTAACTATTTCGCAAGTACTAAAGTTAACACGGGTGCTTTCGCCATCTTTAGCGAATTTCCCTCCTACGATCTTACTTCTATATTTCAACACAACGAAGTGTTAAGTCTAATTGACTCTCATGATAATGACGAAGTGTGTTATCCCAAACTTGTTAAGATGTTCTATGTGAATCTCAATCGCGGATTTTACGACGGTAACGAAAATCAAATTTGGAGTAGCGTCAAAGGCACGCAAATTGTCCTCGATGCCCTACTCTTAGGCACTATTCTAAATTGTAGAAGCAGAGGCTCATAGTTTTCGGATTTTGTTTATCGACGAAACCGATTTGGAAACCTTTCACGACATATTTGAAGATGGTGCTCCAATAGAGTTAAAAATCGCTCTTTTTGTCCAAAAACAAGAACTGTCAATCTTTTACTCCAACATACCATCACTCCCTATTCTGGAAATTTCAACAATCCAACACTGAAAGTCCAAAAGGCTCTCTTTGCTATTATGGGTGGCTATACTATCAATTGGGCCGAAATGATCCGAAATGAAATTAAGTCCATAGAATCATCGTCAAGAGAAAACATTCTCTACTATGGTGTTTATCTCACTCATATTTTCAAGTACTTTAATGTTGATCTTCTTAGAGAAGAATTCATGTCTAGAGAAGTGTTTGACTCATCAAACATTCATCGCATGCAAATTCCTCTCACTTTCAAACCATATGAGACATTCGAAGCCAAACAAGCTCGAATACAACAAGAACAAATGGAAGTCGAAGAAGAAGAAGAGGCTTCTATAGAAAGTGTTGAGTATCCAACCAACACTAAATGCATTTACAAAGAGACGATTGTTCAAAATCAAGTGAAAATCGTCAACAATCAAAAGAAGCTCAACAAGAAACTTTCTAAGTGACCAAATTCATGGTCAAGATAGGAAGAAAACTTGGAGTCTCACCTCCCACATCATCATCAGAAAACTAGACTATCCAGTTTAATTTACCTTTATGTATTCGCTTATATTTCCTTGTATTTTCTTTCGAATCTCGTATTTAAGTGCGTCTTGATTAGTTGGATGTATTTGCTTTCTACTAAGTAATGAATGGAGTTTTATTTATGTTAAAATCATCTTTATATTTCTGTAAAAACTTTAGAGCTAATTATAATATAATAGAAATCAAAAGAATTCAAAATTCAAATTTTTTTCACTATGATATGTCGACATAAAAATAAGTATATGTCGACATAAAAATAAGTATATGTCGACATATAACTGCTATATTTTCAAATTGTTTCAAATTTTAAAATTAAAATAACTACACATGTCCATTGAAAATCCAACGAATTCCAGCCTCTATTTAATTTTATTTCTTCTAGAAAATTTTATTATTCCATATCTACTTCTTTCTCATTCATTTCTACTCAAATTCATGGAAAATCCTATTCATAACATAAGTGAAAATATTCATGATTCTTTGAGTTCTTTCAAGAAAATTCTCTCCATAGTACTACGTAATCCGCGCAAACTAGAGTTAATTCAAATGAAAATGGTTGAACATCAATAAAAATATTTTGATGAGATTCGTTGGGATATCTCTTGTCATTTCAGAAATGAAAACAACCAAACATCACATAACACTGAAGAAGAATGGAAGGACATCAAGAAGAACCCAATCACCGGAAAAGATGAATGAGTTGAAGCTCCAAGAAATGTTTAATTGATCAGTACGATTTGATTGATTTGTTTGAATTTGATTTGAATTCTATGATTTAAAACTTATATATATATATATATTAAGACATATTGTGTGGTATGATTTGATTTGGTTTGTATATATAACAAACAAACATATGTTACTATAATACCTGGATTGGTTTGTATTTAATCATCATATTGATGGGAATTACTACTATAGGTTTGAATAGATTAAGGGGGAGGGGTATTTTTACTTTGAATTAGTTATAGATTAAGGGGGAATATCATAATAGGATTAGTTACATAATTTCTTATTAGTTTTATTTAGATTGTTATATGATTTAGGGGGAGTTGTTTTAGAATTTCTTTTTGATAATGCCAAAGGGGAGAAATTATAAAATATAGACATATGATTCATATAGACGGGGGAGTATTTAAAGGATCATCATCAACATGTATATACATGTATGTTATTTTATAAACTAAGGTTATCATCGTCAAAAAGGGAGAGATTGTTGGAGAATGGAGTTTCGATGACAACAACCTTATTTCAATATTAATTGATTATAAAATATATACTAACACTTTTATATATATACACACACATATATGAAGGATTTATATACAGGAAATGTTACTGAAGACTATACAATTTTAAAGGTATTAAAGATTCAAAGTTCAGAGATATTTCAAGATTTCAACAGTTCAAGAATCCAAGATTGATACAGTTATAGAGTCTAGTTTATGTAAGACTCTAAATAACACTCCAGGTTCAAATTTCAAATTCTGTTTTCAAATTCTATCTTCAACCCTCTCTATTCTATTTTTCTATATTTTCTATTTTTCCTTCTTACTTTACTTTTGTTCTCAAACTCAAAGTTTATAAGTTTTATATATTTATATTTTTACATTTTATATACATATATATAGTTTTAAACTTTATAATTTTATAAATATATTTATATAGTTTATTTTTATATTTTCATATGATTTCCTACTTTATAATAATAATTCATAACACTATATTTTAATTCAAGAATTTCTAGAATTATATTTATATCAAAACACTTTGAAAATGTTCAAAAATCAAAATTCTACTAGGTATATGTCGACATAAAGAAAACACAATGTCGACATATAACTGTCATTTTTTCAATTTTAAAAGGAAGTGTCTTTTCACTATTTTTGATGGTTCTGGAGCGTTGCAACCTTTCACACACTATAAAAATGATTTGATTTCGATTTTTTAATCACTCCTTCTTCTCCACTTTCACTCTCTTTCATTACACCATTATTTCTTATCATTTTTATGATTCCTACACCTATACTCTGCCAAATTCAATTCTATTTTCACTAATCTTCTTCTCAATACTCTCTCTACTCATCACTATCTGAATCAAGTGCTATTGAAGAGTTATAGGGCTGTTTGTAATTGTTTGGGAAGTGTTTGGGAATCGGTGTTTTCCTTGTAGCCGTGAAATCAAGGAACGAAGTTGGTGTTTTCCTTGTTGGTGTAAAATCAAGGAACATGAGTGGTGTTAACCTTGTAGCCATGAAATCAAGGTGTGTACTTGACTATTGATATAGTAATAAAACTCTGCGCAATCCAGCGTTGTGCGGGACTGGACGTAGGAGCAATCTGAACCAGTATAAAATCCACTGTGTTCTTTCCTTTTCTGCATTTTTATTTCCGTTTATTTTGCATCTGTGTTTGATTCCGTGTCTGTGATTGTTTCTGTGGTGTTTGATTCATATAGTTTATCGCATAAGTTTTAGATTTTGTTTAAATTCTCAAAATACTATTCACCCCCTCTAGTGCTTGTTTAACGATCCTTTCCGCAATCCCTAACAGCATATATCACTAAAACGTTGCACACACGTTTTCCTTCAATTCTTGGACGTTCATAAGGACAATTACACCACTTTTGAACTGTTTTGGACTTCTTTTACATTGAAACTAAATTTAGACATTGTTGACCGAGTCAACACATTTCTCACTCAACGAAGAAGGACTTTTTGGATAAAGTTTCGAACTAGCAAAACATTTTTTGTTCTATCATACAACTTTGTACACTAAAATTGTCCAAATTTGCGCAACTCTTGTAATCGAAAACTATAAGAATGAATGAACATTATAAAGTGGACGTAGGCGTTAGTGCTGAACCATTGCAAAAGCTGTGTTCTTCCTGTAACGGCCCAAAAATTCATGATCCTGATTATTGATACTAATACATATCTTGTACCACATATCGACTAATCCAACACCAGAAATTAACAGATCGTTAATAGAAAGAAGTTAGAGGGTAAGAAATAGAAAGAAAGAAAGTTAGAATAGAAGAAAAAGAAGAACTGAACATAACAGAATCAGAGTATCACGAATCTCACAGCGGAACTGAATAAAATATATTACATAACATTCTGAAATACAAAACCTGTATTTATACTAACATACCTCATCAGAGTACAACATATATACAACACAGCGGAAATAAATTTTATATATCTAACATTGAAGCCTCCTGCTCCAAACTCCTTCAAGTGAATATGTAAAATCCTGAAACCACTTGACTGCCAATACAAATTTGGGCACCCAAGAGTTTAGGTAAAACATAGAAAAATAAACTTTGGGCTTGTCATGGGACTGGTGTGAGTAAACGATTTAGAACAATTTGATTTAACATTCAAAAATCCTATTAAAATAAAAGATAATCGTAAGACCGATCCACACATAAACACGAACGGTTTTTACCTTACGATAACCTAAAACATTTCTTGATATCAAAACTATTCTGGTATTACAATAGTGCCTAAATCAAGCAAATAACAATATACTAGAACACTTGCATCTCACGCTCCACATATATAGTGTACGATCAAAACCGCAAGCACTTTTTGAAGATTGGATTTCCGACTATGACAAGGTATGGAACCACCTGCCGATAGTGTATCTCTAGAGGGGAATACACTGGGTTCAACAAGAACGTCTTGCAATCCGGCCACACATGACCGCCCACTCATTTCGCTTGAGTGTATCGAATGTATATCACCAACGGTTGGGATCAGCAACCGTTTCCCTAAAAGGGACAACATCGAATAGAATAAAGAATGAAATGGAATTTCTTTAGAGAGGTGATCATACGCCCTACTTGGGAGCGACCCACTTATCCATGTTGCCTAGCCAATTTTTTTCATTTCCCAATTGATGAGGCTTGAGGTTAGAATTTACCTTGAGAACATCTTGCTGCCATTTACTTTAAATGTCACATTGTCAGATCCATCAAATCACCAATTGATATCCACAAATATACCCTGGGTGTAAAAGAAGGGCCATTCTTTGCCACCAGCTCGATATATTTATAAAAATCAATATACAAGGTTTTTAGGAAATACTTTGTCAGACATTCGACCATACAAGTCATCTAGGAACAAGATGAAATGAAGGTACTCTCCTACAACATCCAATATAGGAATCACCCCATTGATCAGTAGCGAATAGTCCTTGCAAAACTCGAAGATATCAATCTCGAAAGAATTACAAGTTATAATTACTCTGGCATCCGCCAAAGAATTTAAACAAGTATTTGTTTCGCTCATGAAGATCCTCGGTCTTCAATTTTACTATTTATATATGAATCCCAGCAATTTAGTTTACGTAAAGTTGGTTCGAAGTGGTTTTGGGTCTAGTTCCCATCCTGGTCTCTTGTAACTAACGCGTAGAGAATATTTATTTGATAGTCGGTGTTTTAACTATCAAATTTAAACAGTGTAGAACTATTTATACAAATTACTTAATATCATATATAATTTCCATGACATGTTCACTCAATTTAATTAACTTATACAATCTCATTTCTAATTTCAGAACAATAATCAACACAAGACAATTAAAATACAACAAATGTATCATCATTTTGTTTTAACTAATTCGACTGATCACTTTATAATACAAATAATAATCATTCATCACATAATAAAAATCAACATTTGACATTAAAGTTTCGAATTAAGAACAGTTTGATCTTGGATAACAATTTATTTCACATCATATTTATTCCAAATCCTTACGAAATAATTACATCGATTTTATTTAAACATTTATTTCGTTCATATAAATACATATAAATATAAATATCGTAGATTCGAACTTAAGATTAGTCGTCAACATCTATTCTTCCATCACAAGATGCTTCGTTAGTTTCCCGATCCTTTCTTCTATACTATATATATACATCTTTTTCTCTATTTCTATAAAAACAGATTTTTGTTAAATATTGATTAAATTTTAAACAACCTTAATTCATTGCTAAATAAATTCCTAGGGCCTAGTAATACGCAACATCTCAACACAATAGATATGCTATATTTCTTTATAGTTGAACCGTGAGTGGTCTTCAACAAAAAATCGTGATCGCCCTTCTTTGATCAATTTTTTTTCCTTCTTCCTATTTACATTTATTATTCAAAAACAGGGTTCACTGTAAACTTATAGGATTTAAACAACATCTTCTTTTTATCTATCTATTTATTTATTTTCTAACCTTAAAGCCCAGTTCGGCCCATTTCAAACAAAAGCCCACTCTCTTATTTCTTCTAACACAGTACTGGCTTCTAAAACATGAAGATGTGCATGCTTCCATCCATTTTTCTTTGCCCCAAATTCCTCTTTTGGCATGCCAAACATAATAAGCCAAACTCGTGCCTGGCACGACAAATTTATGGATCAACTCATCCTTATCCCCCATTTATTCTTGTTTGATCTTCCCTTTCTTCTTCCCATTCTCTTTTATCTCTTTCATTTACCTACTGTTGCTCAAACCAGTGCACAGCGTGCACTGTGCACCTGCATACCTCCCCCTCAACCACGTCCATGCTCCGACCACCTACCGCAAACGCCACTGCCATTTTTAAAACCACTCATACCATCAGAACTTGACCCAATACCCTAGATCAAAAGCCGATGCCTCAGACCCAAATTCCAGCCAAACACCTTCAGCTTAAACGCCTCGCATTACCTCCCCACTGCCCCAGTTTCGTCTAAATTCCAGCCACATGTCGGTGGCATCTTCCTTCACCAAACACCACTGGTGCGCAACCCTATATCGCCACGTCGCAAGTGCAGTTCGCCATTAAACTTGGCTTAACCAAATAGTAGTTAACCCACATAAAAATCAAAATCATTTAAATTCCTTGTATAAAAATTAAAAGTGTATTTTCCCTATAATCCTTGACCTTTCATGACCCTTTGGCTCCACCGCCAACGACCACTATCAACCCCGTCGCCGGAATTTGATCAAAGTCCCAAATTTGATCAACCTAGAAATTCTCACTACATAGGTTGTTAAAATTCATGATTTTATTATCAAAAATCATATTTTTCCATTACCATTCTACCCATATAACCGAAATGCATAATACTGCTATTTGAAGTTTTGAATTTTATTACTTGTTTGCTGTAATTCGATGATTCTATGTGCTATAAATTGTTGTTTGAATTGAAGCAAAATTTTAGAGTATACACGGGACAAAAATTGTAACGACCCGTATTCTACGCATCATAGGATCGTAGGATATTTATTTCTTTCACATACGAAGTCGTATGGTCATGTAACTTTGGGGGACGACTATTGGGGTCATTTCCCATGTTCATGATTTTTCCCGATTTTTAAATGACCATTTTACCCCTAGTTGGTACTGTTTTGGCCATAACTTCTGACTGGAAAGGAATTTTGACCTGAAACCACTTCCATTAGCTCCGGACGATGGTTTCTCTTTTCGTAGAGTGGTCACATTAGCCAAACGGACTCACCGTTTGGGAGATATGGCTGAAACAAGTTTCAGATGGTGAAAAACAGCTTAATTGGGCTTAACCGGGTGATTAACAGCTAGGCCCAAAGGGAAATTTCGGGATTAGGAGTTTAAAAGGGCTGTTAGGGTTTGGAGAATACCTTTTTCTCATTTTTCAGCCGTCACTATTCATTCCTCTTAACCTAGCCATGGCCTCCACTCTCTAAATCTCTTCAAAACACCTCTTAATCACTTCCTAATTGAAGATTAGGCTTAGCAAACATCAAATCAAGGAGTATTAGCACGAGAACCGAGGTAGAGCTGCTGTGTAAGAGTGGGAACAACGCCAAATCAGAGAATATTTCAGTTTTGAGGTTTTAGTTGTGGCCAAGGTGAGTGATTTGCATAGTTTTTGCACTAATTACGGTAATTAAGGGTAATTAGTGAAGATTAGCGAATTTATACACTAATAAATTCTGGAAAAATGTTTAGAAATTCTTAAATAATGTTGTATGCTTCTGTTAGAAATTTGGTTCGATTTGATTAAGTTTTGTTAACCCTATGATTAGTTTTACTTAAACATGCTATGGGAAAAATATGAAGTTTTAGTCACTTTTGATCCATTTTGATTCATTTGAATTGTTGTTTGCTATTTGTGGTTGCTATAACATGTTGCTATGACTCTATGGTATGTTTTATGATTGATTAGAATAGTTAAATTGGTCGAAAACGTCGTCGAATGGCGTAGAAAGCTCGCTGGAAAGTTGCAGAAATGGGCAGATTCCTAACCGGTTCGGATCGGATGAGGCTCGAATCAGATATGTGAACTGGGCAAGAAAATCGACCCGAACTGGAGTTTGGCACATAGAAGACTTGGCAAAAAGGAAGGTCGTTTACTTAGAGTTGGAGTGGACAAAAGGGGATCGGATCGGAGGAATAATGGGGGCCAGATCGGATCGACTTGGAGACGCAAGGCTCGGATCGGAAGTAAACTCTTTGGAGGACTAGCAAGAGGGAAAGCCACGCGGATCAGACAGCAAGTGGGGATCGGATCGGAATACGTGAAGAAACGTGGGAGCGGATCGGAACACGAGAAGGAAGACAGCAACCCGACCCGACCCGGAGGAGGACACCGACCCGACCCGAAGTGGAGTATCCGAACCGAACCGATGAAGGTGATGACTACCGAACCGAACCGATGAAGGTGATGACTACCGAACCGAACCAAATTCTAGGACTGTTACTGCGCGACAACTCTTCTGAAGACCCACTCCAATTCGACCAAACCCGAGATGCAAAGGAAGTCCAAATGAGAAGTTAGAGCTCAAGATTCAGATGGGAATCAACGAGTTCGCTTCATGGTTGGGCTTTGCTGCGGGACGCGTGCCAAGGGGTTATCGACGTCTATAGCTTTGGACCACTATGATAAGAGGTACGAAGGCGGATTCAGGGCCATTATGGCATCGGTAGGACCAAGGGCTACAACCAATGAAGTGGGTCATTGAAATGTTTGGTCATGACTCCATATGTTTAGCTTGGTCATAGCAGGGTTTCTACAAGTCGGGATTCGTCGTTACCTCAGTTTGTCTAGCGTTCCAAAGTGGTAGATATCGTACGCTTTACGCACTGAGTGAGGGATGTGAGGATGGTTGCTATGGATGATTTGTTTGCCATCATTGTGACAAGCACACCCCACCCCCGTATCCTTACACTATTTATTATGGCACCTTAGAGTATTGTACGGTATGTGGTACTAACTCTTTGGTTGTAGGTCCAGGTTCAGGTATGGTTTAGTATACCTGTTATCATTCTGTTTAGATGCTTATCGCTCATACCAGGCTTTATGTCTGACCCAGAGTTTTATGTCTCCTCTTATTACTCTAGGTGCTCACACGAGCAGACTAGAGACAGGTTAGCTGGTGATGCACGGGTAGATGATCCGGAGACGAGCAGGAGGCTTCCACGTACTATATACATAATATTCTCCTTGTGTTGTTGAAGATCACTGCTTGGGCATTGGTGGTGTATCTTCTACTTTAGCTTTCTTTTGTTTAGAGACAGTAAATTTGGAAAATTGTAATAAGCTGTAGTTGAATTTCCGCTGCTCTGATGATTGATGTTGATCTTAGTTATCAGCTTATGCACTGTCTCACCTGTTTTATGTCAAGTATGTTATTATTATATTTTATTCCATGCGCTGTGAGATATTCTACAGGTTCCTTGATTAGTTCATTCCCTTCTTTCCTTTCTTTGGCGACCGTTCCGTGCTAGTCGGGCATGTGTACAGCGCACTTCCGGAGGAAATGCAGGCTGGTGCGGGCCGTCACACTTGGTATCAGAGCTCTAGGTTGCGTAGTTAACCTAGGGAAGTTATCAGGGAGAGATAATATACGTATACGAGAGAGCGTATTTGTGATTACTTTGGTTTTTAAAAGCTATATATATATATACTATTACTAGTATAAGGATGAAGTCGTACTGCACTAGCACCACTATGGAGTCGTTAATCGTTTCCTTTTTCAGATTGACGATGAGCCAATATACTAGAGGTACTGGTAGGGGAGCCAATAATGGGAATGCTGCTGACATGAGGACGATGTTTACAGACCTTATGAGAGAGATGCTTAGAGATGTACAGAGGGCAGCCCCCAATGGTGGAAATATTGGTGGTCCAATAGTGCAGGCGCCAAGGGTCGACTTCGCCAAGCTGAATAAGGACTATACTAGCCTTGGTGGGAAGCCGTTCCACGGAACGAAGTCGGCCACGGATGTTCAGGATTGGTTGGATAGTTGCGAACGTATCTTCGAGGATTTGGGTATCGAGGATGCAATGAAGAGAAAGTTAGCGTCCCGTCAGTTGCAAGGGCGGGCAATGAATTGGTGGAATGCTATAAAGGCAGCTACTCCCGAAGATCAGATTACTTGGGAGCAGTTTAAGGCTCGCTTTAGCGAGAAGTTCATTCCAGCTGCTCAGAAGTCAGTGATGTTTAAGAAGTTCTTGGAGCTCAAGCAGAATGGCAGAGCTGTCTCGGAATATATTGCTGAATTTGACACTTTGTCAAAATATGGGTTATCTCTTATTGATACTGCCGAGAAAAAGAATGAGAAATTCATAACTGGTTTGGATCAGTACTTGGGGGAAAAACTTATTAACCACATCGATGAGACGTTTGAATCGATTGTGGGAAAAGCATTAAGATCAGAAAGTCTCTACCCTAAGCCGAAGACTGAGGTTGCATCCGCAGATGAGCCAAAGCCACAAGCAAGTGGTGGAGGCAAGGGTGGTTCCCAGAATAAGAGAAAGCAGAATCAGACTAAGGATGGCCAGAAGAAAAAGAATAAGCAAGATGTTGAGTGCTTCAGCTGTGGTAAGAAGGGCCATTATGCTAGTAATTGTCGAGCCAAGCCAGCGGATAGGAAGTGCTTCAACTGTGGCCAAATGGGACATCACAAGGACAAGTGTCCGCAACCCCCCAAAGAAAAGCAAATGGTGAAAGCATATGCTCTTAATGCTATTCCTTCTTCGTCGAATGCCCCAACTGCGGCGGAGAAGGGAAAGAATGTCGTCATTCAAGGTATGCTTTCTGTTTACGATGTTCCTGTTAGAGTTTTGTTTGATACCGGAGCTTCCAGTTCTTTCATATCTAGTGACCTGGTAGATAGGTTGGGATTGGAGCCCGAGATTGTCGATAGACCTTTAGTAGTGACGAACTCGATTGGTGGTTCGACTAGCCTTAGCATGATTTGTCGTAATGTGATCTTATCGAGTCATGGATGCATGTTTGTTTGTGATTGCTAGTTTTTGGGCTTTACTGGGTTTGGCATTATTTTGGGAGTAGATTGGCTCCAAAGATACGGGGTGGTGGTAGACTGTGAGGGCTTTTAAGTGACAGCTAGAGCGGATGATGGGCGGAGGATAGTGTTTGGTGGTCTACCCAGTAAGGGGGTATTGGCTAGTTTTCTAAACTCCCTCGACATTCCGCATAGTGAGTTGTCAGGTTTGCCCGTGGTTGGCCAGTATCCGGATGTTTTCGAAGAAGTGACCGGACTTCCACCACACCGAGAGATTGAGTTTCGTATTGATTTGGTAAAGGATGCCAGGCCTATAGTGATGCCACTTCGTCGTATGGCACCAAAAGAGCAGCGAGAGCTCGAGGTGCAAGTCAGCGATCTTTTGAAGAAGGGATTTATCAGAAGGAGTGTTTCTGAATGGGGAGCACCAGTTGTGTTTGCTACCAAGGCGGATGGTTCCCTTCGTTTGTGTGTAGACTACCGCGAGTTGAATAAAGTGACGAGGAAGAATAAGTATCCTCTCCCGCGGATAGATGATTTGTTCGATCAATTGAGTGGCGCGAGAGTGTTCTCCCAGTTGGATCTCGCGACAGGTTTTCATCAGCTTAGAGTGGAAGCTGAGAGTATAGCTAAAATGGCATTTCGAACACCGTCTGGATTTTATGAATGGTTGGTTATGCCATTTGGGCTGACTAATGCCCCGGCATATTTTGTGGATCTTATGAATAGGGTATTCAGAGATCAGTTGAATAAGTCTGTCCTTGTGTTCGTTGATGATATTTTGGTCTATTCGAGGACAGAGGAAGAACACAAGGAACATTTAAGAGTAGCGATGGAGGTGTTGAGAAAACACCAATTGAAAGCAAAGTTTTCTAAGTGTCACTTCTGGAAGAGGGAAGTGAGGTTCTTGGGCCATGTTATATCAGAGAATGGTATTGCCGTGGACCCGACGAAGGTGGCTACGGTACAAGATTGGCCTATGCCCAAGAACGCAACAGATGTAAGAAGTTTCTTGGGATTAGCCGGATATTATCGTAAGTTTATCCAAGGTTTCTCCAAGATAGCAGCACCATTGACCCAGTTGACCAAGAAGAATCAAGCTTTTGTCTGGGATGAAAGGTGCAAGAATGCATTCAAAAGTCTAAAGGACAAGTTGACAAGCGCACCAGTGTTAGTCATTCCTAAGGGGGATGAAGAGATGACGGTATACATGGATGCCTGTGGTACCGGACTGGGTGATGTATTGATGCAAGGCGGTAGGGTTGTAGCTTACGCAAGTCGGCAATTGAAACCGCACGAGAGAAGATACCCTACCCATGATTTAGAATTGGCAGCGATCGTGTTCGCGTTAAAGATGTGGAGACACTATCTCTTGGGAGAAAGATTTGAGCTGTTTACAGATCATAAGTCGTTAAAGTATCTCTTCTCTCAGAAAGATCTGAATCTCCGTCAGCAGAGATGGTTAGAATTCTTGGCTTCCTATGATTTTGACATCGCATACACACCGGGAAAGGGCAATGCGGTGGCTGATGCATTGAGTAGAAGACATGCCAGCTTAGGGGCTATGTTCCTTGAATGGAAGCAACTGGAGTATATCGCGGGGTTTGATTTCAGACCAAAGTGCGAATTGGATCCAGAAATGTTAGCAAGTTTGACGATCAGACCCACTTTAATTGAGCGGATCGGCTCTAGTCAGAGGGACGATCCTAACCTATTGGAAATCATCTCCAAGTTAGAGATGTGTGTCGATGAGGAGGTGAACAAGTATGGGCTTGATCGAGATGGATGGCTTAGAAAGAATGGAAAGCTTGTTGTACCCAATGTCAATGGATTGAGAGATGAAGTGCTTAGAGAATGTCATCACTCAAAGCTGACTATACACCCCGGTGGTAACAAGATGTATCGAGATATGAAGCAGACTTACTACTGGGGAGGGATGAAAAGAGACGTTGGGAAGTTTATATCCAAGTGCATGAATTGCCAGCTAGTTAAAGCCGAGCAAAAGAAGCCTAGTGGGTTGTTACAGCCATTAGAAATTCCCGAATGGAAATGGGAGCAAGTCTCGATGGATTTCATCGATGGTTTACCAAGGACTAGATCGGGACGTGATAGCATTTGGGTGATTGTGGATCGATTGACTAAAAGCGCAAGGTTTATACCAGTCAAATCGACCAGAACGGCAGCTAAGTTAGCAGAATTGTATATGAAGTGGGTAGTGAGATTTCATGGAGTACCTAAAGGCATTGTGAGCGACCGAGACCCGTTGTTCACTAGTGGGTTTTGGAAGAGCTTACAAGAGGCTTTAGGGTCAGAGTTACATCTCAGTACCGCATATCATCCTCAGACCGACGGTCAGACGGAGAGGGTGAATCGTATTTTGGAAGATCTCTTGAGAGCATGTATATTGGATTTTGGTGGGTCATGGGATGACCATTTGCATCTAGTAGAGTTTGCATATAATAATAGCTACCAATCCAGTATCGGTATGGCTCCGTTTGAAGCTTTGTACGGAAGACCGTGTAACTCACCATCATGTTGGATAGAGACTGGCGAGAAGTTTATGCTTGGACCAGATGTGGTGAGGGAAACTTCAGATAAGATCAAGATCATTCAACAACGAATGAAGGCTGCCCAAGATAGGCAGAAGAGTTATGCTGATAAGAGGAGAAGAGACCTAAAATTCTCCGTTGGCGACTTGGTGTTTGTCAAGATTTCTCCGTTGAAGAGCATAATACGATTTGGCAGGAGAGGCAAGTTGGCACCAAGATTCGTTGGCCCATTCCCTGTTCTTGAACTAGTCGGGAATTTGGCATACAGAATTGACTTACCGGAGAAGATGGCGGGAGTTCACGACGTATTTCATGTTTCCCAACTAAGGAAGTTCGTTCACGACTCAGATATGACTATTTCACCTGATCAGTTAGAGGACTTCGAAGTAGAACCCGAGGCGGTTGGGAACCGCAAGCCGGCCCGTATTGTCGAGCACGACATGAAGCAACTTCGAAGGAAGGCGGTGAAGCTAGTCAAGGTACAGTGGAGCGAGGACGAGAATGATTGTACTTGGGAGACAGAGGAGGACATTAGGAAGACACACCCAGAACTCTTTGCCTGGAAAGATTTTGACTTCGATTTAGTTTTCCGCATGCTAGGATAGGTTTGTTTTGCTTGTTTTGCATGTTTAATTGTTGTATGTGGTTGTTAGGCATGCGGGATCCTTTGTATGTTTTGGGTTAAGGAATTTCGGGGACGAAATTTCTTAAGGGGGGGAGAGTGTAACGACCCGTATTCTACGCATCATAGGATCGTAGGATATTTATTTCTTTCACATACGAAGTCGTATGGTCATGTAACTTTGGGGGACGACTATTGGGGTCATTTCCCATGTTCATAATTTTTCCCGATTTTTAAATGACCATTTTACCCATAGTTGGTACTGTTTTGGCCATAACTTCTGACTGGAAAGGAATTTTTACCTGAAACCACTTCCATTAGCTCCGGACGATGGTTTCTCTTTCCGTAGAGTGGTCACATTAGCCAAACGGACTCACCGTTTGGGAGATATGGCTGAAACAAGTTTCAGATGGTGAAAAACAGCTTAATTGGGCTTAACCGGGTGATTAACAGCTAGGCCCAAAGGGAAATTTCGGGATTAGGAGTTTAAAAGGGCTGTTAGGGTTTGGAGAATACCTTTTTCTCATTTTTCAGCCGTCACTATTCATTCCTCTTAACCTAGCCATGGCCTCCACCCTCTAAATCTCTTCAAAACACCTCTTAATCACTTCCTAATTGAAGATTAGGCTTAGCAAACATCAAATCAAGGAGTATTAGCACGAGAACCGAGGTAGAGCTGCTGTGTAAGAGTGGGAACAGCGCCAAATCAGAGAATATTTCAGTTTTGGGGTTTTAGTTGTGGCCAAGGTGAGTGATTTGCATAGTTTTTGCACTAATTACGGTAATTAAGGGTAATTAGTGAAGATTAGCGAATTTATACACTAATAAATTCTGGAAAAATGTTTAGAAATTCTTAAATAATGTTGTATGCTTCTGTTAGAAATTTGGTTCGATTTGATTAAGTTTTGTTAACCCTATGATTAGTTTTACTTAAACATGCTATGGGAAAAATATGGAGTTTTAGTCACTTTTGATCCATTTTGATTCATTTGAATTGTTGTTTGCTGTTTGTGGTTGCTATTACATGTTGCTATGACTTTATGGTATGTTTTATGATTGATTAGAATAGTTAAATTGGTCGAAAACGTCGTCGGATGGCGTAGAAAGCTCGCTGGAAAGTTGCAGAAATGTGCAGATTCCTAACCGGTTCGGATCGGATGAGGCTCGGATCGGATATGTGAACTGGGCAAGAAAACCGACCCGAACTGGAGTTTGGCACATAAAAGACTTGGCAAAAAGGAAGGCCGTTTACTTAGAGTTGGAGTGGACAAAAGGGGATCGGATCGGAGGAATAATGGGGGCCAGATCGGATCGACTTGGAGACGCAGGGCTCGGATCGGAAGTAAACTCTTTGGAGGACTAGCAAGAGGGAAAGCCACGTGGATCAGACAGCAAGTGGGGATCGGATCGGAATACGTGAAGAAACGTGGGAGCGGATCGGAACACGAGAAGGAAGACAGCAACCCGACCCGACCCGGAGGAGGACACCGACCCGACCCGAAGTGGAGTATCCGAACCGAACCGATGAAGGTGATGACTACCGAACCGAACCGATGAAGGTGATGACTACCGAACCGAACCAAATTCTAGGACTGTTACTGCGCGACAACTCTTCTGAAGACCCACTCCAATTCGACCAAACCCGAGATGCAAAGGAAGTCCAAATGAGAAGTTAGAGCTCAAGATTCAGATGGGAATCAACGAGTTCGCTTCATGGTTGGGCTTTGCTGCGGGACGCATGCCAAGGGGTTATCGACGTCTATAGCTTTGGACCACTATGGTAGGAGGTACGAAGGCGGATTCAGGGCCATTATGGCATCGGTAGGACCAAGGGCTACAACCAATGAAGTGGGTCATTGAAATGTTTGGTCATGACTCCATATGTTTAGCTTGGTCATAGCAGGGTTTCTACAAGTCGGGATTCGTCGTTACCTCATTTTGTCTAGCGTTCCAAAGTGGTAGATATCGTACGCTTTACGCACTGAGTGAGGGATGTGAGGATGGTTGCTATGGATGATTTGTTTGCTATCATTGTGACATGCACACCCCACCCCCGTATCCTTACACTATTTATTATGGCACCTTAGAGTATTGTACGGTATGTGGTATTAACTCTTTGGTTGCAGGTCCAGGTTCAGGTATGGTTTAGTATACCTGTTATCATTCTGTTTAGATGCTTATCGCTCATACCAGGCTTTATGTCTGACCCAGAGTTTTATGTCTCCTCTTATTACTCTGGGTGCTCACACGAGCAGACTAGAGACAGGTTAGCTGGTGATGCACGGGTAGATGATCCGGAGACGAGCAGGAGGCTTCCACGTACTATATACATAATATTCTCCCTGTGTTGTTGAAGATCACTGCTTGGGCATTGGTGGTGTATCTTCTACTTTAGCTTTCTTTTGTTTAGAGACAGTAAATTTGGAAAATTGTAATAAGCTGTAGTTGAATTTCCGCTGCTCTGATGATTGATGTTGATCTTAGTTATCAGCTTATGCACTGTCTCACCTATTTTATGTCAAGTATGTTATTATTATATTTTATTCCATGCGCTGTGAGATATTCTACAGGTTCCTTGATTAGTTCATTCCCTTCTTTCCTTTCTTTGGCGACCGTTCCGTGCTAGTCGGGCATGTGTACAACGCACTTCCGGAGGAAATGCAGGCTGGTGCGGGGCGGGCCGTCACAAAAATAAATAGCTTTTGTTTTGATCTCAACCCCTAAAACAAACTAGAAGTTAAGTTGTTGATTTTTGAATTCCTAGAGATGAATATCCTCTACTGTTAAAACATACATGCTTGCTTCAAATGTTTTTTTTTCTATGATCCCAATCCACATGAACCATGTATATATGTTGTTATATACTCAGTAGCAAATTTATAAAGTCATATATACATATATATAACCTCTAGAATAACTTTTGGAGACTGGAAATAAGTGTTAACTTACATATAGGTATTACTGCTATTTTATAAAATGTGTCCCCGGGTTGTTCAAAATATCCAACCCTGCTCTAACAGTTTCAAAGATTAGCCATTAACAACATAAATGTTGAATCCATTGTGATGAAAACCTATTAGCACCCATAGTTAAATCCACCTAAATTAAATACAGCAAGGATAATTTAAGTTGTTTACTCACAAACTAGTTCACTGGTTATTTCCAAGTTTATTAAAACTCTTTGTTTTCAGTTAATCATCTTAAAACAACTTTACTATTTTTATTCAAATTGATGGGAACATGCCAGTATGCAGGGCCGGTTCTAGGTGTAGGGTTGCCCTAGGCAACACAATCATTAAAGGTAGAAAATATGAAGAGTAATAAAAGTTTGGTTGCCCTGGCCCCTGGGCAACAAAGTGCATTAGCCGAAAAACAGTTAAAAAGCGGAAAAATGGAAAAACTTAAAGGGTAGGAAAATGAAATAAGCTACAATATAAAAGGGCAGGAAAATGAAATAAGCTACAAGTATAAAATATCAGGAAAATGCAATAGAAATAAGTTTAAAAAAGTAATGCCTGCAGCATGACTCGAACATCGGACCTCATGCACCTTGCATAATAAAGGGCAACCAACTATACCACAAGCTTATCTGTAGAAAGTTGCATCTAGATAACTTTAGTTAATAATTTAGTATTCGCCAACAGCAATTCTCTAACGATCGTTGCCCTTTTCCGGCGGGTTGCCCTAGGCAGTCGCCTGGCTCGTCTAGCCCTGGAGCCGGCACTGCCAGTATGCATCAAGTTCAAATTCGCAAGGATTAATTATTCAACCATAGGAAATTTTGGAGTATTTACTCACTAAAGAAAACTATTGTATTTATTTCCTTTATTCTATTGTCTACTGTCATTATTTTTCGGGAATTCTGTTGAGATTTCATCACATGAGATGGAGGCACAATCGTATGTATATACATACAGACATAAGTTAAATTCTAGAAGATTTCATAATTTAGGTAAAAAAAAGACTATGATGAGTTTACTCACATAATACATGGTTACTGCTGCTTTAAATTTTGTTTTCCCAAAATTGTTCAAACTCTTTTAAATCTTAAGCTAACTACCTTTAATATTTCACTAATTTCATTTCATATGATGGGAACATAATGTCGTACATATACAAGATTTAAACACAAAGATAGTATAGAAAAATTAAAAGTGTTTACTCATAATATGTATAGCTTATTATCATACTTTGCATCTCTGTTTTCCCCAGGTTTTTCATAACTCTCAAGTTCAAATCTAACAAGTTTCTGAGATTTATTTTATAAATAACTTATCAAATATGATAGCAGCGCACATATGGTTGGAAACTCTAGGATTAAGCATAAAAAGTAAAAGGGGTTAAGGGTGTTTACTCACTTAAAATAGCTCACTATCTTGCCATTATATTAACTGCCATTGTTCTCTGTTTTTACTCTTCGGTTCACTGCCATTCTAGCTCTCAGGTTTGTTCACTGCCCTCTACCATTATTAGTTTCCAGTTTTAGGACTTATGTGTGTATATATGTGTGGATTTCCTGCATATTTATGGATGACAATGTAGGCGTCAAGTCGGGTAGGTATTAAGGGAAATTGGGTATGTATGTAGGCATCATTAAATGGTATGTGATGCTTAATGTTTGATTGGTTGCCTATTTGTTGATAGGAAGGAAGATGTGCATTGTCTTGCCTTATGATTCAATCCATTCAACTATTATGGTCAACCTAGAACTTATGTATGGTCACCAATGAACACAGTCATGTGCTAATGGTTTAAGAAGCTAGGATTAGAAGTGGGTAGCTGATAGGGTGGGTATGCTGGCATCTAATTGGTGATATAATGTGTATGTTGACATATAATAAGGTGGTAGTATATGCTGCAGCCTTCAAAGTGTGATGGGTGATGTTAAGTTTTCTAAATTTGCCTCTAAGTAATACAATTTTGCATGTGGCTATTGTGCCTACTCTATAGGTTTGTACCTTATATTTATATACAAATCATGCTTAACATCTAAGCAAGAATCACCTTATTCATATCTATGTTTTAGCTTGTACTAAATGTACATATGCATGTCCTTGCAAATGCTTACATATGAAGTAATTAAATTTTGAATTTTACTATAAGTATAATTTATATCTACATGAATTTAAAAGCAAGTTTTCAATGCAACAAAAATAGTTAATGTTGAGTCAAGGAATTCAAGATGTTTTGATCAATGACAAGGAGAAATTCAAGATCGACAAAAAGAAGAGATTTGATGGTATTCAATGTTAGAGGTTGATTATTTAGTGTTTAGTTGAGTTATATTTGTTAAAATCTATCCTCAAATAATCATATACCTCAATGTTTTTTGAATATATATGTGACTATATGTATGCACATTCATTGTGCATACTGCCTGAAACCGGTCGACCGGTTTCATTCTGGACGGTCGACCATTTCTGGGCAGAATGCATAATGAACGTGCACACATGTATATAACGTATATATATTCAAATACCAGTCTACTGGTCATTTTTTACTAGTCCACTGGTCTACGAACTAAAGCCATCTTTTCGAATAGACACCCTATTTCATCAATGGTTATGATCCTTTCTCTGACCAAAAATACATCCTATGAGCTATTTAATCAAAGAAAATCAAATATCTCATATTTCAAAGTTTTCGGTTCTAAATGCTTTATTTTAAATACGAAAGACCATCTTGGAAAATTTGATTCCAAATCCGATGAAGGTATATTTGTCGGATACTCGGAACGAAGCAAGGCCTATCGTATATTTAACAAGAGAACTAAAACTATTGAAGAATCACTTCATGTTTCTTTTGATGAATTCTTTAAATCATCTCATATCGTATCAGATGACGAAGAAACCATAGTCACTGATAATCCTGTCATCACAAATAACGACTCTGACTCAGAAATTGTTGACGATATCCCTCAACCTGCTGTGATACCTTCTCCGCCAAGATTTAGATCTCCTCCGAGAATTCTAAGAGATCATCCAATTCAAAATGTTATTGGAGAAGTAACATCACAAATTAGAACAAGAAGTCAACTAAATCAAATGGGTAATGTCGCATTCCTTTCAAATATCGAACCTAAGAATCTGAAAGAAGCTGCTACTGATGATTACTGGATCATTCCCATGCAAGAAGAACTAAATCAGTTCGAGAGCAATGATGTCTGGGAGCTTGTTCAAAGACCGACTGATCAGTCAGTCATTGGTACGAAATGGGTCTATAAAAATAAGGCTGACGAATAAGGAAATATAACCAGAAATAAAGCAAGATTAGTAGCACAAGGATATAATCAGGAAGAAGTTATCGATTATGAAGAAACCTTTGCTCCCGTAGCTCGATTAGAAGCTATTCGAATTTTACTGTCCTTTGCTTGTCATCATGATTTTAAACTTTATCAAATGGATGTCAAAAGTGCATTTTAAATGGATTTATCAAAGAGAATGTATATGTCGAACAACCTCCTTTGTTCGTACATGAGAAATATCCTGATCACGTATATAAACTTAAGAAAGCTTTATATGGATTGAAACAAGCACCTCGTGCTTGGTATGAACGATTAAGAAGCTATCTTATCGATTCTGGATTTCAAATTGGTAAAGTTGATCAGACTCTATTCATTAAACATTCTCAAAAAGATATATTAGTTATCCAAATATATGTAGACGACATTATCTTTGGTTCAACAAACGACGAACTTTGCAAAGAGTTTGCAAATATTATGACCAAAGAATTTGAAATGTCTCATATGGGAGAACTATCGTATTTCCTTGGTCTTCAAATCAAACAACTTTCTAACGGTATTTTTATTAGTCAAGAAAAATACTGTGGAAACTTAGTCAAACGCTTCGGTTTAGAAAATACCTCTGGTAAACCAACTCCTATGAGTACGACCACACATCTTGAAAAAGATGAACATGGTAAGAATGTTGACCAGAAGTTATATAGAAGCATGATTGGTTCTCTCCTGTATCTTACCGTGAGTCGTCATGATATTATGATGAGTGTTTGTTTATGTGTAAGGTTTCAAGCTAATCCTAAAGAATCACATTTACGAGCTCTAAAACGAATAATACGATATCTTAATAACACCAAAGACTTTGGTCTTTTCTACCCAAAATATTGTCCATTTGAATTAGTATCGTAAAGTGATGCTGATTTCGGTAGCTCTCGCACGGATAGAAAGAGTACAAGTGGTACATGCCATTTTATTGGAAAATCATTTGTCTCTTGGTTTAGTAAGAAACAAAATTGCGTTTCACTCTCGACATGTGAAGTTGAATACATATCAGTTGCTCTAGCCTGTACTCAAGTTTTATATATGCAACAAACACTTCGAGATTTCGATATTCATTTATCAAAGTCCATCATATATTGTGATAACACAAGCGCAATCAATTTATCAAAAAACCCAGTCAATCATTCCCGAACAAAGCACATTGATATTCGACATCATTTCTTAAGAGATAATATTGAAAAAGGAACAATATGTCTCGAATATGTCCAGACTGACAACCAATTAGCAGACATTTTTACCAAGCCTCTACTCGAATCTAGTTTTATCTCTTTACGTAGAGAGCTCGGCTTGATTTCTAGAAACGAACTTGGTGTATAATGTATATAAATATATATATACACTATTGAGTTCTTCTCTAGCCGGTACATTCATTTTTTTTAACTTAGCTAATTAATAGTCTTTTACTATTATTAGCAATTCATTTTGAGCTTTACAAACTTTGAGTGGTTCATATTCTCTGAATGCTTTCCATCCATTACTTCCTACTTCGTAAAAGCTATAAATACATACTCCTTCTTATTGTTTTCTGCATCACTTTCTTAGTGTCTAGTTTTAACATTCATACACAAGTCCATATACTCTTATGGCACACATATGTGATGAATGTGCTCAACGGTTTCACATCTCGGTCACTAGCTCCGAACCGGAGTAGTACTACTCTCCGGAAACACCGAAGAGCAGACCGGAATGTTCGCATACTCCTAGACATACACCCAAACCCAAACGAGCTAAGAAAGCACTATTTTGTTCTCCGGGTACGAGAGAGAAGATCAATGAAATTCATCACTACCAGATACATCAGTTGGATCTCCGGCGTCAACTACATTATGAACAAAAACTCACATATGATCGTTTAACTCTCTTAGAACGAATGGCGTAATTTTTCTGTAGCACAGATAGACATGGGGTACACGAACCAATACCAATGTCACACCCTCCGTCTACATCTCGAAGTCCTAACTCATGAGACCGTAATTATGCGAGAAATGAAGGATCAAGAGAAAATTAGTCGCCATGGACGCCGAGAGTTTCGAATATTCAAGAAAAGTCCGAAGACAAGTCATCTACCTCTCATTAAGTTATATCGTTTTTTAAATGTTTATGTTGCAAAATAATTTTTTTGTTTTAACTCTTATTTCTGTAGTTGTTTTCATAATCTTCGTTCAAAATTCATGTTGAGTTGAAATAAATTAAAGTTCTCTATTTTCAAAAATTTTAGAAACCAGAAAAACAAGCATACACAGGAACGGTCGACCGTTTGGAATAGACCAGTCGACCGATAAAGGTCTCTGGAAATGTTTATTTTGTTGAACCGGTCGACCGCCTAAAAACTACCAGTCGACCGTTCAATTCTCTGGAAATTTTTTTTCCAACTCAAAAGTACACCAGTCGACCGTTTATAATCCACCGATCGACCGGTAATGTTCTCTGGAATTTATTACCCCCAGGAACCAGTCGACCGTTTTTAATCCAACGATCGACCGACAAAGTTCTCTGGAACTTATTTACCCAGGAACCAGTCGACCGGTCCAAAAATAACGGTCGACCGATCACGTGTTTTTCCAGTTTTCCCTCTCCAAATCGACACGTCAAATCATTTTTACTACATCCTTTCACTGATTATTTATTCATCTCCTTCTCTAACTTTTGAAAAACCAAAAACCCCCCAAATCAATTTCTTTTTATTTTCAATGGCACCTCCTCAAAAGAAACCCAAAAAATCATCCTCCACTCCACTTCAACCCATAGATGCTAACATCAAACAATGGCTCATGGATCCTATTGCAGTGAAATGATGGAATGCTATGAAGGATTACACCATTCACAAAGATTCTTTCATAGACTTATCTGCTTTTATCCTCTATGATGTTGAAGAATTGACGGTTAAGGCTCGTATAAAATCACAACTTACTTTTGATAAGAACAACATAGAGATTAATCATATTATGATTGGGTTGTTCTATGCTAACCTTAACCTACAGAAATTCAAACCAGAGAATGCTTCTAATTGTCTTTGGTCTGTAGTTTGTGGTCATCATGTTTTCATTTCGAAGGAAAGAATGGCCATGGTTCTCGGTTCACCTAATAGTGGTCAAGAATTTTCTTCTGATTTCTGTACAGTTCACACTCGTGATAGAATCAGTCATCTTTTTATCGAGGATCATAAAACGAGTACCAAGGCGATTAATTTACGACCCACGGCTCGAGTTATACATCATGTTCTTACACGATCTTTATTGCCAAGGGTTGGTAATTTTGACGCGGTTTATAAAGAAAATTTCAAAGCACTTTATGCGATCTATGGAGATATCGAGATAAATTGGATAAACATGATTTTCGACAAGATCCTGCTTGTGAATGACCGCACAAGGCCACACTTATTTTACAATGAATATATTATGCGGCTATTACTCGATTGTGGAGTAAAATCTTGCGAATCTAAAATCTCCAAGCCAAAGTGCATTAACAAAGCAACTCGAAAAAGGATGAAGCTTCCTGACCCTTGTATGAGTATTATTCCTTTTGAGCAACACCAACAACAACGTCCTTAAGAGACCACTTCTTCTACGATTCACAAACCTAAGCCCGAAGAAGTCAGGCTTCTTGACCCTTTGTCATCAACTAAGGACTCGCTTGCACAAATTGCACAAAACCAATTCCTTCTAGAAGCTAGACTTAAAAGAACCGACACCAAACTCGACCGTTTGGATACAAAGCTTGATAAATGGTTCTCCAAGCTTAAGTCCTTCTTTGGTACTATTTGGGATGCAATTTCTTGTGCATCGTCATCCTCCTCTGCTCAAATACAAGACCCGGGAAAACGTCCCATGCCTCCTACATTTACATGGTCAACATCTGAGGAAAGCACATCCTCAGGAAACAATGCTAGACGTGGTCGCGGGACTTATGAGACCGAGGAGGAAGAAGAAGGAACCAACGATGACGACGAATTGGAAGGAGACAAGGATGAAGGACAAAGTAAAGCCATTGATTTGAAATCTACGAAATCCGATTCTCTACCTCACTAGCTTATTATCATTCGCGTTTTATGGTAGTATGTTTTAATTTTATGCAAAATTTAAAACCGGCACTTGTATATAAATAGCGTCGTATTTATTTTGGGTGTATACGTCTTAAAACTTTAGGTACTTGACTTGCTTTTGGTATGCTTGGGTTGTATTATATGCTACAATATTGAATGCTTATTGTGCTTTTATAATTTGTGTGATCTTTAATCCTTTTTGTCGATGACAAAGGGGGAGTTAAATGTTACTAACAATGTGTTTTGCAGACATTTTTCTTTAAGTATGTATTTCAGGGGGAGTATACATTCAGGGGGAGTAATAAACTCTTTCAGATCTATATTGTCATCAACCAAAAAGGGGGAGAATGTTGAGTCAAGGAATTCAAGATGTTTTGATCAATGACAAGGAGAAATTCAAGATCGACAAAAAGAAGAGATTCGATGGTATTCAATGTTAGAGGTTGATTATTTAGTGTTTAGTTGAGTTATATTTGTTAAAATCTATCCTCAAATAATCATATACCTCAATGTTTTCTGAATATATATGTGAATATATGTATGCACATTCATTGTGCATACTGCCTGAAACCGGTCGACCAGTTTCATTCTGGACGGTCGACCGTTTCTGGGCAGAATGCACAATGAACGTGCACACATGTATATAACGTATATATATTCAAATACCGGTCTACTGGTCATTTTTTACCAGTCCACTGGTCTACGAACTGAAGCCATCTTTTCGAATAGCCACCCTATTTCGTCAATGGTTATGATCCTTTCTTTTCATCAAAAATCATCTCTATTCATTGCTTCTCTTCACCAATGATTACATCTCTCCATCCTCTATAAAAGCAACATGAAATCATCATTTTAATTACAATAATTCTTTCTATTCTTGCTATCTAAGTGCTGATTTCATTCTTACTCTTTAAAAGCATTCAAAAGCTCACTATTCTCATATATCGCTATTTGAATCCTTGAATCTATATATTATTCTTTAGATTCAAACAACGATATCATCTTCCAAATCTTCATAATATCAAAATCATATTTGAGGATAAGATTATAGGAAGGTTGTACAAGAATTGACAATTTCGTGTTATTAAGAACACACATTGTCAAACTACAAGTTTATATCATGTTTGAAGTCCTCGGTGTTGTAAGAGGCGAGTTTTGAAGTCCTCGTGTTGATAGAGGCGTGAAATCCTGTTCAGCTGCTCGGGTGTTGTGAACCTGTTTTCCTCAGGGTTAAGTGAGGATAGCGTTTAGTGAAATTCCAGATAGGAGATCTGGGACTGGACGTAGGACGGTACTCCGAACCAGTATAAAAATCCCTGGTGTGATTTTTTTTTATTACTGCATTTACTTATCTGTGATATTGCTACTGTGAGATCTTTCTTAGTATATATCATATATTTCGCATATCCATATTACTGATCCTGCCTAAAGTCGTCTATCGACACTTTCAGTTAAAACAATAAGCATTTGTCTAAGTTAGCATATATATAAACATGATTTTTAGAATAATCATTATTCTATTTCAAATGAATTTGATCATATCAATCTTATCAAATAAATGAATATCTTGTACTTAGTAAACAATATATTTGTGTTTTTCTTTTTACATGAAGTAACCAAATATGTGCTTATGTAAATCTATATCCACATGAGTTATTTTTTTTTTTAAAAAAAAGCAATGAGATGATAAAGCATCAATTACTTGTTCCGTATGCATATATACATCGTTGTATTGAAATTTTAAAAAATCAATAAATATATTTGGAATTTCCTGATATTTACCATATATGTAAATCTTATTTAATAAAATTTAATTTAACCCTAATATTCTCCAGATATACAAATCCCAATTGTATTTAATTAAATCAATCACGAGTATAATCTATACATTATTGATTATAAAATTAGTCCGAAAACTGGGTCGTTACACTTCCGCATTACATTATTTTACAGTTGGATTATTGTGTTGCTAATACACATACACTCGGGTGTTGGAGTGCGTTGAATCGACGACAACTTTCCACGTCAACAACAATATCCTCATTATACGCTCGTTCTCCTCATTAGTATAAGAAACGTCCTCTTTAGAATGGAAGATTCTAGCTTGAATTTAAACATTTTCATGCTTGGAATTCCCTAACATTGTATTTAGGTATGGAGGTTGAAAAAATCCCCGTAATCTTTTAAATCTATCTTTATAGGTCTTAACCCCTTATAGATAATTTTTCTCCTAAATCCTTAATGTAGAAGTTTTTGGATAACTATTCTTTGATTGATTTGTATAACGTAAATCTTCAATATATAAAACTAAGTATAATACTTTCTTAATTTTTTCGATCACACATGCTTCATCTTTGTTTTGATAAATACTAAACTATTTGGTTACTAAAAGAATAATTATTTCACCTTTTAAAGCTTGTTTAAGACCATAAAAGGATCTTAATAGCTTGCAAGCTTTTCCCTCATTTTCACTGACTTCAAAACCATAATGTTCAACCAGTAAACAGTATCTTCCAGATCATCATTTAGAAGTGCAATTTTCAAGTCTATTTGCTATATTTTGCAGTCATAGAACATGACAATAACCATCATTATCCGAATGCATTTAGCCATTGCTACGGCAAAAATGTTTTGTCATAATTGACATCTTAAATTCAACGAAAACCTTTTGCCACTAGTTTATCTTTTTAAGTCTCTATTTGTCCATTTCACGTAACATTTTCTTAGAAGCTTATACGCAATTCACATAATTTATTACTTCGAGTACATTGGCTAAAGCCCGTGAATTTTTTCATATGTGGAAACCATTCGCGTTTCATAGCTCAAAGCAAACGTGCAGATCTACACTGCTTGTTGGAATGAGAAAGGAGTATCATCTTTTATGACATGATCCTCCTTCTTTACGTCCATCAAAAAATAGTAGTATCTTTTGGTGCACTAGATTCTCTTTTAGACATACTAATAAGTTCTGTATTTTTATATGGCAATAGACTTGATTCATCTACCAATTTGGCTTTCACGTCAATTTTCTTGGCTAAAATTTGATTAAATAATCCTAATCATAAATTGGCTAAAACCAACCCTTTCAAAATATTAGTTCCCCTTTTAAGGGATAAATTTGTCTATAGGAATAGAAAATCTAAAAATGCTTTAAGTATGCCGCCTTTAGAATTTAATTTTTTGACGGTTAATTCTTAGTCCTTACTCAAAAAATTAGATAGTGTTTGATTTAAATTGTGCCTTGAGTTTTCAACACTAATTACAATAAATAAAAGAGCTGAGAGACAACAGAGGGAATTGAAGGAAGACTAACGAAAAGGAGGGACGATGGAAGGATAAATTATCTCTTATTCTCCTTTTTTTTCCAAGACACAAAAGCTAAACAAAAGCTGTTTTCTATTTTGTGTGCTAACTTCATTTTCTAAAACGGACATTTTTCGCGATGAACGGGTATAATTCACATTTTTGTATGGGAGAAACCCTAAAATTAAAAAGGATAAACCAAACACTACATTAGTTTTTAGATTTGATGTTATATGAGGAGCGTTCCGGGACATCCATGTTTTGCAGCACCATTTAGCACCCCTACCGTATCGTGAGTTACACCGATCCAAATCCAACAAAAATTTCTGGATGTTCAGTCCACATATATATTATCATCTATCCAAAAGCTGAGCTCGTTCCGACATTCGTACAAAAATATATTTGATGTTTAAATTTAACGATGCGAATAAATGCGAACAATGAATAATTGAATTAAGATTTTGAAAATGTTAAGAATACCGGAACAAGCTCAAATTTTGGATAAATGATAATATATATATGGATTGAACATTTACAAATTTTTGTTGGATTTGGATTGGTATAGCCTATCATATGGTAGGAGTGCTAAAAGGGTACTACAAAACATGAACGCCCCGAAATGCTCTTCGACTTTATATATGTATTATTTATGTCAGCTATTGAACTCGTTAAGTTTTTATTTACCCTTCCCATATATAAGTATGTCCACAAATACAAAAACAAAACCACACATTTTTATGGGTTTATTTCACTTTATAATTGTTGTAGGGGTTCATGGAGAAAACTACATACTAGATTTATTAGCAACACTTTTTTTTAAGCCAGCTGGTTTTATAGTGATCATACCTTTTTTTATCACTAAACTAAAGAAAATGTGATTTGTACGCGCACAAAAACAACTATAAACATCAGATATTTTCAGCTGCGCAATAATATTAAGGCAAATTCTATTTCAAACCAGCAATGTGCCGAGTAGCTCCCCAAAAATTGAAAAAATCGATATACCCTCAATTTTGCTGAGTAGCCCCCCGCTAATTTAAAAAAAATAAAAATAAAAGTAACAAAGAAAGGGTATTTTCGTTCTTGTGTTTTTTTGTTAAAATGGGGTGTTATTTAGCATTTTTTTAGGTTGAAATAGAATTAGCCAAATATTAAATGAGTTTTGTTCAAAAGAGGATCACTTGCTTTCCAAAAGAATCCAAGCGACCTTTGCTAATAACGATTTTATGGACAAACACGTGCAGTGGAAACTACTGGGCCTGTTAACGCATTTTAGAAGTAATCTCAGCCCATATCAAAAGCCTTATCCTCAGGTAGCACCAAAAGCTTCATGCCTATAAACGCAGGTGCAGCCGCATATGACTCTGTATTTTTAGTTGCGAAGTTAGGGCTTTTATCCCCAAAATTCACCTTTGGTTTCTTCA
The DNA here is from genome assembly GCA_030737875.1 of Allium sativum. Classification (NCBI taxonomy): domain Eukaryota; kingdom Viridiplantae; phylum Streptophyta; class Magnoliopsida; order Asparagales; family Amaryllidaceae; genus Allium; species Allium sativum. Next base: position 67,055,520 of record CM060913.1, read on the forward strand.
TTAAATTGAAATTTCAATCATTTTTTTCTTGATAGTGATCATGGCATGTGAGTGCGTATCAGATTTCGCCCAAACACAAATCGATCGTCGCCCTAGGAAAAGACCCAGATGGGATGTCGATCCTTCGGTAATTTCCTTGGTTATTGATCCGCACTTAGTTTATTAATTGAAATTTGTTTGTTGTTATTTATGTATCATGTGTGATAAACATGCGATGGGTCGTCGTTGCACGAGATCTGGTATAGTTTGCTTTGCTCGTAAATGTGTGCCGAAACTATTTTTCTTATCTGCACTCGATAGCTCGAACCAATTTTGTCGGTCTTTCTCTGGGCATTGCGTTTTATATGCAAAATATCTGATCATGGAGGATTAGTTTATCTTACGGTGACCTCTACTTATGATTTTTTTTTTCTTTTTTCTGATAAAATGGAAGAGCCACTAATCAGTTCGGCTAAGAGAAGTCTAGTTTGTTGACAGAAAAAATATTTCTTCTAAGTTTGTCCTTAGCTGAGTTAAGGCCAAGAAGTAACTACGTTTAAAATGATGTCAGGAAAAGTTTTTTTTTTTGTTTCAGATGGAAATAGGTTTTGCTCTTAAAAATCTTCATTAGGGTTTGGCGTCTAGTGTTAATTTTAGTATGATGTTTAATTGTTGATACACACATCTTTCTATTTCTCATAAGTTGCACGTAAGGTGTCACATTTAGAGTTGATCATTTTTTAGCTTCTGTTAAATGAGACAGATTTTATTATTTTAACTGTCATGAGTCATGAGTTGTATAATGGAAAACTGGGTTCTCCAAATATTAGTTCTGTTTGCATCATCACTTCTGCTCGAGCATTCTTTTTATTTAGAAGCGAATCTTCTTTAAAGTTGCAGCAAAAGTTGGACTTAATGTTTGGTCATTGGTATATGAACTGTGATTTCTTTACCGACCTGGTCACTAATTTGTTTTTAAGTATGAAATTATGGCTTTTTGTAGGCCCAAATAGGAGTGTTTTCTGGTAAGGAAGCCCTTGGAGACTTGGCAAACTTGGTATCATCAATTTTACCTTTGTATGATCTCAAAGGGACTCAAACGGCCATCACTCCAAAGAGGGAGGATGATAAGGATGGTCACTATATATTTAAGATTGGGGATGATTTTACACCTCGATGTAATTGCGTTGCTTCTTATTTATGTAACTTTTGAATAAATTGGTTATTATTCACAATCCTCATCTAAGTGTTGTTGCATAGGAGCTTCACATAGTTGACACCAAACCTTGGCTTGCATTAACTTTTTTTTGTTACTTACTCAATTCACATTTACATATATGCAGACAAAATATACCGCAAGATGGGAGAAGGTTAGAATCAAGTATTCTCATGATGATGGATAAAGCTGGTTACTATTTTTTATGTTATCCCACCGTATTGATTTGATGTATTTGCCAGGCACGTTTGGTCAAGTATTGGAGTGTTGGGACAGGGAAAGTAAAGAAATGGTAGCCATCAAAATCGTCCGAGCTATAGATAAGTATCGTGAGGATGCGATGATTGAAATTGATGTGCTTCAACAACTTAAGCAGCATAGTAATTCTTCTGTCTGGTTAGTTCTTTATACACATTGTTTTTGTTTGCTCAATTTATCGTTATATTGTTTGGAATAAACTATATGTCCGAGCTGCTTGTTTTTGCAGTTGTGTGCAAATACGGAACTGGTTTGACTATTGTAATCATATTTGTATTGTAAGTTCATAACTGATCCATGATAAGATACTTGCACATGCAATTGAAAAAAAAAAAAAAATAGACGTTTGAGTTTTTTTGGTTTACCTATTGATATTAACAGGTATTTGAGAAGCTTGGACCAAGTTTGTATGATTTTCTAAAGAAAAACGACTACCGACCATTTCCCATTGATTTAGTTCGCGAGCTTGGCAAACAACTATTGGAATCAATAGCATGTGTGTAGACGTTAATCTTAAACTTATTGTTTTCAAATTTATCATATTGAATTAATTATTTGCTCATCTCCAAGTTTTATATCTAGTCTTCACGACCATAATAGTGCATATTTGTTTTCTTGCAGTTGTTGCTATTAGGTTTAACACAAAAGTGTCATAAAGTTGCATAAGCTTCCAGAAATTAGTGTGTTTACGTTTAGTGAAGCACGTGGTTGACGAAAAAAATTTGGACGTGCACAAAATATCCATTCAATTGCCTAAATCATTGTAAAAAAGCAAAAGACAAAACAAACAAACTTTCTAATGATTCTTGACTAGGAATTTAGGAAGTTTTCGTATGCCATATTTAGGAAACCTGTGCTTTAACATTTATATTTATGATATTAAGGAAAATGTTGTATTAGGATGGTCAGGACATGCACTAGGTAAAAGCTGGTTGCCCTATATTTTGATAAAAGTGGCAATCAGAGATTTGTATTGGGATATATGTTTGTGTGGCTGTGTTGCGTCCACTTGTTTTGCTTGATGGCATCTCTTTTAACATCTGATATTAACAACTTGTTGACTGTACATATTTTTTTCTGCCTCTCTTGCGGCTTGCAGTTATGCATGATTTGAATCTTATTCACACCGATCTGAAGCCTGAAAACATACTTTTCATGTCTCCTGAGTACATAAAAGTATCAGATCGTAAGGTACCTAATTGAGTGGATATATAATGATGTTATAATATTAACAGATTGGTCATGCAGGACAGAAATATGTCATTTTCTATAACAATTCTTCTTTGAACCACCAAAATGTTTTAATTTGAATGAATAGGGTTAATTTTACTGATTGCATGATTATTGGTTGTTTATCAAGGCTGGATCCTGCTCCCTAAGATTACCAAAATCTAGCGCTATCAAAGTAATTGATTTTGGCAGCACAGCAAATGATAGCCAAGATCATAGTTACATTATATCAACCAGACATTATCGTGCTCCTGAGGTTATTCTGGGTAGGAGTTTGATGCCTATGCTTTTATATTGCACATACAGAGACTCACTTTTTCCCGCACCCTCTATAGTTCTATTTAAGGTCATGTCTTGAATGTTTTTGTGATGAATGACATTTGACTTCGAACATGCTATTATCAGGATGTGGATGGAGCTATCCATGTGACATTTGGAGTGTTGGTTGCATAATTGCAGAACTTTGCACTGTAAGTCATTTTGGTTTGTTCCTCCCTCGTTGGTTGGGTCGATGTTTATGAAGAAGTTATGATAACAGGGGGAGGCATTGTTTCAAACCCATGAAGATTTAGAACACTTGGCTATGATGGAGAAAACGTTAGGTCCTTTGCCCCAGCATGTGCTCCAGAAGGCTGAGTATGTGATAATTTTTTAGTATTCAGGGTAATAGTTTGTGATTTCATGTATTTATTTTGTTTTTTAAACCCCTCTAGTCGGCATGCCGAGAAATATATTAGGAGGGGTCGGTTGAACTGGCCGGAGGGTGCTGCTTCAAGGCACAGTATAAAAGCAGTATCTAAATTACGTCGCCTAGAGGTATTATATTTCGTGTCCTGATTTTATTTTTGTTGTAATGCTATTTTGGGTGATGCATTTATGTTGTTTGTAATGCTATTTTGGGTTGTGTATTTATTTTGAATATGATCAGACCCAAGTACTGCAACACGTTGATCACTCAGCCAGCGACCTTATGGATCTATTAGAAGGCCTGCTCGAGTACGAACCATCAAGGCGGTTGACTGCTCGTGAAGCTTTAAGGCATCCCTTCTTCACAAAGAGACGTCGCTTAAGGTCTTAAGTGGAAAGTTCACTTCTAACTTGATGATGACAATTGGTTTTTCCTATAGCCTGCTTTGCAAAATGAAGAACAGATCAAGCCATGCTTTTTACGATGAAGTATTTATTGCTGTCCCTGGAAGAGTTGTACATATTGCTGAGTTGAGATGTTTTACTACATAGGTGCATCACTAAATTAGGTGCATCACTGCAATTTAGTTACCATAGAAATGGCAACTCACCATTTCTACTCTTTTTGTGAATTCTGCCACTTATTTGGACACAGTATAAAAATCAACTGGTCGTTTTGCTGGCGGACATGGCGATGTTCTTTTTGGTGATGCCATTGCGGATAGTAGAAATTAATATACGCTTGGTTTTTAGAAAATGAAAAACTCAGAAAGGTTTTTATGTTGTTTCTCAACAAATTAATCTCCATTGCTATTTTCCTGAAATTATTCCTTCCAACCTCCGTGGTTGCCATGTTATATTAATGTTGGTGCGCGAAATGCCTCATAAACGGATGATTGTTGTGTTCATGATAAACGGATGATTGTTGTGTTCATTAAATGTAAGGTGTTGACACAAACCAAAAATCAGGAGGCAATGCACATTATGTGAGTGGATATAATGGAAGAGATGGTTTTCTTTTTAAAATAAATAAAATTATAAATCCAATTCGGCAATGCTAATTTTAATAATAAAAATTTAGACTTATCAAAAAGGTAATTGGGGAGAATGGTAAACTTTAAGGAAAAACTTAGTTTGAAGAATGCAAATTTTCGTCTTAAGATCGTCGTAAAATACTAAAAATAACTAATAACATATTCAATTTTACTCTAAATAAAAATGCTAGCTATAACTAGTATTATATTCAATTTCCGCTTTATCAAAGATATCAATCATCTAAATTGCCCTTAGCGACAAATCATCCTTCTTTTGTAAACTTTTTCCAAATCAACGTCTTGCAATCGGTTGTAGGGGTGAACGTTCAGTCGATTAGGTTGGTTTTGAAGTAATAAATTTTAAATTGAATTAAGATCGAAATTCTTTTAGACTGAATCGAATTTATTTTGGTTGATTCAATCGGTAACTGATTTAGCTGAACTTGAAAGATGTATTATTATTTAGATGATGAATTCACTCAAATTAAACCATAAATTCATGTTTGGAAAAAATTTATATAGTAAATTTTATGTTTGGTAATAAAATTAATTTATTTGTAACAAATGCCTTTGTATTATATCATTAAACTAATTATCTAAAGTAATACAATATCGTAAAATTAGATAATAAATTAAAAGTTTGGTAAATTTAGTTAAACGATAACAAAAAAAATTACTTTATAAACCGATTTAGTTTTAAAGTCGAATCGAATCGATCCAAGTGAACCGATTTCGTCGGTTAATTCAATTTGAATCGGATATTGCTCACCCTTAATCAGTTGGGATCTACTTCATATTAATCGTTTTGTATTCTCTAATCTAATTATGTCTCTTGCTCATCTTTTCGCTAATTACACATCCTCATTTTTCTCCTTCTCACTCCACGTTGTAACTGCCATGATGTTCAATCACTATGTTTTTATCCTTTTAACTACCATGATGTTGAATCACTATGTTTTATATTAAAAGGTGAGAGTTTATTTGTTAAAGCTGAACAAATCAGGTGAACCAAATATGCTTTATTAGTTTTGTTTGATTTTATCCGCTATTCGGTTAGACTTAATTTCCTTTTCTTTTTTACTTTTTGATTACTTTTAATATTCAGTATCTTTAAATGAACTAACCCACCAAATCAAATATAAAGCTTTATTTTTAATGAAAATAATTAATAATGCATTTATTTTGGTTTAAACTATTGTCTTAACATTATTACCTTTCTTCAATTATGGAAACCATGACTTCTCGTATATAGATAAACACAGAAATAACTAATATGTTCCATTGTCATTTAACATTAGCAAATAAATAACCTATCTTATTTAACATTAGCAAATTAAATTCGCTAAACTAAACAGAAAGATTTTTGGAGAAGATGATTGCGTAGATCGAATAGATAGCGTGTCATGTAAAAATTTACTGTAGATATAATTGCTTTTATTACATACTGATATTTTGTTTATATAGAATGTTCTATTTGACTCTTTTAATATACCATATAGCTATAACATAAAATGATATATTACAATTGTATTCTTACTAAAGTAATATATGAATCAATGGTGCTACATCCGAAAGCATTACAATTCTAAGTCATCCTTTCATTTTGATATAGGGTTTTCAGTTTTCTCTCCCAAATTGTTGCCAAGACTATTTCGGAACCTATCTAAACAGACAAAAATTCTTGATCGATAAAGATTTAGTAAGTATTTTTGCTTTCTGATATGGAGATGGAACATGATCTATGTTGATTTTACCATTGTTTACTTGCTCTAGGGCAAAGTATAAACTGTCGTATAATATTATTGAGTTGTTGCTTTTCTTGATTTTAAGTTCGCTAATTAATGATTACGACCACATTTCTTTAGCAATTGTACGAGCTAAGCTTTTGTATTCCATTTCAATATAAGATCTAGAAACGTCAAATTGCTCTGGTTTTGAAGTAATAAATTTTAAATTGAATTAAGATCGAAATTCTTTTAGACTGAATCGAATTTATTTTGGTTGATTCAATCGGTAACTGATTTAGCTGAACTTGAAAGATGTATTATTATTTAGATGATGAATTCACTCAAAGTAAACCATAAATTCATGTTTGGAAAAAATTTATGTAGTAAATTTTATATTTGTAATAAAATTAATTTATTTGTAACAAATGCCTTTGTATTATATCATTAAACTAATTATTTAAAGTAATACAATATCGTAAAATTAGATAATAAATTAAAAGTTTGGTAAATTTAGTTAAACGATAACAAAAAAAAATTACTTTATAAACCGATTTAGTTTTAAAGCCGAATCGAATCGATCCAAGTGAACCGATTTCGTCGGTTAATTCAATTTGAATCGAATATTGCTCACCCTTAATCAGTTGGGTTCTACTTCATATTAATCGTTTTGTATTCTCTAATCTAATTATGTCTCTTGCTCATCTTTTTGCTAATTACACATCCTCATTTTTCTCCTTCTCACTCCACGTTGTAACTGCCATGATGTTCAATCACTATGTTTTATCCTTTTAACTACCATGATGTTGAATCACTATGTTTTATATTAAAAGGTGAGAGTTTATTTGTTAAAGCTGAACAAATCAGATGAACCAAATATGCTATACTTGTTTTGTTTGATTTTATCCGCTATTCGGTTAGACTTAATTTCCTTTTCTTTTTTACTTTTTGATTACTTTTAATATTCAGTATCTTTTAAATGAACTAACCCACCAAATCAAATATAAAGCTTTATTTTTAATGAAAATAATTAATAATGCATTTATTTTGATTTAAACTATTGTCTTAACATTATTACCTTTCTTCAATTATGGAAACCATGACTTCTCGTATATAGATAAACACGGAAATAACTAATATGTTTCATTGTCATTGAACGTTAGTAAATAAACAACCTATCTTACTTAACATTAGCAAATTAAATTCGCTAAACTAAACAGAAAGATTTTTAGAGAAGATGATTGCGTAGATCGAATAGATAGCGTGTCATGTAAAATTTTACTGTAGATTTATTTGCTTTTATTACATACTGATATTTTGTTTATACAGAATGTTCCATTTGACTCTTTTAATATACCATATAGCTATAACATGAAATGATATATTACAATTGTATTCTTACTAAAGTAATATATGAATCAATAGTGTTACATCCGAAAGCATTACAATTCTAAGTCATCCTTTCATTTTGATATAGGGTTTTCAGTTTTCTCTCCCAAATTGTTGCCAAGACTATTTCGGAACCTATCTAAACAGACAAAAATTCTTGATCGATAAAGATTTAGTAAGTATTTTTGCTTTCTGATAAGGAGATGGAACATGGTCTATGTTGATTTTACCATTGTTTACTTGCTCTAGGGCAAAGTATAAATTGTCGTATAATATTATTGAGTTGTTGCTTTTCTCGATTTTAAGTTCACTAATTAATGATTTCGACCACATTTCTTTAGCAATTGTACGAGCTAAGCTTTTGTATTCCAATTCAATATAAGATCTAGAAACGTCAAATTGCTCTGGTTTTGAAGTAATAAATTTTAAATTGAATTAAGATCGAAATTCTTTTAGACTGAATTGAATTTATTTTGGTTGATTCAATCGGTAACTGATTTAGCTGAACTTGAAAGATGTATTATTATTTAAATGATGAATTCACTCAAAGTAAACCATAAATTCATGTTTGGAAAAAAAATATGTAGTAAATTTTATATTTGTAATAAAATTAATTTATTTGTAACAAATGCCTTTGTATTATATCATTAAACTAATTATTTAAAGTAATACAATTTCGTAAAATTAGATAATAAATTAAAAGTTTGGTAAATTTAGTTAAACGATAACAAAAAAATTACTTTATAAACCGATTTAGTTTTAAAGCCGAATCGAATCGATCCAAGTGAACCAATTTCGTCGGTTAATTCAATTTGAATCGAATATTGCTCACCCTTAATCAGTTGGGATCTACTTCATATTAATCGTTTTGTATTCTCTAATCTAATTATGTCTCTTGCTCATCTTTTTGCTAATTACACATCCTCATTTTTCTCCTTCTCACTCCACGTTGTAACTGCCATGATGTTCAATCACTATGTTTTATCCTTTTAACTACCATGATGTTGAATCACTATGTTTTATATTAAAAGGTGAGAGTTTATTTGTTAAAGCTGAACAAATCAGATGAACCAAATATGCTATATTAGTTTTGTTTGATTTTATCCGCTATTCGGTTAGACTTAATTTCCTTTTCTTTTTTACTTTTGATTACTTTTAATATTCAGTATCTTTTAAATGAACTAACCCACCAAATCAAATATAAAGCTTTATTTTTAATGAAAATAATTAATAACGCATTTATTTTGATTTAAACTATTGTCTTAACATTATTACCTTTCTTCAATTATGGAAACCATGACTTCTCGTATATAGATAAACACAGAAATAACTAATATGTTTCATTGTCATTTAACGTTAGCAAATAAACAACCTATCTTATTTAACATTAGCAAATTAAATTCGCTAAACTAAACAGAAAGATTTTTAGAGAAGATGATTGCGTAGATCGAATAGATAGCATGTCATGTAAAAATTTACTGTAGATATAATTGCTTTTATTACATACTGATGTTTTGTTTATATAGAATGTTCCATTTGACTCTTTTAATATACCATATAGCTATAACATGAAATGATATATTACAATTGTATTCTTACTAAAGTAATATATGAATCAATAGTGTTACATCCGAAAGCATTACAATTCTAAGTCATCCTTTCATTTTGATAGAGGGTTTTCAGTTTTCTCTCCCAAATTGTTGCCAAGACTATTTCGGAACCTATCTAAACAAACAAAAATTCTTGATCGATAAAGATTTAGTAAGTATTTTTGCTTTCTGATAAGGAGATGGAACATGATCTATGTTGATTTTACCATTGTTTACTTGCTCTAGGGGAAAGTATAAATTGTCGTATAATATTATTGAGTTGTTGCTTTTCTCGATTTTAAGTTCGCTAATTAATGATTCCGACCACATTTCTTTAGCAATTGTACGAGCTAAGCTTTTGTATTCCAATTCAATATAAGATCTAGAAACGTCAAATTTCTCTGGTTTTGAGGTAATAAATTTTAAATTGAATTAAGATCGAAATTCTTTTAGATTGAATCGAATTTATTTTGGTTGATTCAATCGGTAACTGATTTAGCTGAACTTGAAAGATGTATTATTATTTAGATGATGAATTCACTCAAAGTAAACCATAAATTCATGTTTGGAAAAAATTTATGTAGTAAATTTTATATTTGTAATAACATTAATTTATTTGTAACAAATACCTTTGTATTATATCATTAAACTAATTATTTAAAGTAATACAATATCGTAAAATTAGATAATAAATTAAAAGTTTGGTAAATTTAGTTAAACGATAACAAAAAAAATTACTTTACAAACCGATTTAGTTTTAAAGCCTAATCGAATCGATCCAGGTGAACCGATTTCGTCGGTTAATTCAATTTGAGTCGAATATTTCTCACCCTTAATCAGTTGGGATCTACTTCATATTAATCGTTTTGTATTCTCTAATCTAATTATGTCTCTTGCTCATCTTTTTGCTAATTACACATCCTCATTTTTCTCCTTCTCACTCCATGTTGTAACTGCCATGATGTTCAATCACTATGTTTTATCCTTTTAACTACCATGATGTTGAATCACTATGTTTTATATTAAAAGGTGAGAGTTTATTTGTTAAAGCTGAACAAATCAGATGAACCAAATATGCTTTATTAGTTTTGTTTGATTTTATCCACTATTCAGTTAGACTTAATTTCCTTTTCTTTTTTACTTTTTGATTACTTTTAATATTCAGTATCATTTAAATGAACTAACCCACCAAATCAAATATAAAGCTTTATTTTTAATGAAAATAATTAATAATGCATTTATTTTGATTTAAACTATTGTCTTAACATTATTACCTTTCTTCAATTATGGAAACCATGACTTCTCGTATATAGAAAACACAGAAATAACTAATATGTTTCATTGTCATTTAACGTTAGCAAATAAACAACCTATCTTATTTAACATTAGCAAATTAAATTCACTAAACTAAACATAAAGATTTTTAGAGAAGATGATTGCGTAGATCGAATAGATAGCGTGTCATGTAAAAATTTACTGTAGATATAATTGCTTTTATTACATACTGATATTTTGTTTATATAGAATGTTCCATTTGACTCTTTTAATATACCATATAGCTATAACATGAAATGATATATTACAATTGTATTCTTACTAAAGTAATATATGAATCAATAGTGTTACATCCGAAAGCATTACAATTCTAAGTCATCCTTTCATTTTGATATAGGGTTTTCAGTTTTCTCTCCCAAATTGTTGCCAAGACTATTTCGGAACCTATCTAAATAGACAAAAATTCTTGATCGATAAAGATTTAGTAAGTATTTTTGCTTTCTGATAAGGAGATGGAATATGATCAATGTTGATTTTACCATTGTTTACTTGCTCTAGGGCAACGTATAAATTATCGTATAATATTATTGAGTTGTTGCTTTTCTCGATTTTAAGTTCGCTAATTAATGATTCCGACCACATTTCTTTAGCAATTGTACTAGCTAAGCTTTTGTATTCCAATTCAATATGAGATATAGAAACGTCGAATTGCTTTTTTGAGCACCATGGAACTGGTCTCCCCCCCCAACACACACATATATATATATATATATAAACCCGTAGTTGATTTACGCTCATCGATATGAAAGCCAACCAACAGACACTATTATTTTAGTTTTCTTGCTAGGTTTCAATATAAAACCATAATGTAGTGTGCCATTAAGATATTGTAATACCAATTATCACTATGCATTGTTGGTTTGTTGGTATTGGATATTATACCCATCCATTACGCTGATTTTGTAGATTTGTTGTTGATGATCACCTTGATGCTATTTAAGCTTATTTGAGTTTGCCTATGATGTTTTGATGTATTTGGTGATTTGAATTACAATGTTAGTTGATGATGATGTATGTACTTAGCTTATAGCTAGCACATAATTTAGATGGAAATACTATATCGATGAAACGTTGGATTCATAACTTCACCTCACCTCTTATGGTTATCTCTCTAACTATTCTAAATGAAGAGTTACTTATACAGTTCTTATGTTACCCTTATATGCCTATACTCATTGTTAACTAAACTGACACGTGTGTGTTAATGCTCGGGTCAGATTGAGCTTTTCAGGTACCCTTCGTAGCTGCTACTTTTGTTTTCGCTTCTACTATGGATCTTCTATCGCTTTTTGGGCTTCGTAGTGATGCTGTTTTGTTGTAGATATTTTGAGATATTTTGGGATAGTTCTTAGTCCTCTGATATATGTATCTATTTGTTTTGACTCGATGTATATGTATCTGTTGTGGGTGTATACCACAATTTTGAAACTGTATGTATAGTATGACCATTTATCTGTATATATTGCTGGGATGTATGTTCTGTGTATTGCAAAATTTTATCTTAATTATTTTTTGTTTCGAACTATGTAGAGACACCATAGTACTGTAGTGAATAAAGGTTCACAGTGTTGATCCACATAAGAAAAAAAGGAAGATCACATATCGACACACTTGATGTTAATTTAATACAAGACTTATGGTTGTTCGCTCCTATCCAGCCATATTATCTGTTTTAGTAGACAACATTAGTTGTTAATGCTCTTTACTAATATGGATCTGGGGATGGGGTATCACGGCTTGGTATCAGAGCCGAGTTTAGAACAAAAGTACTTAATACAAATCAGAACACGAGCAAATACAGTAAGTTGACAGATGATGTAAGTGTTGACATTAAACCCTCATGTCCTCTTCTTAGTCGAGTTCATGCCCAACCGTGTCTTTTAACTTCATCCTTGCCTTGGTTAGATTTAGAAAAGGGAATAAATCTAGGAATGAAAATTTCGTTGTCTTCCTTATAAATGAATGTATGCATATATCTAACCATGTGTTTGATCCAATATTTTCTTCTCTTTCAGCTGATGGCCTATCATGGCAGAGGTCGTACTTAGGGTGTTGGGCCATCCAGTGACCCACAACCCGAGGAGCAGGTTGAGCCATCCAATGGCTCATGCACCAAGGGGGTTTACATATCCACTAACCAGATTCTGGAGCTTATCAGGAGCACTTAGCCTTCTACTCCACCTCGCTCCTCTCCTCCTCATAAATCAGCATTCGCCTGTATGCGAAGTGATTTCTCTCAACTTGAAGGGAAACCGGTCTTAGGCTTAGAATCCGTCTTGGAGGACCAGGCATGGATCCATACATATGACCGCATTTCACTCGTATGGAGATCTCTGACCATCATCTTGTCCTTGTCGCATCTAGCATGTTACAAGGGCATGCATTAGATTGGCACGAGTTGTTAGTTGTAAAGGTGGATGATGCATCCTTGAAATGGAAGAAATTTAGGGAGCGTTTTGAGCTTAAGTTTGTCCTCATATCTGAGAAATCCATCCTAGCTCGTCACTTCCTTGAGCTTAAACAGGGAAAGTCGAGTATTTCGTAGTATGTCTCTTCGTTCGAGGCCTTGTCTAAGTATGGTCTCGAGTAGATCAGCACATCATGTAAGAAGAATCTCAAATTTGTTTCTGGTTTGAAGAAGTATTTGAAGAAATCCTGATGTTGTAGCTTAAGTTATCCTTTGAGGAGCTCGTTGATGCAACCCTTCATCTCGAGGAAGGAAAGAATGAACAGGATGGTGGTGATGATACAGAGGTTCGTAAGAACCCATCCAAGAAGAAGTTTCCTTTTCATAAGTCAAAATCCTTCCTGAGTAATAAGAAGAAGCCAGTTAGTTCGAGTTCACAGCCTTATGTAGCACTTCAGTTAAGAGGGGATGCTACAATTTTGGTGCTAGCGACCACCTTATTCATGACTGTCCAAAGCCAAGGATTTGCCGTTATTACTAGAAGGAAGGACATTGGTCTTCTTCTTTCACTTTAGCTCCCAAGTCTAGTAATCCAGGCAAGCTCAGTGTTGTAGAGGCGGGTAGTGGTGGTTCATCTCAGCCTAAAGGTACCCTTTCTATCCTTGAAGGTTCTATTTTGTTTCATAGTCGCATGATTAGAGTTTTGTTCGATATAGGTGCTTCACACTCATTCATGCGGAAAGAGCTCATGGATGTTCTTTCTTTGGATGTATCATGTTTGATGACTTCTTTGAGGATAGTGAATCCTATTAGAGGATTTGTCACCCTTAGCCGTATGTGTGAGGATGTACAAAACATTTTTTTGTCGATTTTCTTTCGGTACGAATCTACACATTATACATTCTCTTGGGTTTGATTTGATACTTGATATAGACTAGCTCGTGCGATACGTGGCCATGATTAATTGTGTTTAGAGAGCTGTATATCTCCATCATCCTGATTTTCCAGTGCATTTTTCTCTTATTCTTCATGATGTCGGCCACGACACGGAAGCTTCCTTATTCTCTCTTGAGTTGTGAGACCGTGATGTATCTTGTATTCCGATGGTATGCGACTTTGCAGATATCTTTGAGCTAGTTTCGAGATTACCACCCAAACGGGCTATCGAGATTTGTATCAATTTGGTTCCTAGTGCACAACTTGTTAGTCTTCCCCCTGCATAGATGTCGACTAAGGAGAATGAGGAATTCAAGAAAAACTTCTCGAGCTTGATTCCAAACAGTTTATTCAGTCCAGTTCTTCACTGTGGGTGCCCCAGTGGTATTCGTGAGGAAGTTTGATAGGACTCTTGGGTTTTGTGTCGATTATCACAAGTTTTAAAAGTTAACCATCAAAAATCACTACCCTTTGCCCTCGATCAATAATATGTTCGATCAGTTGAGTGGAGCAAAGATTTTCTCTCAGTTAGAGCTTACCATAGGTTTTCATCAACTCCGAGTCACAGAAGATAGTATCCCTCTGACAGCTTTTTGCACTCATTACAGTTCTTACGAGGGGCTTATCATGCTATTTGATTTGACAAATGCTCTATATTCTTCGTCGATCTTACGAATCGAGTATTCTGGGAATATATTGATAAGTTTGTGTTAGTTTTTATTGATGATATCCTCGTTTATTCTAAATCTAAAGCCGAGCATGCTAATCATTTGTGGATTGTCTTGAGTACCCTTTGTCATCATCAACTTAAGGCTAAATTATCTAAGTTTCATTTTTAGGAGAAGCAAGTTCAAATTTTCAACAATGTTGTTTCGTCCAATGGCATTTATGTTGACCCTTCCAAAAGCGAGGCCATTCAAAATTGGAATATGCCTGAATATGTTCATGACATTTGCTGTTTTCTAGGCCTAACTGGTTATTATCTTTGCTTCTTTAGAGACTTTTCTCGCATCGTGCTTCCTTTGACTAGTCTCATGAAGAAAGGAGTTCAATTTGTTTGGTTCGATAAATGTGAGGCTTCCTTTCATAGATTGAAGGAACTTCTCACACATTCTCTCGTTCTTATGATTTCCAGGAGGAATAAAGATCTTATCGTATATACAAATGCTAGTCACAGTGGTCTCGGTGCCGTTCTAATGCAAAAAGATTAGGTAATTTCCTATGCTTTTTGGAAATTGCATCTGAATGAGATTTAATACGCCACCCACAATTTGAAGCTTGCAGCCATTATCTTTGCTCTGAAAATATGGCGACATTATCTATTGGGAGAGCGCTTCACTCTCTACACCGATCACAAATCTTTGAAGTATCTTTTTACTCAGAAGGTGCTAAATATGAGGCAACAACATTGGCTTAAGTTTCTTGCCTCATATGATTTCGAGATTTAGTATACCTTGGGAAAGGGTAATCGTGTGGCTGATGCGTTTAGTTGCAAGCATTCAACTGTTGCATCTGTGATGTTATCTGAATGGGATGTTCTTAAGACTCTATCTTGTTATGGCATTTGTGATCGAGATTCTTCTTTCGATTCATCTATTTTTCTATTCATTTTGAAAGTTGGACCTTCTCTTCTAGATCGTATTCTGATGCTTGGTGATGTAATCCTGAGATAGTGCGTCTTGTACAGCTTTGTGAGTCTGAGTCCCATAATGAGGAGTTACGAGACTTTAACATTGATTCTCGTGGTTGCTTTCGTACCAGAAACCATATTGTGGTGTCTTCTAATTAACACTTTAGCATGACATTCTCGATGACTGTAATCATTCTAAGTATACCATTCACCCCAACAGCAGTGGGATGTATCCCGACATGCATCGCCTTTATTATTGGAAAGGCTTGAAGCGTGATATCGCAAGTTATATAAGTAATTGCATGACTTATTAGCTTATTAAGGCCAATCATCAGCGACCATCTGGTCTTCTTCAGCCTTTAGAGATTATGTTATAGAATTCAATGGATTTTGTTGATGGTCTACCTCGTTTGAGGTCGGCTCATTCTAGTATCGTTGATCGCCTTTCGAAGTCTGCTCACTTCATACCTATTAAGTCTAATAGGAGTGCCCCTCTTCTTGCTAAGCTATACATCGAAGAAATCGTTTGAATTCATAATATCCCTTCTTCAATTTTTTGTGATCATGATCCGTTACTTATAAGTCATTTTTGGAGCAGCCTTCAACAAGCTTTGGGAACAAAACTTAACTTTAGCACAACCTATCATCCTCAGTTCGACGAGCTAATTGAATGAGTTAACCATATACTAGAGTATTTTCTTTGAGCTTGTATCCTTGATTTCAGTGTCAATGGAAGGATCACCTTCCTCTTGTAGATTTCTATTATAATAATAGTTTCCTGTCCAGTATCGACATGGCGCCTTTCAAAGCCCTTTATGGAAGGCCTTGTCACTCACGTGGTTAGAATATGGAAAGAAGCTTATTTTTGGTCATATTTTTGATGCAAAAAGGTAGTGAATCGCTAGATTCACGCCTTCATTCATTAAACATAAACCAAGTACAACGTGGTGTTCAGTACAGCATACGAAAGACGTGCTACTAATATATACAAGAATATGTACAACCAAAAAAGAAACACATGCACGCAGGCATGGTAATACAGTACCCATAATATACATAAAACATCAACATAAACATAGTAGCTAAGAAACCCAACTAACTGAAGTGGAAGCTGCCTCAAGCTCGGCTGCCACGAGCTCTGTCCATTACTCTAGCGCCAATGGTGTCCACGAACTTGACCTCTTCATTGCTTGACCATTGAGAAACAAATTTGAGGACACAATAAATAACTGATTTGGGCTGTTTCATTTTACATTTAAACTTTCGTGAGTTTCTTTCATGCCAAAGAATCCAAACATAAGCAAAGTTCAAGGCAGCAAACAGTTGTCGCATAGATGTATCAGGTAATGAATTAAAAGTATTGTGCCAAAAAAGAAATTGATCGGTAATGAAGCTAGACCAATCTATGAAAATATTAAGGCTAACTAAACACTTCGTCCACACATAGAATGCGAAATCACAATCAACGAATAAGTGCAGGTAATTTTCATCGTCTTTAGCGCAAAAAACATAGCCCCCAGCGACTTGAACTCCTTTTTGACATAATCTGCTCATCATATTTAGCTTGTTACGCATTATCGTCCACATATGAATCTTGACCTTAGTAGGTACTGCCTTAAAACTCCACATACGTTTGAAGCCATCGAATTTCCTTCCTGCAAAGTTCATCAGCTTATAAATTTCTTTAACCCGAAAAGAACTGTTATTCCCCCCAATCATCCAGACAAATTCATCATCCTCTTCATCATGAAGCTGTACATCCTCTAACAAATGAATCAGACCATATAGCTGAAGCAAGGCATCACCAGCTAAGAGACGACAAAAAGTTAGTTTCCATTTGAAGTTGGCAGCATTCACATTGTACATTTCACTGATGAAGAGTTTTTATTGCATGCAATCTCAAAAAGGTCAGCAAATTCAACTCACAAAGGGATTGGGAGCAGCTAGCAGTCAAACCAGAAAGAAGCATTGCGTCCACTTTTTACTACAACACCAGCACCAATCTTCATCCAGTGAATATTAGACATAACACCACGCCAGAAAACCGAACAATGAGAAACATCCGCGTTCCAATCAAATCTTCCTCCGTAACAAGTGTTTAAAATCCACTCCTTCCAAAGAACTTTCTTATCACTTAGCATAGTCCACAGCCATTTGCAAAGCAAGGCTGAGTTCATGTTTCTCAAATTTAAAACTCCCAAGCCTCCTTGTTCTTTGGACTTGCAAACCTGATCCCATGACACAAGGCAGTTAACTTTATGCGTATCCTCTGTGCCACTCCAGAAAAATTCCAACGAAAAGCATCGATCTTCTGGATTACCCATCTAGGACACGAATAGAAAGATAGCCAATATAAAGGGATAACAGATAGAACAGAATTCACCAACACCAGCCTTCCAGCCTTTGATAAACAATTTCCCTTCCATCTCGCCAGACGCCTATCAATTTTGTCAATAACTACTCTCTCCATCAATCTTTTTGGATGGATGCAACCCCCAAGATAATTAAGAGGAAATGAGTCCACCTTACAATTAAGCATTTCAGCACATTTCCTGTTCACATCAACATTACAACCCAGAGTGTAAACACTACTCTTATGAAAATTAATTTTTAAGCCAGATAAGCTTTCAAAAGCATGAAGTAATTTTTTTAAAGAGGCAATGTACTTGCAATCTGGGTTGCTAAAGATAATAGTATCGTCATCATATTGCAATGAATTAATACCCCCAATGATGTGATCCCTCCCGAAGCTCTGGATGATATCATTAGCGCTTGCCACATGAAGGATCCGACAAAAGACATCGGCCGCCAAATCGAAAAGAAGTGGGGAAAGTGGGTCTCCCAGACGCAACCCACGCTTGGAAACAATAGTCTTCCGAGAATATTATTCTTATTAGACTGAGAATGAAAGAGGCACAAAACGGGTATAAATCTTACGTGGACAACCATAGGAAACCTCTTGAGTTCTCTATAGGAAATCTTGTCTTTATTTATTTTTCTCTACTGAAGGGGGTTATGTTTTTCAGTTCGATAGGGAATTTAGCTCCTTGATTTATAGAATCGTTTCCCATTACTGAGTGCATAAGATCTATTGCTTATTGGATATCGCTTCCAGCTTATTTATTGGGTATTCATGATGTCTTCCATGTATCACAACTTTAGAAGTGTCTTCAAGATTCTTATTCAGTTATTGATCCTTCTGAGCAGCTAGAGCTCGAGATCTCCCTAGACTTATCTACTGTTCAACAGCCTATTTGTATTCTTAGTTCGGATGTGAAAAGCCTTCAAAGCAAGGATGTCTCGGTTATTAAGATCCAATGGTCCGATAATCCCAAGGATTGCACTGGGGAAACCGGAGAGTTCATCGAACGTTCGTACTTTCTTCCTAGGATGGGGGTGAGAATTTTGAACTCGACCTTATCTATTTTTATTTATCATTGTTAGATGGAATAAATTGGGTTGTATACGACTTATGCCACAGGAAACTACGAGGATGCAATTTTGTAAGAGGGATTGTAACAACCCAAATTTTAGGGGATTACCTACTATAATTATTACCAACTCATAATATGAATGCTAAAGTGATAATTAAGTTAAATATATCATTAAATTAGTAATTTGATTATTAATTTGGCATTTTAAATAAGAGTAATGGGATTTAATTCTAGAAAAGGGGTATTAAATCATTATAATGATTAATATGAGGCTCTAAGTTAATTAACTTGGAATTACTGTTCAACGATGGAGATGTAATTTTTGGTAAATTTGGTGTAAAATGATGATAACTGAGAAGATTTTAATGTTTGGCTTGGTAATGAATCAATTTGGTTGAGGCTAAAGTTTGTTTCTCATATTATATGTTAGAAATAAATTTTAACTTCGCATATTAGAGTAATAGGTAATGATAATGATTTGTAAATAGAAAATAAAGGTTTAAAGTACATATTTTATGTGAATCCTTGCTCAAATTATATATACTTTTGGTTTTGTTCAAATAAATGTGGTTTATGGATTTATATGGTAAATATTGTATATTGTTGATATAATTTGCAATTTTGAGCAAATTTTGTAAAGGTTAAAGGTAAAATGTAAATTTAATTGTAAATTGTTAATAAATACTGAAAATAAGAATTTTGTACGTGTTTGGGTGATTTGTATATTAGATATAGTCATTGAAACATTTAATTTATATGTTATACAAATTTACACAAGTCTAAATAAATGTTCATAATTTTTTATATTTTTTTTTTTTTGTAAAATGAAAATATTAGTGTTAAAAAGATTTTAAAATAATTTATAAATGTTTTTACAAATTTTAATGTGTTATGTGATGTTAAAACATGTTAATTGTGTGTAAAATGGTTTAACCATGTTTAAATAGACATAAATATGTGTTAAATGACCTAAACCCATGTTAGTTGACTTAGTTACCTAACAATGGGCTTAATTACCTTGTTTTGAGCCTTAACTGGTGATTAATAAAAAAAAAATTCAGAGAAAACATTACAGTACATAAGTTTTCTCTTTAAAACCTTTCTTCCCCATTTTGGGTAAGTCATGAAAAAAAGACACATAGAGCAAATTCACTATATATTAAAATCCAAGTCCTCAAATCCATTCAAATTGCTGGACATAGTTGTTAGCAACCATCTACAACAGGTAATATAAACAAAAACTTGATTATATTCCATTAATTCTTTAGTTCGTTCATAATATACTGTGTTTTGAAATTTTGATGTCTGCTAGTTGCTGTAGCTAGTTTTTCTGCTAAAATGATAGCTTCTTCCTAACATTTGAGCCTCAAATTACTTCAATTCAATCCTAAACTCACTGTAATCCGCAATCGAGGTGATTGTTCACTCACACGGTTTAGTTACAATGGTATTTTGTTTGATTTATTGAATTTCTGCTTGAAAATGTTGAAACCTGCATCAATCCTGTTAAATTTTCATTTCTGTTGCACAAAGCAACCAAGTTACTACATCGGATTGCTATAACTTTATCATGCTTTGATGAAACCATTCCATTTCAGTTGCTCTGCTTTGTTAAGTATGTTTTTTATTAGCTTACAAAATTTCAGTTTATTCTAATCTGTATAGCGATGTCAAATTTATCATCAAAGTAGCAATCGCGACAAGTTTTTCACTTGCAAAAATCTCGTTGGTTGGGTTGACCCATACCTTTGATGCGTCGACCCTAAGGTGTTCCGACACGTGGGTGAACCCACCTGGTGTATTTTGAGCAGGGATATTTCCCTACCTACTGTGTGTTTGCCTGAAGCTTTTGCCAACCTAAAACTTAGTTTTCTGGTGATTTTCCTGAAGCTATTCTGCTTGGTTTTGCAACAACTTATTCTTACCAAATTACATCGTGTCCAATCTAAATCCCAAATTTATAGAGATTTTTGATGGTTTATTTGTTGATTTATATGATGGATTTTGATGGTGTTTTCATACACGTGCACAGTCTTAAACTATTTTTCCTATATATATATATATATATATATATATATATATAACATCGTTTTCTCTATAGCTTAGGGACGAAATGGTTTCCTTGTTATTTTTCAATATGAATTGTCTCAAAGTAATAATATAACTTGCAATTATGGTTAAATGATGAAAATGTGATTTTTGGTTAATATGGTGTAAAATGTTGATAACTGAGAAGATTTTAACTATTGGGTTAGTAATAAATCAATTTTGTTGAGGCTAATGATAGTTTCTAATATTATATGTTAGCAATAAATTTTAACTTCACATATTAGAGTGGTATGTAATAATAATTATTTGTAAATATTAAATAAATGTTTGAAGTATATATTTTATACAAATCCTTGCTCAGATTATATGTACCTTTGGTTTTGTTCAAATAAATGTGGTTTATGGATTTTATATGGCAAATATTGTATATTGTTGACAATATTTGCAATTTTGAGTAAATTATGTAAAGATAAAAGGTAAAGTGTAAATTTAGTTGTAAATTATCAATAAATATTGAAAATAAGAATTTCATGTGCGTTTAGGTGATTTGTACATTATATATAGTCATTGAAACATTTAATTTATACGTTATACAAATTTACACAAGTTCAAATAAATGTTCATGATTTTGTAGTATATAGAATTTGTTGTAAAATGAAAATATTAGTGTTAAAAAGTTTTAAATTAATTTACTAATTATGTTGTACAAATTTTAATGTGTTGTGTGATGTTAAAATATGATAATTATGTGTAAAATGGTTTAACCATGTTTAAATAGGCATAAATACGTGTTAAATGGCCTAAACCCAAATTAGTTACCTAACAATGGGCTTAATTACCTTGTTTTCGTCCCCAATAGGTTATTAATTAAAGAAATTTCCAAAAAATACATTATAGTACATAAGTTTTCTCTTTGAAACCTTTCTTCCCCATTTTGGCTAAGTCCTAAAACAAAGAAACATAGAGCAAATTCATTATAAATTAAAATCTAATTCCTCAAATCCACTCAAATTGCTTAACATAGTTATTGGAAACCATCTACAAGAGGTAGTCTAAACAAAACATGTCTCTACCCCATTAATTCTTCTAGTTCATTGATAATCTGTTGTGTTGTGAAGTTTTGCCATCTACTTGTTGTAGCTAGTTTTTCATGTAAGAAGATAGTTTCTTTCTACCATTTGAGCCTCAAATTGATTCAGTTCAGTCCTAAACTCACTGTAATCCACAATCAATGTGATTATTCACTCACACTATCTAGTTACAATGGTATTTTGTTTGTTTGGTAGAATCAGTGCTTGAAAATGTTGAAACCTGCAGCGATCCTGTTTAATTTTCGTTTTTGTTGCACAAAGCAGCCAAGTTGCCACATTGGATTTCTATGATTGTATCATGCTTTCATGAAATCATGCCATTTCAGTTGCTATGCTTTGTTGGGTATGTTGTTTATGAGCCTGCAAAATTTCAGTCCATTTTAATCTGAATAACCATGTCAAATTGATCATTAAAGTAGCAATTGAAGCAGGTTTTTCACCTGTAAAAATCCTGTAGGTTTTTTGACCCATACCTTTCATGTGTCGAACCTATAAGTGTGGGTCGACACATACGTCGACCCATCTTGTGTATTTTGCACAGGGATATTTCCCTGCCTACAATGCGTTTGCCTGAAGCTTTTGCCAACCTAAAACTTAGTTTTATGGTGATTTCCTGAAGCTATTCCTCTTTGTTTTGCACTAACTTAATCTTACCAAATTACAACGTGTACAATTCGAATCCCGGATTTATAGAGATTTTTTATGGTTTATTTATTGAGTTATATGATGGAGGTGTTTTCATATACATGCACAATTTTAAACCAGTTTTCCTATATATATATATATATCGTTTTCTCTACAGCTTAGGGATGTAATGATTTCCTTGTTTGGTTTTTCAATACGAATTGCCTCAAAGCAATAGTATAACTATATTCTGAAATTATAAGTTTTCAAGAATAAAAATCAATGGATTTTGAAATCGTTTTATAAACCCATCTTTATAGAACCAAAATATTTTACATATATAAAAACCCACACTCTTATGCACCCTTCGAGAGGGCGCAATGGAGATTAAACGATATTATTAACCCATGCCATGGGACATGACATTATACGAAATCGGTTAATCACAAACTCGCCTAATTGAAGCTGTTGATTTGTTGTTACTGATGCTTTCCATTATGGAGTTGACTAGCAGATAGTAAACCGGTAGTGAAAAAGTGTGGTATGGGACCCACGGTTGCCACTGCTTGGGTTATGGACTATGAGCCTATAACAAATATTTTTGTTTGTTGTTGAGCTAGTACTAGCTTCAGTGGAAGCTTTACTTGAAGGGAGTCTCATATACGTATTCCCTTGACCATAGGGGTCGAGTTACACTCAATTGGGTGAGGGGTCGTAGTGATGCGCGCCTTAATTGAATAATTATATTGGACTTGGAAAAGCTTAGGGGGAGCAATATTATTTCATTGAAGCATGTGCATCATTCTATGATGTCAGATCCACTTTGTTGCTTTTGGTGATTTTGATCATTATCATCATACATTGTTTATTTTGTTGGTATTGGATATTATATCCATACATTATGATGCTTTTGGAGTTTTATTGTTATTGATCAAACTGACGCTATTTAAACTCATTTGAGTTTACCTATGATGTCCTAATGTATTTGGTGATTTTAACTACGATGTTAGTTGATGATGATGTATGTACTTGGCTTATAGCTAGTATATAATTTACATGGAAATCTCTTATTGACGACACATTGAATTGATAACTTCACCCCGCCTCTTGCAGCTGTCTCACTAACTCTTCTAAGAAGAGTTACCTATATTGTTCTTATGTTAGCTTTATATGGCTATATACCCATTGTTAACTAGACTGACCCATGTGTGTTAATGCTCGGGTCAGACTGGGTTTTTCAGCCTTCGTAGTTGCTACTTTTGTGTTCTCTTCTACTTGGATCTTCTATTGCTTTTCGGGCTTCATAGTGATGCTGTTTTGTTGTAGATATTTTGGGATAGTTCTTAGTCCTTTGATATGTGTCTGTTTGTTTTGACTCGATGTATATGTACCTTTTATGGAATTGTATACCACAGTTTTGAATCTGTATACATAGTATGACCTTGTATCCGTATTTATTGTTGTGATGTCTATTCTGTGAACAATGTACAAAGTTTTATTTCAATTTCTTATTGTTCTAAGTTACGTAGAGCCACAATAGTATTGTATTGAGTAGAGGTGAAGAGTGTTGATCCACATAAGAAAAAAAGAAAACTTATCGACACTCCAAATGTTTATTTAATACAAGACTTATGGTCGTTTGCTTTTATCTAGCCTTATTCTCTGTATTAGCAAACGAAATTACTTGTTAATGCTCTTTACTAATATGGGTATCAGGGTGGGGAGTCACAACTGCTTACATCGAACCCTTTAAATAGGTCATTTAAATGTAATATTCAAAAACTACCAGGGAGCATATGCTATAGCAAGGTTTATACATGAGCAGAGAGAAAAATCTAATGTTGAATGGAGTTAAAATAATCATGTGGAACTTTTGTATTTGGACTGAAATAATCTAATTTTCAACATTTAACAAGGATCATAGTCAAATAAAGTCAAAGAACACATACTAGGATACTACTAATTAACAACACATATAATGTAAAGTATAATCATAGCCATGTTAAGAAAGCCTCCAAAATATTTTACAAGTATAGCTTCTGCTGATGCAATTGATACGTGTGGGATTTATGGGGATTTAAACAATAACTCAATCCTCACACCATTTTATATATATGCGTATGTATATCTTTGAGACCATACAAATTTAACATCCTGAAATCCGAATGTTTATTTGCTTTGCAATATAAAAACATCGAAGTTGCAGTGGGATAAAATCCTAGGTTTATTTATCGTCGCTATGTCATATATATACTTGTATGATAAAATATCATTTGCCACGAGGCATCAATTATATCAGCAGCCACTCAATTTCAATTTATTGGCATTTTATCATTTTGTTATGTTGGTTAGATCATTTGCAATGATCAATATATGTATTATGTATATGTAACACCCCTTATTTTTAAAATAAATAATTAATATTAATGTAATTAATAGAATTGGATAATTATGAAAAATGGATATTTTAGAAGTGTAGGAATTTGATTACGAAACTGATAGCACTGTGTCCATGGCAAATTTCTAATGAGCTTTCATAAGTGTTGTTTTTTGATTGGAGTTAAAACGAAAAAGTTACGATCGTTTGAAGTTTTAATGTCTGAAACAATTATATATATATATATATATATATATATATATATATGCATACATGAAATCTTTGTCAACTTTATATGGTTGAAATTTAGATATAAAAGAATAATAAGGAAATAATGAAGGGAATGTTAAAACAACAGCATAGTTAATTAAGTGAGAGTAATTGATGTGTAATATTCCATTAATGACTGGACGAAGTAAGTTAAGGATTGAATTCAAGTTGAAAAATATTAATGTAATAAATGACGTATTTTTATAATGGAGGAAAATAATCAGTTGAGAATGGATTGGAAACTAACAGTACTCAATACACTTTATAATGATAAATAACACACGTTACAGTGAAACCAATATATGTTACAAGAAATAACAAAGAAAGAAACATGCAGAGGAAAGATGGTAATAATAGAATTAACAGGTAAATAGGCACAAGGAAGGAGTTGTGAAAAAAACTAGCGGTAAGGACAACAAGTTTGATTTCTAGAATGAAGGACGTCTCTAGTGTAAATAGAAAAAAAAATGATAGTTACAACTATCATTTCCTGATTTACACTGTAAGTGTCCTTCAGCCTAAAATGCAAACTTCTTGCCCCTGAAACTAAATTTTTCTCTG
This sequence comes from Allium sativum, assembly GCA_030737875.1. Taxonomy (NCBI): domain Eukaryota; kingdom Viridiplantae; phylum Streptophyta; class Magnoliopsida; order Asparagales; family Amaryllidaceae; genus Allium; species Allium sativum. The sequence goes on from CM060913.1 coordinate 67,081,340, forward strand.
ACTTCTTCATTGTGCCTAAAAACCTCTATTTGAAATTGAAATTTCAAGCATACGGTTAAAGAAGAAAGGAATTAGGGATATAAATAAACATCAAAAAGGGACTAGTAACCAACGTGAAGTAAAACACACACACACACACAAACATACACACACACATATATATATATAACTTGACAAGCTCGGAATAACATATGAAAAAAGGGGGCAGTTGACTACCCCATATGCACGATCGACAGTGGCAGTCGACTGCTCGGCGGTTGGGTCGACGATGCTTTCAAAGCACTCGACCCCCTACAGAACCGTTAGATTTTGGTCCATTTGCATTATACAATTGCATTCGGTTTGGACCTCGTAATTAAACTTATAGTGCTTCACTTTTTATTATTTTCTGATGAGCGGTCTCTTATCCTATGTAGTTTCTAAAATATATTTTTAATTTAGGATCAACGATTTATATTAAATTGAAGGAGAATAAAATTTAGAGAATTAGAAGCTTTAGTCAGGTTCAAATCAGAGAGTTGCAACCAAAAAGGTAAACTCTTGGACCAAATATAATTTGTTAATTTAAAATCCAAATCTTTTTTCTTATAATTCAAATAACAAATTTGTACATATTTTATTTGTAACTCAAAATTAGGGAATTACAAAAGGAAGGGTATGAGTATTATGACTTCATATGGACATTTGTAATGCTTTTGAGGTGAATGAATAAATTACATATCTTTTATTATGATGGTATATGATATCAATGTAATTCTATTTTGTTTTAGTTGTTTAGAACTATGATATTTCTAGGTTAATTGTAAAATGAACTTATTTGAAAATGTCAAACTTAACTATAAATTCTAAATTTATACATACTTAAATGTAATCCATGAATACATTGATAGACGGATTTATGCTTAAATCTAGATCAAGATGAAAGACAAAAAATATTAAAGTTGAATTTCAATGAATGTATGTTGTTAAAAGTATAAATTCTAAAAACTTACAAGACAAATTAACCAAAATTTCCCTTTTTAGGAACGAAATGATATCTTAGTTTGTTGGGAAGGACAATAAGAATTCCATATGTTTGGTTTATCGCTTGAAAATGTGACGGGCATGTAACTACACGAAAAAAAGAAAAAAAAAGTGGATGAAAGAAAAGAATGCTTTGTAATTACAAACATCAAATAATAACCCACCTTTTATGAAAAATATGGAAATGAAATATCAATAAAATAGATTAATAGCCAACTTAATAAAATATGATAGGTTCTACGAAGTAAAGGTTCTAAGAAAATTCATTAGTCGGATAAGAATGAGAAATTGACATAACAACGAAAATTATAAAAGAGATATAGGGATGTAGAGATGAAAAAATTACAAAAGAGTAATAAAGTAATAATTAATGGTTGAATTATAACTCAAGTTATAAAAATATAATGGCTATTATTATGATAGGTAGACGCTTAAGTAAAAGACAATGACGATTATTATGTTTCTTTATGTTATGTATATGCTTAAATAAAAGACAATAACTACCATTATGATAGGTAGATGATTGAGTTAAAATTAATGACAATGATTATCATTATGATAGGTAGATGTTTAAATAAAAGACAATGATAATGACTATCATTATGATTGATAGACGCTTAAATAAAAGATAATGATAATGACTATCATTATGATAGATAGAGGCTTAAATAAATAGCAATAGAAGAACTATGAAATAAGTCCTGTGAAAATTGAATGAAAGTTAATCTAGACACATATGAAAAGAAAGTTAGACATAAGATCTAATAAAAGGAGAAATTAAAGTTTAGTACAAAAACATTCAATTTCAACATATAACTTCAACGGCATTTGTAACACCCTGTATTTCTATGTTTATTAAAGTAATGAATTAAAGAATATTTAATTGTAAAAGTGAGAATTAAGGGAAATGGGTTACGCCATTGCGTTCGTCTCGGAATTCTTCTTAGGATAGAGTCTGAGTTTGCGTGAATCGGACTCCGTATGAAGAAGTTATGGAGTTCAGAAGATTTCATGTTTAACAGAAAATTATATAATTAAATATTTAATAAACAAAACAGTTCGAATTTCAAAATCACATAAATCAGCTGGGCGGGAAAATTCCCGCCCATAGGGGTCGACTCCTCCCCAAGGGGGTCAACTGGGGTGTCGACCCTGCTATAAGGGTCGACCCCCTCGCCCAGATCCAAACAATGACGATTTTCTGACTTATTGCTGAGTCACCAGGGCATAGGTGACGATTCTGGATAGCTCTATCTAGTCTAGAAGGTTCTGATTGCTCCTAGGTTGATTTAACGGCTCATATAAATCTAAACCTCTATAAAAGCAACCCCAACCCTCAACCCTAAATCACACAATTTCATTCCAAGGAGCCACCATGCTGTCCATGGTCAACCTAGCATAGCCACCATTTCTCCTCCAACTAGGAAGCAAACTAGAAAACAAGTTAGAAGCTACGAATCAAATCTAAATTAGAGAATCGATAGTCTACGTCAATGGATAGCTTTTCAGTTTTAGAAATCAGATCCCAGAATTCAAAACCGTTCTGTAATTTGTAAGTTCATGTTACTTTCAGAAATAAAAGCTAATTGTGATTCTGACATTGCAATAAATCTGAATCTGAGATTATGCCTATTTCTATCTGTCTTTCTATATCCATTGGATCTATCTCATTGATAATATTATGTCCATTCTTTGTCTCTTCTTGACTTCTTCCCTTTTTTTGTTTTTATAGCCAGGCTACTGCGAGCCTGAGCCAAATCTCATAAGAGATGAACGTACGTTGGAAATTAAATTGGGCATAATATATGATTTGAACATGGCCAGCGCTAAAATTGGGCATAATATATGATTTGGACATGACCAGCGCAAAAATTGGGAAAAGTATTAAATTATATATAATTGGGCATAACTGATTTGTAATTGATTTGAGGACATAACACATGTTGTATTTAAAACATAAAATGTATCGAACATATGACTTGAGATTTGAGGCATAAAGTATATTGGATATATGACTTGGGATTTGGGGCGTAAATTGAACTGTAAATATGTAAGGCATAGTACATGTTGTGGTTTAAGACCTAAAATTTGGGGCATATTATATATGATAGTTCATGACTTGGAAGAAGGAAATTATTGTGTACTATGATATATGGCTTAGGCATGAAAACCTATAGTAAGATAGGGATAACTGTTAAATGTGAACACGCCTAAATTGGGATTTTGGGTAATTGGCATGCACTGTAATTAAAAGCTATAATTTGGCATAGTTTATACTGTGAATCATGATTGGGGGTTTTTGGAGAATATTTTGTATGGTGCAATATGACTAAACCTTAGGGCATGTGTAAAATCGTGATTTTTGGAGCATGACTATTATTGCAAATTTGGGAAAATTGGGTGTAACCTATTTTGAGTAATAACTTGAAATTGAGTTTATGGGGCATAACTTGCAATCAGCTTTGTTGGGGTATAACTTGAGAATTGGAACATGGCTAGTTTAGTGAATTTGGGATGATTAGCACATAAAATCTAGATTCGGACATGTATGGTAAATATGCTAAAAGATAAACGTGCCTAACCCGAGGTTTGATTGAGTTGAGGTGTAAAACCGCCTGGCACTGCCCGGCACATCCAGTAACCGCAACGACACCTATCTAATGTGAGAGTTAGTGCATCATGCCCAAGAAAAACCCGAGGTTAGATTGAGTTGTGGTGTAAAACTGCCCGGAACCGCCCGGCACATCCAGTAACCGCAACAACATAGATCTAATGTGAGAGGTTTGTGCATTAATAAATCAATTAATGTTAATGAACAAGACATGGTAAGAATGGTAGGGTTAAGTTAACTAAGGTAACACTTAACCGTTATAACATGTTGATTAGACAAGAAGATGTGTTAAGTAAATTTAGAACACTTAACTGCTATAACATGTTAATTAGACAAGAAGGTGGGGTTAAGTAAATTTAGAACACTTAACCGTTATAACATGTTAATTAGACAAGAAGGTGGGGTTAAGTAAATTTAGAACACTTAACCGTTATGACATGTTAATTAGACAAGTGAGCAGGTGAGACGACCCGATTTCCCGTTCTCACGGAAACAAGGTTATCTTTGGAATATAACACAGAAACAGATAATAGCAGAACAGAATTAAATAAATACACCAGAATGAACAACAAAATATACTGGATAAAAGTAATCATCAGAGTTACACAGTATACAGGATCTTACTTAGTACAAATACAGTTCAGCTATACATAAATGTCTACAGCGGAAATAAACAAAATATGTACAATAGGAGCTGAACAGCATAAAAAGAAATAAATGATAGAATCCATCTTCAGCTCCAGCTATCCAGAAAGAACCAGCTAAACCTGAATACAAGGCTGCCCGTGTAGAAAAAGGGGCACCCGAGTTTGAGAGTGAAACAAACTACGAGTCAGTCATGGGACTGGTATGAGAAATCCACTCAACACATATATAATTGGCTAATCACAGGACCACGCCACTTTCGTGGAACGGGTTTACTCCATTGGATTGCCAGTGCTTTAAAACAAATCTTTCTTTTAAACATCGCTATGCTTTTTATAAAAATGAAACCGTTATAAGACTCAGTTCCCATCACACAATGCAACGCAAACCGGAGGATAGAGTTTTTACCTTATAACGGCTAAGATATGCTTGATACGAATAAAACAAAGGCAATTGATATTATTGCTAGTGTCTATATGTTTGAAAACACTTTCAAATCATAACTATCAATCATAGACGGCATGGGTACCATATATCATGTCGCCATATATATATACAATCAATACCGCACGATGTCGTATTTGGAAATTGGATTTCCGTCATGAACCAAGGCAAAAGATAGTCCTTACCGAATTCGAGACAATCTAGCCTACCATGTCTCAGGATCAGAGCTCGAGTGACCCTAGGAGCGACAGGGCCGGTCCACCGATGTGGATTAAAATGTCTGAGCAATACGTTTCCCCGCCCTTTGGGACGCAAACGAGCCAACGAATGACTCCATCGGACCCGGATCGTCCGATCAAACCGAGGCGCCTCGCAACAGCAATAACCACATAGGTGAAAAGTATATAAATGTCAGGGCTGGTAGGTCACTGATACCACCCTAGCTAGAAAGAAACGCATGCCCTCCCTGAGGTCCTTCCTCCCGTTTTAGGTTCATACCGGGGTGTGAGGCTCGCGAATTTACGTTATACACAAAGCTACGCCACACAGGCGGTGCTTTGATCATCACCACAAGACTTTGCTTTTCAACAGAAGCCCTGATCACTGCATCTTAGCATGCCACACAGGCAATTCACACCGTGCAACTGATGGCTATCAATCACACAGAACAAATTCCAATGTCGGACACACAGTCCATTTACAAGTCCGTTCTGGGTCTGAACGAAACCGGAGGCACTAAATACCTCGCAAACCCTTCGATCAACACGTACGTCTGAACGATCACCACTCATTATCCATATTTCGGGATGCCTCCCAATCAGGACCTCGGTTACCATCCAAACGAGGTGAAGATCTCCGGTCTTCGACCATCGTCTTCATCTTCGAATTTCAATCGTCGGTCGATTATTCGAAATGAGAATTAACTCGGCCTTTTCAAATAATTCACGTATATTTAGAATTTCAAATCGATTTATTTCAATGGTTAAATTATTCGACAACACCAATTGTGTTCTTTAATATAGTTTTCACACCAAACACATTCAACCATCAACCATCACATAAATCAAGCAAATTCAGTTTATTTCCATTCCATATCGCTTACGATATTTTATAACTATTTATCGCTATTTTTATTTATTTTAAAATAGCCATTTTATTCAAAACGACGCTTCGGGCCATAAGGCGGCCGTGGCGCTGTTTTTCTTCAGATTTGATTTACACATATCTGAAAATCTAACCGTTGGATCTTCACAAAATTTACATCATTAGAAAGGTCTTTTCAAAACTAATCCAACGGTTCCAGTTTCGGGAAAATCCGACGGTCGGATCTCCCGGTACAATCGTTTGAATTTTCGATTTCAAAATACGAACTGCAGCGTCGTTATTCGATTAAATATATAATTATATTTATATATATATAAATATAATCGCTTCTGGCGCTGTTTTTCTTCAGATTTGAATTAAACATTCCAGACAATCCAACCGTTGGATTTTTACTAGGTTGGTGCCGTTGGAAAGATTATTCCAAGGCGAACCCGACGGTTGAGATTTCGGGAAAATCCAATGGTCGGATTTCCCGTACTAGTCGCTTGAAATCACGGTTTCAAAATACGAACTGCACGGCTTCGTTTCGTTTTAATTTTATTTATATTTATATAAATATAGTTCATTCAACAATTTCAATATCGTTTTCACTTCAAAATTTTTTCTAACACCTTAAATTTTGGAAAAATTTCGCCATAACCTCCCCTGCACCGGGAGCGTCGGGAAATCGCAAATAGCGTCCCGGTCCTTCTAATCTCAAAAAGAAAAAGAAAAAGCCAAGCGGCTAGCCAACAGGCTCAAAATCATCACCCAAACAAATCAGTAAATGTGTACCTATTTGTCGGGCACAAATTTTATTCCTCTTCTCTAGCCCCTTTGCTATAACCTGTTCAATGAATATGCATGTACATATATATACAGTCCATATCGTTTTTCATTTTCTATTCAACTTCATATTTGATTTCTATTTGGTTTAAAAACACCATTCATTCTAATGTTACATAAATAGGTGCAAATCATTTCATTAGCTAATTAATGAATATTTCAACTCATATATGTTTATTTTGAACAAGTGGCTATTTTTAACACTTCACATTTCAACGATTTTTGCATACAATAAAAATGTGATTTTTATTGTAAAACAATTCATTTCAAAACACTATTTTTCTATATAGTTCATATAGTCGATAAAAGGTGATTTTTATTATCAAACAATTTATTTCAAAATATGAATACCATTCAACACATGAATTTCTAAACAACGAATGAATATCAATTCAACACATGAATGTTTTCTATAGTTTCTATATATAGATAAAAATGTGATTTTTGTTATCGAACAATTTATTTCAAAATATGAATACCATTCAACACATGAATTGCTAAACAACGAATGAATATCAATTCAACACATGAATGTTTTCAATAGTTTTTATATATAGATAAAAATGTGATTTTTGTTATCGAACAATTTATTTCAAAATATGAATACCATTCAACACATGAATTTCTAAACAACGAATGAATATCAATTCAACACATGAATGTTTTCAATAGTTTTTATATATAGATAAAAATGTGATTTTTGTTATCGAACCATTTATTTCAAAATATGAATACCATTCAACACATGAATTTCTAAACAACGAATGAATATCAATTCAACACATGAATGTTTTCTATTCAATGAATAAATATAGTTTAAGCATATGAAAATAATTCAAACACACAAATATTATTCAAAATTTCGGCAGCATAACGGCAGGGTAGTTAAACCGGGACCGTCCCTAGTACGGCTCCTCGCTCTACCTTAAAACCTCGCGGTTTTTGACAATGGGGTTCATGCATCTAGTTCGCACGCAGGCGGCATGTATATATTTATTTCATTTCCACAAACTAATCCTATGTGGTTTCAACCAAATATTTCTCAACCACAAATGGGTATTTTTCAACCACAATCAACCAATATCCATCACAAACAATCCCAAACAATCAATCGCTATCAATCAATTTTCACAACAATTTCAACCAATAAATATCGTCCATGGTTTGTGGACGAGGGGCGTATATATATATATATATATATTTATATATAGTAATTCACTTTTACTTTCAACACATATATAATATATAATTTTAAATCAGAAATCTCACCGATAGCTATCCAGTACCACGACTCTTCCTTAGAGAAATCTTCGCCTTTTTTTGTCGCTTTCGCCCGTATTCTCTACACATGTAAAAATCGAATTTTTACTATGTTATTCAATATATAAAAATCTGATTTCTACTTCGACTTTCGATATATAAAAATATGATTTTTACTTCGACTTTTTATATATAAAAAATCTGATTTTCTTTGCTTTTAAAATCAGTTTTTCCTTGCTTTTAAAATCAGTTTTTATCTTGCTTTTAAAATCAGTTTTTCTTATTTTTATTTTAAAAACAAAATCAGTTTTTATACTTTTTAAAATTCAGTTTTGAATACTTTTAAAAATTCAGTTTTTATAACTTTAAAAATCAGGTTTTAAAATTCTTTTAAAAGAAATCAGTTTTTACTTTCTTTACAAAAAATCCAGTTTTAAATTTCTTATCTAAAAATCAGTTTTTAACTTTCTTTAAAAACAGTTTTAACTTTTCAAAAAAAAACAGTTTTAATCTTTTAAAATCAGTTTTAAAATGTTTTTCAAATCAGTTTTTAAAATTATAAAAATCAGTTTTTTTTCTCTTTTAACAAAATCAGTTTAAAATTCTTTTTTAAAAAAATCAGTTTAAAATTCTTTTTTTTAAAATAAACAGTTTTAATCTTTATAAACAAATCAGTTTTAATCCTCATAATAAAAAAAAAACAGTTTAATCTTTTTATAAAAACAGTTTCAACCTTTAAACAAAATCAGTTTCCTTTTCGAAATAAAATCAGTTTTTATAATTTAAACAAATCAGTTTATATATAAAATAAAAATAAAATAAATAAAAATAAAATAAAATTAAAAACTTACAGAGACGGGGGGGGGGGGGGGGGCTTCGGGTTTCGAGAGGGGCGGCTTCGGGAGTCGAACTGGGTGGCGATGGTTCGAGCGTCGAACTGGGCGGAGCGGTGGGAGGTTGGTGGTTCGGCGGTGGCTCGGCGATCGTTAGGTTTAGGGTTTCTTTTTTTTTTTCTTTTTTTTTTCCTGAGCGATTGGATTTTAAAAAAGGGGGGGGGGGCCAGAAAGGATATAAAGGAGGGAGGGGGAATTTAAAATTTATTTTAATTATTTAATTTTTCAAAAAGTTGACTTTTACCTGCGACCTCTAAACGAGGCTCACCGCCTGTCGTCCATGGCGTTTTACCCCCATTCCGAACACAATGGGATATGTATCGCAAGCTGATTTGATCGTTACAATCAGTTTCCTTTTGAATTTTCATTTAAATCACTATATTGAATTTTAAACGTACATTTCAAATTACCGGGGTCACATACTAACACTAAAAACTCCAGAAAAATATTTTCTAGCTTCGTATTGACGATACGGTCTTAACAAAACTAGTTTCGTCGAATTCTGAGACCGTTTGAAAAATGGCCAATTTCCATTCGATTAAAATCAACTGAAACTGGTCAAACGCGTTTTCTTTTGTCACGCTCACATATTAATTCGAAAAATTATGAAATTTGAAACCTAGCAATAACTTGACCCTGCGGATCCAATAAAAGTGGTTTCGTCGAAATCCGAGGTCATTTGCAAAATGTCCATTTTTAAGGGCCTGAATTCCATAGCGACTATTCAGAATTTTCAACTGGACATATCCTTTGATTCCCGCTATCAAATTTCGATTGGTCGGATTCGTTAGAAAGATATTACCAATTAGATTCCATTAATTTTGGTTTCACTAAAATCCGGATTGTTTTGCACCCGGTATATTCAATTGAAGTTTGAAATCGAATTATCGAACTACCGCGCCATTTTCAATTCTATATATAATTATAATTAATTATATTTGTTTTCAAATGTCGATTCTAACTCAGTTTTCATCGCCATTTTCTAAAATATTTATTTTAAATATTTAAAATCCATTATTTTAGCCAATTTAAAAATTTTAAATTGGTTCAGATTTTCTGGGTCGTTACAATCTCCCCCACTTAAAACTTTTCGTCCCCGAAAAGGAATAAAGTCGAAAGTGGTTTGATAAATCTACAATCACACAATACAACAACCAATTTGTTCTTTATATTCAGAGTATAGAATAAACAATGCACATCCATAGGAAGAAAATTGCAATAGAGTAGAGAATTAAATGGTAATGCAAAGTAGGGTAAATGTACCTTGCACCAGAGTCAATCAGAGATATCTACTCGGCATCTAGGATAAGCTTTCTGAATGCTCTCCTCAGTTTCCCAAGTACAATCTCGTGGATCTCCACTCCATTGCACTTTGACTAAGTGAACCTTCTTGTTTCTCAGCTCTTTGGTTTCTTTGCCGATAATCTTTAGCGGCTCTCGCCTCACAGCTAATTCTGGAGTAATTTCAATATCCTGCTGAGCTGCTTCTTCCACGACCAAGTCTGGATCATGAACGTGCTTTCGAAGTTGAGATATATGAAATACATCATGAACTCCAGGCAACCAATCAGGCAATTTGACCCTATAAGCGAGAGTTCCAATCCGTTCCAGAATAGGAAACGGACCAATAAATTTAGGCGCTAACTTTCCAGTTTTACCGAACCGGATAACTCCTCTCATCGGCGATACTTTCAAATATACATAGTCGCCAACTTCAAAGGATATATCTCTTCTTCTTTTATCGGCATAGCTCTTTTGTCGGCTTTGAGCGGCGAGTAATCGCTTTTTAATAAAATCGACTTTGTCGGCAGCTTCTCGAATCATATCAGGACCCAACACAAGTCTATTTCCAGGCTCGACCCAACAAGCAGGAGATCGGCACGGTCTACCATACAATGCTTCGAATGGCGACATTGTCAGACTCGCCTGGTAGCTGTTGTTATAAGAGAATTCAGCCAAATGCAGATGGTCTTCCCATGATCCACCGAAATCTATAACACAAGCCCGCAATAGATCTTCTAAAATGCGATTCACCCTCTCCGTCTGACCGTCTGTCTGAGGATGATAAGCGGTGCTTAGGTTTAACTTCGTTCCCAGCTCGACTTGAAATGCTTCCCAGAATTTACTAGTGAAAATTGTATCTCTATCACTTACTATACTGAGTGGCACTCCATGTAGTCTAACTATTTCCCTGAAGTAAATCTGCGCCAGACTTTGAGCAGTTCTGTTTGATCTGACAGGTATGAAATGGGCGGTCTTCGTGAAGCGATCTACGATCACCCAAATACTGTCATTTCCTTTTCTGGTCCTGGGCAGACCATCAATGAAATCCATAGAAATATGCTCCCACTTCCAACCAGGAACTTCTAGTGGTTGTAACAATCCAGCCAATTTCTGTTGGTCGCTTTTGACTAGCTGGCAAGTAGGGCATCGGCTGACATATAAAGAAATGTCCCTTTTCATCGACTTCCACCAGAAAGTGCGTTTGATGTCATTATACATTTTGCTTACTCCCGGATGGATACTGAGTTTTGACTTGTGGCATTCATCCAATACTTCCTTTCGAAGTTCAGGAATGTTCGGGACACAGATTCGACCTTTGAGCCTTAAAATCCCATCATTGTCTACTTGAAAACTCGAAGGTTCGCCTTGTTGAATTATCCCTCTGATCTTCTGAATGAAGTGATCATCCTCCTGAAGAGCAGATATCTTATCTAGTAATGAAGTCGTGATAATAAAACTGGCGATCATTACATTCTTTCTGCTTAATGCATCAGCCACGACATTGGCTTTTCCTGGAGTATATATAATTTCAAAGTCATATGCTGCAAGAAACTCCAGCCAACGTTGCTGCCTCAAATTCAAGTCCTTCTGAGTGAACAGATACTTTAACGACTGGTGATCTGTAAACAGTTCAAATCTCTCTCCCAGAAGATAGTGCCTCCAGATTTTCAAAGAGAATATGATAGCCAATAACTCAAGATCATGAGTTACGTAATTTTTCTCGTGCGGTTTCAGTTGACGGCTAGCATAAGCAATTACTTGGCCTCTTTGCATTAACACTGCGCCAAGGCCCTCTCTAGACGCATCAGTCCATACTTTTAAATCCTGGTTGCCATCGATGATGGTTAACACTGGAGCTGTGGTTAATCTCAACTTCAGCTCTTCGAAAGCCTCCTCACTTTCTTGAGTCCATTTGAACTTAGAATGCTTCTTTGTAAGCTTCGTTAAGTGGCCAGATATCTTCGAAAAGTCTTTAACGAACTTCCGGTAATAGCTAGCCAATCCGAGAAAACTGCGGACTTCAGTGGGAGTACTAGGCTGTTTCCAGTTCTGAATAGCTGTGATTTTACTTGGATCCACAGCAATTCCTTCTTTCGATACTACATGGCCCAGAAATTTCACTTCATCTTGCCAAAAGATACATTTGGAAAACTTTGCTTTCAATACATTTCTCCTGAGGATTTCTAACACTTGTTCCAAATGTTTTTCATGCTCGGCCTTTGATTTAGAGAAGATTAGAATATCATCAATAAAAACCAGAACAAATTTATTCAATACTTCTCTGAATACTCTGTTCATCAGATCGACGAAGTAAGCGGGAGCGTTACATAAGCCGAACGACATTACTAACCACTCGTAGAATAAGTCGGGGCCTCTGAACGCTGTCATTGGAACACACTCTTCGGCAATTCGAAGTTGATGGAAACCTGTAGCTAGGTCCATTCTTGAAAATACTTGTGCTCCATTTAATCGATCCAACAAATCATCAATCCGCGGCAATGGACACTTGTTCTTTATTGTCTGTTTATTCAGATCACGATAATCCACACATAGTCGTAGAGTACCGTCAGATTTTGGGACAAATACCACGGCTGCACCCCAATCAGAGAAACTAGGTCTGATTAGACCCTTCCATACTAGCTGTCGTGTTTGATTGTCTAATTCTTCCTTCTCTTTCAAGGACATTCTTCGAATAGCGTGAACTACCGGCCTTGCATTGGGAATTAAAGCAATCTTGAAATCTATTTCTCTCTGCGGAGGTAAGCGAACAACTTCTTCGAACACATCCGCATAGTTCTTGACGACAGGAATGTCTTTGATGAGGTCAGGAATATTCTCTGTGATTTCAGGGACATTTTCTATTTGGGCTGGAGAAACATCGAGAGCTGACCAGAAATCTTTTCTATTTGAAGTCGGGCCTTCACATGGTATGGTTATATAATTCCCCGATTGGGCTTTTGCTTTAACCACCCTCTCGGCGCATTTAACTTCAACTTCATATTTGGTTAGCCAATCCAATCCCAGAATAAGATCGAATTCATTAAAATTCATGATGATAGAGACAATGGGGAATTTATAGCAAGAAAAAGAGACGGGTACTGCACAAATCCAACTGAGATTGATGGAACCTCCAACTGGATTCTGAACAGTCATGGGCTCTTTGAGCTTTTTCAAATTCAAATCCAGTTTCTTGACTGCACTCTTTGCGATAAAGCTTCGTGACGCGCCTGTGTCAAACAGTACTTTAACTGGAATGTTTTTGACATTGAGCGTGCCTTCTAAAACATCAGACCTTTCCTGAGTAGACGAGGATGCAAGTATTTCTGCCACTTCATTCACTTGTACCGCTTTAGATTTCTGAGATAGCAGGCAGTTCTTTGAAAGATGACCAGATTGATGACATTGACTGCACTTCCTATACTCTAGGAAATTCATCCCGGATTTAGACCCGCCATCCTTTCGTATGTTCGAAGATCTGCAGTTTCTCATCGAATGCCCTTGTTGATCACACTTAAGGCATACGATTGGCTTTACCTTTTTCTGATTGATCTTTGGCCTCTTCATGACTTCAGCCTTCGTGCTGACCTCAGGCTGCATATTTGCCTCTGGGCTATCAGCTTCAAATTTTCTTTTGCTGCTAGAGCTGATTTCATCTTCGTCTTGCAACATTCCTTTCTTGTCGAGATCTTCGTACTGATAAGCCATGTATATCATTTCTGAGAAAGGAAGCTTCACATGCCCCAATACTTTATTCTGGTATTTCCTTTGAAGTTCGTGAATAAATCTCATATTTTTCCTCTTCGGATTTTCAATTAGATGAGGGGCAAAGTGAGAAAGTTCGTTGAATTTCTTATGATATTCGGGAATGGTCATGTCACCTTGTATTAGATAAGAAAATTCGTCACATAGTCTCTCGGTTGCTTCGGGAGGAGTAAATCTTTCCAAGAAAATTACTTTGAATCTGTCCCAGGTGATATCACCTTCTGGATTATCCTTAACAACAGAATCCCACCAGAACAAAGCTTCATCTTCGAGTGCCCAAGAGGCCAGTAATCTTTTCTGGTCATCCCTAAGCTTTAATGCTTCGAATATTTTCTCAGCCGAACGAATCCAAGCTTGCGTTCTCATAATAGATTCTTCGCCCGAGAACGGCTTTCCACCCAGATTTCTATATTTCATGAATAGAGCTTCTATATCCGGGTCAGTATTACTTCTTCTGTTCCTGGCACTCATTTTCTAGTTCTTCTGCAAATAGCAGATCAAGTGTCAGGTCAACAGAAAAGATATTTCAAAATATAGAGACAAATACTTGAATGTAAATGTGTCTATCGAGGTGTAATTTCATTCTGCTTTACTCATACTAGGATATTACTGATCCTATCTGTATTGAGTTACCCGTCCTAGAACACTACTGGTTCTATTTCTGACGAGTTCGTTCAAATGTTATATTCCAGAACTAAGCGTAACCAAAGCTCTGATACCACGTTGAGACGACTCGATTTCCCGTTCTCACGGAAACAAGGTTATCTTTGGAATATAACACAGAAACAGATAATAGCAGAACAGAATTAAATAAATACACCAGAATGAACAACAAAATATACTGGATAAAAGTAATTATCAGAGTTACACAGTATACAGGATCTTACTTAGTACAAATACAGTTCAGCTATACATAAATGTCTACAGCGGAAATAAACAAAATATGTACAATAGGAGCTGAACAGCATAAAAAGAAATAAATGATAGAATCCATCTTCAGCTCCAGCTATCCAGAAAGAACCAGCTAAACCTGAATACAAGGCTGCCCGTGTAGAAAAAGGGGCACCCGAGTTTGAGAGTGAAACAAACTACGAGTCAGTCATGGGACTGGTATGAGAAATCCACTCAACACATATATAATTGGCTAATCACAGGACCACGCCACTTTCGTGGAACGGGTTTACTCCATTGGATTGCCAGTGCTTTAAAACAAATCTTTCTTTTAAACATCGCTATGCTTTTTATAAAAATGAAACCGTTATAAGACTCAGTTCCCATCACACAATGCAACGCAAACCGGAGGATAGAGTTTTTACCTTATAACGGCTAAGATATGCTTGATACGAATAAAACAAAGGCAATTGATATTATTGCTAGTGTCTATATGTTTGAAAACACTTTCAAATCATAACTATCAATCATAGACGGCATGGGTACCATATATCATGTCGCCATATATATATACAATCAATACCGCACGATGTCGTATTTGGAAATTGGATTTCCGTCATGAACCAAGGCAAAAGATAGTCCTTACCGAATTCGAGACAATCTAGCCTACCATGTCTCAGGATCAGAGCTCGAGTGACCCTAGGAGCGACAGGGCCGGTCCACCGATGTGGATTAAAATGCCTGAGCAATACGTTTCCCCGCCCTTTGGGGCGCAAACGAGCCAACGAATGACTCCATCGGACCCGGATCGTCCGATCAAACCGAGGCGTCTCGCAACAGCAACAACCACATAGGTGAAAAGTATATAAATGTCAGGGCTGGTAGGTCACTGACACCACCCTAGCTAGAAAGAAACGCATGCCCTCCCTGAGGTCCTTCCTCCCGTTTTAGGTTCATACCGGGGTGTGAGGCTCGCGAATTTACGTTATACACAAAGCTACGCCACACAGGCGGTGCTTTGATCATCACCACAAGACTTTGCTTTTCAACAGAAGCCCTGATCACTGCATCTTAGCATGCCACACAGGCAATTCACACCGTGCAATTGATGGCTATCAATCACACAGAACAAATTCCAATGTCGGACACACAGTCCATTTACAAGTCCGTTCTGGGTCTGAACGAAACCGGAGGCACTAAATACCTCGCAAACCCTTCGATCAACACGTACGTCTGAACGATCACCACTCATTATCCATATTTCGGGATGCCTCCCAATCAGGACCTCGGTTACCATCCAAACGAGGTGAAGATCTCCGGTCTTCGACCATCGTCTTCATCTTCGAATTTCAATCGTCGGTCGATTATTCGAAATGAGAATTAACTCGGCCTTTTCAAATAATTCACGTATATTTAGAATTTCAAATCGATTTATTTCAATGGTTAAATTATTCGACAACACCAATTGTGTTCTTTAATATAGTTTTCACACCAAACACATTCAACCATCAAACATCACATAAATCAAGCAAATTCAGTTTATTTCCATTCCATATCGCTTACGATATTTTATAACTATTTATCGCTATTTTTATTTATTTTAAAATAGCCATTTTATTCAAAACGACGCTTCGGGCCATAAGGCGGCCGTGGCGCTGTTTTTCTTCAGATTTGATTTACACATATCTGAAAATCTAACCGTTGGATCTTCACAAAATTTACATCATTAGAAAGGTCTTTTCAAAACGAATCCAACGGTTCCAGTTTCGGGAAAATCCGACGGTCGGATCTCCCGGTACAATCGTTTGAATTTTCGATTTCAAAATACGAACTGCAGCGTCGTTATTCGATTAAATATATAATTATATTTATATATATATAAATATAATCGCTTCTGGCGCTGTTTTTCTTTAGATTTGAATTAAACATTCCAGACAATCCAACCGTTGGATTTTTACTAGGTTGGTGCCGTTGGAAAGATTATTCCAAGGCGAACCCGACGGTTGAGATTTCGGGAAAATCCAATGGTCGGATTTCCCGTACTAGTCGCTTGAAATCACGGTTTCAAGATACGAACTGCACGGCTTCGTTTCGTTTTAATTTTATTTATATTTATATATTTATATAAATATAGTTCATTCAACAATTTCAATATCGTTTTCACTTCAAAATTTTTTCTAACACCTTAAATTTTGGAAAAATTTCGCCATAACCTCCCCTGCACCGGGAGCGTCGGGAAATCGAAAATAGCGTCCCGGTCCTTCTAATCTCAAAAAGAAAAAGAAAAAGCCAAGCGGCTAGCCAACAGGCTCAAAATCATCACCCAAACAAATCAGTAAATGTGTACCTATTTGTCGGGCACAAATTTTATTCCTCTTCTCTAGCCCCTTTGCTATAACCTGTTCAATGAATATGCATGTACATATATATACAGTCCATATCGTTTTTCATTTTCTATTCAACTTCATATTTGATTTCTATTTGGTTTAAAAACACCATTCATTCTAATGTTACATAAATAGGTGCAAATCATTTCATTAGCTAATTAATGAATATTTCAACTCATATATGTTTATTTTGAACAAGTGGCTATTTTTAACACTTCACATTTCAACGATTTTTGCATACAATAAAAATGTGATTTTTATTGTAAAACAATTCATTTCAAAACACTATTTTTCTATATAGTTCATATAGTCGATAAAAGGTGATTTTTATTATCAAACAATTTATTTCAAAATATGAATACCATTCAACACATGAATTTCTAAACAACGAATGAATATCAATTCAACACATGAATGTTTTCTATAGTTTCTATATATAGATAAAAATGTGATTTTTGTTATCGAACAATTTATTTCAAAATATGAATACCATTCAACACATGAATTGCTAAACAACGAATGAATATCAATTCAACACATGAATGTTTTCAATAGTTTTTATATATAGATAAAAATGTGATTTTTGTTATCGAACAATTTATTTCAAAATATGAATACCATTCAACACATGAATTTCTAAACAACGAATGAATATCAATTCAACACATGAATGTTTTCAATAGTTTTTATATATAGATAAAAATGTGATTTTTGTTATCGAACCATTTATTTCAAAATATGAATACCATTCAACACATGAATTTCTAAACAACGAATGAATATCAATTCAACACATGAATGTTTTCTATTCAATGAATAAATATAGTTTAAGCATATGAAAATAATTCAAACACACAAATATTATTCAAAATTTCGGCAGCATAACGGCAGGGTAGTTAAACCGGGACCGTCCCTAGTACGGCTCCTCGCTCTACCTTAAAACCTCGCGGTTTTTGACAATGGGGTTCATGCATCTAGTTCGCACGCAGGCGGCATGTATATATTTATTTCATTTCCACAAACTAATCCTATGTGGTTTCAACCAAATATTTCTCAACCACAAATGGGTATTTTTCAACCACAATCAACCAATATCCATCACAAACAATCCCAAACAATCAATCGCTATCAATCAATTTTCACAACAATTTCAACCAATAAATATCGTCCATGGTTTGTGGACGAGGGGCGTATATATATATATATATATATATATATATTTATATATAGTAATTCACTTTTACTTTCAACACATATATAATATATAATTTTAAATCAGAAATCTCACCGATAGCTATCCAGTACCACGACTCTTCCTTAGAGAAATCTTCGCCTTTTTTTGTCGCTTTCGCCCGTATTCTCTACACATGTAAAAATCGAATTTTTACTATGTTATTCAATATATAAAAATCTGATTTCTACTTCGACTTTCGATATATAAAAATATGATTTTTACTTCGACTTTCAATATATAAAAAATCTGATTTTCTTTGCTTTTAAAATCAGTTTTTCCTTGCTTTTAAAATCAGTTTTTATCTTGCTTTTAAAATCAGTTTTTCTTATTTTTATTTTAAAAACAAAATCAGTTTTTATACTTTTTAAAATTCAGTTTTGAATACTTTTAAAAATTCAGTTTTTATAACTTTAAAAATCAGGTTTTAAAATTCTTTTAAAAGAAATCAGTTTTTACTTTCTTTACAAAAAATCCAGTTTTAAATTTCTTATCTAAAAATCAGTTTTTAACTTTCTTTAAAAACAGTTTTAACTTTTCAAAAAAAAAACAGTTTTAATCTTTTAAAATCAGTTTTAAAATGTTTTTCAAATCAGTTTTTAAAATTATAAAAATCAGTTTTTTTTCTCTTTTAACAAAATCAGTTTAAAATTCTTTTTAAAAAAAATCAGTTTAAAATTCTTTTTTTTAAAATAAACAGTTTTAATCTTTATAAACAAATCAGTTTTAATCCTCATAATAAAAAAAAAACAGTTTAATCTTTTTATAAAAACAGTTTCAACCTTTAAACAAAATCAGTTTCCTTTTCGAAATAAAATCAGTTTTTATAATTTAAACAAATCAGTTTATATATAAAATAAAAATAAAATAAATAAAAATAAAATAAAATTAAAAACTTACAGAGACGGGGGGGGGGGGCTTCGGGTTTCGAGAGGGGCGGCTTCGGGAGTCGAACTGGGTGGCGATGGTTCGAGCGTCGAACTGGGCGGAGCGGTGGGAGGTTGGTGGTTCGGCGGTGGCTCGGCGATCGTTAGGTTTAGGGTTTCTTTTTTTTTTCTTTTTTTTTTCCTGAGCGATTGGATTTTAAAAAAGGGGGGGGGGGCCAGAAAGGATATAAAGGAGGGAGGGGGAAATTAAAATTTATTTTAATTATTTTATTATTTAATTTTTCAAAAAGTTGACTTTTACCTGCGACCTCTAAACGAGGCTCACCGCCTGTCGTCCATGGCGTTTTACCCCCATTCCGAACACAATGGGATATGTATCGCAAGCTGATTTGATCGTTACAATCAGTTTCCTTTTGAATTTTCATTTAAATCACTATATTGAATTTTAAACGTACATTTCAAATTACCGGGGTCACATACTAACACTAAAAACTCCAGAAAAATATTTTCTAGCTTCGTATTGACGATACGGTCTTAACAAAACTAGTTTCGTCGAATTCTGAGACCGTTTGAAAAATGGCCAATTTCCATTCGATTAAAATCAACTGAAACTGGTCAAACGCGTTTTCTTTTGTCACGCTCACATATTAATTCGAAAAATTATGAAATTTGAAACCTAGCAATAACTTGACCCTGCGGATCCAATAAAAGTGGTTTCGTCGAAATCCGAGGTCATTTGCAAAATGTCCATTTTTAAGGGCCTGAATTCCATAGCGACTATTCAGAATTTTCAACTGGACATATCCTTTGATTCCCGCTATCAAATTTCGATTGGTCGGATTCGTTAGAAAGATATTACCAATTAGATTCCATTAATTTTGGTTTCACTAAAATCCGGATTGTTTTGCACCCGGTATATTCAATTGAAGTTTGAAATCGAATTATCGAACTACCGCGCCATTTTCAATTCTATATATAATTATAATTAATTATATTCGTTTTCAAATGTCGATTCTAACTCAGTTTTCATCGCCATTTTCTAAAATATTTATTTTAAATATTTAAAATCCATTATTTTAGCCAATTTAAAATTTTTAAATTGGTTCAGATTTTCTGGGTCGTTACAGCAGGGTTAAGTTAACCAGTACAGCATGATGAACGCATGGGGTTAAGTTAATAAGAAACACTTAACCAGTGTAACTTGATGAACGAATGGGGTTAAGTTAATGGGAAATACTTAACCAAGATAACATGATGAATGGACGGGGTTAAGTTAATAGGAAACACTTAACCAATCCAATATGACGAGTGAGAAGGGTTAATAAGAAACACTTAACCAACATGACATGTTGAGTGGGTGGGTTAAGTTAACATGAATGGACAACACTTAACAATATGTCATAATGTGTGGGAGAGTTAAGTACATATCGGGTTAGTGGGTAATATTAGTAAATATAGGCCCACAAACTTAACCATTAAGTAAACATGTTTGAATCAGTGGGAGGGTTAAGTACATATAGGGTTGGTAGGTAATATTAGTAAATATAGGCCCACAAACTTAATCAGTAAGAAACCCTAGTAACGGAGACCCATTTCAGCAGTAACCCACATAGATGTATCAAGGTACCCTGAAACTAGGTAGGGTAGGGCATGATTACTGGATGATTATAAGTGGTCAAAATAGCGGCAAGGGGTATGTCAGTGTAGGTTCCGACGGATTATGGACGTGCACGTACTTTGGAGTGGGAAAAAGCAAGCACTGGGTACCAGTAGTTATACGCTATGCATCTTGAATCGTGTCGGGTCGCTATCATAAGGACTGATACACCTTATGGTGGGACCAGCACAGGGTATCTACACGCAAGAGAGGGCCGACTAACACAGACACAAGGAAAGTTAATATGAGTAAGGAGCCGATCGATAGGGTAGTAAGGGTACATCTAACATCTTCATGGCAATTAGGCTGATTGACGTAAGATCCTCATACTAGATGTACACCTGAAGGCTACCACAATTGCGGGGATTGGGATTCACGTTGTAATATTATCATTTTACACAGATTACCGGTTGGGACACTAGTTAGGCGGTGCAGAGATATAAAAATCAGTATAGCAAGGTAGTAGCGAAGCAGAGATCAGAGTAGAAGCGCATTCAGTTTATCTTGCCTTATCATATCTTGTGCTAATCTTATGTTATCTTGTTATCCTTGTTCTCACGGTATTGTCTTACATTCAGTTTATTCATGCCTTGATGCTTTTGCCTGTTTATATGCTGAAAGTCACTGGACTTACCAGACTTATGTCTGACCTAGTTTGTTTCGCCTCTTTTCTTTCGTTTCCCCCCAGGTTCGCAGGGAGGAAATGTCACCACTTAAGCTCAGTTTTCTTTCCAAGGACGGAGATAGTCGATGTATTACTTTGGACTCTTTCTTCCCTTGCTATGGCTGGTTCATGCTTTATTGGGGAATATCATTGTTATTTTTATGCTTCTTTTATACTTGGAAGTTTTTGAATCAAGACAGAAGTTCTATGTATTAATTTTAAGTATGACTGAGACAATTGTTGTAAAAGTTTGAGTAAACCACATTGTTTATAAAATGACTTTATTTTCTGCTGCTTTATTTGTCTGTTTTGTAATTTATCTGCATCTTTTACCTAAAATGCTCTACCAAAGTTAAGGCATTCCCTTTGTGAGTGACTTTAAAGGAGGTGGGGTGTTTCAGCATTATTAATGGAGTCCTCTATCTAGATCTGGTTTCCTTCTTTTTCTGCTCTCAGAATTCTTGTTTTCGCCGCCGCTTCTCCCAGGTTTTCTGTTCCTATTCAAGCTCGCTCAATCCTTCGTGCGCTGCTTGCTTCGCTGAATCTCTATTTCGCATCCTTCGATCATTTTCGAGTCTCTGATGAACTCGAGGGGCTCTTTTGGAGCGTTCGCGGTAGGCGGATCCTTTATTGGGTTTTGTCCTCCACTTTAACCGATCGAAGCAGAAGTTCAGAAGTTCGTCTCAGGTTCTTTCTCAGTGAGTTTCTCCGATCCCTTGTCTTTCAGAGTGATTCTTTGTTCTTTATCGGATTTTGTATCACTGGTAAGGCAAAGGTTTTATCTGGTCTTCGGCTATTTTGTGGAACTAGAGCCTATATATACAAGTGTGTTTGCTTCTCTTTTCTCAACCTTGGGGAGGATGGGAGAGCAGATTCTGGATGTGGCTTTAGGGAACATTCATGCATCTAAAATCAACCAGGGCAAAGAGGATTTGAACAGCTCGTTTGTTCCCTGTTTGAGGTTCCGAGGCTCTCAGTCTTTTGGTTGTCGGCCGGTGGCAACTTTTGTTGTAGTGTCGATTGCTTGTGGAGGGTTTTTCATCAACGATTCTTGTGTGCTTGTAACACCCCATGAATTCTATAACGCTAAGCTTCGCAAATTAAAGTGAAATTAATTCTAACTAAAAGAATTAAGGGAAACGGGTTACGCCGTTGCGTTCGTCTCGGAATTCTTCTTGAGATTGAGTCCGAGTTTGCGCGAATTGGACTCCGTATGAAAGAGTTATGGCCTACGGAAGTTTCAGAATAGAATTTAAATTCAAACAGCTCGGTTCAAAATTCAAAAATCGAATTTCAGGTTCAAACTGGGCTGGGCGGGAAAATTCCCGCCCAGAAGACCAGGTCGACCATAGGGTCGACCACAGTGTCGACCTGGCCCCCACCCAGGTCGACCGTAGTGTCGACCTAGGTGTCGACCTGCCTGGTTGGCTAGGTCTGGCCCTGGCTCGAATTTCTGTGGCTCTGTGTGTCACTAGGGCTGACGTGTCACCTCTTGATTGGCTCTTTGAACTTTGTATAGCCTAGATTCCTCCTGTCTTCATCTGATGGCTCAAAACGATTTAAAAATCTATAAATACACCCTAAGTCTCAACTTAAAATTCACACAAAAAAATAAGAAAGGAGTCGTCATGCTGCCAGGGAGGGATTGAACATAGTCGTCAAGAGAGAAAAGCCTAAGAGACGAATCAAATTAAGAAGAAGATTAAAGTTTAATCAAATTAATCAATGTAACGTTAGTCTACCCAAAGGAGCGCATCTCAATTTCAGAATTCAGAATGCAGAATTCAAGATTCTGCATTCGTTGTAAGTATAGTGACCTTTCAGAATATGAATAAAAACTGTGATGTGATTCGATGTAAATGAAAATAGAATTGTGTTATTGTATTGTATAAATTCTGTGTATTGTAATGGTTCTATCATGACTTGTGTATTGATGTTTGTGGCATAAGCCTATTGAACAATTGTATATGAAAACAATGGCACTTCCAAGTTTGTGGCAAAAACTAGAAATTGATCCCTTTATGTTTATGCCTATGGCATGGATTATATGCATCCACTAAGTCTAAATTAAGGCTTATGTAAACATGTTCTAGATTTGAAATCTTTTATGCCTACATGACCCAAAAACCTATAATATCATTTTTCATGTTTATTTGCAAATATAGTTGGATCTATGTTAAGTATCGTTTGGGTTTCATAAACTATGCAAGTTCATGTTGAAATAGGCTATGTGATTAGATGTTATATTTGGACATTTTGGTGAATATACAACATGCTAGTATTGTGTTTCACATTATGCCAAGTTAAACATGTTTAAACACAAGTTTGTATAAACCTAAACTATGCCATTTCATATGTCACCTACTTAGTTATACTTTGATTTGAATGCAAGTTCACATGACCCATCATTTATGTTAGTATCGCTAAATTGCAAGTTCATGCGCCACACACTCTTATATGTTGTAAAATATTACATGTTATTGATTTTCCCCTTTTTCTCACGTTTATAAAGTTGGGCCGAATTGTGTCGAGCCCAACATTTGTTATAATGTTGCGAACGTTACAAACGGGGGTAACAACGTTGGGTGTAAAACATTGAGAATACATGTTGGCATGTTTGGCACATGCCAATGCCAATGACATTTAAGTGGTATGAATTGATATACCCAAGAATAAAAGATATGTCATTTACATTTACAATTGATAAGTAATAAAATATGTAATTTAGAAAACACGATATGCTTAACCCAAGGTTGGATTGAGCTGTGATGTAAACCTGCCCGGAACCGCCCGGCTGTCCAGTAGTCCCAATAATACCTATCCAATGTGGGTGGTTAAGCATTGAGCCCAATAAGGGCACGAGGTTAGACTGAGCTACGGTGTAAACCTGCCTGGAACCGACCGCATATCCAGTAACCGTAGCAATAACTATCTAATGTGAGTGGTCAGGTGCTCCTAAGAGGCTAAGGACAGATGGTTGGGTTAAGTCAACTATAACACTTAACCAAATTCAACATTGATGGGTGGGGTTAGGTAGATACAGACACTTAACCCCTTAACGTGTTTGACTAGAAAATCCCGGTAACGAGGGACCCGTTTCAGCATTAACCCAAGTTAGGTATCAACGGTACCCTGAAACTACGCAGGGTGGGGCACGATTACTGGGCTGATTGTAAGCGGTCAAAACGACGGCGGTGGGTGCACAGTGTACGTCTAACGGGGTGCGGGCGTGCACACACTCTGGAGCAGACAACCAGGGCACTGGGGACACCAGTAGTATAACCTATGCCTTCTAGAATTTGTGTCAGGGCCGCCACCATGGGTCTTGATACACCCCATGGTGGGATCAGCATAAGTATCTACAATTCTTGGGGGCCGTATGACACATGTTAACGCGAGTAGGAGCCGATCTTTAAATAAAGATGGGGATCACTTCACCCTCACCATGGGGTGCTAGTTAGAATAAACTCAAGTAGATGCAGAGATATAGCATAAGTGCGATAGTACATTCGACACTTCCTTAGCTTGTGACACTTCCGATTTTCAGTATACATTTATCATGCCCTTTTCTTATTCACATACTGAAGAGTTACTAGATTTACTCAGGCTTTATGTCTGACTCTATTTTCTTTTCGTCTTCTTTTCTTTCGTTCCCCCCCGGTCCACAGGGAGGGAACAACTCAACTCAGTCAGGCTCTGTACAAGCTCCAAGAACGTAGATGTATGATTTGGATCTCTTTTGCTCGGATTATGGCTTTGGATATCACTATGGGGGTTTTTGTCACTTTATTTATGTTTTATCCTTCTTTAATAATCAAGACAGAGATGAGGTTGTAATGTTGGAAGTATTTTGAGACAATTATGGAATGTTTTGTTTTGAACACGTATTGATGAAATAAAAGTCTGTTTGTTTTCTGCTGTTTAAAATATGTGTATTTATATCTGTCTTGAGTTTATCTGTGGCTTTTACTTATAAACCTCCACCAAAATTAAGGCATTCCCTTTGTGAGTGACCTTAACGGAGGTGGGGTGTTTCACTTGGTATCAGAGCATAGGTTTACCAGACAAGATAAAAGTTTTTGAAATTGTTTTCAAAAAGAAAATTTAAAGAAGCATTTTTTTTAGAAAAAAAGTGTTATATTTATAAAAAAGACAAAATCCCCCAAAGCCATGTGCCCTATCTCTCTCTCTCTCTATCCTTCGTTTTGAATTTTTCCTTTCTATTTCAGCATGTCTGGAGACCTTAACCTCCCGGAAGGAGTGCCGATTTCCGGCTGGTTTAGGAGGTACTTAGAAGCAAGGGCCAATGGCGCGGGCCCAGCAGACATCCCTCCTCCAATGGCCTCGGTTCCTCCTCCTCCTCCACCTCCACCCCCTCGTGGAAATGCCTTTGAAAAACATGTAGAGACTTCAAGGCTATGGGTGGAAAAGACTTTAATGGGACAGAATCCTTTGTAGGGGCAAGAAACTGGCTAAAGGAGACTGAGGATCTGTTTGTCCTCTTCGGAGTTGATGACAGGCAAAAGATACAGCTAGCGGTATGGTTGCTTAAGGATGAAGCTTCATATTGGTGGGAAGTTACCAATGCTCAGAGGGCGGTGGAAACATGGGAAGACTCCAGGACAAGGTTTGAGATGAAATTCCTCTCCCAAGCTGAAAGAAGCCTGCAAATGGAGAAGTTTCTAACTCTGAAACAGGGAAGTATGACAATCAGGGAGTATGTTAATCAGTTGGCCAGATTTGGGCTGGACTTAGTAAACACCCAACACAAGAAGGCATTTCGCTTCGTCAAGGGTTTGAATGCGCCTCTACACAGCCTTGCTATGACCCATGTATCCACGGGAGTGACTTATGAAAGCTTGGTGGACATGGCGTTGCTACACGAGGAAGACCACGGCAAGAAAGAAACTAAGGGGGAAGAGAAGAAAGAGGGTCTACAAGTAAAGAAAACAGGCTTCAAGAAAGGAGGGAAAAACAATAAGCCCCGTGAGAAGAGAAGGTGCAATTTCTGTGGCATTGTGGGACATATATCAAAAGACTGCAGGAAAAGAAAGGCGAAGATGGGTTGTTGCTTCCATTGTGGAGAGACTGGACACCAAGCTAAGGACTGCCCAAAGAAGAAAGGGCAGGGACAGAAAGCCGGATCCCCTTCAGGGGGTCAGGTTCATGCGCTAGTGGCACCTCAGCAGGAACGAGGTAGTAATATTTCTGTAGAAACTGTAGTTTATATTTATGATCATCCAGTTCGTACACTTTTTGACTTTGGCGCATCACACTCTTTTATTTCATCTGCCTTAGTAGAATCTCTGCATCTAGACACTAGTATGGTAGAAGATCTCTTAGTAGTTTCGAATCCAATTGGGGGCTCCGCTTACTTGTCAATGGTTTGTTTGGGTTTGAAAATCTCTATTCTCAGCGTTGAGTTTAGTTGTAATGTCTTTGTCTTGGGCTTCTCGGGATATGGTTTGATCTTAGGCATGGACTGGTTATCCATTAATAGTGCCATTCTTGATTGTGAGAAAAGAGTAGTTAGACTCTTGACTCGGCTTGGTAACACTCTAGAAATTTCTTGTAATCCCTAGAATGCTGTTATGCTTAGTTATCTAGAGTCGCTTGATGCTTCCGATGAGAATTTGCAATCAGTAAGAGTAGTCCGGGAATATCCAGATGTCTTTGAGGAGGTGAAAGGCTTACCTCCGAGGCGGGAAATAGACTTCCGCATATATCTTGTGGATAATGCAAAGCCTGTAGCTTTACCTCTCAGACACATGGCTCCAAGGGAGAGAAAGGAGCTCAATAAGCAGGTTAAAGAACTTCTCGAAAAAGGGTTCATTAGACGTAGCATTTCGGAATGGGGTGCTCCAGTGGTATTCGCAACCAAAGCGGACGGTTCACTTCACCTTTGCGTCGACTATAGGGAGTTAAACAAATTGACTAAGAAAAATAGGCACCATCTTCCCCGAATCGACGATTTGTTTGATCAGCTGTAGGTGCGACGGTCTTCTCCCAACTTGATCTGGCAACTGGGTTCCATCAGCTAAGAGTAGCTGTAGATAGCATTGATAAAACGACGTTCAGAACCCTAGACGGTTTCTTCGAGTGGCTTGTCATGCCTTTCGGCTTGACAAACGCACCCGCTTATTTCGTAGACCTAATGAGCAGGTTGTTCAGAGAATTCCTCAACAAATTTGTGGTTGTCTTCGTAGATGATATCTTAATCTTCTCAAAGAATGAGGAAGAGCATGCTCAGCATCTGAAAGAAATCATGGAAACTCTCCGTTCACATCAGCTAAAAGCCAAATTCTCCAAGTTCCACTTTTGGAGAAAGGAGGTAAGATTTCTGGGGCATATAGTGTCCAAAGAGGGGTTGGCCGTGGACCCCGCGAAAGAGGTGGCAGTGCAAGATTGGAAGACACCAAGAAATGCAACCGAAGTTCGAATCTTTCTTGGGCTAGCCAGTTTTTACCGAAAATTTATTAGGGATTTCGCGAAAATCTCAGCCCCACTCACAAGGCTAACAAAGAAGAATCCGGCGTTCACTTGGGATTTGGACTGCGAGTTTGCTTTCCAACGATTAAAAAGGGCTCTTACAACAGCCCCAGTTCTAACTCTGTCTGACGGAAGCAAAATGTTCACAGTATACACGGATGCATATGGAACAGGACTAGGCGCTGTTCTAATGCAAGAAGGAAGGGTAGTAGCGTATGGTGGAAGACAATTAAAAGTTCATGAAAAGAACTACCCAACCCACGATCTCGAGTTAGCCGCCATCGTCTTTGCGCTTAAGTCTTGGCGCCATTATCTCCTAGGTGAGAAGTTCGAATTACACACTGACCATAAATCGTTGAAATATCTCTTCTCGTAGAAGGATCTTAACTTGAGGCAGCAAAGATGGATGGAGTTTCTTGCCTCGTATGACTTTGAAATTTCCTATACTCCCGGAAAAGGCAACGTAGTAGCAGATGCGTTGAGCCGAAAGAAACTGACCTTAAGCCCGCTCTTTGTGGAAAGGCAAAGCCTGGAGTATATAGCCAGTTTTAACTTTAGGCCCTCCTCAGATTTTGTACCGGGTTTGTTAGCATCTCTCGAAGTACGCCATTGTAATAACCCGGAAAATCTGGGCCAGTTTAAATTTTTTATTTTGGCAATTACAGCGAATTTTGAATATTTAAAATAGATTATTTTAAATAATATGGACGAGAAAATTTATTTTGAATATAATTCGAACGTATATATTATACGCGTCGTCGTTAGAATATAAATAATTTTATATAATTATAAATAGAATTGAAAATGGCGCGGTAGTTCGATAATTCGATTTCAAACTTCAATTGAATGTACCGGGTGCAAAGCAATCCGGATTTTAGTGAAACCAAAAACATTAGGATCTAATTGATGATATCTTTCCAACGAATCCGAATAATCGAAATTTCATAGCGGGAATCAAAAGATATGTCCAGTTGAAAATTCTGAATAGTCGCTATGGAATTCAGGCCATTAAAAATAGACATTTTGCAAATGACTTCGGATTTCAACGAAACCAGTTTTGTTGGGTCCGTGATGTCAAATTATTGCTAGGTTCCAATTTTCATAATTTTTCGAATCAATATGTGAGCGTGGCAAAGGAAAACGTGTTTTGACCATTTCAGTTGATTTTAATCGACTGGAAAATGGCCATTTCTCTAACGGTCTCAGAATTCGACGAAACTAGTTTTGTTAGGACCGTATCGTCAATACGAAGCTAGAAAATATTTTTCGAGAATTTTTAGAGTTAGTATGTGACCCCGGTAATTTGAAATGTACGTTTAAAATTCAATATAGTGATTTAAATGTAAATTAAACGGAAACTGATTCAAACGATCAAATTAGCTTACGATACATATCCCATTGAGTTCGGAATGGGGGTAAAACGCTATGGACGGCAGGCGGTGGGTCTCGTTTCGAGGTCGTATGTAAAAGTCAACTTTTTCATAATAAAATAATAAAATAAATAATATATAAAATATATTTCTCCCCCTTTTTAACTCTGCCCCCCCCCCCCCCCCGTTTATTTTTTTTTCTCAGGAATCAAATATAAAAAAAAAAGGAAAAGAAAAGAGAAGAGGACGAAGCGGCCTCCTCCCTCGTCGCCGCCACCGGAGGCGCCCCCTCCGCCTCTTCTTCCCCTCCTTTGAAGCCTCCCACCTCGTCGATCCCTGTATCCCCTGAAGCCATAATCCACCGCCAAGCCCTAGCTAGTGCCACCACCGCATCCCTCCTTGGCGAGCACCCACCTACGACGCCCCAACCACCCCCCCTTCCACCTCCAGCGAGCGCGAGGCCCCCTCCACCTCTTCACCAGACCAGCGAATGCCAATCCTCCTCCCGGCGATAAAAAATCCGATTTTTAGTAATTGTTTTGCAATCAACACCCTACTCCCTCTTCGTTAGACGCTGTAAGTTCTTCTAACTTATTTCTCTGCATTTATTTAAGTGATTTTCAGTTTATAAAACAAAAATATATGGTCCAACTATATAAAATCTGACTTTTTTTTAGAGGTGAGATCTTTATAAGTAAAGATTTGATTTTTGTACGAGCTAAGGTGAGTTTTATTTTATTTTATCTAGTTTAATTAATGTAAAATTTTGGTTTTTTGGAATATAAATATACACGGTTTCAAAGAATATAAAGATGATTTCTTTGATTTAGGAAACTAGATTTCTAAGTGAATAAAGTTTAGATTTTAAATTAAGAAGGCAAGAACTTTATATCTAGAAAGGCGAAAACTTTTTGTTTGAAAGGGTGAAATATTTATATAAGCATGAGCAAGGAGTTAAAAATATAATTTTTATATGTGTAGAGATATAAAAATATGATTTTTACATGTGTTGTAAAGTAAAAATATCGTCTTTGTTTATATAAAAATATAATCTTTACTATATAGAAATATTAAAAATATGATTTTTATATTTTTAAAGTATTAAAAATGTAATCTTTATGAGATAGAGAATATAAAAATATCATCTTTGTGTACGTAACGAAATAAAAATTTGATTTTTATTTTATATACGTTGAGATAAAGTGGTAATTTTTATAATGATGAAATCTATATTTTTGAAAAGATGAAGTCTTTATATTTGAAAAGGAGAAATCTTTATAGTTAAAAAGGCGAGATCTTTATATAGATGATAAAGGTATAAAAATATGATTTTTATATATTGAACATTGAAGCAAAAATGGGATTTTTATATATTGAATAGCATAGTAAAAATTCGATTTTTAAATATATGAAGTGATGATAAAAATATAATTTTTATATATGTAGTGACTACGGGCAACGAAGATGATAAAAAGACGAGAATGTAGGAGATTTTCTACAGAAGAAGAGTCGTGGTATTGGATAGCTTTCGGTGAGAACTTCTCACTCTAAACTTCTTTTTCTAGTTATATATATATACTAGGATGCAGACGGTGTTTAGTAGCACCCGACACAATCGTCCACAGACCATGGACTTGTTTGTTTGGTTGCATAGATTAGTTGGATATTTGATTTGAATTTGGTTGTTTGGTGAATTTGATTGATGTGTGAATGGCGTGGGCCTTCACTAGATCGGGGATAAGGCTAGGCCTCGTCCCGTTTCTAGTATCGTGCCGTTATGCCGCCGAAATTTTCTAAAATATGTTAGAAAAATAAAAATATCATTTTATTTAAAGAATGAACTGAATAGATATTCATATATTAAAATAAAATGTTTTATCGTTAAAAAAAATAATAATATAATTTTTAACGTGAAAGTGAATAAAATAAAATATTCATTTACAGACCAGACGGTTTGTTTATGTACACCTATTTGAAGGACATTGATTGGGACGATAAATTTTGTACATCGCCCAACTGCACAAATAAAATCTGTGTTTGTTGACTTGAAACCCCACACGGGTGTTGGTATGAAATATGAAGTTCACTCATCCTGATAGATTAAATATGTCGATCGTTTGATTGACAGGCTGTTATAAGCGTTAGATATCTATATTTGATGCTTATACAGTGTTGTGCACTTTGGTTGATGGTTGATTATTTTTCAATGCTATTATATACATGTGATGTATGAAAATCCATATAATTAACATTATATGGTAATTGATTGGGCCTCATTCCAATTTAGAAAATAAGAATATATAAAATAAAGGTTCATGTGTTGACTGTACTCATCCGTTGAGATTAGTCATGTGTTGAACGAATATTTTAATAATAAAATTTACATCTTTATCAATATAAAATAAAGGTTCATGTGTTGACTGTACTCATCCGTTGAGACTAGTCATGTGTTGAACGAATATTTTAATAATAAAATTTACATCTTTATCTATAGAAAATAAAGGTTCATGTGTTGACTATACTCATCCGTTGAGATTAGTCATGTGTTGAACGAAATATTTTAACAAAAATAGTCACACATGGACGGTACTCATTCGTTGAGATTAGTCGTGTGTTGACAAAAATAAATATTTGAAATAGAATATATAAAGCCGTGTTGAATAGTGATGCGCCATTTTGACGCGAACGATATTTATATCGATTTTATCGATTTCGAAATGAATTGAATATATAACGATTTCGAAATGAATTGAATATATAACGATTTCGAAATGAATTGAATATAAAACGATTTCGAAATGAATTGAATATATAACGATTTCGAAATGAATTGAATATATAACGATTTCGAAATGAATTGAATTGAAAACGAATTTGATTTCAATTGCATATATAACGAATTTGATTCGAATAGAAAACCAATTTGAATTGAATCGAAAGGAAAACCAATTTGAATTGAATTGAATAGAAAACGACTTTGAAATTGAATCGAATTGAAAACGAATTCGCATTGAATTGGAAACAATTTGAAATGAATTCAAATTTAATTGAAATTTGAATTAAATAGAAATGAATTTTAAAACGAATTTATAAAGAAGAATTCAATTTTGCTTTGGATTGAAATGGAAGTTGAAATTGTTTTTGAAATGAAATTAAAACGATTTATAAAATTCGTTTTAAATAGAAATCGACGAGATATATATTATATATATTATATATATAATATAATGGCCTGAATAGAACGCGCCGCGCCGCGGCAGTTCGTGAGTTTCGACCATTCATTTCAAACGGACATTGCGGGAGATCCGACCGTTGGATTCTCCTAAAACCGGAACCGTTGGGTTCGTATCGAAAAGAGCTTTCTAACGAATACTTGAAATTCAAAATCTAACGGTTGGATTTGGAATTACGTCCAAATCAAATTCGAAAAAGGTCGCTGTAAGTGCAGTTCGATGGCCATTGTTGGAAATCGACTGTACGGGCCTTGATAAAATTATTAAAAATAGTAATAATTAGTGTAAAATCATAAGAAATGATTTGGGAAGATTTGGGATGAAAAACTCCAAATTTGAAAAGATAAAAATGGGTTTTTATCGAAATGAACTAGTTTTGAACTAAATTTAAAACCCAATTATTTTTAAATAAATGAATTAGATTTAAAAAGGGGTTTTAAATAATCGGAATTTCTAATATATTTGATTGGATTTGAAATGGGTTTATCGTGAACGGTGTTTTAAATAACACTAGTTCTTTACCCCGATAACAAATAGAATGTGATTTGGGTTTGTCGTGAACTGTGTTTTAAATAACACCTAGTTCTTTAACCCAGTAAAAGGAGTTCTAACGAATCTGCAATTAGATTGAAATGTGAATCTATAATCTAAATCATCAAATTTAGAAATGAGCGAGAATGGAGTATCGCCAGTTTTGCTCCAAAGCGATAGTTAAATCTTTAATTAGATTTGAACGTGAAATGGTAATTAATTTTACCGATAACACCACGGTGTTAGATATGGAGTATTACCAGTTTTGCTTCATGGGATGAATAGGTTGGGATTGGGAGATAAAATAAATAATTACTTCGTTACGGTTCGCTAATCTCGACTAGTTGGAAAAACCATAATTTGGTTTTAAATGACATCCAAAGGAAGATTACAGGATAAATTTCAAAGAATTTATCTTGGATAAAATTAATGGGAATCTTTCCCTAAGAATGTGGAATTTAGAAACTAGCTGTAGGTTGGCTAAGAAGAAAGGTTTCCTGGGTATTGATCTGATGTTGGTTTCGGCCTTCGGGGTTAATGTTTGGGAAATTGTTCTCTTGCTAATTTGCGGTTAGTGACTAATGAATTGGAATGAGGCGTATGTTGTGTTTGTGTAACTTTTGTTTTTAATATACGCGGGTTGTTCGGAAAGTCCGGGTTTACACCCATTCTGAATAACCGATTCGACGATATGTCGAAGACGAAGACGGTGGTCGAAGACCGGAAGTCTTCACATCGTTTGGATAATTACTGACGATCCTGATTGGGCAGTACACCCAAGAGGATGGAAATAGTCGGTGGTCGTCCAGACGTACCTGGAGATGGATGGATATGCGAGGAAAGTGCCTCCGGTTTCGTTCAGACCCAGAACGGACTTGTAAATGGATTGTGTGTCTGACATTGGATTTTATTCTGTGTTGATTGATTTCTATTAAATATACATCTGTTTGGCGGCGGAGAATTTATTCTTTTGCTTAACGCCCTTCTCTGAGACGTACGAGCTCAGAGGTTGTATATCGATGGACATCAGTCGCATGGCATGAATTGCCTGTGTGGCATGCTGAGTTGCATGGATCAAGGCTTTTGTTGAAAAGCAAAGTCTTGTGGTTGATGATCAAAGCACAGCCTACGTGGCAACTTTGTGTATAACGTGAATTCGCGAGCCTCACACCTCGGTATGAGTTAAAAACGGGATACGGACTGCAGGGAGAGCACGACGTTTCTTTCTAGCTTTGGTGGTGTCAGTGACTTACCAGCCCTGACATTTATATACTTTTCACCTTTGTGGTTGTTGGATGAGGCGCCTCGATTATAGGTCTGTAAGGACCGGGAAACGTGTGTTCAGGAATTGCCAATCCTCTAACGTAAGTGAGGACCGGCCCTGAAGATCCAGGGGTTGCCCAGTGTGCGTAACCCTGAGGCATTTGCTAGAGTGTCTCGAACGCGGAGAGGAGCTTGCCCCTTGCCTCGACTCATGACGGAAATCCAATTTCCAATACGTGTATTTCGATTTTATTTGTAGAGCCTAGTATGGCGACATAGTGGGATGGGGCACTCATGCCGTCTATGATTTATATTTATGATTGAAATGTTTTGACACTATACACTTATTATAGTATCAAATGATTTGTTTTAAACGTACCAAGCATGTTTGGCTATTATAAGGGAAAACCCTATCCTCCGGCTTGCGTTGCATTGTGTGATGGGACCTGGGTCTTATAATAGCTTCATTTTTCGAAAAAGCATTGCGCTGTTTATTCTATGCACTGGTATTCTTGGGAGGAAACCCGTTCCGTGTTATACGGCGTGGTCCCTTGAATTACTCTCTTTTAAAGTAAAGTTTTAAATAACTGTTTTAGTTCTCACACCAGTCACATGACTGACCTGGAGTTTATTGTTTTAACCTAAACTCTGGGTGCCCCTATTTTCCGCACGGGCAGCTAGTAGTTTTGGTTTTGCAGATTTATATTCACAGGATCCTGGTTTACAGCTGGAATGATATCCGGAAAGCTCTGTATCCGTATATCACCTTCAGTTGTGCTTTGTATTATTTTTCCGCTGTTATGTAATTTATTGTTATCTCTGATATTTATCGAATGTAATTTATTCATTTATACTCTGTATATTCTTGTATCTGATGGAATTGTTGTAATAACAATGAAATGTTCTTCTGTTTGTGTTCTGATTTGTCCTGTTCTCAAACGATCAGGGGTTTCGAACGGTCTAGATCGGTTTAACGACTGATTCGGATCGAGCGAAATTCCAGGCCGTCACAGTTGGTATCAGAGCTTTGGTTTACAGAGCTCGAGAACAAAGCACATTAGAACCATACGAGAGAATTCATCAGATATTGGATTAGTAATCTCCAATTAGAATGACTCGTTAGAGATAGGATCAGTAGTATCCTAGAACGAATGTGAAGAGTATATTTTTCAAATGAAAACGATTTGTTTTGAAAATTTAAACCGTTTTATACGTATTTGAATATTTATTTATTTTGAATATGGACAATCTGATATATAAAGATTTTGCATATACGCGTCATGAACGTATATTCGAAGTTTTAATATATTAGATAGATACAGAATCACATTCTAGACGCCCGGAGAAGGTTCTGATGATTGATCGATCATCATCCGAACTTATGTTCGTGTTTCGAAGGTGTGATTTCTATATATTTCCATTAGACTGGTGTGAGAACCAAAACTTATATAGTTAGAACACATTGTTGTGAATTGGCATCAAAAACATGATTTTTGTATATATATCAAATTATGAATTTGAAACTCTAATTCACTAATTGATTGATGTTTGTGTTGTTTGTTTATTTGTTTGCTAATTTTGAACCATTATGCCTAATTGAATCAAATATTGACTTATATTGAAAATTGGTCGCATTTGCTTGCATATACATATACTTATATTGAACAGGTCATAGCAAGGAGGCTAGAGCCGAAGAATAAAATTTGTTTGCCCGACAAATAGGTACATGTTTACTACATAATTACTGTTTTGTTTGGGTGATGATGATTTTATGAGCCTATTGGCTAGCCGCTTGGCTTTTTCTTTTTCTTTTTGAGATCTGAAGGACCGGGGAAGCTATTTGAAATTCCCCGACGCTCCCGGTGCAGGGGAGGTTATGGCGAAATTTTTCGAAAATTTAGGGTGTTAGCCAAATTTTTGGAATTTTGAAAATTCTCAGAAACTAAAGAGTTGGAGAATGGAAGCCTGATCGAGCGTAGAGTTGAATAATCAAACCACTTTCGACTTTGTTCCTTTTCGGGGACGAAAAGTTTTAAGTGGGGGAGATTGTAATAACCCGGAAAATCTGGGCCAGTTTAAAATTTTTATTTTGGCAATTAAAGCGAATTTTGAATATTTAAAATAGATTATTTTAAATAATATGGACGAGAAAATTTATTTTGAATATAATTCGAACGTATATATTATACGCGTCGTCGTTAGAATATAAATAATTTTATATAATTATAAATAGAATTGAAAATGGCGCGGTAGTTCGATAATTCGATTTCAAACTTCAATTGAATGTACCGGGTGCAAAGCAATCCGGATTTTAGTGAAACCAAAAACATTAGGATCTAATTGATGATATCTTTCCAACGAATCCGAATAATCGAAATTTCATAGCGGGAATCAAAAGATATGTCCAGTTGAAAATTCTGAATAGTCGCTATGGAATTCAGGCCATTAAAAATAGACATTTTGCAAATGACCTCGGATTTCGACGAAACCAGTTTTGTTGGGTCCGTGATGTCAAATTATTGCTAGGTTCCAATTTTCATAATTTTTCGAATCAATATGTGAGCGTGGCAAAGGAAAACGTGTTTTGACCATTTCAGTTGATTTTAATCGACTGGAAAATGGCCATTTCTCTAACGGTCTCAGAATTCGACGAAACTAGTTTTGTTAGGACCGTATCGTCAATACGAAGCTAGAAAATATTTTTCGAGAATTTTTAGAGTTAGTATGTGACCCCGGTAATTTGAAATGTACGTTTAAAATTCAATATAGTGATTTAAATGTAAATTAAACGGAAACTGATTCAAACGATCAAATCAGCTTACGATACATATCCCATTGAGTTCGGAATGGGGGTAAAACGCTATGGACGGCAGGCGGTGGGTCTCGTTTCGAGGTCGTATGTAAAAGTCAACTTTTTCATAATAAAATAATAAAATAAATAATATATAAAATATATTTCTCCCCCTTTTTAACTCTGCCCCCCCCCCCCCCCCCCGTTTATTTTTTTTCTCAGGAATCAAATATAAAAAAAAAGGAAAAGAAAAGAGAAGAGGACGGAGCGGCCTCCTCCCTCGTCGCCGCCACCGGAGGCGCCCCCCTCCGCCTCTTCTTACCCTCCTTTGAAGCCTCCCACCTCGTCGATCCCTGTATCCCCTGAGGCCATAATCCACCGCCAAGCCCTAGCTAGTGCCACCACCGCATCCCTCCTTGGCGAGCACCCACCTACGACGCCCCAACCACCCCCCTTCCACCTCCAGCGAGCGCGAGGCCCCCTCCACCTCTTCACCAGACCAGCGAATGCCAATCCTCCTCCCGGCGATAAAAAATCCGATTTTTAGTAATTGTTTTGCAATCAACACCCTACTCCCTCTTCGTTAGACGCTGTAAGTTCTTCTAACTTATTTCTCTGCATTTATTTAAGTGATTTTCAGTTTATAAAACAAAAATATATGGTCCAACTATATAAAATCTGACTTTTTTTTAGAGGTGAGATCTTTATAAGTAAAGATTTGATTTTTGTACGAGCTAAGGTGAGTTTTATTTTATTTTATCTAGTTTAATTAATGTAAAATTTTGGTTTTTTGGAATATAAATATACACGGTTTCAAAGAATATAAAGATGATTTCTTTGATTTAGGAAACTAGATTTCTAAGTGAATAAAGTTTAGATTTTAAATTAAGAAGGCAAGAACTTTATATCTAGAAAGGCGAAAACTTTGTGTTTGAAAGGGTGAAATATTTATATAAGCATGAGCAAGGAGTTAAAAATATAATTTTTATATGTGTAGAGATATAAAAATATGATTTTTACATGTGTTGTAAAGTAAAAATATCGTCTTTGTTTATATAAAAATATAATCTTTACTATATAGAAATATTAAAAATATGATTTTTATATTTTTAAAGTATTAAAAATGTAATCTTTATGAGATAGAGAATATAAAAATATCATCTTTGTGTATGTAACGAAATAAAAATTTGATTTTTATTTTATATACGTTGAGATAAAGTGGTAATTTTTATAATGATGAAATCTATATTTTTGAAAAGATGAAGTCTTTATATTTGAAAAGGAGAAATCTTTATAGTTAAAAAGGCGAGATCTTTATATAGATGATAAAGATATAAAAATATGATTTTTATATATTGAACATTGAAGCAAAAATGGGATTTTTATATATTGAATAGCATAGTAAAAATTCGATTTTTAAATATATGAAGTGATGATAAAAATATAATTTTTATATATGTAGTGACTACGGGCAACGAAGATGATAAAAAGACGAGAATGTAGGAGATTTTCTACAGAAGAAGAGTCGTGGTATTGGATAGCTTTCGGTGAGAACTTCTCACTCTAAACTTCTTTTTCTAGTTATATATATATATACTAGGATGCAGACGGTGTTTAGTAGCACCCGACACAATCG
The DNA here is from genome assembly GCA_030737875.1 of Allium sativum. Classification (NCBI taxonomy): domain Eukaryota; kingdom Viridiplantae; phylum Streptophyta; class Magnoliopsida; order Asparagales; family Amaryllidaceae; genus Allium; species Allium sativum. Next base: position 67,120,221 of record CM060913.1, read on the forward strand.
TCCACAGACCATGGACTTGTTTGTTTGGTTGCATAGATTAGTTGGATATTTGATTTGAATTTGGTTGTTTGGTGAATTTGATTGATGTGTGAATGGCGTGGGCCTTCACTAGATCGGGGATAAGGCTAGGCCTCGTCCCGTTTCTAGTATCGGGCCGTTATGCCGCCGAAATTTTCTAAAATATGTTAGAAAAATAAAAATATCATTTTATTTAAAGAATGAACTGAATAGATATTCATATGTTAAAATAAAATGTTTTATCGTTAAAAAATAATAATAATATAATTTTTAACGTGAAAGTGAATAAAATAAAATATTCATTTACAGACCAGACGGTTTGTTTATGTACACCTATTTGAAGGACATTGATTGGGACGATAAATTTTATACATCGCCCAACTGCACAAATAAAATCTGTGTTTGTTGACTTGAAACCCCACACGGGTGTTGGGATGAAATATGAAGTTCACTCATCCTGATAGATTAAATATGTCGATCGTTTGATTGACAGGCTGTTATAAGCGTTAGATATCTATATTTGATGCTTATACAGTGTTGTGCACTTTGGTTGATGGTTGATTATTTTTCAATGCTATTATATACATGTGATGTATGAAAATCCATATAATTAACATTATATGGTAATTGATTGGGCCTCATTCCAATTTAGAAAATAAGAATATATAAAATAAAGGTTCATGTGTTGACTGTACTCATCCGTTGAGATTAGTCATGTGTTGAACGAATATTTTAATAATAAAATTTACATCTTTATCAATATAAAATAAAGGTTCATGTGTTGACTGTACTCATCCGTTGAGACTAGTCATGTGTTGAACGAATATTTTAATAATAAAATTTACATCTTTATCTATAGAAAATAAAGGTTCATGTGTTGACTATACTCATCCGTTGAGATTAGTCATGTGTTGAACGAAATATTTTAACAAAAATAGTCACACATGGACGGTACTCATTCGTTGAGATTAGTCGTGTGTTGACAAAAATAAATATTTGAAATAGAATATATAAAGCCGTGTTGAATAGTGATGCGCCATTTTGACGCGAACGATATTTATATCGATTTTATCGATTTCGAAATGAATTGAATATATAACGATTTCGAAATGAATTGAATATATAACGATTTCGAAATGAATTGAATATAAAACGATTTCGAAATGAATTGATTATATAACGATTTCGAAATGAATTGAATATATAACGATTTCGAAATGAATTGAATTGAAAACGAATTTGATTTCAATTGCATATATAACGAATTTGATTCGAATAGAAAACCAATTTGAATTGAATCGAATAGAAAACCAATTTGAATTGAATTGAATAGAAAACGACTTTGAAATTGAATCGAATTGAAAACGAATTCGCATTGAATTGGAAACAATTTGAAATGAATTCAAATTTAATTGAAATTTGAATTAAATAGAAATGAATTTTAAAACGAATTTATAAAGAAGAATTCAATTTTGCTTTGGATTGAAATGGAAGTTGAAATTGTTTTTGAAATGAAATTAAAACGATTTATAAAATTCGTTTTAAATAGAAATCGACGAGATATATATTATATATATTATATATATATAATATAATGGCCTGAATAGAACGCGCCGCGCCGCGGCAGTTCGTGAATTTCGACCATTCATTTCAAACGGACATTGCGGGAGATCCGACCGTCGGATTCTCCTAAAACCGGAACCGTTGGGTTCGTATCGAAAAGAGCTTTCTAACGAATATTTGAAATTCAAAATCTAACGGTTGGATTTGGAGTTACGTCCAAATCAAATTCGAAAAAGGTCGCTGTAAGTGCAGTTCGATGGCCATTGTTGGAAATCGACTGTACGGGCCTTGATAAAATTATTAAAAATAGTAATAATTAGTGTAAAATCATAAGAAATGATTTGGGAAGATTTGGGATGAAAAACTCCAAATTTGAAAAGATAAAAATGGGTTTTTATCGAAATGAACTAGTTTTGAACTAAATTTAAAACCCAATTATTTTTAAATAAATGAATTAGATTTAAAAAGGGGTTTTAAATAATCGGAATTTCTAATATATTTGATTGGATTTGAAATGGGTTTATCGTGAACGGTGTTTTAAATAACACTAGTTCTTTACCCCGATAACAAATAGAATGTGATTTGGGTTTGTCGTGAACTGTGTTTTAAATAACACCTAGTTCTTTAACCCAGTAAAAGGAGTTCTAACGAATCTGCAATTAGATTGAAATGTGAATCTATAATCTAAATCATCAAATTTAGAAATGAGCGAGAATGGAGTATCGCCAGTTTTGCTCCAAAGCGATAGTTAAATCTTTAATTAGATTTGAACGTGAAATGGTAATTAATTTTACCGATAACACCACGGTGTTAGATATGGAGTATTACCAGTTTTGCTTCATGGGATGAATAGGTTGGGATTGGGAGATAAAATAAATAATTACTTCGTTACGGTTCGCTAATCTCGACTAGTTGGAAAAACAATAATTTGGTTTTAAATGACATCCAAAGGAAGATTACAGGATAAATTTCAAAGAATTTATCTTGGATAAAATTAATGGGAATCTTTCCCTAAGAATGTGGAATTTAGAAACTAGCTGTAGGTTGGCTAAGAAGAAAGGTTTCCTGGGTATTGATCTGATGTTGGTTTCGGCCTTCGGGGTTAATGTTTGGGAAATTGTTCTCTTGCTAATTTGCGGTTAGTGACTAATGAATTGGAATGAGGCGTATGTTGTGTTTGTGTAACTTTTGTTTTTAATATACGCGGGTTGTTCGGAAAGTCCGGGTTTACACCCATTCTGAATAACCGATTCGACGATATGTCGAAGACGAAGACGGTGGTCGAAGACCGGAAGTCTTCACATCGTTTGGATAATTACTGACGATCCTGATTGGGCAGTACACCCAAGAGGATGGAAATAGTCGGTGGTCGTCCAGACGTACCTGGAGATGGATGGATATGCGAGGAAAGTGCCTCCGGTTTCGTTCAGACCCAGAACGGACTTGTAAATGGATTGTGTGTCTGACATTGGATTTTATTCTGTGTTGATTGATTTCTATTAAATATACATCTGTTTGGCGGCGGAGAATTTATTCTTTTGCTTAACGCCCTTCTCTGAGACGTACGAGCTCAGAGGTTGTATATCGATGGACATCAGTCGCATGGCATGAATTGCCTGTGTGGCATGCTGAGTTGCATGGATCAAGGCTTCTGTTGAAAAGCAAAGTCTTGTGGTTGATGATCAAAGCACAGCCTACGTGGCAACTTTGTGTATAACGTGAATTCGCGAGCCTCACACCTCGGTATGAGTTAAAAACGGGATACGGACTGCAGGGAGAGCACGACGTTTCTTTCTAGCTTTGGTGGTGTCAGTGACTTACCAGCCCTGACATTTATATACTTTTCACCTTTGTGGTTGTTGGATGAGGCGCCTCGATTATAGGTCTGTAAGGACCGGGAAACGTGTGTTCAGGAATTGCCAATCCTCTAACGTAAGTGAGGACCGGCCCTGAAGATCCAGGGGTTGCCCAGTGTGCGTAACCCTGAGGCATTTGCTAGAGTGTCTCGAACGCGGAGAGGAGCTTGCCCCTTGCCTCGACTCATGACGGAAATCCAATTTCCAATACGTGTATTTCGATTTTATTTGTAGAGCCTAGTATGGCGACATAGTGGGATGGGGCACTCATGCCGTCTATGATTTATATTTATGATTGAAATGTTTTGACACTATACACTTATTATAGTATCAAATGATTTGTTTTAAACGTACCAAGCATGTTTGGCTATTATAAGGGAAAACCCTATCCTCCGGCTTGCGTTGCATTGTGTGATGGGACCTGGGTCTTATAATAGCTTCATTTTTCGAAAAAGCATTGCGCTGTTTATTCTATGCACTGGTATTCTTGGGAGGAAACCCGTTCCGTGTTATACGGCGTGGTCCCTTGAATTACTCTCTTTTAAAGTAAAGTTTTAAATAACTGTTTTAGTTCTCACACCAGTCACATGACTGACCTGGAGTTTATTGTTTTAACCTAAACTCTGGGTGCCCCTATTTTCCGCACGGGCAGCTAGTAGTTTTGGTTTTGCAGATTTATATTCACAGGATCCTGGTTTACAGCTGGAATGATATCCGGAAAGCTCTGTATCCGTATATCACCTTCAGTTGTGCTTTGTATTATTTTTCCGCTGTTATGTAATTTATTGTTATCTCTGATATTTATCGAATGTAATTTATTCATTTATACTCTGTATATTCTTGTATCTGATGGAATTGTTGTAATAACAATGAAATGTTCTTCTGTTTGTGTTCTGATTTGTCCTGTTCTCAAACGATCAGGGGTTTCGAACGGTCTAGATCGGTTTAACGACTGATTCGGATCGAGCGAAATTCCAGGCCGTCACAGTTGGTATCAGAGCTTTGGTTTACAGAGCTCGAGAACAAAGCACATTAGAACCATACGAGAGAATTCATCAGATATTGGATTAGTAATCTCCAATTAGAATGACTCGTTAGAGATAGGATCAGTAGTATCCTAGAACGAATGTGAAGAGTATATTTTTCAAATGAAAACGATTTGTTTTGAAAATTTAAACCGTTTTATACGTATTTGAATATTTATTTATTTTGAATATGGACAATCTGATATATAAAGATTTTGCATATACGCGTCATGAACGTATATTCGAAGTTTTAATATATTAGATAGATACAGAATCACATTCTAGACGCCCGGAGAAGGTTCTGATGATTGATCGATCATCATCCGAACTTATGTTCGTGTTTCGAAGGTGTGATTTCTATATATTTCCATTAGACTGGTGTGAGAACCAAAACTTATATAGTTAGAACACATTGTTGTGAATTGGCATCAAAAACATGATTTTTGTATGTATATCAAATTATGAATTTGAAACTCTAATTCACTAATTGATTGATGTTTGTGTTGTTTGTTTATTTGTTTGCTAATTTTGAACCATTATGCCTAATTGAATCAAATATTGACTTATATTGAAAATTGGTCGCATTTGCTTGCATATACATATACTTATATTGAACAGGTCATAGCAAGGAGGCTAGAGCCGAAGAATAAAATTTGTTTGCCCGACAAATAGGTACATGTTTACTACATAATTACTGTTTTGTTTGGGTGATGATGATTTTATGAGCCTATTGGCTAGCCGCTTGGCTTTTTCTTTTTCTTTTTGAGATCTGAAGGACCGGGGAAGCTATTTGAAATTCCCCGACGCTCCCGGTGCAGGGGAGGTTATGGCGAAATTTTTCGAAAATTTAGGGTGTTAGCCAAATTTTTGGAATTTTGAAAATTCTCAGAAACTAAAGAGTTGGAGAATGGAAGCCTGATCGAGCGTAGAGTTGAATAATCAAACCACTTTCGACTTTGTTCCTTTTCGGGGACGAAAAGTTTTACGTGGGGGAGATTGTAATAACCCGGAAAATCTGGGCCAGTTTAAAATTTTTATTTTGGCAATTACAGCGTATTTTGAATATTTAAAATAGATTATTTTAAATAATATGGACGAGAAAATTTATTTTGAATATAATTCGAACGTATATATTATACGCGTCGTCGTTAGAATATAAATAATTTTATATAATTATAAATAGAATTGAAAATGGCGCGGTAGTTCGATAATTCGATTTCAAACTTCAATTGAATGTACCGGGTGCAAAGCAATCCGGATTTTAGTGAAACCAAAAACATTAGGATCTAATTGATGATATCTTTCCAACGAATCCGAATAATCGAAATTTCATAGCGGGAATCAAAAGATATGTCCAGTTGAAAATTCTGAATAGTCGCTATGGAATTCAGGCCATTAAAAATAGACATTTTGCAAATGACCTCGGATTTCGACGAAACCAGTTTTGTTGGGTCCGTGATGTCAAATTATTGCTAGGTTCCAATTTTCATAATTTTTCGAATCAATATGTGAGCGTGGCAAAGGAAAACGTGTTTTGACCATTTCAGTTGATTTTAATCGACTGGAAAATGGCCATTTCTCTAACGGTCTCAGAATTCGACGAAACTAGTTTTGTTAGGACCGTATCGTCAATACGAAGCTAGAAAATATTTTTCGAGAATTTTTAGAGTTAGTATGTGACCCCGGTAATTTGAAATGTACGTTTAAAATTCAATATAGTGATTTAAATGTAAATTAAACGGAAACTGATTCAAACGATCAAATCAGCTTACGATACATATCCCATTGAGTTCGGAATGGGGGTAAAACGCTATGGACGGCAGGCGGTGGGTCTCGTTTCGAGGTCGTATGTAAAAGTCAACTTTTTCATAATAAAATAATAAAATAAATAATATATAAAATATATTTCTCCCCCTTTTTAACTCTGGCCCCCCCCCCCCCCCCCCCGTTTATTTTTTTTCTCAGGAATCAAATATAAAAAAAAAGGAAAAGAAAAGAGAAGAGGACGGAGCGGCCTCCTCCCTCGTCGCCGCCACCGGAGGCGCCCCCTCCGCCTCTTCTTCCCCTCCTTTGAAGCCTCCCACCTCGTCGATCCCTGTATCCCCTGAAGCCATAATCCACCGCCAAGCCCTAGCTAGTGCCACCACCGCATCCCTCCTTGGCGAGCACCCACCTACGACGCCCCAACCACCACCCCCTTCCACCTCCAGCGAGCGCGAGGCCCCCTCCACCTCTTCACCAGACCAGCGAATGCCAATCCTCCTCCCGGCGATAAAAAATCCGATTTTTAGTAATTGTTTTGCAATCAACACCCTACTCCCTCTTCGTTAGACGCTGTAAGTTCTTCTAACTTATTTCTCTGCATTTATTTAAGTGATTTTCAGTTTATAAAACAAAAATATATGGTCCAACTATATAAAATCTGACTTTTTTTTTAGAGGTGAGATCGTTATAAGTAAAGATTTGATTTTTGTACGAGCTAAGGTGAGTTTTATTTTATTTTATCTAGTTTAATTAATGTAAAATTTTGGTTTTTTGGAATATAAATATACACGGTTTCAAAGAATATAAAGATGATTTCTTTGATTTAGGAAACTAGATTTCTAAGTGAATAAAGTTTAGATTTTAAATTAAGAAGGCAAGAACTTTATATCTAGAAAGGCGAAAACTTTGTGTTTGAAAGGGTGAAATATTTATATAAGCATGAGCAAGGAGTTAAAAATATAATTTTTATATGTGTAGAGATATAAAAATATGATTTTTACATGTGTTGTAAAGTAAAAATATCGTCTTTGTTTATATAAAAATATAATCTTTACTATATAGAAATATTAAAATATGATTTTTATATTTTTAAAGTATTAAAAATGTAATCTTTATGAGATAGAGAATATAAAAATATCATCTTTGTGTATGTAACGAAATAAAAATTTGATTTTTATTTTATATACGTTGAGATAAAGTGGTAATTTTTATAATGATGAAATCTATATTTTTGAAAAGATGAAGTCTTTATATTTGAAAAGGAGAAATCTTTATAGTTAAAAAGGCGAGATCTTTATATAGATGATAAAGATATAAAAATATGATTTTTATATATTGAACATTGAAGCAAAAATGGGATTTTTATATATTGAATAGCATAGTAAAAATTCGATTTTTAAATATATGAAGTGATGATAAAAATATAATTTTTATATATGTAGTGACTACGGGCAACGAAGATGATAAAAAGACGAGAATGTAGGAGATTTTCTACAGAAGAAGAGTCGTGGTATTGGATAGCTTTCGGTGAGAACTTCTCACTCTAAACTTCTTTTTCTAGTTATATATATATATACTAGGATGCAGACGGTGTTTAGTAGCACCCGACACAATCGTCCACAGACCATGGACTTGTTTGTTTGGTTGCATAGATTAGTTGGATATTTGATTTGAATTTGGTTGTTTGGTGAATTTGATTGATGTGTGAATGGCGTGGGCCTTCACTAGATCGGGGATAAGGCTAGGCCTCGTCCCGTTTCTAGTATCGTGCCGTTATGCCGCCGAAATTTTCTAAAATATGTTAGAAAAATAAAAATATCATTTTATTTAAAGAATGAACTGAATAGATATTCATATGTTAAAATAAAATGTTTTATCGTTAAAAAAAAAAATTTAACGTGAAAGTGAATAAAATAAAATATTCATTTACAGACCAGACGGTTTGTTTATGTACACCTATTTGAAGGACATTGATTGGGACGATAAATTTTATACATCGCCCAACTGCACAAATAAAATCTGTGTTTGTTGACTTGAAACCCCACACGGGTGTTGGGATGAAATATGAAGTTCACTCATCCTGATAGATTAAATATGTCGATCGTTTGATTGACAGGCTGTTATAAGCGTTAGATATCTATATTTGATGCTTATACAGTGTTGTGCACTTTGGTTGATGGTTGATTATTTTTCAATGCTATTATATACATGTGATGTATGAAAATCCATATAATTAACATTATATGGTAATTGATTGGGCCTCATTCCAATTTAGAAAATAAGAATATATAAAATAAAGGTTCATGTGTTGACTGTACTCATCCGTTGAGATTAGTCATGTGTTGAACGAATATTTTAATAATAAAATTTACATCTTTATCAATATAAAATAAAGGTTCATGTGTTGACTGTACTCATCCGTTGAGACTAGTCATGTGTTGAACGAATATTTTAATAATAAAATTTACATCTTTATCTATAGAAAATAAAGGTTCATGTGTTGACTATACTCATCCGTTGAGATTAGTCATGTGTTGAACGAAATATTTTAACAAAAATAGTCACACATGGACGGTACTCATTCGTTGAGATTAGTCGTGTGTTGACAAAAATAAATATTTGAAATAGAATATATAAAGCCGTGTTGAATAGTGATGCGCCATTTTGACGCGAACGATATTTATATCGATTTTATCGATTTCGAAATGAATTGAATATATAACGATTTCGAAATGAATTGAATATATAACGATTTCGAAATGAATTGAATATAAAACGATTTCGAAATGAATTGAATATATAACGATTTCGAAATGAATTGAATATATAACGATTTCGAAATGAATTGAATTGAAAACGAATTTGATTTCAATTGCATATATAACGAATTTGATTCGAATAGAAAACCAATTTGAATTGAATCGAATAGAAAACCAATTTGAATTGAATTGAATAGAAAACGACTTTGAAATTGAATCGAATTGAAAACGAATTCGCATTGAATTGGAAACAATTTGAAATGAATTCAAATTTAATTGAAATTTGAATTAAATAGAAATGAATTTTAAAACGAATTTATAAAGAAGAATTCAATTTTGCTTTGGATTGAAATGGAAGTTGAAATTGTTTTTGAAATGAAATTAAAACGATTTATAAAATTCGTTTTAAATAGAAATCGACGAGATATATATTATATATATTATATATATAATATAATGGCCTGAATAGAACGCGCCGCGCCGCGGCAGTTCGTGAATTTCGACCATTCATTTCAAACGGACATTGCGGGAGATCCGACCGTCGGATTCTCCTAAAACCGGAACCGTTGGGTTCGTATCGAAAAGAACTTTCTAACGAATATTTGAAATTCAAAATCTAACGGTTGGATTTGGAGTTACGTCCAAATCAAATTCGAAAAAGGTCGTTGTAAGTGCAGTTCGATGGCCATTGTTGGAAATCGACTGTACGGGCCTTGATAAAATTATTAAAAATAGTAATAATTAGTGTAAAATCATAAGAAATGATTTGGGAAGATTTGGGATGAAAAACTCCAAATTTGAAAAGATAAAAATGGGTTTTTATCGAAATGAACTAGTTTTGAACTAAATTTAAAACCCAATTATTTTTAAATAAATGAATTAGATTTAAAAAGGGGTTTTAAATAATCGGAATTTCTAATATATTTGATTGGATTTGAAATGGGTTTATCGTGAACGGTGTTTTAAATAACACTAGTTCTTTACCCCGATAACAAATAGAATGTGATTTGGGTTTGTCGTGAACTGTGTTTTAAATAACACCTAGTTCTTTAACCCAGTAAAAGGAGTTCTAACGAATCTGCAATTAGATTGAAATGTGAATCTATAATCTAAATCATCAAATTTAGAAATGAGCGAGAATGGAGTATCGCCAGTTTTGCTCCAAAGCGATAGTTAAATCTTTAATTAGATTTGAACGTGAAATGGTAATTAATTTTACCGATAACACCACGGTGTTAGATATGGAGTATTACCAGTTTTGCTTCATGGGATGAATAGGTTGGGATTGGGAGATAAAATAAATAATTACTTCGTTACGGTTCGCTAATCTCGACTAGTTGGAAAAACCATAATTTGGTTTTAAATGACATCCAAAGGAAGATTACAGGATAAATTTCAAAGAATTTATCTTGGATAAAATTAATGGGAATCTTTCCCTAAGAATGTGGAATTTAGAAACTAGCTGTAGGTTGGCTAAGAAGAAAGGTTTCCTGTGTATTGATCTGATGTTGGTTTTGGCCTTCGGGGTTAATGTTTGGGAAATTGTTCTCTTGCTAATTTGCGGTTAGTGACTAATGAATTGGAATGAGGCGTATGTTGTGTTTGTGTAACTTTTGTTTTTAACATACGCGGGTTGTTCGGAAAGTCCGGGTTTACACCCATTCTGAATAACCGATTCGACGATATGTCGAAGACGAAGACGGTGGTCGAAGACCGGAAGTCTTCACATCGTTTGGATAATTACTGACGATCCTGATTGGGCAGTACACCCAAGAGGATGGAAATAGTCGGTGGTCGTCCAGACGTACCTGGAGATGGATGGATATGCGAGGAAAGTGCCTCCGGTTTCGTTCAGACCCAGAACGGACTTGTAAATGGATTGTGTGTCTGACATTGGATTTTATTCTGTGTTGATTGATTTCTATTAAATATACATCTGTTTGGCGGCGGAGAATTTATTCTTTTGCTTAACGCCCTTCTCTGAGACGTACGAGCTCAGAGGTTGTATATCGATGGACATCAGTCGCATGGCATGAATTGCCTGTGTGGCATGCTGAGTTGCATGGATCAAGGCTTCTGTTGAAAAGCAAAGTCTTGTGGTTGATGATCAAAGCACAGCCTACGTGGCAGCTTTGTGTATAACGTGAATTCGCGAGCCTCACACCTCGGTATGAGTTAAAAACGGGATACGGACTGCAGGGAGAGCACGACGTTTCTTTCTAGCTTTGGTGGTGTCAGTGACTTACCAACCCTGACATTTATATACTTTTCACCTTTGTGGTTGTTGGATGAGGCGCCTCGATTATAGGTCTGTAAGGACCGGGAAACGTGTGTTCAGGAATTGCCAATCCTCTAACGTAAGTGAGGACCGGCCCTGAAGATCCAGGGGTTGCCCAGTGTGCGTAACCCTGAGGCATTTGCTAGAGTGTCTCGAACGCGGAGAGGAGCTTGCCCCTTGCCTCGACTCATGACGGAAATCCAATTTCCAATACGTGTATTTCGGTTTTATTTGTAGAGCCTAGTATGGCGACATAGTGGGATGGGGCACTCATGCCGTCTATGATTTATATTTATGATTGAAATGTTTTGACACTATACACTTATTATAGTATCAAATGATTTGTTTTAAACGTACCAAGCATGTTTGGCTATTATAAGGGAAAACCCTATCCTCCGGCTTGCGTTGCATTGTGTGATGGGACATGGGTCTTATAATAGCTTCATTTTTCGAAAAAGCATTGCGCTGTTTATTCTATGCACTGGTATTCTTGGGAGGAAACCCGTTCCGTGTTATACGGCGTGGTCCCTTGAATTACTCTCTTTTAAAGTAAAGTTTTAAATAACTGTTTTAGTTCTCACACCAGTCACATGACTGACCTGGAGTTTATTGTTTTAACCTAAACTCTGGGTGCCCCTATTTTCCGCACGGGCAGCTAGTAGTTTTGGTTTTGCAGATTTATATTCACAGGATCCTGGTTTACAGCTGGAATGATATCCGGAAAGCTCTGTATCCGTATATCACCTTCAGTTGTGCTTTGTATTATTTTTCCGCTGTTATGTAATTTATTGTTATCTCTGATATTTATCGAATGTAATTTATTCATTTATACTCTGTATATTCTTGTATCTGATGGAATTGTTGTAATAACAATGAAATGTTCTTCTGTTTGTGTTCTGATTTGTCCTGTTCTCAAACGATCAGGGGTTTCGAACGGTCTAGATCGGTTTAACGACTGATTCGGATCGAGCGAAATTCCAGGCCGTCACAGCCCTACTCTCTTGGACTCAATAGGGGCTGCACAATGTGAAGACCCTCTACTTGTTGATGTGATTGATAAATTTATTAAGGGTGAGACTTCTAGTCACCTCAGTAGATATGCCATCGATGATAAGGGTTGGCTGAGGCGAGATGGAAGGTTATGCGTCCCACAAGCAAGGGAGTTGACAAAGAAGGTTCTCGAGGAAGCGCATCATTCCAAGATGACTATACACCCTGGCGGTGATAAGATGTACAAGGATATAAAAAGGACTTTCTTTTGGAATGGCATGAAGCAAGACGTAGCAAATTTTGTTTCTAAGTGCATGACCTGCCAATGGGTCAAGGCGGAACAGAAGAAGCCTGGATGACTACTTCATCCTTTAGAGGTCCCACAGTGGAAGTGGGATAGCATTTCAATGGACTTCATTGATGGACTACCTAGGTCGAGAAGAGGCAACACTAGCATTTGGGTAATAGTGGATAGGCTTACTAAAAACGCCCACTTTATACCTATCAAGAGTAGAAGGACTGCCGCATCCCTAGCATCTCTTTATCTCAAGGAAATAGTTCGACTTCATGTGATACCCTCCAGCATTGTTAGTGACCGAGACCCTATCTTCACAAGTGAGTTTTGGCGGAGTCTGCAAGAAGCTGTAGGCACACAGTTATGTTTGAGCACGGCCTATCACCCCCAAACCGATGGCCAGACGGAAAGAGTGAATAGAGTTTTAGAGGATCTTTTGAGACTTTGCGTTCTTGACTTTGGAGGGACTTGGGAGGATCACCTTCCTTTAGTGGAATTTGCCTACAACAACAGATACCAAGCTACCATCGTTATGGCACCCTTCGAAGCCTTGTACGGAAGACCGTGTAAATCACCAACTTGTTGGTGGGAGTCTACAGATAAGCTTATACTTGGGCCAGATATGATTCGAGAGACTTTGGAGAAAGTGGACTTGATACGTAGGAGAATGAAGACTGCCCAAGACAAACAGAAATCCTACGCCAACAAAAGAAGGACTGACCTTGAGTTTGAGGTTGGGGACAGGGTTTTCCTTAAGGTATCTCCTTTAAGGAACGTCGTTCGCTTTGGATCCGCAGGAAAGCTAGCACCAAGATTTGTAGGACCGTTTCCTATCATCGAGAAGGTTGGGAAGATGGCCTATAGATTAGAGCTACCCGAAAGACTGGCCAGAGTTCACAACGTCTTTCATGTTTCTCACCTCCGGAAGTGTTTACATGAGTCTGCGAAAGTGGTGGAACCTAGCATTCTAGAAGAAGCCAAAGTGGAACGTGAAGCAACTGTGAGGAAAGTTCCAACCTGCATCTTAGGAACTGAAGTGAAAAAGCTACGCAACCACGAAGTCAAACTCGTTAAAGTCCAGTGGAGCGACGCCGAGGAAGACACGGCTTGGGAAACTGAGGACAGAATACGCACTGCCTACCCTCTTCTTTTTGAGGGTACATCTTTGATCTCTCTCTTTTTCCTTAAGTTATGCCTTATCTATCTTTTTAGGTATATCTCCTCGGTCCTTTTCCTAACTCCTTAGGTAGAAAACAAATGGATGCAAACATGTATTTGAAAACATGTTATGGATGATGGCTGCAAATGGTTGCTAGTGGTTGCTCGTGGATGCATATACACACACACACCCTAGGTTATAGATCAGCTCAGTCACTTCATATTGCATATGCATATATATGTATTCTCATTTGTATATGGTTGAAACTTGATATGCTGTCATATAGTTGTCGCAATTGTATGAATAGTTGTGCACTCATGCAGAATTATGAGTAGGAAAATTTGCATACATAATGGATTCATGACACTTACATGATTCACATTAAGGAGGTCAACTGAATCAGTAGACCGCCTGATTTCTGCATTAGATAAGGACATGTACACACACTATGCATATGATCGTGAAGCATTAGAAGTCTTTTAAGGACAATGGACGCCTGTGTTTGTTGGTTGAGTAGATGGACTGTTGGATGGTAGGATACACATTCTTCCTAACTTGAAGATTTCGGGGACGAAATCCTTTTAAGGGGGAGAATGTAACACCCCGTGAATTCTATAATGCTAAGCTTCACAAATTAAAGTGAAATTAATTCTAAATAAAAGAATTAAGGGAAACGGGTTACGCCGTTGCATTCGTCTCGGAATTCTGCTTGAGATAGAGTCCAAGTTTGCGCGAATTGGACTCCGTATGAAGGAGTTATGGCCTACGGAAGTTTCAGAATAAAATTTAAATTCAAACAGCTCAGTATAAAATTCAAAAATCGAATTTCAGGTTCAAACTGGGTTGGGCAGGAAAATTCCCGACTAGAAGACCAGGTCGACCACAGTGTCGATTTGGGCCCCCCCAGGTCGACCATAGTGTTGACCTGGGTGTCGACCTGCCTGGTCGACTTGGCTGGCTAGGTCTGGCCCTGGCTCGAATTTCTATGGCTCTGTGTCTCACTAGGGCTGACGTGTCACCTTTTGATTAGCTCTTTGAACTTTGTATGGCCTAGATTCCTCCTGTCTTCATCTAACGGCTCAAAACGATTTAAAAATCTATAAATACACCCGAAGTCTCAACTGAAAATTCATACAAAAAAAATAAGAAAGGAGTCGTCATGCTGCCAGGGAGGGATTGAACATAGCCGTCAAGAGAGAAAAGCCTAAGAGACGAATCAAATTAAGAAGAAGATTAAAGTTTAATCAAATTAATCAACGCAACATTAGTCTACCCAAAGGAGCGCATCTCAATTTCAGAATTCAGATTCCAGAATTCAAGATTCTACATTCGTTGTAAGTACAGTGACCTTTCAGAATATGAATAAAAACTATGATGTGATTCGATGTAAATGAAAATAGAATTGTGTTATTGTATTGTATAAATTCTGTGTATTGTAATGGTTCTATCATGACTTGTGTATAGATGTTTGTGGCATAAATTGATCGATGCAAGCCTATTGAACAATTGTATATGAAAACAATGGCACTTGCAAGTTTGTGGCAAAAACTAGAAATTGATCCCTTTATGTTTATGCCTATGGCATGGATTATATGCATTCACTAAGTCTAAATTAAGGCTTATGTAAACATGTTCTAGATTTGAAATCTTTTATGCCTACATGACCCAAAAACCTATGATATCATTTTCATGTTTATTTGCAAGTATAGTTGGATCTATGTTAAGTATTGTTTGGGTTTCATAAACTATGCAAGTTCATGTTGAAATAGGCTATGTGATTAGATGCTATAATTGGACATTTTGGTGAATATACAACATGCTAGTTTTGTGTTTGACATTATGCCAAGTTAAACATGTTTAAACACAAGTTTGTATAAACCTAAACTATGCCATTTCATTTGTCACCTACTTAGTTATACTTTGATTTGAATGCAAGTTCACATGACCCATCATTTATGTTAGTATCACTAAATTGCAAGTTCATGCTCCACACACCCTTATATGTTGTAAAATATTACATGTTATTGATTTTCCCCTTTTTCTCACGTTTATAAAGTTGGGCCGAATTGTGTCGAGCCCAACATTTGTTATAATGTTGCGAACGTTACAAAAAGGGGTAACAACGTTGGGTGTAAAACATTGAGAATACATGTTGGCATGTTTGGCACATGCCAATGACAATGACATTTAAGTGGTATGAATTGATATACCCAAGAATAAAAGATATGTCATTTACATATATAATTGAGAAGTAATAAAATATGTAATTTAGAAAACACGATATGATTAACCCGAGGTTGGATTGAGTTGTGATGTAAACCTACCTGGAACCGCCCAGCTGTCCAGTAGGCACAACAATACCTATCCAATGTGGGTGGTTAAGCATTGAGCCCAATAAGGACCCGAGGTTAGACTGAGCTATGGTGTAAACCTGCTCGGAACCAACCGACATATCCAGTAACCGTAGCAATACCTGTCTAACGTGAGTGGTCAGGTGCTCCTAAGAAGCTAAGGACAGATGGTAGGGTTAAGTCAACTATAACACTTAACCAAATTCAACATTGATGGGTGGGGTTAGGTAAATACAGACACTTAACCACTTAACGTGTTTGACTAGAAAATCCTGGTAACGAGGGACCCGTTTCAGCAGTAACCCAAGTTAGGTATCAACGGTACCCTGAAACTAGGCAGGGTAGAGCACGATTACTGGGCTGATTGTAAGCAGTCAAAACGACGGCGATGGGTGCACAGTGTAGGTCTAACGGGGTGCAGGCGTGCACACACTCCGGAGCAGACAACCAGGGCACTGGGGACACCAGTAGTATAACCTATGCCTTCTAGAATTTGTGTCGGGGCCGCCACCATGGGTCTTGATACACCCCATGGTGGGATCAGCATAGGTATCTACAATTCTTGGGGGCCGTATGACACATGTTAACACGAGTAGGAGTCGATCTTTAAATAAAGATGGGGATCACTTCACCCTCACCATGGGGTGCCAGTTAGAATAAACTCAAGTAGATGTAGAGATATAGCATGGGTGCGATAGTACATTCGACACTTCCTTAGCTTGTGACACTTCCTATTTTCAGTATACATCTATCATGCCCTTTTCTTATTCACATACTGAAGAGTTACTAGATTTACTCAGGCTTTATGTATGACTCTATTTTCTTTTCGTCTTCTTTTCTTTCGTTCCCCCCAAGGTCCACATGGAGGGAACAACTTAGCTCAGTCAGGCTCTGTACAAGCTCCAAGAACGTAGATGTATGATTTGGATCTCTTTTGCTCGGATTATGGCTTTGGATATCACTATGGGGATTTTTGTCACTTTATTTATGTTTTATGCTTCTTTAATAATCAAGACAGAGATGAGGTTGTAATGTTGGAAGTATTTTGAGACAATTATGGAATGTTTTGTTTTGAACACGTATTGATGAAATAAAATTCTGTTTGTTTTCTGCTGTTTAAAATATGTGTATTTATATCTGTCTTGAGTTTATCTGTGGCTTTTACTTATAAACCTCCACCAAAATTAAGGCATTCCCTTTGTGAGTGACCTTAACGGAGGTGGGGTGTTTCAGTGCTTCCTCATTTCGAGCTACTGGTGATGGGGTTTGACCACCCCCACACAGTGGCATTGAGGCAGGAAAGTATTCGGTGTAGAGTTATGGTGGGTTGGTGTCACGAATGGTGGTGAGGTCAGCAGGAAACAGGTGACTAGACAAAAGCAGGCGGGAAGAAGCTCGAGATGTACTCGCCGTCGCAAGCGGGTGAAGTACGTCACGAATAGTACTCCAGATTTTCTCTATCCAGTCGCTGACTTTCGTGTAGGCTTCGCAGCTCCACCGATCCCCCTCGCCACCTCGAATGTCTTTGCTTGCCTTGTAGATCCTTAGGAGGAATCCAAAGTGGGAGGCTGTTCTTTTTTGTGTGCAGGTGATGATGCATAAGGTAGTTATCGGTTTAGCGATGGTGCCTCAGTTGGCTGTGGATGGGTCGTAAGGGTTGATGGCGGTCAGCCGTGGTTGCGAGGAGCGTCTTACCGTCGATGGAGTAAGCAGTCTGCTAGTGTTCGCTGCCTGCAGCCAGAGACGTGTTCTCTCGGCGTGGCAACGACGAATGTGCAACTTGAATTGAGGAGTCCTTTGCCAATCTCCAATGATGATCTGTTGGAGGATACCGTGGTCCATCCAGTGAGGAAGGTTAGTTGTGCCTCTTTTGTTTTCTTGTTTTTGTGGAAACGCCATCAGGTACGACAGCCACAGTTTAGTTGTTTACTTGCTTTTCAGTTTCGTTGTTCCTATCGGTTTGCAGTTAGTTGTTTGTTCTTTGATGGTTGTGTTTGTGATCAAGTGAGCCATGTCACATGGTTGTGTGAGCTCCCTAACACTGTTTGTGCCTTGTTGGAGGACGTAGTGTCGGGTCATGTGTGTGTTTCTGTTGTTTAATGTGTTTCATGCTACTTTTCCCCTATTGTTTGTTCATATGTTGCGAATTCGTCTGACTGTGTTGACATGTTGCAACTTGTGGATGACCTAATCAGTTCCTTCAGCTATTTGGAGATGCTAGTGCAATTCGTTGGTCCTAGTTTTTTCTTGCTTGTCTGGTTTTATGCTTCGGCATTTGGCTCGTCCGAGTTTTCTGTTGGTTCTATTTGCTCTTTAAAGGTGACCATGACTGGTCAGTGCTTTGCAGGCTTTAGTGGTTGGTCCTTTTTTGGCACTGTGCTCTCGGCAGAAAACTTAGAGCCTTTGTTGGTTTTTGGCTTTGTATTAGTTGAGAGTCATGACGAGGACGGTTTTGTGTCGGTTGTGACTCGATCGAGCATTTTGTTTCTTTTATTGGCTTCGATGGTGGTTGTTTTTGCAGTGTCTAGGGGATCTGTAATCAGGGGATGGGTGGCCTCCTGGCAGTATCAGTATAGTGTACTCCTCACAGGTCCACTAAATGGTTTACCAGGGATGTGGCCTCCCTTTGTTGATGATGTTGTTGAGCAGTTATGTCGGATTTGATCATAGAACCTCCTTTTTGTTGGGCTGTCAATTTGATGATAGTACGGCTACACTGAGGTTCTTACATCGATTGGTATTGTCTCCCTTGAGCAACCCTACATTTAATTTTTCTTCTCTCCTTTTCTCTCTTCTGGTTTTTTCTTCTTCAGGTCGGCTTCGTTCCTTGTTTTATCTAGCTCTCTAGTCTCTTCTTCAGTATCTTCTCCTCTTCTTAGCAAGGACGAGATAGCGATCATCAATGATCGAATATCGCGTCTCACTAAGAATTCTTGTCATTCTAGATCTAGTTGGTCTGGTCCCTCTTCTCAGCTTCCACTTCGTGGGAGGTCTTCAGGATTTTCCGGATCCAGTGGGACTTCTGATCGCCGATCTTCGCGTGGTAGCATCCAAGCAGGTTCCACTACTCCTCGCACCATTCGCACTCGCTCTATAGCGGCATCCGAGCAGATCACCAGATCCACTCGACACACGTTATATCTTTTCTGATCCCGGTTAGGGGGTTATCTCCATTTGTTGTGGGTGCTCTCTTGTCTCTGCTTTTCTTTCGGTTGTTGCCTCTAGATGGCGAATTTCCTTTTTTGGAACGTTCGTGGTATCGGAAACGATGCGTCTATGGCCAGACTCATGCGAATTGTTAAGAAGCACTCTATCTGCTTGGTAGCTCTTCTGGAACGAATGTTGGGGCCGGAAGAGATTACCAAATCTGTTCTTTCCCTCGGTTTTGACAGGGCCCTAGCCAACGTTTCGAGTAAGATTTGGATCCTTTGGTCAAAAGACATTGTCGTTCGCCCATTTTTCGACTCCGTCCAGCTTCTATTGGTGTCCTATTCATGCCCTTCGTTTTCTTCTTCTTTTCTGTTCTCTGTAGTCTAGGCTAACTGCGATAGGCATGATCGTTCATCTCTTTGGAATGACATTATTGGCCTTTCTGTTTTTTGATTTCCGGTTTCGGTATTGGGGGGGGTGACTTCAATGTTGAGGCTAGCCAAGCTGAAAATAGGGAGGCAATGCAGTGAGCCGTGCAGCATTAGCAGATTTCAACGACTTCATTATCAGTTCGGGTCTGACAGAGGTCTCGTTCGTCGGTTCGGCCTTCACGTGGTGTAACAACCAAGAAAGGAAAAATCGAATTCGTTCTAGGCTTGATAGAGTTTTCGGTTCGGACAGTTGGTTTGGTCTTCCTTTTGTGTACTCTGTTACTCATCAGCACCGAACCTTCTCGGATCGTGCTCCGATGCTTCTAAGTTGTACCCCCATCACCCAATCTGGTCCCTCTTCCTTCAGGTTCCAAAGTATGTGGAGATCTCACCACTCATTCCATCGAGTAGTAGAGGACTCTTGGAACTCTCCAGCCTTTGGTTCACCTGTTGTTGCTTTTTCTCGTAAGCTTAAGCGCCTAAAGCTTTGCCTCAAGTCTTGGAACGTGCTTGTGTTCAAGAATATTTTCGACCATGTTAGAGCGGCCGAAGAGATTCTTGTGTTAGCGGAGGCATCTTTTGACGAAGTCCCCTCTGCCTCTATAAGGAAGCGTGGGCGCTAGCTCAGCTAGCCTTTTCATCTGAACTGCGTGCGGAGAACGAATATCTTTGTCAGAAGGCGAGGATTAAGTAAGTTGTCGATGGAGATTCGAACTCCAAGTTCTTCCATGCTTCCATCCGTAAGAAGAATAGGCTTCTTAGGATTACCCAGATCTAGTGATCCGACCTTCTATGGATTCGTCGCCGGGGGAAGTCAAGGAGACAATCCTCTCCCACTTCCAAAACTTCCTAGGTTGTCCCTCTGTTCTGGAGTCAGATCCAGACCTCCTTGCCTTCATACCCAAGATAGTACTGCCTTCTAAGAGTGATGACATTGTCGCTCCCCTTCCTCGAAAGAGTTCAGAGCATGTATTTTTGCTCTAAGTAAGGATACTGCTAGCAGGACTGATGGTTTTAATGGGGCTTTCTACCGTTCTGTCTGGCCGATCATCCAATCGGACTTTTGTCTAGCAGTTCGGTTCTTCTTCTCAGGTAGAGATCTGCCCCAAGGCTGGTCTTCCACTAACCTAATCCTTATTCCGAAGTGCGAAAATCCCGTCTCCTGTGCGGACTTTCGTCCTATCAGTCTATGTAACTTTTCTAACAAGGTTATCTCGAAGGTTCTGGCCTATAGGCTAGCTCCGTTTCTTCAGCGTATCATATCAGCATCTCAAGCTGGGTTCGTTAAAGGCCGCTTGATTATGGATAGTGTCCTCTTAGCCCATGAGCTGGTGTCGCAGATTGATCGGAAAGTCAGGGGTTCTAATGTGTTAGTCAAGCTAGACATAACTAAGGCTTACGACATGATGTCTTGGTTTTTCATCATTAAGGTTCTTAGAGCTTTTGGGTTTCCTGAGAACCTCATTGATCTTATCTGGAGACTCATCTCCAACTGCTGGTTCTCCATTCTCTTAAATAGGTCAACCAACGTGTACTTCCGAGCAGCTAGAGGTCTTAGATATGGAGATCCTCTATCTGCTTCCCTGTTTGTCATCGCCGCTGAGGCTCTCGTTCGTGGTTTGCACGCTCTCACGATTGCAAATTAGGTTCATCATTTTGGCACTCCTCTGGGCTGTCCAATCATCTCTTCCTTGTCCTTTGCTGATGACATTATCATTTTCACGAATGGTAGCTGTCGTTCAGTCCAGCGGCCTGTCCGGCTGATTCAGTAGTACAAGAGTTGCTCTGGCCAACTCGTTAACATTACTAAGAGTTGCTTTGTCACAGCTAGAGATATGTCTGAGGTTACATCTTCCAATATCGAAAACTTTACCGGATACAGAGCAGCTTCCCTCCCCTTACCTTATCTAGGTGTTGTGCTTTACAGAAGTCGTAAACTGAATGCCATTTTCGATTCCCTCACCGATAAGGTCAGGGGGAAGATAATTAGGTGGAATGCTACGCTTCTATCTCAAGCTGGTAGGCTGGTTCTTCTAAAGTCGATGCTCGACTCGTTAGGATCGCACGTCTTCGCGGCAATGACTCCCACTTCTTCCTTTTTCAGATCTTACCGTTCTCTGGCGTTGTCATTTTTCTGGGAGAAAATGGACAACGTTAGTCGTCACCATTGGATTTCTTGGGACATCGCCTGTCGTCCTCAAAGTGAAGGAGGCTTTGGTCTCCAAAATCCGAAGGATACCTGTACTGCTTTTTCCTACAAGCTGTGGTCTAGATTTGACGTGAACGACTCCTTATCGGCGTCGTTTCTTCACGCCAAATACCGCAGGCTTCAGCCTGTCAGATACATTAGTGTTCCGTCTTACGCCAGTGAAACATGGAAATGTATGCAGTCTGTGAAGGCATTTTCAGATTCTCATGGTGGTGCTCCCAGGTGGGATGGCAACCCATTCTCGATCAAAGCAGCCTGGAGCTCTACGAGATTGCCATCTCCAAGCCACCTTATCTTCTCTTTCATTTGGGATATGCGTATTCCTCCAAAGGTTTCTCTTTTTATGTGGTGGACCCTACACGAAGGTCTACCGATTGACGAGAACCTCCAGAGGATTGGCATTCCTCTGGCTTCCCGTTGCAGGTGTTGTGGAATAGGGGATTCGGATTCCATAGCTTACTTGTTTTTGTTATGTTTTTCGGCCAGAGCTGTCTGGAATTACTTCGGGAACCCGGTAGGTGTTCGAGGTAATGCATCTTCTCTTCGTGATCTTCAAAGAAGCTGGTGGTCCGGTATCCTAGGTAAATCTTTAAGGTCTATCCTTTATCGACTTATTCCTTGTCTCATTTGTTGGCATATCTGGTGCCCGAGGAATAAGGCGATTTTCGATGAGGTACCTATGGACCCCTCGTCTATCATCCGAAAGGTAAAGAATGACATATTCCTTGCCTTTTGTGGGAGACCGTTTAGAGGTTCAGTCGGCTCCCGCTCGCAGAGACTTGCTGGAACTTTTGATGTTACATCGATTCCGGCAGCCTCTCGCCAAGGCATTGGTTGATCTTTTTACTTCGTTGTGGGAGGGACCCATCCCTCTATCCTCTCCAAACCTTCCCACCCCCTTTTTTGTGATGATTCTGTTTGCTAGTGCTACAGGTCTTGATTTTACAGGTTCTTGGACCGGTTGCTCTTGGGTTTTCAGGAGATGGTCTCGCTGTTGGTGTTTGTGACAACCCAGAATTTCGACCTTCGGAAATCGACATTTAATACCTATTTGTATTCAAATGTCGCAGATTAAAATGTCGAATTCCTAGTTGTCAGGGGATATAACACATTAGAACAATCACAATGAAACAAAACAACTTCTCATTTATATAACATGAGATTATATCAGAGTTTACAATGGATACAACATCAAGGTGCAACACTATTTACAATAACAAGATAACACAGAAGCATCAGAAACAACTAATCAAGGGGAATCCAAAACCAAACTTCATCTTCACCTGGATAACTCCAAATCGCTTATGCCCACAAAAACCAAACGCTCCACAGAAATAAATAAAGATGCTTCACGGCAATAGCAACTTCACCAAAGCAAAGATACACTAGAAAAAGCTCCAAGATGTAGGCTCCAAACACAGCTACTAAACCTGACACTAGGCTGCTCGTGTGGAAAATTATGGGCACCCAGAGTTTTGTGGGAAAACAAATAAACTCCAGGTCAGTCATGGGACTGGCGTGAGAACTCAATATATATTTGTTATGAGCAATAAAATTCGCAATGATTTTTAGAAAATGAAACTAACATAAGGTATCGCGGCACACACACGCAAGGTAAATGCACACATGGGTGAGATTTCTCCTTATGATAATCAAACATGCTTGATACGCGAAAACCATTTTCCATATTATTATTAGTGCATAGTGTGAAAATAATTTCGCAAATAAATTTATCAATCTTAGCCAACATAATGCCCCATCCCACTATGACAACATATTCCTACTGGTAACCAGTAGGCTATACCAATGAAATCGTAAAAACTCGTAGTGGATAATAAATTTCCAACAAATGACCAGGCAAAGGAACTTCCTTACCGAACCAATGGGTACACCTCTAGAGGGGCGCCACGAGAACCAAATTGGGCTCTCTGCCAACACAAGGCCGGGTTACCACTTAACGGAGTAACTTAGAGCACGCCTGAGTATATCACTTCCCGGTCGTTACCAACCTTTAAACCTAGGCCTCGCAACATCAACATCCATATAAATTAAAGTTATCCACATAGGTTAATACCTGGGCTCCATACCATAGTACACCTTTTATCTAGAAGGAAATGACTACACTTAACCTCACAGCATATTTCCTGTTTTAGCCATTTACCAGGTTGTGAGGCTTACTGAGGTCACGATATCCACAAAGCTACGCTTAAACAAGCCATGCTTTGATCATCCATAGCTCACCACATAGCTTAAGCATGCCACATTGACCATTCACTACGCATCACTGATTTCTATCAATATATAACCTCTAAGCTCATACGTCTTAGAGAAGGGTGTTAAGCAAGAGAATAAATTCTCCGCCACCAAGCAGATATATATTTAATAGAGATCAGTGCTACGCAGTCAATTACAATGTCAGACACACAATCCATACAAGACCGTTCTGGGTCTGAACGTAACCACAATCCGGAATTCCTTCACATACCTTTGGGCTTCTTGCCACTTAGCTGATATAAAATCCATCTGCAAATGGGAGCTACCCATTTGAGACATTCAGCAAGTCGTCCTTACGATATGAAGGGTCCCAGTCTTCAATATCGTCTTCAGTGCCTTCAGTCTCTTCACAACGTCGTATTATTATTTGGAATGGTTTTCAGACATAAATCCAATCCCGGTCTTTTCAAATAATCAACGTAACTTTAAACCATGTAGGAATATAGGACAAAATCAAGTCTCAACTTATACTTCTTGTTTGCAAACTCAAATTATAGTTCAAAATACTTTATTACTAGTTAGGAATCATTTACTAAGGTTTGGAAAAGATTTATAAAGCTAGATCACTTAAAACTCAATATTTAACAAACTACGTTACAAAGGCATTTCAAAGTGTTTCAAAATACTAATATTAGCTAGTTGAAGTAAATTGACTTTTGTGTTATCCAAAACTTCATGATTTTACCATAAATCATTTTTAAATAATTAATTATGATTTAACAATTTTTTCCATATTTTTAAATAATTTATAACAGCCGTTTTATAATTATAGTTAACTAACTCCATTTATAGCGACCTTTTCTAAATTATTTTAAACAAAACTTGAAAATTATAAGTCGAGATTAAAATCTGCTTTCACTCATTTGGAAGCTCTAGTTGATGAAAATCAAACGTTTTTCGTTCTGTGGAAATCTGATTTAAGTTGCAAAAGTTATAAGAGTTTAAAGTATTTAATAAAAGTACGCTAAATTTTACTATAAATTCAAATAGTTTCAAATTAAATTTCAAATTAAATTTTGAATTAACCATCCCATCCGTCAGATCAGTTAGGGATAGCCAGGGAGAGCAGAAAACTATATTTTCCAAACTCAAGGCTAGACATTATCCTCTCTGTCATCCTAGAACGTTCCGGTATTTATTTTGACAAACTCTATTTTTGTTTATAATAATAATTCCTTCAAAATAATTTAGAAAACCATTCTCAACTTCAAATTGAATAAAGTATTCATTTGGTTCGAGACTTATTTGATATCCATATAAATCCACATATGTGTGTATAACAAGTATAATGCACATATTATCACTAATGACAACCACGAAGCATCCATTCATCCATCACACAAGCATATATGGGTATACATATATATATATATATATATATATATATATATATATATATCAGTGTATGTACAAGCATTTTCTACTAAACGCTTATATTGCAATAATTACTAATTTACCATAACATCAATAACAATTCTCATAACATAGATAGTGAACAAATACAAGTGTCGAGTTCTCACCTTGGGGTTCCACTCCACCAATCTTTATTGTAGGACCACTAGACCGACTATAGCTACCCCCGACTAATAGAATTTCCTTGCCGACTCTTTATAAACTAAAATAATTATTAAGCTTCTTTTTCTTTTCCTTTTTAAGAGGAGGAAAGGTCAGAATTTTGGAGGAGAAGGAGGAGATGGCTTTAGCCGAATTTAGGGAGAAAGAGGGAGGAGATCAAGGAGAGGAATAAGGAAGAAAGGCTTAGGAAGCCATGGATTTAAGGTAAAGAAGAAGGAGAAATGGAAGAGAAGAGTGGAATGGTGTTGAAGGGAGGAAAGGAGGTATATTTATACATGGAATGGAAGAATATGGTAATGACACCTCTTAGGACATGTGTAAATCATGCATGGAGTGTGGCATGCAAAATTACAAGTGTCTTAACACTTGTAAAAAGGAGAAGGTAGGTGTTTTTAGTAGCATTTACCTTAAAAAGTTATGGAAACTAAGAGCAACACTTAATTCTAGTGTTACTAATTCATGTTATCGTTGACAAATCCAATCGAACAACAAATAGTATTAACAAATCACAAGCTTAATAATCATTGCCATATATATAAAATCTATCATTTAACTTGTCAAAATTTCTAGACCGTCACATTCACCCCCCTTAAGAAAGTTTCGTCCTCGAAACTGCGTATGAAAGGAATAATCAAAGGAAATAAATAAAGAAACAGGCTTACCTAAGGGTCGGGTTCATCTTGAATATCGACTGTACAGTTCGGGTAGAATTTCTGCATAATCTCTTCCGTTTCCCAAGTACTATCTTTGGGATCACCGCTCCATTGCACGTTAACTAGCTTAACCGTCTTATTACTTAGCCTCTTTTCATCTTGGTCGATGATCTTTATGGGGTCTCTTTTAACGGCTAGATTAGATGTAATTTCTAGATCCTGTTGAGCGACTTCTTCCACAATCTGATCAGGGTCATGAACATACTTTCTCAGATTTGATATGTGAAAAACATTATGCACACCTGAGAACCATTTGGGTCACTGAACCTTATATGCCAGTAGTCAACCTTTTTCCAGAATAGGGAATGGTCCAATATAGCGGGGTGCTAATTTTCCTTTTCTTCCAAGTCTTATAACTTCGCGCATTGGAGAGACTTTTAGGAATACTGAATCCCCAACTTCGAATTCTAATGCCCACCTTTTACGGTCTGCATAACACTTCTACCGATCCTGGGCCGTTTTCATCCTCTTTCTAATCAGATCCACCTTCTCTGTGGCCTCTCTAATCATATCAGGTCCTAGAACAATTTTATCTCCAGACTCAATCCAACAAACTGGTGACTTACATGGCCGTCCATACAATGCTTCGAAAGGTGCCATCTTAATACTTGCCTGATAACTATTGTTATAGGAGAACTCGACTAATGGTAAATAATTTTCCCATGAACCTCCGAAATCGAGAACGCATGCTCGCAATAAGTCTTCCAAAATTCTGTTAACTCTTTCTGTTTGTCCGTCTAATTGTGGATGATAAGCAGTACTAAAGTTTAACTTGGTTCCCAAAGCAGCTTGAAAAGCTTCCCAAAAAAGACTGGTGAAAAGAGGGACACGATCACTCACGATGTTGCTTGGTATCCCATGCAATCGAACGATTTCCTTGATATACAATTCTGCCAAACTTGCAGCAATTCTGGATGACTTTACTGGTATAAAATGGGCACTTTTAGTTAGACAATCCACAATAACCCAAATTCCCTCATTCCCTTTGCGAGTGCGAGGTAAACCATCAATGAAATCCATTGAAACTTGATCCCACTTCCATTTTGGTATTTCCAATGGCTGAAGTAATCCTGGAGTCTTTTGCTGATCACTCTTTATTTGCTGACACGTAGCACAATGGCTAACATAGATAGATATGTCCCTTTTAATCGACTTCCATCAAAATGTACGTTTAACATCACGATACATCTTATTCACTCCTGGATGGATGCCGAATTTGGACTTATGGCACTCATCCAACACCTCCTGCTTAAGTTCTTTAATATTGGGCACACATATTCTTCCTTTTTATCTTATGATGCCTTTATTGTCGATTCCAAAACTCAAATTTTCACCTTCCTAAATTCTTTTAGAAATTTCTTGTAGAAATTTGTCCTTCTTTTTCTCGCGGGCAATCTTCTCTAGAAGAGTCGTAGTGATAACAAGGTAGGCAAGAATGGCATACTTTCAACTCAGAGCATCTGCAACAACATTGGCCTTCCCAGGGGTATACTGAATATCTAGATCGTAAGATGCTAGAAATTCCAACCATCATTGCTGCCTTAAACTCAAGTCTTTCTGGGTAAAAAGATGCTTCAGGGACTTGTGATCAGTGAATAATTCAAATTTTTCTCCAAGCAGATAATGTCTTCAAATTTTTAAAGCGAATATTGCTGCGAGTAGCTCAAGTTCATGAGTTGGGTAATTCTTTTAATGCGGTTTCAACTCTCTACTTGCATAAGCAATTACTCTTCCTTTTTGCATTAAAACGACACCAACTCCTTCTTTACAAGCATTTGTATAAACAGATAATCCTTTATTGCCATTGATAATAGCCAGAACTGGGGCAGTGGTCAATCTCTTCTTTAACTTATTAAAAGCTTCTTCACAGTTAGCAGACCAAACAAATTTGGCATTCTTCATGGTCAACTTTGTCAATGGAGAGGCTATCTTTGAGAAATCTTGGACGAATCTACCGTAATATCCTGCTAATCCTAAGAAACTTCTAACTTCCTTTGGAGTTGTTGGTTGCTTCCAATCCAAAATAGCAGAAATCTTTCCGGGATCTACTGAGATTCCTTCTTCAGATATGATATGCCCAAGAAATTTTACTTCTTTTTTTTCGAAAAATGACATTTGGAAATTTTAGCTTTAAATACATTTCTCCTTAATATCTCCAAGGTAATCCTTAAATGCTCAGCGTGTTCTTCCTCGGTTTTTGAATAGATCAGGATGCCATCAATGAAGACTAACACAAATTTATTCAACACCTCACGGAATACTTGAGTCATCAAGTCCACAAAATAGGCTGGAGCGTTTGTCAATCCGAATGGCATTACTAACCATTCGTAAAAAGTGTCGGGTCCACGAAAAGAAGTCAAATGAATACAATCCTCAGCAATTCCGAGTTGGTGAAAACCAGAGGCTAAATCCATTTTTGAAAAAAATCGAGCACCACTTAACTGGTCAAATAAGTCATTTATTCGTGGCAATGGGTACTTACTCTTGAGGGGTTTTTTAATTAAGGTCTCTATAGTCTACGCACAATCGCAAAGAACCGTCGGACTTTGCTACAAATACTATAGCTGACCCCTAATTTGAACGGCTAGGTCGAATAAATCCTTTTCTTAAGAGATCTTCAATTTGCTTGTTCAATACTTCTCTCTCTTTCAGAGCCATTTTTCGACTTGGATGGACAACAGGTCCGGCATTGGGTACTAGGTCAATTCTAAACTCAATTTCTCGGTGTGGAGGAAGGCTATTAACTTCTTCAAATACATCGGGAAAATCTCACGATAGGTATAGTTTTTATGTCGGTATCAGGGTGACCTAAAGTATACATCAAACTATCTCTTTTTGGGCTAGGGTCAACACAAGATATTTCAATAAAATTTCCAAGACTTGTCTTTACCAGAGCTTTCGTATCTACGCAATCTAGTTTAGCCTCATATTTATTTAATCCATCCATTCCAAGTATAATTTCAAATTCATCAAATTCAAGAATGAATAAGTTAAAAGGGAATTCATAGTGTGAATAGGTGATAGGAACATTTTTTCAATACAAACACAAGCTAGTATGACCTCCTACTGGATTACTTACACATAAGGGTTCGTCAACAAATTTAGGTTTAAGTTTCAATTTTTCTACGAGTGGTTTTGAGATAAAACTACGTGAAGCACCAGTGTCAAACAGAACTCGGACTAATTTATCAGAAATAAAAATATTACCTTCCAGAACATCCTTCCCTTTATCATTCTTCGAAGTCGAAGGCTCATCCTTGATTGCATAAACCTTTGCCACATTAGCTTTCTTCGGGACAATCTTTAATCATATGACCGGGTTTATGGCAGTGATAACATCCTGGGAGCCCTTGTTTTGGCTATCTTGACTTCTTTGGCTTCTTACAGTCGCGGGAATAATGACCTTTATCTTGGCAATTATAGAAGAGAACATCCTTTAGATGATCTTCCTTCATTCCTTTCTTTTCAGCCTTTTGTTCAGGCTTCTTCCCCTGGAACTTTCTCTTCTTCAAATTGTTATTACCATTACCTTCCTTAACTTCAGTACCCTTCTGCTTATCAATAGCAGCATATTTATACCCCATGTCTACCAAGTCAACGAAGGATTGTTTTATATGCGCAGTCATCCTCTCCTGGTACTTCAATGCCATCCTCTTAATAAATCTTTCATTTTTCTTTATCGGGGTGTCTATCAGCTCAGGTCCAAAGCGAGAAAGCTCGTTAAACTTATTTAAATACTCCTCAAAAGACATATTGCCTTGCTTGAGATTCATAAATTCCTCGTACATCCTGGAAATTCCTGCCGAAGGCATATAACGTTCTTCGAAAATTTCTTTGAAATCCTTCCATGAAAAGTTGTATTCTGATTTTCCTTGGAAGATAGTCTCCCACCATGCAGCAGCTCCTTCCTGTAATTGCCATGTAGCTAACAGCCTCTTTTGGTTATCTTCTAGGTTAAGTCCTCTGAAAATCTTCTCGCATGCGTTAATCCAGGCTTGAGCTTCCATGACATCATCAAATCCCTTAAATGGTTTCCCGCCCAATTTTGCGTAATTCTTATTCAGAGCTAGAAGACTGGTTTGGGTCGGGGCTTGAATCGTAGTCTCATTAACTGTGGTAACTACGACCATTGGTGGTGGTACTTCTTCCTCCTCGACGTCTGCCTCTATTGCTCATTTTCTACTTTCTGGATATAGTATGAAAATGCTGTTAGACATATGGACGAATTACCTTAGGAGTTATGAAACAGCTAAACTCTTTGCATTTCATTGGATTCTACTCATTCTAGGGTATTATAACCTCATCTCTAATGAGTTATCTAATGAGTTATACCCCAAAGCTTTGTATAAACCAAAGCTCTGATACCAACTATGACGACCTGGAATTTCAACCTTCGAAAATCGACATTTAATACTTATTTGTATTCAAATGTCGTAGATTCAAATGTTGAATTCCTAGTTGTCAGGGGTATAACACATTAGAACAATCACAATGAAACAAAACAACTTCTCATTTACATAACATGAGATTATATCAGAGTTTACATCGGATACAACATCAAGGTGCAACACTATTTACAATAACAAGATAACACAGAAGCAGCGGAAACAACTAATCAAGGTGAATCCAAAACCAAACTTCATCTTCACCTGGATAACTCCAAATCGCTAATGCCCACAAAAACCAAACACTCCACAGAAATAGCTAAAGATGCTCCACGGCAATAGCAACTTCACCAAAGCAAAGACACACTAGAAAAGGCTCCAAGATGTAGGCTCCAAACACAACTACTAAACCTGACACTAGGCTGCCCGTATGGAAAATTATGGGCACCCAAAGGTTTGTGGGAAAACAAATAAACTCCAAGCAGTCATGGGACTGGTGTGAGAACTTAATATATATTTGTTATGTGCAATAAAATTCGCAATGCTTTTTAGAAAATGAAACTAACATAAGGTCTCGCGGCACACACAAGGAAAACACACACATGGGTGAGGTTTCTCCTTATGATAGTCAAACATACTTGATATGCAGAAACCATTTTCCATATTGTTATTAGTGCATAGTGTGAAAACAATTTCGCAAATAAATTTATCAATTTTAGCTAGCATAATGCCCCATCCCACTATGCTAACATATTCCTACTGGTAACCAGTGGGCTATACAAATGAAATCGTAAAAGCTCGTAGTGGATAATGAATTTTCAACAAATGACCAGGCAAAGGAACTTCCTTACCGAACCGATGGGTACGCCTTTAGAGGGACGCCCCGAGAACCAAACCGGGCTCTCTGCCAACATGAGGCCGGGTTACCCCTTAACTGGGTAACTTAGAGCATGCCTAAGTATATCACTTCCCGGTCGTTACCAACCTTTAAACCGAGGCCTCGCTACATCAACATCCATATAAATAGAAGTTATCCACATAGGTTAATACCTGGGCTCCATACCATAGTACACCTTTTATCTAGAAGGAAATGGCTACCCTTAACCTCGCTGCATCTTTCCTGTTTTATCCATTTATCGGGTTGTGAGAATTGCTGAGGTCACGATATCCACAAAGCTATGCTTAAACAAGCAATGCTTTGATCATCCATAGCTCACCACATAGCTTAAGTATGCCACATTGTCCATTCACTACGCACCACTGATTTCTATCAATATATAACCTCCAAGCTCATATGTCTTAGAGAAGGGTGTTAAGAAAGAGAATAAATTCTCCGCCACAAAGCAGATATATATTTAACAGAGATCAGTGCCACGCAGGCAATTACAATGTCAGACACACAATCCATACAAGTCCGTTCTGGGTTTGAACGAAACCACAATCCGGAATTCCTTCACATACCTTCGGCTTCTTGCCACTTACCTGATATAAAATCCATCTGCAAATGGGAGCTACCCATTTGAGACATTCAGCAAGTCGTCCTTACGATATGAAGGGTCCCGGTCTTCAATATCATCTTCAATGCCTTCAATCTCTTCACAACGTCATATTATTACTTGGATTGGTTTTCAGACATAAATCCAATCCCGGTCTTTCCAAATATTAAACGTAACTTTAAAACCATGTGGGTATATAGGACCAAATTAAGTCTCAACTTTTGCAAACTCAAATTATAGTTCAAAATATTTTATTACTAGTTAGAAATCATTTACTAAGGTTTGGAAAAGATTTATAAAGCTAGATCCCTTAAAACTCAATATTTAACAAACTGCGTTACAAAGGCGTTTCAAAATACTAATTTGGCTAGTTTAAGTAAAATGAGTTTTGTGTTATCCAAAACTTCATGATTTTACCATAAATCATTTTTAAATAATTAATTATGATTTAACAATTTTTTTCCTGTATTTTTAAATAATTTATAGCAACCATTTTATAATTATAGTTAACTAACTCCATTTATACCGACCTTTTCTAAATTATTTTAAACATAACTTGAAAATTATAAGTTGAAATTAAAATCTGCTTTCACTCATTTGGAAGCTCTTGTTGATGAAAATCAAACATTTTTCGTCTTGTGGAAATCTGATTTAAGTTGCAAAAGTTATGATCGTTTAAAGTTTTTTAAAAAAGTACGCTAAATTCTACTATAAATTCAAAAAGTTTCAAATTAAATTTTGAATTAACCATCCCGTCCGTCGGATCAGTTAGGGATAGCCAGGGAGAGCAGAAAACTATATTTTCCAAACTCAAGCCTAGACACTATCCTCTCTGTCATCCTAGAATGTTCCGGTATTTATTTTGACAAACTTTATTTTTGATTATAATATAAATTCCTTCAAAACAATTTAGAAAACCATTCTCAACTTCAAATTGAATAAAATATTCATTTGGTTCGAGACTTATTTGATATCCATATAAATCCACATATGTGTGTATAACAAGTATAATGCACATATTATCACTAGTAACAACCACGAAGCATCCATTCATCCATCACACGAGCATATATGGGTATATATATATCAGTGTATGTACAAGCGTTTTCCACAAAACGTTATATTGCAATAATTACTAATTTACCATATCATCAATAATAATTCATAAAGCATAGAAAGTGAACAAATACAAGTGTCGAGTTCTCACCTTGGGTTCCACTCCACCAATCTTTATTGTAGGACCACTAGACCGACTATAGCTAGCCCCGGACTAACAAAATTTCCTTGTCGACTCTTTATAAACTAAAATAATTATTAAGCTTCTTTTTCTTTTCCTTTTTAAGAGAAGGAAAGGTCGGAATTTTGGAGGAGGAGGAGGAAGAGATGGCTTTAGCCGAATTTAGGGAGAAAGAGGGAGGAGATCAAGGAGAGGAATAAGGAAGAAAGGCTTAGGAAGCCATGGATTTAAGGTAAAGAAGGAGGAGAAATGGAAGAGAAGAGTGGAATGGTGTTTAAGGGAGGAAAGGAGGTATATTTATACATGGAATGGAAGAATATGGTAATGACACCTCTTAGGACATGTGTAAATCATGCATGGAATGTGGCATGCAAAATTACAAGAGTCTTAACACTTCTAATAAGGAGAAGGTAGGTGTTTTTAGTAGCATTTACCTTAAAACGTTATGGAAAGTAAGAGCAATGCTTAATTCTATTTTGTTACTAATTCATGTTATCGTTGACAAATCCGATCGAACAACAAATAGTATTAACAAATCACAAGCTTAATAATCATTGCCATATATATATATATATATATATATATATAATCTATCATTTAACTTGCCAAAATTTCTAGACCGTCATAGTGTTGGAGCTTTATCTGGTAGACGATGATATCCCTTCAGATTGCTGAGATGAAGGGTATAAACAGTGGATCAAGAGCCTTCAATCGTTGGTTCTTCCATTACCTTGACGAGCTGCTTGGGCATCTTTCGGGAGTACTTTGGACTTGTTCTATCGTCTTTGCTTCATCATGATTTCTAACGATCTGATCAGCTTTTGTTCCTTTTTTATATTCTGGCCAGGGGTGCCTTTGTGTACAGTTGTGGTTTTCTTGTTTGTTCTGTTTTTCTGTTTGTGTGTGCACATATTGTGTAGCTGTTTCTACATAATCTGTTGTTGTGAGCCGTTGGACGATGGCTAGATTCTCCCTTTTTTTTTTATATATATATATATATATATATGTTAAAAAAGGAGAAATTAAAATTGCAATTTCATAGCATGCATTTTTTACCACATTAAGGAGTTTGAGGTGTAGACAATGGAGTTGCAGTTCGTTACAGATCCTTTGGAATATCGTGCGATACAAAAACCGGAATACCTCGGAATATTTCTCAGATATATGCGTATAGACGATCCATCAGAAGTAAGGTTAGTAAAGGTGTATCAAAGGGGTATTGCTTTGATTGGCTTTGGCAATTAAAAGGTTGATGGATGACTAAGTAATTATGCAAAAAATAGGTCATCGCTCGTAGGGGAAACCCAAAAGGACAGTAGTTGCACGATTACTATATTATCATCGATCGATTGGTGAGAACGTAGAAGGCCATGGATCATGCCTCTTGGTCCAGGCGATCTTGCACTATCGAGATGCCCGAGAAAAGCTACAAAACACCCTGTGGTTTGTTTAGATTATTTTCTTAAGAGGAAGGTTATTAACTCGTATTAATAGATACTTTCGAAACTAGAAAAATGTAACCATACAGTGATGGTCGTGAAAGAAAAAGGGGATAGACCATTGAATTAAATTTACAAATGAGTTTCCATGCAACCTGGACAATGAGACGCCCCATTAGCTAGATTCAAAAAAGTTTGCGATAGGTTGATGAGTGCACATCCATAGTGTAGGCATAAGGTGTTCCATTGAAGATGTAGCTTGCATATTCTCGTAAAATGTGATAATTTATGCATAATGTAGGCATATGACGATCCATTGTGGATGTAGGTTACGCGTTCTCATGTTATATGGTGGCGGTATCGTGATGTGGTGAGATTATAGGATCCTAACAAGATGATTATGGAAACTACTATGAGTGGTATCTAGGATCGAAATGTCCCCAAGGGATACATGTATAAATATATACATATGCATTTACGATTATTATATATTAGGTTAGATCTATTAGGGAGTAGGTGGACACAATGTACACACACTGATGAGGTGTGAATGACATTAATAAATCTAGTGTAATAAAAAAGGTAATTAATCAATATATGTAATGCTATGTTTAAAAATCTATAATTTCCAACCACTAGAACAATTATTCTAACCCTTTCTCCAAACAACCCATAAGTTAGGTGGAAGACATGATCGAGAGTTACTTAAAGGTGCTTGTGTTAAAAGTGTCAATATTTCGGCAAGTATCTACATATCATATTGTTTTAAATTATTCCATCATGGGTTATTTACTTGAGCACTGGTAAATATTTTTGCTTATTTATAGCATACTATACAATTCATGTTCTGGTGGACTTGGATTTTTGCAAAAATTTAGGCCCATTGGGGTGCGGTTTGTTACGTTAGCACCAAAGCTTAGGTTAATGGATCCTATAAACATTAGAAGTGAACATACTCGTATTTTTAAAAATAAAAAACATAGTATATATAGACACTAAGATCCTAGAATTCCAGTTATAGAGTAATAAATATGGTAGTCTTAAGAGATGGATTTGTACATAATTTTTAGATTAGGTTTAGAAAACCCAAAGGTGTTAGGTCCTTGTATAGCTACCAATTTAAAAGTTGCAACAGGTTTAGTTATTGAGAAAATGGTTGAATATTCATATGTCGTGAGCAGTAGGAATATAGAAATTTCATATGTATCATGAAACAAATATTTATGTCTAACACCCCGAAATTTTGACGTTAATTAAACTAGTTATTTCATTAGGTTCCAAGAATAATATTTAAGCCAATGTTGAAATTTAACCACGAAACTTGCACCTTTGCATTCGTAATGTAATTTTGGTCAAATTTCATGTTTGGAACTTCATGAACGGGGTCCATATGAAAAGTTATGGAAACATACAAAAACAGATAGAAAATTATCAATCAAGCATATTAATAAATATATTAATGAAATCCTACCATAAGTACCCTGCCTTAATAGGACACAGTCGATTAGGTGGTCGACATGGGGTTTGATCGGGCGATCGACCGCCATATGCGACCTATTTGTCTCAGTTTCCTATGGAAGCTAGGGTTTTAAACTATATATATTTATATGAACCAAGAAAATTTTATTAAAACTAATGTAACAACTTTGGGTCATTTGAGCTCCTATAAATTAGGCCTAGACCCCTGCTCTTTGTTTATATTTTCCTGAGGGAGCAGAGAAGCTCTGACATTTCCACTTCTCCAATCTCTTCCAAAACTTCTAAAATATAAATTAGCTTTTTTTTTCAAGTAGAATAACAATTGAAGAAGATGAATCTAGGAATATGAATAAAGGTTGGATTTACCATGCTAGGTAATCTTCTTTCCCATTTTCCTTTTTTCAATTCTTTTTCAAATCTGTAAATCTAAATATATAACCTGCCCCCTTTTTATATGTATTATAGATTTATAGGGATTTGAAAATATAATCCTAAAAGCTGTGTTCGAATTTGGATTTAAAGTAGATTTCTGGTGACTGAGAAATCTGTCTGTTGTTTATAATACCAGATTTACTTTGTTTGTGTTAATCTGAGTTTGTATGCCTAAAACTTGATATATATTTGTAGGATTTTTTTTTTTTTTTGTAGTATTCACACCGTACCTACAATTATTTTATATCTTGTGGTTATTGTGAACACCTTAAATCTCAAAATCAATCATTAAATATTGATAGATTTGTATAATGGTTTATTCCTGATTTACAGAATTTTGGTGTAATTTAGTTGTGTAAACTACCATCTTGAGTTATAATTCTGTTTATGTTTGGTATTGTTTGGGGTATTTTCTTAATTTTTGTAAATTAGCCTTTTTGTTCATTTTTTAAATAAAAAGGTATTGTTTGAAATCTACAAGAAATATTAACTAATCATATAGGATGAGATCTGTAAACTCACGTATTTTGTACGTAGTTTACATCATCTAATCCTAATAAAATATTACTTATTTTATTATTATTTTAAACATGTAAATATTTCCTCTTTTATTTATTTGGGAAAAATTTACAAGAATCATACTAAATATGTTGTAATATATATGTTTTCAAGGGTGAATACGCTTAATGCAAGGGACACTATTGTAATTGATGAGACATGTAAAGCCTATAAATAGAGAGCTTGTGTATGTTGTAAATACATCTGTATGAATAAAAATGTCTGCTCTCTCTTATTTTCTTGTGTTCTTCCTTTTGGTTTATAACACGTTATCAGCACGATTTTTGTTATTTTAAATCAACAAAATACGATCTTTTTTTTCTCCCTGCTACATTATCACCTACTGTTCAAATATTTGTTTTAATTTTTTTATGAAAGAGTCTGAACTTTAATCGGTGTACCGTTTCTTTTGCTACACGGTATTACTTTTTCTCTTGTGACTAACGGTGCTATTTTTATGTGTTATCTTACCTACTTACCCGGTCTACCAATATTCAGGGATATTTTTTTTCTTTCCTTTTGCTTTATAAGAACTATCTGCGGTTTTATTATCGCACAGCAAAAACTCTTAAATACAACTCTTTCTTATCTTTCTACTTTCCAAACCAAGGTAAATCGCTCTACTTATTATAAGTCGCTATTTTTATCATTCTATCATGGAAATATTTCAGTTTCACTGTTCATGCCAACATATGTGGCAATACGTCCCACCTTGGTTTACTGAAATGTTTCATTATAGAAATGTTTGTGTATCTATTTCTACTTTTGTATTTTACTAAAATGTTTCATTAGTGAAACACGTCCTTACTTGGTTTCGGACTTCAAATGATGCATGGTTTAATGTTGTGGTAGATATTATTGATCTGTATCCTATTAATGCATGATTTTTTTTTTCTTCTACTTTGATAATATTAAACATATATGGCGCATGAGCTCAAACAAGTATATTATTGATTTTATTTGAAAGCAAGTTTTAGTTCCAACAATGAAGTAGCTTATATACAGTTGTTCATTGTCAATACTTTATTTATTAATTTATTTTATCGTACAGTTCATTTAGTGCAATTTTTTTTAATGTAGTTTGCAAAATGTCGGACATCGCTAAGCTTGAATTTAAAGCATTGGACATTTCTGGAGACAATTATTTGTCATTGATACTGGATGCTGAGATTCATTTACAATCTCATTGCTTAGAGAACGCCATTAAAAATGGCAATAATATGTCCCAGTAGGACAAAACAAAGGCTCTGATATTTTTAAGACGCCACATCCAAGATGATCTAAAATCAGAATATTTAACTGAAAAAGACCCTCTCCACCTATGGAACTCCCTGAAGGAGCGATATGACCACCAGAAGACGGTCATACTTCCAAATACGAGACAAGAATGGTTGAACCTGAGGTTTCAAGACTTTAAAACTGTAAGGGAATATAATTCCGCCATGTTAAGAATTACTTCTAAACTGAAATTATATGGAGAAAAGGTAGATGACGCACAAATGTTGGAAAAGACCTTCTCAACATTTCATGCCTCGAATGTGCTCCTGCAGCAGCAATATCGAGAGCGTCATTTTACAAAATATTCTGAACTCATTGAATGCCTGTTGATTGCTGAACAAAACAATGAACTACTTCTTAAAAACCACTCCTCAGGATCAACTAGTTCAGCTACATTGCCTGAAGTTAATGCTAACTTTTCCCACTCCGGAAGAGGTCGTTGTAGAGATAGAGCCAGAGGAAGAGGACATGGATACAACCCCAGCAGAGGTGGTTATAGTGGTTTTGGATGCAACAAAACTACTGATTTTAAAAAGCATCCTGAAAATAGCAATAATCCAGATGTAGAAAATAAAAAGTATTATGAGGAAATTTGCTATAGATGCGGACGCATTGGTCACTGATCACGCACTTGTAGATCATCAAAGAAAACAATCGAAGAATATCGAGGCAAATAATACTGAGGGATTGTCCGATAACACTGACCTGAAGTTAGATGATTTCTTTGAAGATTATGATGGGAATTTGTTCAACGATGAAAATTTGAATGTAATATTCGAAGAGATGACCGAACCAACCAATAAATAGCCGAAGCTTATTATGTGATTTTCGGTTTGTTTCTTTTCAGCATGTATTAGTTTGGAACTTTTGTTTATTTATTTTTCTTTTAGTCTTTTCTTATGGAAATGCAGAAATAATGTGTAATGTTGGACATAATAATTAGTTTATTCTCGTGGACATTTATTTATATAAGTTTCTTTTTTTTCAGTTATTGACTAGTTGTATTGTTTTTATTTCTTAAGGTATGGATCGACTGTGTTTAAACGATGATATATGTCTGGTTGATAGTGGAACTACTCATACGATATTGAAAAATCCGAACTTTTTTCTTTGAATTATCTGAAAATATTTTATATGAAGTTTCAACTATAGTTGGTTCAGCCAATATAATTAAAGGGTCCGGAAGAGCCCATATATTGTTACCAAATGGTACACATATATTCATTCAAAATGCGCTATATTCGAGCAATTCTAAAAGAAATTTGCTTAGCTTCAAAGATATAAGAATAAATGGATATCATATTGAAACTATAAATGAAAACAACAAAGGATATCTTTGTTTTATTTCTAAATATGAAAGCCATAAGCTTATTTTAGAAAAATTTGGTACAATTTCAACTGGATTATACTTTAACAAAATTGGCATTGTTGAATCTCATTTTATAAACATGAGCCAGAAGCTCACAAATACAAAGAAATTAATTCTTTGGCATGATCGTTTAGGTCATCCTGGTTCAACTATGATGCGTAAAATTGCCAAGAACTCAAATGGGCATGATTTACCAAATTAGTTGAATTTACCAAATGATTACATGTGTACATCATGTGCACAAGGAAAATTAATTACTCGACCTTCATATAGTAAGATCACCTCTGAATCTCCAGCATTTTTGCAAAGAATTCAAGGTGATATATGTGGTCCGATTCATCCCGCTTGCGAGCCATTTAGATATTTTATGGTGTTAATTGATGCATCAACTCGTTGGTCACATATATGTTTACTATCTACTAGAAACATGGCATTCGCCAAATTACTTGCTAAAATAATTAAATTAAGAGCATATTTCCCCGATCATCAAATCAAATCAATACGGCTAGATAATGCAGGAGAATTCACTTCTCAAGTATTTGATGATTATTGTTTATCACTGGGAATTGAAGTTGAACATCCAGTAGCTCATGTTCATACTCAAAATGGTCTGGTAGAATCATTAATTAAGCGTTTGCAACTCATTGCAAGACCATTGCTTATGCAATCAAAGTTGCCGGTTACGGCCTGGGGACATGCAATTTTGCATGCATCCAAATTGATTAAAATTAGACCAACGGCTTATCATCAGTTTTCACCATCACAGCTTTTAACTGGATCCCAGCCAAATATTTCACATCTACAAAAATTTGGTTGCGCTGTGCATGTACCCATTAATCCCCCACTTCGTACTAAAATGGGTCCTCAAAGAAGGTTGGGAATTTACGTGGGATTTGACTCACCTTCGATAATTCGTTATCTTGAACCTCTTACGAGTGATGTATTTACTGCAAGATTTGCAAATTGCAAATTTGATGAGTCAAATTTCCCGCCGTTAGGGGGAGAAAAGACCGTTCCAGTAGAACGGCGTGAAATTTCATGGAATAATCCCTCTATGTTTCATTTGGATCCACGTACTAAACAATGTCAATACGAGGTACAAAAAATTTTGCATATTCAAAATATTGCAAATCAAATGCCAGATGCATTTAATGATGCTGCAAAAATAACTAAATCTCACATTTCAGCAGCAAATACACCAGCTAGAATTGAAATCCCCGAAGGACCAATAACAGCAAATGAATCTAAAGCTAGACAAAAACGTGGAAGACTGATAGGTTCAAAAGACTTGGAGCCTAGAAAAAGAAAGTCTAATGAAAAATCATCAATTAGCAAACCTCCCGAAGAACTTATAAATGATCCAAAGGATAACTCAAAAGAAAATCTTAATTCTCCTAAATTCAGTGAAGGAACTATTATCGCAGAAGAAATAATAGAAGCTTCCGAAAATAAAACGGTACCTAATAATAATGAGATCTCAATGTTTTATACGAATTATGGAGAAATATGGGATCGAAGTAAAATAACAATTGATGATGTATTCTCATTCGCAGTAGCTACTGAAATAATTAAAAGTCATGACTATGATGAGAATAACGATAATGAACCAACTAGCATAAATGAATGTCGAAAAAGACAAGATTGGCCAAAGTGGAAAGATGCTATTCAGATTGAGTTAGATTCACTTCAAAAACATGGTGTATTTGGACCAATAGAGAAAACACCAGAAGGTGTTAAACTAGTCGATTACAAATGGGTATTCGTTAGAAAACGAAATGATAAAAATGAAGTTGTGAGATACAAGGCAAGGCTTGTTGCACAAGGTTTCCTGCAGAGACCAGGTTTTGACTTCAAAGAAATGTACTCTCCCGTTATGGATGTTATAACATTTAGATATTTAATAAGCCTTGTAGTTTCTGAGAAGCTTGATATAAGATTGACTGGTGTTGTGACAGCTTACTTATACGGCGAATTGGATACTGATATTTACATGAAAATCCCAAACGGATATAAATTGCCTGAAGCAAAATCAAAGTCAATGTATTCATTAAAATTGAGACGATCACTATACGGTTTGAAACAATCTGGTAGAATGTAGTATAATCGTCTTAGTGAATATTTAGTAAAAGCTGGGTACAAAAACAATCTCATTTGTCCATGTGTCTTTATAAAGAAATCGGTAAAGGGATTTGCTATCTTAGCGGTATATGTTGATGAGATAAATTTGATTGGAACTCCAGAAGAGATCAATGAAACAATATATTACCTAAAACAAGAATTTGAAATGAAAGATCTTGGCAAAACCAAATACTGTCTTGGTCTACAGATTGAGCACAGTAATAATGGCAAATTAATCCATCAATCAAATTACATTGAGAAAATCCTGAAGCGTTTTCAAATGGATAAAGCATATCCACTTAGTACACCTATGGTTGTCAGATCACTAGATATTAAAAAGGATCCTTACCGACCAAAAGAAGATGATGAAAATGCCCTTGGTCCAGGTACCATATCTCAGTGCAATTGGTGCATTATTATATTTAGCACAATGCACGAGGCTAGATATTGCATTTTCAGTCAATCTTCTAGCCAGATATAGTTCTGCACCTACTAAAAGACACTGGAATGGCATAAAACATATCATGAGATATATGCGAGGAACCACATATTTAGGCTTGTTTTATTCTAACATAGGCAATAATCCAATTCTAGTTGGTTATGCTGATGCAGGTTACCTTTCTGATCCACATAAAGCAAGATCACAAACTGGATATGTATTTACTAACATCAATGCAGCTATTTCATGGTGATCTACAAAGCAAACATTGGTAGCAACATCATCTAATCATTCTAAAATATTAGCACTACATGAAGCAAGCCGAGAATGTATTTGGTTGAGATCATTAATCGAACACATTTGAAACACATGTCAACTTCCCTCAACAACAGAAAGATCAACCATCATTTACGAAGACAATGCCACATGCGTAGCTCAGATTCAAGCAGG
Source organism: Allium sativum (assembly GCA_030737875.1). Lineage (NCBI taxonomy): Eukaryota > Viridiplantae > Streptophyta > Magnoliopsida > Asparagales > Amaryllidaceae > Allium > Allium sativum. The sequence continues at coordinate 67,163,311 of CM060913.1, forward strand.
ATATATCAAGGGTGATAGGACGAAGCACATTTCTCCCAAATTCTTCTTCACACATGAACTTCAAAAGGACAATAAGATAGAAGTGAAGCAAATTCAGTCTCAAGAAAATCCAGCAGATTTATTCACTAAAGCACTTCCAAAGTCAAAATTTCAGAAGATGGTTTAAAAAATTGGTATGCGTCGTTTGCATCACAAAACTATTTGAATAATGCGTTACGAATTAGGGGGAGCATATATAATGCTATAGTGTACTCTTTTCCTTCACTAATATTTTTCCCATTGGGTTTTTGTTAGTAAGGTTTTTAACGAGGCATTATTTTGATCCAGAAGTATCAACCCTCATTGGAACATATTGTCAATATGTTACCTAGAGATGAAATAAATTGTACTTTTTTTTCCTTGTTTATGATTTTTCTCACAGGGTTTTTCATAAAAAGGTTTTTAATGAGGCAATCGATCTTATCATCTTTGCATACGCATATTCAAGGGGGAGTGTTGTGATATATATGTTTTCAAGGGTGAATACGCTTAATGCAAGGGACACTATTGTAATTGATGAGACATGTAAAGCCTATAAATAGAGAGCTTGTGTATGTTGTAAACACATCTGCTTGAATAAAAATGTCTACTCTCTCTTATTTTCTTGTGTTCTTCCTTTTAGTTTATAACAAAACAACCTTTTTATGAGATTTTGAATCTCAATAAGACTGAACAAAAAAAGATTGTTCTAATCGCTAGTTTGGACTAGAGTCAAAAGTAATTAAAATTTAAAATAATTAGTGATTACGTAAATAACGCGCTAAAATACACACACACACACATACGTACATACATACATACATACATACATACATACATACATATATATATAATTACATTATATATCTATACATCAAAAATTTACTTAAATAAAGCTATTATTATTAATTAGTTAAGCATGTGTTATAAGTTTGAATTCGAATGGTTTGCCATTTATGATGGGCATACAGTAATATTTCTTGTAATGAATGGAAATAAATGTTTGTAGCCGTTATATTTATTAGCAATAAATGTTGAGTTAATTGTTGTAATTCAAAAGGTTACAAACAAATTAAAAAAGAGATTAATATTGCAACCATGAATGTTGTGGGGGAAATTAACATGGAAATAAATGTTAAAAATGTTACAATTCAAAATGAATAGGAATAAATGTTGTAACTTCAATTAGAGAAACTAATATAATAAATTACTTATATTATACATATATACACACAAGAACTAATGAATAAAAAAATAACAGTAAAACAAGTGGGAGTTACAAGAAATAGAATAAGTGCAATTATGCGACTTTAATAGGTTGTCCATTGCCTTAGAAACTGTGACTGTTATGTTCATTAATGACATGTAACATTTATAGAAAATAATTGGTTTAACTAAGTGTCCATTTCCTTAAGAAAATGACCGTTATGGTCATTAATGGAATGAGACCACTATAGAATTTAACTGATTTAATTGAGTGTCCATCTTCGTTAAGAATGTGACTGTTATGATAATTAATTAATTTAAAGGGAGAATTTGGGTATTAATTGTTGTAGTTAACACTAAGTCCAATAAGTAAATAAAAATATAATCCTACTTCTGTGAATTTCAGGAAATCATCCTTACGTTATTTCTGGCTTAATTCTAGAAACAATATCTTCAATTAATATAAGGATTGGACTTAGTAAGTTAATAATGCGAGGTCAGTTGCATTATGCGACACAAGTCTGCACTTTCCGATATTTGGATATATGTACAATCGATGTGAGATATAATTGACCATAGGCACCCATGACAATAATTATTTTCATAATGCAAATTTATCCTAAAGGTTTACTTCAAGTGTTGAGGTATTAAGTGGTTGTAGGGACCTCCTCCCTTCCAAAATAAGAAACCGAAAAGGAATATTCCGATAGCGTAGGTTACTTCGGGATTAGAGGTATTCAGTTGTAGGATCCGCCTATTGGCTATTAAGTGATTGGATTCACCCTTTCCTCTTAAGGATAAAGTCATAGGGTCTTCCCTTATCTGGTATTAAGTGATCAGATAGTTCACCCCCTATAAGTAAGAAGTATTAAATAGATAATTTGGTACGAGAATGGTAATCTCCAATATAATCCGCATCCTCTAGGTAGTAAGTGACTACGTTAGAGTCCACCTTGGGATAATGTATTAAATAACCATCATGGAGGTACCATCAGTATTCCTATCCTACGAAAAGTACTAAGTGACTTGGGGATTATCTAATAAGGTCAACTATAAACAATACAGGGGTCTGCTGAAGAAAGGTCATAAATGACTACTAGTCGTCTACCTAGTCTATATGTAATAAGTGAATGCTTACTTTATCTCGCCTTATGCGAGATTGGCATATGGATGAATGACGAAAGCCTTAAATTAGTAGGACTTAGTAGCTAGTGCTCTCTAATTTGTAATAGCGTGTTGTAAACCACATAGAAGGGTATTAAGTGATCAATGGCTCCGCCTTAGGCCTTAAGTGATCATGATAATCCTTATAAATATTATATTGTTAGTGAGGCCATAAGTGATCATATAACCAGCCTCCTTTATTAGTTGGGTATTAGGTTGTGTGAATGTTCATCCTTTAGTTTTGGCATCGGTTTGTGAGGTGGTTTAAAGGCTTCATATTTATGCGTAAAGGTTTTATCTTAATATACTATAATAATTTATATTTGGGAAGTGCTACCTTAGGTGTGGTAGATAACCATCTTTGCGTAATATTTCCAAGGTTAGGTTAGAATCACTAGCCTTGTTAGACATATAATGTGGGTTAAACCAAATGCGGTGCATTTGTGCATTGTGATAGTGTCATACATTTTCTACTCATTTTAATTGTCGTTCTGACCCCTCCTCATAACAACTCTCATGTTTAGCTCAGGGAAGACAAGTCTTTGCAAATATTCAAGTTGGTTTTCTGTTTTTGTTCTCTGATGCTTGGTATTGATATGGAAATTCGCTTTTGAGGTAGTCTCCTTAGTCAATACTTGTTATACTACCTTTTTTGGCAAGGCATTACACTATACTACCTTGTGTTCGCTTTAAAATAGTTTTATTGTCCTTGTGATTATGTTCCTGCTCATTATTTGCAGGTATCAGATTCACGTTTTCCATACTTGGATGGGGTTGATTTTCGATTTTGTCAAAATTCGATTATGGATTGTTACATTTGGTATCGGATCTTAGGTTTAAACGATCAGAGGAATTAAAAAATTAGGACTATCTTTCTTTAGCCTTTAGCTCTCAATAATTTTGATGATGAAGTAGTCGCAAAACTATTTATTTTAAGATAGGTTTAACCGACTATGAGTTAGAGAAAGCAATAAGTTCAAGTTTCTTGGAGACCTTAGTTTACCTCATGGTGGGTTTGGCGATTGTCTAGAAGAGCATGAGGACGACGTATGGTAAATCCCATGGACTCAAGCTTTATGATTGGATGAAAAGCTAGCTACAACCGAGATAGTTGCGATTTCTAGTTTTTAGATTTGTTTGGGATTTCTAGTCATAAACCTTTTCTTGGTTTCGGAGTTGAATGGGAAATTCATGCCCATATGTCATATTAGTACGAAAGCACAATGATGAGGTATATCCATTCGGTACTTCATTTTGGCAATCCGGATATTCTTTTGTTAAAAACTATTCCTTTGAGTTTTTGGTCTCGTAGTTAGGTGAAATTTTAGTTCCAAACTTTTTTGGAAAAGAAAAACGGTTTCGAAGATTTTAAATTATTTTTATAGAAGATTTGTTTTATGCAAATATGACTTAGTTTAAAAGAAATAATAATAGTAGAAACAATAATATAAACATATAGTATGGAACTCTCATTTTATAAATAGAATTGAATTTGAAAAATATTTTCTAAATATTTTCTCTTGATTGGACTAAGGAAAATTTAGTTTAGCTTGAGGTATTCTATTTCTTAAAATGTTCGTTGGTTCATTAACTATGTAAGGGGATGAATCCGTTTTAATTTTTATTACAGATTTCTAGCTGAATTTATTTCGGGATTTCGTTCGTTCGTTGGTCGCAAGTGTTCTGAGGCATATAAGTAACGTCTTGGAAAATATTTCTTGACTCTATAGATGGTGGACTTCAGAACAAGATAACCGAAGAAGTTGTGAAGGCAATACATTTATTATTATTATTTTTATTCTTTTTAAATCATTCCGTTTGGGTCGAGGTTTTGACTGTGCCCATTTACGGGGCAGGCGGTCGACCGCCCTCCCCAATGGGGTGCAAGTCAAACCTGTAAAGCAATATAAATTTCTTCTTGAAACCCAAGGCCTTCATTTCTTTGCTCCCCTTCATTTTACAGCCATCGAATCTAATTTCCCACATTTTCGAACCTCCACTCTCAAGCCTTCAAGCTCCATTTCACCTCCAGTCACCACCAAAACTCTTGTGTTGTAGACCTTTCCCCTCTAATACTCTCGATCTACCCCTTTCCTCATCGATTTCGTCGATTTTCCATGGCACCACCTTAGGCCTCTAACATCCTTATGCACTGCTCCAATCTCACGCCTCAAGGGGCTGTATGGTTGAACCACAACAAGAGGAAGACTTCTGCTGATTTGAAAATAGAGAGCTACGAGTTTCACTAACAAAGTCTAGTGAAATTTGCTAATTTTCCTCCTTTCCACCTTAAGGAGCTAATGTAGCCGCGGGATTAGCACCGATCCTATACTATGGGACTTTTGAGCCGAGTTTTATCCGTGTTGTATTCATCTTTTGAAAGCCTAAATGGTTGTTTATTTTGATGAGGGAGTCAGCTTGATTCAATAAAAGGTAAAGGGAACCACGATTGAGTTTACCAACCATGATTTGTCTGAGATTTTGGTGATTTCCACGATCAGAGTGGATTTGGATTCAATTAGAGGTGCAGGTTCCAGATTTACACTATCCATTCTTAGATGGGTTTGGATTTCGATTTTTCTCGAAATACAAGCTCAGGAAAGTATGTTGTATTACATTTGATATCGGAGCATAGGTTTAGATGATTAGCGGAATTAATTAATTAGCTAGGAATTTAATGTGAGAATGCATTTGAAATTCTTTTCTACTTCCTTTGGCCTTTTTCACTTGACTCTAAATGATTTCGACGATGAAGCAGTCGAAAGCCTATTTATTTAAGATGGGTTTAGGCGACAAGGAGTCAAAAAAATTAGTGAGTTCAAGTTTCTTGCCAACCTCGACTTACCCTACGGTGTGTTTGGTGATTTATCTTAAAGAAATGAGGATGGCGAATCCCACAGACTTAAGCTTTATGACTGAACGAAAAGCTAGCTACGACTGAGATAGTTGCGATTTCTTATTTTATTTTCATTTGGGAGTTCTTGTTGACAATCTTTTCTTGGTTTCAGAATTAAACGAGAAATTCAAGTTAAATATGTCATTTTAGTTCGGAAGCACAATATTGAGGTATATCAATTCGATACTTCATTTTGGCAATCTGGATAATCATTTGTTAGAAACTATTCCTTTGAGTTCTTGGTCTTATAGTCGAAAGAATTTTATTTTTAAAAATCTTTTGAAAAGGAAAATGGGTTTCAAAAATTTTAAATTATTTTCTAGAAAAATTATTTTATGAAAATAATATTTAGTTTTAAAGGGAAAAACTAATATAAACTTAGAGTATAAGATCCTCGGTTTATAAATACAGATGAATTTCAAAAAGATTTTCTTAAGAAAAACTTTCTCTTGATCGAATTAAGAAAAATCCTATCTAAGTTAGGGTATTCAATTTCTCAAATCATTGATTGATCAGTCGGTTATGTAAAGGGATAAATTCGTATTAATTTTATTACGGATTTCTATTTGAATTTGTTTTGGGAATTTGTATGTTCCTTTGATGGTCGCAAGTGTTCCAAAGTGAATGAGTAGCATCGTAAAAATATTTCTCAACTCGACAGTTGGTGGACATCAACACGATATACTGGAGGAGTTGGGAAGGCCATACGATTTCTTATTTATTTATTTTTTATTCGAACCGACCCATCTAGGTTCAGGTTCAGACCATGCTCCTATTACTATTAGGTAGGCGGTCGACCAGAAGGGTCGACTGCCCTCCTATGTCCAGGTCAACTGCCTGCCTCAATCGGGTGCGACCTAAACCTGAGAAGCGATATAAATTGTTTGTTATAACCCAAAATCCTTATTTTCTTTGTTCCACTTCCTTTTGCAGCAGCCGAACCCAATTTCCACCATTTTCCAACCTCCAAACTCAAGTCTCCAAGCTTTATCTCACCACCAAAACTCCTATGCAGTAGACCTAGTCCCTCCTACATTTTTGATCTGTACTTTTCCGTCCTTGATTTCATCGATTTTTCCATGGCACGACATTGAGCCTTCAACATCCCGGTCTCATTCCTTAAGAAGCCGCATGGCTTAACTGCAATGAAAGAAGATTTCCGCCTACTTGGAAATGATGAACTATGAGTTTCACTAAGGGCGTCCAGTGAAATTTGCATATTTTGGTCCTTTCCACCTTGAGGAGTTATTCATAGCCGCAGACCTAGCGCCAATCCTACGTAATGCTACTTTTGAGTTTGAGTGTTATCTACGTTGTATCTATATTATGGACGCCCAAATGGCTATCAACTTTGATAAGGGTGTCGTCTTGATTTAGTCAGAGGTGAAGGGAACTGCCATTAATATGGGATTTTGGAGACTTCTGCAGTCGCAGCGGATTTAGAAGATGTTGACATGACCGACATTCATATTATTCAGCATACCTTTCTTGGAGCTATCGATGTTTGGGACACCAACAATTTGCGAGTCATCGCCTATCTAGTTGTGCGCATCATCCAACACGACATCATTCCCAAGAAAGGAAGTCTTGAGCATATCTATCCTTCAGTGTGCAGAACCGTCTATGTTATCATCGGCGCAATAGCTGTCAGTTAGGCTCGCGGCCTGATGACCCACTTCACTGAGCCTTCTCTAGCCCATGAAGAAGTCCAATGGAAAGTGGCGGAAGTATGTTGACTTTCCTAATTTGAAAAAGGCATGCCCCAAAGACATCTTTCCACTTCCTCGGATTGACCAACTCGTTGACTCAATGACGGGACATGAAATCCTCACCTTCATGGATGCTTACTTCGGGTACAACCAGATTCCAATGCATGTTCCAAATCAAGAACACACCAACTTCATAATGGACCTTGATATGTATTGTTACATGGTCATGTCGTTTGAACTAAAGAACGCTGGGGCAGCGTATTAGCAGTTGGTTAACCACATATTCTAGGACCAAATTAGAAAGACGATGGAAGTATATATAGATGACATGCTTGTGAAGTCGAGGTGATCGACCAGCCATATTAACAACCTCGCGGAAATGTTCAAAATTATCTGTTACTATAGGATGAAACTCGACCCTTTGAAATGCTCTTTTGGAGTTGCATCAGGAAAATTCTTGGGTTTCATCATCAGCTCTCGGGGGATTGAAATTAAACCCAAGCATATTGAAGCTATCAAGGGAATCCAGGAGCCTTAGAAGATCAATGACATGCAAAACCTGGCAGGAAACGTTGTAGCTTTGATCAAATTCATATCCAGAGCCACTGAATGATGCATTCCTTCTATGACTTAATAAAACGGGGGATGCTTAACATTTCTTGGAGCCAAGTAATTTTAAAGATTTCCAGAACTACCGAATCACTTGGGGAAGCCTCATACACTATCAAAGTTTATGGATTACGAGGACTTGTTCGTGTACTTGGCAGTATCCTTACATGATATCAGCTCAGCATTTGTCTGCAAAGAAGACCGGGTTCAGCGACCGGTGTATTATATGAGCAAGAAATTGATGGGAGCAGAACGTAATTACCCGAAGATCGAGAAACTTTCTTATAGTCTATTGGTCGCTTCAAGGAAACTATAACATTACTTTCAGGGCCATCCTATCAAAGTGCAAACCGACAAAATGCTACAACAAGTCCTTCATCGACCTAAGGCGTTTGGAAGGTTACTCAAATGGAACATTGAGTTGAGCCAGTTCGATATTACTTTCCTTCATTGAAAGTCTATCTGAGAGCAAGCGTTGGAAGGCTGCATAGCAAAATTCACAACTTCCAAGGATGATGTTCTCGAGGACATAGCTAGCCTTCTTGAAGTCAAGTCAGGACCTGGTATAAGGAAGTTATACGGACGGAGCTTGCAACGATCAATGTTTTGGCGTTGGATTTGTATTATCAACTCCCGAGGAACCATCGATCTATTATGTGCTAAGACTAAACTTTCCAGTGACCAATAATGACCCCAAGTATAAAGGCCTGATTGTCGGGATGAAATTTGCAAATGAATTGGAGCAGTAACAGTGGACATATTCTTTAACTCGCAAATTGTTCTATTTCAGGTTTGGAAGGAGTATCAAACCAAGAGGCACGACTTCCCGTCTATCTTGGGCGCGTGAAAGATCCACTGGATTGGTTCGGCTACTACATCATCTCTTATATTCTACGGGTACAAAATTAGACGGCTAACTTACTAACCAAGCTGGCTAGCTCAGAAAATCCAAAATAGACAGAAATGATCTCGAAAGAAGCATTAGACACTCTAACCATAGATTAAATGGAAATTAATCAAGTATTGGAAGCCGAACCTGAGAGAGAGAGTTATGGAGGAACCCCATCAAAAACTTTTTCCTACATGGAAACCTTCCTGAGCGCAAAAACAAGAAGCATTCTCTTGCACGTCAAGCCTTAAGGTACGTCATCCGGGGAGACACGATTTACAGAAGCGGGTTCTCTATTTCTATGCATGGCTGATGATGATGCCAAATGAGTATTGCAAGAAGTCCATGAAGGCGAGTATGGTGCTTATACTGGGAGCAAACTTAGCAAAGATGATAATTCGGTATGTCTATTTCTGTCCTACTGTCAACCATGATGTGGCTAGATATTCCAAACTCTATGACTAGTGTCAAAGATTTTTCAAGATTTCAAGAGATCTACCTACCAGCTTGGTCATATGGTTAGTTCTTGGCCATTCTCCATATGGGGAGTAGATATCATCAGTAGTCTTCCGATAGCTAAAGGAAGAGAAAAGTATGTGACCGTGGCAGTAGACTACTTTATGAAGTGGGCTAAAGCTGAACCAGTGACCTTGATCTTGACAAAGCTAGTGATCATCTTCATCGTCAAAAATATTATATGCCGATTAGGGCTCCCCAAGACTATCGTAACTGATAACAGGACCAAGTATGATGGCGTTGAATTCAAAGATTTCCGCCAACGTCATCGCACTGAGAAGAGATATAGTGCAATCACATACCCGCAATCAAATGGATAAGTTGAAGCTATGAATAAGACCATAAATTCCTTTTTGAAAAAGAGACCAAAACAGACTAGAGGCAAGTGGTTTGATTAATTATCTTTGGCTCTATGGGCATATCGGACAACCTATAAGTCGAGGATTGTCCATACTCCTTTCGCGTTGTCATATGGCTTCGAAGCAATCATACCAATCGAGCTCGAAGTCCCCTCTCATAAAATGACATACTATGATCCTTTGACTAATAAGGTATTTCTCTTGGTATCCCTTGTTATGATTGATGAGAAGAGAGAGGAGGCTGACTTGCGAGCTACAATCCATCGACATCGGGTCGCCTAATACAAAAACAAGAACGTTTGACCTAGAACCTTTGAGTAAGGCAACCTCATTCTAAAACGCATCTTTCCTAGTCCCTCTATATGGGTCCGTAGTGGGAATGACTTTACATCATCCAACAGAGACTTGACAACGGAGCTTTAAGGCTAAAGACTGTTGATGGCGACCGACTTCCTAGAGCATTGAATGCCGAGTACTTGCTGCATTATCTTACTTAAGCTTTTATTTTTTTATTATTTCATTTCCGGCTATGTAATAAGATTTGACTCGCTAACTACTATTGTCTATAAATAAATTTCCTTTCATGCTCTACGACTATATATGTTAATTTGGCTAAGTGCTATGATTCGACCGATTTATGTTAAAACTTGAATGATGGGGTTTGGTTTCTCCCTAACGACGTTCATTTGCTCATAATTCAACAAGCATACTCAACTTTGCAACTAGTCAAATGAAATTTAACCAAGTTCGTGCTTTACATCGATGCTCGACTTGCGATCCTAATTTTACAGACTAAAGTGAAGGAATAATGCATAACTCTAACTCCTAATGGCTAAAAAAGAGTATAAAACAAGTGGCATGCTATGACTTAAGGTTCCCCTCCTCCTTGGCCGCATCATCACCGGGGGCACTTCAGATTCCTTGGTCGCTTTCTCTTCTTCCTTGGAAGTAGCTTTGGCCCGCATTGTACCTAAGTAGAAAAAGCAACAATTTTTAGTCTTGGTGCGATATTAGGTCTCTCGACGTGAAACCCTTCTACGAGGCGACACACCATAATGAATTTATGAAATTGAGAAGAAAGTAGAGAAATACCCTCGGCAGAGCAATATCCTGGAGTTGCGGGAGTCTTAGTTTCAGGAATAGGGGTCAAGGGCTTGTGCAAGCCGAGGCCTGAATCATCGGGACTGTACTCCTCCACCCCCTTGGAGGTTTGAGATAAAGGTGGTGGAATGACAAATTTTGAAGCAAGTGGATATGTGACATGGGTGGGCTAGCTTGTCGACAGAGTAGAAATTGTATCGCCCTTACCCATGTCGGGCTCCCCTTCGATGCTAGTTTTTCCTTTGAGGCAAAGCCACTCCGCATCCTCCTCCTTTAGCAATCGCTGACCCTTGGCAAGAACTTCCGGCTCATTGCCCGAAAATTTTTGGCCATTTTCTCCTCTTCATTGACAGTGTCATCCTCAGAAGTCGGCCTCTCCCCTTCCAAGAATTGGTCCTAGGTGTCGGCCATGTATTGTGGGTAATTCTTAACCTATGTCAAATCCTTGTATCGCATGACTCGTGAATAAAAAATAAATATCTGGGTCTTAAATGCTTCCTCCATCTTCTCGGCCTTGGAGACTTTCCCCTTGATCTCCTAGATTTCTTTATCATGTTTAGCTTAGGAGCTCACATCAAACCCAAGGGCAGCATGTATATTTTCCTCAGCCTTTTTCCTGGCTTCTTTGAAGGCGTCCAACTGGGCCTTAAGTTATGCATTCTCCTATGCAAGCTTCCCCTTCTCTCCTCAGAAATTCATTCTCGACATTGAGGGACTTCTTCTATTCCCCTACATGCTTCAACTTATCCTCGATGGACTTGGACTTGAGCAACCAATGACCAAGCTCTATATTAAGTCTTGCATGTACCCCATCAAGCTCATCTTTGGTTTTATCATACATTTTCTTGGTGGCTATAAGCTGGGCTTTGCACTCTGCCAGATCTATTTTGGTGTATTTGATAGCGCTCTTTTCACAGTCCTATCCTAGTTCGTATTATTGATATCCAGCTCAAGACTTCTGATGAAATTGGACAGCCTTCGGGAGGGTTTAACCATCTCCCGATATTGGAAGATTATATGGTTGAGGTCTGATCTCATCCTTTCATCAAAAGACTTTGGCACAAACTCTAGGAAGGGAAGAAACTATATTTGATCATAGGAATGGTGGGGGAAGTCCTATTTCAATTCTTTCATCCGCTCTTCAACTGATATCTCCCATTCTTTAGAAGGTGCAGTCTGGATATCTTTCTCTTTTCGCCCGCTGGGTATGACGACCCCTACTCCCTAGATGGAGCATGCTTGGATTGCAAGGGCGGAACAGGAGGAAGCTTAGTCGTTTGGGAATCCCGGACTTAGGATTGGAGTTTTATCGTCGGAGGAGAGGTCTTCTCGTAAGATCGAGAAGCAAAATCAAGGTGATGTTTCTTCCTTTCATGCTCACTCTCCTTATTTCAGTCATGCTTCCTCTGGATCCACTCCCTTTCCATCTCACTTTCACTTTCTCTATCCTCTCAAATGCTTCTTTCCTGATATTCATGCTTGGAGGAGATTTTGTAAGCATGATTGCTTTTAGAGAGGCTAGCGCCAAATGCCCTGGTGTACTTTTTTCCCTTTGTTATGGAACTTGCAAATAAGAAGAGAATTTGAATTAGAACTTGCCGGACATATGAGTAAAGAGAGTTGTGACGTGCAACGCTCATGTCGTGTGTGTCCTAGTGAATCCTCCAACGTGCCAGAGCCTGGAGTTATGCTTGTTGGAGTCATCTTCCTAGTCTTGATGGGAGCTATCTCTTCTTCAGACCTTGGGAAGAAGGAACCAAAATCAAGATTCTGAGCAGAGTATATGACATCCAGTAGTGGAAAATTTTCCAAGCCTTTAAAAGGCGACTCAGTACCCCCAGTTTGAGGACCATAAGCAGAAGATTTAGGAAAAGATGGGGTTCTAAGAGGGGATTTTCTCATTGCTAACTTTTTTGAGAAAATCTTGGCCCCTTCTTCAATAGTCTTTTCTGGAGTCTTCTCTTTCTCCTCTTCTTTGGGATCCCGACTCAACCATGTGCTTGGCTTGCGCCAGAAGACTACATCGTTAGTAACCACCTATGCATGTACAATCACGTATAGGAGCCAAGGATTTGACATGACTTGTTATAAGTAAATTTGACCTCTTGAATTGATGAGGTTTAAACGATTACCTATTCATCTCAGCTGCTCTAGTCAAAGACTTTGGCTTAGTATATCCTATCGAATCAAGTACAATGTGGAACCTAATCTGCTATTTATGAAGAATATAAGAGTATAAGTGTTATGGCTTCTGAAAATGTCACAACCATTCATCATTGCTTCCTTAAGGATGAATGATATTCCAAGGCAGTGCAGCTGAACTCATTCAAAGCGCATCCTGTCAATAACACGATGTACTTTGAGGAGAAAAGCGTTGACCTGCTTTTTGGCAAGGCTATCAAGAACATAAGTGATAATGGCTACCATGCTAGGCTCAGGTAAAGTTCATTCTACGTTAGCAAACCTAAGCTAAATACAGCATCTACCCTGGTTCGACCCTGTCTTAACTCGACCAAGCTAGCCCAAATAGGAAATCCGACTCGAAGAAGTCTCGGGTTAATGAAGACCCTATTACTAAGCATCGTCTCGAAAAGAACATAGGCTCCAGATCAAAAAACATCCAGTTCGACTATGTCGAGTCAAGCATGGTCGAGTTGGGGAGAAATATCTCCTGAAGAAGCGTTCAAACTCTGTGAATACTACTTCTACCACCTCCTCAACCTCCTATTCGACCGCTACGTGAACAACATCGAACCAGACATGGTCAAACCGATTGAACTATTCTCCTGCAGAAGTGTTCCAACTATGTTGAGACTGCTTCCACGATCTCCACCAAGCTCGGATCGGCCTCCACGTGGCACTATTGGATCAGACCTGTCACTTTCCTATAAATAGCCTTCCAATGGTACGGGGTAAGGAATTTTGGCCCTTGCATCACCTCCACAACATTATATTTTCTGCAAACAAACATTGTACTCGAATTTCCACCATTGTGGCTTATATTTTCTTAAGTTATTAAGAGATTTATAAAGTGAAAGTAGGCCAAATAACATCGAACCACTACAAATTTGTGTGTGCGTGCCTTTTCGTCGTTTTAATTTATATTTTCTTCACATATTTATCTTTTGTTATAATCATTGGGTGTTTATGCCACATTTTGGCATAAACACAGTGTAAGTAAAACAAAGGTAAAGTTGACTGGTTTTTAAAGTGACTGCAAACACTTATTATTATAAAAAATAATAATTACAATAATAGAGGAGTTTGACAGATGGTCAAACTATTACAATCGGTTTTTAAGGTGGACCGTCCACCATAGACGGTTTTTAAAGTGAATCGTCCTCTATAGCTATACAAGCTTACAGTACTAGGCCTAGACAAAAGCATATAGACAACAGAAGTCCTAGCCCAAGAATGCCATGCAAGGGGCTGGATAGACAATATCTTATATAGCCAATTACATAAATACATTGTACAAGCATTCTAAAATAAAGAAAAGAAGTACAGTAGTAATGTCTCATAGGCAAGCAGCAGCAAACAGAAGGGTATAGATTCCCTAACCATCAATGCTTTACACCTGAAAAGCACGATATAGTATGTTTCTACAGCAGCTACCATATCAAAATGTCTTTTGGACCAGCTCCCAAGAAGAAAGCATGAAACATCAAGATAAACAGTTTCATCCAACAGCAATTGCATAAAGCTTAGCACCGTAGAACATAACATGAACATCATGACTTAATGAGGCCAGAACAAATGGGGACAAGCAACTGTCATGTATAAAGCCATCAACAAACAATAGCAACTCTAGAGCTAGCTTCACCTGTATGCTGAGGTTGAAACAACCAAAAAGGACCACAAACTCATACCCTAAATATTATGAACCAAAGAAAGACCATCACCCAAACTTCCAGATCATACGATCTAAAGCACCACACCCAAAAACCAAAAACCAAAAACCCAATACAACATAGTCAGCCCCCAAAATAATACCCAAAAGACGAACTCTTGTTTCACATTGAATATCAAAACACTTCCTTGTACCATCACAACTGTAACAGCAAGCCAACTACACCATGGCAACAACAAGAAAACACTGAGCAAGAGATTGTGTGATACTCCGTAAATAAGTGAACAAGGTATACCAGAATTGAAGTTAGGCAAAACACAAAACCTGATAAGTGTGAGAAGTTATTGCGAGGAAAGAGAACTCCATGCAGGTACCATACCTTCAAATCCTAAATAAGCCAACATCTCCATAGCAGTACAAACCAGCCATCAATACCTACTAATGCGACCCAACAACCACTACACCGTCCCAATCCACCTGACACAGGTCAGACTAAAGCCTAACAATTGACACTAAGCAATGTATAGGAGTAGAATCACTCAAAGACATAGCATAACACATTATTGGAATCGTACATAGGGATGGTCGCGAATCAACGTAAATAGACATCAACAATTATCTAACGAAAACGAAAAGAGCCACCATGCGAAGGAAACAAAAGGCTGAATGAAGCAAGATCGATTAGGGGTTAGCAGCAATGGCATGGATTGGGGTAAAAATGGAAGTTTGAGGCGGATTAAGGGTTAGATCTGAAAAGAAAAACATTTTCGAATCTGAACCCACGCGTGGCGAAAACAGGGGTGGATTAGATGAGACTGGAAGAAGGTGATCCAATTTGGAGGGAGGAAAAGGATAACGAAGGAGAAGAACGCGTTGAAAAGTAAAGAGGGTGAAGACCTTGTCACCATTAATGGCTTCACACCTGAACAAAACCCTTTCTTATGTAAGTAAGTTTCAAATTAGAAATAACGTTAAGTAAGCTCTAATTGAATGTTTTCCATTAATAAAGGGAATATTTTAATGTTTTCCATAACAAGTGAGGAATGAATAATTTGTAATCTTGGGTTTTTAGAAATAAATGTGGAATTGATTACAAAATCTATAAAGTTACAAAATTTAAATGAGACATAGGATTGCAACCAAAAATTTATAGTAAATAAATATTACGATAAATTTCAAGAAGTAACAATTTAAAATCAATAGGAATGAATGTTGTAACTTCACTTAGGGAAATTTATATAATGGACTTATTTATATTATGTGTGCATATATATGAGAACTAATAAAGTAAAATAAAAATAGTAAAACAAATGGGAGTTACAGCAAATAGAATTAATGTGATTAAAAGGGGCTAATGTTAATGACTTTTAATAAGTTGTCCATTGCCTTAGGGAATATGATCGTTATGGTCATTAATAATGTGTGACCGTTATAATAATTAATTTGAGATTTAATAGGAATTTTGGTATTAATTGCCATAGTTAATACTAAGTCCAATAAGTAAATAAATGAATAAACATCCTAAAATGGTGAATCTTACGAAATCATCCTTATCTTATTTCTAATTTGATTCTATAAAAAATATCTTTACTTAAAATAAGGATTGGACTTAGTAGCTTAATGTTGTGAGGTCAATTGCGTCATTCGATAGAATTATGCACTTTTAGTAGTCAAATATACGCACAGCTGATGTGAGATATTACTGACTATAGGAATACATGACGATAATTAGTCGAGTAATAAGGGGGTTATGTTAAAAGGTTTACTTCAAGTGTTGAGGTATTAAGTGGATGTATTGCCTGACTCCCTTCTTAAAGAAGAAACCAAAAGGAAATAATTTGATAGCGTAGCCTGCTTTGAGATTAGAGGCATTAAGTACTGGGATCTGCCTGTTGGGTATTAAGTGATTAGACTCACCCTTACCCTTAAGGGTAGAGTCACAGGATCCTCCCTTACCAGGTGTTAAGTGATTAGATAGCTCACCCCCCACAAGTAAGAAGTATTAAATGGCTAACTGAGTGCGAGATCGGTAATCTCTAAGATAGTACGCTTTGTCTAGCTAGTAAGTAACTAAGTCATATTCCGTCTTGGGATAATGTATTAAATGGCCACTATGGAGGTACCATAGGTTTGCCTATCCTACAAGATGTATTAAGTGACTTGGGAATTATCTAATTAGGACATCAAAATGGTTGCACACGGGATCGTCGGGGGAAGGTCATAAATGATGATTAGTCGTCTACCTAGCTTGTAGATAATAAGTGTCTGTCGCCTTATGTGTGTTTGAGAATATGCGTAAATGATAGAAGTCTTGAATTAGTAAAACTTGTATCTAATGTCCTCTAATTTATATTATCATGTTGTAAACCACATAGAAAGGCATTAAGTGATCGAGGGATCTCCCTTAGGCCTTACGTGATCGTAGGAATCCTCTTATAGGTTAGATTGTGAGTGAGCCAATAAGTGGCTATATATTCATAACCCACCTCCTTTATTAGTAGGGTACTGAGTTGTTGCAGAGGCTACCTCTTAGTTTTGATATATAATTGAAAGGTGTTTTAAAGGCTACATACTATGCATAAAAATTATATCTTAGTATATTACGACAATGTATATATCGGAAGTGTTATCTTGGGTATGTTAGTTAATCATCATGCATAATTCTTATAAGATTAGGTCAGAATATTTTTATAGAAGCAGAAGAAGATGTGAAGAATTTGTGTGAATTGGAAATGGGAGAAGCCACCTATTTATAGATTCAGAAAGTCAACCCCAGTCTTTATATTTTAGGTTTTAAATCCAAACCGTACACATAATGCTGAGTCAGTGATGAATACATTCCGTAATTCAGTCCAGGTACATCGCTCAGCACCGGCCCGGATCTGGGGTGGGTCGACCCACCTACCCCCTGGGTCGACCCATAGGTCGACCCGTGCTGAGTGTGAGTTGGCCCCCAACGGGCCTATTTCCCGCTCGTCTTCCCGCTATGATTTGTTTGATTTTCTGGAATTATATTTTAATACTTACATATAAGCTCCTTATATGTATACAAACTTCTGAGGTTCATAACTTCTTCATACATTATCCGTTTTACGCAAACTTGAGGTCTATTTGAACCAGAATTCAGAGACGAACGCAACGGTTATGCCATTTAACTTAATTCTTAGTATTTAATTAATTTATACTCAAATTGTTATTTTTAATATACGGTTACAGTGTGTTAAATTTTAGGGTGTCACATGTTCGATCAGTTGAGTGACGCTAAGTTCTTTTCTCAGCTTGACCTTGTTAGGGTTTTCATCAGTTGTGAGTTGCGAAGGACAACATTCCCCCCATGGAATTCTGCACTAGCTGTGGTTCATATGGGTGGCTGGTCATGTCGTTTGGTTTGATGAACGCCTCAGCTTATTTCGTCGATCTTATGAATTTAGTATTTCAGGACTATCTCGATTAGTTCATCCTTGTATTCATCGATGACATCCTTCGCATTATAAGTCTGAAGATGATCATGCTTAACATTTGATAATATTTTTAGTACACTTCGTCAGCGCCTACTTAAAGTATAATTCTCAAAGTGCCATTTTTGGGAGAAGCAAGTTAAGCTTCTCGACCACGTTGTATCATCCGATGGCTTTTCAGTTGATCCTTTTATGATTGAAGCCATTCAAAATTAGGAGAGGCCTTGTGTTGTGCTTGTACAGTATAATAGTGTAGTTGCCTATGCATCTACATAATTGCATCCAAATGAGGTTCCAGTATGCTACTCATGATTTGGAACTACCCACCATCGTTTTTGTATTGAAAATATGATGTCATTACCTAGTGGGAGAGAATTTCATCCTTTATATTGATCCTAAGTCTCTTAAGTATTTTTTCACCAAAAAAGATCTCAATATGCAGCAGCAATGTTAGCTCGAATTCCTCACATCATGTGACTTTGATACTCATTATAGCCTAAGAAAGGGGAATCGAGACACTGATGCTTTGAGTCATAAGCAATCACTTGTAATTTTCATGGTGCTTGAAGAGTGGAACGTTCTAGGGACTCTTTCTTATTGTAACATTTAAGAATGTGCACCAACTTCTAATCCTCCGGTTTTATTATTTATCATGGATGCACGACCCAACTTATTGGACTGCATCGCCGAAGCACAGCGGCATGAATCAGATATTATCTCTCTTATTCAACATTGCCAATCAAAGTTCCATGACGAGGAGTTTAGGGACATTAATGTTGATTTGTATTATTGTCTTCGCAAGTATAACCAAGTAGTTATGCCTTCCTTCCCTAGTCTTAGGTGATACATCCTAACTGAGTGATATCGTATAAAGTGCACTATTCATCTAGGCATAGCAAGATGTATGCTAACATGCATCTCCTTTATTACTAGGATAAAATGAATAAAGACAAGGTAAGTTACGTAAGTAACTGCGTGATTTGTCAACTTGTGAAGGCCGAGCATTAACTACGATGATCGTCCTGTACCAATCGACACCCAACGAGTTGCGATGTGGCTGTGCTTAACTAATACAAAATGATCATCAAATTTGAAATAAGAAAACCCAAGTAACAGGTCATATATCTCACAGCGCATGGAACAAAGTATAATAATAATATAAGTCATGATATAAAATAGGAAAGATAGCGTAAACTGAATGAACCATAACATCATAGTAGCAAATTCATATCATAGTAAAGTATCAGATAGTTAGATACATGTATATTTCTAAAATACTATCTCATCACAAAATACACGACTAATGCCCAAAGTAGTGATCAATAGAAGTAAACAAGAATAAGAGCATATATATAATACATGGAAACCTCTTGCTCATCTCCGATCAGCTACTCGAGCACACAAACCTATCTCTAGTCTGCTCATTTAAGAGAACTCAGACTAATAAGAAGCAATGCATAAAACCCTATGTCAGACAAAGTCTAGTGTGAGTGATAGTAATCTTAATCATAAGATAGGATAATATAATAGGTATGAAGAATCATACCTGGCCTGGCTCTACATCCAAAGAGTTAGCATATATGATCTACTTTTATGGTAATCACAATACAGAGTGTAAATGGAAGTTTGTGTGGCATAACGATAACAAACATCCAAACATAGCAAAAATACTTTATTTCTCTCACTCATTGAATTGAGTATATAGTATTCACTACCTTAATCATTCAATCCAATTGGGGCCAATGCAGAATCAACTGCCCTGGTCTCGACTCAGCTCTTGTTATAACCAACTGCCCTGGTCAATCCATACTACCCTCACTTTTATTCATCTACATATCCCCTCTCTCATAGATTTAATAAAGTCTTGGATACTAATAGCTCCTTTGTACGCATTCCACGGCGAAGTCCAACTTTAAAGTCACCCTAATAGTTCCCATCTAGATCCCAGTTGGTAACTCCCCATTTAGACTTTCCGCACATCTCGGGCTTAACTGGTCGTAATTGAGTTTGTATTCAAAGAGAGTTCGATCATCGGCATGAAGGAATGTAACGCCATGCATCACCCTAAGGAATCCACTCTCCTTGATCATATTCAAATCTACCAACTCTAGCTCAACATAGTCAAGCCGACCCCAAGTTTCCATACCCAGATCAACTATGTCGATCCAGGCTTACGTCACCATATTCAGGTAAGCATGTCGACCCAAACATGGTTACTACCCATCTAGATTTTTATTCGATCTGGATCTTGAGAATCCAATCAAGTTAAGACCATACTCGAATATCAAACCTGAACTCTCCTTCCTGCCTCGTGTTGCTTTCCTCCACTTTGCTCTTAGCCGAACTGAAGCCACTTCCTTTAGTTGAACCGAATTTGCAAGTACCATAACTTTATCTCTAGAACTCCAAATGACTTGAATCATGGCAAAGAGACTCTTGGGACTTTCCTTATCGTCCCCACAAAAGTTCATGCCAATCTAACATCATCGATCCAGCTTGACCAGATCGAACTAATTATTTTGAAGAATCTATGGTAGGCCTTAAGTGATTTTAACATCCTATTTCGCCACTCAACGATGTTTGCATTCATCCTAGTGTTCGTAGATACTATCTCAACACCACAAACACACTCAAACAACATTTAGACAAATAAGTAGGGTAAAACACCTAAAGAAACATATATTTCCATAATCCCTTAAATTCCGGGATTCACAAAACGTGTCTAAATAAACCCAAACTTACATATATGTCATCATAGGATTAATAATAAATTATGAACATTTTCCATATTTTTATGAGTTGTTTATATGTTAATATACCATAATTAGTGAGTAAGAACACTATTGCTCATCTTAATCACCCTAAATATGCTATATACGAAAGTGAAAAGTGTTTGGCTTGGATTTCTACAAGTTGCAACAGCTTTTGTTTTGATGTAGTGCTGACTTGATTCCTTCTTAATTTGGTTGTTGGATGCTTAGAGAGGTGTATAGTGGTTGGTGGAGGCCGTTAATAGAGGTTAGGAAGATTTTTGGTAGTTTGGAAAGTGAATATCAGAGATTCTCCCACCCTTCGGCCCCCACTAATATATTCCACCTTAAATGGGTTGTGGGCCCACCTGCTGATGACTTAAAACAACCCGTTTAAGCCTCTCCAGTCTTATTTCAGGTGTTTCTCCCAAATGGTAATTTTGTTTGCTTTATGTGACCATCTACAGAATGGGAAACCATCCTCGAAATCCAATAAAAGTGGTTTCAAGGTATAAATTATTTATCAATAAAAAGTTATGGGTGAAAGAAGATTCACTAGCAGTAAATGGTCATATTAAAACTTGATAAAAATGGTGAAGTTAGGAAATTGTCCTATCAGTCATTTCCTAAAGTTATACAGTCCTAAGACCTCGTATGAAAATAAAAGAAATATTCTACGATCTTCTGATATGTAGAATGTGGGTCGTTACATTCCCCCCTTATGGAATTTTGCCTAAGAAATTCCTTAAGCAACTAATAAGGTTGTTTTTCATGCCTTCCAGTCATCCACAAGTAATCAGATACACATAGAAAACATGACAGAAAAATAATTTAAGCCTATCCTAGCGTGCAAGATACTAAAGAAGAAAACTGATGATATTACGAATGACAATTTAAGATTGATTTGTTATAAACTTACCAAGTAAAGAGATCGGGATAGGAAGTCCTTGTGCTCTCCTCGGTTTCCCAAGTATAATCACCCTCGCTTTCACTCTATTGAACCTTGGAAAGCTTCATTATCTTCCTTCTAAGTGGTTTTGTAACGTGTCCAATAATACAGATAGGTTTATGGGCTACAGTAGCTTTTGGTTCCACCTCGATGTCATCCAACTAATTTGGCGCGATAGTTGTATCGGAATCGTGTACAAGCTTCCCCAATTGGGAAACATGGAACACATTGTGTATGCTAGTCATCTTCTAAGGTAGCTTAAATCTCTATTCTACATTTCCAACTTGCTCAAGGACTAGAAATGGAATGACAAACCTCGATACCAATTTTCCCTTACTGCCAAACCGAATCACATTCCTCAAAGGAGAAATTTTGACAAACAAAAAATCATTAACGGAGAACTCTTAGTCTCTCTGTATCTTATCGGCGTAGCTCTTCTACCGAACTTGGGTGGCTTTCATTCGTTGTAGAATGATTCTAATCTTCCCTAAAATTTCTCCAACCATATCTTTCCTAAGTATATGTTTCTCACCTGCATCCCACCAACATGAAGGAGCATTGCGTGGCCTCCCATATAACGCTTTATATAGAGCCATGCCAATGCTTGACTAGTAACTATTATTGTATGCAAACTAAACCAAATGCAAGTGGTTATTCCATGAACCTCCAAAGTTTGGGATACATACCCTCAAGAGATCTTCCAATATGCGATTAAGCCTTTCAGTCTAACCATCAGTTTAAGGATGACTCAAATCCCAGAGCTTCTTGTAAGCTCTTCCAAAATCTACTAGCAAATATTGGATCTTGGTCACTCACAACGCCTTTTGGTACTCCATGGAACCGCACAATCCATTTCACATACAACTTTGCTAGCTTGGCAGTCATCCTATTTGACTTTATGGTTACAAACCTAAAACTCTTGGTCAATCTGTCCGTAATGACCCAAATACCATCATGTCCCGCCCGAGTCCTTGGCAAGCCATTAATGAAATCCATTGAAACTTGATCCCAATTCCACATAGGAATTTTTAATGGTTGCAACAAGCCACTAGGCTTCTTCTTCTCAGCTTTAACCAATTGGCAATTCATGCACTTAGAGATGAATTTCCCAACATCCTTCTTCATGCCTTCCCAGTAGTATGCTCGTCTCATATCTCTATACATTCTGTTACCACAAGGATACACGGTCAACTTCGAGTGATGACACTCTTTAAGTATTTCGTCCCTTAATCCATCGACAATGGGTACAACTAGTTTCCCACCTTTCCGAAGCCAACCATCACGGTCAAGTTTGTATGTACTCTTAACCTCGTCATCTATATTAGTTTCCACACAGATGATGGTCTCCAACAATCTAGGATCACTCCTCTGACCAGAGTCGATCCATTCAACCAAAGTTAGTCTAACCATTAAACTTGCTAGCTTTTTTGGCTCCAACTCACATCTATGTCAGAAGTCATAACCAGTAATATCTCTAATTACTTCCATTTCAGGAACATATCCCCCAAACTAGCATCTTTCCTACTTAATGCATTGGCGACCGCATTATGCTTTCCTGGGGAATATGAGAGATTAAAATCATAAGAAGATGAAAATTCCAACCATCCCTCTTGATGAAGATTTAAATCTTTCTAATAGAAAAGATACTTTAATGACTTATGGTTGGTAAACAACTCGAATTTTTCATCTAAGGGGTAATGTCTCCACATCTTTAATGCGGACACAATCGCCGCCAATTTCAAATCATGCATGGGGTGCCTTTTCTCATGTGGCTTTAGTTATCAATTAGCATAAGTGACAACTTTACTCCACTTGCATTAACATTGCACCTAATCCGGTTCCGTAAGTATCAATGTATACCGTCATCTCTTCATTTCCTTTTGGCGTAACCACTGGAGCACATGTCAACTTTTCCTTTAGACTCTTAAATGCAAGCTCACATCTTACATCCCGGACAAAAGCCTGGTTCTTCTTAGTTAATCGAGCTAACGGTGCTGCTATATAGAAGAAATCTTGGATAAACATATGGTAATATCGAGATAACCCCAAGAAACTTCTCATAACGGTTGCACTCTTGGGCGTAAACCAGTCTTGTATTATCGCAACCTTCGCGAGGTCTACGGCAATACCATTATCAGAAACAACGTAGCCCAAGAACTTTACATTTCTCCTTCATAAGTGACATTTAGAAAATTTTGCCTTTAGCCAATGTTTATTTAACACCTCCATCACAATTCTCAAATGCTTCTTGTGTTCTTCTTATGTACGTGAGTAGACAAGAATATTGTCAACGAACACAAGCATGAACATATTTAATTGAACCCTAAAAACACGTCATGAGATCCATGAAATACGCTGGTGCGTTGGTTAGCCTGAGTGGCATAACCAGGTACTCATAGAAACCGGACGTCATCTGAAATGCTGCCTTAGGCGCACTCTCATTTGCTACCCATAGATGATTAAATCCTATCACAAGATCTAACTGGGAGAATATCCACACACACACACACCATTCAACTGATCAAACAAATCTTCTATTTGCGAAAGATGATACTTGTTCTTTCTCGTCACCTTATTCAGCTCATGATAGTTGCTAGCCTACTTTATATAAAGGCCATCCAAAGTACAAGTGATCATAGCCACGAGCCATAGATATAAAAAATCATGCCAATCCAGGCTTTTGGGATTGGGTCGAATCAAATTACAAGCTAAGCCAAACAACTTTTTACCATTTGGATCGTACAAGAGAAAGAAGTGTTGGATCGATGGTCTTCGGACGAATAATTCCAGCTTGATCATTCGACCCAATCAATACTCGATCCATCCAAAAACCAACAGCATGCCCACGTTCTCCACTAACTCGTCTTTGAACAGAGCTTCTGCCATGTGGCCACGATCCGTCCCCTCAACTACCTGAAAACTACTACCACTGACATCTTATGAATCCAGACCGAATGTCAAACAAGCATACCCATTCCTGACTTTTTCTACAGCCAGCACTTATAAATATCCGATCTGGAAACTTAGAAAAGGGCTTTTGACACTTAAAATCTTGAAGCACCCTATATCGCCAGCCATTTTTCTTCGACCTGAGCCCTGTTTCAATGATTTCTAAGTGATTTTCCACATTTTTGAGAGAAATTTGAGTGTTTGAGGATTTCAAGTGTCGTAATTGTATTTCATTGTTGAATAGAAAAATTGTAAAGTGGACGTAGCCTCGTTAACGTCGAACCACCATAGATCTTGTGTGTTTACTGATTATTTCTCATTTTCATTTTATATTTCTTCATTAGTCTCTACAAACCCTGGTCTATTGGGTGATAAAACCAAATTTTGGTCTATCATTTTGGTGCTTCCACTGAGTAATCTGAATTCTCAATATTTTTTTGAATTATGTATCTAGTATTTGGATCGCCCAGTCCGTTGAGATAATCCATATTTTCATCGTCTTCGATAATCTCAATCATTATGGTTTCAACAAAAGATAGAGCTCATCAAGCCTCTCGCGGAGCATTAACCAGTAATGTGCAACAGCCAAACAATCAGATGGTGCCGGCACAGGGGCCCAGATCGTGTGAACCCGGATTGAGCTTGATCCGATTCAACCTCCTAGTTTGATTTGATCCCCTCATTCAATTCGAGCCCATAGTTGAGACAACTACTCCAAATCCAGATCAAGCCCCATCTTTAGCATTCGTTACATGAGATGATTTCACATGCCTTTTCAGCAAGCCAGAAGAAACTACTACTACCTTGGATGCATAAAGGCAAGACAATGTTGCGTTGAGAAACGATGTGGATACCATGGCTAGATGGTGGGAAGAGTTCCGAAGGCAGAGGACACCATCCCCGCCACTTCGTCAAATGGCAGATGACTCATCCTCGTTTGAGGAAGGTGAACGGTGACCACGTCAGAGGACCTTATGAAAGGCAAAAAAAAAAATTGTCATCCCCGGTTCATTTCATTACCTTCCGAGAGGATGCAGCAACTCAGCTTGGCCTTAATGATCCCGGTCATGCTGAACCTACTCTAAGGCAAATCCAATCTCGAGCTCCCCCAAGGGAACAAGGCACTTCCCGAACTGCTTGTGCTCCCATATCTTCCCTACATGTCCTGTGGCCGACTGGGATTGTAAAGGGTAGGGAAGTACCGCCCAAGCAGCAACTCATTCAATGTTGCCTATGACAGGAACAAAATAGTTCAACAAACCGAGATTATTGAACAAGAACGTATGATGACCAATGCAGAAGTAGAAGCAACGATAAGGCAGATATGCATGATAGCAGAGGCTACACTAAAGTGGATTAAGGCATAAACCATAGCCATACTCCCTTCACCGATGATATCTTGGAGGCGTAGTTCCCAAGGCGGTTTAATTTGCCCGCTGTAAGCCACTACTTAGTAAGGACGAATCCGCAATAACACTTGATGTGTTATTCGTGGTATATGAATGCAGCAGTGGCTCCTGATGCCATTAAGTGTAAAGCCTTCTCGATGTATCTTGAAGGAGTGGCAACGATGTAATTTACTAGGCTTCCACTCTGGTCAATTTCCAAGTTCAAAGCCTGGTCGAGAAGTTCTTAACTCAATTTCGATTGTACGCGTCGAAGTCTAACATGTGATGGAACTTTCTACGGTTAAGCATGGACCTAGAGAGAATTTGAGGGGTATCTCGACCGCTTCAATATGGCCATCACTAAGGTGAGAAACCCAAACCTGGAGACCATTCTGATGGCAATTGGCAATGGTGCGGATAAGGACTCAGAGTTTGGGAGATGTTTGGTTGGAAAACCTCCCATGACCATAGAATTATTTTATGAAATGGAAAACATGCGTTTGAGACAATAAGATGCTTATATGCATCGAAAAAGAAGGTCTAAAGAGGTTGTAAAAGAAGAAACTCAGAGTAATATTGCAATGAGACAGTTCGGTGACAACTCTTGAAAAGTTGAAGTTAATGTTGGGAACCATAATAAAAAGAATGATCGTCGGGAAAAGGATGGAAGTAATGGAAACCGGAATAAGAAAGGGAATGCTAGGAAACAACCCTAGTTCCAATCATTTGAAAGTTGCAATTCGATGAATGATAGATTGGAGAATATATATCTCGACACATGTAACGTGATATAGTACAAGAAATCGCCTCCGTGAGATTCGACGGACAAAGAACGTGAGACTGGAAAGTACTGTTTGTTTCATGGGACGTTTGGACATTCAATGAATGAATGTCATTACCTGAGAGATGTGGTTGAGAAGTTATTACGAGAGGGAAAGCTAGAAGATTATAAGGTACCTCCGAGGGAAAGGGGGCAACGCAGCTCCTACCTTGAATCAAGATCAAGGAGCCCTCAGAGCCACTGGCCAGCAGAAAAGAAAGGGGATAATCATCAATACAGTTGTCGGAGGACCGCATTTGGCAGGATTTAGTATGAGGACAATGGATTGATATGTGAATGTGGCAAAGCATACAGACGTTGAGGAATGTAGCAATCCCGAAGATAGTGTTTCGATCAAGCAGTGGAAAAGGATGATATCATTTACCATGATAGAGAAAGTTCAGAGGTGGAAACCCCAAGTATTGACCTGTTGGTCGTATTGGCCAATATTGGCCTTGCAACAGTGCGGAAAGTCCTTGTTGTTTGCGGGAGTTCGATCAATATTTTGTTTAAAAAAGCCTTTGACCAAATAATGTTAGAGTCGAAATATTTGAAGCCATGTACATGGTGGATACATGGCTTCAATGGTTCAACTACTGAACCATTTGGTTTAGCAGAGTTGCCTATTAAGTTACGTGAGGGAGATCGTTAGAGAGTATGAATCATCCCATTCCTTGTGATAATTATTAATTCTCCTTATAATGCATTCCTAGGACGATCGACCCTAGCAGAATTCAGGGCATGTATGGCTCATTGGTGTCTGCTCCTGAAATTCCCGACTGAAGCTGGAGTGGGAATGGTCAAGTGTGATTAGGTGATAGGAAGGGCATGCTAATTGACGGAATGGAAGGAGATCCGAAATGGAAAAGGTGAAGAATCGCAAGAAGCTACCTCTCTAGTCAAAGAGGTAACAACATAGCAAATAATTGATACGCCCCAACCAGGATCGCCCAGTCATTAATTCGAAGACATTGATCCCAGAGAAGATGAAGAGTTGGGATGTAGAACGGCGACACCTAATGAAGATACGATAGGCATTCCGATCAGCGATGACAATCCGGCCAGGGTCTTGAAGATCAAATCCCAGTTAGATTCTTTTCAGACGAAGGAATTGATTGATTTTCTCAAGGCAAACCTAGATGTGTTTGCTTTATCCCATGCTGATATGTGTGGAATATCTCCATTGATTATGAGCCATTCATTGAGCATCGATCCAAAGTATATTCCAATTAAGTAAAAAAGACATATGCTTGGCCCAGAGAAGTAAGAGGCTTTGAAGAAGGAAGTCAAAAAGTTGAAGGCAACGGATTCATTTGTGATGCAATATACCAAGAGTGGATATTGAATCCGATACTTGGGAAGAAAGCTAACGGGAAGTAGAGTACATGCATCAACTTCTCGGATCTAAACAAGACATGCCCAAAGGGCAGCTTTCCACTTCTGAGGGTTGATTATCTAGTAGATTCGATAGGTGGGCATGAAATCCTCTCACTTATGGATTCACACTCTAGATATAACATAATTCCAATGAAAACTACGTATCAGGAGCATACCCGTTTCATTACGGACCTTAGTTTATATTGTTATGTGGTGATGCCTTTCGGTCTGAAGAATGTCAGGGTAAGATACCAATGATTGGTCAACCATATGTTCCATAATCAGATTGGGAGATCGATTGAGGTATGTAGACAACATGCTTATGAAGTCGCAGCAGTGAACCAATCGTGTTAGAGACTTGGCAGAAGTGTTCAATATCCTCTGACATTATAAGATGAAACTCAACCCTTTGAAATGCTCTTTTGGAGTTGCATCGGGAAAGTTTTTGGGTTTCATCGTCAGTTCGTGTGGGATTGAAATTAATCCTAACCATATTGCGACAATCAGGAACATCCGAGAACCTTGAAAGATTAAGGATGTACAGAGCTTGGCAGGAAAGGTAGCAGCTTTGAGCGGGTTCATCTCTAGAGCTACTGACAAGTGCATTCTTTTCTTTGAGTTAATAAAGTAAGGGAAACACAACTTTCAAATGGACTCCAAATTGTGTTGAGGCTTTCTAGAATCTATTAAGTCACTTAGAGAGACCCTCGATATTATCCAAGCCTATGGATCATGAGGACTAGTTTGTATACTTAGTTGTATCATCTCATGCAATTGGTTCAGCGCTTGTCTTGGAGGAAGATAAGGTCCAGAGGCTTGTCTACTATATGAGCAAGAAGTTTACAGGGGAAGAACACAACTATCCAAAGGTTGAAAAGCTTTCCTATAACTTAGTGATCGCTTCAAGGAAACTACCTTATTATTTCCAAGCTCATCCAATCATGTTATACACTGACCAACCGCTATGACAAATCCTTACGACCTGAGGCATCTGCTAGGTTACTTAAGTGGAGTATCGAACTAAGTCATCTCAACTTCACATTTCTTCTCGAGAAGTCAAATTGAGGGCAAGCATTGGCCAATTTTATAGCCGAATTCACAACTCCAGAAGAAGATGCCTTGGATGATGGCTCAAGCCCTCTTAAGACTAGACTAGAATCGAGCATTTGGTAGTTGTATGCAGTGGTGCTCGCAATTATCGACGTTCTAGCATTGGGGTTGTATTGGTAACCCCTGAGGGATGATCGATCTATTATGCCTTAAGACTAAATTTTCTCTCTACTAACAGTGATTCCGATTATGAAGCCTTGATTGCCAGGATGAAACTCACGAAGGAATTGGTACTTGCATTGGATATTTTTTGTTATTCTCTAATTGTTGTGTTTCAGGTTCAAAGAGATTACCAGACAAAGGGATCGTGGCTCGCTGCTTATTTGGAACAGGTAGAGGGGAAGTTGGATGGCTTCGAGTACCATAGCATGACCTACATCCCGTGCGAGGGGAATCAGAAAGTAGACCGATTAGCCAAAATGGCCAGCTCTGACAGCCCATTGGAAACAGATATGGCTCCAATTGAAGTGCTGAATGCTCCGAGCCTCGATTAGATGGAAGTTGATCAAATATTGGAAATTGAGCCTGAAAGAGAGTTATGAATGTCCCTATAAAGAATTTCCTACAGCAAGGAACACTTCCAAAGTGGAAGAGAGAGAAGCGTGTCATTGTTCACAAAGCTTCAACATATTTTATGCAGCATAGTACGCTCTACCGAAAGGAATTTTCTATTCCTTTACTCTGATATATCGCTAATGATGATGTCAAACGCGTGTTGCGGAAGTGCACGAAGGTGATTATGGCGACCACACTGGAGGGCAAACCTTAGCAAAGAAGATACTACGGTGGCAATTTTTTGCCTATCATAAACCGAGATGCAGCTGAATATTCACAACGCTGCGACAAATGCCATAGATTTGCTATAATTCCTAGAGCTTGGCGTAAACAACTCGCCTAAATGGTGAGTTCCTATCCATTTGTAGTTTGGGGAGTGGACATTATTGAAAGCCTTTCGATATCGAAGGTTGGAGTGAAGTATGCAATCGTGGCGGTGGATTACTTTACTAAGTCGGCTGAAGTAGAACCATTAACCACCATCATGACCAAGCGGGTGATTAACTTCATCATCATAAACATCATATGCAGATTTGGGCTTCCCAATACAATCATTACTTATAATGGAACCCAATTCGATAGCATAGAGTTCAAAGACTTCTGTCGACAGCATCATATCGAGAAGAGATATACAATAGTTGTACACCCGCAGTCAAATGGACAAGTAGAGGTCGTAAACAGGATTATCAAGACCATTCTGAAGAAATGACTGGAGCAGGCAAAGGCGAAATGGTTGACGAGTTACTATTAGCTCTGTGGGTATATTGAACTACCCACAAGTCTGCAACTGAGCATGCCTTATTCGCGCTCTCCTATGGCTCGGAGGCAATTATCCTGGTAGAGCTTGAAGTCTCTTCTTATAGAATAACATATTATAATCCTTTGGCTCTTTCCCTAGAATTGATGGACATGATCGACGGGAAAAGAGAGGAGGAGGACTTGCGTGCTTTAAAGCATAGACATCAGGTTGCCCGATACTATAACCGAAAAGTACGATCTAGGACCTTCAAGCCTAGCAACCTGGTTCTAAAGCATGTCTTCCCTATCCCCATTTTCATGGGTCCAAAAGTGGAAAGGACCACACATCATTCATCGGAAGCTTGATAATGGAGCTTTTATGCTAACATCCGTTGATGGCGATAATCTCTCGAGAGCATAGAATGCTGAGCATATTAACATTATTTGACTTAATCTATTCTTTTGTCTTGGATTATGTAATGAGGCGAGATTTGCTTAAAATTATTGTTCATAAATAAAAGCTTTTTCCATTCTCTGCAATTTTTTGTGTTGATTAAATTAAGTTTTATATTGGCTTATATCGAATGTGAATGAAGGGAGTGGTTATCTCCAAGACGATGTTCACTTGTTCGTGCTTTGACAAGTTAACCCTATTATGTGACTGCTCGATATCGATGCTCCACATAGCGACCCTCACTTTGTGAAACAAAGAGAGGATACGACACTTAAATGACATATAGAACTCTTCCCAACCTTGATGGGACGAGTATAAATAACAGGATGATACTTAAACATCCTTGAAGGCAACTTTTTCCCTTGATTAGGGGAAAAAGGACATGATTCGAACAAGTGTGATCTGACCATTTTCCCAACTAATTCTATTCCTCGGAGTTTGGAATCGAAATTTGACTTAGTTCGAGTTCGATATTGACACTCAAATTGGCAAAATCCCACTTTAAGGCTTAAAGTATAGACGGGATGTCGAAGTGAATGACATAACCATTCACACAACCAACTCTAACTCTCATGACTTGAGAATGAGTATAAAATTAGGGTAGGCATGAATGGTGCACCACGACTTAAGACCGCCTTAACCCCTAATTCTAAACTAAATTCACGACATAAGAGTATAAAAGCACTTGACCGAATATCCAAGGGACTTGGCTTTTACAATACATAAGACTTGGGGACATGAGCGTATATTGAGCCTGAAATCCCTACTAACGTTGGGAATAATAGCATGATCTTATAAATTAACCTTGAATTTGCTATGGACTTAGCTTATAATTCAAGGTTAATGGGGGAAATATACATTATACCTCCAAGTTACATGATTACGTGTCTAAAAATTAAATCGCAAAAACATTGCATGGAAAGTGAATAATATAAACAAAGCATTACTTCATTAATTGAAAATTTGTACAAAATGATAACCACTTTACTAAGAACTTTCTTTGTATAGAATGATAAAGCAAAAGGCGAGGGCCGCACTTGCAACAACCACAACAGGCCAGTGGAAAAATAAAAGAAACAAGTTTGAAAACATCTAGGACTTAGATATCTTGGACTTCCTAAGCCCTCTGAGTTTCTTCTACTCCTTCTTTACGGTCTCGGTAAATATACTTTTTTTTTTTCAATTGAAGATTCTTCAGATTCAAAAGTAGGCTTGAAGCCTGGATTCTTTTAGGGCATCATCTTCAGGAGGCACTATAGGCTCGTCGGTTGGATTTATCTCTTGCTCCTTGGCAACATCAGCTGGCTTTGTACCTAAAGAAGGGGGAGTAATGGTTATTAGCTCTGGAGAAATAATTGGCCTCTCGATTGGAAGCCTCACAACACAATGACACGCCAGAATAGCTTTAGCAAATAGAGGAGAGAATGTAGGAATACCTTCAGCTGATTGATCTCCAGGCATGGCGGGAGTTTTAGCTTCAGTAATAGGGGAGAGGATTCTAGGTGTGATAAGTCCTGGATTTTCAGGGTCGTAACGCTCTATCTCCACAGCCTTGGGTGCTACAGAGAAAGAGCTGGAACCACCTTCAATGGCATATATACACTTAGCCTGACGCTTCACGGCTTTCTCAGTTTCCTTTAGCAGCCTCCTTCCTACTCCCAGACACTCAGGTTCGTCACCCCTCAAGGATATTCTCATTGGTTCTTCTTCATCCATAGTTTCAACCTTTATCCTTCACTTCTCCTCAACAACAACCTCACCCCATGCATCGACTAGTGTCGTGGGATAGTCCTACACTCATGGTATGTCATAGGTTTAAAGGACTTGTGCAAAGAAAGATATTATAAGATGTCCTACGTTGTCCAGATCTTCTTTGGCTTCGACGAGATGTTTCTCCATCACGGCCTTGTCAACTTCGAACTGTACCTTAGAATTGGAAGCAGACTCAAGGGTGGTGTTAGCATTTTCCTCGGTTTTTCTTTCCCTCTCCTCAGCTTCAGCCAGCTTGGCTTTTAGAATGACGACCTCCTTATCAAGATTAACCTTTTCATGCTTAAGGCTACTGCAAGACAACTTCAAATCAGTATTTTTAGCCGTAACACTCTGGCATTGTTCCTTGAGAGTTGTATGTTCTTTGCTATTGACATCGAGCTCATAGTGGAAGCATCACAACAACTCATCATGCTCCTTCTTAAACTTCACAGCATCACGTTCTACAAGTGCAAGCTTAGCCTGGGCATCCTTGCACTCTTTCTCAGCAGTCCGCCTAGCCGAGATGCTGTGTTATAATATTTGTTTCTAATTGTCCAAATCTAGTTGGAGATTCTGAATAATTTTGGGTTACTTCCGGGTGAACTTACAGGTCTCCTTGTACTGTTGATCAATGAAGTCTATCTGTTTCTTGACACTATCGGACCAATTCGCAGAGACTGGTTGAAGGTTAGGCACGAAATGCATATTCCTAAAGTGATATCTAGGGAATTGCTTCTTCAAAAAATTTACCCAATCGGTAGTTGAAGCTCAAAGAACCATGGTCTTTAATGTGGAAATATCGATGGATTTACGTTTAGAAGGAACGATAGTTGCTTCGTCCTTATCTTTGGATTTTTCTTTTGGGTCGGAATGCTTCTTGGGATATTTTTCTTGAGGCTATGAATCTTTTGGAGGAACTGGAGCTTCGGGAATTTGTTTATCCCCTTCACGGTGGCCTTGGTAGCTTTATGCTTGTCAGAATCAGAACAAATTGTAGAGCGGGAGCATGAGGTGGGATAATACCTTTATTGATAACGCTTTCTATCATCTCTCTCGCGGTCATCTCTATAGTCATGCTCGGCGTCATAATAAGACTTTAGGAGACTGTTGCGGAGCTTTCTAGGTCATAACTTCGATGAGACATTGTCCTTGCAAGTTAACAAAAGCCAGTATTAAAATCAAGAAATAGTATAACATACAGGCGATGTGACGTGCAGTGTCTGTGTTGTGTGTGTCCTAAGTGATCCCTCCTCGACGGACCGGAGCCCAGAGTTTGGCTGGTACATGTCATCTTCCCCATCTTGGTGGGTGTAACTTCCTTCTAGGAAGTAGGAAAGAACGAAACAGAGACGATATCTTGGGAGTAATATATAGTGTCTAGAAGAGGAAGATCACCCAAGTCTTGAAATGGAGACACTGACTTCTCTTGGCAGGAACCGTGGGTAAGTGATTTAGTAGAAGGTGGAGTCATGAGAGAAGGTTGCTTCTGTATAGTGGATGTATCTTTCGGAGAAAGGCCCCTAGGATCTTCCTCGGTAATCTTATCTAAAATCTCTTCTATGAATATGTTTATTAAAGAGGGACTTTTGAGTGTTTTACTAGCCACTTTCTTGAGAGATCTCTCATTTTCTCCTGATTGAGGTTCTTGACTGGAACTTGTGAGATCTTTACTCATTAAGGCCTCCCAACCTCAGATGACATTACGTTTGTCCCCTAACAAGGGGCATGCTTCCATTTCCCCGCTGATGCCAGAGGATTCTGAGCTTGGGGAAAATATACAGGACCACAACATCCACTGACCCCTATACTTTGTTTAAGACTAAGAAAATGGTATTGGTGTAGAAACTCATCCACTAAGCAACTTTTAACGCTTAAAAAAGCTAGTGGAAGTAGTCAGGTGATCTTGATGTACTGGGCCTTGTGGTTTTTTCGGATTCGAAATTGAAAATGATAATAAAAGGATAGAAAACCTATAAGCGAAGTTAACATAAGGAAACCAGAACTTGGAGCTTACCAGATTGAAGCCATCTCCTGGCACACCCGGCTTGATGTCAAATGTAAAACCAATTGGACCTTATATCGCCTACATTACTTAATCCCTCAACAATAATTTTCCTTTTAGGTGTGGATTCAAAATAAAGAAAGGAATGAGTCCCATCTTTCTAATGCTTGAAGTTATAGAAAAAGGTTATATCTTTATAGGTAGGCTCCGCACCTAGGACTTCCATATATGCAATGTACAAGGTTTACAAATACGAATACGTTGTCGGATGAAGCTGCATGGGAGCTATTTTCAATTGTCTAAGAAAATCGATGACGACAGCGTGAATGGAGGAAAGATCCGGACTAAGCACATCTACCGACTTATTTCCATGTATCCCTCTGGAGGGTTATGAGGTCTATCTAAGATGTCGGCAACTCAAACCTTATCCCAAGATATCCCATGTTTTGGATATAATCGTCGAAGTCTTAACTCATCAGTAATGGATACCCAAGAATCATGGGGCTCTTCCAGAAAAGACCGTGTCGTTGAATGTATCAGGAGCTCTATTGTCTCCTACTCCTCCTACCTCCTTGTCCATAGAAATTCCTTCTTTTGAGGATTATACCTCCTCATTGATATCAACTTCAAATTCTAGATCTATGATGTCGGAGTTAGAATCCGATGGAAGAATATTAGGATTGGTTGATGTCTCTGAAGCTTTTCCTTTTTTAGATTCAGAATATCTAGTGGAATATCTCATAAACATGCTTGTTGTACTATCTAAGAAATCTTGGTTGTTAGAGAAAAGTAACATGTGCCCCCTTTGTGTGCACGTTAGTGTGTGCAGTGCAGATGTGATAAATTACATAAAGGAAAGAAGTGATGAAAGCATGTAATTGTTTAATATGCATCATAGTGCCATGGAGAGTTATGACTTTATGTCTAGAATTTCTGAGTAAGCATGTTATGTTGCGTAAGTCTGAATTTTGAAAGGCTCTATCCTAACTGTCCACGAGAATGTGTGATATGTTGGTATTAATCAAACTATTTAAATATAATGGATTAGAGTTATTACATTTCCATGCTCGTTGACTTAGATACATACACACACACACACACACATATATATATATGTGTGTGTGTGCGTGTGTGTGCGCGCGTGTGTATGAATCATGTTGGTTGCCTATGTTCAGATCAAAGTCTCAGCTTCGAGTGCTCCGGATCGAGCTCACTCAGGTCGAACAGCTTCGGGTCAATAATACTCGACTCGAACCCATAAAGCACAGGGCTTCTATAGCATCCTCATTTTTTAGTCCTCCAATCCAACCAAACCCTCTTTCCTCCAGATTCTTTCAATTCGAGCCCAACCACTTCGTTCCCCTTCCATCTTCCTCACCGAAACCCTATAGCGTTGTCCCATCTCTAAACATCTCCATGGCAACACCAAAATCGTCAGGAGAGGCGATTTTGATGCTCGACACGGCAGCGGTGAGCCTCGAAGAATAGGACAACAGCCTGACCATGAATTAAATCTGAATCTCCAAATAAATCGAAGCTGCTTTCCTTGAATTCGAACTCAAACCCGTCCAAATTCTCAAATGATAGCGCAATAGACATGAATTGAAAAAGTCAATACCCACCTTTGAATCGAGTTTGGGATCAGAGCGGATTCAGGAAAATTTGGGGATTAGGGTTCACTAGTTTAAAATAATTCGGTAGTAAGCAAATGAAGTACATGGAAATGGATAAGGGAATCAACTTATATCGCTCAATAAGACTATTCGTCTCCCTTGAAAGGATGGAACATGTACACTTTCCAGAGCATGAGAAATAAGTCGGATCGAGCGTATTCCCAATAGAACCATTCTATCCGGAGCATGATAAATTTTTCAATTCGAACTGAAAATCAAATAATGGAAAAAATTGAAAGCAAATAAAAGACACCCTCAATAACTATTTCGTGCTTTTTGTGGTGAGTCATCTTCGTGTAACCTAATTGAATTTCAATACTCAGAAGGAATTATCTAGAAATACTTGTATGTGTACTAACATATACGAGAACCAACATATTGGCATGGTCCGAATGGGTTATTCCGACATTTTGACTCGACAAGGGTTTGAAGGATTTATCCGTATATTTGTCTACACTCCAATTGGAAGGCCTTGATTTTCCAATCACAAAACAAACAATTATGTGTATGGTCTTCTATTTATAAATGACACCAGGAATCAAGAGTCATGAGTTCATGGAAAGGCACGATCATTGACTCAGCGTAACA
Organism: Allium sativum; assembly: GCA_030737875.1. Classification (NCBI taxonomy): domain Eukaryota; kingdom Viridiplantae; phylum Streptophyta; class Magnoliopsida; order Asparagales; family Amaryllidaceae; genus Allium; species Allium sativum. The sequence goes on from CM060913.1 coordinate 67,200,191, forward strand.
AATTCAAAAAACATCTCATCTGCGATAAGACGTACTTGGGAGGGAGGGAATGTTAACCTGCCTTGTAGTAAGGCCGCCCAACGTTCAAGTGATCACAATCACGAGCCATAGATATAAAAAATCATGCCAATCTAGGCTCTTGGGATTGGGTCAAGTCGAAGACAAGCTAAGCCAAATAGCATTTTACCTTCCGCATCGAATAGAGAAAAGATGTGCCAGATCGAATGGTTCTGTCTCGATCATTCGACTGGAACGATACTCGATCCGTCCCAAAACCAAAGCACACCCACATTCTCACATACCACCTCTTCGAATGGAGCTCCTGCCACATGGCCATGATCTGACCCCTCAACTACTTGAAAACTTCTCCCACTAACATTCTTTGAATTTGGACTAAATGCCACACAAGTATAACCGTTCCTGCCTATTTTTCATAGCCAACACCTATAAATATCCGATCCGGAAGCTTAGGAAAGGATTTTTAACACTAAAAATCTTGAAGCACCTTATATCATCTACCATTCCTGTTCGATCCAAGCCCTGTTTCGATGAGTTTTGAGTGATTTTCCATATTTTTGAGAGAAACTTGATTGTATCTTGAGTGTTTGAGGATTTCAAGTATTTTCATTGTAATTATTTGTTGATTAGAAGAATTATAAAGTGGACATAGGCTCATTAACGCTGAACCACTATAAATCTTGTATGTTTGCTGATTATTTCTCATTTTAAATTTATATTTATTTACTAATCTCTACAAATCCTAGTCTACTGGGTGTTAAAACCATTTTTTCATCTAATAATAGTCTACACACAATCAAAGTATCCATCCACCTTCGTAGAGAATACAAGTATACAATATATACTCCCCACTTAGAAATACTCCTCTAAATAAAGCCCTTCCTCAAGAGGTCACTCACTTGCACCCTGAGCTCTTGCTGCTCTCTTCGTTCTATTCGTCAAAGAGGCATTACTATAGGTCTGGCATCTTTCACTAAATCAATACTGAACCCAATCTCTTAGTGTGGTGGATGCCTGGTCATTTCATCAAAGATATCTGAATACTCATAAGCTATAGGCTCATCGTGTGGGATGTCAAGAGAATATAGAAAACTAGTCACGCCAGACCTAACATCATCCTATGCCTATCATTTGCTCCAATGGTCACCAAAGACCTCTCACAATCCACCACCACATACCTTTGGATCCAATCGACTCCGAGGGTAATACCAAACCGAATAAAGCCCAAAATAAAGCAATCATAACCAAAAATGCATCCATGACTCGATAAGACAAACCCACAACATATTATGCAAAGATCAGTAGAACAATCAATCGGGTTTATCACAACTGAAGGTTGGTCAACAATTTCAGGTTCCAATTCAAATTTATCTACCAGGTCACTAGATATGAAGGAAGGGGAAACCCAAGTATCATGCAGAACTTGAACTAGAATATCATAAACTGAAAACATACATTAGATGATGATACCCTTTCCTTTCTCTGCCATCATTGAGGCATTAGATTAAAAAGGAGCAGCATTAATAATGTATGCCCTCACCAACTGCTTATCCTTTGGGGGGGTTTGGACAATCTTTCTTGAAGTATCTTTCCTTGTCATGGTTGAAACACTTCCTCGCCCCTGGCTTGGAACTATAGTTCTTGATATAGTGTCCTTTCTTTTTACATCCATAGCACTTGATTTATGACTTAGCCTTCTTCTGCCCATTCTTGCCTTGGAAGGGTTTTCTTTTATTGGGGAACTTTTTCTTGCCTCCACCGCCAACCTGCGGCTTTGGCTCTTGTTCGGGAACAATAGCAACTTCCATCTTCGACTTAGAGTAAAGACTTTCTGACCTTAAAGCTTTCCTAATGATGGACTTGAATGTCTCATCGATGTGGTTAATAAGCCTTTCCCCAAATAATTATCCATGCCAGTGATGAATTTCTCATTCTTCTTCTTGGCAGTGTCGATAAAAGACATCCTATATTTCAAAAAAGCATTAAACTCGGCAACATACTCGGAAATAGTTCTGCTTCTTTGCTTTAGCTTAGCTAACTTGCAGAACTGTTCCGGACTTCCGAGCAGCCAAAATAAATGTCCTACAAAATCAAGTTTTGAGTTGATCTTAAGTAATATGGTCCTCGAGAGTAGCATCTTTAATGGCATTCCACCAATTCGTATCCCTGCCTTGAAGCTGATGCAAGGCCAACCTCCTCTTTATAATATCATTGAGCCTAAGATCTTCAAAGATATGCTCATAGGTATCAACCCAGTCTTGAACCTCCATAGCCGACTCCTTTCCTTGGAACGGTTTACCACATAGAGTAGTAAAATCCTTATTTAACTTAGCAGAACTGTCCCTAGGTGCATACGTAAGTGCACCACCACCCATGGTAATGTTTCGAGCAGCTCCTTGAGTGTTTCTGAGCATTTCCCTCATAAAAGAAGTAATCATTATCTGCATATCAGGAGTATTAGCATTATTGGCTCTTGAGCCTGCTCCTTCCTCAACTCCAGAAACAGAGTTCCTAGCAATGTTTTTGGCCCGACAACTCATCGTTCAATCTGTAAAGAAGTCAATTAATCGCCTTTCCAAGGAATCCTACTTAGTGTTGCATGTGCAGCGTGACTTAAGCCTTAAGTATACTAATAGTAGTATATACATAGGTATAGTTTTGAAAAACCAAAATACCACTAACACACACTCTTGTATACGTATACTTATCCCTTGGTCTTACGCATTTAGGTTAAACGACGCAATTTAAGCTCTGATGCCAAATGTGACGACTGCCTTATACCTACCGACACCCAACCAGTTGCGCTATGGTGGTACTCGATTAATACAAGAAGATCACCAAAGTTAAAATAAAAAATCTAAGTAACCTATCTTTTATATCATAGTGCATGGAATAAGGTATAATAATACATAATTCATGATATAAAACAGGCGAGACAGTGTAAACTGATTAAACCATAACATCAAATTAGCAGATTCATATCATAGTAAAGTATCAGATAGTTAGATACATGTACATCTCTAAAATATTGTCTCATCATAAAATACACTACTAATGCCCAAAGTAGTGATCAATAGAAGTAGACTGGGATAAGAGTGTATACATAATACATAGAAATCTCCTTCATGTCTTTGGTCAGCTACTTGAGCACATCACCTATCTCTATTCTTCTCATTTAAGAGCACTCGGAGTAATAAAAATCAATGCATAAAACCCCAAGTCAGACAAAGCCTAATATGAGCAATAGTAATCTCAATCACTAGATAGTGTAATATAATAGGTATGAAGATTCATGCCTGAACAGACCCTGCATCAAAATAGTTAGCATATGATCATATATTATACTCTTATGGTAATCAGAATACATATTGTAAATGGAAGTGTGCATGGAATAATGATAGCAAACATCCAAACATAACAATCATCCTTTTATTCTCTCACTCAGTGCGTCGATTATGTAGCGCTCACTACTTTAGTAATCTAATCCAATAATGGCCATGGTGGGACCAACTGCCCTAGTCTCCATTCATGTCTTACAATGATCAGTTTCCCTAATCTATAGACAATTTCCCTACCTAGTCCACACTGCCCTGGCTTTGGGGTCCGGGCCGAATTAGTCCACTGCCTTGGCACTGATTCGTCTACGTGTCCCCTCTCTCGTAAACATACAAAAGTATTGGATATTAATAACTCCTTTACACGTGTTCCCATAGCGAAGTCCAACTTAAAAGCTATACCTTGATGGTTACCATCCATATCTATGGTGGTAACTCCCCATTTAGACTTTGTTCACGTCTCGAGCTGAACTAATTGTATTGGAGTTTGTCTTCAAAGAGAGCATAATCGTCGCCACAAAGGAATGTTATGCCATGCATCAACATAAGGAATCCACTCCCCATGATCATATCAAAATCGGCTAAATTTGACTCAACATAGTCAACTGGCCCCAAGTTGCCATACCAAGATCGACTACGTCGATAGGCTTGCATCACCATATTCAGGTTGATTAAGTCGACCCAGACTTGTTCACAATGTCTGGATCAACAAAGTCGATCCGAATTATTGTTCGATTCAGATCTGATCGATTCTATTGATTCGTGTCTTGAGCATTCGATCAAGTTAAGACATGACTCGAATACCAAACCAGAACTCTCCTTCCTATCTTTTGTTGCTTTCTTCCACTTTGCTAATAGCCGAATCGGAGCCACTTTTGTTAGCCAAACCAAACTTGCAAGTCCCATAATTAGATCTCTAAAACTCTAAACGATTTGAAACTTGTCCTAGAGCCCCATGGGACCTTCCTTATCATCCCCACAAAGTTTCATGCTAATCGGACACTATAGATCTGACTCGACCTTATTGAATTGAGCATGTCGAACTGGAATCTACTGTGTGCTTTAACTAATTTTAACATCCACTTTTCTACACAAAAGCATTTGCATCCATCCTAGTGTTCCTAGGCACTTTATCAACACCACAAACACGATTGGACAATGTTTAGATCAATCAAATAGGATTAAACACCAAAAGAACCACATATTTCCATAATCCCATAAATTTCGAGATCCACAAATCATGTCCAAATAAACCCAATCTTACATATATGTCATCATAGGTTCAGTAATGAATTATGAACATTTCTCCATATTTTATTGAGTTGTTTGTATGCTAATCTACCCTAATTAGTGAGTAAGAGCACTACTACTCATCATAATTACCCCAAATATGTTAGGTCTGAAAATGAATAGTGTTTTGATTGAATCTCTATGAGTTGCAACAGCTTTTATCTTGATGTGGTGTTGATTTGACTTGATTATTTCTTAATTTGGTTGTTGGATGCTTAAAGAGGTGTTTAGTGGTTGGTGGAGGCCACTAATAGGGGTTCGCAAACCTGTTTGGGAGTTACAAAAGTGAATAGAAGAGATTACCCAACCCTTCAGCCCCTACTAAATCATTCCACTTGAAATGGACTGTGGGCCCACCTGCTAGTGACCCAAACAGTCCATTTAACCCTCCCAATGTTATTTCGTTCATTTCTCTTAAATGTTAAGTCTATTTGGTTACCACTCTATGGAATGGGAAACCATCATCTGAATTTAGTGGAAGTGGTTTCAAGTCTAAATTCCTTACCAATCAAAAGTTATGGGTGAAACAAGATTCGCTATAATGGTCGTGTCAAAACTTAGAAGAAACGATGAAGGTAGGAAATGGCTATATTAGTCATTTTTCAAGGTTATACAGTTATATGACCTCATATGAAAATAAAATGAATATTTTATGATCCTTTTATACATAGAATATGGGTCGTTACATCAATGACCCACTAGTCTACTTCAGCCCTTGGAGATTCGGCAGTGGAAGTGGGATCAAAGTTTGATGGTTTTGTCAATGGACTTCGTTCGAGGTCGAGCCATAGTAGCATTTAGGTGATTGAGGACCTTCTTACAAAGTCTGCATATGCCATTCCTGTTATATTTATAAGGATGGCATCTTCTTTTTCGAAGCTATATGTTATAGAAGTCGTACGACTGCACGGAATTCCTAGTTCTATTATATGTGATCATGATCCCCTCTTCACCAGTCCTTTATGGAAGTGCCTTTAGCAAGTTTTGGGCACAAAGCTTAATTTCTATACCGCTTACCACCCACAGTTTAATGGACGAACTGAGAAGGTGAACTGTATCTTGGAGGATTCACTTCGCGCTTGTATCTTAGACTTTGGTGGTTTTTAGGGGGGTCATCTCACTCTTGTCGAGTTCTCATGTAAAAACAACTACTAATCTAGTATTAGCATAGCTTCTTTTGAAGCCTTATAAGAGAGGTTGTATCATTCTCCTTCTTGTTGGTTTGAGCCGGGGAGAAGCTTATATTGGGCCCTAATTTTGTTCGTAAGGTAGCTAAGAAGATTATCTTGATTCGAAAGAAAATGGAAGAGACATAAGTTCATCAGAAATCCTACATGGACAACTATAGGAAGCCATTTAAGTTCTCAACTAGTGATTCCGTCTATATCCATGCATCTGCTTTGAAAGGTGTGGTATGCTTCAATAGACTATGAAGTTAGCCATATGACACATAGGTCATTTCCTATCATCGAGCATATCAGTCATGTGGCTTATCGAGTAGCACTTCCAGCCCGATCTTCTGGTGTCCATTGCATGTTTCAAGTCTCTTAATTATGGAGGTGTCTACTTGATTTAGATTTTTCGATTGACACTCATGTATTAGATAGAGGAGCTTAAGGTCTCATGTGATCAATCTTATGTGCAAGACCCCACGCGTGTTCTTTCATGGAGGTTAAATGCCTTTAGAATAAGAATGCGTTGGTCATGAAGATTCAATGTTCTGATAAACCTAATGATTATACTTGGAAAACCGGAGAATTCATCAATCAGTTGTGTCCCAATTTCCCATTTTCTCATGGTGGATGTGAGAAATTTTAAATTGAACTTTTCTTTTTCATTGTCTACTCCTCCTGTTAGTGGAATAAGCTAAATCAATATGCCTTTTCCCTTAGGAAATTGCGCAAATGCAATTTTTATAAGGAGAGAGTTTGTAACAACCCTAGTTTTACGATTACCTACAATATTGATTAACAAATGATAATAAGGATGTTAAATTAGTGATTAAGAAGGAAATATAGTTTGGGAAGATAATTAAAAACAATTATCTAAATAGAGTTTGGTGGTTGGGTTTGAGTTAACTAGGGAATATTGAGGAAATTGGGTGTTTAATCATTTAAGATGATTAAATATGGTGTGCGGGCAAAAACATTGAATTTTATGTTTAAATTATGGTAAATAAATATAAAATATGGAAAATAAAGTTTTGGAAAAACTTTATAATAGAAATTAAGATGTAATAAGAATTTATCATGTTATATTGCAATAAATTGCAGTACATATTTATATAATGTTGTGGTGTAAAGATGTGTTTTATAAATATAACTGAGTTGTAAATAAAATACAAGACTATAAAAATTGATGAAAAACAATATTTTATGTATCAAGATATATTTGACATGATTATACAAGTTACTTGTGTCTAAATATTGTGACTTATACAATTATAATCTTAGAAAAGCTAATTTTGTACATAAAAATATAAAATGTGCAATATGTTTGTAAATTGAGAATTTTCTGTCAAAATGTGCAAATTTATGTTTTGAAAGGGGCTAAAAATGTTTTGAATATGTTGTATAAAATTTTATTAAAGCTATTTTTGTGTTTTGACGTTAATATAAGGTAAACGCGATAAGTTATGTGTTAAATAATGCATTTTGACTTAACATAACCATTTTTAGTACAAATCAAGCCTAAACTTAATGTTACTAGCCTAATTAGGCATTAATCAAGGACTGATCCATGGTAATTAGGAGAGGAAATATATGGACAATATTTCCAGTATGTACTTTTCTCCTGAAAGTTATTCATCTCCAAAAGAAAAATACACAGCAAAAGAAAAAGTAGGAAAACTCCACCAAAACCTTAACCATCTACTTCAAATTCAAATTAAAAAGATAAATCTAGTTGCAAACTTAAACTATGATCTAGTAATCCCTTCATAACCTTACAGTTATTCCATTTTTGTTTCATATTTCAAGTTGCATTATTGTATATTAAAGAACTTGCATTGCATGTTGCTGCAGCTTTGTTTACCGGTAGCTAAGGGGCTATTTCAAGCAGATCAGAAAGCTCAATTCTTGCTCAAATTCTCTATGGAAAATTGCTATTAAACACCAAATCTATGATCAAAACTATATCTTTTAGTTTATCAATTTTTTTCTATATTTTCTTAATTCAACGAGAAAACATTTCTTTATAAACATGAAAGTTGATTTTATGTTTGTTGCTGAAAATTGACTCTTTATCCAAATTATGATGTTATAATTTCTTCGATTCTTGCTGAAATAGTGCCAAACTTCTTTTGAATTATATATTGCTTTTAGTCATTGTACATGTTGATTTTCATGTTAGTTCGACCGCTTTTCATGTTGAAATGTTGTGTTAGATTTGGACTTGGAAGATTTCAGACCAGGGTAAATTCTATACCTAGGTCGACCGAAAGCCTTCTCTGGTTCAGTTCATAAGTTGACCCAGGGATTTAGGTTCGACCTAGGAGTCAACCAAGGTAATAATAGGGTCAACCCTGTAGTACTAATTTGCGCAGGCTTTTGTCTATGAGTAAGTGGTGTTCACTCCTAAATTTTTAGTGTTTTCCTAGGTGTTTCCCAATTAATTTTGGTGAACTCCGAGATGAATTTGTGTGATGTTTTATTAGGCTTGGTCTTATAATATATAAGCCAACATTATCACCAATTTGCATATCGAATTGAAGTTTTTGAGTGGTTTCCATTGTTTGACTTTATGAGTTAATTCATGAGTTGTCGGCATAGTTCATGTTTTAAAAAACGATTTCAAAAGGAATTTTTCTATATATGTGTATACATAAAATGCTTTGAGACAAATAATTTTCAATGTTTTATTTTATAAAACAAAACCGTCTCAAGGATATACCACATAAATATTTTTCGATATATATAGACTTTTTAAATGATAGTTCAAATAATTTCAAAATCATTTTATAAACTCGTTTTCTTAAACCAAGTATTTCTAATACATAAAATTACGCGATTTTACATCCTTCGAGAAGACATGGTTGTGATTTAAATGATGTAGTAAACCATGTGGTATGGGATACAATTTTTTATTATATCGGCTAATTCTTGACTCACTGATTGAAGCTATTCCTGTTTCTAAGGTATGGTAAAAGATGACTAGTAGTAGATCGATTAGCGAAACATGCGATACGAGTCATATTGTTTTCACTAATTGAGTTACCATTATGAAGCATATGGTACATTATTGTTGTTTTTTGTTTCTAGTACTTGCTCCAAGGGGAAGGGGCAGCTAGGCTCAGAGGGAATATTTTATATACATATCACCTGGTCGGGGGCTCAAGTTACACTCGGTCTGAAGGGGTCATAGCGATGGGCGCCTGAATATGTATATAGTTCGACAATACTAGGGGGAGAGGGGGGAAGGGAGTTATATATTTGATGCATGTGCTATTAGCTGTTTGGGTCCACATTTTGATGTTTGTAATTTGAATCCAATTTGGTGCCATTAGTTTTTTTGACCCATTCTTGATGCTTTCTCCATTTGTTGATGTTTATTGTTTTGGATCCTATATAAGATTCCATAATTGATATTGATAATGATTCATTTATGTAGCCTTAGTGCTACCATAATACCCTTATAAATTTGGTGATTTTAATATGTTATTAAAACACTCATTAGTGTCCTATATTACTATGTCAATTAGAACAATCGTGAGTGTTCTACATATATTTATATGTTGATGTTCTGTTGTTAGAGACATCATTCATGAGATCATTATATGAAGTTCAGTTGTACCCTATCTCATGAACCCTCGTTGTACTCAGTTGAACCTACTCTTTCTCTATTGGAGAAGAATATCCCTTATGATGTTATATTACTCTTTCATGGTCTACTAATACAGTTTGAACTAGACCGACCCGTATTTTTTTATACTCGAGTCAGACTAAGTTGCAGGTTAGGCTATCTCTGGCCTTTACATAACTATATCATCCCGGATATCTTTATCGATCTTTTGAACTTTTATACATATATTTTTATGTAGTTCATTCTATAATCTTAGTGTGGTGTACATTTTCCTTTGTGGCAGGTTGACGTTGTATATATTATGGACTGTATATTCACTTATGTAAATTACTGTGTGTTGTACTACATGTATATATACATGTATGACTATGTTTGCCTGTGATCTATTTTGTTTATTATAATTGTGTTTTGTTCTGAATTGATCCACTAACCATCGTGGTATTATATCAGGCAAGAATTAAATATGTCCATCCACTAAGGAAAAAAATAAGCACGTTATCGATGTATCTGATATTTGTTTAATGCAAGATTTACGAATAATCACTCCTAACCAGTATTTTTCTCTGTATTAACAAATGACATTACTAGTTAATGCTATTTGTTAATATCGATCTCAGGGTAGGGCATCACAATTTTGTAAGTAGGATGGTTTATGTTATATTTTAATTTGTTTGAATGAAAGGAATTGTGATATGAATTTTTATGATTCAACATAGTTATAATTAAATATGTTTATAACAAGGAATGTAAATTAGTGAAAGAGATGTATAAAATATAGAAAAGAACCATATTTTGTACTGCCTATTTCAACAAACAAATGGTTTTTTTTCCTTGTTACTTTACATGAAATACATATTCCCTTTTTAAAAAGATCCATAAAAAGTTACATTAGCAATTTCTCCTTAAAAGAAGAGTAGTTCCAATAGGTAAAAATTCATAGTCTTTAAAATATAACAAAAACTACGGTAATAAATAAATTGTAGTAAAAGCAACATGGGAAACCTAAAAAGAAAAGGGTAAGAAAAGGAAAATGCGCATTTTCTTTTTTTTTATGTGCAATTAATTGTGTGTCTTTTTAGAAGTCCCATTTTAGAATGGGCTGGGGCTTTGCAAACATTTGGTGGATAGAAAAATATAAAGGACAAGAAAATTAGCAGGAGGATAGTTGATCCAGGTTTAAATTTTGAGAAATATTTTGAAATCTTAAAAGGAAAATTTTGAAAAGAATGATTTGACAAAAATGGATAATTTCTTGTAATTCTTTTCTGTAGCTTTAATTTTTTAAAGAAAAATGAATAAATGCTAAAAATATGGAATAGAGAGCAATTAACAGCTAGGTAACATAGGAAAAAAAGGAATAAGGCTCTGAAGTAAGTAGTAGTAAATGATTCCCAAAGTGTGTATATGACACTAGATAGAGACAAAGAATAGTATCTTGATATGTGTGTAAACAATGAACTGGACATTAAGATAAACATCCACAACTTTTGTTGTACTTTTAGAAGGCTTAAAGAAGGAGACTAAGAAAGGATAGTAGAAAATATTTTTTGATACTAAAAGTTGGCACAACACCCAAAAAGTTCAACAAACGTTAAACTAAAATAAATGGAAAACAAGTAAGAAATAGTAGAGATGCAGTAAAAGAATAAGAGAACAATTTATAGTGGTTCGGCATAAGTCAACCTACGTCCGCTTTGCATGTTCAATCACTTTATTACTAAGTTTCATGGACTACAATGCTCATATCGTTATATATGCTTAGTAAGATAGTACAATATAATTTGATTTCCGAAAGAACCATATTCTATCAAAACAAGGCTACTTATGGTTGAGGTTGCAGCTGAAAACTCGAGATCCGAAATAACAGGGAGTTTATATGACCCTAGGCCCAAAAACCCAATTGAGGCGGAATGTGTGAAAACCCGCAACTTCCCCGTAAAGGAAAGCGTCGGATAGTTCGAGAACAAGCCACAGCAGAACGCATACAGAAGAACATCTCATCGTATATTACAACAATGCATCAGATTACAAGAATATACAGAGTATCAACGAATATTACACAGAAATATCAGAGATTTAAATTACATTTAAATACATAGCAGCGGAAAATAATAGAATACACAACTAGAAGAGATATACGGATACAAAGCTTTCCGGATATCGTTCCAGCTGTAAACCAGGATCCTGTGAATATAAATCTGCAAAACCAAAACTACTAGCTGCCCGTGTCAAAATAAGGGCACCCAGAGTTTAGGTTAAAACAATAAACTCCAGGTCAGTCATGTGACTGGTGTGAGAACTAAAACAGTTATTAATCTTTATTTGAAAGTTAGGTAAATCAAGGGACCACGCCGTATAACACGGAACGGGTTTCCTCCCAAGAATACCAGTGCACAAAACAAACAGCGCAATGCTAAATAAAGAAAAATGAAGCTGTTATAAGACCCAGGTCCTATCACACAATGCAACGCAAGCCGGGGGATAGGGTTTTCCCTTATAACAGCCAAAGAATGCTTGATACGTTTAAAACAAATCATTTGATACTAATAAGTGCATAGTGTATAAAACAACTTCAAATCATAAGTATCAATCATAGGCGGCATAAGCGCCCCATCCCACTATGTCGCCATATATAGGATTACAACTAAAACCGCAAGATCACGTATTTGGAAATTGGATTTCCGTCTATGAACCGAGGCAAAAGATAGTCCTCAACCGATTCGAGACAATCTAGCCCATGTCTCAGGATCAGAGCTCGAGTGACCCTTGGAGCGACAGGGCCGGTCCACCGATGTGGATTAAAATGCCTGAACACTACGTTTCCCCGCCCTTTGGGGCGTAAATGAGCCAACTAAATGACTCCATCGGTTCGAGAACGACCGATCAATCCGAGGCGCCTCGCAACAGCAACAACCACATAAGTCAAACTCGTCAGGGCGTGTAAAACCACTGACGCCACTTTTTATCTAGAAGGAAACGCATGCCCTCCCTGAGGTCCGTCTCCCGTTTTTGGTTCATACCTGGTGTGAAACACGCGAGGTAAACGTTACACAAAGCTACGCCACAAAGGCCGTGCTTTGATCATCACCACAAGACTTTGCTTTTCAACAGAAGCCTTGATCATTTGCATCTTAGCATGCCACACAGGCAAGCCATCCTATGCAACCGATATCAGTCACACAGAATGAAATCCGATGTCAGACACACAGTCCATTTACAAGTCCGTTCTGGGTCTGAACGAAACCGGAGGCACCTAGCACCCCGCATATCCATCGATCTCCAAGTACGTCTGGACGATCACTAACTGTTTCCATCTTCTTGGGTGTACAGCCCAATCAAGATCATCAGTAATTACCCAAACGACGTGAAGACCTCCGGTCTTCGACCATCGTCTTCATCTTCGACTTATCGTCGTATCAGTTATTCAGAATGGGATAAACCCGGTCTTTCCGAATAACTCGCGTATATATTATAAAAGTGTTACACAAACACAACATACGCCTCATTCCAACTCATTAGTCACTAACCGTAAATTAATCAAGAGAATAATTCCCCAAATATTAACCCCGAAGGCCGAAACCAACATCAGATCAATATCCAGAAAACCATTCTGCTTGGCTAACCGCCAGTTAGTTTCTAAATTTCACATTCAAATCTAATTAAAGATTTAACTATCGCCTGGAGCAAAACTGGTGATACTCCATTCTCGATCTTTTCAATCTAATTAAAGATTCATTAAAACTCCACTTAGTTTTAATCTGTGACTGGGTTAAAGAATCAGTGTCATTTAAAACACGGCTCACGATAAACCCAAAGTCACATCCCATTAATTATCGGGTTAAAGAACAAGTGTTATTTAAAACACTGCTCACGATAAACCCAAAAATCAATATCAATTCAATTCCAATTAAATATTATTTAATTGGTACACTTCATTAAATCTAAATAAAAAGATTTAATCTTTTCTCAACTGGGTTCAAGAACAGTGTTAGTGAAGACACCATTCACGACAAACCCAAATCACATTCATTAATTATCGGGTTAAAGAACAAGTGTTATTTAAAACACTGTTCACGATAAACCCAAAAATCAATATCAATTCAATTCCAATTAAATATTATTTAATTGGTACACTTCATTAAATCTAAATAAAAAGATTTAATCTTTTCTCAACTGGGTTCAAGAACAGTGTTAGTGAAGACACCATTCACGACAAACCCAAATCACATTCATTAATTATCGGGTTAAAGAACAAGTGTTATTTAAAACACTGTTCACGATAAACCCAAAAATCAATATCAATTCAATTCCAATTAAATATTATTTAATTGGTACACTTCATTAAATCTAAATAAAAAGATTTAATCTTTTCTCAACAGGGCTCAAGAACAGTGTTAGTGAAGACACCATTCACGACAAACCCAAATCACATTCGATATTCAATACAAGGCTCTGAATAGAAAATATATCGGCTTATATTCAATATCGAATTCTACGACTAACAAATGTCGTATTGGAAATAGCGATATAAATATATATCTTTCAAATTTCCATAACAACACCTGTATAATCACGAATTCCAACATCGAAATATTCCGAAGACAATTTCGATTCAAATCCACTCCAATGCATTCATTGGAAATTTTGGTTATTTTCAAACCCATTTCGAATTCAATTTATTTATTAAAAAAAATAAAATAAATAGAATTATAATTCTAGTTCAAAACTAGTTTATTTCGATAAAAATCTATTTTTATCTTTTCAAATATGGAGTTTTTCATCCCAATTCTTTCTAAATCATTTCTTATGATTTTACACAAATTATTACTATTTTTAATAATTTTATCAAGGCCCGTTCAGTCGATTTCCAACAATGGCCATCGAACTGCACTTACAGCGACCTTTTTCGAATTTGATTTGGACATAATTCCAAATCCAACCGTTAGATTTCTAATTTCTAATATTCTTTAGAAAGCTCTTTTCGATACGAACCCAATGGTTCCGGTTTTAGGAGAATCCGACGGTCGGATCTCCCGTAATGTCCGTTTGAAACAAATGGTCGAAATTCGCGAACTGCCGCGGCGCGGCGCGTTCTATTCAGGCCATTATATTATATATATAATATATATTTCGTCGATTTCTATTTATAACGAATTATATAAATAGTTTTAAATTCGTTTCAAAAGCAATTTCAACTTCATTTTCAATTCAAATCAAAATTGAATTCTTCTTTATAAATTCGTTTCAAAATTCATTTCTACTCAATTCAAATTTCAATTCAATTTTGAATTCATTTCAATTCGTTTTCAATTCAATTCATTTCGAAATCGTTTTCAATTCAATTCATTTCGAAATCGTTTTCAATTCAATTCATTTCGAAATCGTTTTCAATTCAATTCATTTCGAAATCGTTTTCAATTCAATTCGAAATCGTTTTCAATTCAATTCATTTCGAAATCGTTTTCAATTCAATTCATTTCGAAATCGTTTTCAATTCAATTCATTTCGAAATCGTTTTCAATTCAATTCATTTCGAAATCGTTTTCAATTCAATTCAAAATATTCGATTTCGAAATCACTTTTCAATATTCATTTTTAAGATGAATAAAATCGATATAAATATCGATTCACGTCAAAATGGCGTCAATCTAATCAACACGGCTTCATAAATTTCTATTTTCAAATATTCTATTTCAAATATTTCTTTTTCAAAATAGTTGTTATTATCAAAATATTTCGTTCAACACATGACCAATCTCAATGAATGAGTACTGTCAACACATGAACTTTTATTTTATAATATTCTTTATTTTTCAAATTGGAATGAGGCCCAATCAATCACCATATAAAGTTAATTATATGGATTTTCATACAACACATGTATATACTAACATTGAAAATAATCAACCATCAACCAAAGTGCACTACACTGTAAAAGCATCAAATATAGATATTCAACGCTTATAACAGCCTGTCAATCAATCGATCGACATATTCAATCAATCAGGATGAGTGAACTTCAAATTTCATCCCAACACCCGTGTGGGGTTTCAAACAATCAAACACATATTTTATTTGTGTTGTTGGGCGATGTGTAAAATTTATCGTCCCAATCAATGTCATTCCAATAGGTGTACATAAACAAACCATCTGGTTTGTAAATGAATATTCTATTTTATTCACTTCACGTTAAAAATTATATTTTTAACGATAAAACATTTTATTTCAACTTATGAATTTCTATTCAATTCATTTATTCAATAAAATGATATTTTTATTTTTCTAACATATTTTAGAAAATTTCGGCGGCATAACGGCACGATACTAAAAACGGGATAAGGCCTAGCCTTGTCCCCGGTCTAGTGAAGGCCCACGCCATTCACATATCAATCAAATTCACTTTCGTTATGCAAACCACAAAATTTGGAGTAAGGGTCTAACCTAGCCTTACTCCTTCGCCTTATAACGGCGCACGTCTAATCCTAACCAATTTATCGATTCGATTTTTCATACCACAAATCACATTCAAACCAATATCGCAATCAATCACCAATCAATCAAACAAACAAGTCCATGGTCTGTGGACGATTGTGTCGGGTGCTACTAAGCACCGTCTGCATCCTAGTATATATATATATAACTAGAAAAATAAATTGAAAGGTGAGAAATTCTCACTTATTAGCTATCCTAGCTCCACGGCACTTCATTTGCAGAAGTCTTCGTCGTTTCGCCTTTTTGTCACCTTCGTTGCTGCTTTCACTACATACGTAAAAATCACATTTTTACTTCGCTATCCAATATATAAAAATCGAATTTTTATTTCAAAGTTCAATATATAAAAATCGAATTTTTATTTCAACGTTCAATATATAAAAATCGAATTTTTAGTTCAAAGTTCAATATATAAAAATCGAATTTTTAGTTCGAAGTTCAATATATAAAAATCGAATTTTTAGTTCAAAGTTCAATATATAAAAATCGAATTTTTAGTTCAAAGTTCAATATATAAAAATCGAATTTTTAGTTCAAAGTTCAATATATAAAAATCGAATTTTTAGTTCAAAGTTCAATATATAAAAATCGAATTTTTAGTTCAAAGTTCAATATATAAAAATCGAATTTTTAGTTCAAAGTTCAATATATAAAAATCGAATTTTTAGTTCGAAGTTCAATATATAAAAATCGAATTTTTAGTTCGAAGTTCAATATATAAAAATCGAATTTTTAGTTCGAAGTTCAATATATAAAAATCGAATTTTTAGTTCGAAGTTCAATATATAAAAATCGAATTTTTATTTTACTTTAAACAAAAATCAGTTTTTAAACATTAATTAAAATCAGTTTTTAAACAAAATGAAATTCAGATTTTAAACAAAATAAAATTCAGTTTTTAACCTAAATAAAATTCAGTTTTTAACCTAAATAAAATTCAGATTTCAACCTAAACAAAATTCAGATTTCAACCTAAACAAAATTCAGATTTCTACCTAAACAAAATTCAGATTTCTAAACAAAAATAAAATCAATTTTACTGTAATATAAAATAAAAATATAAAAAAAACAGTTTTACTTACAGGAGAGGGGGGGGGGGGGAAAGAGATCGACGGACATCACTGGAGGGGGGGGGGGGTAGGCGGTGGTGCGGCGAAGGCTTCTTTGCGTCGGGGGGGCTTTGGGTGCTTTGACTGCGGAGGAGAGAGGAGCGGGACGCGAGGCGAGAAAGGGGGGGTCTGGCGGAGATCGAGGACGGCGGGGGTCCTCCTGGGTGGCGGCGTCGATCGCGTGAGGGGGAGGAGAAGCGGCTAGGGGAGAACGGAGGACGGCGGTGGTCGGCGCCGCCTAGGGGCGCGCTCGATCCCCCTTTTTTTTTTCCTGTTTGTTTTGATTTCTGAAATAATGATTTGGGGGGGGGGGGGGGCCAGAGCGGTTTTAAGGAGGAGGTTTAAATTTTTTTTTTTTTTTTTTTTTATTTATTTATTTATTATTATTTAATTATTTTAATTCAAAAAGTCAACTTTTTCAAACGACTTCAAAACGAGGTCCACCGCCTGTCGTCCCTAGCGTTTAACCCCCATTCCGAACACAATGGGATATGTATCGTAAGCTGGTTTGATCGTTACAATCAGTTTCCGTTGAAATTACATTTAAATCCTTATATTGCATTTTAAACGTACATTTCAAATTACCAGGGTCATATATTAACTAGAAAAATTCCAGAAAAATATTTTCTAGCTTCGTATTGACGATACGGTCCTAACAAAACTAGTTTCGTCGAATTCTGAGACCGTTAGAAAAATGGCCAATTTCCAGTCGATTAAATTCAACTGAAACTGGTCAAACGCGTTTTCCTTTGCCACGCTCACATATTGATTCGAAAAATTAGGAAATTTGAAACCTAGCAATAACTTTACATCACGGACCCAACAAAACTGGTTTCGTCGAAATCCGAGGTCGTTTGCAAAATGTCCATTTTTAAGGGCCTGAATTCCATAGCGACTATTCAGAATTTTCAACTGGACATATCTTTTGATTCCCGCTACGAACTTTTGATTTTTCGGATTCGTTGGAAAGATATTCACTATTAGATTCCATTATTTTTGGTTTCACTAAAATCCGGATTATTTTGCACCCGGTACATTCAATTGAAGTTTGAAATCGAATTATCGAACTACCGCGCCATTTTCAATTCTATTTATAATTATATATAAATATTTATATTCTAACGACGACGCGTATAATATATACGTCGAATTATATTCAAAATAAATTTCTCGTCGTTTTTATTTAAAATAATTCATTTTAAATAATCAAAATTCGCTAAAATCGCTAAAATAAAAATTTCAAACTGGCCCAGATTTTCCGGGTTGTTACAATCTCCCCCACTTAAAACTTTTCGTCCCCGAAAAGGAACAAAGTCGAAAGTGGTTTGATTAATCAACTCTACGATCGATCTGGCTTCCATTCTCCAACTCTTTAGTTTCTGAGAATTTTCAAAATTTCAAAAATTTGGCTAACACCCTAAATTTTTGAAAAATTTCGCCATAACCTCCCCTGCACCGGGAGCATCGGGGAATTTCAAATAGCTTCCCCGGTCCTTCAGATCTCAAAAAGAAAAAGAAAAAGCCAAGCGGCTAGCCAATAGGCTCACAAAATCATCATCACCCAAACAAAACAGGAAATTATGTAGTAAACATGTACCTATTTGTCGGGCAAACAAATTTTATTCTCTGGCTCTAGCCTCCTTGCTATGACCTGTTCAATGTGAGTATATGTATGCAAGCAAATGCGACCAATTTTCAATACAGTTCAATATTTGGTTCTGTTAGGCTAAATGGCTAAAAATTAGCAAACAAATAAACAAACAACACAAACATCAATCCATTAGTGAATTATCATTTCAAATTCATAATTTTGATACACATACAAAAATCAGATTTTTGACGCCAAATCACAACAATAAGCCCTATCTAATTTTGGTTCTCACACCAATCAATAGGAAATATATAAATATCACATCTTCAAAACACGAACATAGATTCTGATGATGATCGATCAATCATCAGAACCATCTCCGGGTGTCTAGAATGTGATTCTATATCTATCCAGTATATTAAAATTTCAAATACACGTTTGCAAGGCGTATATGCAAAATCTTTATATACTGGACTGTCCAACTCAATATAAATAGATAATCAAATACGAATAATTGATTTTAAATTTTCAAAACAAAAATTTGTTTTCACTTTAAAAATTTACTCTTCACACTCGTTCTAGGATACTACTGATCCTATCTCTAACGAGTCATTCTAATTGGATATTACTAACCCAATATCTGATGAATTCTTTCGTACGGTTCCAATGTGTCTTGTTCTCTAGCTTTGGTAAACCAAAGCTCTGATACCAACTGTGAAAACCCGCAACTTCCCCGTAAAGGAAAGCGTCGGATAGTTCGAGAACAAGCCACAGCAGAACGCATACAGAAGAACATCTCATCGTATATTACAACAATGCATCAGATTACAAGAATATACAGAGTATCAACGAATATTACACAGAAATATCAGAGATTTAAATTACATTTAAATACATAGCAGCGGAAAATAATAGAATACACAACTAGAAGAGATATACGGATACAAAGCTTTCCGGATATCGTTCCAGCTGTAAACCAGGATCCTGTGAATATAAATCTGCAAAACCAAAACTACTAGCTGCCCGTGTCAAAATAAGGGCACCCAGAGTTTAGGTTAAAACAATAAACTCCAGGTCAGTCATGTGACTGGTGTGAGAACTAAAACAGTTATTAATCTTTATTTGAAAGTTAGGTAAATCAAGGGACCACGCCGTATAACACGGAACGGGTTTCCTCCCAAGAATACCAGTGCACAAAACAAACAGCGCAATGCTAAATAAAGAAAAATGAAGCTGTTATAAGACCCAGGTCCTATCACACAATGCAACGCAAGCCGGGGGATAGGGTTTTCCCTTATAACAGCCAAAGAATGCTTGATACGTTTAAAACAAATCATTTGATACTAATAAGTGCATAGTGTATAAAACAACTTCAAATCATAAGTATCAATCATAGGCGGCATAAGCGCCCCATCCCACTATGTCGCCATATATAGGATTACAACTAAAACCGCAAGATCACGTATTTGGAAATTGGATTTCCGTCTATGAACCGAGGCAAAAGATAGTCCTCAACCGATTCGAGACAATCTAGCCCATGTCTCAGGATCAGAGCTCGAGTGACCCTTGGAGCGACAGGGCCGGTCCACCGATGTGGATTAAAATGCCTGAACACTACGTTTCCCCGCCCTTTGGGGCGTAAATGAGCCAACTAAATGACTCCATCGGTTCGAGAACGACCGATCAATCCGAGGCGCCTCGCAACAGCAACAACCACATAAGTCAAACTCGTCAGGGCGTGTAAAACCACTGACGCCACTTTTTATCTAGAAGGAAACGCATGCCCTCCCTGAGGTCCGTCTCCCGTTTTTGGTTCATACCTGGTGTGAAACACGCGAGGTAAACGTTACACAAAGCTACGCCACAAAGGCCGTGCTTTGATCATCACCACAAGACTTTGCTTTTCAACAGAAGCCTTGATCATTTGCATCTTAGCATGCCACACAGGCAAGCCATCCTATGCAACCGATATCAGTCACACAGAATGAAATCCGATGTCAGACACACAGTCCATTTACAAGTCCGTTCTGGGTCTGAACGAAACCGGAGGCACCTAGCACCCCGCATATCCATCGATCTCCAAGTACGTCTGGACGATCACTAACTGTTTCCATCTTCTTGGGTGTACAGCCCAATCAAGATCATCAGTAATTACCCAAACGACGTGAAGACCTCCGGTCTTCGACCATCGTCTTCATCTTCGACTTATCGTCGTATCAGTTATTCAGAATGGGATAAACCCGGTCTTTCCGAATAACTCGCGTATATATTATAAAAGTGTTACACAAACACAACATACGCCTCATTCCAACTCATTAGTCACTAACCGTAAATTAATCAAGAGAATAATTCCCCAAATATTAACCCCGAAGGCCGAAACCAACATCAGATCAATATCCAGAAAACCATTCTGCTTGGCTAACCGCCAGTTAGTTTCTAAATTTCACATTCAAATCTAATTAAAGATTTAACTATCGCCTGGAGCAAAACTGGTGATACTCCATTCTCGATCTTTTCAATCTAATTAAAGATTCATTAAAACTCCACTTAGTTTTAATCTGTGACTGGGTTAAAGAATCAGTGTCATTTAAAACACGGCTCACGATAAACCCAAAGTCACATCCCATTAATTATCGGGTTAAAGAACAAGTGTTATTTAAAACACTGCTCACGATAAACCCAAAAATCAATATCAATTCAATTCCAATTAAATATTATTTAATTGGTACACTTCATTAAATCTAAATAAAAAGATTTAATCTTTTCTCAACTGGGTTCAAGAACAGTGTTAGTGAAGACACCATTCACGACAAACCCAAATCACATTCATTAATTATCGGGTTAAAGAACAAGTGTTATTTAAAACACTGTTCACGATAAACCCAAAAATCAATATCAATTCAATTCCAATTAAATATTATTTAATTGGTACACTTCATTAAATCTAAATAAAAAGATTTAATCTTTTCTCAACTGGGTTCAAGAACAGTGTTAGTGAAGACACCATTCACGACAAACCCAAATCACATTCATTAATTATCGGGTTAAAGAACAAGTGTTATTTAAAACACTGTTCACGATAAACCCAAAAATCAATATCAATTCAATTCCAATTAAATATTATTTAATTGGTACACTTCATTAAATCTAAATAAAAAGATTTAATCTTTTCTCAACAGGGCTCAAGAACAGTGTTAGTGAAGACACCATTCACGACAAACCCAAATCACATTCGATATTCAATACAAGGCTCTGAATAGAAAATATATCGGCTTATATTCAATATCGAATTCTACGACTAACAAATGTCGTATTGGAAATAGCGATATAAATATATATCTTTCAAATTTCCATAACAACACCTGTATAATCACGAATTCCAACATCGAAATATTCCGAAGACAATTTCGATTCAAATCCACTCCAATGCATTCATTGGAAATTTTGGTTATTTTCAAACCCATTTCGAATTCAATTTATTTATTAAAAAAAATAAAATAAATAGAATTATAATTCTAGTTCAAAACTAGTTTATTTCGATAAAAATCTATTTTTATCTTTTCAAATATGGAGTTTTTCATCCCAATTCTTTCTAAATCATTTCTTATGATTTTACACAAATTATTACTATTTTTAATAATTTTATCAAGGCCCGTTCAGTCGATTTCCAACAATGGCCATCGAACTGCACTTACAGCGACCTTTTTCGAATTTGATTTGGACATAATTCCAAATCCAACCGTTAGATTTCTAATTTCTAATATTCTTTAGAAAGCTCTTTTCGATACGAACCCAATGGTTCCGGTTTTAGGAGAATCCGACGGTCGGATCTCCCGTAATGTCCGTTTGAAACAAATGGTCGAAATTCGCGAACTGCCGCGGCGCGGCGCGTTCTATTCAGGCCATTATATTATATATATAATATATATTTCGTCGATTTCTATTTATAACGAATTATATAAATAGTTTTAAATTCGTTTCAAAAGCAATTTCAACTTCATTTTCAATTCAAATCAAAATTGAATTCTTCTTTATAAATTCGTTTCAAAATTCATTTCTACTCAATTCAAATTTCAATTCAATTTTGAATTCATTTCAATTCGTTTTCAATTCAATTCATTTCGAAATCGTTTTCAATTCAATTCATTTCGAAATCGTTTTCAATTCAATTCATTTCGAAATCGTTTTCAATTCAATTCATTTCGAAATCGTTTTCAATTCAATTCGAAATCGTTTTCAATTCAATTCATTTCGAAATCGTTTTCAATTCAATTCATTTCGAAATCGTTTTCAATTCAATTCATTTCGAAATCGTTTTCAATTCAATTCATTTCGAAATCGTTTTCAATTCAATTCAAAATATTCGATTTCGAAATCACTTTTCAATATTCATTTTTAAGATGAATAAAATCGATATAAATATCGATTCACGTCAAAATGGCGTCAATCTAATCAACACGGCTTCATAAATTTCTATTTTCAAATATTCTATTTCAAATATTTCTTTTTCAAAATAGTTGTTATTATCAAAATATTTCGTTCAACACATGACCAATCTCAATGAATGAGTACTGTCAACACATGAACTTTTATTTTATAATATTCTTTATTTTTCAAATTGGAATGAGGCCCAATCAATCACCATATAAAGTTAATTATATGGATTTTCATACAACACATGTATATACTAACATTGAAAATAATCAACCATCAACCAAAGTGCACTACACTGTAAAAGCATCAAATATAGATATTCAACGCTTATAACAGCCTGTCAATCAATCGATCGACATATTCAATCAATCAGGATGAGTGAACTTCAAATTTCATCCCAACACCCGTGTGGGGTTTCAAACAATCAAACACATATTTTATTTGTGTTGTTGGGCGATGTGTAAAATTTATCGTCCCAATCAATGTCATTCCAATAGGTGTACATAAACAAACCATCTGGTTTGTAAATGAATATTCTATTTTATTCACTTCACGTTAAAAATTATATTTTTAACGATAAAACATTTTATTTCAACTTATGAATTTCTATTCAATTCATTTATTCAATAAAATGATATTTTTATTTTTCTAACATATTTTAGAAAATTTCGGCGGCATAACGGCACGATACTAAAAACGGGATAAGGCCTAGCCTTGTCCCCGGTCTAGTGAAGGCCCACGCCATTCACATATCAATCAAATTCACTTTCGTTATGCAAACCACAAAATTTGGAGTAAGGGTCTAACCTAGCCTTACTCCTTCGCCTTATAACGGCGCACGTCTAATCCTAACCAATTTATCGATTCGATTTTTCATACCACAAATCACATTCAAACCAATATCGCAATCAATCACCAATCAATCAAACAAACAAGTCCATGGTCTGTGGACGATTGTGTCGGGTGCTACTAAGCACCGTCTGCATCCTAGTATATATATATATATAACTAGAAAAATAAATTGAAAGGTGAGAAATTCTCACTTATTAGCTATCCTAGCTCCACGGCACTTCATTTGCAGAAGTCTTCGTCGTTTCGCCTTTTTGTCACCTTCGTTGCTGCTTTCACTACATACGTAAAAATCACATTTTTACTTCGCTATCCAATATATAAAAATCGAATTTTTATTTCAAAGTTCAATATATAAAAATCGAATTTTTATTTCAACGTTCAATATATAAAAATCGAATTTTTAGTTCAAAGTTCAATATATAAAAATCGAATTTTTAGTTCGAAGTTCAATATATAAAAATCGAATTTTTAGTTCAAAGTTCAATATATAAAAATCGAATTTTTAGTTCAAAGTTCAATATATAAAAATCGAATTTTTAGTTCAAAGTTCAATATATAAAAATCGAATTTTTAGTTCAAAGTTCAATATATAAAAATCGAATTTTTAGTTCAAAGTTCAATATATAAAAATCGAATTTTTAGTTCAAAGTTCAATATATAAAAATCGAATTTTTAGTTCGAAGTTCAATATATAAAAATCGAATTTTTAGTTCGAAGTTCAATATATAAAAATCGAATTTTTAGTTCGAAGTTCAATATATAAAAATCGAATTTTTAGTTCGAAGTTCAATATATAAAAATCGAATTTTTATTTTACTTTAAACAAAAATCAGTTTTTAAACATTAATTAAAATCAGTTTTTAAACAAAATGAAATTCAGATTTTAAACAAAATAAAATTCAGTTTTTAACCTAAATAAAATTCAGTTTTTAACCTAAATAAAATTCAGATTTCAACCTAAACAAAATTCAGATTTCAACCTAAACAAAATTCAGATTTCTACCTAAACAAAATTCAGATTTCTAAACAAAAATAAAATCAATTTTACTGTAATATAAAATAAAAATATAAAAAAAACAGTTTTACTTACAGGAGAGGGGGGGGGGAAAGAGATCGGCGGACATCACTGGAGGGGGGGGGGGGGGTAGGCGGTGGTGCGGCGAAGGCTTCTTTGCGTCGGGGGGGCTTTGGGTGCTTTGACTGCGGAGGAGAGAGGAGCGGGACGCGAGGCGAGAAAGGGGGGGTCTGGCGGAGATCGAGGACGGCGGGGGTCCTCCTGGGTGGCGGCGTCGATCGCGTGAGGGGGAGGAGAAGCGGCTAGGGGAGAACGGAGGACGGCGGTGGTCGGCGCCGCCTAGGGGCGCGCTCGATCCCCCTTTTTTTTTTCCTGTTTGTTTTGATTTCTGAAATAATGATTTGGGGGGGGGGCCAGAGCGGTTTTAAGGAGGAGGTTTAAATTTTTTTTTTTTTTTTTTTTTATTTATTATTATTTAATTATTTTAATTCAAAAAGTCAACTTTTTCAAACGACTTCAAAACGAGGTCCACCGCCTGTCGTCCCTAGCGTTTAACCCCCATTCCGAACACAATGGGATATGTATCGTAAGCTGGTTTGATCGTTACAATCAGTTTCCGTTGAAATTACATTTAAATCCTTATATTGCATTTTAAACGTACATTTCAAATTACCGGGGTCATATATTAACTAGAAAAATTCCAGAAAAATATTTTCTAGCTTCGTATTGACGATACGGTCCTAACAAAACTAGTTTCGTCGAATTCTGAGACCGTTAGAAAAATGGCCAATTTCCAGTCGATTAAATTCAACTGAAACTGGTCAAACGCGTTTTCCTTTGCCACGCTCACATATTGATTCGAAAAATTAGGAAATTTGAAACCTAGCAATAACTTTACATCACGGACCCAACAAAACTGGTTTCGTCGAAATCCGAGGTCGTTTGCAAAATGTCCATTTTTAAGGGCCTGAATTCCATAGCGACTATTCAGAATTTTCAACTGGACATATCTTTTGATTCCCGCTACGAACTTTTGATTTTTCGGATTCGTTGGAAAGATATTCACTATTAGATTCCATTATTTTTGGTTTCACTAAAATCCGGATTATTTTGCACCCGGTACATTCAATTGAAGTTTGAAATCGAATTATCGAACTACCGCGCCATTTTCAATTCTATTTATAATTATATATAAATATTTATATTCTAACGACGACGCGTATAATATATACGTCGAATTATATTCAAAATAAATTTCTCGTCGTTTTTATTTAAAATAATTCATTTTAAATAATCAAAATTCGCTAAAATCGCTAAAATAAAAATTTCAAACTGGCCCAGATTTTCCGGGTTGTTACAGAATGGTATCGATCCCTTTAGAGATCTATACCGATCCCCTCACTTAGTGCTTTTTTGGGATCTGGTTCGTATGCGCTCCACCTACTCTTCCTCCTCTTTCTTCTCATAAAACTTGGTGGTAATCTGATCAGTTGAGGTGGGAATGTGATCCATTGAATGTTGTGGAATTCGTGAAGTTGTTTAGTCCTACATTGTTGGACCGACCCATTTAGGGAATTTTGTGTCAATCCATGACTTTGTTGAATTATTGGAGAGTTCTTTCTTTCCTACCAACCACACTTCAGATAAGACTATTGATCTGGTTACTTGATCACTTTGGAATTATGCTATGTTGAAGTATGGGAGTCACACTGATCCCCTCATGGGATTCATACTGACCCCTCCAAATGAGAGCATTTAAGAGATTTTTTGATGAGTGATCGCGATAAGCTTCCTAGCACCATCTGGGCTCGATATCTAGACCTTCGAGCTATGTTTCCCTGTCGGTTTGTCTTGAGAATGTTGAGTCATGTCGGTCCAGGTTGCCTTTTGATAGTCGGGCCAAAAGGCACCCCCTCAAAGTACATCTCCTGTAAACGTGACGTTCTTTGAATCAAAATAAGTTTTAATGTCTGAAATGATCTCCATGCCATGTTCAATGAATGGGTTTGATCTTTCTTTTGAGTTTATATGTCATGGAGCATGTTGCTTTCAAAGAATTGCAATGCTCTGATGAACTCCAATAGTATAATATGTGATTCCCAACATTGTTAGACGATTCATCTTTACCGAGTATGAACATCTGGACCAAAAATCATAAGAATTTATTGCTAATTATCTAATTTCTATAAGAAATTAACTGCTAGTCCTCGGCTTTCGCTCACACTGGTGTGTAAGCAAGTCATTGTCGGTTTTGTGGCGTATACGCACTCACACGTTCATATGTGTTTTGTGACATGCTTTGGTTGATAACAGTAGAGCAATAATGTAGGTGTATACATATGATTATGTATGTCAACTTCCAAGGTTCATTTAGATTCAAGCATCAAACATGTATTCTAGAACTATTCTAGTTAGTTTTGTGTTGGTGAAGACACACTTGACACTGAATTCAGAATCACTTAGCGAATTGAGTTTTTAAAGTCAACATACATAGAAGCGCAAGTAATTAAGTTCAAGAATACTAATCCACCCTTCTCTCTTCTTATCTTTAACGAATATGTTAATGGATCAATATCGATCCCTATAGGGGTCTGTGCCGACCCTTGTAATTTGGTGAATTTCGCAAGTATCACTTGCGGATCGAGTCCCATCATCCCCCTTATAAATACTTCCTGACTTTCCGGTTCTCCCTTTTCTACTTTTACTCTCCTTATCCACTTATTTAGAGAATTCAAAGGGAAAAGGAAGAAACCCATTCTTCTCAAACCATTTATCATACTACGACCCTAAAGGTCAATTAACCAACGCCACCACCTGCATCTTGTCCTCCTATAATGGTTCATCAGAGTTTGGTGGGTCTAGCTCTTTTCTGCATTGATTTTTCTTCATTGATTAGGTTTTACGGTTTTGGTTGTTGGAGACGATCGGGGATCGTGATTGCAAGAGGTGGAGATGGTTGTGGATTGCCGAATGTGAAGTCGTTGGTGGTAACATGGCTTAATGAAGATGGAGGTCTAAGCGAGCAATGGCAGCTTGGAGTAGAAAGAGAGATGCAGGCTGTGGAATAAAAGAAGGTAGACATGGGAAAGAAGGGAGGTGCATATATGAAGATGGAGAAGTTGGGATTATGGGGATCCATAATTTTGCGAGAGAAATAGGATACAAAATTATGGAGGAGATAAGGGGAAATTCTCTAAGTATCAGATATGAAATGAAATTTCAGATCCGATACTTAGAGAAATTTCTGACTTATGGAGTTTGTATTGTCGAACTTAAATGGATTTGTAGTTTGCATGATCAGATCGAGCAATTAAATAAATATGATGAATTTCAACAACTTAAAGCTTGATTTGCGATTTTTTCGAGATCAATGTGGCATAAAATTTAAATTATACTTCCACAAGTCTGAAAATCCATCATTGCTAATTCATCATTTTAACTGACTGCTTATTCGAACAAATCGATCACCTTGCTAAGTCGAAAATTCAAACATGCACATGGTACATAACACAAAACTAAATTATGGATATATATATATGATTGAATCATCGATCCAGGTTTTGACGCAAACACACAATTCGCTCTAAATGCTAAGAAGACGGTCAGTGATTTGTCGTTTCAGCCATAAAAATGAAAATTGTTATTATGTTCTGAAATGTTTATAATAACTGCATGAGGACGCACGACACTGCACGCTCCAAATTAACTTGCACTAAAACGTGGGGTATATGTTTTATCGTGATAACTGCTATGAAAGTTTTATAAGTATAATAAATTATGGCAACTAGAAGCTTTTAAGGAATCCAGGGTGTGGAAGCTGAAAGCACATGCCCAAAATTCGAATTCGAGGCACTCTCTAGACAATACAAGCCCATCGACGAGCAAACATATAGCTTTCGAAGAATCAAATCCTTCCCAACATTGAGTCAATCGGGGAAGCATAATCAAGATAAGCAACCCAAGTGGTCGTAGGTGGAAGACCAATTCGAGGATGAACAAGTCACTGAGGAAGAACATGAATGAGCGGAAGTAGGCCCCCGGAGGGAACAAGGGTGAAGATGATAAATAGGAGAACATTCCATTAGTGTTGGATGAGTTGGGAGATACTGTTATTTTATAGAATCCTATCGACTCAATCATTTATAAAATTGATGAAGGTATGTCAGCGACAATTTGCATGAAATATGGGATTCCTCGAAATATCATTTTGGTCCCACGTCGGGAAGATAGGGTGCAAGCACCTCCAAAAGGATACGTAGTGTGGAATCGACATATGTGTGTTGTCAGATGCATGCCCCTCCCTACCAATTTATTCGGCATATGCTATATTTCATGCATTTAGCTCCAACACAACCTCAATGGAATGGATATGCATTCTTGTTCGGCACTTTCCTTCTGTACATTGAGAACCAGGGCATGGAGCCGATAAAGGAGGACATCAGATTCCTTTTCTCACTAAGCGTCATAGCATGTATCCTTTACTTCTCTATCTTGAGGCTCTGCCTCCTTGCAAAATTATCCTAAGGGTCTAGAACAAGCTGAATTACTTCAAGAATGATTGTATCTATGTACGATGTCCACTACGGTTTACTAGGAGGTAGTTAAGAGGATGCAAGTGTGTTAGCACTTAAGTTCTTCACTTTTAAGTTGTTGGAGTCATTGTTGGAGTCATTAGCTCTAGACAAACTTGAAACATGATTTGTACATGCTTTCCTTTGTGGCTAGGAGACCATATATATGGACCCAGTGTTAGCCTTAAGAGATGACGAAGAGGACTTCTTTGATAGCCAAACATTGATTTCTAATCATCTTCTCTACACTCTTGGGTTGTTGCTATAAAATCCTTATAATGGTCGTCGGGATGACGATGTTGATGCAAAGGCAAGCAAAGCTAGCGTGCCCTTTGTAATGTATCCAGTCTTGCCTTCCGTTGAAGAAGGGGAATCCGAAGTTCAGAGGGAGGAGGAAGGCAAGGATGTGAACGGTGAAGACGAGCCTGTAGGAGAAGGAGATCTGCTGTCTTCCCCATTTGGAAACTTCCCCATTTGGCGTAAGCAGAATAAATTTTGAAAGCTTACTTGCACGCCTTAAGGTGGCTTCGACACCTTTGTGTGCTAGGGAGATAACTCCCTCGAGTGAATTAAATATTGATCTATCGGGGAAAATACTAGGACACACACTCATAAGAATTTCATGTTACGACACTTACTCGTACGTCGGTTGATCTCTTCTGACTCGAGTTTAATTGGTGTAGGCAAAATGGTTTGAGAGGAAGATCAGGACAAAGGGAAGGATATAGATAAGAGCGGAGGAAGAGACATATGCCAGGACAACTCTTGCTCCCGGCGTAAGGATACTTTCTTTCTGGGGGCTCAAACATGTAAGTCGTTTCAAAAGCGTAAATACAATCATGACTATCGAAAGGAGAGCTATCCTAAACACCCCGAGTCGCCTTCTGCCACTACAAAGCCAATTATAGCTAGGAAAGGCTCTAATTCAAGGAGCACAAAATTGTGTGATGCTTCCTGTTAGGGATGAGAATTAAGGATCTTAAGGCAGAATTAACACTAAAGAGGGTGAATAGTGTTCTAAAGAGATTATGGAAAACTTAAACAATTAATGATTACTCAAATAACTATATGAATCACAGAATGAATATCACAACAAAAACAATTACATGTGCAAATATAAACAGAAATAAAAATGCAGAAAAGGAAAGAACACACAGGATTATATACTGGTTCGGATTACTCTTACGTCCAGTCCTACGCAACGCTGGATTGCGTAGAGTTTTATTAATGCTAGTATCAACTTTATAACACGCTTGATTTCACAGTTACAAGGTTAACACCAATTCCACACCCTTGATTTCGTGGCTACAAGGTTCACACTGATTCCACACCTTTGATTTCACGGCAACAAGGTTAACACCGCTCTCTTTCCTTGGTTTACGGGCTACAAGGAACACACTCTTTCCTTAACAATTACAAACAACCCTATAACTCTTGAATAACACTTCCAAACAGATAGTAGTTTGATTGAGATTGAGAATAAAAAGAGGACATAATTTTTATTGAAATTGACAGCGTATAAGTGTAAAAATCAAGAAATTAAAGTAGAATAATGGTGGTAAGAGAGGATGAGGAAGGAGAAAATTTAAAAAATTCGAAAATGAGGCCATTATATAGTTTTCCAAAGGTAGCAACAGCTCTGAAACATTTCAAAATATGAAAATACACTTCGTTTCAAATTTAAAAAATACGACGGTTATATGTCGACATGTATAAAGTTAAATGTCGACATATGTTGTATTTTTTTGAATTTTAAATTATTTTTCAAAGTATTTAAACTAATATATGTATTCTGGAAATTCCTGAAATAAAACTAGTTGTTAAAATATTATTTTTCAAGTATAAAAACATAAGAAAATATTATTTAAACCTATAATTAAAAACTTTATATATGAGTGATACAAAAAATATATATAATATAATTATGAACATATATATATAGGAATATATGAAGATATATATATTATATAAATATAAAAGGTTTTATGAAAACTTAGAGTTAAAAAAGAATATTTGAAATTATAATCAAATATAAACTTAGTAAAATATATATGAATGATTTAATAGACCTATAAAAATAAGAGCACTTATAAATTAGGAAATATATATTTGAAATCATAAGTTTTAAATCCTTGGATGATTAAAAATTATTTTGAGAGAAGTTTGAAACCAATTTGAAAATGGTTTAAAAAGATAATTTGAAAACAGAAATTTGTGAGTGCTAACCAAAGTTTTACATACTAACTAGACTCTATTACTTTGATAATCTTAAACTCTTGAAATGTTGATATCTTGATACTCATGAGTCTTGAATCTCCTTTGAAATCTTGTATCTCTTGAACTCTTGAAACCCTTAACTGTACAATCTTCAATATCTTATTACCCACATATGTATCATGCATAAACACACACACACACACACACACACGTATATGTATATATATATATATATATATATATATATATTCTAGATAAAAGTGTTATTATATATTTTATAATCAATAATGATTGAAACAAGTTTGTTTTCATCAAAACATCATTACCATTCCGTTCTCCAACACTTCTCCCCCTCCTAAAACCTTGCTCTTACTCCTAAAGAGATTAGTTAAGGCAGGTTTAGTGGGGTTCATCGACCACGAAGAGGCTGAGAAAAGAGAGAAATGTGGAAGAGAGAGTGAAGTAGCTTCTAAAGGTGATGACATCATATACTTGGTCTATAGGTAAAGAAACAATTTGCAGAATTTTTGACGTTTGTAACCAATATAGGATTATTGAAAAATGTGGTAAGAAACTATCCAAGTCGATCGAGAAAAAGAATGTTGAGATAAAGGGGATAAAGCTAAAATTAATGTCAATCGGGAGAAATTTAAAGCAAGAGAAAATAATATCAAGGAGTTGAAAGAGCAATTGAGAATGGCAAATAAAAAGGTGGAAGATGCAACCATATAAACTGTTTAGGCGAAAGAGGAGTATAAAGAAGTTGTGGCCTACCAATCTCCTGGGATCGCAGTTGTTGTGAAAGATAATAAGCAAATTATTGAGGAAAACCAACGGCTCAGAAAATACAACGAAGAAGTCAAGTGGTTAAGGAAGGAAAATGAAGTGTAGGAGGCAAGGCAAGAAAAGGCAATAGAAGAACATCAAACAAGGAAGTACTAGGACACGCCAAAAAAGTGAAAAGGACATTTGAGACTCAGTTGGAGGAACTCGGGTGTAACAACCCAGAGATTCTAAACCAATTTAAATTTTTTATTTTAGCAATTTAATGGATTTTGAATATTTAAAATTATTCATTTTAAACAATAACGATTTAAAATTTATTTAAATTGAAGTTAGAACGTATAAATTTATATTAATTATAAAACTAGCTTGAAATGGCATGGTAGTTTGAAAATTCGAATTCTAATTTCAAATCAATGTTTAGGATTCAAAATAAATCGGATTTCATTGAAACAAGAAACGTTAGAATCCATTTGACTATATCTTTCTAGCGAATGTAAGAAATTGAGATTTCAGTTTATAAATTGAAAGTTATGTCCAGTTTAAAATTCTAAATAATCGCTATGGAATATATATATATATATATATATATATATTTTAATATAATATATAGCCCTTAAAAATTGCCATTTTGCAAACGGCCTCCGTTTTCGACGAAATCAGTTTTGTTGGATCTGGAATGTCAAATTATAGCTAGATTCCAATTTTCATAATTTTGGAATTAATATGTGAGCATAGTAAATTTAAATGTGTTTTCAATTTCAGTTTAAATTTAATCGACTAGTTAAAAAGGCCATTTTTCAAACGGTCTACAAATTCGATGATATTAGTTTTGTTGAAACAATATTTGAAAAACATAGCGAGAATTCCAAATTTCGTAATTTTTGGAGCTAGTTTATGGTCGTGAATAATAAATTGTGAATTGATCAGCCATTTAAGCCAGAAACAGAGCTTTCTGAGCAAAGGGATTCGAAATTCGACGAAACCAGTTTTGTTGGGAC
Organism: Allium sativum; assembly: GCA_030737875.1. Taxonomy (NCBI): domain Eukaryota; kingdom Viridiplantae; phylum Streptophyta; class Magnoliopsida; order Asparagales; family Amaryllidaceae; genus Allium; species Allium sativum. Next base: position 67,233,699 of record CM060913.1, read on the forward strand.
CGTATCGTCAAGATATTGCAGCATGTCAATTTTCATCGCCAATGGAGTACGTGTGCGCTCGGGCCATCGATAAATGTCGATTGGAGACAGCGCCAACTAAAGAAATAATGAAAAAATAAAATCCTCCCATATATAATATTTTTTCCTCTTCCCAAACCCTCATTTCTCTTCCTTTCTTCAAAATTACAGTAACCCCCTTCCCCTTGGAAAATATTTTGCGAAAAAGACCCTGGATCTTAAACAATTTATATCTTCCAATCTGTAAACATTTAGCCAAAACTCATAAAGGCAATATTGTAGCCAATGATGATCTCTACCTACCACAAAAATTTCATGGCTTATCGTCGCACAGATTCCCTAGAATCGACGTTCAACGCTGGAAACCACTTTCGGTTTCGACCATTTTCTGATCAATCCGTCGAGTACTAGGTGATGGAAACAAAGACAAAGTTATAGAGGAGAGATAGATGGACAAGTTTGTCTTTGGGTGGTCGGCCTGATTTAACCTGTGTTGGTCGGAGTTCTAAGATGAACGAAGACCGATGTTTTTGGATAGCAGCGAACCCTATTTCACATTTTCTGATCAATGGAGGCGGCATTTGCCAGTGGTGTTCGAAGGTGGATGGTCGGCGGTGGCGTTGCGGTCCTTCTGGTGGTGGTGTGTGATGCTGGTTCGTCGTGGTGGTAGCGAAATCGAGGGATGAACGGATTTGGGGGTTTCCGGAAATTGGAGGCGATGGTGACGTGGAGGAGATGAACGTGGTGAATGACGTCAAATAGTTTTAGGGTAATTTTAATTAATTAAATTTTTATTTTAAATTGTTTAAACTTCATACCTCAATAACTTTTTGCTATGAACTCCAAATTGCATGAAACTGGATCCGTTGCGATCGTGGAGTAGAGAGCTTCAAAACAAAACTGACCGATTCCAATTTGGAGCTTGTTTGAATTTGGGGGCGAATACAAATCTAAACGGTACCAAAATTATCAGTTAAATAATGGTTGAGTGGAACCAATGTGAGAACTCCCTCACTCAAACTATTTTCATTCTGTTATTATGTCCAAGGTTGCAAACGAGGAGTAGTAGCTCCTGACACTACTTTTTTTACAAACCATGGATGATTTGTGTGATATGATTGTGTTGTGGAAAATTGATCGTATTGTGGTACTATTGGATTGATTGATTGTTGTGTATGGCGCGAGCCAGTATCAGGAGAGGAATAATGCTAGACATTATTCCGGTTCTAATATCACGTCGTTATAATGTCGAATTTTTCTGAAACTGAAATATATGAATTATATATATGAAATGTATATAAAATTTTCATAAAAATAAATTGGAATAAATACTCATTTACAAGTCGGACGGCTTGTTTATGTACACCAATCTATCTGATATTGATTGGGACGATAATTTTTATACATCGCCCAAGTGCACAATAATTATCAGTATTTGTTGTTTGAAAATCCCACGTGGGTATTGGGATGATACTTGACATGCAATAATCCCAATATTTAGTTGTATGTCAATCGATGGGTTGACAGACTGTTGTGAATGTTATTTATTTATTGTAACGCTTATAAAGTTGTAGAATACACTCTGGATGATGCTTGAATGGTTAATGATTATTTATCATAGTTGTTGAATACATGCGATGTATGAAATCTATTTAACTGAAATTTTATGGTAATTGGTTGAGTCGCATTCCGATTCAAAAATAAATAATATTTTAAAATAATGAATATTTTAATATAATATTATGAAGAATAAAACTATAATTTTGATGTCCAATTTTGGATGGACACAAAATTATTGAAATGTGAAGCCGAGTTAAGTAGTTAAATGCCATTTTAACCCAAACGGGTTTATCAATCGATTTTATTCATTTTATAATGAATATCGAAAAGAAGTGATTTCAAAATCTGATATTTTGAAAATACTATCATTTTAAATTTAATAATGATAAGGAATATTCAATTTTGATTTAAAATTGAAAAGGAAGTTGAAATCATTTTAAAATGAATTTATAAATATTTTATAAAGTATGTTTTAAATAGAAATCGACAAAATCGATGATATATATATTATATATATTTAATGGCCTGTATAGAACGCGCCAATGATTATAAGAGATTTGAAATGATTATAAGAGATTTGAAATCATTATAAGAGACATAACGAGAGAACCGACTGTTGGATTCTCCTAAAACCGGAACCATTGGGTTCGTATTGAAAAGAGCTTTCCAATGATTATAAGAGATTTGAAATCTAACAATTGGATTTGTAAATATATCCAAATCAATTTCAGAAAAGGTCGTTATGAACACAGTTCGGTGGCCGTTATTGGAAACCGACTGTAAGGGCCTTAATAAAATTATTAAAAATATAGAAAAATTATGTAAAATCATAATAAATGATTTGGAAAGGTTTTGGATGAAAAATTCCAAGTTTGAAAAGATAAAAATATATTTTTATCGAAAAGAACTAGTTTATAACTGGAATAATAATCCGTTTATTTTTAGAATTAATAAATTGGATTGAAAATGGGTTTTAAAATAACCAGAATTTTTCCAGCGAATAATTGGAATGGTTTTTAGTGGAAACAATCTTCGGAATATTTTGGTATTGGATTCTGTGATTATACAAATATTGTCGAGGAATTTTGAAGATATATATATATATATCGTTATTCCCAATACGATATTTGTTGGTTTCAGGATTTGATTTTGAATATAAGCCAATATAATTTCTCTTCAGAGCCTTGTATTTAATATTAAATTGGATTTTGGGTTTGTCATGAATGATGTCTTTAATAATACTATTCTTAAACCCAGTTGAGAAAAGAATAAATCTTTTAATTAATATTTAGACAAGTTTACCAATTAATTAATATTTAATTGGAATTGAATTGAAATTGGATTTTTGGGTTTACCGTGAGCGATGTTTTAAATAACACTTGTTCTTTAACCCAATTAACAGCGAAGAGATGATTTAGAATTTATAAATCTTTTAAATAAGATTAATGGAATTTTTCAAAGTAAAGTTTTCCAATTTAATGGATTAAATTGGAATTGAATGAAATTCGATTTGGTAATAATCGAGATGAGCTTCTGTAAAAGAAGAACGTTACTATATATGGAATTTAAAAGGCTTTGCCATTATTCCATTTATATTATTAGTCTGATATGGGAGTTTATATCAATTATAAACTGTTATGATTTCCGTGTAGATCCCATTTTTATGGAAGAGGATTTTGGGTTTATCGTGAACGGTGTTTTATATGACATTGGTTCTTTAACCCAGTTAAAGGCAGGATTAATTTTCCTAAATTTTGAATAATCATAAAGTAATGATTTTTGGATATTAAAACCAAGTTGGAGTTTTAATGAATCTTTAAATAGATTGGAATGTGAATGAGATAATTAAATTTATCGAAATCATGAAATGATCGAGAATGGAGTACCACCAGTTTTACTCTAGCGATAGTTAAATATTTAATTAGATTTGAACGTGAAATGGTAATTAAATTTACTGATAATACCGTGGGTGTTAGATATGGGGTACTACCAGTTTTTCTCCATGGGATGAGTAGGTTGGGATTGGGATTAATAAATAAATGATTACTTCGGTATGGCTCGATAATCCCGACTAGTTTTATGAACCTTAATTTGGTTTAGAATTGTAGAAAGATAAAATAAAATCTTTTGAAATTGGGATCCAAAGGAAGATTAAAAAATAAATTTCAAAGAAATTATCTTTGATAAAATTAATGGGAACCTTTCCCTAATGATGTGAATATTATTCTGAATTGGAATGAGGCGTATGATGTGTTTTTGTAACACTTGATTTTAAGATACACGAATTATTCGGAAAGACCGGGTTTAACCCATTCGGAATAATTGATACGACGATTAAAAGTCGATGATGTAGAGGTGGTTGAAGACCGGAGATCTTCACATCGTTTGGATGATTACTGATGTCTTAATTGGGATGCACACCCAAGACAAGGTAGTAAGTGGTGATCGTCCAGATGTACTTGGAGATCGACCAGATATGTGAGAGCCTCTCTCTTATATTGGACATATGAGACGAGGAATAAGGTGCCTTTGGTTTCGTTCAGACCCAGAACGGACTTGCAAATGGATAGTGTGTCTAGCATTGTGTTCCTTTATACTGTATTCGTTGGTCTCTGCTAAATATATATCTGTTTGGTGGCGGAGAATTTATTCTCTTGCTTAACACCCTTCTTTGAGACGTACGAGCTTAGAGGTTATATATTGGTGGAAATCAGTGGTACGGTATGGATTGACAGTGTGGCATACTAAGATGCATGGATCACGGCTTTTATTGAGAAGCAGAGCCTTGTGGTTGATGATCAAAGCACATTTTTAATTAGCATAGCTTTATGTAGCATTAATTCGCAAGCTTCACACTCCTGTATGAACCAGAAACGGGGTGAGGAACGTATGGAAATGGACATATGTTAGTTTCTAGCTAGGAGTAACGTCATGGTTTGGAGCCCAAACTATTTACTTATATGGATGTTGGAAAACTTTATTGACGGAAAGCGAGATACCTCAGATTTGAGTCTCTAGTGACTCTTGTACTAGAACTGACTAAAAGGTTCTAGATGGTCGACGGGACTGACCATTTTGTAGGTTCCATAGAAACGACTAACATATAGTTTATAGTATAACTAATCATCGACAGATGACCGGCCGTGAGGCTAACCGCAGGTGCAGTTGCGGCTGAATCCTGAGGCACTTGCTAGTGTGTATCGAAATCTATGAGGATAATCCCTTGCCTCGGTTCATAGATGGAAACCCAATTTCCAATATGTGATTTTACGGTTTTAGTTGTAAACCTATATGACGACGTAATATAATGATACCTACGCCGCCTATGATTGATACATTTATATTTGAAGTTGATTTCTTCACTTATAGTAATAATAAAGATGAAATTTCGTGTATCAAGCACATTTGGCCATTATAAGGGAAAACTCTATCCTGGACTGCATTCATTGTGTGATGGGACTTGAGTCTTATAATAGCTTCATTTTTCTATTTAGCGTTGCGCTATTTGTTTTATGCACTTGTAACACCCCACCTCCGTTAAGGTCACTCACAAAGGGAATGTCTTAACTTTGATGGAGCATTTTAGTAGACAGAACAGAATATTACAAGACAGATAAGCAGTACTTGAAAAATTATAACTTTATTACAGCAGAAGCAGAAATAAGTTTGGTTACATCTTTCTAAATCACTATACAAAAACTCAAGTACACAATTATTAGTCTTATACAAAATCCTTCACAATGTAAAGTTTCAAAGCCATAATCCCTAACATAAACTGCCATGAAAAGATAGAGTCAAAGCCAAGCAATACTCCAAGCACTTTAAGCAGAGAGAATCAGAATCAAGCTCCTATGTTTCCACCTTGAGCACCTAGGGGGGAACAGAAAGAAAAGGGGCGAAAACAAACTATGTCAGACATAAAGTCTGGCGAGTCCAGTAACTTCCAGCATATAAACAGATAATATTATCATGACATGTAAATAAAGATGGATGAGAGATTACATCAACAGGAATAGCAGATATACTTTAAGTTAACAGAAGAAACAGAATGATGTAAACCAAGTTATGTTCCTTACTTACATCTTACTTCTCTGCACTAATACTAGCATAACAGGGTTAGGTGTTACCCTAATGTCTAAATTGAAACAAAATCCAAACAGAATAATCTATACAGAAACAGAATGCTAGTAATGGGCCTTCACCACCCCAACAGGCAGAAGGTACAAAAGCAGAATACTAATAATGGGCCTTTACCACCCCCAACAGACAGAAGGTACGGAAACAAAATACTAATAATGGGCCTTTACCACCCAACTAATGGGCCTTTACCACCCCAACAGACAGAAGGTATGGAAACAGAATCGGAAACAAAATCAGAGACGGAAACAGAATACGGAAACAGAATGTTAGAATTAGGTGTACACTAGTAATGGGCCTTTACCACCCCAACAGACGGTACCATGCAGAAACAGACAGGTGTTACCACCCAACAGAAACAAACAGAACTAAGTGTACCCTAAGTCCTACCCCAAGCGATCGGCTCCCTAGTGCAAAAATACCCTGTGTCGACCCCACAGTAGGGTGTATCACTCTCTAAAGTGGCAACCTATTGGCACAGACCTATTTACAGATGTCACGGTGTCTTACATCCTCAGAGCAGACCGGATCCATGCACGCATATGACCCGGTTGGAACGCACCATCAACACCCCTCGCCATTATCAGAATGAACCGCTTATAATTAGTTCAGTAAGCGTGCCCGGACCCCTACATAGCGTGGGGTCAAAGTTTTTGATACCAGAAAGGGTTACTGACTAATATGGGTCCCAAACAATAGATGACACAAGTATTTCCCCTCCTAACCTTGTGTCCCCAGACTAAAAGATTTCAGATTAACTTGTTTACATGTTTTAGACATACAGAGTTCAGATTTACTAGTTCACAGATCAGACAATGAAGTTAACAAGTTTTCAGACTAACGGATTAGATGTACAGTTTTAACAGACTTACAGATTGTCTAACTTTGTATTGGGCCTACAGATTCACGAAACGGGTTTGTTAAATTCATCAGTCCAGTTGGTTTAACGCTATCCACACAACACGTTTTAGACATCATATTTATCTCAGATTTGCATTAATTAAATATTAATGCACAGACCTCTCACATTAGGTTGGTAGCTTGTGGCTGCTGGATATGCTGGGCGGTTCTGAGCAGACTTCTGCCACAAGCCAGACCTAACCTCGTGTCTAAGCATATTTTAGTTATGCCTACAACCTCTCACATTAGACTGACAGTTTGCGATCGCTGGTTATGCCGGTTAGTTCCGGGCAGGCTTCTACTGTAAACGGAGTCTAACCTCATGTCATAGCCACTTTATTCCATTACAGAAAAATATCAGACTAATTATGTCCATTTAGCAGATTTAACTTCTTTACAAGTTACGGCAGATTATCCAAAGTTCAATTAACATGTTTTGCTCAATTTAGATCGATCATCCAAATTACAATTATTCAGCTTTCAACAGATTAAGCAATTCAACAGATTTAGCAGATAACAGATCTAGCAGATTAGGAAATTTAGCAGATTAGCAGAACAGACAATTCAACAGATTTAGCAGATTAGGCAATTCAGCAGATTAACTGATTTAACATTTCTTAAAAATTCTATTTACATATCTTGCCTAATCATAAATTAAGACTTAACTTACATGCTCAAATCATGGTCATAATTCATAATACAATATATGCCCGCAAATTTTCGTTAAACTTTGCACAGTGAAGAACACTCTCAAGAAGCCCCAAATCATGATATGAATTATGCCAAATTATAGCCTTTAATGCCAATATCCAAAAATCCATATTTAGGCGCATTCACATTAATAGTTATCTTATTTTATTATAGGTCCTTACGCCTATGTTTCATATTCCTTTTTCAAGTCATGAATCGTTATATAAAATATACCCAAAAATCTAGATCTTTAAATTATATCCTCTCAAAATCAGATCTTAATTTTTAAATGCATTATGTCCCCAAGTTTTAAGTCATATGTTATCATTCAATGATTCCTCTTCTTTCAAATCACAGAGTATGCACAGATCTAGATCTAATTTACAACATATGTCCTTTTCTCAAATCAGTCACAGATCAGTCATGTCCAATTATGCATTATTCATTATTTACTTCAAAATTTAGCATTCGTGCGTTAATCTCTTATGAGATTTGGCGCAGGCTTGTAGTAGCCTGGCTATAGAACAGAAAAAAAAGAATAGTCACAGAAAAACAGATCTGACAGATAAGAATATGCGTAACCTCAGATTCAGATTTATAGCCATGTCAAGATCATAATTAAAGTTCATATCTGAAAATAACTGTACTCACAAAAAGGGAACGATTCTTGTATTCTGGAATCTGTATTCTGACACTGAATATCTTTCCTTTGGCGTAGACTATCGATTAGATTAGAAAATAGTTGTTCTCTTTTAATTCTATTCAGATTGGAAGAAGATGCACTAGTTCTAGCTTAGATTTCTACAGAGTAGCAATGCCATTATTTTATTTTAATTAGAATAGAGGCAGAGTATAGGCATAATGAAATTGTGTGGAGAGAAAGTGAGGTTTGGGGGGTGTTTTTATGGGAGAATAGGGTGATTTAGAGCCTTCAGATCAGTCCAGAAGTCATCAGAACCACCCAGCTCGAAGATAGGTCATCCAGCAACTCAGAAGAATACACGTCATCACAGAACACTCCAGAATTCTGTGTTGGATCGGTATGGGTGCACTTGGCAGGTGCGATAGTGTATTTTTGTACTAGCGCACTTCACAAGTGCACCAGTGTATTCTGGCATGTTTCCAGTTTTTCTGCCTAACTTCATTCGTCCATATCTTCTTCATACGGTATCCGTTTTACGAAAACTCGGACTCTATCTCAAGCAAAATTTCGAGACGAACGCAATGGCACAACCCATTTACCTTAATTCTTCTCCTAAAAATTAATTATACTTTAATTTGTCAATTATACGTTTATAGAAAATACGGGGTGTTACATTCTCCCCTCCTTAAAGGATTTCGTCCCCGAAATCTTCAAGTTAAGAAGAATGTGTCCTACCATCCAATCATCCATCTACTCAACCATCACCCACAAGCATCCATTGTCCTTAGAAAACTTCTAATGTTGTATGAACATATGCAAAAGTGTTTGTATATGTCTCTTATCTAATGCTAAGTTCAGGCGGTCTACTGATTCAGTTGACCTCCTCAATGTGAATCATGTTGGTGCCATGAGTCCAATTATGTATGCAAGAAATCCTATTTGATACACATCATTTCTATCTGTGTGCATAACCATTCATCCAAATGCAACATCCATGTGATGAGTCAATCATTTTGCATCCAAAAAAATTGAAAAATGCACACACATCCATATGCAATATTAAAGTGTTATTGAGCCGATCTAGTGCCTAGTGTGTGTATATGCATCCACGAGCAACCACTTGCAACCATCAAACATAACATGTCTCAAACACTTTTTTACACCCATTAGCTTCTACCTAAAGGTCGAAGACTCGATCGATAAGAAACAGCCGAGTGATAGAAGTTAGTACAATTAAAACAAAAGTTCTGTTCCCATTAGACATCGGTTAAGAAAATAAATCCCTAAGTATCAACCCCGAAGACCGAAGTCAACGTCAGATTGACACCCAGAGAATTACTCCCATTAAATAATGTCAAAACTGGAAATCTACTTCACGCTTCGAGTAAAAACCCCTATCCTTTTCAGAAATATTCAGATACTTACAGACTACTAGTACATATCAGATTATCAAATGATTCTTAGGAAACTAAGCATGATAAATCCCCACCATATCCCACAAAAACCAGAATGTATGCGTCACAGTCAACTTAACTCTTAACACAGATACCCTCAAACCCCAACCTATCACAAATAGATGAGTCGTAACCCTTATGGGGTTTGAGACTATAGCGGGATCAGAAACAGGACTAGTATTAAAGTGCAGAGGCTCAACTATAGAATTAAAATGCCAGAATGATCAGATAAGGAAATTAAACTTTCTACGGAAAATTTTCCACCTCTATCATGTCTACCAACTACGAGAACATTCACCTACGTTCCAGAAGATTCTACCCTTTGCCCTTGCCTTCTGGGGCAATCCTTGATTAGATGTCATGTCTCACCGCACTGAAAACAAGTAGTCTTCTTACATGTTAACAAGTCTTTCTCTAAAGTTGCCCCCATCGCACGGAAAACCCTACGAAGCTCGAAAGAGGATTAGCCGTAGGTGAAATTAATGCGGCTACAGATGGAAGTTAGGCACTTCTTTGCCCTTCGATAGGCGTCATAGTCTCATCATGCCTACGGAACCATGTCGCGATGAGGTTACCTCCCAGAAAGCCAGGAGCCCCGGAGACTCGGAAAAGAAAGAAACAAGGATTAAACAGAAAATCAAAAGATAGATATATGGCTTTGGGGACTATGTTTTTCAAAATAAACATTCCTTTTGAAAATACTTCCTTTTTAAAACCTTTTTGAAAATAGTTTTCAAAAACTTTTTATCAAATCCGGTAACCTTCAGCTCTAATACCAAGTGTAACACCCCACCTCCATTAAGGTCACTCACAAAGGGAATGCCTTAACTTTGATGGAGCGTTTTAGTAGACAGAACAGAATATTACAAGACAGATAAGTAGTACTTGAAAAATTATAACTTTATTACAGCAGAAGCCGAAATAAGTTTGGTTACATCTTTCTAAATCACAATACCAAAACTCAAGTACATAATTATCAGTCTTATACAAAATCCTTCAGAATGTAAAGTTTCAAAGTCATAATCCCTAACATAAACTACCACGAAAAGATAGAGTCAAAGCCAAGCAATACTCCAACCACTTCAAGCAGAGAGAATCAGAATCAAGCTCCTATGTTTCCACCCTGAGCACCTGGGGGGAAACGGAAAGAAAAGGGGCAAAAACAAATGAGGTCAGACATAAAGTCTGGCGAGTCCAGTGACTTCTAGCATATAAACAGATAATATTATCATGACATGTAAATAAATTTGGATGAGAGATTACATCAATAGGAATAGCAGATATAATTTAAGTTAACAGAAGAAAAAGAATGATGTAAACCAAGTTATGTTCCTTACTTACATCTTACTTCTCTGCACTAATACTAGTATAACAGGGTTAGGTGTTACCCTAATGTCTAAACAGAAACAGAATCGAAACAGAATAATCTATACAGAAATAGAATGCTAGTAATGGGCCTTCACTACCCCAACAGACAGAAGGTACAGAAGCAGAATACTAATAATGGGCCTTTACCACCCCAACAGACAGAAGGTACGGAAACAGAATACTAATAATGGGCCTTTACCACCCAACTAATGGGCCTTTACAACCCCAATAGACAGAAGTTACGGAAAAAGAATCGGAAACGGAATCAGAGACGAAAACAGAATAATCCCTACGGAAATAGAATGTTAGAATTAGGTTTACACTAGTAATGGGCCTTTACCACCCCAACAGACGGTACCACGCAGAAATAGACAGGTGTTACCACCCAACAGAAAAAGACGGGACCAACAGAAATAGACAGAACTAAGTGTACCCTAAGTCCTACCCCAAGCGATCGGCTCCCTAATACATAAATACCTTGTGTCGGCCCCACAGTAGGGTGTATCACTCTCTAAAGTGGCAACCTAGTGGCACAGACCTATTTACAGATGTCATGGTGTCTTACGTCCTCAGAGCAGACCGAATCCATGCATACACATGACCCGGTCGGAACATACCATCAACACCCCTCGCCATTATCAGAATGAACCGCTTATAATTAGTTCAGTAAGCGTGCCCGGACCCTTACATAGCGTGGGGTCAAAGTTTTTGATACCAGAAAGGGTTACCGACTAATATGGGTCCCAAACAACAGATGACACAAGTATTTCCCCTCCAAACCTTGTGTCCCCAGACTAACAGATTTCAGATTAACTTGTTTACAAGTTTCAGACATACAGAGTTCAGATTTACTAGTTCACAGATCAGACAATGAAGTTAACAAGTTTTCAGACTAACGGATCAGATGTACAGTTTTAACAGACTTACAGATTGTCTAACTTTGTATTGGGCCTACAGATTCACGAAATGGGTTTGTTAAATTCATCTGTCCGGTTGGTTTAACCCTATCCACGCAACGCGTTTTAGACATCATATTTATCTCATATTTGCATTAATTGAATATTAATGCACATACCTCTCACATTAGGTCGGTTGGTTGTGGCTACTGGATATGCCGGGCGGTTCCGGGCAGACTTCTGCCATAACCCAGACCTAACCTCGTGTCTAAGCATATTTTACTTAATCCTACGATCTCTCACATTAGACTGGCAGTTTGCGGTCGCTGGTTAAGCCGGTTGGTTCCGGGCAGGCTTCTACCGTAAACAGAGTCTAACCTCGTGTCATAGCCATTTTATTCCATTACAGAAAAATATCAGACTAATTATGTCCATTTAGCAGATTTAACTTCTTTACAAGTTATGGCAGATTATCCAAAGTTCTATTAACTTGTTTTGCTCAATTTTAGATCGAGCCTCCAAATTACAATTATTCAGCTTTCAACAAATTAAGCAATTCAATAGATTTAGCCGATAACAGATCTAGCAGATTAGGAAATTTAGTAGATTAGCAGAACAGGAAATTCAACAGATTTAGCAGATTAGGCAATTTAGTAGATTAGCAGATTTAACCTTTCTTAAAAATTCTATTTACATATCTTGCCTAATCATAAATTAAGCCTAAACTTACATGCTCAAATCATGGTCATAATTCATAATACAATATATGCCCCCAAATTTTCGTTAAACTTTGCATAGTACAGAACACTCTATAAAAGCCCCAAATCATGATATGGGTTATGCCAAATTATAGCCTTTAATGCCAATATCCAAAAATACATATTTAGGCACATTCACATTAATAGTTGTCCTATTTTAATATAGGTCCTTACGCCTAAGTTTCATATTCCTTTTTCAAGTCATGAATCGTTATATAAAATATACCCAAAAGTCTAGATCTTTAAATTATATCCTCTCAAAATCAGATCTTAATTTTTATATGCATTATGTCCCCAAATTTCAAGTCATATGTTATCATTCAATGATTCCTCTTCTTCCAAATCACAGAGTATGCACAGATCTAGATCTAATTTAAAACATTTGTCCTTTTCTCAAATCAGTCATGTCCAATTATGCATTATTCATTATTTACTCCAAAATTTAGCGTTCGTTCATTAACCTCTTACGAGATTTGGCGCAGGCTCGTAGTAGCCTGGCTATAGAACAGAAAAAAGAGAATAGTCACAGAAAAACAGATCTGACAGATAAGAATATGCATAACCTTTGATTCAGATTTATAGCCATGTCAAGATCATATTTAAAGTTCATATCTGAAAATAACTGTACTCACAAAAAGGGAATGATTCTTGTACTCTGGAATCTGTATTCTGACACTGAATAGCTCTCCTTTGGCGTAGACTATCAATTAGATTAGAAAATAGTTGTTCTCTTTTAATTCTATTCAGAGTGGAAGTAGATGCACTAGTTCTAGCTTAGATTTCAGCAGAGTAGCGATGCCATTATTTTATTTTAATTAGAATAGAGGCAGAGTACAGGCAGAATGAAATTGTGTGGAGAGAAAGTGAGGTTTGGGGTGTTTTTATAGGAGAATAGGGTGATTTAGAGCCTTCAGATCAGTTCAGAAGTCATCAGAACCACCCAGCTCGAAGACAAGTCATCCAGCCACTCAAAAGAAGACACGTCATCACAGAACACTCCAGAATTCTGTGCTGGATCAGTATGGGCACACTTGGCAGGTGCGCCAGTGTATTTTTGTACTGGCGCACTCCACAAGTGCGCCTGTGTATTCTGGCCTGTTTCCAGTTTTTCTGCCTAACTTCGTTCGTCCATATCTTCTTCATACAGTATCCGTTTTACGAAAACTCGGACTCTATCTCAAGCAGAATTTCGAGACGAACGCAATGGCACAACCCGTTTCCCTTAATTCTTCTCCTAAAAATTAAGTATACTTTAATTTGTTACTTATACGTTCACAGAAAATACAGGGTGTTATAGCACTGGTATCAATGGGGGATAAACCCGTTCCCTGTTATATGGCGTGGTTCCATGATTTACCTAACTTTAAAATAAAAAGCTAGTAACTGTTTTAGTTCTCACACCTGTCCCATGACTAACTCGGAGTTCATTATTTTAACCTAAACTCTGGGTGCCTATATTTTCTACACGGCAGCTAGTAGTTTTGGTTTTCATAGATATTTCTTTTCACAGGATCCTGTATTACAGCTGAAGCTATATTCGGATAGCTTTGTATCCGTGTATTTCATTTAATTGCGCCAGTTGATGCATTTTCCGCTGTGCATTATTATGTATTATTTTTCCACTATTTTGTAATTAATCTTTGATATTTTTCTACTATAAATTATTTGAACTCGGATATATTCTTGTACTTTGATGGAAATTGTTGTAATAGTAATGAAATGTTATATTGTTTGTATTCTGATGCGTCGTGTTCTCAAAGCAATCCGGGCTTTCCCGTAAGGGGAAGTTTGGGTCGTTTCATCGGGGAAATAATATGGATAATACATATTCAGGTTGACCGAGCCTAATTCGAATTGTTTTGTTCTGAAGAAAAGATATCCATGGAGGTGGTTCGTCCTATTTACGACCAAGAGGTATTGGATTCTCTTTCGGATAGGCCCTGAAAAGAGATGGAAAGCTGGAATGCCAACAACTAAAGATGCTGAGGAGAAGATAAATATGGTTGTCCTAGCGTATTTGCCCATGTTATCTATCACCATGCAATCTCTTGGGTTGATGGTTATTTAAGGTGTAACGACCCGTATTCTACATATCGGAGGATCGTAAAGTATTTATTTCATTTTCATATGAAGTCATATGCTTGTGTAACTTTGGGAAACGACTATTGGGGTCATTTCCCGCATTCACAATTTTTATCTGATTTAAAATGATCGTTTTTCTCCTAGCGAATTTTGTTTCACCGATAACTTTTGATTGGTAAGGAGTTTTGACTTGAAACCACTTCTGTTAGATTCAGATGATGGTTTCCCATTCCGCCGAGTGGTCACATTAATCAAACTGACTTACCGTTTTGGAGATATGGCTAATTGAGCTTAATTAAGTGATTAGCTGCTAGGTCCTTAACCCAATTCGGGACTAGGGTTATGGGAGGGCTGAAAGAAGTTAGAGAATCATATCTTTTCATTTTTCTAGCCGCCACAAACCTTTCTCTAACTCTAATCATGGCTTCCATCTTCTAAATCTCTCTCTAATCACTCCCTAATCAAATCTACATCAAGTCAAGCCGGATTAACACCAAATTCGAGGTAGAGCTCCTGCGCCACATTGGAATCCGAGCTAAATTAGTAAAAGTTTCCGATCTATCATTTATTATTGAATAAGGTGAGTGATTAGCATGTTTATTCACTGATTAGTGCTAATTAAGGGTGATTAGTGATAATTAGTGAAATTATACATCCAAAAATTATGAAAAAATATGGATAAATTATAAAATCATATTTCATGTCACATATATGAAATTGGGCTAATTTGGATTTATTTTGTTAATCCCAAAATTTAGGGGATTAAGGGGAAAATCATGGATTTGGGTATGTTTGATCTAAATTAACATGCGAAATCGTTGCTTTGATGTTATTGGTTGATTCTACATGTTACTACTACTATTTGGTATGTTTTGTGATTGAATAGAAAAGTTAGAATGGTTGAAAACACCATCGTTCGACAAAAAATAGCTTGTTGGAAATTCTATAGGGGTTCGATTCCGATCGGATAGGGGGATCGGATCGGATAAGATGAACTGAACCGGATTGAAGCATGGCGAAAAGAAAGGCCACTTGCATAGGGTTGGAGTGGAGCAACGAACCAAATTGAGATGAGGTGGGAGCACTGAACCGAAATGGAGGAGCGCCGAATCGAACCAACATGAGGAGGAGCACCGAACCGAACTGAGAAGAGAAGGAGCACCAAACCGAATCGGATTTGGGCTTCTACTACTACCACACGAAGACTCTTCTAAAGACCAACTCTAATTCAACTAAAACTCGAGATGCAAAGGAAGTCCAAGTGGGAAGTTATCACTCAAGATCTAGATGGGAACCAACTAGTTAACTTCAAGAGTTGGGTATTGCTACGGGATGTGTGCAAAGGAGTTATCGATATCTATAACTTTGGTTCACCATTGAGAGGGGGGGCATGTAGACAAACCAGAGCCAAGGCGGTGTGGACTGGTTGTCCCGTACCCCAGAGCTAGGGCGGTGTGGACTAGGTAGGGTTATTGACTATAGACTAGGGCGGTGTGGTCATAGCGACAGTTGTACGGAGTCCAAGGCGGTGTGTTCATAGCGATAGTTGTACGGAGTTCAGAGCAGTGTGCACCCATCATGGCCCCAATGGATTTAGTGATCACAGTGGTGGATATCGTATGCTTTATGCACTGAGTGAGAGTGAGGATGATTGCTATGTTTGATGTTTGATGTTTGCTATCACCATGACACACACACTTCCATTTTACACTCTATGTTAGTGTTACCTTAGAGTATTGTATATCTTGTTGTGCTAACTCTTTGGTTGTTGGTCCAGGTCAGGTATGATTATTTATAACTGTTATTGCTTTATTCAGTTACATATATTTTCTATCACTCACACCAGAATTTCGTCTGACCTAGAATTTTATGTCTCTTCTTATTACTCTAGGTGCTCCTAAACGAGCAGACTAGAAGCAGGTTAGGTGGTTATGCACGAGTAGCTGTCTAAAGACGAGTAGGAGGCTTCCACGTACTTTATACATATTCTTCCTGTGTTATTGCTGGTCACGGATTTGGGCATTAGTAATGTACATCTTTCATTTCCTTTTTAGAGACAGTATTTAAAGTTGTAATAGTTGGATACGAAGACGCATTTTGGATTCCGCTACTCTGATGGATATGGCGTAGTTTTCAGCTTATGTACTATTTCGCCTGTTTTATATCAAGTTATGTTATTATTATATTTTATTTCATGCGCTGTGAGATACACTCTAGGTTCTTTGGTAATTCATCGTTTCAACCTTTTTGACGATCGTCCCATGCTAGTCAAGCATTGGCACAACGCATTTAGAGGAAATGTCTGATGGTACGGGGCGGCCATCACACTTGGTATCAGAGCCTAGATTGCGTAGTTTAACCTAAGGGAAGACATCAGGGAGAGATAAGTATATGAGAGCGCGTAATTGTGATATTTTGGTTTTCAAAAACTATATATATACTTTTAGTATATCCAAGGATGAAGTCGCACTGCACTGCCACCACTAAGGAGAATCCTCGAGGAGATGGTTAATTGATTTTTCTTTACAGATTGAATGATGCACCGAAATACGAGGAGCACGGTGAGGAACTCCGCATCGGGAGTTGAAGAGAGAGCGAGTACAGGAGCCAACAATGGGAATGTCCCTGATATAAGGACGATGTTTACTGCCTTCATGCGAGAGATGCTTAGGGATGCCCAGGGAGCAGTTCCTAATGCTACTAACGATGGTGGTGCAGTAGTGCAGGCGTCTAGAGCCTATTTCGTCAAGCTTAACAAGGATTATATTAGTCTTAATGGGAAGTCGTTCCATGGAACGGAATCTACTATGGAGGTTCTGGATTGGCTCGATAGTTGTGAGTGCATCTTCGAGGATTAGGGGATCGCTGATGCAATGAAGAGAAAGCTAGCATCGCATCAGCTTCAAGGACGGGCAATGAATTGGTGGAATGCTATTAAAGCGGCTACTCCCGGATATCAAGTTACTTGGAATCAGTTTAAGACTCGCTTCAGTGACAAGTTTATTCCAACTGCTCAGAAATCAGAATTGTTCCAGAATTTTTTGGAGCTTAAGCAGAATGGTAAGGAAGTCTTGGAATATATTGTTGAATTCGATACCTTATCGAAATATGGATTATCTCTTATCGATACTACCGAGAAGAAGAACGAGAAGTTCAAAACTGGCCTAACTGGGTACTTGGGGGAAAGACTTATAAACCATATCGATGAGACCTTCGAATCTATTGTGGGGAAGGCATTGAGATCGGAGAGCCTTTACCCTAAGATGAAGACCGAGATTGCTGTTACATCTGCAGAGATGCCAAAACCGCAGGCAAGCGGTGAAGGCAAGAAGGAGTTCCAAAATAAGAGAAAACAGAACCAAACCAAAGATGGTGAGAAAAAGAAGAATAAGAAAGATATTGAGTGCTTTGGCTGTGGCAACAAGGGCCAATATATCAGAGATTGTCGAGCAAATTCAGGGGAGAAGAAGTGCTTTAACTATGACCAAGTGGGACATTTCAAGAATTAATGTCCACAACCCCCTAAGGAGAAGCAGATCGTAAATGCATATGTTATCAACGTTGTTCCTTCTTCGTCGAATGCCCCAGCTGCGGCGGAGAAGGGGAAGGGTATCGTTATTCAAATTATGCTTTCTATTTATGATGTTCCTGTCTAAGTATTGTTTGATACCGGGGCTTCCCGTTCCTTCATATCTAGTGACCTAGTAGATAGGTTGGAATTGGAACCCAAGATTTTCGATAAACCTTTAGTTGTGATGAACCTGATCGGTGGTTCAACTAGCCTTTGTATGATTTGTCGTAATTTGTTCTTATCGAGTCATGGATGTATGTTTGCTTGTGATTACTTTGTTTTGGGCTTTATTGGGTTTGGCATTATTCTGGGAGTCGATTGGGTCCAAAGGTATGGGGTGGTGGTAGACTGCGAGGGGTCTTCGGTGACCATTAGAGCGATGATGAGCTTAGGGTGGTATTGGGTTGCCTACCTAGTGATGGGGTGATGGCTGGTTTTCTAAATTCCGTTGATATCCTGCATGATGAGTTATAAGATGTGCCTGTTGCTGGCGAGTATCTAGACATTTTTGAGGAAGTGACCGGACTTCCACCACGCCGAGAGATCGAGTTTCAGATTAATTTAGTGAAATATGTCAAACCTGTAGTGATGCCTCTTCGTTGTATGGCGCCAAGGGAGCAGCGATATCTCGAAGTGCAAGTAGGCGATATTTTGAAGAAAGGATTTTTTCGAATAAGTGTTTCCAAATGGGGAGCACCAGTTGTATTTGCTACCAAGGTCGATGGTTCCCTTCGCTTATGTATGGACTACCGTGAGTTGGACAAGGTGACTAAGAAGAATAAGTATTCTCTTCCACGGATAGACGATTTGTTTGATCAACTAAATGGAACAAGAGTGTTTTCCCAGTTGGATCTCGCGACAGGATTTCATCAGCTCCGAGTAGCAGATGAGAGTACACCTAAAATGACATTTCGTATGCCGTATGGATTCTATGAGTGGTTGGTCATGCCATTCGGGTTGACCAATGCATCCACATATTTTGTGGATCTTATGAATAGGGTTTTCAGGGATCAATTAAATAAGTTTGTTGTTGTGTTTGTGGATGATATCTTAGTTTACTCGAGGACAGAGGAAGAACACAAGGAACATTTGAGGACAGTAATGGAGGTGTTGAGGAAACACATATTGAAAGCAAAATTTTACTAAGTGTCACTTTTGGAGGGAAATGAGATTCTTGGGCCATGTTGTGTCAGAGAATGGTATTACTGTGGACCCTGCAAAGGTGGCTACGGTATAGGATTGTTCTACGCCTAAGAATGCAATGGACATGAGAACTTTCTTGGTATTAACTGGATATTATCGTAAGTTTATTCAAGACTTCTCCAAGATAGCGGCACCGTTAACCCAGTTAACCAAGAAGAATCAAGATTTTTTTGGAATGAAAGGTGTGAGAATGCATTTAAAAGTCTAAAGGAGAAGCTAACATGTGCACCAGTGTTAGTTATTCCTAAGGAGAACGAAGAGATGATGGTATACACGGATGCCTGTGGTACCAGACTAGGTGTTGTACTGATGCAAGGAGGTAAGGTTGTAGCTTATGCTAGTCGGCAACTGATACCACATGAGAAAAGATATCCTACTCATGACTTGGAATTGGCAGCGATCGTGTTCGCGTTGAAGATGTGGAGACACTATCTGTTGGGAGAAAGATTCGAGTTGTTTACCGATCATAAGTCATTAAAGTATCTTTTCTCTCAAAAGGATTTAAATCTTCGTCAGAAGAGATGGTTAGAGTTCTTGGCTTCATATGATTTCAATATCTCATACACACCTGGGAAGGGAAATGAGGTAACTGATGCATTGCATAGGAGACATGCCAGTTGGGGGGCTATGTTTCTTAAATGGAAGCAATTGGAGTATATCGCGGGATATGATTTCAGACACTAAGTGTGAATTAGATCCCGAGATGTTAGCAAGTTTGACGATCAAACTGACTTTGATTGAGCGGATTGGTTCTAGTCAGAGGGACGATCCTAATCTATTGGAAATCATCTCCAAGGTAGAGATGGGTATCGACGGTGAGGGAATGAACAAGTATGGACTTGATCAAGAAGGATGGCTTTGAAAGAATGGGAGACTAGTTGTACCCAACGATAGTGGATTGAGAGATGAAGTGCTTAGAGAGTGTCATCACTCGAAACTGACTATACATCCTGGTGGTAACAAAATGTATCGAGACATGAAGTAGACCTACTACTGGAAAGTGATGGAGATAGACGTTGGGAAGTTTATATCCAAGTGCATAAACTGCCAGTTAGTAAAAGCTGAGCAAAAGAAGCCTAGTGGTTTGCTACAACCGTTGGAAATTCCCAAATTGAAATGGGAACAAGTATCAATGGATTTCATTGATGGTTTCCCAAGGACTAGATCGGGTCATAATAGTATTTGGGTGATTGTGGATTGATTGACCAAGAGTGTAAGGTTTATACCAGCCAAGTCGAATAGAACGGCAGCTAAGTTAGCGGAACTGTATATGAAGTGGGTAGTGAGATTTCATGGAGTACCTAAAGGTATTGTGAGTGACCGAGATCCGTTATTTACTAGTGGGTTTTGGAAGAGCTTACAAGAGGCTTTAGGGTCAGAATTACATCTCGTATGATCTTCAAACCAATAGTCAAACAAAGAGGGTGAATCGTGTATTAGAGGATCTCTTGAGAGCTTGTGTATTGGATTTTGGAGGGTCATGGGATGACCATTTGCATCTGGTTGAGTTCGCATATAATAATAGTTATCAATCCAGTATTGGTATGCTTCATTTGAAGCTTTGTATGGAAGACCGTGCAACTCGCCATCAGTTGGTTGGAAACCGGTGAGAAATTTGTGCTTGGGCCAGATGTAATAAGAGAAACTTCAGATAAGATCAAGGTTATTCAACAGCGAATGAAAGCTGCCCAAGATAGGCAGAAGAGTTATGCTGATAAAAGACAAAGGGATTTGGAATTCTCTGTTGACGACTTGGTATTCGTCAAGATTTCTCCGTTGAAGAGTGTGATTTGGTTTGGTAGGAGAGGTAAGTTAGCACCAAGGTTTGTTGGTCCATTTCCAGTTCTCGAGCGAGTTGGGAATTTAGCGTATAAAGTTAGATTAGATTACCTAACAAGATGGTGGGAGTGCATGACGTATTTCATGTTTCTCAGTTAAGGTAGTTCGTACACGATTATGATATAACTATTTCACTAAATCAGTTGGATGATATCGAGGTAGAATCCGAGGCAGTTGGAAGCCGCAGAATGATTTGTATTGTCGGATACAATATGAAACAACTTCGAAGGAAGTCGGTGAACTGGTTAAGGTCCAATGAGGTAATAACGAGAATGACTGTACTTGGGAAACCAAGGAGAATATAAGGAAATCGTATCCAGAGCTCTTTATCTGGTAACATTTCAATCGCGATATATTTATTCCCTTGTTAGTAAATCGCATGCTAATACAAGCTTGTTGTGTTTATTATATATGTTTGGTTGTTTGTAAATGGTTGATAGGCATGCAGGACACTATTGTATGTTTTCTTGGTTTAGGAACTTCAGGGATGAAATTTCTTAACGGGGAAGAGCGTAACGGCCCGTATTCTACGTATCAGAGGATCGTAGAGTATTTATTTCATTTTCATATGAAGTCATATGGTCGTGTAACTTTGGGAAACGACTAGTGGGTTCATTTCCCACATTCACGATTTTTGTCGAATTTAAAATGACTGTTTTCCCCCTATGAATCTTATTTCACCTATAACTTTTGATTGGTAAAGAGTTTTGAGCTAAAACCACATCCATTGGATTTGGATGATGATTTCCCATTCCGTAGAGTGGTCACACTAATCAAACGGACTTACCATTTGGGAGATATGGCTGAAATAAGATTTGAAGATGGAAAACTGCCTAATTGGGCTTAATTAAGTGATTAGCGGCTAGGTCGATAACCCAATTCCGGATTAGGGTAATGGAGGCTGAAAAGAGTCGGAGAATCATATCCTTTCATTTTTCTAGCCTCCACAAACCTTTCTCAAACCCTAATCATGGCTTCCATCTTCTAAATCTATCTCTAATCACTCCCTAATCACAAATTAACCAAATCTACATCAAATCAAGCCGGATTAACACCGAATTCGAGGTAGAGCTGCTGCACCACATTGGAATTCGAGACAAATCAGTAAAAGTTTAAGATCTATCATTTATTATTGGCTAAGGTAAGTGATTAGCTTGTTTATTCATTTATTAGCGCTAATTAGGGGTGTTTAATGGCTCCTTTCTGACTTAGAAGGGAAAGCAGATGAGGAGGGAGCCCAAGTTACTACCAAAAATGCGAGGAGGATGTACAGCTGATATAGGATCTTCATGAGTGATGTGCTGAAACTGCTATGCTTAACACAAGCAACTCGAAGGCCAGTATATTAATTGGGGAATGGTATAGTAGTATGGTTTATTAGAGAAGTGATAACTAGTGAAATTGTACATCCAAAAATTATGGAAAAATATGCATAAATTCTAAAATCGTATTTCATGTCACATATATGAAATTGGGTTGATTTGGATTTATTTTGTTAATCCCGGAATTTAGGGGATTAAGGGGAAAATCATGGATTTGGGTATGTTTGATCTAAATTAACATGTGAAATCGTTGCTTTGATGTTTTTGGTTGATTCTACATGTTACTACTACTGTTTGGTTTGTTTTATGATTGCATAGAAAAGTTAGAATGGTTGAAAACGCCGTCGTATGGCGAAAAATAGCTTGCTGGAAATTCTACATGGATCCAATTCCGATCGGATAGGATAAGACGAACTGAACTGGATTGAAGCATGGCGAAAAGGAAGGCCACTTGCATAGGGTTGGAGTTGGAGTGGAGCACTGAACCGAGATGAGGAGGGAGCACCGAACCGAACCAAAATGGAGGAGCACCGAACCGAACCAGATTTGGGCATCTACCACTACCACGCGATGATACTTCCGAAGACCAACTCCAATTCAACCAAAACATGAGAAGCAAAGGAAATCCAAGTGGGAAGTTATCGCTCAGGATCCAGATGGGAACCAACGAGTTAACTTCAAGAGTTGGGCTTTGCTGCGGGACATGTGCAAAGGAATTATCGATATCTATAACTTGGTTCACCATTGAGAGAGGGGACATGTAGAAGAACCAGAGCCAGGGCGGTGTGGACTGGTTGGCCCGTACCCCAGAGCCAGGGCGGTGTGGACTGGGTAGGGTTATTGACTATAGACAGGGCAATGTGGTCATAGCGGTAGTTGTACGGAGTCCAGGGTGGTGTGGTCATAGCGATAGTTGTATGGAGTCCAAGGCGATGTGGACCCGTCATGGCCCCAATGGATTTGGTGGTCATAGCGATAAATATCGTATGCTTTACGCACTGAGTGAGAGATGTGAGGATGATTGCTATGTTAGATGTTTGCTATCATCATGACACCCACACTTCCATTTTACACTTTATGTTAGTGTTACCTTAGAGTATTGTACATCTTGTTGTGCTAACTCTTTGGTTGCAAGTCCATGTCAGGTATGATTATTTATACCTGTTATTGCTTTATTCAGTTACATAGGTTTGCTATCGCTCAAACCAGACTTTCATCTGACCTAGAGTTTTATGTCTCTTCTTATTACTCTAGGTGCTCCTAAACGAGCAGACTAGAGGCAGGTAAGGTGGTTATGCATGAGTAGCTGTCCGGAGATGAGCAGGATGATTCCATGTACTTTATACATATTCCCCCTGTGTTGTTGTTGATAACTGCTTTGGGCATTAGTAGTGTACCTCTTTTATTTCCTTTTTAGAGACAGTATTTTAAAATTGTAATAATTGGATATGAAGTTGCATTTTGGATTCCGCTACTCCTATGGATATGGTTTAGTTTTTAGCTTATGTATTGTTTTGCCTGCTTTATATCAAGTTATGTTATTATTATATTTTATTCCATGTGCTATGAGATACACTATAGTATCGTTTCAACCTTTTTAATGATTGTCCTGTGCTAGTCGGGCATTGGCATAATGCATTTAGAGGAAATGTTTGATGGTACGAGGCGGCCGTAACACAAGGGTTCTTTCTCTAACCTAGGAGAGATTCTTAGATGATGATGATGTCGTTGCCCTGGATGTTGAGGAGGTGGACGAATAAGTACTGGAAACTCGTTGTTTGAATGATGATGAGTGCTAAGTATTGACAGAAAGAAGGCATCAACTGAAAGAAGATGCGGAGGCAGAAACAAAGGTAGCCAAAGTGAAAGGGAAATCATTTATGACTGAGGGAGTTATCTTCATGCATACTATTAAAGAGGGTGCTTCCTAGTTCCTTACTATTTCTCATGCCGCTTTTGGTGGCTAATCCACAACTACCACAGTTGAGGGGTATGACCCCAGTTGTCTTGGGTTGAGCACCGATGGGTTCGTGCTACCCATAGATGAAGGCAATGCTGCCATGGAAACTGCTGAGCTTGATATTGAAGGTATTCCTAGCTTATCTCCACTATTCAAGAAAATGATTAAGGCATTTATGGAGGTCTCTCGGGAAATGATATAGGACTAACTCTACTTCATATTTGATATACAGGTACTCCTAAGTTGGGGATTCCCTTTGTGCCAATAACCACCGCTAGATCTGCGTTTGATGTTGACAAATATCAAAGTGCCATGCAAATGGACTTCCATGACATCAAGGACTTAGAAGCATGGTAGTCTGTCACTGAAACGATGCTCAAGGAGAGAGGCGAGTTATTGGCCCACATGGAGAGGAAGAGGGAAGTAGATGTAGTGATTATTGGCATGGGTGAGGAGTCGAGCGAGCTAAGCTTAAGTGGAATGTTGGAGAAGTTACATGCTAAGCTCGCGGTTAAGCAGGAGATGGCAGTGGCTGAGTATAAAATCAAGGATGATGCAGAGAAAGCAAAGACTGTAATCATTAATCCTTTCCTAAGCCCATGTAGATAATCGTTCCTTCAGGTCAATAGAAAATAACCGAGATTTCAGATGTAGAAGACCCATACATGGGTTACAAAATTAGAGCTCATCCTTAGTCCACTCTGGTAAAAGGGAATAAGGGAAATGGTGGTAGTGAAAAGAGAAAAAGGAAAGATACAAGCAACAACAAGTCACCATCCCCAAAAGTTAGTGGAAATAAGAAAGGTGGTTAATCCAAGTAAATGATTAATTGTAAATGTTGTACTTTTTACGTTTCCTTGGTTGAGTCTACAGCAAGCACAACCCACACTTTTGGACTTACGCGATAAGGTTTGTATATGTATCATGATGTAATGAAGTGTTGTAAATAAAAGTTTGGTCTCACTTTTATCTCTCGTGAAATTGTCTAAGTGTTTGAGTATTCATATATTTCCACGTCATTATGCTTATATGTTGTAACTCACCGCCGCACTTAGACTTACGTTGGTCATTTGTAACTTTGTTTTCGAGATCTCATTTCGATCGCAAACTCGAATTGTGTGAAGTTTATGGTAGGCGATTCCACTCTTGAGATTTCTTTCTCAGACATTGATCTCAAGTTGTGTAGAACTGAAAAGTCGGCACCCATCTCTTGGTACTTTTATGTGGATGTTAGTCCTAAGTCATGAAGAGTTTGGAGTCCGGTACCATGATCAACCCTTTATACTCACATGTTGTTTATTCAGGTTCAAATTACGGATGTCATTTCATTTGTCCATTATACTCTCCCGTCGTTTCGTTTAGGTTAGAGTCGGGGGCATGCTCGTTCACTTGTTTATACTCAAATCCTACTTTGGGGATCAGAGTTGGCGAAAGGAATGGTCGGTACCACATTCGCTTAGCTTAGGGTGATTTTGTCTAAGTTTGGGGACTTAGGATTGGTGGTCAAACACTCAAGTCACGAACGTTATAAGTTATTCATAATCGGCCTTGTCATTCGTTCAAGGTTCAAGATAAATCGTGGGCAATCGGATCACTTCCATACGATTATAGTTTGGTGACAAAGTTGAAGGAATGAATCAACGACAAGCTCCAAGTCGTTGCGTTCACTATGTAACGCTCGTGCATAAAAGTTAGTCATATCGCAACTAACATACCAAGCATATAAGGAACACCAAGAACGTAAGGTTCCAAGGGCCTTTATTAAAAAAATCTATGAAAAATTATGGCAACATCTGCCTTATTACAATGATGAACTAAAAAACAAAGTATTAACAAAATTTATAAGAATTCTAAACTAGGATTAAGTAAAAGAGCGATGAAGATGTTTGATATTTCATGTTCTTGTTAACTGGACACCATCAATGGTCGATAGCTTGAAGGTTTCATCCTTAGGTCTTCGTTGAATAACGCAAGGACCTTTCCGATGATGACCAAGACAGGTCGGTATGGGAAAGATCCTTTTCAAGACAAGGTCACCAATTTCAAAGTGCTTCGGTTGGCCTTTGGTGTTGACGTATCGAGCAACCCGTTTATTATGTATTGTTGCTCTGAGTTCGGTTTCTTCTCTCTTCTCATCTAACAAATCTTGATACTCCATAAAAAGGTCTCTTTTGGTTCGAGGATCATTTATGTCACACGATCTTCAAACTCAATGGGAATTATAGCTTCGGTGCCATAAGATATACCGAATGGAGTATAGTCAGCCATTGACTCGTGAGTAGTCCTATATACCCAAAGGGATAACGGGAGTTCATCCACCCACTTGCCTCCATCTTTTTCCAAACACTTCTTGAGTATCGAATTAATTATCTTGTTTACTACTTTTACTTGTTCATTGGCTTATGGATAGGCCATTATTGGGAATCGCTTTTGTATGCGATGATGGTGGCGGAAATCCTTGAACTTAGAGCTATCAAATTGGAATCTATTATCAAAAATGATAGTCTTGAAAGCCCCAAAGCAACATAAATGTTGTGAACAACAAAGTTTATTAATTTCTTCAACATATCTGTAGAGTGAGTCTCGGCTTTAGCCCACTCGCTGAAGTAATAAACTACAACGATAACATAACGAGCACCGCCCTTAGCCATTGGAAGAGTACTGTGATATCAATTCCCCAAATTGCAAATGGCCATGGACTAACCACTTGTGTGAGTTCCGTACATGGGGCTCTAGGTATTTTGGAGAATTTCTAGCATTTTTCGCACTTTCAGGGATATCCAGCTGCTTCTAATCAATAATTGGCCAAAATAGTTGTAGCAAAGAATCTTCTTTGCCAGAGTTTACCTCCCGGTATGGTCACCGCGCGTACTTCACATAACACTCTTTTAGCTTCGTTATAGGATACACACCGAAGTAATGGAATGGAGAAATCCTTCTGATATAGTACTCCTTGAATGATGTAACGAGATGCTTTGCAAACAGTGAGTGTTTTTCATTACGGTTCTCAGGTAGGATTCCTCATTGTAAGAAGTCTTCGATAGGAGTCATCATTACTTCGGCTATGGTTGGGGATCCGCCGCTAATATCCAACAGTCTCTATCTGATTGATACTTGGAAATCCAAGTACTTCAACTAGGGCATGACCTATGAGTTGTGCATCTCAGGAACTTGCAAGCTTATTTGATGAATCTAAACTTTTGTTCTGGTTTCAAGGAATGTGATTGATAATATAATGCTTGAAATTGGAAAGTAGTTCCTTTACTCGAGCAAGATAAGGAGCTAGGCTCACTCCATTGGCTAGAAACTCTTCACACACTTAGTATATGATGAGTTGAGAATCTAAAAAGATTTGGATGGACATGATGTTTAACTCTTTTGCAATTTTAAGTCTAGTGGTTAGGGCTTCATATTCTGAATCATTGTTAGTTGCAGGAAAGTGTAGTTTCAAGGCATAACAAACCGAGTGTCAAGAGATACAAGCGCAACTTTGTCGTTAGAACATCGAGTGTTAGAATATCCATCCATATACAATTTCCATTGGATGTTAGGAGGTTCATTACATTCCGACAAATCATCAAGAGTAGTGAATTTTGTAATAAAGTCTACTACATCTTGCTCCTATGTGGCTTTCCAAGGGACTAACGTGAAATCAAACAGTCTTAGTTTGATGTTCCACTTCAAGAATTGGCCAGGCACCTCAGATCGCTGAAGGACTTATCGTAGTGGTTGGCCAGTGTAGACTTTGATTGGGTGGGACTGAAAATAGGGGCGGAGCTTTTGAGAAGTGATTAACAAGTAGTAAGCTTTTGATAATTTCTCTCAACTCCTATTAACCTCTTGTTGATCTAGTATATATGACTTTGGATAGGGTTCTTCTCGCACACAAGCGCAGAACTAATAGCATGCACTAAAACAACTAAGTAAACGAACAAATCATCGTGATCCACGGGCCTAAAAAGGATAGGAAGTCTTTCTAAGTGATTCAGCAGGTTTTGGAATGTGGAGACACATTCCGGGTCTAAGAGAAGTTTCACTTTCCTTTTTTGATCAAATCGAAGAAGAGAATACATTTGTGAGTAGATTTTGAAATGAATTGGCTTGGGGCAGTGACCCTTTCATTGAGACTCTGAATATCTCTGATGTTCTTTCGAACTATAATATTCCAGATGGCTTCTGCTTTATCGGGATCATCTTCAGTCCCTCTTGAATTGACAATGAAACTTAAGAATTTTCCCAATGCAACGTCGTAAGAGCATTTCAAGGGATTGAGTTTCATACCATATTTGCATAGGATGTAAAACATATCTGCAATATCTCTAATGTGGTCGTTCTACTATCGTGATTTCTTGAGCATGTCATCCACATAAATTTCCATAGTCTTTCCATTCTGATCCTTAAACATTCGATTGATGAGACATAGATAGGTTAGCCCCGTGTTTTTCATCTTAAAATACATGATGACGTAGTAGTGTAGCCTAAGTATGTGATGAAACCGGTATGCTCCTGATCAGGAATGAACATCGGGATTTGATTATAGCTCAGGTATGCATCCATAAATAATAGAAGTTGACAAGGTTTTAAATCTCGAATATCGATCTCATTTCGTCATGGGGATTTTATAGACTTGATCTCGTATCGAGGGAGATCTCGAATGAGATGAGTCTAACTTGGGAGTTCATCTCGGATTTCCATATAGGGTTTGAAAGTTCAAATCAGAACAATCTCAGGGTACATGATATGTTAAAAAATGATATTTTTATAAAATGATTTTTATGAATGCTACTAAAAACATAGTAATTTAAACTTGAATTACAACAATAACTTATTATTATTCTTTATTTTGCGATAGATCATTCATACTCTAAATCGTACTATCTTAAAACAGAAATATTGTTAGACATAAAATATTAAAAGGATCCAAAACATTAAAAAAATCAGCATAAATTGACCATAAAATACATAATTTCATTGGTAACACGTATGTAAAAAAGACGGATATGAAAATCATAAGCATTGTAGAACATATATGAACATACAATATGGTCGTTTAAAATGCAAAACGTAAAATAACAAAAGAATATCAAGGCTAGATTTGAGTTTTTTAATTATTGTTCTAGTTCAAGCACAGATTTGAATTTTAACCCAAAAAAATTAAGATCTCGGACGATATTCTAGTTGATATATCGTTCGATATTGCAATATCTCGGGCGATATATTAGAAAGGAGATTTAGAGTGATATTTGCTGTTTCATTTCACAAGGAGACCAAAACGAGATCTCGAAGGAGATCTCGGGCGATATTTGCGAGATTTGAAACATTGGAAGTTGATGGCCTATGGTTGACTCAACAAGTTGTTCAATCTTTGGCAATAGGAAATTATCTTCTAGGCATGCTTTATTCAAGTCGGAATAATCAACGCATATATGATACTTCCTATTCGATATCTTTATGAGCACAGGACTGGAAATCCACTCTCGGTAGAGGGCGCTGCGGATGTAGCTATTCTTAAGCAACTTATCCACCTCCTCTTTGAATGTCGTCAATCTTTCTGGACCTAAGATTCGGTTCTTATGTTTGATTAAAAGTACCTTGGGTCAATTTCTAGTATGTCACTTGCAATTCGTAGCGCATCACCACATATATCAGAGTAGGTCCAAGCAAATACATCAATATTATCCTATAAAAATCTTGAAAGTTCCTCTCTTATAATGGAGTAAGATAGTGATCCGATCCTCAGGGCTCAAGTCGGATCCTCAAGGAAGACCAAAACATTGACAATGGGCTCAATTGGACTTTATATGGCTTCAATTCTTTGGCCTCCAGCTTTATCTTGGCATATGCGTTCTTGAACAGAATGTTGACGGAACTCCCCGATTCCATGATGATATTCCATATACAAGAAGAACTTATATAGGTTGAGATGATAAAGGGGTCGATGGTTAGATCTTCCACTCCTGCTGACTCCTTTTCGCGGAAGTCAATGTCATCATTCATTGTCTTTTAGACTTTGGCTGACACCTTCGTCCATTACTAAGCACTTTTCATATACAGCATGCTTGATCAAATTGATGTATTCCTTCATACGTCTAAAGAAATCTCATTTGCAAGATGCGGTCCATCGCAATGGAGTTGATGATTGGGGTGCACTGAAGAGGTCTAGCATTGGAAGGTCCCGATGCCATGTGTAGTTGTGCAGGTGCTGAAGGACCCGATGCTCCATTATATGGAGCTTCTGCTTGTTTACATAGCTCTCACGTATGATCTTTTCAATTGTGATTTGGAGACAATGACATTCATTGGTTATGGTTGTACATCTCATGGAACCAGTAGTACTTGCGCGATTGCCTTTTCTTTTCCGTGGACTCCCATGAATTGGTCTTCTTGTATTGGATGGTGTTAGACCAAAAATTGGCACTAACACCCAAATGCAGATCACAGAGTGCAGAAAACAGTAAAATAAGAGGAAATACATGGAGTTTTAATAGTGGTTCGGCTTAATCCAAGCCTACTTCCATTTTATAATCTTATTGTTATACTGACAGATTATAAGACACGGTTACAAGAAGACACACAATCTGTGTGTTGAATGAGAATACAAGAGGTTATACATGTTATCCACATGTTAATTTAGTGTTTTGATGAAGCACAATGACCTTGCGTCGATAATGGTGGAAGTTGTGGGGAAGAGTGGCCTCAAGTCCCTGTGAAAATCCTTTAAACGGTGTATTTATAGCCGTAGGCGGGTTCCTGTTCGGATGCCACGTGGCGGGAATCCCTTTAATCTCGAAATGTAGTGGAAAAGGTGGAGAAATCCTCTCCAGTTCGTGCTTTGCCAAGTGGAGTTAGATCCGGATTAATAGGAGGTAGTTATGGAATAAGAATCGGTCAACACAACTGTGAAGAACTCGCTCTAGGTAGGCCGGATCAGCCTAGCTCGAATTGAACTGGTGTCTCCGATCCGAACCGGTGGTGTGCACTTCCGTGCATTTGGTGTCAAGGCGGATCGGGTCCACTATCTCTACCCAAAACGAACCAGTGCTTTGCCAAAACCATCCAATGTTATCGGGTTTGGTTGCCTTATATCTGATCCGAACCGACATACCGATCTGACCCTAAAGGGTTGTACTAATTCCAAAATCCAAGTTTTCGGTTCTGCGTGTGTTCACGATAACAGGCGGAACTTCAAAACCGTAAGTCCGTTTTGCCCAAACGAAAGCTCTACCTGAAGCTAATTCAGAAGGCTACAAGAGTAGTGGAGGAAAGCTCCGTAATTGACGTTTTCTGGCCTAAAAGCGGTCATCTACTAGGAGTTCCAGACGACATTATGTTTGTGATGCGACTTCAACCAAATCGCTTCCGGTCTTCTGATGATGTCCCCGATACTTAAGCGTATTGTTAACCAGAGATTGCACATGTGATGGCTTTGATCAAAAAGCATGTCAACATTCCCCCCCCCCCCCGAACATATCTTGCTAGTTGAAGGAAGATGTATTCTGGATAATCCAAGAGAACCAAGGCCACATCGGGCCTACTAGCTGCAAGTACAATCCATACTGCAATGAAAAAGAAGCGAACAGATGTGTCAAATCCTGACAGCTTTTCTTAACCTTTCTGAGCATAAGCCATGCTTAGGCACAAAATTAAGAATAAATCATACCCAAGAAACGTCTGAACCATCCTTCCAAAACCTGGCGAGAGACCTAACCTTCCACGCCTAAGCCATATTAGGAAGCTCAAACTGAGCATAAGCTATACTCGAGTTTTATTGAGTTCCTTTACCAGATCCTAATAAGACGATAAGCCGTTCCAGAGTATAATTCATACTTAAGAATCCAAATGAGTACAATCCATACTCATAACGGGATAGAGCTATACTTGCCAAAGCCTGACAAGTCAGTCCATCCCTAGGCATAATCCATACTTTGGGTTCCGAAATAAGTATATGCCATACTTTAATTGAGATTGAGAATCCTGCCACAACTTGACAGGATACTTCAATTTGCCAAACATAAACCATGCTTGGAAGTCCTTCCTTATTCACTTCAAAGTACAAAACCAAAGAAAAGCGTGATTGGTTTGTCATCGAGTCCAGAGCACGCTTTGGGGCTAAATCCTAACCCTGTACGCGCGTACTCCGATTTAGCCAATTGGAAAACCTAAAGAAAGCAAGAACATGTCTTAAATCCTAAGAAATCCTGAAAATACGAACTGATCTCATCCAGATCGATTGATGATGAGCCCACGAGAGCTCAATCCAGGTTCATTCTTGTGACAACCCAAATTCTGACATACCGATTTTTTTTTCAAAATTCCAACCTATCGAATCTTGGATTGGTTTGCTCTGGTATCCTGCAGAAAAGACAGAGACATAAAATATGTCAGAGCTCAGAAAATATCTCACATCGGAATGGATAAAATATGATATAATCAAAATATAGCCTTACCGTATTAATAATACTGCCTAACTAGTATCTAAGGCTATCATGTCCCTGCCACAAATCTAACATGCGTGTATGTTATGAGGAGGGGGTCAGAACACAAGTTCTATTGACTGGATTTAAACTATACACTTTGGATAATCGTACATATACCATTCAATCGTATTTTCTTATTTATTAGGTCACTTGGGTTAACAACACTCAAGGATTACACACACATCGCACCGATTTACTTCCTAGTGGATTAACCTAATACAGTATATGTGTAGCTACCCCCAATATCAAGGTACACCCCATGGCTCGCACGGTCTCCACCGCAATGCCACCGAAATGCCCATGTTACAATCAGCATATATCTGCCATCACTAAGCGTATGGACTGCCACCCTCGATCGAATCAGATCTCATACTGGAGTAATGCCCTCAAGTCTACGATACACCACCCAGAGCAGACATGCATGTATCTAGACTTTCCACCATACATATCTTCAATTGTAGCTGATGCCTCAATCGCGCGTCCTCTAATGTGCACCGAGTTCCATGGCAGGGCGATGTAAGAAACATGGAACTTGGCTGGGAGCTTTCCATACCTATACAGGCCCATCTTTAAAGAGCCTATATATATAGATATACCTAGAGTCTGTTTTTGTGGTGGCTATGGCCCCACCTCAGTCCCTCCCTCAACTAGTAAAGACAATAAGAGCTAAGTGACTGCCCCTACGCAAACAATCTAAACATCCATGTGGCGTCTCCCCTCAACCCCTTACCTTGATAGTGAAGGGTGAAATAGTATCTTGGGTTTAGCTCTAGTCTTTTCGCATCCCACTGGCTGTCGATGACGGGGACCCGACGATCTACTATCCTTGGTGGTGACCCCTCTACCTCCCCATTGAGGCAACCACCGAATCACCCTGGTGTCACCGCGTCATAACATTCTGACTGCATAGCTACTTCTACCATCAAGGCCCACCAACCTAGTAGTTACACGCAGACCCAACCTCTGCGAGCATAGCCTAAGACATCTGTCTCCGCACAGAGTACTGTTAGGAGCACCTTACGTACCTCAGGAAGCCGCATGCTCCCACTTCTAATCCTTTGGAGCTGTCAGAACAATCAGATGAATGTGTGCTCCCCTCGTGCCTTATAAAACCTCGATGATCTACCTCGTTGGGTTATTCACCCTCAACCGTACGGACTAGTCTAAGTGCCTCAATTTAATATGTTGTTAGATCCTATGTCAAAACATTCTTTTACGCGCTTGTCTCACCTCACCAGGTTTCCAGTTAACTTGGTTATTCCAATTCATATTGAATTCTTATTCAAATTACCAAGTTTCTCTTGCTTACTAATTTCAGCCGTACAATTTAATCTATTTAAGTTTATTAATAAGCCCACAACATGTTATTCTCTAGATTGTGGCCCAAGGTCTGTTATCCACAATCTCTTTTATATTCTTGTTTGATTACAATAACATTTTTTACTTAATATGTAATTAATTATATCTCAGTTCACATGTTTTCCAATTAACATGTCACTTGCATTTATGACTAAACATAACTTATTTCATTTCATAAGTTATCCTCATCCTTTCTAATTTAATCATAATTCCATTTTACATTGTCAATACAACTTATACCTGTTTACTTATTAACTTAGTTCTATTAACTAGCTCCATTAATAAGTTTCTCTACCCGTTAATTATAACCTGTGTTATAATTCCTCTTGTCCCTAGGACAAGTAAACATTCTTATCAACGGGTTTCAGATTTCCAAGCTTACAGATTACTTAATTTATAATTAAGTACAACTTCTTATATTTCATATATTTTCCCCCTTTTCTCAACTGTTTTCCGGCTTTCCCTATTTTCTTCTTACTTTATTTACAATTAAATGTCCCTTAACTCATTTCACCAGCTATCCAATTTCCCTATTAGTTTATTATAACCGAAGTTATAATCCCCACTTGTCCCTAGGACAAGTCTACCTATTATACAACATTTTCATTAATGTTATTTATTTATAATAGGTTATTGTCATTCCCCTTTTAAACCATTTTCTTTTACTGTTGTATTCCAGTATTCCTCATCCATTATAATATATATTCCTTGTTCTGATTAAGAAAAACACTTCATGCATCTTATCAGTTTGATAGAAGGAATCAGTGATTCATTTTCAAAACGTATTCCCATCTAAATCCGTGGTAGCAAGTAATTTCTTTACTCTTCTTACTTTAGTTACTGTGGCTTACTTGCAACCATGTTCTCAAAAATAGGTCATTTAGGGAAATACATCACTTTTCCCTTGTATCACACTAACTCAGTTCATTACATCCCTTCCTTTCTTATTTTTTTAGTTAGACATTTAATTATCATCATTGCCATTTATTCATGTCTTGTTATATACATATACATATACATATATATATATACACACACGCACTAGACCTCTAACATTAAGCCTACACTTGTGGACGCTGGATTTGCCAAGCGGGTCTGAGCAAACTTCTACCACAAGTTGACTTAACCTCGTGTCTTAGCACCATTACATGTTTTTAATTTTTGCACTTAGGCCTCTCACATTAGGTTCAACATTAGTGGCTGCTGGATATGCCGGTCGGGGCCGGGCAGACTTCCGCCACTAATGCAACCTAACCTCATGCCCTAAGTGCAGTTACAATTTCTAATTATAATCCTAGGCATATTCATCTTCATTCAACTATTTATGTTCATATCAAATTGTGCTCCCAAATTAAAGTCTCAAAACATAATATATGTTATGTTCCAAAATCCCATTACAAATTAAGCCCTAAATCCCAATATGTGTCGCATGTCTTTCTATATGTAATTAACTTTATTTGAAATAAAGTGTAATTCTCTGATAATGTATCATTTATCCAAAATCTCAATTATCCCAATTGACAAGTTCATAAAATAGATCTTTACAACAGTATTCATATACATCTCAACATGTTAACTAATTGAACATATTATCCATTTAGCGCAATAATTCATTTCATCAATTTAAATCTTCCAATATGTTCATTGTGTATGTTAATGGGGAATGGCAAATGATAAATATACTATTATTCAAAAAAGTATATTTTAAACCCACTCACATAAAAGCCTTCCAAATCTCGAATTTGTTCCAGATCTATTCTTCCATGATTTTTCCCTATTAATTTGATTTAAAACCTAACGACCATGGATTTATTATTTTCATGAAAAGAGAAGGGAAAGAGAAATAATTTAAATAGATTAGTCTTTGAAGTTTACCCTTCTTTTATAATTCAATTATCTTTTTATTAACGTTGATTCCCTCTTCCAGATCTGAATTCATAATTTTTCCTAGGCTAATATTTTAATTTCAGAATAGATTTGAGAAGAAAGAGAGGGAGAGTAATGGCAAAGCTCCAGCATAGCTGCCAAATTATGAGGGTTAGGGTTAGGTTTATGGTCTTATTTATAGGAGTAAGGGGCAACCAGGACCCTCAGATTTTCCCAAAAGCCATCCGAATCGTCAAAATATCACAAAACCCTAATCTGCCCAAATCTGCCGCAGGTGGGTAGAGAGGACGGTCGACACCCCCTGGCGGGAAATCTGCCGCCTTCTAAAAATTTGAATTTTGAACCGATTTTCGAATTTTTGGATCCATTTTTGAATTCTGAGCCATATGTATGTATATATATCCCTCCTGCGTGTATACAAACTTCGAACCTTAATAACTTCTTCATACGGTGTCCGATTTACGCAAACCCGGTGTCGACTTTGATCAGAATTTTGAAAAGAACGCAATGGCATAGTCCATTTTACTTAATTTTGAATATTTAATTAAGTTATTCTTATTTTATTATCTTACACTAAAAATATTTTGTGTTACATTCTCCCACCCTTAGGAAATTTCGTCCCCGAAATTTGATAAGGGTAAAATAAATTAACCCGTCGCATGATATACATCCATCATGTGTACATCCAATTTTTGTAAACATTGTGCACTCGTCCAAAGTGAAGTACAACATAATAATGCATGCATGCCTAAGTGGTACCTCCTATGTGTATGCAAGTTTTTCAAAAATCCTTTCAAAATATGATGCACACATCCTAAATATACTGGCAGTTCTACATGAATGCAATATGTTGAAAATCAAAAAGCTTTTTCATATTTTCCCAAACTCTTATTGAATAAGAGCATAGTTCATCCAATTGTTGCATCCATAATCCTACTAACTAACTTTATTTTTTGAATTTCAGAAAAATCTAATTTTCTAAATTCGATTTCTTATGTTACAAAATGGTGGAAAACGGAAAACTCCACATCTTCCGTTTTTCTTTTCCAACCTTTTTCTAACCATACATGGATTTTTGTGTAACAACCTATAAAGATTCCCTATTTTCCTATCCAAGCACAACCCACATAAGAAAAATTTATTTGTTACTGATTTTTTTCCCTCTTATCTTGGAAATTTTTATTCTTATCCATCTTTTCTCATAACTTTCCATTTATTGCTTCAATGAATTTTCTATCTCCTTTTTAGTTGTACCTTTTTTTCTTTTCTTAGCTTATTTAAGTTTCTGATCTTACTTCAATTTGAAATAAGCCTTTAGTCTTTAAACTAAAACAAGAGAACAGACACCCTACACAGCTACTATTAAAGGCCAAGAATCTCAGGACTATGTCCCCCTCTATCAGAAAAGTCCAATCCATGGGATCCACGACAAGTTCAGGTGTTACCCTAACTTCCCAACAAGAACAATATAATGGAACGATCTCAACCGAAATGTTGTAACAGGTTTTACCCCTAACCTGAAAATTTGTAGCAGGGTTTAAACACTTACTTGCCCCTTTTCTATCTAGCGGTCACCACTAGTCCTAGTTGTGTACCAACAATTATTTCAAGCAGCACCCTAGTCTTTTAGTTGCTTACGCAATCTACGGGAACTTACTATTATTCCAAGATAATTCTTGCTATTTACTTTATAGCCTCAAAACTTTTCCCGTCTTTTCTAGGCACTAATCCTTACCTACTCCATACTTTTTAAAACACGGTTTGCCCTTTCTTTTTCATTTAAATTTCCTTCCAAAAATTAACAGTGTCAAAACTTTATTTTCCTCATGAAAACTTCCTTTTTCCAAACCATAAAAACCTTCATCTTAAAAATGTAAATCATCATTTTTTTCAAATCACAAAACTGGAGTAGATATGGACAACTATTTCTCAATCGGGTTTATGACTTGTTCTTACCTATAAGGTCAGTTTAGCCACTTACTACAAGGTGCAAGGTCCACACTATTCTTAATTTCTACACTTATTTTGTCCACCCAACAAAATTATCTTGTCAAAATAATTTATCCAAAAAGGATTGTCATAAGAATAGAGATTTCAAATCTTTCTTTATTAAAAATTCTTGTATGAAATATAACAAGAAAACTAGGGAGCTATACATGCTCTATAACATGCACCTTTTTACTGAGAGAATTTTACTTTAAAATTCAATATGTACTTCTTTACATATTTTTAAACTATAACTTTTAAGATTAAAACTTGAAAACAACATAAACCATTTTCCTAAAACTTTTATAATTTCAAGTTCTTAAAAGTTATTAATGGGGTTAGACTCAAAGCGGGTTTCCAATTTTCTAGGCTTTCCTAGACACTCCCCAAGGTCAATTCTCTCAACTATACATATTCCTAATCCATTTTTCTCTTTTTAACCTTTTCCAATTTATAAGGTTTTCAAGCCCACTAACCCAAAATACTAATCATATGGGATTCACTTTCCTTCCATATAAAGTACGTTGTACACATTCTACCCAAATTACCTAAGGTTTTCAAATTTCCATATTCACTCCTTTAGTGTACAAAACAACCATCATAATTGTTACCATATTATACTCTTTCTATTTAGTGGGTTCCTCTATGGATCTAGGTATATATATAATATTTATATTTTAAAAATACAAATACGTTCCCTCACTATCTATACAGGAATCCTAAACCTAAGCTCTGATAGCAGATGTGACAACCCGAATTCCGACAGACTGAATTTTTTTCAAAATTCTAACCTATTGAAACTTGGATTAGTTTGCTCTGGTATCCTGCAGAAAAGACAGAGCCATAAAATATGTCAGAGCTCAGAAAATGTCTCACAACGGAATGGATAAAATATGATTTAATCAAAATATAGCCTTACCGTATTAATAATATTGCCTAACCAGTATCCAAGGCTATCATGTCCCTGTCACAAATCTAACCTGCGAGTATGTTATGAGGAGGGGGTCAGAACACAAGTTCTGGTGATTGAATTTAAACTATACACTTTGGATAATCCTACATATACCGTTCAGTCATATTTTCTTATTCATTAGGTTACTTGGGTTAACAACACTCAAGGCTTACACACACGTCGTACCCATTTACTTCCCAATGGATTAACCTAATACAGTATATATGTAGTTACCCCCAATATCGAAGTACACCCATGGTACCCCACTCGCATGGTCTCCACTGCAAAGCCACCGAAATGCCTGCAGTCCCTCATCCTACGTCGGAATGACGTACGGATCTCAATATAACCATGTAACGATCAGCATATATCTGCCATCACTACGCTACGAAAGCGTACGGACTACCACCTTCGATCGAATCAGATCTCATATCGGAGTAATGCCCTCAAGTCTACGATACACCACCCAGAGCCGAGATGCATGTATCTAGACTGTCTACCATACGTATCCTTAATTGTAGCTCGATGCCTCAATCACACATCCTCTAATGTGCACCGAGTTCCACGGCAGGGCGATGCAAGAAACACGGAACTCGGTCGGGAGCTTTTCCATACCAGTACAAGCCTGTCTTTAAAGAGCCTCTATATACAGATATACCTAGGGTCTGTTTTCATGGTGTCCATGGCCCCACCTCAGCCCCTCCCTCAACTAGTAAAGACTACAAGAGCTAAGCGACTACCCCTACACAATTTAAACATCCATGTGGCGTCTCCCCTCAACCCCTTACCCCGATAGTGAAGGGTGAAATAGTATCCTAGGTTTAGATCTAGTCTTTTCGCATTCCACTAGCTGTCGATGATGGGTACCCGACGATCTACTATCCTTGGTCGTGACCCTCTATCTCCCCATTGAGGCAACCACCGAATTACCCTGGTGTCACCACGTCACAGCATTCTGACTGCATAGCTACTTCTGTAGTCAAGGACCACCCAACTAGTAGTTACGCACAGACCCAACCTCTGCGAGCACAGCCTAAGACATCTGTCACCGCACAGAGGACTACTAGGAGCACCTTACATAACTCAGGAAGCCGCGTGCTTCCACTTCCTATCCTTTGGAGCCATTAGAACAATCAGATGAATGTGCGCTCCCTTCGTGTCGTATAACACCTCGATGATCTACCCTGTTGGGTTATTTACCTCAACTGTACGGACTGGTCTAAGCGCCTCAATTTAATATGTTGTTAGACCCTATGTCCAAACATTCTTTTACGCGCTTATCTCACCTCACCAGGTTTCCAGTTAACTTGGTAATTCCAATTCATATTGAATTCTTATTCAAATTACCAAGTTTCTCTTGCTTATTAATTTCAGTCGTATAACTTAATCCATTTAAGTTTATTAATAAGTCCACTATATGTTATTCTCTAGATTGTGGCCCAAGGTCTGTAATCCACAATCTCTTTTATATTCTTGTTTGATTACAATAACATGTTTCACTTAATATGTAATTAAGTATATCTCAATTCACATGTTTTCCAATTAACATGTCACTTACCATTTATGACTAAATATAACTTATTTCATTTCATAAGTTTTCCTCATCCTTTCTCATTTCTGTTTACTTATTAACTTAGTTCTATTAACTAAGGCCCATTAATAAGTTTCTCTACTTGTTTATTATAACCTATGTTATAATTTCCTCTTGTCCTTAGGACAAGCCTAAACATTCTTATCAACAGGTTTCAGATTTTCAAGCTTACAGATTACTTAATTTATAATTAAGTACAACTTCTTATATTTCACATATTTTCCCCCCTTTCTCAACTGGTTTCCGGCTTTCCCCATTTACTACTTACTTAATTTACAATTAAGTGTCCCTTAACTCATTTCACCAGTTATCCAATTTCCCTATTAGTTTATTATAATCGAAGTTATAATCCCCACTTGTCCCTAGGACATGTCTACCTATTATACAACATTTTCATTAATGTTATTTATTTATAATAGGTGATTATCATTCCCTTTTAAACCATTTTCTTTTACTGTTGTATTCCAGTATTCTTCGTCCACTGTAATATATATTACTTATTTTAATTAAGGAAAACAATTCATGCACCTTATCAGTGTGATAGAAGGAATCAGTGATTCATTTTCATAACGTATTCCCATCTAAATCCATGGTAGCAAGTAATTTCTTTACTCTTCTTACTTTAGTTATTGTGGCTTACTTGCAACCACGTTCTCAGAAATAGGTCATTTAGGGGAATGCATCACTTTTCCCTCGTATCACACTAACTCAATTCATTACATCCCTTCCTTTCTTATTTTCTGAGTTAGACATTTAATTACCATCATTGCCATTTATTCATATCTTGTTATATACATATATATATATAAGCACTAGACCTCTCACATTAAGCCTACACTTATGGACGATGGATTTGTCGGGCGGGTCCGGGTAGACTTCTACCACAAGTTGACTTAATCTTGTGTCTCAGCACCATTACATGTTTTTAATTTTTGCACTTAGGTCTCTCACATTAGATTCAACATTAGTGGCTGCTGGATATGCCGGTCGGGTCCTGGCAGACTTCCACCACTAATGCAACCTAACCTCATGCCCTAAGTGCAGTTACAATTTCTAATTGTAATCCTATGCATATTCATCTTCATTCAACTATTATGTTCATATCAAATTGTGCTCCCAGATTAAAGTCTCAAAACATAATATATGTTATGTTCCAGAATCCCATTACAAATTATGCCCTAAATCCCAATATGTGTCGCATGTCTTTCTACATGTAATTAACTTTATTTAAAAAAAGTGTAATTTTCCAATAGTGTATCATTTATCCAATATCTCAATTATCCCAATTGACAAGTTCATAAAATAGATCTTTACAATAGTATTTGTATACATCTCAACATGTTAACTAATCAAACATATTATCCATTTTAGCGCAATAATTCATTTCATTAAATTAAATCTTCCAATATGTTCATTGTGTATGTTAATGTGGAATGGCAAACGATAAATATACTATTATTAAAAAAAGTATATTTTTAATTTTAAGAATAGATTTGGGAAGAAAGAGAGGGAGAGTAATGGTAGAGCTCCAGCGTAGCCGCCAAATTACGAAGGTTAGGGTTAGGGTTAGGTCTAGGGTCTTAATTATAAGAGTATGGAGCAACCAAGACCCTCAGATTTGCCCAAAAGCCATCCGAATTGTCAAAATGTCACAAAACCCTAATCTGCCAAAATCTGCCGCAGGTGGATAGACACCCCTTTGATGGGGTCAACACCCCTTTGAGTGGGTCGACACCCCCTAGTAGGAAATTTGCCGCCTTCTGAAAATTCGAATTTTGAACTGATTTTCGATTTTTTGGACCCATTTTTGAACTCCGAACCTAATATATGTATATATATATATATATTCTTCCTACGTGTATACAAACTTTGAAATTTAATAACTTTTTCACACGGTGGCCGATTTACGCAGACCAGGTGTCGATGATGACCAGATTTTCAAGATTGACGCAATGGCGCAGTCCCTTTTACTTAATTATGAATATTTAATTAAGTTATTCTTATTTTATTATCTTACACTAAAAATACGGGGTGTTACAATTCCCTCCCCGGGTAGCAGTGGTGGCAGCGCGGATGCAGGCGCTATTGGTTGTTTCACATACTCGGGTAGCTTTCCTCGTCTAACCTGTTCCTCAATCAAATCGCGCAAATGCCTACAGTCATTTGTGTCATGACCGTGCATATCATGAAATATGTAGTGTTTTCCAGAATCACGTTCTCTTTGCGTTGGCTCCCTCCTGGGAGGCTTTAAGTAGGATTCAACACCGTTTCTGTTCATGTAGATGTCAGTTAGCGTTGAATTGAGTTCAGTATACTTTTCATATCTTGGCCCTCTCCGGGGCTGAGTGTTGCGGTCATTTTTGACAGAAGCTTTTCCTTGTCTTTTCCAGAATCAGACGGTCCTCCATCCTTAAGCATATTGACATCAAGAATCTTCTTTTCGGAAATTGCATCTTCCTCAAGCAGAAATCTATCCGCTTCAAGGTAGAATTCGCCAAGATCCCATGGTGGGTCTCAGTACAAAGATTTTTTGAATTTTGAGTTATCGAAGACACCAGATACTGCTGCCATTAGTACCATTGATGGTTCAGGTCGATCAATCAATGCTGCTGCAACGTGGAATCTTTCCAGAAATGAACGTAGAGTTTCTTTGGACCTCTGCTTGATTGTAGTAAGCGACATGACGTTCTTGGGTCGAGCAATGTGGACCCGAAATTGCTCGATAAAGCGATCGACCAACATGTTCCAACTGTTGATCGATTCAAATTCCAGCTGCCGAACCCATATAGCAAGTATATCAGTCAAGAAGAGAGGGAAACATTTAGCCATGACGTTTTCCGATGCTGATTGAACTTCCATATGTCGTTTGTATCGCATCAAGTGCACTATAGGATCTGTCCTACCGTTGTAAGGCTCAAGAACTAGAAGTATGAAATCTGGGGGATTGCGAGAATTTCGTATTTCTCGTGTGAATGGATTGTGATTGACATCATCCATGTCACTCTGATAAGTGCGGCTTCTCGAGAGGCATTCAATGAGATTGGCGATCCGAACGCCTTTAAAGAGCTGTTGCAAGATACCAAGGTCAGATCTGATTCCCCCAGCGTCAAGTCCGAAAGAGTAAGGGGGTCCAAGATGTGTTGCACGAAGAGGCTCCCTGTTCGGGTTAGGGGTTTGGTTTGGGTTGGGGGTTTGGTTCGAATTAGAAGTATTGAACCGATCAAGTTCATCTTGCTTGACCCGAACGGGTCCGTGATCATTGTCATGTTGCATTCCACTTCGGAGCTGTGTCATTGTATTTCCTATCCGAACCGGAGCGGATATTGGTCAGGCATGGTCTGTGCTTCTAGTGACGTTTCCATCCAAAACGTTAAGTGTTGAAGCTGCAAGCTTCTGTTGGAGATAGCCTCCGAGTTCACTTGGTTGTGTGCCCTCTCTGGATCGGGTCCGAACCGATCCGGTTTGTTGCTCCTGCTCGGGCTAATCTCATGTCATTTCCAGTAAGCCGTACTGTGTTGCTTGGCCTTCCGTTCATTCTAGCAAAGAACTCGTCCATCATCACTTGTTGTTTGCGGAGGAGATTATCTTGCCTTGCCATCTGGGTCCTCAATTCAGCGAGAACTCCACCCATCTCTTCTCTTGTCAAGTATGCTGATGGATTTCCATGAGAGGAAGCCTCCTGGGTTGCCTCATTCCTTTCGCCTTCAGTGCCAACATCCTCAGCACGAGAGAAGATCCCGTCTTTCTTTCGTTTCGCCATTTATCCAATAGCCAAGTAATCTAATTCCTTTCAGGCTAGAAATTGAGGTAGTATCGTGTGCCCCTACCTGGCATGCCAAAATGTTAGACCAAAAATTGGCATTAACACCCAAATGCAGATCACAAAGTGCAGAAAACAGTAAAATAAGAGGTGACACATTGAGTATTTATAGTGGTTCGTCTTAATCCAAGCCTACGTCCACTTTATAATCTTATTGTTATACGGACAGATTACAAGACTCGGTTACAAGAAGACACACAATCCATATGTTGCATGAGAATACAAGAGAACATGTTAATTTA
The DNA here is from genome assembly GCA_030737875.1 of Allium sativum. Taxonomy (NCBI): domain Eukaryota; kingdom Viridiplantae; phylum Streptophyta; class Magnoliopsida; order Asparagales; family Amaryllidaceae; genus Allium; species Allium sativum. Next base: position 67,278,414 of record CM060913.1, read on the forward strand.
GTGTTTTGATCAAGCACAATGACCTTGCGTTAATAATGGTTGAAGCTATGGAGAAGAGTGGCCTCAAGTTCCCCTGAAAATCCTTCAAACGGTGTATTTATAGCTGTAGGCGGGTTCCGGTTCGGATGCCACGTGGCGGGCATCCCTTTAATCTCAAATGTAGTGGAAAAGGTGGAGAAATCCTCTCCAATTCGTGCTTTGCCAAGTGGAGTTAGATCTGGGTTAATAGGAGGTAGTTATGGCAGAAGAATCGGTCAACACAGCTGTGAAGTACTCGCTCCAGGTGGGTCGGATCGGCCTAGCCTGAACCGAACTGGTTTCTCCGATTTGAACCGGTGGTGTGCACTTCCGTGCATTTGGTGTCAAGGCAGATCGGGTCCACTATCTCTACACGAACCAAACCAGTGCCTAGCTGAAGCCATCTAATGTTATCGGGTTCGGTTGCCGCATATCCGATCTGAACTGACATATCGATCCGACCCGACAGGGTTGTGCTAATTCCAAAATCCAAGTTTCCGGTTTTGCGCGCATTCATGGAAACGAGAGTAACTTCCAAACTGTAAGTACATTTTTCCCAAATGAAAGCTCTACCTGAAACTAATTCAGAGAGCTACAAGAGTTACGGAGCAAAACTTCGTACTTGATATTTTCGGGCCCAAAAGATGTCATCTACTAGGAGTTCCGGACGACATTATGTTTGTGATGCGACTTCGACCAAATTGCTTCCTGTCTTCTAACGATGTCCCCGATACTTAAGCGTATTGTTAACCAGATATTTCACATGTGACGGATGTGATCAAAAAGCGTGTCAACGTTTTCCCCCCAAGAACGTATCTTGGTGGCTGAAGGAAGATGTGTTCTGGATAATCCAAGAGAACCAAGGCCACGCCGGGCTTGCTAGCTGCAAGTATAATCCATACCTGCAAAGGCAAAGAAGCGAACAGATGTGTCAAATCTTGACAGCTTTGCTTAACATTTCCGAGCATAAACCATGCTTAGGCGCAAAATTGGGCATAAATCATACTCAAGAAACATCTGACCTATCCTGCCAAAACCTGGCGAGGACCTAACCTTCCAGGCCTAAGCCATACTAGGAAGCTCAACCTGAGCATAAGCCATACTCGAGTTTTATTGAGTTCCTTTGCCAGATCCTGACAAGACAATAAGTCGTTCCAGAGTATAATCCATACTAAAGAATCCAACTGAGTACAATCCGTACTCATAACGGGATAGAGCTATACTTGCCAAAGCGTGACAAGACAGTCTATCCCTAGGCAAAATCCATACCTAGGGTTCCGAGATAAGTAAAAGCCATACTTTGAATCCTGCCACAGCCTGACAAGATACTTAAATCTGCCAAACATAATCCATGCTCGGAAAGTCCTTCCTTATTCACTTTAAGGTACAAAACCATAGAAAAGTATGATTGGTTTGTCATTGAGTCCAGAGCATGCTTTGGGGCTAGATCCTAACCCTGTACATGTGCACTTCGATTTAGCCAATAGGAAAACCTAAAGAAAGCAAGAACATATCTTAAATCCTAAGAAATGCAGAAAATCCGAACTGATCTCATCCATATCAGTTGATGATGAGCCCACGAGAGCTCGATCCAGGTTCATTCCCTCCCCGGGGAGCAGGTGGCGGCAGCAAGGATGCAGGTGCTATTGCTTGTTTCACATACTCAGGTAGCTCTCCACATCTAACCCGTTCCTCAATCAAATCACGCAGATTCCTGTAGTCATTTGTGTCATGACCGTCCATATCATGAAATATGCAGTGTTTTCCAGAATCACGTTCTCTTTGCTATGGCTCCCTCCTGGGAGGCTTTAGGTAGGAGACAACACCGTCTGTGTCCATGCAGATGTCAGTTAGCGTTGAATTGAGTTCAATGTACTTTTCATATCTTTTCGCTCTCCGAGGCTATGTGTTGCGGTCATTCTTGACGTTAGCTTTTCCTTTGTCTTTTCCAAAATCAGATGGTCCTCCATCCTTAAGCATGTTGGCATCAAGAATCTTCTTTTCGGAAATTGCATCTTCCTCATGCAGAAATCTATCTGCTTCAAGGTAGAATTCGCCGAGATCCCGTAGTGGGTCTCGGTACAAAGATTTTTTAAATTCTGAGTTATCCATGACACTGGATACTGCTGACATCAGTACCGTTGATGGTTCAAGTCGATCAACCGATGTTGCTGCAATGTTGAATCTTCCCAGAAATGAACGCAAAGTTTCTCTGGGCCTCTGCTTGATTGTAGTAAGTGACATGACGCTCTTGGGTCGAGCAATGTGGACCCGAAATTGCTTGATAAAGCGAGCGACCAACATGTTCCAATTGTTGATCGATTCAGATTCCAGCTGCCGAATCCACATAGCAGCTATATCAGTCAAGAAGAGAGGGAAACATTTAGCCATGATGGTTTCCGATGCCGATTGAACTTTTATATGCCACTTGTATCACATCAGGTGTACAGTAGGATCTGGCCTGCCATTGTAAGGCTCAAGAACGGGAAGTTTGAAATCTGGGGGATTGCGAGAATTCCTGATTTCTTGTGTGAATGGATCGTGATCGACATCATCCATGTCACTATGATAAGTGCGGCCTCTCGAGAGGCATTCAAGGAGATTGGTGAGTCGATCGCTTTCAAAGAGCAATTCCAAGCTGCCAAGGTTAGAGCTGATGCCCCCAGCGTTGAGTCTGAAAGAGTGAGGGGGTCTAAGATGTGTTGCACGTAGAGGCTCCTGGTTCGGGCCGGGTGTTTGGTTCGGATCGGGGGTTCCGAACCGATCCGGTTTTTCTCGCTCGACCCGATGAGAGGAAGCCTCCTGGCTTGCCTCATTCTTTGCGCCTTCAGTGCCAACATCCTCAGCACGAGAGAAGGTTCCTTCTTTCTTTTATTTCGCCATTTATCCAATAGTCAAGTAATCTGATTCCTTTTAGGCTAGAAATTTAAGTTGTATCGTGTGACCCCTACCTGGCACGCCAAAATGTTAGACCAAAAATTGGCACTAACACCCATATGCAGATCACAGAGTGCAGAAAACAGTAAAATAAGGGGAGACACATGGAGTTTTTATAATGGTTCGGCTTGATCCAAGCCTACATCCACTTTATAATCTTACTGTTATACTGAAAAATTACAAGACTCGGTTAGAAGAAGACACACAATCCATGTGTTGAATGAGAATACAAGATGTTATACATGTTATCCATATGTTAATTTAGTGTTTTGACGAAGAACAATGACCTTGTGTTGATAATGGTGGAAGCTGTGGAGAAGAGTGGCCTCAAGTCCCTCTGAAAATCCTTCAAGCGGTGTATTTATAGCCGTAGGCGGGTTCCGGTTCGGATGCCATGTGGCGGGAAACCCTTTAATATCGAAATGTAGTGGAAAAGGTGGAGAAATCCTCTCCAGTTCGTGCTTTGCCAAGTGGAGTTAGATTCGGGTTAATAGGAGGTAGTTATGGCATAAGAATTGGTAACACGGCTGTGAAGGCCTAGCCCGAACTGAACCGGTATCTCCGATCTGACACTTCCGGGCATTTGGTGTCAAGGAGGATCGGGTCCACTATCTTTACCCGAACCGAACTTGTGCTTTTCCAAAACCATCCAATGCTATCGGGTTCGATTGCCTCATACCCGATTCGAACCGACATACTGATCCGACCCGAAAGGGTTGTGCTAATTCCAAAATCCAAGTTTCTGGTTCTATGCGCGTTCACAGAAACGAGCGTAACTTCCAAATTATAAGTCCATTTTTCCCAAACGAAAGCTCTACTTGAAGCTAATTCCGAGGACTACAAAGTTACGAAGCAAATCTTCATAATTGATGTTTTCGGGCCCAAAAGAGGTCATCTACTAGGAGTTTCGAACGACATTATGTTTGTGATGCGACTTCAATCAAATCACTTCCTGTCTTTTGACGATGTCCCCGATACTTAAGCGTATTGTTAACCAGAGATTTCACGTGTGACGGCTTTGACCAAAAAGCGTGTCAACATTTTGCCTCCCCACCAGAACATATCTTTCTGGTTGAAGGAAAATTGTTCTGGATAATCCTAGAGAACCAAGGCTACGCTGGACCTGCTAACTGCAAGTATAATCCACACCTGCAAAGAAAAAAAAGCGAGCAGATGTGTCAAATCCCGACAGCTTTGCTTAACCTTTCCGAGCATAGACCATGCTTAGGCGCAAAATTGAGCATAAATCATACTCAAGAAACGTCTTAACTATCCTGCCAAAACCTGGCGAGGGACCTAACCTTCTAGAACTAAGCCATACCAGGAAGCTCAAACTGAGCATAAGCCATACTCGAGTTTTACTGAGTTCCTTTGCCAGATCCTGACAAGACAATAAGCTGTTCCAGAGTATAATCCATACTTAAGAATCCAACTGAATACAATCCGTACTCATAATGGGATAGATCTATACTTGCCAAAGCCTGGAAAGACAGTCCGTCCCTAGGCAAAATCCATACCTAGGGTTCCGAGATAAGTATAAGCCATACTTTAATTAAGATTGAGAATCCTGCCACAACCTGACAAGATACTTAAATTTGCCAAACATAATCCATGCTCGGAAAGTCCTTCCTTATTCACTTCAAAGTACAAAACCAAAGAAAAGCCTGACTTGTTTGTCAACGAGTCCAGAGCATGCTTTAGGGTTAAATCCTAACCCTGTACGTGTGTACTTCGATTTAGCCAATCGGAAAACCTAAAGAAAGCAAGAACATATCTTAAGTCCTAAGAAATTTAGAAAATACGAACTGGTCTATCTAGATCAGTTGATGATGAGCCCACGAGAGCTTGATCCAGGTTCATTCCCTCCCCGAGGAGCAGGTGGTGGAAGCGCGGATGCAGGCATTGTTGGTTGTTTCACACACTCGGGTAGCTTTCCACGTCTAACCCATTCCTCAATCAAATCCCGCAGATGTCTGTAGTCATATGGGTCATGACCGTCCATATCATGAAATATGCAATGTTTTCCAGAATCAAGTTCTCCTTGTGATGGCTCCCTTTTGGGAGGCTTTGGGTAGGAGACGGTACCGTTTGTCTCCATGTAGATGTCAGTTAGCGTTGAATTGAGTTCAGTGCACTTTTCATATATGGGCCCTCTCCGGGGCTGAGTGTTGCGGTCATTCTTGACAACAGCTTTTCCTTTGTCTTTTTTAGAATCAGACGGTCCTCCATCCTTAAGCACGTTGACATCAAGAATCTTCTTTTCGGAAATTTCACCTTCCTCACGTTGAAATCTATCCGCTTCAAGGTAGAATTCACTAAGATCCCATGGTGGGGCTTGGTACAAAGATTTTTTGAATTCTGAGTTATCCATGACACCGGGTACTGCTGCCATCAGTACCATTGATGGTTTAGGTCGATCAACCGATGTTGCTGCAACGTTGAATCCTTCCAGAAATAAACATAGAGTTTCTCTGGCCTCTGCTTAATTGTAGTAAGAGACATGACGTTGTTGGGTCGAGCAATGTGGACCAAAATTGCTCGATAAAGTGAGCGACCAACATGTTCCAACTGTTGATCGATTCAGATTCTAGCTGCCGAATCCACATAGCAACTATATCAGTCAAGAAGAGAGGGAATCATTTAGCCATGACGTTTTCCGATGCCGATTGAACTTCCATATGCGGTTTGTATCGCATCAGGTGCACAGTAGGATCCGTCCTACCGTTGTAAGGCTTAAGAACTGGAAGTTTGAAATCTGGGGGATTGTGAGAATTATTGCTTTCTTGTGTGATTGGATTGTGATGGATATCATCCATGTCACTCTGATAAGTGCGGCCTCTCAAGAGGCGTTCAATGAGATTGGCGAGACGATCGCCTTCAAAGAGCTGTTGCAAGCTGCCAAGGTCAGAGCTGATGCCCCCAGCGTTGAGTCTGAAAGAGTGAGGGGGTCCAAGATGTGTTGCACGAAGAGGCTCCCGGTTCATCTTGGAGGTTCGGTTTGGATCAGAAGTTCCAAACCGATCCGGTTCATCTCGCTCGACCCGAACGGGTCCATGGTCATTGTCATGTTGCGTTCCACTTCGGAGCTGTGTCATTGTATTTCCTATCCGAACCGGAGCGGATATTGGCCAAGCATGGCCTGTGCTTCTAGTGATGTTTCCATCCAAAACGTTAAGTGATGAAGCTTGATGCGAGAGATTGCCTCCGAGTTCACTTGGTTGTGGACCCTCTTCGGTTTGGATCGGGTCCGAACCGATCCAGTTCGTTTCTCCTGCTGGGGTTGATCTCGTGTCATTTCTAGTAAGTCGTACTGTGTTGCTCGGCCTTCCGTTCATTATAGCAAAGAACTCGTCCATCATCACTTGTTGTTTATGGAGGAAATCATCTTGCCTTGCCTCTGGGTCCTCAATTCAGCGAGAACTCCATCCTTCTCTTCTCTTGTCAAGTATGTTGATGGATTTCCATGAGAGAATGCCTCCTGGCTAGCCTCGTTCCTTGGGCCTTCAGTGCCAACATCCTCAGCACGAGAGAAGGTTCCGTCTTTCTTTCATTTCTCCATTTATCCAGTAGCCAAGTAATTTGATTCCTTTCAGGCTAGAAATTGAAGTAGTATCGTGTGCCCTCCACCTGGCGCGCCAAAATGTTAGACCAAAAATTGACACTAACAACCAAATGTAGATCACAGAGTGCAGAAAATAGTAAAATAAGAGGAGACACTTGGAGTTTTTACAGTGGTTTGGCTTAATCCAAGCCTATGTCCACTTTATAATTGTGATGGCCCGCCCCGCACCAACCGACATTTACTCCAAAAGTGCGTTGTACACATGTCCAGTTAGCACGGAACGGGTCGTCAGAAGGAAAAGGAAGAAGGAAATGAACATACAAAGAACCTGTAGAATGTCTCACAGCGCATAGAACAAAATATAATAACAACATACTTGACATAAAACAGGAGAGACAGCGCATAAGCTGAAAATCAGAACTAAACATCATAGCAGCGGAAATCCAAAATACAGCTTATTACAACTTTCAAACTGTCTCAAAGCAAAAGAAAGATAAAGGAGGTACACTACTAATGCTTAAGTAGCGACCGCCAACGACATAGGGAGAATGTGTATATATATATATATATATCATACGTGGAAGCCTCCTACCCGCCTCCGAATCAGCTACTTGCGCATCACCAGCTAACCTGTCTCTAGTCTGCTCGTGTGAGCACCCAGAGTAATAAGAGGAGACATAAAACTCTGGATCAGACATAAAGGCTGGTATGAGCGATAAGCATCTAAAGTGAACAATAACAGGTAGACTAAAACATACCTGAACCTGGACCTGCAACCCAAGAGTTAGCACTACATACTGTACAACACTCTAAGGTACCATATCAAACAGTGTAAAGATACGGAGGTGGGGGAGGTGTGCATGTCATAGGGATGGCAAACAATCAAACATAGCATCCATCCTCACATCTCTCACTCAGTGCGTAAAGCATACGATATTCACCACCTCGATCACCCAACATACCTTGCTACGATCACTCTGCCCCATGAAGTCATAAATGGCTTCACTGCACTGATAACGTAGCCATTAATCCTTTGCTATGGCCACTTTGCCCCATGGAGTCACAAGAACCCCACTGCACTGGCTCATAGCCTTACTAATCCTTACTATGTCCACTCTGCCCCATGGAGTCGCAATGACCCCACTGCACTAGCTCATAGTCTTACTATGCATCACCTTGCCCCTCAGGTCATAATGACCCTACTGCACTGATAACGTAGTCTTGCTACCATCACCTTGCCCCTCAGGTCATAATGACCCTACTGCACTGATAAGTAACCCATCATTCATTCTTAGTGGTGAATCGAAGTTATGAACGTCGACAACTCCTTAGCACACGTCCCGCAGCAAAGTCCAACCATGAAGTGAACTCATCGGTTCCCAACTGGATCCTGAGCTCTAACTTCCCATATTGGACTACCTTTGCATCTCGGGTTATTGGTCAATACTGGGTCGGGTCGGATTCCTTCTCAAGCCATCGGTTCGGGTCGGGTATCCTCCATCGGTTCGGGTCGGGTCTTCTCCATCGGTTCGGGTCGGGTGTCCCTCCTTGGGTCGGGTCGGGTGCTTTACTTCGGGTCGGGTCGGGTACCATCTTCCCACCAGCTCGTGCCTCCGCTCCGATCTGTCTCCTTATCCTCCACGTGCTCTGATCCGATCCATCTTCGTGCTTCCGCTCCGATCCGTCCTCCTTGATCCGATCCGATCCCAGTTCAGCAACGTGGCCTTCCTTTTCGCCAATTTTCTCAAGTGTCAGGTCCTGATCCGATCGAATCCCTTGCCCAGTTCAACATATCCGATCCGAGCCCCTCATCCGATCCGATCCGAAACCTGCACTGTTTTCTGAAACTGTTCCAGCAAGTGTTTACGCCATTCGACGACGTTTTCGACCATTCTAACTATTGAAACCAATCACAAAGCATTTCATACAGTCATAGCAACATGCATAATCAACCACAAACATCAAAACATCAACATGATAGGTTAAAATGGATCAAACATACCCAAAACCCCATATTTCCCCTTAAGCATGTTTAGGTGAAACTAGTGACATGATTAACAAAACTTAAACAAATTAACCCAAATTCATATCAGAGGTCTAAAACATCATTTAGGAATTTATGAACATTTTTCCAGAATTTTATCATGCTTAAATTCGCTAATTAACACTAATCACCCCTAATTAGCCATAATTAGTGCAAAACTATGCAAATCACTCACCTTAGCCACAAATAAACTAAAATCTGAAATAAATCTCTGATTTGATGTGAATCTCAATTCCGAACAGCAGCTCCTATGTTGCTTTGGTGAAGATCTTCCTTGATTAGGGGTTGCTAAGCCAAATCCTTGACCAAAAGATGATTTGGAGGTGATTTAGAGGTTAGAGGCCATTTTTAGGGTTCCTTGGTGATAAGTGGAGGCTAGAAAACTGAAATGGAATGATCCTCTATCTCATTTCAGCCTCCCCATAACCCTAATCCCGAAATGGGTTATGGGCCTATCCACTAATCACCCGATTTGGCCCGGTTAAACAGTTTTTCACCCTCCAAACCTTATTTCAGCCATATCTCCCAAACGGTAAGTCCGTTTGGCTATAATGACCGCTCTACGGAAAGGTAAACCATCAAACGAATCCAATGGAAGTGGTTTCAGGTCAAAATTCCTTTCCAATCAAAAGTTATGGCCAAAACAGTACCAAATAGGGGCAAAATGGTCATTTAAAAATCAACAAAAATCATGAACATGGGAAATCACTCTAATAGATGTTTCCCAAAGTTACATGACCATACGACTTCATATGGGAAAGAAATAAATATCCTACAATCCTATGATGTGTAGAATACGGGTCGTTACAATAATCTTATTGTTATACTGACAGATGTAACAATCCAGGGATTTTCAACCTAGAAAATCAACACAAAATACCATGTCGACTGTTCAAACATCGGAAATACCTGATCATTAATAGAAAGAAGTTAGAGGGTGAGAAATAGAAAGGAAGAAAATTAGAATAGAAGAAGAAGTAGAAGAACGAATAAAATATATTATATAACATAACTTTGGAAATACAACTTGTAACAGTACATACATACCATTATCACATAAGATCACAGCAGAAAAAAACTCTATATATATATCTAGTGTTGAAGCCTCGTGGTCCAAGCTCTTCCAAATATCTGTAAAATCCTAAGCACTTGACTTCCCATACAGATTTTGGCACCCAAGAGTTTAGGGGAAAACAAAACAAAATGAACTCTGGGTTAGTCATGGGACTGGTGTGAGTAAACTCTAATTCATTTGTTTGAATTTTCAAAAATAATTCAAAAGAAAAGTAATCGTAAGACCAATCCACACATAAACATGGACGGTTTTTACCTTACGATAACCAAAACCATTTTTGAAATCATAATTATTCTGATATTATGATAGTGTCTAAATACAAATAAATAGCAATCTAGCGAAACACTTGCATCTCACGCTCCACAAATATATTTTACAATAAAAACCGCAGGTGCTTATTGGAGATTGGATTCCGACTATGACAAGGTATGGAACCACCTATCGATAGTGTATCTCTAGAGGGAAATACACTCAATTCAACAAGAACGTCTTACAACCCGGCCACACATGATCGACCACTCATTTCTCTTGAGTGTATCAAATATATTGTCACCTATGGTTGTTAGCAACATAACCGCTCCTGGGAGATACAGAAGCAAAAAGAAGTAAAAAATATGAATATTCTCTAGATGGTGACGATACACCCTAATGGGGGCGACCCATATAGCCATGCTGCTTGCCCGATTTTTGTCATTTCCCGGTTGATGAGGTTTGAGGTCATAACGTATCTTTTGGACACATCTGGCCACCATTTGCTTTGAATGCCACATCGTCAAACCCGCCAAATCCCAAATTGATTCCTCCAAAAATACTACGGGCATACAACTAAGAGAAACGAATTCCCCCACAACCAACATAAATACGTTTGAAGAGATCAAGTTACGCGGTCTATTGGATATACACTGTCAGACATTCAAGTTGTCCTGGGATTGGACAAACCGAAGGCACTATTCTGTAAATCCATCTTAGGCAATTTCTACCTAGGATCGCTAGAACAACCCTTGCATAAACTCTGTCTTCAATTATCTTCATCATGTTTGATTCGCAACGCTAATGCCCATATAGAGTGGTTTTCAAATAATAATTCTGATCCCGGTCTCTCTGTATTGACAATGGAAAAATGGTCAAAAACTTTGATAGTCGGTGATTTAACTATCAAAGGAAAACATCCATACACACAACGCTGTTATCTCCGAATGGAAATTTATCGATCAACCATCAATCAACACTGAACCCTTTTATAATTTTTTCAAAAAAAATCATTTCATTTCCGAATTGCCTTAAATATCTTTACTCATATATTTTCCCAACTGGCTTAGCCTCTCACGATTTCTTGGAGAATGTTTCCATATATTCACAACTCCTTATTTCCTGTATTTCAAAATTATACGTTTTCAACATTGGGAAAATATTTCCAAATCTTATTCACGCATCACTATCCGTCAATCCCAAACCATAAAATAGTAAGAGAACAACTCCCTAAGTATCAACCTCGAAGGCCGAAACCATCATCAGATCGATACTCAAAAAGCTATTCAAATTAACTAATCTCCAGTAAGTTTCTAGTTTCGTTAACTCCATTATTTACTTTAAAATCATTTCATTTCTATACTTAGAAAACGTCTATGGTTATACTTGGAAACAATCCCAAAATCCATTTACATTTAAAATATAAATTTGATTCTTTATTTAGAATAAATAATATTTAATTTATTAAATTAAATAAATTCTAACTTGAAAAGTAAATAACAATTACAAGTTAAAGCTCCGTCTATCAAGTTATTTATACTTTTATACTTCACCCTTCATTTCATAAACTCTGTTTATAAGTTATAATTAAATCTCGAATATATATTTGATTATGAATTATTGGTTTCAAAATTCAAATTTAACTATCTTGTCAAATCCTGAATTATATAATTTTAAAACTAAATTATTTTATTAATATTCGACATAGTCGAATATTATAAATCCTTATGGATTTATTAAATATTCTATCCACATTTTGAATATCAAAATAAATTTCATTGTTTTCCCTTTTGAAACAATTCTCATTTCCCTTTTTGATTTTCATCCTTGAACCCCATTCTATACATTATTAAATAATTATTATTTAACACTAATTATTTTATTTCATTTAAAAATATCGTTAATAGATAAATTACTTGTTTTATATGATTAAACAAGTTATTACTTTTCAATCTGAATCGAAATTCAGTTTCTAAATTAAAGTAGATTTTTCCCTTTTTAAAACCCTCCATTTCATTTTCAATATATTCGTATATATTTTACGGTATTTATATATCGATAATTTCGGGTCAATGTTGTTAAAACATCCCAAAACACACAATAATCAACATCAGATTCATTATCACACCATATAAAGCAATATATGAAAATCAATAGTAAAATTGTTGAGGAATCCAGTTGGATCCCTCCAGCCTATTTCCCTGCATCCACAGATGTTAATCAATATAAGCAATATCATTTTCATATCAATATGAAACATCAGTATTCAACTAACGACTTATATATATATATAACGGTATCTATATTTTCAACCAATTAATTAGCAAATCATCCAAACCACCATCACATACAGCATTCAATCATTTTTATTGATATTAAATAACGTTTATAAAATTATAAAACTGGACAGAGTTAGTGAGTTTACTCACCTTGGTCATGAATCGTTGAATAACGATGATCATAGGTTGATTTAATCACGTGTTTTGTTTCGTCTAAAATTGTGACGATCTCTAAATGGTTTCAAACTAGCTTTATAACATAACCTGCCTTCATACGGTTCCAACAATTCAAACCTTTCTTAATTATGATATTGTATGAGTGAAATATCACATTAACAAGTTTGAACTAGCATTTAAATTAACTTTAATTAAAATGAACTCAGACCCTTACTCAAACATTCCCAGCCCATTACTATATCCGACCCGCTCGTGAACAGCTGTACTTCCTCTCACTTTTCCGTATATATACTAGTTTTCTTCATAACCCTTCACCGTAAATAAACATCAAATAAGTTCTGAATATACCTGTCAAATTCATACGGATTTATACATACTAGTTTATATGCAATATTAAATTTGATTATGCTTATATAAGTTAAAATTTTGAGCCTTACCTCTTTTAAAAGCTGGCTCATGCAAATTCAGTTAGCGTCGAAAACTTAAAAACCGTTAGCTATCCCGTGAAACCATTTTCGTGGCAAGACCTCATCTTCTTCGTTTTCCTTTTCTTTTTAAATGGGCCCACTACAAATTCTCGGTCCATTACCCCTCCAAAGCCCACGCCGCTACCCTTCTTCCCTCTACAAATATGGAATGCAACCTCTAGTATAATGCTTCCAGTATAATGGTCATTCATTAACCCCTCCATGCATCTCCATTTCTCCAAAAAAAAGCATATGTCTCCTGTTGCTTTTACTATTTACTCCTCCCATACCTTATCACGTCGCAATTTCTTACCTTCTCATTTCCAAACCTCGCACTATTTATGCAAAGTTGTTGTGTCCTTCACATAATGAAACTTTTCCCCAGCTTCATTCATACTTTCCATGCCGAAAGTATACCCATTCTCTCAATCACTTCCAAGTGTAACTCGCCGCTATGCTTCCCATCTCAAGAACTCTCTCCCTCCGTAAATCTTCCTAACACCTAGCTGTGCACGTCAGAAACTATAGGCTTGCTATCCCCAATACACGCAAGCTCATACTTCATTTCCACTTCTAATCCTTCCTAATGGCTTCAAAAGCAAACCTACTCCATGTTAAGCTCGCCTTGTCCTCAGATTCGCAATACTTGCACTGCTTCGCTCCAGCACAAGACCGCAACAACACTAAACCCCAAAAACCATGAAAATCCATTCACGCTATATGGTTCTTACACCATTCCATCCTAACCCAAACCCCCTAAAACACTCCACACGAATACACATTACCGCTTCCATCCATTCCATCCTCACTTGCCTGTACATGCCCCACCTAGTTATGTTTGATACTGCTCTTTCCTCATGCACCCTGTACACCGCTCACTTCAGGAACAGAAAAATGAAGAATATTATTCATTAACCCATTCTATCTCCAAAAGCATTCACTTCTTCCAACTTCATGCCGCCCCAACTATCTGGCCATCACCGTCGAAGACAGCTTGAACAACCTAGTAGGAAGTAGAACTCCAAGCCAGAGAACTATCTTCAAAAGCTTAGCACAGGAAAAAGAAAGTGAGTAAACCACATCTAATTTCATTGTTTATTCTTTACTGTAAACTGTTTTGAATACCTCAGTATATATGTCTTGATTTAGCTGCAAGTTCCTGTTATGTTAACAACATCATCTTGCCAACTAACAACAAATAATTGATGCTAAAAACCCTTGAATTACATCTGTTGTAGACTGTTATATTCATATATAAAGTACAAGTATGTTTGCATAAGTTTGTTGATAGTTTAAAAACCATAGAAAATAACCTGCTAATGTGTTCTGTAACAAAAGAGCCTCATGGATACTTATTTTCAAAAGAGAATCCTACCCAAAAGTTCTCACACTAGGTTAATATAAATGTAGGATGTAATGTATACATTTCATACATTAGTAAATATAAACAATGGAGAAACACTAAAAATGAATACATATCCAAGAAAACAGAAAACAGGATGTTCTTTGTAAACCCACTGTTAACATGAAAATTCAAACAATACAAAAACATGATTTGAATATATAAATGGAAACATGACACTAAATGAAGATTTTTAGTGGTAATTTTATAATTTATAATGCTAGGATGATCAAGAAATGTTGAGATGATCAGAAAATGGTGTTTGATCGATTTTCGGCAATCCGTTGGGTGAAATGACATGACGTGAAGAAGAGTGGAGCATGAGAGATCCTAGATTATAGGAAAAATATAAAAATATTTTTTAAATGCAAGAATTCTACAAATGAATCAGATTTAGGGTTCATGGGGTTGTTTTTTGGGACCATGGTTCATCGAAAAACTGCATAGTGACGGTGGAAATTGGAAGGTGCAGTCCATGGGGGATCGAAGTGTGGGAAGGTCACGGTGGTGTGGCACGAGTTGGAGGAACTTAGATGGTCGGAGGACGTGGTGGTCAGTGGTTTCTCCAATGAAACCCATTTCGACGGTGGAGGAGTCATACAGTGAAAACACTGTAGAGGTGGAGGTGGTCGGATCTGAAGGTGGTGGCGCAACCATGAGGTGAAGGGTGACAGGTCTGGATGGTCAGAGATGATCAATGGTGGCTCGAGTGGTTGTGCACGTGCACCATGCACTGGTGTACATCAGGGTGGTACTGGAAAATTGGCAAACAGGTTTCATTGTGATTTGGCAATGAACGGACGTGATCTGGAGGGGGTAGCACTTGGTACTTTGGTAGTACCAAGTGGTGCTTTGGCAAAGGAAGGAAACGTGGGTGCGACATCAGATTTCGAACATAAAACACGAGTGCAGGCGACTTGGTACTTTGGTAAGTACCAGGTGGTACTTTGGCAGAGGTGAAAATCAAGAGCGCGACATGGAATTTTGGAGGCGGAGCATGGTGTTTTGAACCTTGTTACTTGGTAAAGTGGTACTACCAAGTGGAGATGTGGTACTTTAGCTGGCGCATGGCATTTTGGGCGGATTTGCACGTGGAATGCAGAGATTTTGAAAAGTGGTACTTACGAAACTGGCACTTTGGCAAAGACGCAAACAAATGAGATTTTAAACGAAGTTTTAAATTAAACAAAGTTCAAAATAAAAATAGAAAATAAATAAAAAATAAAGGAGAAATTAATTAATAAATAAAAAGAGAATGTTTATTTAAATGTCGTAGGAAAGTGGAAGGAAGACAACAGCATAAGAGCGAAGTGCAGAAGCTCTACTGTTGAAGTTCGACGGGTTTGAAAATAGAAATAATAAGGAATTAATTAATTTAAATTATTTTTGATTAATTATAAGTGTGAAAATAAATTACAGCAATAACGGAAGTATTAAACAACATATAAACATCGATGACAAATGAAGCAAAATACCGTGTGCGATGTACACGCTTTAGTTATTCATGTATAAAGGATAGTCAGAATTGAATAAATTACCGTGTACAAAGCACATGCTTTAGTAGCCCAATTATAGAAGATAGTCAAAATGTATGGATTTAAACAATATACCATTCTGTTTGGTCGAAGCTCAGAAAATAAAGGGTATATAAAATGAATTATACTTAATACAGTTCATTCTAAGCTGATAACTATGTCTTTAAAGAAATGTTCGAGATCAAATGAATATTGAAATCTGTTTCTTAAGTATCGACTAACCGTAAAAGATATTACGCTAATCATTTCGGTGAGGCCGGAATTATATTCCACTTCGATTTGATTTATACATCGCGTGTCAGAAGTATTGGAGATAATTGAAGACGGAGATATGCAAGGGCTATTCTTGAATAGTGCCTTCGGTTTGTCCAATCCCAGGGCAACTTGTATGGACGAATGTTTGACAAAGTAATTCTAACTGATCACGTACGTTGGTCTCTCCAAACGTATTTATATGGTGGCGGAGGAATTCGTTTCTCTTGCTTTATACCTATAATATTTTTTTGGGGAAGTCAATTAGTAATTGGCGAGTTTTGACGATGTCGCATTCAAAGCAAATAAACCGGTGATGATAAAAGGTAAGTCTAGCCTCAAGCCATACGTCCGAGAAATGACAAAAAATCGGTCAGGCAGCATGGCTATGTGAGTCACTCCCATTAGGGTGTAGCATCACCTATCTAGATAAATTCCTTTTGTTTTCTTATTCTATCGATTCTGACCCATTCGGAAATGGTTTACGTACGCAACCATTGGTGGTATACATTCGATACACTCAAGAGAAATGAGTGGTCGGTCATGTGTGGGCCTGTTTGCAAGACGATATCGTTGAACCCAGTGTATTCGCCTCTAGAGATACACTATCGGAAGGTGGTTCCATACCTTGTCATAGTCAGAATTCCATTATCCCTAAGCACCAAGCGGTTTTGTTTGTATACTATATAGGAGAATGTGAGATGCAAGAATTCTTCTAGATTCTAAATTATTTGTAAAAAACCCTAGACACTATGATAATATATGATTTAAAGTATAAAAGTGTTTTATTCTCATAAGGTAAAAACCCGTTCCGTATTTACGGCGTGGTCTTATGAGATATTTTTATTTCTTTAACTTATTTTGAAATCGTTTACTCATACTAGTCCCCTGACTGGCCCTGAGTTTATTTTTATGTGTTTTTCTTAAACTCTTGGGTACTCATAACACTTGTTATGAGTAGACAAGTGAATCAGGTCATGATTTAACTTGGGAAGCTGGATGGAAACTTTCTGTGTCCTTATCTACCTATCATATCTATGTATAATTATGAAGTCTTCAAGTTTGGTTATCTATGATGTTATGTATAAATAAAGTTGTAATATGGAATGGCATGTACCTCTATACCTAATATGATCTGATATACTGTGTTCTTATGTATAATATTATGAAGTATTATCTTTCGTAAAAAATCCGATGTGGGATTCTGATGTTTTTCTTTAGTTCTATCTCTATCTATTTCTTATTCTTATATAATGACACGACTCCCGATGTGTTCGAAAGTTGGGTCGTTACAGTTGGTATCAGAGCTTAGGTTACTGAATACCTAGGCTTTGGGTGAGTGTTGAGAGAGCGTATTTTTATAAAAAAAATAATATAATATATAGGAGGATCAACTTGAATAGTATACTTAAGTCAGTTTTACCCAATTAAGTCTTGACTATCGACCTGTTATTTTCAGGTAATTAAGTATGAGTAATCGCGTACGAAGAGGTCGCGCTGGTGGGACTGCCACTACTAATGGTCGTAACTGCCTGCCAGGATCAAGTAGAAACTGTGGAGGAAGTTACACCAATCCAGCAGGACAAAAGCTTTGCAACTATCTGTAAGGAGTATACAACTCTGGGAGGGAAAGTTTTCAAAGGGACCGAGTCCTTTATTAAAGTTCAAGCATGGCCGAGACCCTGTGAGAGGATTTTCAAAGGGCTGAAGTTGAATGATGATCAGAAATGTCTTTTAGCTTCGTGGCAACTCTAAGGAGCTGTTGCAATCTGGTGGGACGCTCAAACTGCGAACGTTCCCGAAGACGATTTCACTAGGGAGAAGTTCAAACAGGAGTTTGAAGCACAATTTCTTCCTGTAGTGGGCAAAACTAGGATGTATCGGTATTTCATAGATCTCAAACAAGGGACCATGTCGATAGCAGAATATGAGAATAAGTTTAATGCACTCTCCTGCTTTGGGCCAGAACTGATCAACACCTCACTCAAGAAGAATGATATGTTTATAGCAGGTTTGAAGGATAGTTTACAGGTTAAGATGATTAGACATCTGGAGGATCCATTCGTTGACTTAGTAGACATGGCCATTCAATATGAAGCATTAGAAGCAAAGAAACCAGTGGCAACGGAGCAGACTGGAGAAAACAGCGGAGGAAATCCTAGTAAAAGAAAATTTAATCCAAATTGGAAAAACAATGACAAGCAAAAATGGAGGAGAAGGATAAAGAATGATTTAAAGATACAGAATGCCACAACTTCCATCAAAAAGGATACATCACCAGATTTTGTAAGAATTTGGAGGTCAAGAAGCCAAAGCAACCTCAACAGAAACCACATGAACCGGGTAATGCTATTGTCCAGCAGATTTTATGCTATAAGTGTCATCAGCCTGGACATTTGATCAAATATTGTCCACTTGTGAAAAAGGGAACGCAACCAAAGGTCTATTCCTTAATGGATAAGCCATCGACTTCTGAGAATGTGAAAATGGAAGAAATTTTAGGAGGTACCTTACTCCTTTTAATAAAAGGAGCTAATTAACTAGGTTCAGCCTTAGGATAAATTAAATATGGTTGGATTAAAAATAATATCTAATCATATTGATATAAGAAATAAAGTTATAACTATAAATTTGGATTCCCAGTAATCATGTCTAGAACTTAAGTATTAACTAGATAGGAAACTTTATAATTGAACAAATGAATTTTTGAAATAAAATCAGATTTGTGAGTTCTGAAATGGAGATAACTAATTTAATAATTAGGTAAGGAAGGCAGTGGATGGAACTTAATGAAATTTGACTAATGAATTGAATGGGAATTTGAGTTTGAAGAGAAATTGGGACAGATATATGTTTGAACAGGATTGATTCAAATCAATGAAGTAAATAAGATTTGGATTTTATTTTCCAAATAAATCCAAGGATATTTGGGAATAATGGGAGTTGATGAGGATTTAAGATATGGAGTTAAGAAATTAGAATCTAACTGGACATTGGTTGAGTTGAAAATTTTTCTGGGTGTCAATCTGATGTTGATTTCGGTCTTCGGGGTTGATACTTAGAGGGTTATTCGCTTACCGGTTTACATTTTGGAACTGATGGACGTTGAGGAATAGTAATATAGATATGAAAATGTTTTCCAATCATAGTGACAAATATTTCTAGTTATAGAAATAACTGTGATAAATAAATAAAAAATATGCTGATATATGTTAATTATTTATATATAAGTCGATAACTCTAATTATAGCCGAAGTCTACTCGTTAATCTCAAATTTAGAAAACAAAATTTTTATAAGGGGGGGTAGATTGTAACGACCCGATTTTACTAATGTTGTTTATACAAATTCGTCGATCGTAAATAACAAACTAATGAATACAATTAAATTTCACACTTAAAAAGAATTCAAATTAAAATTTCTTGTGTATGCAAATATTGGCGTGAACTCATTTAACCCGTGCGGGTTAAGTAAAAATAGAAATGGACATTTTTCCATCATTGCACATACCCTGTCTCAAGAATCTAGCAAATAGTCTACATATACTAGAAACTAGGGTAGAAAATTTCACCAGCTAGGATTGGATAGGAATATATATATACACACACACACACACACACATTTTCCAAATGAGTTACTTTTGTACATGCCGTATGAAAGAAATGGCATCTAGCTAGTAGGAACAATTCAAATCGTCCCCATCAAACTGTGCAAGGAAAGCAATTGAAGGAAAAGGTAGCAGCACCTAGAAACTAGGAAGGTAGATAGGAATAGCTTGTTGTTTATAACAATGTGCCGCAATATATTAGCTACTACGTATTTCAAATTTTTGGAAAAGACTGAATAGAAAGCAAGTTTCAAAATCTATTTGTTTAACCAATCAAATACATTTAGTGAGTTATTTGTATGCTTTAAGAAGTTGGACAAGAAAGATGCAGCAGCTTAGGAGTAAGGAAAATAGGTAGGAATATTTTGATTTATTGACACATGTGCTTCAATATATATTGCTGAGCATTTCAGATTTTTTGAGAAGACTTGGAAGTAAAGTATGAAATTTTAAAACAAATAGTGCAAACTGAAGACCATGTGCCGGCTGAAACTGTTAGCTGTAAAGGTAGGGGACAACTTAGCATAAGCTAAGAGATTTGTTCATTCTTTTCACCCATCAAAAACAGAGAATGACAGATCTTTCTTTGACAAAAACTTGTAGTACATGAAGCATTAAATAGGACATTGCCTTAGTAGTAAAGTTTTCATTTCTTTTAAAATGATTTATACAAAAATCAAGTGCCATCTTGCATGCTATAGCTACACTGCATCCATTCGACTAGTAGAGAATAGGATTTTACATCAAACAGCTAGTAGAAAGCTAGTTCTCTTCTCTTTTCAATCAATCAAAATATGGTGAAAATATTCTGTTCATGTTCCTTTCCCATACATGCATTAAATACAACCATTATTTTATAATTTTAAGCACCTATAAATAGAGGCACAAATGCATACTTTCCTCACTACAAACAATTGGTTCAAACAACATAGTTGGAAGTAGAACTTCAAGCCAGAGAACTATTTTCAAAAGCTTAGCACAGGAAAAAGAAAGTGAGTAAACCTCATCTAATTTCATTGTTTAATTCTTTACTGTAAATTACTTTTAATGCCTTAGTATATATGTCTTGATTTAGCTGTAATTTCCTATTATGTTAACATCATCATCTTGCCAACTAACAACAAATAATTAATGCTAAAAACCCTTGAACTACATCTTTTGTAGACTGTTATATTCATATATAAAGTACCAGTATGTTTGCACAAGTTTGTTGATAGTTTAAAAACCATAGAAAATAACCTGCTACTGTGTTATGTAAAAACAGAACCTCATGGATACTTATTTTTAAAAGAGAATCCTACCCAAAAATTCTCGCACTAGGTTGATATAAATGTTGGAGGTAATGTATACATTTCATACATTAGTAATAAACAATGGACAAACATTGAAAATGAATACATATCCAAGAAAACAAAAAACAGGATGTTCTTTGTAAACCCACTGTTAACATGAAAATTCAAACAATACAAAAACATGATTTGAATATATAGATGGAAATATGACACCAAATGATGATTTTTAGTGGTAGTTTCATAATTTATAACGCTAGGATAGTCAAAAAATGCTTAGATGATCAGAAAATGGTATTTGATCAATTTTCGGTAATCCGTTGGGTGAAATGACATGACGTGAAGCAGAGAGGAGCGTGTGAGATCCTAGATTATAGGAAATATATAAAAAGATTTTTAAATGCAAGAATTTTGTAAACGAATCAGATTTAGGGTTCATGGGGTTGTTTTTTGGGGACCATGGTTCATCGGAAAACTATACGGGGACGGTGGAAATTGGAAGGTGCGGTCCATGGGGGATTGAAGCGTGGGAAGGTCACGGTGGTGTGGAAGGAGTTGGACAAACTCAGATGGTCGGAGGACGTGGCGGTCGGTGGTTTCTCCGATGAAACCCATTTCGATGGTGGAGGAGTCATACAGTGAAAACACTGTAGAGGTGGAGGTGGTCGGATCTGAAGGTGGCGGCGCAACCAGGAGGTGAAGGGTGAAAGGTTTGGATGGTCAGAGGTGATCAACGGTGGCTCGAGTAGTTGTGCACATGCACCATGTACTGGTGTACATCAGGGTGGTACTGGAAAATTGGCAAACGGGTTTCATGGTGATTTGGCAGTGAACGGACGTGATCTGGAGGGGGTGACACTTGGTACTTTGTTAGTATCAAGTGGTACTTTGGGAAAGGCAGGAAACGTGGGTGCGGCATCAGATTTTGAAGAGAAAACACGAGTGTAGGGGACTTGGTACTTTGGTAAGTACCATGTGGTACTTTGGCAGCGGTGAAAATCATGAGCGCGACATGGAATTTTGGAGGCGGAGCATGGTATTTTGAACCTTGGTACTTGATGAAGTGGTACTACCAAGTGGAGATGTGGTACTTTAGCTAGCGCATGGCATTTTGTGTGGATTTGCAGGCGGAACGCAGAGATTTTGAAAAGTGGTACTTGCGAAACTGGCACTTTGGCAAATACGCAAACAAATGAGATTCTGATTGAAGTTTTAAATTAAACCAAGTTCGAAATAAAAATAGAAAATAAATAAAAATAAAGGAGAAATTAATAAATAAAAAAAAGAGAATGTTTATTTAAATGTCGTAGGAAAGTGGAAGGAAGACAACAGTAAAAGAGCGAAGTGCAGAAGCTCGATTGTAGAAGTTCGACGGGTTTGAAAATAGAAATAATAAGGAAATAATTAATTTATATTATTTATTATTAATTAGAAGTGAGAAAATAAATTACAGGAATAATGGAAGTATTAAATAATATATAAACATCGATGACAAACGAAGCAAAATACCGTATGCGACGCACACGCTTTAGTTATTCATTTATAAAGGATAGTCAAAATTGAATAAATTACCATGTACAAAGCACACGCTTTAGTTGCCCAATTATAGAGGATAGTCAAAATGTATGGATTTAAATAATATACCATTCTGTTTGGTCGAAGCTCAGAAAATAAAGGGTATATAAAATGAATTATACTTAATACAATTCATTCTAAGCCGATAACTATGTCTTTAAAGAAATGTTCGAGAGAAAATGAATATTGAAATCGGTTACTTAAGTGTCGACAAACCGTAAAAGACATTATGCTAATCGTTTCGTAGAGGCCAAAATTATATTCCACTTCGATTTGATTTATACGTCGCGTGTCAGAAGTATTGAAGATAATTGAAGACGGAGATATGCAAGGGCTATTCTTGAATAGTGCCTTCGGTTTGTCCAATCCCAGGACAACTTGTATGGACGAATGTCTGACAGAGAAATTCTAACTAATCACGTACGTTGGTCTCTTCAAACATATTTATATGGTGGCGGAGGAATTCGTTTCTCTTGCTTTATACCTATAATATATTTTTAGGGAAGTCAATTAGTGATTGGCGAGATTTGACGATGTGGCATTCAAAGCAAATAAACTGATGATGATAAAAGGTAAGTCTAGCCTCAGGCCTCACATCCAGGAAATGAAAAAAATCGGGCAGGCAGCATAACTATGTGGGTCGCTCCCATTATGGTGTAACATCAGCTATCTAGAGAAATTCTTTTTGTTTTCTTATTCTATCGATTCTGACCCATTTGGGAATGGTTGCCGTACACAACCATTGATGATACACATTCGATACGCTCAAGAGAAATGAGTGGTCCGTCATGTATGGTCCGGGTTGCAAGACGTTCTTGTTGAACCCAGTGTATTCGCCTCTAGAGATACACTATCGGAAGGTGGTTCCATACCTTGTCATAGTCGGAAATCCATTATCCCTAAGCACCAAGCGGTTTTGTTTGTATGCTATATAGGAGAATGTGAGATGCAAGCATTCTTCTAGATTCTAAATTATTTGTGAAAAACCCTAGACACTATGATAATATCTGATTTAAAGTATACAATGTGTTTTATTCTCATAAGGTAAAAACCTGTTCCATATTTACGACCTGGTCTTATGAGATATTTTTATTTCTTTAACTTGTTTTAAAACCGTTTACTCATACCAGTCCCCTGACTGTCCCGGAGTTTATTTTTCTGTGTTTTTCTTAAACTCTTAGGGTACTCATAACACCTATTATGAGTAGACAAGTGAATCAGGTCATGATTTAACTTGTAAAGCTGGATGGAAACTTTCGTGTGCTGGTCTGCCTATCATATCTATGTATAATTATGGAGTCTTCAAGTTTGGTTATCTATGATGTTACGTATAATTAAAGTTGTAATATGGAATGGCATGTACTCCTAGACCTAATATGCTCTGATGTACTGTGTTCTGATGTATAATATTATAAAGTATTATCTTTTGTAAAAATTCCGCTGTGAGATTTTTATGTTTTTCTTTAGTTATATCTCTATCTACTTCTTATTCTTATATAATGACACGACTTCTGATGTGTTCGAAAGTTGGGTCGTTACAGTTTGTGTTGTACTACTATAAGACAATTAACACTTCAGATTGATGTAAAAACATTGGTTTGATTCTCTGTGAATCGTAGGCCTTTTCATTGCTTCTCTTTATGACAGTTCGTGCTGCTTCCATTATGTACAATGTGGCAATGTATTTGCTAGGATAATTAAATTTACTCAACACAAGCATGTGCTTCATCTGAAAGGAAAATAAATAAATGGATACGTTTTTCTCTTCTCACATATAGCAGAGATTCGACGATATGATGCAGAGGTTTGAGTAGGGATTTTTGATTTGCCTAGACATGTAGATGCATTTAGCAGGGTATGGTTGATCGGCTAAAGATATAGGCATTGATATTCACAAGTCTCAAGTCCACTGGCATGGATCAATACTATTTGCATTAAAGTATACAAGGCAGAAATTGGGACCTAACAAAATTATTTACTTTGCCACTACAGCGAGATAAACATGCACCAATAATGCTTCTAGTGAAGTTCTTGCTAACCTAAATACTTAATAGTATATGTTATTTAAGTGAAAAATACTAATAATATCATCATTGTTTCCAAATCGGATTTTGCATACATGTTTGTATTGCATTTAATATTTTTAAATTATGGTTTGTTGTTGCACTTGGAATTCAGGATAGCCACATGTATGTATAGTAAAATGAGTCTCTTTGTTTTAAGTTAGAAAAATTAACGTACCTAAAACTCCATTCCCGTATAAGCACCTACAGACAAAAAATAAAAATATAGTTGTGTCGAACAATGTGCCACGATTTCAAAAATATAATAATATAGACAAGTTAACCTATTCCGTGAAACCCCAAAATGCTGATATAGGGTGTAAAATACTCCAAATAAGAAGTTTCTTATTTTCCAAAATAAAAAGTACAGTAAAATTCTAAAAATTAAATTGAGTATATGTCTCAAAAAAATTGTCCAAATTCGAAACCAATATTTAATTATAATTGAATAACCGTTATGGTTTATAACCTAATCCATAGCGACTATTTGAAATTTTGATTTGAACATAACTTACAATCTATAAAGCGAAATATCGATTTTTCACTTCTACTAGAAAAATATTGCTTAACAGATTCAATGTTTCTTGTATCGAACAAATCCAACTTATAACGAACCCTGTATGCTCAGTTGAAGTTCAAATCGTAATATTATGAACTATTGTGACGTTACAAGCTCATTTATGATTATATTATAATTAATAGTTCAACTGCCAAAACCAATATTCGTATAATTAGATAAATTAATTATTAAATTGCTAAAATTACGGGACGTTACATTCCTTCCCCTTAAAAGAATTTCGTCCCCGAAATTATTATGGTAGAAAAATGTTACAAACCCTGTTAACTAGGTTTAAAAATCTTTTGTTATACTTCTTAACACCAGTTTCAACTCAACCAATTTATTTCATTTAAAATATTAATTCATTTGTACTAACCAAAATTTTCAAAAATTCCGAAAATTTTCGAACACTTTTAATTTCCAAATAATTTCGCTAGCGTCTCCTTTGCGCGGCTCAATCGATATAACTACAACTCACCTCTCTAGGCCTTTTCCAATTCAAAAGAAAATCAAACAGCCAAGCAGCTTGCCAAGTAGGCTTATAAATCTCATATCCAAATAAAATATAACTCGTACCTTTTTGTCGGGCATTCAACTCTATTTTTGCCAGCCACTACCAACTCACATATCCCCATGCATTTCCAAATTTTGATTTCCAATCAATTCATCCTCAAGTATTATCATTCTCTTATATCCAAACTGAATTCCAATTCAAATTCAAAACTTAATCTCGATTCAAATTTTTACTCAATAATTTCTTAACCAAGTTCAATTTCATTCAAAAATCTTATTTCATAAATTCCATTACCTTACCAAGTTAAATTCTATTCCAATACAATTTCCAATTAACTGGCTTTAATCCAATCCAATTTTAATTAACTAAGTTTTTAATTTAGTTTAAAATTTATTTACTTTTACCGTTTAAATTTCTTTAACTTCACAAGTTAAATTTAATGTCAGAATTCAAATTCCTGGGTTTTATTTCAAATCAGTTTGAAATCATATATATTTACATATAATAATAGCAATTCAAAACATTTGAAATTTTTTGACAAATTGTTTCCTCAAAACAATTCAAACAAAATTCTGGGTAGTAATCCATCACCTAATAACTGGAAAATGAACACTGATGATGAGGCCATCATCATCAGAACTATTTTCCAGTGATCAAAGTGAGTTCAATACTATATCACTTTCAAAATCATTTTATACACTTCGTTTTGAAATTACTTCAAAAATAGCTTTTCAATACTTGGATAATATTTCAAAATTTCCCCAGCATCTTAAAATCTCCATATATTTAATCCAAATTGTAATTTCACACCTTTCCCAAATCCCAGAGTTTTATTTCCAAATATGTTTTAAATTCAGATTTAATCCATCTGATTTTATATATTACACGAATATGAATTCCGATTGGTTATTTATATAACCATCTTAATTATAATCTTATCTGATTATAATATCAACCAACACATCAAAGATAATAATTCCAAATATATATATATATATATACTTTTTTATATCAAAATATAATTTGGGTAAAATTATTTCATTTACCCTTTTTTTCAAAACATACCATGTCGGTTCATCGTATTCAAGTGCTTAGAAATCCCTATCGACTTTGTGGTGCACCACCGTCGATCAAAATTCATAAGCCACTCAACCAACAAATCTCCACAATAAAATATCACTTTATATAATCTACAAATATGTTCACTTGTATATATACACTTAAACTCAATCTAGGATATTACTAATCCCATCTCTATTGAGTTATGCCACAGAGCCAAGGTAATCACTTAACCTTCAGCTTTGATACCACTGTAACGACCCAGGGATTTTCGACACTGAAAATCAACACAAAATACCATGTTGACTATTCAGACATCAGAAATACCTGATCATTAATAGAAAGAAGTTAGAGAGTGAGAAACAGAAAGGAAGAAAATTAGAATAGAAGAAGAAGAAGAATATAACAGAACGGAATCAGAGTAACATGAATCTCACAGCGGAACGAATAAAATATACTATATAACATAACTTTGGAAATACAACTTGTAATAGTATATACATACCATTATCACATAACATCACAGCGAAAATAAACTCTATGTATATATCTAGTGTTGAAGCCTCATGCTCTAAGCTCTTCCAAGTATTTATAAAATCCTAACTACTTGGCTGCCCGTACAAATTTGGGCACCCAAGAGTTTAGGGGAAAACAAAACAAAATGAACTCGGGGTCAGTCATAGGACTGGTGTGAGTAAACTCTAATTCATTCAGTTTAACTTTTCAAAATCTTTTTCGAAAGAAAAGTAATTGTAAGACCAATGCATACATAAACACTGACGGTTTTTACCTTTCGATAACCAAAACCATTTTTGAAATCATAATTGTTCTGATATTATCATAGTGTCTAAATACAAATAAATAGCAATCTACCGGAACACTTGCATCTCACGCTCCACATATATAGTATACAATCAAAACCGCAGGCGCTTATTGGAGATTGGATTCCGACTATGACAAGATATGGAACCACATGCCGATAGTGTATCTCTAGAGGGAAATACACTAGGTTCAACAAGAACGTCTTGCAACCGAGCCACACATGATCGACGACTCATTCCTCTTGAGTGTATCAAATATATTGTCACCTACGGTTGCTAGCAACATAACCATTCCCGAGATATACAGAAGTAAAAAGAAGTAACAAATATGAATATTCTCTAGATGGTGATAATACACCCTAATGGGGGTGACCCACATAGCCATGTTGCCTGCCCGATTTTTGTCATTTCCCAGTTGATGAAGTTTGAGGTCATAATGTATCTTTTGGACACATCTGGCCAGCATTTGCTTTGAATGCCACATCGTCAAATGCACCAAATCACAAATTGATTCCCCCAAAAATACCACGGGCATACAGCTAAGAGAAACGAATTCCTCTGCCGCCAACGTAAATATGTTTGAAGAGATCAAGTTACGCAGTCTATTGGATATACTCTTTCAGACATTCGTCCATTCAAGTTGTCCTGGGATTGGACAAACCGAAGGCACTATTCTACAAATCCATCCTAGGCAATTTCTACCTAGGATCGCTAGAACAACCCTTGCGTAAACTCCGTCTTCAATTATTTTCATCATGTTTGATTCGTAATGTTAATGCCCATATGGAGTGGTTTTCAAATAATAATTATAATCCCGGTCTCTCCGTATTGACAACGGAAAAATGGTCAAAAACTTTGATAGCCGATGATTTAACTATCAAAGGAAAACATCCATACACACAACGATGTTATCTCCGAACGAAAATTTATCAGTCAACCATCAATCAACACTGAACACTTTTATAAATTTTTCAAAAAAAAAACATTTCATTTCCCAATTCCTTTAAATATCTTTACTCATATATTTTCCCAACTCACTTAGCCTCTCACGATTTCTGGGAGAATGTTTCCATATATTCACAACTCATTATTTCCTATATTTCGAAATTATACGTTATTAATGTTGGGAAAATATTTCCAAATCTTATTCACGCATCACTATCCGTCAGTCCCTAACCGTAAACTAGTAAGAGAAAAACTCCCTAAGTATCAACTATGAAGGCTGAAACCAACATCATATCGATAATCAGAAAGCTATTCAACTTAACTAATTTCCAGTCAGTTTCTAGTTTCCTTAACTCCATTATTAACTTCCAAATCATTTCATTTCTATACTTAGAAAACATCTTTGGTTATATTTGGAATTTTTTTCCAAAATCCATTTATATTTAAAATATAAATTTAATTCCTTATTTAGAATAAATAAATAATATTTAATTTATTTAATTAAATAAATTCTGACTTGAAAAGTGTAATGACCCGCAGAGCCGCAACATCAGAGTTGACTATATACATCATACGTCCAACCCAAATATCACGAAAATATGAAACATTTTTTTTAGAAGAAAAAGGTAGAAGAAGAACAGAAACAACAACACAGAATCTCATATCGCAGCGGAACAAAATATAATATATCATAACTTTGAAATACAAAATCTCAACTGTATAACATATACTTATCAGAGTACAACACTTACAACACAGCGGAACAAAACTCTATATAACTAACGCTGAAGCCTCCTGCTCCAAGCTCCTTTAGATAGATCTGTACAATCCTAAACTACTTGACTGCCCGTACAAATTTAGGCACCCAAGAGTTTAGGTAAAACAAAACAAAATAAACTCCGGGTCAGTCATGGGACTGGTATGAGTAAACAGTTTATAACAGTTTCAGAAACTAAATGATATCTCATAAGACCACGCCGTATAACACGGAACGGGTTTTTCCCTTATGAGAATCCAAACACTTGATTTAACTTTCAAAATCCCTTTGAAAGGAATGATAATCTTTATATCAAACTCTTTTGATATTATAATAATGTCTAAATCAAGTAAATAACAATCTAGTGGAACGTTTGCATCTAACGTTCCACATATATAATATACAATCAAAACCGCAAGCACTTATTGGGTAATGGATTTCCAACTATGACAAGGTATGGAACCACCTTCCGCTGGTATATCTCTAGAGGAGAATACACCGAGTTCAACAAGAACATCTTGCAACTCAGCCACATATGACCGACCACTCATTACGCTTGAGTGTATCGAATGTATATCACCAACGGTTGGGATCAGCAACCGTTTCCCAAATGGGACTACATCGACAATAGATTTTTAGAAGTAAATGAAACTCTAGATCAGGTGATTATACACCCTAATAGGTGCGACCTACATAGCCATGCTGCCTGCCCGATTTCAGTCATTTACCGGTAATTGAGGCTTGAGGTTACGCTTTATCATCACATCAGATTCACTTCGAATGCCACATTGTCAGATCCATCGAAATCACTAATTGACATCTACAACAGTACATTATGTGTCAGTTAAAAGAAGTTTCCTTCTCCGCTTCCACTCTTGGTACGGTTGAAGAAATCAATGTACGTGACCTTTCTGGAAATACCCTGTCAGACATTCATCCATACGAGTCACCCAGGAACAGGATGAACCGAAGGCACAATTTCTATTAATAGAAAAATTCCTTGCACTCTACTCCGTCTTCGATTATCTTCATATAATCTGATTCGCAACGCTACTGCCAATACGGAGTGGTTCTTCGGATAATAATCCAACCAGTCTCTCCATATTGACAACGATGGTCAAAAACTTTGATAGTCTGTGATTTAACTATCAAATAAAAACAAGTGTTTCGATAGTTGATGATTTAACTATCGAAGAAAACAAGTGTTCATTCAACATATCAAACAATCACTGAGCCCTTAATTAATATTCCATTAATTAAATCACTTTTCCATTTCTTTACCAATATTTGTTAACCAAATATTTTCAATAACCATACTGGCCTTTTTCACTATTTGGAAAACATTTTCGAATATCGCCTTCCTTTATTTTCTAAACTTAGAAAATATATGCTAGTTATAATTGGAAAATATTCCAATTACTTATCTCTTTTCCGATCTCGTTTATTTTTATACTTAGGAAATATTCTTTATTATATTTCCAAGCTTACACTTAATTGCGTTAAAACGGATGTTGTGTAAAACATCGTTATGACAACCCAAATACTATATTCAATTAACTCTTATCCAACATTGATCTTCGAGCCTGAAATCTTACTATTTATTTGTTAATAATGAAATCAATCAAGTTGGGGTATAACTACCTCTCAGACCTTGACTAAATAACATTTATAACGTCAAAATAGATATGACTACTTACTCGAATAATCAATACCATACAACTACTTATTCACTTTTAAACCCATATACACTTCCTCTTTCTATTCTTACTAGGTTTTCTTCTTATACTTCCTTTTTGATTTTTACTATTCTATTTATACGTTCGTTTCCTTATCGACTTCTATATATATTGATACGTTGATTTCTAACTATTAAATTATCTTAAAAATATTCTAACTCCTTAAATTCCCGGAAAAATTCGCCATAACCTCCTTTGTACCGGGAGCATCGGGATATTTCAAATAACCTCCCATGGCCCTTACCAATCCAAAAAGAAAAGGTAAAGCCAAGCGGCTTGCCGATACGGCGTATAAAATCTCATATATGAATTAAATACATACCTTTTTGTCGGGCATTCTATTTATATATCTTCATTAACTTCATTCCTTACCTGACTCATGTATATTTATACCTGCCTACTTTATTTCCAACTTAATCCAATCGTTTTACTCAATTCGTTAATTTAGTTGCTAATTAACTCCTTTGCCTATTTCACTTTTATATTTGAACATAACATGTTTAAATATATTTGTACTTGTTTACAACTAATTAAAATTCCAATTTCCATTTAAGTTTCATATTCGAATTTGATTATGAATTCTCAAGTCCAGTTTACTTATCCAAGTTCAAATTCGATTCATAACTCGATTTGCCAGATCACTTGAATAACTTGGTAATCATTGCCAGATCACTTGGTTTTACTACGTCCGATCACTTGTCAAATCTGGTGATTCGCCAAGTGCCAGATCATTTTAAATAACTTGATAATTATTGCCAGATCACTTGGTTTTCTCATGGGCGATCACTTTTCAAATCTGGTGATTTGCCAAGTGCCGATCACTTTTAAATAACTTGGCAATCATTACCAGATCACTTGGTTTTCTCGTGGCCGATCACTTTTCAAATCTGGTGATTTGCCAAGTGCCGATCACTTTAAATAACTTGGAAATCATTGCCAGATCACTTGGTTTGTTACTCAAAATTCCATTTCCTTTTCTATTTGAAAATCTATATTCAAATTCCATAGCTTAAATTCCATTTGAATTCTATTTTTCAAATTCTATAGTTAAACTCCATTTGAAACTCTATTTTCAAATTCTATAGTTAAACTCCATTTTAAATTCTATATTAAAATTCTATATTTATTTCTATTTCAATTTCTTATATTCAAATTCTATTCGAAATTCTCATATTCAAATTCCATTTCAATTATTCAAATTTCATTTCAATTATTCAAATTTCATTTCAATTATTCAAATTTCATTTGAATTTCAATATTCAATTTCTATTTGAAAATTCTATTTTTAAATTCCTATTTAAATCCTATACTCAAATTTCTTTTTAATTCTATTTGAATTTCAAATATTCAACTCCTTTTTAATTCTATTTAAATTCTCTTTGAATTCCTTTATTCAAAACCATTTGAATTTCTCATTTTAATTCTTTATTTAATTCTCTTTGGATTCAAATACCATATTTGTAATCTCTTTCACGACCATTATTTATTTTTGGTTTCTAACACACCATATATTACAGTATATATGAAAACAAACAAACAGACAATATATTTTTTAGGAATCCAGTCGGATTCATCCAACCTGTTTTCCTGCATCCACAGACGTTAGCACATAAATAATACCCATTCTGCTTCGTGGCAGAATATCACGGTATAAAGGTCATCCACTAATCATAGCATGGGATGTATAGGGTAATCATCCGCTATTGGTATCGCGGGCATCCGCTAATGATACTGCGGGAATCAATCCAATCATCAACCCAATATATATATATATATAATAGTTAACCCTAAATAACTAATATATTTAAATCAACCAGACGTCATTCAAACAAGCATAACAATTATTTCTAATGATATAAAAATAATTCTAAACAAACAGGTGAGATTTACTCACCAGGGCTTTTATTTGTCAGAATCACAACTTGTTTTCGATTAAATTAAACAATTGTTTAACTTAACCGAAAATTCCCATCGGCTCCAGGTTACTTCGAACTAAGTCCCAAAACAATGTCTACATCCATACGAATTTCCGACTTCGTTTTCATGAGATTTCTTAGTCCATGTTCAGCATCTCCTTTCTTATTGCTAAACACTTTAAATCCACTTTAATGTGAGATCCAATCCCATTGACTTCGTTTTGTTTGGTTCTAATTTTGTTTAAATTAAAACTTCATTTAATAACCAATTTGAACCGTTCGAATAAAAATAAAATAACAACTAAATTATTAAACCAAGATAATTACCTAATTAAGAAATGATTACTTCTGCGCCATAACCCTCCTTCCTAGTTCGACATTTCCTGAACCAAACCATTTCTGTGAACTTCACCAATACGCAGTGCCTCCATAGAGCATTGAACATGAATCCACTGCCATCTTCTTCCTTCTTAACTCCTCTTCAATCTTATTACCCCAAGTGGAAGCTTGATGTCCTCCCAAAAATTTGCGTGCAAGTCTTCCCCACAAGCAACAGTGCAAATCGCGAATCCCATTTCATCACACAGGTTAGTACGGGTCATACTGAACATCTACCATTTCCAGATTACACCAAACTACCAATCATCCTACTGTCGAGTTCTTCAATCCACCGCTACTTTTTCTATCAATGTATCGCACCCTTTATCTACTTCGCGACCTCACAGTATCCAACATCGCGCTCTACTCCCTGGCGTCGAACTCAGAAAATATCGCGGTCTCCCTATCGCATATTTCAACGCAGACGGAAATCCCAAATCGCGAAACCACCCTAGCTCGGCAACTACACGAATGAAGTCTTCGATTTGCTCTTGAATGGAAAAGGGGCGATTTTTATTCGGATTCGATTTTGAATGGTAGAAGAGGGGAGAAATGATTTAGAGGAGGGACGGTCTTCTACAGATGATTTAAATAGAAAAGGGGTGCGGCTAAGAATGAATTGCGTGGCCCAATTTTCCCTCTTTGGTGTTTTGTTTCTAACCACAACAAAAGGATATATTTTAAATTTGTTTTATTTTATAATTTGTCCTTAAATTTAAAATCCCCTTGACTGCGAACTCCTTTCTGAACCCAACAACTGTCAATTCTAGGGTAATACCCCTATTCCGGACACACTGGGATAGGCCATGAAGTCCAATTCGATCGTCTGTGGTAGATATTTATTTAAATTGATATAATCAAATTTTAAAACAATAAATTCTGCGAAAATAAATTAATATTATTATTTGAATTCAAACAGAAGTCTGAACTGTATTTAATTCAGTTTTAAATCTCGAACTGAATTATATGTTCGCATTACGATGATTTAATATATTCGATATTAAATCAAAATTAATTATTTAACTGATAACTTAATATAAAAATTCCATTAATATTTATCCACCCAATATTTAAATCCATATTAAATATTTAAAATTAACCCATAAGAATCCGGGTCATTACAAAAAGTAAGTAACAATTACAAGTTAAAACTCTATCGTGTTATTTATACTTTTATACTTCACCCTTCATTTCATGAACTCTGTTTATAAGTTATAATTAAATCTCGAATATATATTTGATTATGAATTATTAGTTTCAAAAATCAAATATTAACTATCTTGTCAAATCCTGAATTATATAATTTTAAAACTAAATTATTTTATGAATATTCGACATAGTCGAATATTACAAATCCTTATGGATTTATTTCTATTCTATCCACATTCCAAGTATCGAAATAAGTTTCATTGTTTTCCCTTTTGAAACGATTCTCATTTCCCTTTCTGATTTTCATCCTTGAATCCCCATTTTTTACATTATTAAATAATTATTATTTAACACTAATTATTTTATTTCATTTAAAAATATCGTTAATAGATAAACTACTTGTTTTATATGATTAAAACAAGTTATTACTTTTCAATCCGAATCAAATTCAATTTCTAAATTAAAATAGATTTTTCCCTTTTTAAAACCCTCCATTTATTTTTCAATATATTTGAATATATTTTACGGTATTTATATATCAATAATTTTAGGTCAATGTTGTTCAAACATCCCAAAACACACAATAATCAACATCAGATTATTTATCACACCATATAAAGCAATATATGAAAATCCCCAGCAAAATTGTCGAGGAATCTAGTTGGGAACCCTCCAACTTGTTTCCCTGCATCCACAGATGTTAATCAATATAAAAAATATCAATTTCATATCAATATGAAATATCAGTATTCAACTAACGAATTATATATATATAACGGTATCTATATTTTCAACCAATTTATTAGAAAATCATCAAACCACCATCACATACAACATTCAATCATTTTTATCGATATTAAATAACGTTTATAAAATTATAAAGCTGGACAGATTAGTGAGTTTACTCACTTTGGTCATGAATCGTTGAATAACGATGACCGTAGGTTGATTTAATCACGTGTTTTGTTTCTTCTAAAATTGTGACGATTTCCAAATGGTTTCAAACCAGCTTTACAACGTAGCCTGCCTTCATGCGGTTCCAACAAATCAAACCTTTCTTAATTCTGATATTGTATGAGTGAAATATCACATTAACAAGTTTGAACTAGCATTTAAATTAACTTTAATTAAAATGAACTCGGACCCTTACTCAAACATTCCCAGCCCACTACTACATCCAACCCGCTCGTGAACAACTCTACTTCCTCTCACTTTTCCGTAAATATACTCGTTTTCTTCATAACCCTTCATAGTATATAAACATCAAATAAGTTCTGAATATACCCATCGAATTCATACGGATTTATACATACCAGTCTATATGCATTATTAAATTTGATTATGCTTATATAAGTTAAAATTTCGAGCCTTACCTCTTTTAAAGATGGCCCATGCAAATTCTATTAGCATCGACAACTTAAAACCGTTAGCTGTCCCATGAAACCATTTTCGTGGCAAGACCTCATCGCTCACTACAAATTCTCGGTCCAAAACCCCTCCAAAGCCCATGCCTCTACCCTTCCTCCCTCTACAAATCTGGAACGCAACCTCTAGTATAATGCTTCTAGTATAATGGTCATTCATTAACCCCTCAACGCATCTCCATTTCTCCAAAAAAAAAACTTTGTCTCCTGTTGCTTTTACAATTTGCTCCTCCCATACCTTATCACGTCCCAACTTCTTACCTTCTAATTTCCATACCTTGCACTACCTATGCAAAATTTTTATGTCCTTCACATAACGAAGCTTTTCCCCTGCTTCATTCATACTTTCCATGCCGAAAGTATACCCATTCTTTCAATCATTTCCAAGTGTAACTCGCTGCCATGCTTCCCATCTCAAGCACTCTCTCCTTCCGCAAATCTTCCTACCACCTAGCTGTGCACGTCAGAAACCATAGGCCTGCTATCCCTAATACACGCATGCTTCATTTCCACTTCCGATCCTTCCTAGTGGCTTCAAAAGCAAACCTACTCCATGTTAAGCTCGCCTTGTCCTCGGATTCGCAATACTTGCCCTGCGTCGCTCCAGCACAAGACCGCAACAACACAAAACCCCAAAAACCACGAAAATCCAATCACGCTATACAGTTCTTACACCATTCCACATAACCCAAACCCCCTGAAACACTCCACACGAATACACATTACCACTTCCATCCATTCCATCCTCACACGCACTCCTCATTCACTTGCCTGTACACGCCCCGCCTAGTTACGTTCAACGCTACTCCTTCCTCACGCACCCTATACACCGCTCACTTCAGGAACAGAAAAATGAATAATGTTATTCATTAACCCATTCCTATCCCCAAAAGCATTCACTTCTTCCAACTTCATTCTGTCCCAACTATTCGGCCATCACCGTCGAACACAGCTTGAACTTCGGTATGAAAAATCCGAACTTGCTGCTGTGCTAACCCAAAGAACTATGAACACATTTTCTTTGAGATTTTAAGTGGAGGATTTATCTTATTATTTTATTTATAATTATATGAAGCTAGCGAAAACCCATGCCAGATTTTCCTGAAGCCATGGAAAGCTTGGAATTATTTGAATTATTTGCTGAGAAAGAAGCAGGAAGTGCATATTTATAGTATATAAAGCGTGATGGTGAAGCAATAGCATACTGTAGGATTATTGGTAGGAGTCACTATGGATTAAATATATCAGAGAAACTTAATACTTAAGGAATGGAGAGAACAAGGTTTAAGCAGGGGAAGTTGGTTTGTACAGTTCCTTCCTCCACATATTTTCGTTTCTAGGGTGGCTTGGTAGTATAGGCTTGCAGGCACACATTTCTAGCTAGAGAACAGAGTACATAATAAAAATGGATTCAATTTTTGTGTTTGTGTTGTACTACTATAAGACAATTAACACTTCATATTGATGTAAAAACATTGGTTTAATTCTCTATGAATCGAAGGCCTTTTCACTGCTTCTCTTTATGACAGTTCGTACTGCTTTCATTGTGTACAGTGTGGCAATGTATTTTCTAGGGTAGGTAAATTTCCTCAACACAGGCATGTGCTTCATCTGAAAGGTAAATAAATAAATGGATACGTTTTTCTCTTCTCACATACAGTAGAGATTCAACGATATGATGCAGAGATTTGATTAAGGATTTTTGATTTGCCTAGACATGTAAATGCAGTTGGCAAGGTATGGTTGATCGGATAAAGATGTAGGCGTTGATATTCATCAGTTTCAGGTCCATTGGCATGGATACAATACTATTTGCATTAAAGTATACAGGGCGGAAATTGGGACCATACAAAATTATTTGTCTTTCCACTACAGCGAGATAAACATGCACCAATAATGCTTCTAGTGGAGTTCTTGCTAGCCTAAATATTTAATAATTTTTGTTATTTAAGTGAACAATACTAAAAATATCATCTTGGTTTCCAAATTGGAATTTGCATATATTTTTGTATTGCATTTAATATTTTTGAATTATGGTTTGTTGTTGCACTTGGAATTCAGGATAGCCACATGTATGTATAGTAAAATGAGTCTCTTTGTTTTAAGTTAGAAAAATTAACTGACCTAAAACTCCATTCCCATACAAGCCGCTACAGACAAAAAATAAAAATACAGTCGTGTCGAACAATGTGCCACGATTTCAAAAATATAATAATATAGACAAGTTAACCTAATCTGTGAAACCCCAAAATGCTGATATAGGGTGTAAAATACCCCAAATAAGAAGTTTCTTATTTTCCAAAATGAAAATTACAGTAAAATTCTAAAAATTAAATTGAGTATATATCTCAAAAATCTTGTCCAAATTCGAAACCAATATTTAATTATAATTAAATAACAGTTACGGTTTATAACCGAATCCATAGCGACTATTTGAAATTTTGATTTGGATATAACTTACAATCTATAAAGCAAAATTTCGATTTTTCACTTCTATTAGAAACATATGGCATAACAGATTCAAACGTTTCTTGTTTCGAAGAAATCCGACTTATAATGATCCCTGTATACTTAGTTCAAGTTCAAATCATAATATTACGAACTACCACGACATTACAACCTCGTTTATAGGAGGTAGTTATAACATAAGAATCGGTCAACGCAGCTGTGAAGAACTCGCTCCAGGTGGATCAGATCGGCCTAGCCCGAACCGAACCGGTGTCTCCATTCCGAACCGGTGGTGTGCACTTCCGTGCATTTGGTGTCAAGGCGGATCTGGTCCACTATCTCTACCCGAACCGAACCGGTGCTTTTCCAAAACCATCCAATGTTGTCGGGTTTGGTTGCGTCATATCCGATCCGAACCGATTTACCGATTTAACCCGAAAGGGTTGTGCTAATTCCAAAATCCAAGTTTCCGGTTCTACGAGCGTTTACGGAAACGGGCGTAACTTCCAAACCGTAAGTCCGTTTTGCCCCAACGAAAGCTCTACCTGAAGCTAATTCAGAGGGATAAAAGAGTTACCAAGAAAAGCTCCATAATTGATGTTTTCGGGTTTGAAAGGGGTCATCTACTAGAATTTCTGAATGACATTATGTTTGTGATACGACTTTAACTAAATCGCTTCCTGTCTTCTGACGATGTCCCCGATACTTAAGCGTATTGTTAACCATAGATTTCACATGTGATGGGTTTGATTGAAAAGCGTGTCAACATTTTGCCCCCTAGAACATATCTTGTTGGTTGAAGGAAGATGTGTTCTGGATAATCCAAGAGAACCAAGGCCACGTCGAGCCTACTAGCTGCAAGTATAATCCATACCTGCAAAGAAAAATAAGCGAACAGATGTGTCAAATCCTGACAGCTTTGCTTAACCTTTCCGAGCATAAGCCATGCTTAGGCACAAAACTGAGCATAAACCATACTCAAGAAACGTCTGAACCATCATGCCAAAACCTAGCGAGGGACCTAACCTTCTAGGCCTAAGCCATACCGGGAAGCTCAAACTGAGCATAAGCCATACTCGAGTTCATTGATTTCCTTTGCCAGATCCTGACAAGACAGTAAGCCGTTCCAGGGTATAATCCATACCTAAGAATCTATCTGAGTACAATCCATACTCATAATGGGATAAAGCTATACTTACCAAAGCCTGACAAGGCAGTCCGTTCCTAGGCATAATCCATACCTCGGGTTCCGAGATAAGTATAAGCCATACTTTAATTGAGATTGAGAATCCTGCCACAACCTGGCAAGATACTTAAATTTGCCAAACATAATCCATGCTCGGAAAGTTCTTCCTTATTCACTTTAAAGTACAAAACCAAAGAAAATCCTGATTGGTTTGTCATTGAGTCTAGAGCACGCTTTGGGGCTAAATCTTAACCCCGTACATGTGTACACCGATTTAGCCAATCAGAAAACCTAAAGAAAGCAAGAACATGTCTTAAATCCTAAGAAATGCAGAAAATTCGAACTGATCTCATCTAGATCAGTTGATGATGTGCCCATGAGAGCTCGATCCAGGTTCATTCCCTCCTCGGGCAGCAGGTAGTAGCAGCGCGGATGCAGGCGCTATTGGTTGTTTCACATACTTTGGTAGCTCTCTACATCTAACCCGTTCCTCAATCAAATCGCGCAGATGCCTGCAGTCATTTGTGTCATGACCGTATCCAGAATCATGTTCTCTTTACGATGGCTCCCTCCTGGGAGGCTTTGGGTAGGAGACAGCACCGTTTGTGTCCATGTAGATGTCAGTTAGAGTTGAATTGAGTTCAGTGTACTTTTCATATCTGGGCCCTCTCCGGGGATGAGTGTTGCGGTCATTCTTGACAGCAGCTTTTCCTTTGTCTTTTCCAGAATCAGATGGTCCTCCATCCTTAAGCATGTTGACATCAAGAATCTTTTTTTTGGAAATTGCATCTTCCTCACGTAGAAATCTACCGCTTCAAGGTAGAATTCGCCGAGATCCCGCGGTGGATCTCGGTACAAAGTTTTTTGAATTTTGAGTTATCCAAAAAACTAGATACTGCTGCCATCAGTACATTGATGGTTTAGCTTGATCAACTGATGCTACTGCAACGTTGAATCTTTTCAGAAATGTGCGTAGAGTTTCTCTAGGCCTCTGCTTGATTGTAGTAAGCGACATGACATTCTTGGGTCGAGTAATGTGGAACCGAAATTGCTCGATAATGCGAGTGACCAATATGTTCCAACTGTTGATCGATTCAGATTCCAGGTGCCGAATCCACATAGTAGCTATATCAGTCAAGAAGAGAGGGAAACAATTAGCCATGACGTTTTCCGATGCCGATTGAACTTCCATATGATGTTTGTATCGCATCAGGTGCATAGTGGGATCTGTCCTACCGTTGTAAGGCTCAAGAACTGGAAGTTTGAAATATAGGGGATTGCGAGAATTCCTGATTTCTTGTGTGAATGGATTGTGATTGACATCATCCTTGTCACTCTAATAAGTGCGGCCTCTCGAGAGGCATTCAATGAGAATGGCGAGTCGATCGCCTTCAAAAAGCTATTGCAAGCTGCCAAGGTCAGAGCTTATGCCCCCAACGTTGAGTCCGAAAGAGTGAGGGGTTCCAAGATGTGTTGCACGAAGAGGCTCTCGGTTCAGATCGAGGGTTCGGTTCAGATCGGAAGTTTCGAACTGATCCAGTTCGTCTCGCTCGACCTGAACGGTTCTGTTGTCATTGTCATGTTGCTTTCCACCTCGGAGCAATGTCATTGTATTTTCTATCCGAACCGAAGTGGATATTGGTCAGGCATGGCCTGTGCTTCTAGTGATGTTTCCATACAAAACGCTAAGTGTTGAAACTGCAAGCTACTGTGGGAGATTTCCTCCGAGTTCACTTGGTTGTGAGCCCTCTCCAGTTCGGATCGGGTCCGAACCGATCCAGTTCGGTTCTCCTGCTGGGGCTGATCTCGTATCATTTCCAGTAAGTCGTACTGTGTTGCTCGTCCTTTCATTCATTCGAGCAAAGAACTCATCCATCATCTCTTGTTGTTTGCGGAGGAGATCATCTTGCCTTGCTATCTGGGTCGTCAATTCAGCGAGAAATCCATCCATCTCTTCTCTTGTCAAGTATGGTGATGAATTTCCATGAGAGAAATCCTCCTAGCTTTCCTCGTTCCTTGCGCCTTCAGTGCTAACATCCTCAGCACGAGAGAAGGTTCCGTATTTCTTTCATTTTTCCATTTATCCAATAGCCAAGTAATCTGATTCCTTTCAGGCTAGAAATTGAAGTAGTATCGTGTGCCTCCTACCTGGCATACCAAAATGTTAGACAAAAATTGGCACTAACACCCAAATGCAGATCACAAAGTGCAGAAAACAGTAAAATAAGAGGAGACATACAGAGTTTTAATAGTGGTTCGGCTTAATCCAAGCCTACGTCCACTTTATAATCTTATTGTTATACTGACAGATTACAAGACTTAATTACAAGAAGACACACAATCCGTGTGTTGAATGAGAATACAAGAGGCTATGCACGTTATTCACATGTTAATTTAGTGTTTTGACGAAGCACAATGACCTTGCATTGATAATGGTGGAAGCTGTGGAGAAGAGTGGCCTCAAGTCCCCTTGAAAATCCTTTAAACAGTGTATTTATAGCCGTAGGTAGGTTCCGGTTTGGATGTCACGTGGCGGGCATCCCTTTAATCTCAAAATGTAGTGGAAAAGGTGGAGAAATTCTCTCCAATTCGTGCTTTTCAAGGTGGAGTTAGATCCAGGTTAATAGAAGGTAGTTATGGCATAAGGATCGGTCAACACAGCTATAAAGAACTCGCTCCAGGTGGGACGGATCGACCTATCCCGAACCGAACCGGTGTCTACGATCTGAACCGGTGGTGTGCACTTCCGTGCATTTGGTGTCAAGGCGGATCGGGTCCACTATCTCTACCCGAACTGAACTAGTGCTTTGCCAAAACCATCCAATGCTATCGGGTTCGGTTGCCTCATATCCAATCTGAACCGACATACTGATCCGACTTGAAAGGGTTGTGCTAATTCCAAAATCTAAGTTTCCAGTTCTGCGCGTATTCACCGAAACGGGAGTAACTTCCAAACCATAAATCCGTTTTGCCTAAACAAAAGCTCTACCTGAAGCTAATTCAGAGGGCTACAAGATTTATGGAGCAAAGCTCCGTAATTGATGTTTTCGGCCCCAAAAGAGGTCATCTACTAGGAGTTCCGGACAACATTATGTTTGTGATGCGACTTCAACCAAATCGCTTCCTGTCTTTTGACGATGTCCCCGATACTTAAGAGTATTGTTAACCAGAGATTTCACATGTTACGGCTTTTACCAAAAAGCATGTCAACAGATGGCATTACAAGCCTCCAGATATTTGGTCTTTAGCTGAAATTCAGGGGAGTGTAGACATTGTAAGTGGGGAATTGATTTCACTTCTTAGATTCCTTCTTATCATAGCCATCATATTGCCTTTGTTACTGCCATTTTGCTTGGGGGAAGGCTCTCCAATTAGTTTATCAACAACGTTGCTTTGTGAAATATTCTGATGTGGATTACATGGATGTCTGTGCAGCGCTTTATTCCTACGCACTTCTTCTTGGCTTAGGTATCCACTAGCCTTTTCATGTAAGATCTCTAAAAATCTTGGAGTCTTTTTGTCCAGCCATTTTCTAAACTTCATATACGGATGTACGCCCTTGATCAGATGTAGTCATACATCCTTGGAATATATTTAAGATATTTAGGACATCCTTTGGCATTATCGTGTGCATCCTGAATTTTTTCACCAACTTCCTAACAAGTTGGTCGAACGAAGATATAATTGTCGGTGTTAGTTGAGAGAACCATACAAGAGAAATGCTTTCAAGGAACATGGGAAAGCATTTTCATTTTACCACATCGATGGAATGAGAAGTATCCATGTGCCACTCATATCGATTGAGAAATTCTTGAGGATTGGTCTTACTCGAGTAAGCAACGAGTTGCGGTATATTGAATCTTCATGGCCATTCAGCAGTTAGAATGGCTTCAATAAAAGGGTTGAATCTCGTACTAACTTCCCAAACATCGGTGGCTCCCCCTTTGGGTCATACGTACTATCCTTCGGACTATAACAATGATATCTAGAGGCAAGGTCTCCGTCGATTCTCGATGGTCATGATCTCACTCTAGGGTATATTGTTTGCATTTTCACCTTGGAGGACATTCATCTTCATCTTCTACTTGGATCACATTACCAGCCTGATTCCGAGGAGGTTGAGCACGAGCATTTTGGTTCTAGTTGATGATAGGAATTCCGAGAGCAAGATCCTGAGCAGAAGCGGCACAGGTCTAAGCGTTACGAGGCACCGCTCCAATCCCTCGGTTAGAGGATGGACCTAGTCAGGAACGAGCGGCCTACCTCGTTCCTTCTCTGATGT
This sequence comes from Allium sativum, assembly GCA_030737875.1. Classification (NCBI taxonomy): domain Eukaryota; kingdom Viridiplantae; phylum Streptophyta; class Magnoliopsida; order Asparagales; family Amaryllidaceae; genus Allium; species Allium sativum. The sequence goes on from CM060913.1 coordinate 67,322,118, forward strand.
TCTCTCTCGTGCCATCATGAGGAGTTCTTCTCCAATGACTTTGGTCACTTTAGTAGGATCCAGGTAAAGTGATCTCGAAGACATGGTTGATATTGGGAGAATGAATAGTCCTATCTTCCTCCAGGCATGTCATATACCTTCGTGTAAATTGTTGTAGTGTTTCAATGAGTTCAAGTTTCTGTCGATCTAGTGATTGAGATCCCTCTTTGTGCTCTCCTGGTTTTTCGTCATCTCAAACATCTGGGCTTGAGTGATTGTAGTTTCAAGATTGGATGAGGTTTCCACATCGGTTATGTCTATAAGATTAGCATTAGGACTTTTACGAGTTTACCGTCGGAGCAATGCCTCTTTCAATCAGCATGAGAAGGTCCAACGGCAAAGGATTTGGTTTTCTTTATCATCACATCAAGCTTCGTGCGTAGACTATGGAAAGGTCTTAGGAAATCTTGAAACTTGTATGGCTTGAAAGAAAAAAGAAAAAATGAGTGTTTCTCCTCTTAATGAGAGAACTAGAATGTTGACACCAAAACTTGGCACGACAACCAAATAGTTCAAGAAACGTTAAACCAAAATAATTGGAAAACGAGGAAGAAATAGTAAGATTGTAGTAAAAGAAGAAGACAATGATTTAATTTTTTAAAATTTGGATGCTTGTGATAGTGTCATGGAGCTTCGGATGAAAACTTTGGGTATGATATTGGTTGAAATACACATCTATCTAGTACAAATATAGGAAAAATTGGTTGAAAACTATTTTTGGTTTTTGGAAAATTACATTCGTATAGAACTACCAGTATATTTAAGATGTTTGAAACATACTTTTGAAAAGAATTTTTAAAAGCATTATTCATATAATAGGTATCACATAGAAATTCATATTTATGCATATCATATGTAATATGATGCACTATGCATCATCGCATGGATGGTTGCAGAATTGGATGTATGTTAAATGGTGTTAGCATTGAATAAATGTGTAAAGGTTTACATGTTCTAGCCCTAGCTGAATTTCAAGGAAAAAATTGCTAAAAGTTAGAAGAATGTAACAATTTGCGTTTTTGGAACAATTAATTAATATGAATGTAATTAATAAAATTAGACTAGATGAAAATTGAGCTTTTTATAAACAATAGAATTTAATCATGAAACTTATACTATAATATTTATGGCAATTTTCTAATGGATTTCATATTTAATGTTTTACGACCGAAGCTCAAATGGAAATAATACAAAGTTATAAGGAAATCAATATATATTACAAGCATAGCAAAGAAAGCTACACACAAAGAAAAGAAGGTAGTTAATGGAGTTAATAAACAAATATTTTTTATGTATATAAGTACGTGCATATTCAAAGTCTAAACAAGAAACACTATTGAAATTTGAATTTCAAGTGTATGATAACATGAGAGCAAATAAGGTGAAATAAATAAACATTAAAGAGGAAAAAGTAATCAATGTTAAGTAAAACGCTATATATATATAATATGAATGGACACACTCGAAATAACCATGAAACAAGGGGATGTTCGACCGCCCATAGGCATGGTCGACCATGGCAGTTGACCATTTAGGGGGCGGGTATCATCACACTCTCTGTCAATACGGATATAACTTTAACAACTGTGCACATGATGGAAAATGCAGAACGAAGTACAATGGATTTGGAAAATGCTACTGGAATGAAGTAAGAGAACGATAATAGATAGTATAGGCCTTGGGTCATAATTGAAATGAATAAAAAGGGAGCTGTACTATGACCAAGTGAGGTCTCTTCCCCTATTGGACATACTTATTTGATACCTTGTTTATTACTTTGTAATTTGATTGGTGGCTATCCTAGATTATGGAAGTGTTGTTCAAGGGGGGAAATACTAGATGTTATGCATTACCGCCGATCCGGGGGTGCAACTACTAGAATCCTACCCTAGGTATTGCCTCATGTGCCTTGTCATTTTGTCCTGATTGAGCCTCATGCAAATTTGTTTTGGCATTGTTTTCTATGGAGTGCCCTTTGAAGTTACCAGTTTATGGTGATTTATGGTACCGTATAGACTATTATGCTTATAAAAAGTATTAAGGGTAATAATGATATTCCCGCTTAATGTAATTTTTAGTAGTATATTTATCATAGACATTATTATATTAGTGTATTGTATTATATGTACATAATTCCATGGATCATTAAAGGACGAGAACCTCAAACGTCCTTTAAGTTATTGATGCATTTTTTTCCGCATAAGTTGATTCATTTCTAAGAGAGTGTTAATTCTGACTCGAGTTTTTGTTTTACTTTATGCTCAGGTTAGACGGAGTTTCACAATATTGAGATTGTACCTTTCAAAGCTGGAGACTTACTAGAGACCACGTCTCTATCTATTTATTTCATATATTTGCTTATATTTTAGAAATATACTGTCTTCAAACTTCCATTGTATTTGATTCTATAACTCTGACATTATGTATATGTTTTGAGGTTTTGTATCTAGTAGTTTCATGAACTCCTTTTGTATTTTTTTATTCTACTATGAGATGTTTTGCTATTATGTTTTATGACATCTCTGTGGTTCTGTGATGATTTTATGTTTAACCCTATAACAATAACAATCTGTTGTTTTGAATGGTTCGAGTTGGCTTTATTATTGACTTAAGTGGTTGGAAATATATGGTGGTTACAACTTGATACTTTGAATATGGGTGTAACAATTCCTCATAGTTCAAGGAAAGGGATATCATTAGCATTATGTAATGTAACTTTTGTGTAAGATGAAATAATATTATAGATGCATAGGTGTATAGTATGCAAGTCAAACATAGAAAGAAAAATTAAATTTTATTATTTATGCAATTACATGGGCGAGTTAGACAAATTTGGAGATTTGAAAATTGAAATTGAAATTTAGTCCAAAAGAAGTCTAATTGAATGGACAACTAAATTACAATTATCAACAAAGACTCAAAACTGAAATAACAGTAGTTGAATAAAAAACAAAATAGTGGGATTAAAAAACTATGGAACATAAACAAACAAATAGAAAGTAAAAGTTATAATTACCATTGAATCTAATCAAATGGTCAATAACTAATAAAAAAATTAAATGAAATAATAGTTTGTGTTCTATCAAATCTAATTGATTAGACAACACAAATTGCCATGGAAAAAATGCAAAAACAAAATAAAGAACAAAAGCATATAAAACTACTCTTAAATTTGCTACAAATTCAAACCTAATCGGATCAATATCAAACTAGTTAGAAAAACAGGAAAATGAAAATTGCAGAAAAGTAAATAGCAAGTGGTAATTTCTGACAAGCCTGATTGATAATCACTACCAACTTACCATATCCAAGAGGAGGAAATATAAGACAAGGAATTCTCAATTCTTGGATGAAATTTACAATACAATTATATGATTTTTATATGGTAGATTTACCAACCTAAAACCTAATCAAATCTTCATCAAATCTTAACTAAATCTTGCAGTTGCTTAGAAATATGTTAGCCTTCTAAGGAATTATTTCTTCTTCCTTCTTTGACATATTGATTGATTGGTGATGATAAATTCATATTTCTTTTACTAATTCTTTTGTTGTTTCCAAAAAGCAACTTGATGTGATATCTTCATCTATAAGTCTTTAAAAATATGTCAAGTTGATCTCTATTTTTGCTTATTCTTCGTTTTCCATGATTGCGTACCCGTTGGTCAGCTTGTTTGTAAAAGTGAAAAAATAATACCCAAATAATATTTATTCATACACAAAAAAATGAAATATAAGCATATAAAATAAACACATTTCCATGTTTATCAAATACCTCCATACTTATCTTTTACTCTCAAGTAAAATTAAAAAAAATGAAAAACTAAACTAGACGGTCCACATTTTCATAGGAAATATAATTTTATTAAGCATATGCAACCAGCCATTAATCCTCTAGGTATCCCTAGTAGGATGAATGTTGTCTCATGAAGGTTTTCAATGCATACTAACCACAAAATCCTAATGCAACATGTTATGGTCCTGATGCAGCTATATGAATGCAATGGATGTATACAAATGAAAATATGACTTATTTCAGAAAGGTTGCAACATAGTAATATACAATTCGAAGTTAATCTCAAGAAATTTTTAGTTCCTCAACTCGTCACAAATTTCCAACATAATTGAAGGTTTCCTATGTTAAATTCTAGTTTAGCCAGTTGGTTCGATTGATAGCATAGTGCAACTACGAAATAAATCCTTTGTTTGCTTGTCACAACTTGAAAAGTGGTATTTTTAATTCCTTTTGTATAACTAGTTAAGCCAATAAGGTCAAGAAATGTCTGGGCAACAATTGCTTATACTCTCCATAAAAATAAAAATTTGTAACTAATTACATGCACCTATTTTTAAAGACCAAGGTATACCACTCATGCATTTCTCGTGGGCTTATTGAGAGGTTGGACAGAGCTTGGCGTATTGTGCAAACCGATACTGATCATGTCAACAAGATGTAGATAATCCTTAGGTATCCAACTCATAAAATTAGATGAAGGTATACCACCCATGCATTGCCTCATGGAATTACATTTGAATTACATTTGAAACAACCCAGACTTCCCCGATCCCCGAAGAGACAGAGAGCCCGGATTGTTTTGAGAACACGACGCATCAGAACATTTCATTGCTATTACAAAAATTTCATCAGAGAACAAGAATATCAGAGTTCAAATAAATAATATACAGCGGAAAAATAAATATTAGAGATTTACAAATTACAAAACGACGGAAATATATATACATAAATAAAATGTACAGCGGAAAACAACAACTACCACAGTTGAAAGAAATACACGGATACAAAGCATTCCATATATAGCTCCAGTTGTAATCTAGGATCATGTGAAAAGAAATATCTATGAAAAAACAAAACTACTAGCTGACCGTGTGGAAAATATGGGCACCCAGAGTTTAGGTAGAAACAATAAATTTCGAGTCAGTCATGGGACTGGTGTGAGAACTAAAACAGTTATTAAATCTTTACTTTAAAAGTTAGGAAATCATGGGACTGGTGTGAGAACTAAAACAGTTATTAAATCTTTACTTTAAAAGTTAGGAAATCATGGGACCACGCCGTATAACATGGAACGGGTTTACTCCACATGAATCTCAGTTTAAAATAAAACAACGCAATGCTTTTTGGAAATGAAGCTATTATAAGACTTAGGTCTCATCACACAATGTAACGCAAGCCAGAGGATAGAGTTTTCCCTTAAATAGCCAAACATGCTTGGTACGTTTAAAACAAATCATTTTGATATTACTATAAGTGCATAGTGTCAATATCAACTTCAAACATAAATGTATCAATCATAGACGACATAGGTACCATATATTATGCTGCCATACATAGGTTTACAACTAAAACCGAAAAATGTCGTATTGGAAATTGGATTCCATCTATGAGTCGAGGCAAGGGATCTTCCTCGCCGGTTTCGAGACACTCTAGCAAATGCCTCAGGACTCGGACGCTGGCGAGCCCTAGGAATCGGTAGGGTTGGTCCACACTTACTTTAGTGGATTGGTTATTCCTGAACACACGTTTCCCGGTCCTATCAGACCTATCTCTGAGCCACTAGGGACTCAATATCCGAGGCGCCTCATTTCATCATCCACATAAGTAAAAATGTCTGGGCTCCATACCATGACACCACTTCTAGCTAGAAAGAAATATCGTGCACTCCCTACAGTCACTATCCCGTTTTTGACTCATATCGGGTTTGAGGCTCACGAATTAATGATATACATAAAGCTATGCTAATTAAAGTCGTGCTTTGACCATCATCCACAAGACTCTACTTTTCAACAAAAGCCTTGATCATTTGCATCTTAGCATGCCACATTGACAATTCATGCCATACAACTGATGTCTATCAATATATAACCTCTAAGCTCGTACGTCTGAGAGAAGGGTGTTAAGCAAGAGAATAAATTCTCTGCCACCAAACAGATATATATTTACTAGAAATCAATTAGCACAGAATGAAATCCAATGTCAGACACACATCCATTTACAAGTCCGTTCTGGGTCTGAACGAAACCGGAGGCACCTTATTCCAAGTCCCATATGTCCAATACATGGGAGAGGTCCCCGCATATCCGGTCGATCTCCAAGTACGTCTAGACGATCACCACTTATTACCTTGTTTTAGGTGTACAGCCCAATCAAGACATCAGTAATCATCCAAACGATGTGAAGATCTCCGATCTTCAACCACCGTTTTCATCGTCGACTTTTAGTCGTCGTATCAGTTATTAAAAATGGGATAAACCCGGTCTTTCTGAATAACTCGCGTATTTTATAATCAATAATCAAGTGCTATAAAAACACATCATACGCCTCATTCCAATTCAGAATATTCTTTTATTCAAATATTCACATCTTAGGGGAAAGGTTCTCATTAATTTTATCAAAGATAAGTTCTTTTAAACTTATTCTTTGATCTTCCTTTGGATATCAATTTCAAAAGATTTTATCGTATCCTTTAACAGTTCTAAACCAGATTAAGGTTTATGAAACTAGTCGGGATTATCGAGCGTTAACGAAGTAATCATTTATTATTTTATTCCCAATCCTAACCTATTCATCCTATGGAGCAAAACTGGTAGTACTCCATATCTAACACCAATGGTATTATTGGTAAATTTAATTACCATTCCACGTTTCAAATCTAATTAAAGATTTAACTATTGCATGGATAAAATTGGTGGTACTCCATTCTCGATTGTTTTATGAGTTCGATAGATTTAGTTATCCCATTCTCATTTTAATCTAATCAAAGATTCATCAAAACTTTAGTTCAGTTTTAATCTCAAAAATCATTACTTTATGATTATTCAACTTTAAGAATTTAATCTTATCTTTAACTGGGTTAAAGAACCAATGTTATTAAAAACACAATTCACAATAAACCCAAATCAACTTCCATTAATTACGGAATCTTCATGGAAAAAAGATCAATATCTAATTGATATAAATTTCCGTATCAGACTAATAATATAAATGAAATAACGGCAAAGCTTTTAAATTCCATATATAGTAACGGTCTTCCTTCACAGAAGCTCATCTCGATTATTAATAAATCAAACTTCACTCCATTCCAATTTAATGTATTAAATTGGAAAACTTTACTTTGGAATATTTCCATTAATCTTAATAAAAAGATTTATGAATTCCAAATCACGTCTTACTTTTAATTAGGCTTAAGAACAAATTTCATTTAAAAACATCGTTCACAACGAACCCAAAATCTTTTTCCATTAAATTCCAATTAATAAATATAATTGGAAACTTCATGAATCTTAATTAAAAGATTTATTCCTTTCTCAAATGGGCTTAAGAAAAGTGTTATTTAAGATACCATTCATGACAAAACCAAAATCCAATTTGATATTAAATACAAGACTCTAAATAGAAATTATATCGGCTTATATTCAATATCAAATTCTGAAACTAATGGATATCATATTGGGAATAATGATATATATATATATATATCTTCCAAATTCCTCAACAATATCCATATAATCATGGAATCTAATATCGAAATATTCCAAAGATTATTCCAATTCCAATTTTTATATTGGAATTCCTGGTTATGTAAAAACCCATTCGCAAATCTAATTTATTATTTCTAAAAATCATCGGATTATTATTCTAGTTATTAACTAGTTCATTTAGATAAAAACATATTTTTTTCTTTTCAAAACTGGAATTTTTCATCCAAAATCTTTCCAAATCATTTATTATGATCTTACACAATTTTTCCATATTTTTAATAATTTTAATATTGCCATTTCAGTCGATTTCCATATACGGTCATCGAACTGCATTTACAATGACCTTTTCCAAAACTGATTTGGACATATTTTAAAATATAACTGTTAGATTTCAATTATATTATTATCATTCGAAAGTTCTTTTCGATATGAACCCAACGGTTCCGGTTTTAGGAAAATTCGACGGTCGGATCTCCCGTTACGTCCATTTGAAATTAATGGTTGAAATTCGCGAACAGTTGCTGCGCGGCGCGTTCTATTCAAGCCATTAAATATATATAATATATCTGTTGTCGATTTCCATTCAAAACGTATTTTATAAATTTGTTTTAAAAACGATTCCAACTTCCGTTTCAATTTAAATCAAAATTGAATATTCCATATCATTATAATATTAAAATGATAATATTTTCAAAATATCAGATTTTGAAATCCATTTCCTTTTCGTATTCATTATAAAATGAATAAAATCGATTAATAAGCCCGTTCGAGTTAAAATGGCGTTTAGCTACTTAACTCGGCTTTATATATTCCAATATTTTCGTGCCCATCCAAAATCGGACATCAAAATTATATTTTGATTCTTTACTGAATATTATTTTAAAATATTCATTTATATTCTGAATTGGAATCAGACTCAATCAATTACCATATAATTTTAGTTATATGGATTTCATACATCGCATGTATGCAACAGTAATGATAAATAATCATTAAACATTCAATATCATCCAAAGTGCATTCTACAACTGTATAAGCATTAAAATATTTAAATAACGCTCAACACAGTCTGTCAACCAATCGATTGACATACAACTAAATATTGGGATTAGTGTATCTCAAATATCATCCCAATACCCATGTGGGGTTTTCAAACAACCATATTAAATTTAAATAAAATCACTAGTTAATAAATTTAACCAATTCTAATTCGGTTTGAATTATTTTTTTACTTAACCAATCTTCACTGTTTAAATTATAAATAGATATTTACATCTTATTCCAACAACCACAAAGTGTCTATCCACATTGTTTGAAATACGAGTGTCATATATTCAAACAACGCTTCTTGTGCAAATGAGTCGTGAATAGTTCATATGTTGAACCTTAGCAATGTCACATACAACAAATAAAAATCAACAATGCTAATTTATACATTCAGTTATAAAAAAATAACTATACAAATATTTTAGTGAGAGAATTCTCACTTTAATTTCCACTCCGTCATTCTTTATTTGAAGATTTTATTTTTCAACTAAATTAAACGCGCGTTTAATTTAGCTGAAAATACAATTTGTCCCGTTTCTGTTCTGATCAGTTCCATGTTGTACCTCTCTTTTCTGCGATTCCAACGATTATGAAATCGTTCGATTCTGATATTGTATGAAAAAGATATGAACTTTTATACATTGGATAATTAAATCAATAATTAATTAAGTAATTAATTTAGTCAAACATTGACCTCCCCTTTAATCTCTTCCTCCCTCATGCGATTCACCAGGCATCCACGAACCTATCGCTCGAACTGGAAACCTCCACCGTGCACGAAATCCAAGGCGCCAGAATAGGATTTGATGGTGCCACATCGGAGTGTCGCCTGCCCCCTTCCATCGCTAGTGATGGTGACTTTCTCGCAACCCCCTTCCCTCCGGAAATCTCATGCGATGACGGCGCGTTTAGAGGCTGACATCGACCACTACGATGATCGAGCGTCGATCATCTCCGTATGGATTTGAAGCTCGTGAAGAGCTCTTGGATTTTTGCTTTAGGAGGAGGATCAAATTCGTGTTAGATTGCAAGGAATTTATGGATTAATTTTCGACCATTTCGCGCCTTTAAAATCGCAGGCAGCGGCGTGTTATTCTGTGACGGCAAGGAATTTCTCTCGATCTGAATCAGTCGTTAAACCGATCTAGACCGTTCGAAACCCCTGATCGTTTGAGAACAGGAAAAATTGGAACGCAAAACAGAAGAACATTCCATTGTTATTACACTTATCCATCAGATACAAGAATATACAGAGTATAATGAATAAAATACATTCGAATAATATCAGAGACTACAATAAATTACATAGCAGCGGAAAAACAATATAAAACACAACTGAAAGTAATGCACGGATACAGAGCTTTCCGAGCATCGTTCCAGCTGTAAACCAGGATCCTGTGAATATAAATCTGCAAAACCAAAACTACTAGCTGCCCGTGTCGAAAATAAGGGCACCCAGAGTTTAGGTTAAAACAATAAACTCAAGGTCAGTCATGTGACTGGTGTGAGAACTAAAACAGTTATTTAAAACTTTACTTTAAAAGAGAGTAATTCAAGGGACCACGCCGTATAACACGGAATGGGTTTCCTTCCAAGAATACCAGTGCATAGAAAAGACAACGCAATGCTTTTTCGAAAAATGAAGCTATTATAAGACCCAGGTCCCATCACACAATGCAACGCAAGCCGGAGGATAGGGTTTTCCCTTATATTAGCCAAACATGCTTGGTACGTTTAAAACAAATCATTTGATACTATAATATGTGTATAGTGTCAAAATAATTTCAATCATAAATATAAATCGTAGACGGCATAAGTGCCCCATACCACTATGTCGCCATACTAGGCTCTACAAATAAAGCCGAAATACACGTATCGGAAATTGGATTTCCGTCATGAGTTGAGGCAAGGGGCAAGCTCCTCTCCGCTTCGAGACACTCTAGCAAATGCCTCGGGACTACACACTCTGGGCAACCCCGGATGCGGCTGGGCCGGTCCTCACTTACGTTAGAGGATTAATTATGCCTAAACACACGTTTCCCGGTTCTTACAGACCTATAATCGAGGCGCCTCATTCCAACAACCACAAAGGTGAAAAGTATATAAATGTCAGGGCTGGTAAGTCACTGACACCACCAAAGCTAGAAAGAAACGTCGTGCTCTCCCAACGGTCCGTATCCCCTTTTTGACTCATACCGAGGTGTGAGGCTCGCGAATTCACGCTATACACAAAGCTACGCCACAAAGGCCGTGCTTTGATCATCAACCACAAGACTTTGCTTTTCAACAGAAGCCTTGATCCATGCAACTCAGTGTGCCACACAGGCAATTCATGCCATGCGATTGATATCTATCGATATATAACCTCTAAGCTCGTACGTCTCAGAGAAGGGCGTTAAGCAAGAGAATAAATTCTCCGCCGCCAAACAGATATATATTTAACAGAAATCAATCAACACAGAATAAAATCCAATGTCAGACACACAATCCATTTACAAGTTCGTTCTGGGTCTGAACGAAACCGGAGGCACTTTCCTCGTATATCCATCGATCTCCAAGTACGTCTGGACGACCACCAACTATTTCCATCCTCTTCAGTGTACTGCCCAATCCGGATCGTCAGTAATTATCCAAACGATGTGAAGACTTCCGGTCTTCGACCACCGTCTTCATCTTCGACTTATCGTCGAATCGGTTATTCAGAATGGGTATAAACCCGGCCTTTCCGAACAACCCGCGTATATTAAAAACAAATGTTACACAAACACAACATACGCCTCATTCCAATTCATCAGTCACTAACCATAAATTAGTAAGAGAACAATTTCCCAAATGTTAACCCCGAAGGCCGAAACCAACATCAGATCAATATCCAGGAAACCATTCTTCTTAACTAACCTACAACTAGTTTCTAAATTCCACATTCTTAGGGAAAGGTTCCCATTAATTTTATCCAAGATAAATTCTTTAAAATTTATCCTTTAATCTTCCTTTGGATGTCGTTTCAAACCAAATTATGATTTTTCCCAAACTAGTCGAGATTAGCGAACCACACCGAAGTAATTATTTATTTTATTTTCCAATCCCAACCTATATATCCCATGAAGCAAAACTGGTAATACTCCATATCTAACACCACGGTGTTATCAGTAAAATTTATTACCATTTCACGTTCAAATCTAATTAAAGATTTAACTATCGCTTTGGAGCAAAACTGGTGATACTCCATTCTTGTTCATTTTCCAAATTTGATAATTTAGAATATCAATGCACATTTCAATCTAATTGCAGATTCATTAAAAATCCTTTTACTGGGTTAAAGAACTAATGTCATTTAAAACACAGTTCACGACAAACCCAAATCACATTCTATTTATTATCGGGTTAAAGAACAAGTATTGTTTAATACACTGTTCACGATAAACCCACAAATCAATTCTATTTACAACCCATTTCAAACCCAATTTATTTATTTTAAAAATAAATGGGTTTTAATTTTAGTTCAAAACTAGTTCATTTCGATAAAAATCTATTTTTATCTTTTCAAATATGGAGTTTCTCATCCCAATTTTTCCCAAATCATTTCTTATGGTTTTACACAAATTATTGATATTTTTAATAATTTTATCAAGGCCCGTACAGTCGATTTCCATCAACGGCCATCGAACTGCACTTACAGCGACCTTTTCCAAATTTGATTTGGACGTATCTCCAAATCCAACCGTTAGATTTCAAATTTCAAATTTCCTTTAGAAAGCTCTTTTCGATACGAACCCAACGGTTCCGGTTTTAGGAGAATCCGACGGCCGGATCTCCCGTAATGTCCGTTTGAAATAAATGGTCGAAATTCACGAACTGCCGCGGCGCGGCGCATTCTATTTAGGCCATTATATTATATATATAATATATATTTCGTCGATTACTATTTAAAACTAAGTTTATAAATAGTTTTAAATTCGTTTCAAAAAAACAATTTCAACTTCCATTTCGATTCAAATCAAAATTGAATTTTTCCTTATAAATTCGTTTTAAAATTCATTCCTATTCAATTCAAATTTCAATTCAATTTGAATTCATTTCAATTCGTTTTCAATTCAATTCGAATTCGTTTTCAATTCAATTCTAATTCGTTTTATATTCGATTCAATTCAAATTGGTTTTCTATTCGATTCAATTCAAATTCGTTTTCTATTCGATTCAATTCAAATTCAATTCATTTTCTATTTAAATCAAATTCAATTCATTTTCTATTCAAATCAAATTCAATTCATTTTCTATTCGATTCAATTCAAATTCGTTTTCTATTCGATTCAATTCAAATTCAATTCATTTTCTATTTAAATCAAATTCAATTCATTTTCTATTCAAATCAAATTCAATTCATTTTCTATTCTATTCAATTCAAATTGGTTTTCTATTCGATTCAATTCAAATTCGTTTTCTATTCGATTCAATTCAAATTCAATTCATTTTCTATTTAAATCAAATTCAATACATTTTCTATTCAAATCAAATTCAATTCATTTTCTATTCGATTCAAATATAATCGATATAAATATCGTTCGCGTCAAAATAGCGCATCTCTAACCAACACGGCTTTATATTCAACAAATGGATCTATATTTCTTTCCATACACGACTCTATATCTTTGTCAACACACGACTAATCTCAACGAATGAGTACTGTCCACGTGTGACTATTTTTGTTATTTAATATATTTTATAAAAATTATGGTATCTATCGTTTGATTTCAAATCAGACTCCAACCGTAAACTAGTAAGAGAACGATTCCCTGAATATTAACCCCGAAGGCCGAAACCAACATCAGATCAATATCCAGGAGACCACTCATCTCATCTATTTTCCAGTTAGTTTCTAATTTTATATCTAATAAAGATGTAGTTTTTATTGTTAAAATACTTTGTTAACACATGATTAATCTCAACGGATGAGTATTGTCAACACATGAATCTTTATTTTATAATATTCTTTATTTTCCCGATTGGAATGAGGCCCAATCAATTACCATATAAAGTTAATTATATGGATTCCATACAACACGGGTATACAATAGCAACGATAAATAATCAACCATCATCCAAAGTGCACTACACTGTATAAGCACCAAATATAGATATCTAACGCTTATAACAGCCTGTCGATCCATCGATCGACATACAACTAATTATTGGGATTAGTGTATGCCGTATTTTATCCCAATACCCGTGTGGGGTTTCAAACAATCAAACACGGATTTTATTTGTGCAGTTGGGCGATGTGTAAAATTTATCGTCCCAATCAATGTCATTCAAATAGGTGTACATAAACAAACCGTCCGGTTTGTAAATGAATATTTATTTATTCACTTTCACGTTAAAAATTATATTTTTAACGATAAAACATTTTACTTTAACACTTGAATTTTTATTCAGTTCATTTACAAAATAAAAATGATATTTTTATTTTTCTAACTTATTTTAGAAAATTTCGACGGCATAACGACACAATACTAGAAACGGGACAAGGCCTAGCCTTATCCCCGGTCTAGTGAAGGCCCACGCCATTCACACATCAATCAAATCAATTTCATTTCACCAAACAATTCAATTCAACTCAAAAAATCTAACCAACTACACAGCCAAACAAACAAGTCCATGGTCTGTGGACGATTGTGTCGGGTGCTACTAAACACCGTCTGCATCCTAGTATATATATAAATAACTAGAAAAAGAAATTGAAGAGTGAGAAGTTCTCACAGATAGTTGTCCAATACCACGACTCTTCATTTAGAGAAATCTTCATCGTTCTTGCCTTTCGTCGCTTTCGTTGCCCGTAGTCACTACATATATAAAAATCACACATTTTTATATTGCTGTCTTTTTAAAATAAAAATCACATTTTTATTTGTTTACTTTAAATTTTTAAAAATCATATTTTTATAATCACTTCATATATTTAAAAATCGAATTTTTACATCGCTATTCAATATATAAAAATCGAATTTTTACTTTGCTATTCAACATATAAAAATCAAATTTTTATAATCACGCTATATGGATAAAAATTCTATTTTTACACTACTATTCTCTATATAAAGATTTCGCCTTTCTACCTATAAAAATATCGTCTTTTTATATCCTACCATATAAAGATCACATCTTTATTATCTATATAATATGAAAATTATATTTTCAACCTTTACATGCGATAAAATTTATATTTTTATAAATAAAAATTATATTTTTACTTTAACCTTCAACGAATAAAAATCTAATTTTAACATTCAAAGAGTAAAAATCTAATTTTTCTTCACCTTCTGATATGGAAAAATCTAATTTTTACTTCAATAAAAATTCTATCTTTCTATTCTGAAAATCCGCCCTTTTTTATTATAAAAATTCTACCTTTACTAATGTAATTTTTTTTAACTTGATTAGATAAAGATCCCGCCTTTCTACCGATAAAAATTTCGTCTTTCCTATACTAAAAATCAAATCTTTCTTGATTTAAAAATCATCACTTTAATTTTCAGTTTTATAGAAAAATAATAAAAAAACTGAAATATGTAAATATTTACCTTTGTTTTGAAAGGGGGAGGAGTTGCTGTGGCGTTGAAGGGCGTCGGAGGAGGTGATGGGTGGCGCCAGGGGGCTGCGCAGGTCGGAGGAGGTGGTGCTGGGCGTCAAGGCGGTGGGTCAGAGGCTGGAGGGACTTGCGGTGGCGCGCACGAGGTAGGGGGGCGCGAGGAGGTGGTGCGGCATCGATTAGGGCTCGCGGGTTCACGTGGGGCGTGAGGGTAGAGGATCGATCGGGGGGGCTTGGTGGTGGGCGCGCCACCTGAAGCGGCGGCGCGGTGGTCATCGCGGAGGGCGACGATCGTCGCTCCCCCTTATTCTCTCTTTTTTTTATTTTTTTTATTTCGGGTTCTGTTTTGAAAATAGCCGGGGGGGCAGAATGAAAGATAAGGGAGGGAGGGGAGATATTCTTTTATTTTATTTAATTAATTTCAAAAAGTTGACTTTTTCATACGACCTCTAAACGAGGCCCACCGCCTGTCGTCCATAGCTAATTACCCCCATTCCGAACACAATGGGATATGCATCGTAGGCTGGTTCGATCGTTTCGATCAGTTTTCGTCAAAATCAACATATAACTCTATATATTGGATTTGAACGCGCATTTCAATTTACTGGGGTCACATACTAACTAGAAAAATTCCATAAAAATGTTTTCTAGCTTCGTATTGACGATACATTTCTAACAAAACTAAATTCGTCGAATTCTGAGACCGTTTGAAAAATGGCCAATTTCCAGTCGATTAAAATCAACTGAAACTGGTCAAACACGTTTTCCTTTGCCACGCTCACATATTGATTCGAAAAATTATGAAATTTGGAATCTAGCAATAATTTGACATCACGGACCCAACAAAAGTGGTTTCATCGAAATCCGAAGTCGTTTGCAAAATTTCCATTTTTAAGGGCCTGAATTCCATATTGACTATTCAGAATTTTCAACTGGACATATCTTTTGATTCCCGCTATGAAAAATTGATTTTTCGGATTCGTTGGAAAGATATCCCCAATTAGATCCTAATATTTTTGGTTTCACTAAAATCCGGTTTATTTTGCACCCGGTACATTCAATTGAAGTTTGAAATCGAATTACCGAACTACCGCGCCATTTTCAATTCCTTTTATAATTATATATAATTATTTATATTCTAATGACGACGTATATAATATATACGTCGAATTATATTCAAAATAAATTTCTCGTCGATATTATTTAAAATAATCTATTTGAAATATTCAAAATTCATTAAAATTGCAAAAATAAAAATTTTATTCTGGCCCAGATTTTCCGGGTTATTACAATCTCCCCCACTTAAAACTTTTCGTCCCCGAAAAGGAACAAAGTCGAAAGTGGTTTGATTAATAAACTCTGCATTCGATCCGGCTTCCATTCTCCAACTTTTCAGTTTCTAAGAATTTTCAAATTTTCAAAAATTTGGCTAACACCCTAAATTTTCGAAAAATTTCGCCCTAACCTCCCCTGCACCGGGAGCCACGGGAAAATCCCGAAATTTCCATATAGGCCTACTGATCTCAAAAAGAAAAAGAAAAAGCCAAGTGGCTAGCCAATAGGCTCATAAAATCATCATCATCCAAACAAAACAGTAAATTATGATAAACATGTACCTATTTGCCGGGCAAACAAATTTTATTCTCTGCTCTAACCTCCTTGCTATGACCTGTTCAATGTAAGTACATGTATATGCAAGCAAATGCGACTAATTTTCAATTCAGTCCAATATTTGATTCAATTAGGCATAATGGTTCAAAAATTATCAAACAACTAAACAAACAACACAAACATCAATCAATTAGTGAATTTAACGTTTCAAATTCATAATTTTGATATATAGTCGAAAATCATGTTTTTGATGCCAATTCACAACAATGTGTTCTATCTATATTAGTTTTGGTTCTCACACCAGTCTAATGGAAATATATTGAAATCACACCTTCATCACTCGAAAATAAATACTGGTAATGTTGCAGCATTATCAGAACCATCCCTGGGCAACTAGAGTGTGATCCTATATCTATCTAGTATATTAAAACTTCGAATATACGTTCATGACGCGTATACGCGAAATCTATATATACTCGATTGTCCAAATTCAATTATAAATAAATATTCAAATACGTATAAAATGGTTTAAATTTCAAAACAAAATTGTTTTCATTTGAAAAATATACTCTTCACACCCGTTCTAGGATACTACTGATCCTATCTCTAACGAGTCATTCTAATTGGATATTACTAATTCAATATCTGATGAATTCTTTCGTATGGTTCTAATGTGTCTTGTTCTCGAGCTCTGTAAACCAAAGCTCTGATACCAAATGTGACAGCAAGGAATTTCTCTCGATCCGAATCAGTTGTTAAACCGATCTAGACCGTTCGAAACCCCTGATCGTTTGAGAACAGGACAAATTGGAACGCAAAACAGAAGAACATTCCATTGTTATTACACCAATCCATCAGATACAAGAATATACAGAGTATAATGAATAAAATACATTAGAATAATATCAGAGATTACAATAAATTACATAGCAGCGGAAAAACAATATAAAACACAACTGAAAGTAATGCACGGATACAGAGCTTTCCGAGCATCGTTCCAGCTGTAAACCAGGATCCTGTGAATATAAATCTGCAAAACCAAAACTACTAGCTGCCCGTGTCAAAAATAAGGGCACCCAGAGTTTAGGTTAAAACAATAAACTCCAGGTCAGTCATGTGACTGGTGTGAGAACTAAAACAGTTATTTAAAACTTTACTTTAAAAGAGAGTAATTCAAGGGACCACGCCGTATAACACGGAACGGGTTTCCTCCCAAGAATACCAGTGCATAGAAAAGACAACGCAATGCTTTTTCGAAAAATGAAGCTATTATAAGATCCAGGTCCCATCACACAATGCAACGCAAGCCAGAGGATAGGGTTTTCCCTTATAATAGCCAAACATGCTTGGTACGATTAAAACAAATCATTTGATACTATAATATGTGTATAGTGTCAAAACAATTTCAATCATAAATATAAATCATAGACGGCATAAGTGCCCCATACCACTATGTCGCCATACTAGGCTCTACAAATAAAGCCGAAATACACGTATCAGAAATTGGATTTCCGTCATGAGTCGAGACAAGGGGCAAGCTCCTCTCCGCTTCGAGACACTCTAGCAAATACCTCGGGACTACACACTCTGGGCAACCCCGGATGCGGCTGGGCCGGTCCTCACTTACGTTAGAGGATTAATTATGCCTGAACACACGTTTCCCGGTCCTTACAGACCTATAATCGAGGCGCCTCATTCCAACAACCACAAAGGTGAAAAGTATATAAATGTCAGGGCTGGTAAGTCACTGACACCACCAAAGCAAGAAAGAAACGTCGTGCTCTCCCAGCGGTCCGTATCCCGTTTTTGACTCATACCGAGGTGTGAGGCTCGCGAATTCACGCTATAAACAAAGCTACGCCACAAAGGCCGTGCTTTGATCATCAACCACAAAGACTTTGCTTTCCAACAGAAGCCTTGATCCATGCAACTCAGCGTGCCACACAGGCAATTCATGTCATGCGATTGATATCTATCGATATATAACCTCTAAGCTCGTACGTCTCAGAGAAGGGCGTTAAGCAAGAGAATAAATTCTCCGCCGCCAAACAGATATATATTTAACAGAAATCAATCAACACAGAATAAAATCCAATGTCAGACACATAATCCATTTACAAGTTCGTTCTGGGTCTGAACGAAACCGGAGGCACTTTCCTCGTATATCCATCGATCTCCAAGTACGTCTGGACGACCACCAACTATTTCCATCCTCTTGGGTGTACTGCCCAATCGGGATCGTAAGTAATTATCCAAACAATGTGAAGACTTCCGGTCTTCGACCACCGTCTTCATCTTCGACTTATCGTCGAATCGGTTATTCAAAATGGGTATAAACCCGGCCTTTCCGAACAACTCGCGTATATTAAAAACAAATGTTACACAAACACAACATACGCCTCATTCCAATTCATCAGTCACTAACCGTAAATTAGTAAGAGAACAATTCCCCAAATGTTAACCCCGAAGGCCGAAACCAACATTAGATCAATATCCAGGAAACCATTCTTCTTAACTAACCTACAGTTAGTTTCTAAATTCCACATTCTTAGGGACAGGTTCCCATTAATTTTATCTAAGATAAATTCTTTAAAATTTATCCTTTAATCTTCTTTGGATGTCGTTTCAAACCAAATTATGGTTTTTCCCAAACTAGTCGAGATTAGCGAACCACACCGAAGTAATTATTTATTTTATTTCCCAATCCCAACCTATATATCCCATGAAGCAAAACTGGTAATACTCCATATCTAACACCACGGTGTTATCGGTAAAATTTATTACCATTTCACGTTCAAATCTAATTAAAGATTTAACTATCGCTTTGGAGCAAAACTGGTGATACTCCATTCTCGTTCATTTTCCAAATTTGATAATTTAGATTATCAATGCACATTTCAATCTAATTGCAGATTCATTAAAACTCCTTTTACTGGGTTAAAGAACTAATGTCATTTAAAACACAGTTCACGACAAACCCAAATCACATTCTATTTATTATCGGGTTAAAGAACAAGTGTTGTTAAATACACTGTTCACGATAAACCCACAAATCAATTCTATTTACAACCGATTTCAAACCCAATTTATTTATTTTAAAAATAAATGGGTTTTAATTTTAGTTCAAAACTAGTTCATTTCGATAAAAATCTATTTTTATCTTTTCAAATATGGAGTTTCTCATCCCAATTTTTCCCAAATCATTTCTTATGATTTTACACAAATTATTGATATTTTTAATAATTTTATCAAGGCTCGTACAGTCGATTTCCATCAACGGCCATCGAACTGCACTTACAACGACCTTTTCCAAATTTGATTTAGACGTATCTCCAAATCCAACTGTTAGATTTCAAATTTCTAATTTCCGTTAGAAAGCTCTTTTCGATACGAACCCAACGGTTCCGGTTTTAGGAGAATCCGACGGCCGGATCTCCCGTAATGTCCGTTTGAAATAAATGGTCGAAATTCACGAACTGCCGCGGCGCGGCGCATTCTATTTAGGCCATTATATTATATATATAATATATATAATATATATTTCGTCGATTACTATTTAAAACTAAGTTTATAAATAATTTTAAATTCGTTTCAAAAAAACAATTGCAACTTCCATTTCGATTCAAATCAAAATTGAATTTTTCCTTATAAATTCGTTTTAAAATTCATTCCTATTCAATTCAAATTTCAATTCAATTTGAATTCATTTCAATTCGTTTTCAATTCAATTCGAATTCGTTTTCAATTCAATTCGAATTCGTTTTATATTCGATTCAGTTCAAATTGGTTTTCTATTCGATTCAATTCAAATTCGTTTTCTATTCGATTCAATTCAAATTCAATTCATTTTCTATTTAAATCAAATTCAATTCATTTTCTATTCAAATCAAATTCAATTCATTTTCTATTCGATTCAATTCAAATTCGTTTTCTATTCGATTCAATTCAAATTCAATTCATTTTCTATTTAAATCAAATTCAATTCATTTTCTATTCAAATCAAATTCAATTCATTTTTTATTCGATTCAATTCAAATTGGTTTTCTATTCGATTCAATTCAAATTCGTTTTCTATTCGATTCAATTCAAATTCAATTCATTTTCTATTTAAATCAAATTCAATTCATTTTCTATTCAAATCAAATTCAATTCATTTTCTATTCGATTCGAATATAATCGATATAAATATCGTTCGCGTCAAAATAGCGCATCTCTAACCAACACGGCTTTATATTCAACAAATGGATCTATATTTCTTTCCATACACAACTCTATATCTTTGTCAACACATGACTAATCTCAACGAATGAGTACTGTCCACGTGTGACTATTTTTGTTATTTAATATATTTTATAAAAATTATGGTATCTATCGTTTGATTTCAAATCAGACTCCAACCGTAAACTAGTAAGAGAACGATTCCCTGAATATTAACCCCGAAGGCCGAAACCAACATCAGATCAATATCCAGGAGACCACTCATCTCATCTATTTTCCAGTTAGTTTCTAATTTTATATCTAATAAAGATGTAGTGTTTATTGTTAAAATACTTCGTTCAACACATGACTAATCTCAACGGATGAGTATTGTCAACACATGAATCTTTATTTTATAATATTCTTTATTTTCCCGATTGGAATGAGGCCCAATCAATTACCATATAAAGTTAATTATATGGATTCCATACAACATGGGTATACAATAGCAACGATAAATAATCAACCATCATCCAAAGTGCACTACACTGTATAAGCATCAAATATAGATATCTAACGCTTATAACAGCCTGTCGATCCATCGATCGACATACAACTAATTATTGGGATTAGTGTATGCCGTATTTTATCCCAATACCCGTGTGGGGTTTCAAACAATCAAACACAGATTTTATTTGTGCAGTTGGGCGATGTGTAAAATTTATCGTCCCAATCAATGTCATTCAAATAGGTGTACATAAACAAACCGTCCGGTTTGTAAATGAATATTTATTTATTCACTTTCACGTTAAAAATTATATTTTTAACGATAAAACATTTTACTTTAACACATGAATTTTTATTCAGTTCATTTACAAAATAAAAATGATATTTTTATTTTTCTAACTTATTTTAGAAAATTTCGGCGGCATAACGGCACGATACTAGAAACGGGACAAGGCCTAGCCTTATCCCCGGTCTAGTGAAGGCCCACGCCATTCACACATCAATCAAATCAATTTCATTTCACCAAACAATTCAATTCACCTCAAAAAATCTAACCAACTACATAGCCAAACAAACAAGTCCATGGTCTGTGGACGATTGTGTCGGGTGCTACTAAACACCGTCTGCATCCTAGTATATATATAAATAACTAGAAAAAGAAATTGAAGAGTGAGAAGTTCTCACAGATAGCTATCCAATACCACGACTCTTCATTTAGAGAAATCTTCATCGTTCTTGCCTTTCGTCGCTTTCGTTGCCCGTAGTCACTACATATATAAAAATCACACATTTTTATATTGCTGTCTTTTTAAAATAAAAATCACATTTTTATTTGTTTACTTTAAATTTTTGAAAATCATATTTTTATAATCACTTCATATATTTAAAAATCGAATTTTTACATCGCTATTCAATATATAAAAATCGAATTTTTACTTCTCTATTCAATATATAAAAATCAAATTTTTATAATCACGCTATATGGATAAAAATTCTATTTTTACACTGCTATTCTCTATATAAAGATTTCGCCTTTCTACCTATAAAAATATTGTCTTTTTATATCCTACCATATAAAGATCACATCTTTATTATCTATATAATATGAAAATTATATTTTCAACCTTTACATGCTATAAAAATTATATTTTTATAAATAAAAATTATATTTTTACTTTAACCTTCAACGAAAAAAAATCTAATTTTAACATTCAAAGAGTAAAAATCTAATTTTTCTTCACCTTCTGATATGGAAAAATTCTAATTTTTACTTCAATAAAAATTCTATCTTTCTATTCTGAAAATCCGCCCTTTTTTATTATAAATAATCTACCTTTACTAATGTAAAAATTTTAACTTGATTAGATAAAGATCCCGCCTTTCTACCGATAAAAATTTCGTCTTTCCTATACTAAAAATCAAATCTTTCTTGATTTAAAAATCATCACTTTAATTTTCAGTTTTATAGAAAAATAATAAAATAAAAAAAAACTGAAATATGTAAATATCTACCTTTGTTTTGAAAGGGGGAGGAGTTGTTGTGGCGTTAGAGGGCGTCGAAGAAGGTGATGGGTGGCGCCAGGGGGCTGCGCAGGTCGGAGGAGGTGGTGCTGGGCGTCGAGGCGGTGGGTCAGAGTCTGGAGGGACTTGCGGTGGCGCGCACGAGGTAGGGGGCGCGAGGAGGTGGTGTGGCATCGATTAGGGCTCGCGGGTTCACATGGGGCGTGAGGGGAGAGGATCGATCGGGGGGGCTTGGTGGTGGGCGCGCCACCTGAAGCGGCGGCGCGGTGGTCATCGGGGAGGGCGACGATCGTCGATTCCCCTTTCTTTTTTTTTTATTTCGGGTTTTGTTTTGAAAATGGCCGCGGGGGGGGGGGGGGGGGGGGGCCAGAATGAAAGATAAGGGAGGGTGGGGAGATATTCTTTTATTTATTTTATTTAATTAATTTCAAAAAGTTGACTTTTTCATACGACCTCTAAACGAGGCCCACCGCCTGTCGTCCATAGCTAATTACCTCCATTCCGAACACAATGGGATATGCATCGTAGGCTGGTTCGATCGTTTCGATCAGTTTTCGTCAAAATCAACATATAACTCTATATATTGGATTTGAACGCGCATTTCAATTTACTGGGGTCACATACTAACTAGAAAAATTCCAGAAAAATGTTTTCTAGCTTCGTATTGACGATACGGTTCTAACAAAACTAATTTCGTCGAATTCTGAGACCGTTTGAAAAATGACCAATTTCTAGTCGATTAAAATCAACCGAAACTGGTCAAACACGTTTTCCTTTGCCACACTCACATATTGATTCGAAAAATTATGAAATTTGGAATCTAGCAATAATTTGACATCACGGACCCAACAAAAGTGGTTTCGTCGAAATCCGAGGTCGTTTGCAAAATTTCCATTTTTAAGGGCCTGAATTCCATAGCGACTATTCAGAATTTTCAACTGGACATATCTTTCGATTCCCGCTATGAAAATTTGATTTTTCGGATTCGTTGGAAAGATATCCCCAATTAGATCCTAATATTTTTGGTTTCACTAAAATCCGGTTGATTTTGCACCCGGTACATTCAATTGAAGTTTGAAATCGAATTATCGAACTACCGTGCCATTTTCAATTCCTTTTATAATTATATATAATTATTTATATTCTAACGACGACGTATATAATATATACGTCGAATTATATTCAAAATAAATTTCTCGTTGATATTATTTAAAATAATCTATTTTAAATATTCAAAATTCATTAAAATTGCAAAAATAAAAATTTTAAACTGGCCCAGATTTTCTGGAAAAATAAAAATTTTAAGCTGCCCCAGATTTTCCGGGTTATTACATATTCAGAAGAGGGTTTAGGGTTTTGTGGGGATAAAGGGTATATATACAATTATTTATTTTATTTTAAATTCCAAAAAGTGAGATTTTTTTATTCAAACTCCAAATCAAACCCAATGACTGTCGTTCTTAATCAAATAACCCCCATTTGGGACACAACGGGATATATTTTATAAGCCAGTTTGACCGTTTCGATCAGTTTTTATCCAAATTAAAATATAAATTAATATTATGGTTAATATTGAATTTGAACATACATTTTAATTTACAGGGGCCACATACTGACTCCAAAAATTATGAAAATTGAAATCTAGCTATGTTTTGACGATACGGTCCTAACAAAATTAGTTTTGCCGAATTTGGAGACCGTTTGAAAATTGGCCTTATTTCAGTCGATTAAATTCAAACTGAAATTACAAAATACGTTTAAATTTACCACGCTCACACATTAATTCCAAAAATTATGAAATTTGAAACCTAACAATAATTTGACATTCCGGATCCAACAAAAGTGATTTCATCGAAAATGGAGGTCATTTGCAAAATGGCTACTTTTAAAGGCTATATATATATATATTACATAACGACTATACTGAATTTTAAACTAGACATAACTTAAAATTTATATTTTAAAATCTCAATTTATTACATTCGTTAAAAAATTACCGTTCAAAATATTCCAACGTTTCTTATTTCATCAAATTCTGACTTATATTGAATTATGTATATTCAATTGAAATTTAAAATCGAATTTTCAAACTACCACTTCATTTCGAGTTCGTTTTAATTAAATTTGAAATTTATACATTCTAACTTCGATTTAAATAAATTTTTAGTCGTTATTATTTAAAATAAATCATTTTAAATATTCAAAACCCATTAAAATAGCTAAAATAAAAATTCTAAATTAGTTCAGAAATTCCGGGTTGTTACAACGTTAGAGTTAGGAAAGATCTTAGCAAGTTCACACACCAACGCTAGATTTACTAGCAAAGTCAGATACCTTGTATTAATAAGCTTTTGTTCTTTGAACATACTAATAGAAAGAATTATGCAAATGTACCTTAACATCACTCGGCTTTAAAGATTTGAATAGTCAACGCATGTACTTTAAATCCACCACTCATTAAACAAAGACTACAATTTAGAATATATTTCAAATCCATCACCAAAGAATTTCCCTAGATATTGGTTACATTATTATTGCTTGTAATTCAACTTTTCATTATGTTTCTTATTTGATCTTAGTTGAGAAATTTTTTACGATCGAGTGATTACAAATTGTTAACTTACTTTGTTGTAGATGTCTAATATGAGTCATGTTTGAGTGAAAAAAATGGCATGTTACTATGACATAAAATGCATGAGGTTATTAACTAAATGCATGAAAATGAAAATAAAAAATAAAAAAAACAAAAGGAATGCAATGCAGACTCTCCCGTACGTTAGGTTGAAATAGTGTTCACACCATAAATATGTTTCCTAAATGTGAAAGGGAATACCCAAAGATGGATTAAATGCAAAATGATTTAAAATGAAATGCAATTTAACAATTATATGTATATGCAAATCATATATAAAGTGAACTACGAAGATAATGAATGTATTGTGAAGAATGAAATTCCCAATTCCCCCTGCACTTATATTGAAATTAATGTATAATGTTTTTGGCTAATTTTTAAAATCACAGATATTCAATTCAACAGTTTGGTGCCCAAAAGATAGTAGAAGTTGGCCATTTCTTTAACTTATGGTAGCATTTGAGCTGGCTAAGAAAGGAATACCTAATGTCAATGGAATCTGACTATTGGATTTGAAATAAGTTTGGTTTCAATTACTATGAAGTCAATAGAGAAATAAAAAAAATTCAATTTCGAATTAAAACACCTTCCCTTGTGCCTAATTGCTTTTTAACAGATCGACGAGCTAGTTGAATTGTAATGTTTGTTGGTTTTTTCTCTCCTAGTCTAAGTTGGCAATAAACAACATAGGGAAGAAGACTGACACTTGCACCAAGATCGAGTAGGGTATGGCTAATGTGGGTGTCACTTTTTTTGTAACCAGTTGTAGGGAAACCAGGGTCCTTATATTTGACTGGTGAAAGGTTTGAGAAAGCAGAGATAATATTCACTATCAGGAAAACAGCTTTAGGAAAAATTATGTCTCATTTTTGTGTGCACAGCTCTTTGAGACATGTGGCATATTAAGGAATTTGTTCGACGGTATCCAAGAGTGGAGTTTTGACTGAACTTGATTGAAGATTTCAAGATTTGTTTTTTTAAATTTGCATCTTTTTTCTTATTGTTGAGTCTATAAGGTTAAAGAGATACTGGTTTATATATTCTTTCAAAATTTTGATCATTTAAAAAAGAGGGTGTCTCTGTGGAAATCGAAGGAGGTAAGGGTGTATAATATGCGATGTTGGTATTGCCATCATCGATTCTCAAAGATGTGTCCGGTTTGCTTAGAGGAACTATTAGGATTGACAACATTTAAGGAAAAAGAAGCATGGGGAGGTTTAGAAGAATGGCTTTGGTAGCCATTGGATGAGTGACAAACATTTGAGTTCAGGTCGAACTCGAAGGATTGTGGGGATTGTTAACATTATTGTCAATCCTTTTTCAAAGCATTAATTTGATTACAACTTTCGTTCTCACAAGAATTCACAATATGAGAATTATATTTTAGATTTACCTCGGGTTGACTAACCAATTTCCCTTTCCCATTACTTTTCATTAACTCCTTCATCATGTTTATCATTTGTTTAATCTTAGCTTCTTGATTATTTATTTGTTTTCAAATAAAACGATTTCTTGTAATGGTTGAGAAGGTCGAGGAGATAAGTTGATGATGGATAGTTATGTTGCCTATATAGTTGATTTGGACGCTTGAATTGAGATTAAACATGAGAAGTTTGGGGACTAAAAAATGGAGCTTGGTAATTTAGATTTGGTATCATAAGTTGCATGTGAGATGGATTGGTTGAATTATTTGGATTTGACCAAGAGAATTTTGGATGATTCCTCGAATTGGGGTTATATATGGATGAGTAAGGATTATTTTGAGATATAGCATTGGCTTGCTCGTGAAAGTAATAATGGGATTGTCATTCTCTGGTTTGAGGAGTTTGAGTTTCTAAGGGGAGATGATTTAGATGCACGACATGCACTTCTCTAGTTGAAGCATGGATGGAAACACGAATGGATTCCCACTACATATCATTTTTAGAATAATCCTCTAAAGATTCCCAAGCTTTATCAGTTGTTTTAGACATAAATTCTCCTCCACACATAGATTCTCATTGTGTTCTTGTTTGATAGTTTAGCCCTTCATATGCAATTTGACACATGTGGTGTTTAGGGATTGCATGGTGATGAGAACTATATAACAATTGGTTGAATCTCTCAAAGTATCTTGAAAATGTTTCCCATTATTTTAAGAGAAATGATTTATTTAAATTTTGATTTTCAAGGTTTTATGGAATGGGAAAAACTTTTTCAAAAATACAGTGATAAATTCGTTTTAACTTCTTATTGAACGTTTTGGAAGAGAATTTAACCATATTTTAGCACTTTCAAGTAGTGCAAATGAAATTAGCATTAGCTTGATTGATTTATTAGATATTTGTTGCATTTTAGTTTTGGATGTGTACAATTCAAATTCACTCAAAACTCACAAGAATTTTTAGAACCAGTAAATTTTGGTACACCTTGAATAAAAGAATGTTTGAGCTCAAAATTATTTCCTTTAGCTAGTGGAAGTACTATGACAAATGTTGAACAATCCTAGCTGGGTAACATTGGTGTCGAAGAGACGAGGGTCTCTTGTCCCTAACATTGAAATTTGGAAGTTATAATTTATACGGCTGTAATCCGTCTTGTTTGAATTTTTTTTGGTTAATTTGAAATCCCTTAGGAGAAACATAATGGTTAAAGTTATTTTCACTCACTGTGATTAAATACAAAGAAAGAAAATCCTAAAGTTAAAGTTGACACAATAAGCTCTTATTCAAAATAAATAACATACTCAAGAATATTTTATTAGTTGATAACCTTAATTTATATAGGGGATTATGGTCGTTCACATATAATACAAATATTAAGGGATATGACCAATATTTAGAGGGGGGATTTTACATTAAGGGCTTCCTTTAGTTAAATAGTTATTTTCTAGGACACAAGCTGTGAAATATTAATTTCCAGGACAAATTAAAATACATGCCTCCATTTTCGTCTTCTATTTGTCAAAACAGACAATTAAAAAAAACTAAAGAGAATCGACAATCACGAAAACACTAAATCCCTAAAACCCTAAATCCCAAATTCGATCTTCTCAAACTAATTGATCTTCTCATACAAGTCGACATTGTGAAACAAGGTAAAACCATAAAATCGCTAATATCAACAGGTCAGAATCTACTTTTTCATCTTTTAGCATTCAACATTAACCGAAGCATCTAAGCATTAGAAATCCCAACTTTTCAACTATTATTCTAATTTTTTGTGTGATTGTAACTCCTTCTTTTGTTCAATTATTATTACTCACGGTTTTTTACTGATTCATTACTCAAAAGATAAAAACATTTATCTTTTAAGTAATTATATGTAATTTTTAAGTTTAATTAAACTATACCTAAGCGTTTAGTGTATGCTTGTCTTACTTTATACCAAAATAGAGAACTTAGATTATGAAAATTATCATAAAACTTCTAGTTTTAACAGCACTGCTTCAGTATGACCTAACTGCATTGTAACATCACTACTTCGGTATGTTCAAACTGCATAAATATATTACTCTGCTGTTTAATAAAAACTATCTTTTATTAATATTTTTTATTCTTGAATTGTATTTGGTTTAGAAAGATAAACAAGTTTATCTTTTTATGCAAATGTTGTATTTTAAATTATTATTGACTTTAAACAATCAAATATACAAGTTAGAAAAGAAGTTTTGTTAAATTACTAAGGAAGAAATATAAAAAAAACTAACTTTATTAATATTATTGAAGCTAGAAATGTATTTGGTTTAAAAAGATAAACAAGTTTATCTTTCTATATATATATATATTGTATTTTAAATTATTATTGTCTTTACACAATCAAATATAAAAGTTATTAAAGAAGTTTTTTTTTAATTACAAAGGAAGTAAAATTTAATAAAAAACTATCTTTATTAAAAAAAATTAAAGCTAGAATTATATTTGGCATAAAAAGATAGACCTGTATATCTTTCTATATAGATATTATACTTTAAATTATTACTGATTTTAAACAAACAGATATACAAGTTATAAAAGAAGTTTTGTTAAATCAGTAAGGAAGAAATATTTAATAAAAACCATCTTTATTACTATTTTTGAAGCTAGAAATGTATTTGGTTTAAAAAGATAAACAAGTTTATCTTTCTATACAGATATTGTATTTTAAATTATTATTGTCTTTAAACAATCAGATATACAAGTTATTAAAGAAGTTTGTTAAATTACTAAGGAAAAAAATTAATAAAAAAATATCTTTATTAAAAATTTTGAAGCTACAAATGTATTTGGTTTAAAAAGTTAAACAAGTTTATATTTTTATACAGATTTTATTAAAATAAAAAATAAACAATAATTTCATAATATAAATTTTGGTAGATTGTTAAATAATACTTCTTTTCAAAAAATGATTATCATTTGCATAGCTGTGTTTTTTTAATAATATAAAAGTAGGAAAAAACATATAAATGTATTTAACTTTTTAAACAAAAAGTGATTTTTAATTACTTTTATTGCTAATAACTAGTATAGTCAACCTAATTATTTATGGTTGATCATTTATTTTAGTATGCATATATATTTATAGTAAATAATTTGTCCAATAACTAAATTGATATTTCAATGCAGGAAAAATGCGTACAAGAAATTCAATGTATGCTAATCAAAAAACGGCGTTTGAAGATACACAGCAATGTATCTTTATCGATATTAAAGGAGAGCAGTGTTCAAATATAAGGAATCATCCGGATTCTTTTTGTGATATACACAGCCAAACATTACAAGATACAACACCTCCTCGTACTCCTACAATAAGTAAACAAAATTTTATACTATTAAGTGCAGTAGTTAGATTATATTATCATTATATTCATGTAAAATAATTTGACTAACAGACAATATATGATTATATAACAAATGATAAAGATAAATATGTATACTATATTGTGAAAAAACATATAAATTGTGTAAAAAGATAAATATGTTTATCTTTATTTTAAAAATTATTATATTCTTGTGGTAATCTAAACTTATTTTAATTGTTTTCCTGCATACTTAACCAAAAGCTAAATAGAAATATTCTTATGTATATAAATTTACATTACGTCCCTTTATTAATTTGGTATAACAGGTTCATACAACCAATTTCACCGAAGCTGAAAAAATAATACTTGATTCACATCTGGATCTTCAAGAATCAAACTACTCTCCTCTAGAAGGATGCTTATATGATAATTTAGACTACAACTCAGACCCCGACACTGAAGATGACGCTGATCAATATAAAGTGGAAAAAAAGGGTGAGAAAAAATATAAGGCAATTTATAGGTGTAATTTAGATGCATTCTTCAAGGTGATGACTAAAACAAAGGAAAAAAAGTATTCTCTTCTGCTGCAATGTCGTATATAGATAGTACACCTTTCATGATTTTCTTTCATATATTTTTGGAAGGTAAAATAAAAAGAAAGGATTTTAGAAAAAAGTGCACAAGTTTATTTGAAGTCACTACATCATATGATATGGAATAGAAAGCATTTAAAATAGGAGATGCTAGTTTGAAGTTGACTGAAGAGGATATTAGTTTAATATTTGGAATTCCACTGGCCAGAAAGAATGTATTCCCAATTGGAGTTCTTAGTAGGAATAACTTGGAAGAGGAGTACTTAAGTTTTTAAAATAGACATTTTGAGGGAAATGAGAGGATAAATAAGAAAATTTGAGTAAGAGAATCAACATAATGATTGAAAAAAGGAAGGGAGACGAAGATGTAGAGAAATTACTTTTTTTGTTACTAATTATCACATTCTTCTACCCCAACAACCAATTCTACTTATAATGGGGATTTATTCCCAAATTGTAAAATTTAAAGAACATAAATTCCATTTCTTGGGCAAAATCTATTCACACTCACATGTCCAAAAATGTTGAAAACTTTGCTAAAGACCCAAGAAATTTGCCCGGATGCTCCATGATATTATTGGTATGTATTTTATATTTAATAATATACATTTAATTTATTTAATATCAAAAATTAACATCTTTTACTTTTTTGACAGTATTGGCTTTGTGAAAGGGCACAAATCATAAAGGTTAAAGAGAGATGTGAAAACGAAAGGCCAAGAATAGTAAAATGGGATTTATCGTTGTTGAAAAACATAGCAATTAAATCCATTAAGCCAGAAAAGGTAACTTTTTTCTGAACTTCCTTGTTGATTATGTCATTTTACTATTATTTTTAAATTTAAAAAACATAATTTTTAACACATTCTGAGAAAGATAAAAACTTTTATCTTTTTAATTATTTCCTGTTGTTAATAGCTATACCTTTGATTAGTCTTATGCATATTTATCAATATTGTGTATTTTCACCTAGAAGTCAAAAAAAAAAATTGCATATAACAAATTAATCAACAATATGAAGTAACAACATGCTTTTCCTAATTTTATTTTTCAGTTTGCAAAGAGATTCAACAAAATTATGAAAGATGAAAAAAAACTTCTACTAAAAGTGACCAAGACTTTGGAAGAGGGAAAAAACAAAGATAACGAAGAAAGCAGTCTTCCAACACAAGTTGAAGGCAAAGTTAAAGAAATTGCAAAGTTAAAAAGAAAGTTGAGCAGTTAGAAAAAAGCTTCGGTCCAAAGAAAAACAGTTACAAGCCGAAAAGTAGAGGAGAAAGGAATTGGAAATTTTGTTAAATTATGACCACAATTTGACTGAAATTCCAGAAAACGAATGTGAGAAAAAGGATGATAAAGAAAACGAAGAAAAAGAAGAAGAACCAGAACATAATGAAACCGACAAAATTGAAGAAAAAAAATGTGAAAAAATTAATGGTGAAGAAAAGGAAGATATAGAAGAACTAAAACATAACGAAAACAAAGAAATTGAAGATAACGAATGTGAGAAAAAGGATGATGAAGAAAATAAAGATAAAGAAGAAGAACTAGAACATAATGAAACCGACAAAATTGAAGAAAAAGAATGTGAAAAACATGATGGTGAAGAAAAGGAAGATATAGAAGAAGAACTAGAACATAATGAAAACAAAGAAATTGAAGAAAAAGAATGTGAAAAAATGGATGGTGAAGAAAAGGAGGATAAAGAAGAAGAAGTAGGACATAATGACCCTGGAGAAATTGAAGAAAGAGAAAAAATAGAAAAAGAGAAAAGGAAAAAGAAAAAGCGAAAGCGTGAAAGCCAAGAACCTATAGAGATCGATACTCTTAACACATCAAAAAGTACTAAAATGAGAAAAAGGAAAATATAAAATTATGAGATTTTTAAGGAATTGCCTGATGATGAAAAGATGTTCATAACAGATTACTTCAACAAAGTTGGTGATGTTAAGTAAGCTTATATACTTTTTAAATTATATACTTTATAAATTAATAAAATCAAATTTCTTATATTATAACTTTGTTAGTGTAGAAATTTACAATTCAAACGACGAAAACAATATTGTCGTAAGTAAGGATATGATTGAAGAACTGATTTTCAGTGAATTTGTTTCTGGCCAGGTAAGTATATCATATTATTCGACTTATGACACTGATGGATTTGTACACATATGATAGTTATTTTAATTACTGATACATAGGAGCTCAACTAATCACATAATTTTATAACGTTTATCACTTTAAAAAGATAAAAACATATTTTTTTTTAAATGTTTTCATACAGATATTGTGGATAATAATTTTATATCATATGAGATATTCTCATATGATTTTGAGTAGTAGAATCTACAATAATTTCAAACACATAAGTTCATTTGATCATATGTTTTTTATATTTTTATCATTATAAAAATATAAATATATTTATCATTTTAAAAATTAAAACTTACAAGGAAAAAATGCACATATATTATGATAATTCCCAAGTGTTTTACTATCTTTATGTCATTAAACTTTAGTTTCTATCACACATAATTTTCCATTGTTAACATATCAAAACAATATAAAATTGCTTTATTGTACATGTTTACTAATGCAACTACTCTAATATATCACCTGTGCAGATAATTGATTGGTACTGGTTTAAAATAGTAAAACTGTGGGATATCAATTCAAACATAGCTTAGTTTAATACCACAATGACAGCAAGATCATTATTCTAGACATATATGTAACGATTCATTAATAAATCTGTTTTGTATAACTACAATATTGCTTTCCTTTTACAGAAAAGTGCTGCAATTGACATAGAAAATGTCAAATTCATTCGTTTATTCTAGCATTGACAGCAACATTACAAGATTCACAATGTGATATACTCTTATTTTCAGTCCATGAAAATTCACACTGGCTACTTTTAACATTTGAACCAGAATTTTCAGAATGGACACTGTATGATTCTTTGTCAAACAAATGTAAAAATGGAAGATTTACCAGCAAGCACAAAAAAAGCACCTTAAAAATCGTAAGCCATTTTGAACGTTTAAGTTTTCTACGTTAACTAAATTTATAAATATTCTTATTATTATATACAGCGAAAATTAGTCAATGACATAAACAAGAAACTTCAGAAGGAACAAACAAAGGAGAATACCAAAAAATCATTTGTCCTTAAAGTTGGAGAATGTGCTCAAGAGCGTAATGGGTAATACTATATAATTGCTATATTGTTTAATTTATTATAGTTTTTGTAAAAAATATGCATACAAATACATAATTTCAACTTAAAAAATAATTTAATCTGTATATTTATTAGTTTACAATACATGTATATTATTTTAAGTACTTATATTATAAATGAAGGTTAAAAATAATAAATTTAGTTATCTTTTCAAATTTTTTTTTCCCATGTATAATCAACAATACCAAAAGATAAATAGTTTTATCCTTTTCAAAATCTACTTTTTATCATATACATAAATACATAAAACTACATTCTTTTAAAGAGAAAAACTTATTTACTAAATGTTTTAATACTATATTAAATTGTATTATAATAATATTAATCTTTGCTAGTATAAAATAAATATATATTAATTTGTTTATTAAAATACGCAATAAGATAAATACAATTATCTTTTTTTATTAATATCTATTTTTTTAAACACTAACTAATACATATATATATATATATATATATTAATTTTGTAATACGAATTGTAAAATTATTTTAAATTTAACCATCTTATAAAGGATTTATATTTCTTACAGCAGATATGATTGCGGAATATACGTGATTGTGAACATTTCAAAACTGTTTCAAGATAGATGTCTTCTTTCAACCATACCTCCAGAAGAAATTAATCACATAAGAGCTAGTATTGCATCCGCAATATTCCATAAAAAAAAATTATGCTGGACAAAGGATAAGTCATCTCTTGAAGATAACCACTTTGTTTGTAGTTCATAATGCTGGATGGTGAACAATGGATAAGATCGTTATAGATGTGATAGATATATTTGTTTGTACTCTTTTTTGATACTTCGTTAATGACTTTTAATTGTCTGTGTATGTTGATTGTCTATGCTTGTTAATATTTGGATTATGTACTGTAGTCTTTAATGTTGTATTACGTTGGATTATGAAAATTATTGTAAAACTTCAAGTTTTATCAGCACTGCTTCAGTATGTTCAAAATGCATTGTAACATCACTGCTTCAATATGTTCAAACCGCATACATATATTTCACTAAATCACCGTTTCAGATATAAATTTATCTTCTACTACTAAAAAGATAAAATGATTTATCTTTATATTTTTACAGCTGATACAAAGCTATACTTAGGGTTGGTTTTACAATGAAGTATTATGAGATATAAAACTGATGTACTGCTAAAATGATAAAACCGATTTTCTTTTACTTATTAATTTATGTAAATTGTGTTGCATTTAAAATAAAAAAGATAAATTATTTTATCTTTTTTAAAATAATTACCAACAACATCCTCTTATGGATACAATATCCTCTTATAGATACAATATACTTTTAAATATTCAATATCCTTTTATAGATACAATATACTTTTAATAACATCACGGCCTTAAAAATAATATCAATAAAATATAAAATGATTTTATCTTTCTTCAAAAAAAAAAAAAAAAAAAACAGATTATAAACTCATGCTTAGTTATGTGAATAACATCATCAGACAGTACAAATTCATTATCAAATTTATCATAAAGTTTTCAACAAAGGCCATCACAATATCATCACTAAATTCTGGTAAACTGAAAATATTATCAATAAAAGATAAAATCATTTATCTTTCTTCTAAATCGGTATAACCATAGTACTCATAATAAAACACCATTCGTAGATTTGTTTTAAAACATACAACATTACACATCACAATTCATTAACTCCCAAAAGATGAAACAAGAAAAAAATATTAAGAAAAACTGAACTTCACTACACTACATTGCCATAAGTAAACACAAAATAATCCCAAACATGATCCATGACATAACTAAAGCTCTTGCAAAGAATTTTTCTCCTTTCTCGTGCTTTCCAGATTTAACGCACATTAAGGCCATCTCTACCTTCATATCAGCCATAAACTCATCTACTTTTGCCCTCTTTTGCTTTTGCTTCAGCAGCTTGTCTTCAGGTGTCTTCCTTTCAATGAGCAATTGCGATATAGTATTTTCTTTTTATCAATTTAATAGTAGTATCTTCCATTTTAGCATTACTATTTATTTCATACACTTCATCATGCCACATAAAATACCCACAATCATCATTCTGCACATATGTTAAATTCTCAACTAAAACATCACTGAAAAGTACAATAATCAACAATGAAACCAAAAATACTTAATTTATATTTATAGGCCACACAAAGCAACCAAAAATTCTTCCCCGCATTTAACCCTGCCTTCACAGTCCGCATCTTTGGTGGGATTCTGTGGTGGCAAAGCTTACTTTCCGCTGTTGTTGTTGAAGTTGAAGTAGAAATTGATGGAGTGGCCACTGAACTCGAAGATGGACAAATCAACTACATTAGGCCATATGATCGTTGCGAAAAAATAAATTTGTTGCATTAACCCGTTTATTGCGTATTGAAAAAATATAAAATCAATTATCTTTTTCTATTCTATAATATCTGTTATTTTATTCGAACAAACATTATCAGGACTATACAAAAACAACAATCACATACGGTTAATATTCTTGACGATCACAAAACCTACGATTTAAGGAAAGAAACAAATCTCATATCTTTGTGCTAATGAATTGTGCATAAGAGCATTGCTCAATATTTGCATTATATATTTCCTATCAATCTTTAAATTTACAAACTTGAAATATCTTGTCATAGTTTCAGTTAAACCAAAAGCAATAAACATTGTCAAAAATAAAACACTCACGCATGTGTGAACGAACACTAAGCAAACGCACTAATGTATCATACTCCTATGCACAACATTAAGTTTTACTGTAACAAACTCTCAAAAATAAAATACTACAAGGATACTTATTTTATATTACTTGGTGCTTACATTATTCATCTTAACATTAGCCTCAATACAGAGATCCAACCCGCAAATATGTAGCAACCAATACCAACAAAATGAAAACATAATACAAGCTACATAGCAGTTTGAAAAAAGATAACCGAATTTATCATTTAACAAAAACTGTGAACACCATGTAAAAAAAATTACTAGAGGGAATTCATCATTTCTTTCATTTTCTTTTTTAATTTTGTTACTTGAACGTGTAGTCTACGCGGGAAAAGTACAAATTGCAAATATCTAAACATGATTCATGCATACAATAAGAAGACTTAAGTTCGAATATCTAAAACATATATGTTTTTATCTTTTCTATATATTGTTTAAATCATTTGTATACCTTATGTAAGAATTTCAAATCACAAGAAAAATTATAAATATGTTTAACTTGTAGTACTAACTTTGATATGTAAGTACGACTTAATATGTTATTTGATTCCTTATCTTAAAAGATAAATGCATTTATCTTTTTTAAGTCTTGTATATAGTAACATCCAGTACATCGAATTAAATAACATTATATCTTTTACAATATTTGTTTTGGATCAAATATATATACAACATTAAAAACAATCCAAAATGTTTGAGGGTTATCTTACAATAATAAGGAGCATGACTATATATTAAATATTTGTACCTATACATTGAAATGCAATCTTTTTTGAATTTAAAAGATTGAGCTTCATTTGTAAATATACATTAAAATGCAGTTATCATTGAAATCCTTTATCATTTTCTGTCCCACTTATAATTTTCTGTAAAGAATCTCATCCATTTATCATTTTCTGTCTTACTTTTCAAAAAAAGATAAAATCATTTATCTTTTACGAATCACAAATCACAAGAACTAAAGAACAGGCGGCGTCAACTAATATTATTTCAAATCCAATTTCATAACCAAAGTGAGTACAAACAAAATTGACTAACAAAAATAACGTGTTTGATTGCTAAAGCCAAATATGAAGTTATAATATAAATATAAAAATAATAATTTAAAGTGAATGATGCAAGCAGACTAAATACACAGTGCTTGTTTTATCAGAAGAATACCTTTTAGAGTTCATTATTCCAACTACATCAAACGAGACCTATCTTTAATAGATCAAAACTGCCTCCCCTTGATAAGAAATATACAAGAGCATCAACAAAGACATAAATCATCGAATTGATAATGAAAAATATCAAATAAAATAGAGACTCACCAAAGAACAAGTAATCCAACAGAGAAAACTTATTAGCCAATCCAAATGAACAAAATCGGCTTACAATTTCCCATAATTAAAGTCGAATTTGATTTCAAAAGAAACTAACGCCTAATTTATTCCCCAAAAAATCAATGAGCGCTTTGATTGGACAAGAAGCGACGACTTAATTTTGACCTAATTTCCACGAGCACCTGATTTCAGAAGATACGATGGTTGTTTGAGAAGATGAAGACGTGTGCTTTGATTTTTGTCCTGGAAAATAATAATTTAAAATCCGTATCCTAGAAAATAATTGGACCCGACTAGTAAGCCCTTAATGTAAATTACCACTATTTTTGGGGTAGTTTACAACCTCTTTTGCTAATAGTTCAATACGCTAAACTACTATACATCCACGATCAATCCCTCAAAAGAATCAATTTCAAGAAATACATTCTTGTTGTTAAATATTTTGCAAATCAAATTAAATAGATAAATTACAAAAGTTAAATTGGTTATAAAATTGCTGGAATATCAAAAGATATCGGGTATAATACGTATCATCGTCCGTTACAAAAGGAATAAATCGAATATCCTTATAACAAAATAATAAAAATATATTCTCAAGTCTAAGATATTTAACCCAATTTGTTTGTCCTAATGGGCTTGAGTTTTGATCCTAAGGTCAATGTCTAATGTCCTTTAAAGTTGAAAAACAGTAAGAATGATGACTTTAGCTAATAAATTGATTCGGAAATTTCAACAAATAATAACAGCAAAAATAAAAAATTATACAAGCAAACTGCAACACCTGTAATTTTTTTTAAAAACAATTTCTACACGTCGGAGTGGTACTTGTAGAGTAAGAATGTAACACCCCACAAAAATATACTCTAAATATACATAGATAATTAAATAATAATAATTAATAAAATAATAATGGGTTGAAAATACAAATATTCAATAATTGGGAATTGGTCCATGAAAATATTACCATTGTATTCATGACGAGATTCTGGTTCGGTTTCAGATTTTATTTATCGAAAATGGAGTTTGTATGAAAAAGTTATGAATAAAACAAGTATGAAAATAATATAAACGCAACATTTGAAATTCAAACTATAAACATAAATCTGAAATAAAAATAAATACCTATATCATAATGGAGTATTCCTTTTGGATTTCAAACTTGTGTATGTATATAAATATACAAGAGGGAACAAGAATAAAAAAAAGGAAATAATCAATCAACATTAACTACGAATTAAAATAGAAAGTAACAAGTTGGAGAAATAAATTCTCCACACCCTCTATTCATAAGCGAGTTTTGCAGGAGCTTACAAACAGCTTTAGGGACGATGCTTAATTTGAGCATCGCATACCACCCGCAGACTGATCTACAAACCGAGATAGTCAATCGAATTTTGAAGATCCAAAAAAAGTTCACATTGTTGACTTTGGAGAAGCATGGAAGCAACGTTTGACATTAGTGGAGCTCTCGTATAATAATAGCTTTCAAGCGACGATCGGCATGGCCTCTTATAAGACATTGTATAAGTGGTCATGCAAATCACCAACTTGTCGGTGGGAAACTAAGATCCTACCAGGATTTCATAGAGTAGATTCTTTTGATATGACAAAGCATGAAGGTAGCCTACCTACTCGCGTTGATTCTGCGTTTCATCGTCCTAACAGCATCTCCAACAGTGTTACAGGCCATAACGTTACGGCCCGTAACATGTTGGGAGATATCTTTGATATCTCCCAAAGATATCTCCCAACAGGCGCGAGCCGATTTTATCGGCTCGCAGCATACGAGCCGATTTTATCGGCTCGCAAACTCGCTAGCCGATAAAATCGGCTCGCGATTCGGGGTTTGGGGGGTGTGGGGGGTGTGGGTAAGTGGGGTTTTTGATTTTTGATAATTTTTTTATTTTTTTAATGAAAGAATAAATTTTAAAAATAAAACCGGCCGTTACAAGAAGCATAACAATAAGCATACAGATACAATAACCATAACAGATACAACAAGTAGGTTTTCGCATAACAATAAGCATACAGATACAACCGGCCGTTACAGATACAACTACGAATAATAGTACTTGCCTACTAAAACATCAAAGCAAACATCAAAGCAACATGTTCAGCCTTAAGGGAGTCGCATTGTGTTCATTCGCAACTCTTGAACTTGATTTTCGAGATGCCTTATCTCTTGTTCGAATTCGTTTGCATATACTATTCCCTTTGGGCACAACGGCTCGTCAATCCATTCCGTGTAGCTGCATCCATTTGGATAGAATCGACATGCCTGCATGCGCCGACCAATATTGTCGCCTTCTGCTCGAACCAGAACTTGGACCGCATGACCGTAGTAGCAAAGTACACGATAAGATTCACCTTCATGTTCTTGCGGTGGTACTCGATAGAACTATACTTCTTGTTGGGGTGGAGCGAGAGCCTGTTGGTTCGATAGTTGAACATGTGGTACTTGAACTTCTTGTGGAAGATTTACATTCTCTTGTTCATGCGATGGTTGAACATGTGGTACTTGAACTTCTTGGGGCCTAATTTGCAATAGAAAGTCGAATTCGTCTTCGAGTTGCTGAAGTCTCATCTGTTCCCACGCCTGTTCATCAGAGTCAGTATCTGATGGCCAAGAAGGCATTTTTGAGCGAGTGATAAAAGGAGGAGGTACTAGAATGAGAACGAAGTTGTTTGAGTGAGATATTATGTGCGTAGATTGAGTGACATATATAGCCGTGAGGAGTAGAAAACAGTAAAATAAATAATGATGTTACTGCCCACTGTTTCGCCTGACTTAATACTGTAGGGAATATGCTTTTCTTATTGTCATGATGTGAACGGACACTGGTTCTACTTTGCTTTACATGATGCAGTTTCCAAAGCAATAGGCAGCTTAAGTGAAAGAGAACGACCCTAATTTTTAACTCCTTTGTGTGTTGAAATGTGTAATTTAAACGGGGACTGGTTCTACTTTTCTTTTCTTACTGTCATGATGTGAACGGACACTGGTTCTACTTTGCTTTTCTTACTGTCATGATGTGAACGGACACTGGTTCTACTTTGCTTTACATGATGCGGTTTCCAAAGCAATAGGCAGCTTAACTTGACAGAAATAGGTTTTGAAGAGGTCCATAATAGTGGATGAGCACGATACAACATACAAACTACGATATAGAAACTACATTCAATATAGAAATATACAAAGATACATGCATGTAGTGGATATCCGACACAACATACAACTACGATATAGTGCCACATAACGTTAAACACGTTACAGGGAAATTAGACGTAGTACGATATAGCTAGACCCTAGTTTCCGGACGCACGGGGGAACCCATACAACATTTCATCCTTTGCTGCAACATTCACCCTTTCAAGGCGAACCCACCTCTGCTTGCATCTCTAGACCTCTCCGTCAGTGGTGGATCGATCCATGAGAAAAAATTACAATGTTCCACTCCTTGTCGATTAAGTGCAGTAATGTACGATTTGCAACCATAAAAGCGCTGACCTGCGTTGCTTTGACTTTTAGAAACAACCACATTACATTCTACTCCGTAGTAGCAGAGTACTGAACGACCCGTCATGTTGGAGCTTGACCTATCTGGGTTCTCCCGAGCAATTACTTCCCTTAAC
Source organism: Allium sativum (assembly GCA_030737875.1). Lineage (NCBI taxonomy): Eukaryota > Viridiplantae > Streptophyta > Magnoliopsida > Asparagales > Amaryllidaceae > Allium > Allium sativum. The sequence continues at coordinate 67,364,037 of CM060913.1, forward strand.
CGAGCATTGTGGGTTTTCTGAAGAGGTCCAATGCGTTGGACGACAACGTTCGGTTGCGTGGCACTGAAGAGCTTGGTCTCCACTTCTCCAGCTTGCACTTGATCATCCAATTGCGTTTCGGGAACAAACTCGACTGGTTGCTTATTTCTTTCATACTGCTCGTACATTTGGACCATGGTTTCATCATTGTATTCCCAAGCAGACATGTTGAACTACTAGAAAAGTGGTAGGGAGACAAAATAAATAATATGATAGCCTTAGTCTTCCAGAGTGCTGGATTTAAAGGAGGAGGGCTAAGTGGTCATAAAGGTTGATAAGTTCCCGTATTTTGTGTTTTGCTTTCTTAAAGCAGTTCACATGTCAGGTTTTTAAAGGCTGCATCGTTTAGTAACATCAATTGTTGTACGGCCGAGTCAAAGCAACTCAACTATTGAGGTCAAGGTGTAGTCATGTCATATGTCTCGATGCTACAGCTCGAGTAATGATGACAGAGCTTTATCAATAATCACCTCCACTTGTTTAAATAGTTCAATGGTCGTCTCCCAACCATGACCATTATTTGTGCTTTCTACATCAACCAAGACATTAAGGTGAGAAACCACTAATTTTTTTCTATGGGTTCAAGTACTTCTTTATATCGGAGTACACGATTTTTTGTTTCCGTGTAACTTTAATGGACGATGGGGAAATCAGTGATGAACTTATGAATAAAATGTTTCGAACGGAACAAGCAGGAGGAGAAAGTGGGTGGATTCGTTCCAAATACACAAGTAGCTGAAGTTAATAAATCCGAAACACGTGCACGAAAACACACAACTAGGCAAAGGGTTAACCGTACTCGTCACAATCCAAGTAATGCTAGCTCCAGTGCTGGTACAACCGAATTCTCTCCTACGGACTTACTTATACTCGTGAAATCCTATATCGAAGGTGATAAAAGAGATTTGCTACTAAAGCAAAGTGGAGGAGGACTTACCCATGAAGAATTTTGGTCCATGATAACAAGATTACATAACAACCACCGTTCATGCACTACTACACGAACGTCTGCTGAAATTCATATGGCTCATCGGCGGTTTGTTAAAACTTGTGAACGATACCAGATGATTATACAGAAAGTTGAAGACGAAAACATATTTAAAACGAATAGGACAACTTTTGATTCTCGTTACCTTATAGAGTACGGAACTGATTTTGTTGGCCATGAGGTGTTTGAACTATGTTGTAGCTAGCTAACCTGATGATCTTTCGTTTACTTCTTGTTGTATCTTTCGTTTATTAGATAACCCTTTGATAAAAAGTCTGAAGTTCTTGTATTTGTTTACGCAATAACAAAATATATAAAGCACACATTTCATTATTAAGAAAGCGGTTGCTACAGTAGGAAATAAAACGTTACTAGAACAACATAATACGAGCAACTACTAATACGAGCATCTACTAATACGAGCAACTACTAATACGTTACTACATCAACTATGGAAACCTTGACGTTATAATACGACGTTTCATCCCCGTCCAAAATTCCTTTTCCAAATCGGACATTCCAGCTAGATCTTTGTCGATGACAGCGTTCTCTTCTTGTTCTTTCTTATACGCATCTTGCTCTTTCTTATACGCATCGTGCTCTTTCTTATACGCTAAGTCCTCCGAAAGAATTTGAAGTTTCTTCTCTTCCAGATCAGCAATCCTTTTCAAAACTTCTGTTCTTTCCCTGGCTTCTACAAGTCTTTTTTCGCTCTACAACTGTGTTCTTCGTGTCGTGCATTCACTTTTGATTCAAGCTCAACCGTTGTTTTGCCCCTTCTTCTCGCCGCTTTGGCTCCCTCAGGTTTAAAATCTTCGTCAATCGTGGCATTGAACTCATCAAGTAGGTTTTCCCCTACACCTTGAGAAATATTGGCAGTTGACCCGCTTGGACTAGAAGAATATCCAGATTTTGAATTTTTTTTCTTGCCCTTGCTAGCACTTTGAACATCGCGGAGGCTCTTGGCAAGTTCTGAGTTCCACTTCGGTTGACTAGTAAGTAGATCATAACAATGCATAAACTGGTAGTAGTGCGACCTTTTCGTCCCATTTTATCTAGGAAAAGCTTCTTGAACTCCTCGTTTGCTAGTCGTTTCTACGTACCAAAAGAAAATGTATCAATTAACATGCTAACAACCACAAATAAAGTACGTACAAATACAAACATACCAGATTATCTTCCCCTCTCATGCCGCTTGGATTCGCTATCTTTAGTTTGTACACTTGTGACTCGTAATATTGGGTTTGACGGCTTATTTTCCCAAAACGACCTTGAATCGCCGATAACGTCCTTTGGCATTCTGGATGTTTCTGAACGAAGGCTTTCTCCATTTTTTTTTTAAAATGTAACGGCTGTTTGGTCGTTCCCCATTGCAGAATCTTGTGTGAAATGACAATATATGTTGCATAGACTAATGTCTTCTTCGTCAGCCCACGGACTGGTTCCTTGCCTGCTCAATGGAGTTTCAAATATATTGCTCGTGTTGCCTTGCGAGAACTGGCTTCCATCAATCGTCGGATGTGAAAAATCTCCGAATGGGGAAGTCATTATATAGCAAGAGTTTGTGTATAGTAAAGAGATGTAAAAATAAGTTATGAATATGTTGTGATGTACAAAGGTGGAATGAAATGCTTTTATAACTGAAAATATAGCCGTTAGAAAAGTTTTAACCGTTTTATGGCTGTTGGGAATAAAAAAAGAGGCGGATATAGGCATTGGGATGAGTTAGCCATTGGGGATTTGAGGGGGAGTTGGACGAGCTGATTTTATCGGCTCGCCATATTGCGAGCCGATAAAATCGGCTCGCCGGACCAATTCAGAATTCTGAATTGGTCTCGTAACATTCCGCTGAATGTTACTCCCCGTAACGTTTGTTGGGTTGGTTTTTGACCTTGATTCATGATTAAGAACATGAATCAAGGTGCTGTTGGAGATGCTCTAAGCCCGGTACCATTGCCCCGGGCCTAGTCGATGCATTTTAGAAGTGCACTATCAGCCCATATCAAAAGCCTTATCCTCAAGTGGCACCAAAAGCTTCATGCCTATAAACGCAGGCGAAGCTTCTTATTATCATGTGTTTTCAGCTGCTGCGAAATTAGGGTTTCTTATCCTCAAAATTCTTCTCTGGCGTTTTCATTAAATTGAAATTTCGATCATTTTTCTCTAGATAGTAATCATGGCATGTGAGTGCGTATCAGATTTCGCCCAAACGCAGATTGATCGTCGACCTAGGAAAAGGCCCAGATGGGATGTCGATCCTTTGGTAATTTCCTTTGTTATTGATTGGTACTCGGTTTATTGATTGAATTTTTTTATTGTTATTTGTGTATTCTAACATGCGATGAGTCATCGGTACATGAGATCTGGTATGGTTTGCTTTACTCGTAAATTTATAGCAAAATTATTTTCTTGTCTGCATTCGATAATTTGAGCCAACTTTCTTTGTCCGCTATCTGAGCATTGCATTTTATATGCAAAATATCTGATCATGGAGGATTAGTTTATCTTACGGTGACCTCTACTTTTGATTTGTTTTTTTTCTTGATAAACTGGAAGAGCCACTAATCAGGTCTGCTAAGAGAAGTCTAGTTTGTTGACACAAAAATTATTTCTTCTTAGTTTGTCCTTAGCTGAGTTAAGGCCATGAAGTAACTACGTTTAAAATGATGTCTGGAAAAGGTTTGTTTTGTTTCAGATGGAAATAGGATTTGCTCTTAAAAATCTTCATCAGGGTTTGGTGTCTAGTGTTAATTTTAGTATGATGTTTAATTGTTGATACACACATCTTTCTATTTCTCTGAAGTTGCGCTTAAGGTGTCACATTTAGTGTTGGCTATTTATTAACTTCTGTTGAATGAGACAGATTTAGTATTTTAACTGTCTTGAATCATGAGCTGTATAAGAAAAACTGGGTCTGCAAAATATTAGTTCTGTTTGCATCGTCAGTTCTAGTCGAGCAATTTTTTTATTCAGAAGCGAACTTTCTTTGAAGTTGCAGCAAAAGTTGTAATAAATGTTTTGATGTTTATATATGAACTTTGATTGCTTTACCAACTTAGTAACTAGTTTGTTTTAAGAATGAAATTATGGCTTTGTGTAGGCTCAGATAGGAATGTTTTCTGAAAAGGAGGCACTTGGAGATTTAACAAACTTTGTATCATCAATTTTACCTTTATATGATCTCAAAGTGACTCGTAAGGCCACCACTCCAAAGAAGGAGGATGATAAGGATGGTCACTACATATTTAAGATTGGGGATGATTTTACACCACGATGTAATTATGTTGCTTCTTATTTATGTAACTTTGAAATAAATTGGTCAATATTCGCTACCCTCATCCAACTGTTGCATAGGAGATTCGCGTTGTTGATACCGAACTATGGCTTGCATTTACTTCTTTGTTACTTACTCAATTCATGTTTACATATTTGCAGATAAAATATACCGCAAGATGGGAGAAGGTTAGAATCAAGTATCTCATGATGATGGATAAAGCTGGTTACTGTTTTGTATGTTATCCCACGGTATTGATTTGATGTATTTGCCAGGCACGTTTGGTCAAGTATTGGAGTGTTGGGACAGGGAAAGTAAAGAAATGGTAGCCATCAAAATCGTCCGAGCTGTAGACAAGTATCGTGAGGATGCGATGATCGAAATTGATGTGCTTCAACAACTTAAACAGCATAGTGATTCTTCTGTCTGGTTAGTTCTTTATACACATTGTTTTTGTTTGCTTAATTTATCGTTATATTGTTTGGAATAAACTATATGTCCGAGCTACTTGTTTTTGCAGTTGTGTGCAAATACGAAACTGGTTTGACTATTGTAATCATATTTGTATTGTAAGTTTATAACTGATCCGTGATAAGATTCTTTGTACATGAAATTGAAAAAAAATGGATGTTTGAGTTTGTTTGGTTTATCTATTGATATTAACAGGTATTTGAGAAGCTTGGACCAAGTTTGTATGATTTTCTGAAGAAAAATGATTACCGACCATTTCCCATTGATTTAGTTCGCGAGCTTGGCAAACAACTACTGGAATCAATAGCATGTGTGTAGACGTTAATCTTAAACCTGTTGTTTTCATATTTGTCATATTGAATTCATTGTTTGCGTATCTCCAAGTTTTATATCTAGTCTCTACGACCATAATAGTGCAAAATTGTTTTCTTGTAGTTGTTGCCTTTAGGTTTAATACAAAAGCCATAAAGTTGCATATGCTTCCAGAAATTAGTGTGTTTACCTTTAGTGAAGCCACGCGTGCTCAACCAAAATTTTTTTGGATGTGCACAAAATATCCATTTAATTGCATAAATCATTCTAAAAAAAGCAGAACACAAAACGAACTTCCTAATGATTCTTTACTAAGACTTGAGGATGTTTCCGTATGCCTTATTTAGGAGTCCTGGGCGTTAACATTGATATTTATGATATTAAGGAAAATGTTGTATTAGGGTGGTCAGAACATGCACTAGGTAAAAGCTGGTTGCCCTATATTTTGATAAAAATGGCAATTAGAGATTTGTATTGGGATATATGTTTGTGTAGCTGTGTTGTGTCCACTTGTTTTGCTTGATGCGTCTCTTTTAACATCTGATATTAACAACTTGTTAACTGTACATATTTTTTCTTGCCTGTCTTGCGGCTTGCAGTTATGCATGATTTGAATCTTATTCATACCGATCTGAAGCCCGAAAACATACTTTTCGTGTCTCCTGAGTACACAAAAGTATCAGATCATAAGGTACCTAATTGAATGGATCTGTAATGATGTTATAATATTAACGGATTGGTCATGCACGACAGAAATATGTCATTTTCTATAACAATTTTTCTTTGAACCGCCAAAATGTTTTAATTTGAATGAATAGGTCTAATTTTACTGATTGTATGATTATTGGTTGTTTATCAAGGCTGGATCCTGCTCCCTACGATTACCAAAATCTAGCGCTATCAAAGTAATAGATTTTGGCAGCACAACAAATGATAGCCAAGATCATAGTTACATTATATCAACAAGACATTATCGTGCTCCTGAGGTTATTCTGGGTAGGAGTTTGATGCCTATGCTTTTATATTGCACATGCTGAGACTCACTTTTTCCTGCATCCCTCTATAATTCTATTTAATGTGATGTCTTAATGTTTTTTTGATGAATGACAATCAACTTCGAACATGCTATTATCAGGATGTGGATGGAGCTATCCATGTGACATCTGGAGTGTTGGTTGCATAATTGCAGAACTTTGCATTGTAAGTTCATTTTGGTTTATTCCTCCCTCTTTGTTTGGGTCGATGTTTATGAAGAAGTTATGAAAACAGGGGGAGGCATTGTTTCAAACCCATGAAGATTTAGAACACTTGGCTATGATGGAGAAAACACTAGGTCCTTTGCCCCAGCATGTGCTCCGGAAGGCCGAGTATGTGATAATTTTTTAGTATTTAGGGTATTTGTTTGCGATTTCATGTATTTATTTTGTTTTTTTTAATCCCACTAGTCGACATGCCGAGAAATATATTAGGAGGGGTCGGTTGAACTGGCCGGAGGGTGCTGCTTCAAGGCACAGTATAAAAGCAGTATCTAAATTGCATCGGCTCGAGGTATCATATTTTGTGTCCTGATTTTATTTTGTTGTGCATTTACGTTTTTTGTAATGCTATTTTGGGTTGCGTATTTATTTTGAATATGATCAGACCCAAGTATTGCAACACGTTGATCACTCAACCAGCGACCTTATGGATCTATTAGAAGGCCTGCTCGAGTATGAACCGTCAAAGCGGTTGACTGCTCATGAAGCTTTAAGGCATCCCTTCTTCGCAAAGAGACGTCGGTTAAGGTCTTAAGTGGAAATTTCACTTCTAACCTGATGATGAATATTGGTTTTTCCTATAGCCTGCTTTGCAAAATGAAGAGCAGATTAAGCCATGCTGTCCATGATGAATTATTTATTGCTGCCCCTGGTAGACTGTACATATTGCTGAGTTGAGATGTTTTACTACATAGGTGCTTCACTGCAGTTTAGTTAACCATCTAATGAAATGGCAACTCACCATTTCTGCTGTATAAAAATTAACTGGTCATGGCAGACATGGTGATGTGCTTTTTGGGAATGCCATTGCGGATAGAATTGATATATATGCTTCTTTCTTTTCTTTTCTTTTCTTTTCTTTTCTTTTTTTTTTTGGAAAAAGGAGTGTTTATGTTTGTTGTTTCTTGATGAATCAATCACCAATCTCCATCGCTATTTTGCTGAAATTATTCCTTCTGAAAATGTTATTAATGTTGGGGCGTGAAATATCTGTTGTGTTCTTGCTAAAGGGATAATTGATATTAAAAGGTAGCAGTGTTCATTAATTAAATACATGGTGTTCTCGTAGACCAAGAATGAAGAAGCAAAGCTAGCTTCAGAAATAAATCCAAATTTGGCAAAGCTAACTTTAATAATAAAATTTTAGACTTATCAAAGAGATAATTGGAAAGGATAAAGTTTGAGAAAAAGTTAGGATGCAAAGTTCAATTGTTACATTGAGGGAAAATTCTAAAAAACAGAAGGCAAATATATTCAATTTTTAATAAATTGCTCTTAATGACAGATCATTCTTCTTTCTCATATCAACTTTTTAAATTGTACTAAATAACAAATCATTCTCTTTCTTGTTCAACTTTTTTCAAATCAACGACGCTGCCTCATTTTGTCTTCTGTGATCTAGCTATGTCCCTTATCTTTTTGCTAATTACACATCCTCGTTTTTCTCCTCACCACATGTTGTGGTTGCCATGATGTTCAAGCACTATGTTTTATCATTACAAATGTGAGAGTTTATTTATTAAAGTTGAACAAATCAGCTGAACCAAATATGCTTTATTGGTTTTGTTTGCTTTTATCGGCTATTAGGTTGGACTTAATTTCCTTTTCTTGTTTACTTTTTGATCAGTTTCAATATTCAGTATCTTCAAGGTGAACCAACCAACCAAATTGAGTACAAAGCTTTATTTTCAATGAACGTAATTAACAGTACAATTATTTTGATTTAAACTATTAGCTTAACATTACTATCTTTCTTCAATTATGCAAACTACAGCAACATCTCATATGTAGATAAATACAGTAATAACTAATACGTTTCACTGCCATTTATTGTTAGCAAATAAACAACCCATCTCATTTGACATTAACAAATTAAACTCGCTTAACTAAACAAAAAGATTTCTAGAGAAGATGACTACATAGATCGAATAAACATTGTGCAATGTAAAATTTTACCGTAGATATAATTGTTTTTATTACATATTGATATTTGATTTACATAGAGTGTTCCATTTGACTCTTTTGATATATTGTACAGCTGTACAAAATATGTTTTATTACAATTCTATGGTTACTAAAACAATATATGAATCAGTGGTGTTATTTCCCAAAGCATTACAACCTCTAAATCACCCTTTCATTTCGATTTTGGGTTTTCAGTTTTCTCTTCCAAATTGCTGCCAAGACTTTTTCAAAAACTCTCTCAATAGACAAAATTCTTGTATCAATAGAGATTTAATAAATATATTTGCTTTCTGATAAGGAGATGGAATATGATCTATGTTGATTTTACCATTGTTTACTTGCTCTTAGGCAACGTATAAATCGTCGCATAATATTATTGACTTGTTGCTTTTTTCAATCTTAAGTTAGCCACATTTCTTTAGCAATCGTACTGGCCAAGCTTTTGTATTCTAATCCAATACAATATCTAGAAACATTGAATCACTTTTTTGAGCACCATCAAACCGGGTCTCCACCTGCATATGTATAATAACCCGTATTTGATTTACGCTCAAATCTCATTGATAAGTGCTATTATTTTAGTTTTTTGCTAAATTTCAATACAAATCCATAATATAGTATTGTATTCGCTATTCAATGTTCTGTTAGAGATTTAGAACAAACTGACAAACTTTATTAACACCAAATGCAACTTTTGGTCTCGTGTAGTTGCATATTGTAGAGCTTTACTACACTTTTGTATTCTTTGTCATTTGATATTGGTTCACCGCTGTGTTTTGAAAGATGTAGGTTGTTAGTCATTGACGTTGGCAACGACTTAGCTTTATCCGTTGTTGCTTTGACTTGATGTGTTTCTTTTGGGATAAGTATATTTCTGAATTGGATACCTTACTGACCTTTATTCACAAAAAGTAGTTGAATGTTCCCCGTTCTTTTATTGAGAGCTACTTGTCGAAGTATTGAATGACATGATTGATTTTCTCGTCGTTATTTCATGAGATTATAAAGTCATTCACATACACTGAAATATATGCAATGGTGTTGTTACTGAACTTGATAAAGATAAAGTTGCTTGACTTTGTTGGTTGATAACTTAATCTGATGTGAGTGTTCTTTTAGATTTTTTTAGGGGTGCGTTTGTCTCAGATCCCTAAAAGGTTTCAAAATTAGGCTCAGGTCCGATCCAAAATTTATTTTAAATTTTATCCTTATTTTTTGAAAATTCATTAAAAAAAATCACGTAAATTCATATTTAACCAAACATGTAATCGTCACAAGTTTCAAATCAAAAAAACCCACAAAAAACCGCATCAAAAACAACAAAATACAAAAAAACAACGAAACTGCAGTAATTTGTACCAAAGCATGCAAATATTTGACATTCTTGCATACGTCTGTACTAATATTTCAGTTATGCGTCTGCGTTGGCTTTTTTACATATACACATGCAAGCATTACAAAATTCTTGCATACAAGCATGCGTTAATTCGCAGGCATGCGAATCACTTCACAGTGACTTGCATACGCGTATGCAATAAAAAAAAAATACTTGTACACATGTATGCAATAATCCGTAGGCATGAATATTAGTTCATGTTTACTTGCATACATGTATGCAAGAAAGCAGAAAACTTGCATACATGCATGCAAGTATTCACGTTGATTTTTCAACGTAAAACCTGCATGAATTATTTGTATACATGTATGCACATATTTAGAATAGTTGCATGCATGTATGCAAGAATTCATGCAGATTTCAGTGTAAATTGCTTTAGGCATACATGTGTGCAACTATTGTGTATACTTGCATACATGTATGCAAGTTTTTTTCTCTGATCTACTGGGAATCTTTGTAGATTTTTGACTTTTTTTTTTTTTTTTTTTACTTGTCAGCGCATTTTTTTTGGACAAAAACACGTAAGTCCAATTCTAGGGACCCGCTTTTAATATGATAGTTATTGTGGATGTCATTCCTATTTCCAAACATTCCAGGGACGAATGCCTAATTTCCATGTTTTTTAGACCATACCAGAGAAGCTTGCTTTAATCCATATATAGCATTATGAAGCTTGCATACAATTCACTAAAAAAAAAAAAAAAAAAAAAAAAAAAAAAAAAGGGCAACACCCATAATTTTGCTATGCTAGGACCATGACAAATTAGCAGGCGCTAAAATTTGATCACGTGACTAAAGAATAATTAGTGACTGCCCAGAGCAGTGGTCAAATTTATATCAGCCACGGCACAGAGCCATGGCTAAATTTATATCAGTAACGACTCAGAGCCATGGCTGATTGTACTTTGGCCACGACAGCTCTAAGCTATGACTAATGACTTTATAACACGACGAGCTTACAGAGCCTTAAAAAGAAAGCTTGCACAACAAATTCGCTGACATTATTAATTATGAATTCAATTCAAATATGGAAAAAACTTACAAATTTAAGAAAAAGAAGATGGGAGATACAAATAATCCATCCTTATTAAACATTAGTCAAAGAAAAGCATTGACGTATATGTAACGACCCAAAATATATTAAGAAATATTTAATGGATTTTAAATATTTAAAAAGATTTATTTTGAGGATTAACGACTTAGAATTCATTTAAAACAAAGTTTGAACATATAAGTTTATATTAATTTTAAAACGAACTCGTAACATCGTGGTAGTTCGAAATTTAGTTTTGAATTTCAAATGAATGTACATAATTCAATATAAGTCGGAATCCGTTGAAACAAGAAACGTTAGGATCTTTTGAATTATATCTAATGAAAGTGAAAAATCGAGATTTCATATTACAAATTGTAAGTAATGTCCAAATCAAAATTTCAAAAAGTCGTTATGACATGGTTTATAAATTATAACGATTTATTTAATAAAATAAAAGGACTTATTATAAACTGAAGATCGATTTGACTTGAATTTTGAAAATATCGAGTTATAAACTCAAGTAGGTTTATTTTGGAACTATATGATGTTCTATTTGGATATATACGATAATATTAATTTATTATTATTATTAAATTGTACTATTTTTGAAATTATTAATATTTTATTGGTTTTATTTAAGCCTTAGAAATAGCCATTTTTCAAACGATCTCCATTTTCGACGAAACCAATTTTGTTGGATTCAGAATAATAAATTATTGCAAGATTTAAAATTTCGCGCCAATTGAAGTTAGTATGTGACCATACGAAATTTAAATGTAAACTAATCGATAATTTGACTTTAAAAATACGATGTATGAGCAAACGGACTCGGAATTTGACGAAACAAGTTTAGTTGGGTCCGTAATGTCAAAACATAGCTGCGTGCCCATTTTCGTCGAAATTGGATATTGTATGTAATCTTACAGATTTTTAAACCACAAATAAAAGTAACGATTGAATAAAATAAATAAAAAAATCGAACAAATTAACATTTTCCCTAACATATATAATATCCTTAACATTACCCTAACCTTAAATTTCTCTTTTTCTGGTCAAATTGATGGCCACCACTTCTCGTTAATTTTCTTTCAGCAAACGTGAGGTTTGAAAATCCATAACAATCCAAATTCCTATAAAATACCGAACATGTATATATGGATTCAACAAGTGTTTCACTTCGATTTGGTATCCGTTTTGGACAGTGTGACACTGATTTGTGGAACTCGAAAATATACAGTGCATCATTTTTGGTCAAGGGTTCGTGATTTCTTGAGATCGGTGCATCGATTCAACTTTTGATGATTATATTTGGTTTTTGTAAGTGTTTAGCGCCTAGTTGCAAAGTTTAATTTTGGTGATGTAAAGTTGCGCAACCCTGTAGATGGCATGCGTAAACGCTGCATCGACGTGTTCGCATGTGTAACGGCCGCGGGATTTTCGACCCAGAAAAAATCAACGTAAATCCCATATCGACTAATCAAGCATCAAAAATACCGGGTCATTAATAGAAAGAAGTTAGAGGATGAGATAGGAAAGATAGAACTAATAGAATAAAAGAAGAAGAAGAAGGTCATAACTGCTACTAAATCAGTGTAAACACAAAACACACAGTGGAACGAATAAAATATATTACAACATAACTTTGAAATACAAATCTGAATTTTGTACTTACATATCATATCAGAGTATAATTCATATGCATCACATCGGAAATAATCTCTAAATAACAAGCAGTGAAGCCTCCTGCTTCGAGCTCCTCCAAGTGAATCTGCAAAGCCTGAAACACTTGACTGCCCGTACAAATTTGGGCACCAAAGAGTTTAGGGAAAACAAACAAAATAAACTCTGGGTCAGTCATGGGACTGGTGTGAGTAAACTCCAACCATATTGTTTAACTTTGAAAAAAATATTTTATAAGAGAGGATAATAGTAAGACCAGCCTACACATAAACATGGACGGTTTTTACCTTACTATAACCCAAAATATTTTGATATCAAAATCGAGTGATATTATAATAATGTCTAATCAAATAAATAACCAAATAGCAGAACGCTTGCATCTCATGCTCCATATACATGTATAAAATCAAAAACCGCAGGGCGCTTATTGGATAATAGATTCCAACTATGACAAGGTATGGGACCACCTCCTGATCAGTGTACTCTAGAGGGGATACATTGGGATTCAACAAGAACATCTTGCAACCCAGCCCGCATATGACTGACCACTCATTTAGCTTGAATGTATCAATATATTGTCACCCGCGGTAGTTGGCCCTCCAACCATATTCCGAAGGTACAAAATCGAAAAGAAGAACAAATATGAATTTTCTCTAGATCGGTGACAATACACCCTGCTTGGGTTTGACCCAACTAGTCATGTTGCCTGCCCGATTTTTTTCATTTCCCGGTTGTGAGGCTTGAGGCTACGTTAATCTTTTTAGAACATCTGGTCACCATTCACTTTGAATGCCACATCGTCAAACCCGTCAAATCACTAGTTGATCTTCCCAAAATATTACGGGTATAAAAAGCTAAGAGAAACGAATTTCTCCACCACCAGACATAACACTTAAAAAAGATCGTCTTATGTGATTTGTCAGGAATACTCTTGTAATGACCCGGGTTTTTGTCGACCTTGGTTATCTGATATACAACACATATCAAACATCCAAGGATCGAAAATACCGGTCATTAATGGAAGAAATTAGAAGGTGAGGATAGATAAGATAGAAACTTAGAATAGAAGAAGAAGAAGAACACAACATCAGAGTAACACGAATCTCACAGCGGAATGAATAACATATAATATATAATCATATCTTTGAAATATAAATCTGTACTTGAATATACATATCATTTTCAAAGTACAACACTTACAACACAGCGGAAATAAACAATAGCTATATGATCTTGAAGCCTCCTGCTCCTGCTCTTCAAATATCTGTAAATCCCGACTACTTGACTGCCCGTACAAAATTGGGCACCCAAGAGTTTAGGGAAAACAAAACAAAATAAACTCCGGGTCAGTCATGGGACTGGTATAAGTAAAACAGTTTAAAACAGTTTGAACAGGTAAATGATATCTCATAAGACCACGCCGTATAACGGAACGGGTTTTTCCCTTATGAGAATCCAAATTATCTTTATATCAAAAACCTTTTGATATTATAATAATGTCTATCAACCACAATATAATAATTATCTAGCAGAAACGCTTTCATCTCACGTTCTACATAGTATACAATCAAAACCGCAAGCACATATTGGGTAATGGATTTCCAACTATGACAAAGTATGGAACCACCTTTCGCTTGTGTACCTCTAGAGAGGAATACACTGGGTTCAACAAGAACATCTTGCAACCCGGCCACACATGACCGACCACTTATTTCGCTTGAGTGTATCGAATGTATATCACCAACGGTTGGATCAACAACCGTTTCCCGAATGGGACAGTATCGATAATAGATTTTTAGAAATAAATGAAACTCTAGATCAGGTGATTATGCACCCTACTTCGGAGCGACCGACTTAGCCATGTTGCCTGCCCGATTTCTGTCATTTACCGGATGTGAGGCTAGAAGCTACGCTTTATCATCACACCAGATTCACTTTGAATGCCACATCGTCAAATCCATCAAATCACCGATTGACGTCCTCAACCATACATTATGTGTTAGCTAAATGAAGTTTCCTTCTCCGCTTCCACTCTTGGTACGATTAGAGAAATCAATATACGTGATCGTCTGGAAATACTCTGTCAGACATCCATCCATACAAGTCATGCTGGAACAGGATGAACCGAAGGCACTATTCAATACATCCATCTTAGACACTGTTATCTAAGACTCATACAATAGCCCTTGCACTTACTCCGTCTTCAATTATCTTTGGCATATATGATTCGCAACGCTTATGCCAATACAGAGTGGTTCTTTGGATAATAATCTAACCGGTCTCTCCATATTAACAACGTTAAAATGGTCAAAACTTTGATAGTCGGTGAGTTAACTATCAAATGAAAACACGTGTGCAAACAACGATATTATTTCCGGATGGAAATTCTATCAATCAATCATCAATCATATATACATATATATATATATATATGTATATTCATACTTCCTTATTTTCTATGTTTAGAAAATATACGTTAACATTGGAAAACATTTCCATTTCTAATCCATATTTCCAATTTCAATATTTGATTACGTTTTTGATTCTATTTGGAAAACATTTCCAAAACTTCTTTACTTGGATTTAAACAGATGTTTAAATCAACATCGCGACGACAGCTCAAACCACTATACTTATTTACTAAATCACTTAACCACTTTCACTCTCGAACCTTAACCATTTCTAAATTAAAAACGAAGTCAATCAAGTTGGGGTATAACTACCTCTCAGACCTTAACTGAACAACATTTCAAATCTTGAAATAGGTTAAGTTCATCTTTTAACTCTTTAACACTTCCTTACGTAACTCTCGTTCGAATAAATCTCTATTAGATAACTCTAGTTCGATTTAACTCTATCGATTAACTCTAACTAGTTTAACTTTACGGTTTTACCTAACTGGTTTAACTCTAACGGTTTAACCTAACTGGTTAACTCTAACGGTTTAACCTAACGGGTTAACTCAAATGGTTTAACCTAACTGGTTAACTCAAATGGTTTAACCTAACTGGTTAACTCTTTATCCTTATTCAGTTTCAAACATCGATGTTGAAATCGATTCTTACTCCTCTATGTAAGTCCTGACTCATATATTCTAATTATTTATTCTAAATGTTTCCTTTATAATCTTCTATTTATTTAACAAATAAATATCTCATTTAATATCTCTTATTTATTTAACAAATAAATAATCCATTATCTTATCTTATTTATTTAACAAATAAATAATCCATTATCTTATCTTATTTATTTAACAAATAAATAATCCATTATCTTATCTTATTTATTTAACAATAAATAATCCATTATCTTATCTTATTTATTTAACAAATAAATAATTCACTTTATAAATATTCCATTTATAAAGATTTCCCTTCATTTATAATTCCACTTAAACGTATTTCCTATTTATAAATATTCCATTTATAAATATTTCTATTTATAAATATTCTATTTATAAATATTCTCTTTTATAAAACCCTCTGATTTTATAAATATTCTCTTTTCAGTGTTCACTTTTAATAAATTCCCCTTTTCTCCAAATCTCGGTATGTTACGGTGTTTAACATATCAATTTTACGATGTCCAATATCGTCCATACAGACAAAATCAACAACAGGTTATAATTCATATCATATATCAAAATATATGAAAAACAATAAAATAACTGTTGAGGAATCCAGTCGGATTCCTCCAACCTGTTTCCCTGCATCCACAGATGTTACACAATATAGATAACATCACTTTCATTTCAATATGAAATATTCTGATAACAGAATCAATGTTTAATAACGATATATATATATATATATATATATGTATGTATATATATATAACCATAACCGTGTTTTCAATCAATTATTTAACAGTCCAATTTAAATAGTCCATACACAACAATCAATCAACATTTATCAGAAATAAAGTACAGTTTATAAAAATATAAACTGAGCAGAGTTAGTGAGTTTTACTCACATTTGACTATTATCGGTTTTGTTTGCTTTTATCGGCTATTAGGTTGGACTTAATTTCCTTTTCTTGTTTACTTTTTGATCAGTTTCAATATTCAGTATTTTCAAGGTGAACCAACCAACCAAATTGAGTATAAAGCTTTATTTTCAATGAACGTAATTAGCAGTACAATTATTTTGATTTAAACTATTAGCTTAACATTACTATCTTTCTTTAATAATGCAAACCACATCAACATCTCATATGTAGATAAATTCTGTAATAACTAATATGTTTCACTGCCATTTATTGTTAGCAAATAAACAACCCATCTCATTTAACATTAACAAATTAAACTCACTTAACTAAACAAAAATATTTCCAGAGAAGATGACTACATAGATCGAATAAACATTGTGCAATGTAAAATTTTACTATTGATATAATTGTATTTATTACATATTGATATTTGATTTACATAGAATGTTCCATTTGACTCTTTTGATATACTTTACAGCTGTACAAAAAATGTTTTATTACAATTGTATGGTTGCTAAAGCGAATCGGTAGTGTTATTTCAAGAAGCACTACAACCTCTAAATCACCCTTTCATTTCGATTTTGGGTTTTCAGTTTTCTCTTCCAAATTGCTGCCAAGACTTTTTCTAAAACTCTCTCAATAGACAAATTTTTTTAGATCAATAGAGATTTAATAAATATATTTGCTTTTTGATAAGGAGATGGAACATGATCTATGTTGATTTTACCATTATTTACTTGCTCCTAGGCAACGTATAAATCGTCGCATAATATTATTGACTTGTTGCTTTTTTCAATTTTAAGTTAGCTAATTTATGATTCTAGCCACATTTCTTTAGCAATCGTACTGGCTAAGCTTTTGTATTCCAATTCAATAACATTGAATCACTTTTTTGAGCACCATCAAACCGGGTCTCCGCCTGGATATGTATAATAACCCGTAGTTGATTTATGATCAAATCCCATCAATAAGTGCTATTATTTTAGTTTTTTGCTAAATTTCAATAGGGCTGCACACAACCCATATCCAACCCGACCCAACCCACCAACCCGACCCAACCCACATAAACCCAACCCAACCCATCCTAGTATGGGTCGGATATGGGTTACAATTTGTAACCCATACTATATGCGGGTCGGGTTTGACATTTTGTTCAACCCAACCTCATTTTAACCCAACCCAAACCTATTTAAAAAAAACTAATTTAATATCCCTCCAATTAAAATTAGAATAGTATAATCCTAGAATAATTTTTATGTATTCTATAATAAATGTACAAAAAAATATTTCATGTCAATCCAAACTAGATCGAATTTGATAAATATATTTTAAAGAGCATTTTAATGTATTTTAAATTGAAATGCTTGCTCAACTATGTAGTAAATTAATTTCATATGATGTGTTTTACAATGAAATTTTAATTATATGTCTTGTAATGAATCGGTTATTTAAAATGCATTATGCTAGCTAAAATCTGATATATTATGCTGAATATATTGATATAATTTTTAGAAAAAATCCCTCATTTTCTCATTTTTTATTGTATTCAAGTGACCCACAACCCAACATTACTTAACCCGACCCAACCCATACTTCAACCCAACCCATATCCAACCTCATATAGGGTCGGGTACGGGTTGAGCTACCTTAAACCCATACCTATGCGGGTCGGATAAAGTATTTGGTCTAACCCGACCCAACCCATACTTTGTGCAACCCTAAATTTCAATACAAATCCATATTGTATTCTCTATTCAATGTTCTATTAGAGATTTAGAACAAACTGGCAAACTTTATTAACACCAAATGCAACTTTTGATCTCGTGTAGTTGCATATTGTAGAGCTTTACTATATTTTGTATTCTTTGTCATTTGATATTGGTTCACCGCTGTGTTTTGAAAGATGTAGGTTGTTAGTCATTGACGTTGGCAACGACTTAGCTTTATCCATTGTTGCTTTGACTTGATGTGTTTCTTTTTGGATAAGTATATTTCTGAATTGGATACCTTACTGACCTTTATTCACAAAAAGTAGTTGAATGTTCCCCGTTCTTTTATTGAGAGCTACTTGTCGAAGTATTGAGTGACATGATTGATTTTCTCGTCGTTATTTCATGAGATTATAAAGTCATCCACATACACTGAAATATATGCAATGATGTTGTTACTGAACTTGATAAAGAGAAAGTTGCTTGACTTTGTTGGTTGATAACTTAAACTGATGTGAGTGTTCTTTTAGATTTTTTTAGGGGTGCGTTTGTCTCAGATCCCTAAAAGGTTTCAAAAGGCTCAGGTCCGGTCCAAAAATTATTTTAAATTTTATACTTATTTTTCGGAAATTCATTTAAAAAATCACGTAAGTTCGTATTTAAACAAAACATGTAATCGTCACAAGTTTCAGATCAAAAAAACCACAAAATAAAAAAAACAACGAAACTGCAGTAATTTGCGCCAAAGCATGCAAATATTTGACATTCTTGCATACATCTGTACAACTATTTCAGTCATGCGTCTGCGTTGGCTTTTTTACATATACGCATGCAAGTATTACAAAATTCTTGCATACAAGCATGCGTTAATTCGCAGGCATGCGAATCAGTTCATAGTGACTTGCATACACGTATGCAATAAAAAAGAATACTTGCACACATGTATGCAATAATCTGTAGGCATGAATATTAGTTCATGTTTACTTGCATACATGTAAGCAAGAAAGCAGAAAACTTGCATACATGCATGCAAGTATTCACGTTGATTTTTCAACGTGAAACCTGCATGAATTATTTGTATACATGTATGCACATATTTAGAATAGTTGCTTGCATGTATGCTAGAATTCATGCAGATTTCAGTGTAAATTGCTTTAGGCATACATGTGTGCAACTATTGTGTATACTTGCATACGTGTATGCAAGTTTTTTTCTGTGATCTTCTGGGAACCTTTGTAGATTTTTGATTTTTGATTTTTTTTTTTTTACTTGTCAGCGCAATTTTTTTGGACAAAAACACGTAAGTCCAATTCTAGGGACCCGCTTTTAATATGATAGTTATTGTGGATGTCATTCCTATTTCCAAACATTCCAGGGACGAATGCCTAATTTCCACGTTTTTAGACCATACCAGAGAAGCTTGCTTTAATCCATATATAGCATTATGAAGCTTGCATACAATTCACTACAAAAAAAAAAAGCAACACCCACAATTTTGCTATGCTAGGACCATGACAAATTAGCAGGCGCTAAAATTTGATCACGTGACTAAAGAATAATTAGTGACTGCCCAGAGCAGTGGTCAAATTTATATCAGCCACGGCAAAGAGCCATGGCTAAATTTATATCAGTAACGACTCAGAGCCATGGCTGATTGTACTTTGGCCACGACAGCTCTAAGCTATGACTAATGATTTTATAACACGACGAGCTTACAGAGCCTTAAAAAGAAAGCTTGCACAACAAATTCGCTGACATTATTAATTATGAATTCAATTCAAATATGGAAAAAACTTACAAATTTAAGAAAAAAAAGATGGGAGGTACAAATAATCCATCCTTATTAAACATTAGTTAAAGAAAAACATTGATGTATATGTAACGACCCAAAATTTATTAAGAAATATTTAATGGATTTTAAATATTTAAAAAGATTTATTTTGAGGATAACGACTTAGAATTCATTTAAAACAAAGTTTGAACATATAAGTTTATATTAATTTTAAAACGAAATCGTAACATCGTGGTAGTTCAAAATTTAGTTTTGAATTTCAAATGAATGTACAGAATTCAATATAAGTCGGAATCCGTTGAAACAAGAAACGTTAGAACCCTTTGAATTATATCTTTCTAATGAAAGTGAAAAATCGAGATTTCATATTATAAATTGTAAGTTATGTCCAAATCAAAATTTCAAAAAGTCGCTATGACATGGTTTATAAATTATAACGATTTATTTAATAAAATAAAAGGACTTATTATAAACTGAAGATCGATTTGACTTGAATTTTGAAAATATCGAGTTATAAACTCAAGTAGGTTTATTTTGGAACTATATGATGTTCTATTTGGATATATACGACAATATTAATTTATTATTATTAAATTGTACTATTTTTGAATTTATTAATGTTTTATTAGTTTTATTTAAGCCTTAGAAATAGCCATTTTTCAAACGACCTCCATTTTCGATGAAACCAATTTTGTTGGATTCAGAATAATAAATTATTAATAGGTTTAAAATTTCGCGCCAATTGAAGTTAGTATGTGACCATACGAAATTTAAATGTAAACTAATCGATAATTTGACTTTAAAAATACGATGTATGAGCAAACGGACTCGGAATTTGATGAAACAAGTTTCGTTGGGTCCATAATGTCAAAACATAGTTGCGTGCCCATTTTCGTCGAAATTGGATATTGTATGTAATCTTACAAATTTTTAAACCACAAATAAAAGTAACGATTGAATAAAATAAATATAAAAATCGAATAAATTAACATTTTTCCTAACATTTATAATATCCTTAACATTACCCTAACCCTAAATTTCTCTTTCTCTGTTCAAATTGATGGCCACCACTTCTCGTTAATTTTCTTTCACCAAACGTGAGGTTTGAAAATCCATAACAATCCAAATTCCTATAAAATACCGAACATGTATATATGGATTCAACAAGTGTTTCACTTCGATTTGGTACCGGTTTTGGACAGTGTGACACTGATTTCTGGAACACGAAAATATACAGTGCATCATTTTTGGTCTAGGGTTCGTGATTTCTTGAGATCGGTGCATCGATTCAACTTTTGATGATTATATTTGGTTTTTGTAAGTGTTTAGCGCCTAGTTGCAAAGTTTAATTTTGGTGATGTAAAGTTGTGCAACCCTGTAGATGGCATGCGTGAAGGCTGCGTCGACGTGTTCGCATGTGTAACGGCCGCGAGATTTTCGACCCAAAAAAAATCAACATAAATCCCATATCGACTAATCAAGCATCGAAAATACCGGGTCATTAATATAAAGAAGTTAGATGATGAGATTGGAAATATAGAACTAATAGAATAGAAGAAGAAGAAGGACACAACTGCTACTAAATCAGAGTAAACACGAAACACATAGCGGAACGAATAAACTATATTACAACATAACTTTGAAATACAAATCTGAATTTTTGTACTTGCATATCATATCAGAGTATAATTCATATACATCACAGCGGAAATAATCTCTAAATAACTTGCAGTGAACCCTCCTGCTTCGAGCTCCTCCAAGTGAATCTGCAAAGCCTGAAAAACTTGACTGCCCGTACAAATTTGGGCACCAAAGAGTTTAGGGATAACAAACAAAATAAACTCTGGGTCAGTCATGGGACTAGTGTGAGTAAACTCCAAACATATTGTTTAACTTTGAAAAAAGTCTTTTATAAGAAAGGATAATAGTAAGACCAGCCCACACATAAACATGGACGGTTTTTACCTTACTATAACCCCAAATATTTTGATATCAAAATCCAGTGATATTATAATAATGTCTAATCAAATAAATAACCAAATAGCAGAACGCTTGCATCTCATGCTCCTTATACATAGTATAAAATCAAAAACCGCAGGGCGCTTATTGGATATTGGATTCCAATTATGACAAAGTATGGGACCACCTCCTGATCAGTGTACTCTAGAGGGGATACACTGGGATTCAACAAGAACATCTTGCAACTCGGCCCGTACATGACCGACTACACATTTAGCTTGAGTGTATCAATATATTGTCACCCACGGTAGTTGGCCCTCCAACCGTATTCCGAAGGTACATAATCGAAAAGAAGAACAAATATGAATATTCTCTAGATTGGTGACAATACACCTTGCTTGGGTATGACTCAACTAGCCATGCTGCTTGCCCGATTTTTGTCATTTCCCGGTTGTGAGGCTTGAGGCTACGTTAATATTTTTAGAACGTCTGGTCACCATTCACTTTGAATGCCACATTGTCAAACCCGTCAAATCACCTGTTGATCTTCCCAAAATATTACGGGTGTAAAAAGCTAAGAGAAATGAATTTCTCCGCCATTAGTCATAACATCTTAAAAAGATCGTCTTATGTGATTTGTCAGGAATACTCTGTCAGACATTCGTCCATACAAGTTGTCCTGGGACTGGACAAACAGAAACACCATTCTGGAATAGAGCAACCCTTGCATTTCACTCCGTCTTCAATTGTCTTCAGCATAATCTAATTCGCAGCACTTATGCGAGTGGTTTTCGGATAATATATCCAACCGGTATCTCCGTAATGACGACGATGGTCGAAACACTTCGATAGTCGGTTATTTAACTATCGAAGTAAAAACAACATCCATTCAGATGTACAACTAAACATCACACAACCATGGGCACTTTTTACTTAACATTTGTTTTTATTTTTCGCATTCACATATCTTACCAGATATTTCCCAAACCCCGTTTTAGCCTTTTCACACTTCTTGGAAAACATTCCCAGTTATTATAAACTCTCATTCTCCCAGGTTCCAGAAAATTTACGTTATTAAAGTTCGAAACATTTCCATTGTTTTCACGTTCTTTATTTTCAACACTTGGATAATGTACCCAATCGGCATTGGAAAAATATTTCCAATTTTATTATAAACATTTTAATTTTCACAACGTTCATTTTTAAAACTTCATTCACTTTTAAATGTGAATATCATCTCTATTATAGAAATCTGAACACCTTTATCAAATAACTCATATTTCAAGTAATAATTACCCTTATCTTGTTTATCGAAATCTCTTTCATAATTCTATATTCCCATTCCACTTTATAAACTCGGTTTCTAAGTCAACTTCTTGTTAAATCATTATCAACTTTATAACTAAATATTGATTACATATCCTATTATAATTTGTTGGTTTAAAACTAAATATTAACTACCCTATCAGATTATAATTCCTAAAAAAATTTACTTTAATACATTCGACATAGTCGAATTTTAGTTCTAATTCCAGATATTGTTATTTATTTCTAATCATATTCTAGACATCAAAATGATGTCATCGTTTTCTGAAACGATTCTCCATTTTCTCTTTCTAAACTTATCCTTATATTTCTTCAGACAAACACCGTTACTTATTACTTTAGAATAAGTGGATTTCAAACTAAACTGTTTTCATTCCCTAGAGATAGTGTTATATATAAATATAACGCTTAAGTTTGGTCAACAACATTGATTTATCGTTATTGTTCAAAACTTGCAATACGCTGTAATATACCCCTTCATAACTAATCTCGACATAACAGTCACGCTTAATCCTAGTCAACAACTTTATTTTATCGTTATGGTTTAAAGACTTGCAATATGCTACTATATTTCACTTTATTACTAATATCTGCGTCTCTTGCCATTACAAGCTAATATCATCCCTCGATAATAGTGAAGCCATTCAAGTTGGAGTATTCTATTTACTTTTCAGACCTTAATCGATGACGTTCTTATCTTAGAATAAGTATAAGTCTGTAACTATAAACTCCTTATTACTTATAATATTCATTAACCCGTATTTCTTGCTTAATTTGAATATGGTTTTACGATGTCATATCCTTATCCTAAAACTCGGTTGTTTACAACTATTTATATTAAACATTAACTCTTCGCTTTGTCTTCATTATACAATTATATTATAACTTATTTTACCAAAATCCATTTATGTTCTTTGCCTCTTTAAATTTACTTTTATTTGAATCATTGTTCTTAATGCATGTAACATCTCATCACCAACTCAATAACGTCTTAAATGAGGTCCATTTAAGAAAAAATTATTTAGTTAAAAATAATTAAACAATATTTTACTTCATCATTTCTGAAGTAAACAGTTTACTTCATCATTAATCTAAAATAGATTGGTTGCTTACTTTATATAAACAATAGCTAATTTATATTGGTTCAATAATTATTTAATACCACATAAATTAAAAAGGGTAATTAATAATGTATCTTATTAATTTTTGATCAGTTTACTGCTAAGTTATTTTCATTAGATTAATTGAAAACCAATTAATCTAATAATCATTTTTCAAATAAACAGTTGATTAAATCAACTTCATTCCATCAGTAAATTCGTTAACTAATTTTAATTACTTCTTACCATTAGATTAATATAATTAATCTAATAATATTCCTTAACTATTTTCCTTAAATATAATTATCCAAATTATTCACTTGTAGGATAATTACATCTTAATAACTTATTTAAATGTCAAATAATCATTTATATTTACTTTATAAAATGAAAGATAAAATACCAGTTTATAATAGAACTTCTATTATAATTTAAACTTCGCTTAAATTATAAAAATATTTTTTTTATAATTATCTTAGTTGATTTGCCTGACGGCCAATCAACTTCTTGACAAAAATGGGTTTACGGTCGACTGTTGCTATTTTCTTAATCGGTATCGTCCATATATTAAATCAGCATAACGTTGAATTTTCATTCAACATGGTTCAAATAATGCATATATAAAACAAACAGTACATATAATTATTAAGGAATCCGGTTGGATTCCTCCAACCGGTTTCCTGCATCCATAGATCTTAGTCCATACAATTTACACTAGTTCCATACTAGGGAATCTTATAACCGATGGTATCTGTATCCAATTCGTGATGTATATATATGCAACGATATGTATACATTTCAACCAATTTAATTGTAATCTACCTAAACGATCATCACACAACATTCAACTATTATTAAAATATAACTAATATCTTAAAATAGATTAGAGTTAGTGATTTTACTCACCTTGCACACCGTTTAATAACGATTTGCGTCAGTTGATTATATCACGAAATTCTAGTAGCTCTGTTCTATGCGAAATCAGTTCCACAATGTAGATCAGGTCTTTACGATTTCAACGGATCCAGTCGCGTTCCATTACCTTAATGTCAGTCCATCGCTATCCTTAAAATCCCACGATGCCACTGCTTTCTTAATTTACGATGACTTGCTCCATTACAAAACGCATCAATGCTGATTCTTCTTTCCAAATTCATGTCCTCCTTCTTTCTTCATTTATTTTATAATTTCTTCTTTGTTAATATAATTGGGCTTTATCATCTTTTCATTGTCGGCCCAGCAGCGTTTAAAACCCACGTAAGATCTGAAATCCATCACTCAACATTTCTTCATACCCAAGCCATGCCCTCCAGTATACAACGTTTTCCTCATGGCATGACCCTTTTTTTTCACATTCTCACGATCCCTTCGCATGGTGATATGTGCTTCTCTTCGCCTCCTCCGTACTTCATACACCGCACGCCTCCATCTCCCTCACAATACTCCTTCTCAGCCCCATACGAACATGTTTACACCTAAGCCGTGTTTCCATTTGCCGAACAATAGCACCTTACTGCAAAAACTACACACCTTCCCTCTTTTGTATATGAAACAAAACATTTCAACCAATGTTACCATTCACTTCATGAATTACCTTGCAAAGAAACAGACTTCGACGTACAGTGACCATCCCAGATCTTTAACCGCAATTCCACCTGCATATATATGCTTTCCTTATTGCAAAACAAATGCATGCCATCATTCGCCTTCTACCCAACTCCATCTTCCACGTGGACTTCTTCCTCATTTGGAAAAATATCACATCCTCCTTACTACTATGCTTCCCTTATTGTATAATAATGTATGGTTTAAACACTAACCACCTAGTTAAGTTTTTACTTAACGTTTACATCCGCTGCCCTTTCTCATCCTCCAAATATACCATCATCAAACTACCCTCACAAATCTCACCTCTACTGTCTCCTGCAACTGCACTGCACTCAAACACACCCCAGCTTTCACATTACTGCCCATTTATATTTCCACGCCAGTGCAATATTTGAATGCCATGCCACTTATCATGCCTGTTTCCACTTACATCAACTTTTGCCACAACAGATGCTTCCCAAAAGACCTCGCTTCTCAATACTTTGTGATTTCTAAAACCAATATTATCACCTTTTGCTACAACGTTCAACACGTCCTTCACAGCACGCACAACTCAGCAGTACTATTTAAAACTTGCGGAACCTTGCTTTATGCGTGTCATTGACCTGGGCGTCACCTTGAGATTGGCACACTTCCAATATTTCAGTCCGCTAATAATACTGATGTACCCTTCTTCCCTGTTTCGTACATTGATCCTGCTCCCTTCTATCATTCCATCATTTCGAAAACCCTTGCTTCCCTGTTTCTGAAACCAAGATGCTCGCTTAACTACACCTTCCCAAGCCGATGACAACCAACACCAAGATACACTCCTCGCGCCTCACACATTGGCACCATCCATCTCATGCACCCACTGGTGGCCACGTCACCGGCTATTGAAACCAGCAAAATAAGTTCCATTCGAATAATGAAATACTTGTATGGGTTTTGAGAAGAATCTCTGTGGGATTTCATGTATATTGGTTTTTTATATATATTTATTGCATTTTACACCATAGGGAAACTCACGCTTAAGTTTACTGAAAACCAGAAGAAAAATGGAGATAGAAGTAGCGGTTGAGTATTTATAGCAGTCGAACCTTGGTTGTGAAGGAATAACTAATAGGGTAGGTTTATGGCTATTTGATTTGATCTTACGAACCCTTCTTTTCATGATGGCCTTACCAGCATAGGCGAAGACTTTGGTACCAGGGGTAGTTTAGACTAGGGTAGCTTGTAGTTTTCACTTCAAAGTCACATTCTGAGTTGAAAAAGATGTGCAATACTTAGTGATGAAGTAAGGAAATGTAAGCATACATACGGTTGAAAGGAAAGATCAATAACTTTTAGGGTAGGTTGGTTTTTTCGAAATACAAGCTGGGGAAAATGTCTGTTTCCTTAATGATGAAGAAACCTGTTTTTTTAATTTATTCTTTATTTCCATTCTATGAACATCCTTCACAAAATGGCATTAATTTGAATTACCTTATTGTTCGTACATTCATTCTTTTGTTTCACCATTCTTGGTATGCTTCATACATATAATTTTGTTTGCTATTCTTAAACGAATATGTTTGGATATATATATATATATATATATTTGTTTGTTCCTGCATGCTTTTATGGGTCTGTGTTGGCTATGTAACACTTCGTTCGTGTATGGGCCGCTGTAGACAGAAATAAGAATACAGTCGACTCCAGCTAGGTGTCACAATCCCAAAAATAAAATAATATCGGTAGGTTAACTCATATTTTGAAACCCCAAAATATTAATATAGGGTGTAAAATACTCCAAATAAAAATTTGCTATTTAATTAATTGAAAATTTCAGTAAAATTATAAAAATTAAATTATCACTACGTCTTAATAGAATCTTGTCTAAATTCAAGACCGCTGCTTAAATATTTTTAAATAACCGTTATGGCCATGAACGAACATGGCGTTGCTTTTCTGAATATTTAATTTGGATATAACTTACAATATATAATCCGAAATCTCGATTTTTCACTTCCATTAGAAAAATACAGTTCAACAGATTCCAACGTCTCTTGTTTCGAAGAAAGCCGACTAATAACGAGTCCTGTACACTCAGTTGAAGTTCAGAACGTTAAATTATGAACTGTCGCGATATTACAGGCTCGATCATATTTAATATATATTTTATTACGTTCAACTCCGTTTTCAATTTATATATATAAATCCACTTATATTACGAATTCAATATTTAAACTGATTTAAATATTCAAATACAAACTGATAAAAATACGGGACAATACATTCCTTTACCCTGAAAAGAATTTCGTCCCCTAAATTACTAAGGTAGGAAAAATGCTACAATCCATATTATAATTCGGTTAAAAATCTTTTATTTAATTTCTTAAATTCAATTTTCAATAGAACTGATTAATCTTAATTAAAAATTAATTCCTTCTTATTAACGAACATTTCCAAAAATTTTAAAAAATTTCTAATGCCTTAAATTTCCGATAGATTTGGCCAGCATTTTCTTCGCACCGCTCAACCGGTACTACTACAGTTTGCCACTCTGGGCCTTCTCCAATTTCAAAAGAAAATTAAACAGCCAAGCGGATTTTCAAAGTAGATCAAAAATCTCATACCCAAATATAATGTAAAGTTATACCTTTTTATCGGGCATTCAACTCTTTTCTATTCCATTTGTTGCCCTATTAGCATATATAGATGCATCTCCATTCCAATCGACTTATTCTTCAGTCCAATCATTCGCTTATGCTTAAGCCAATTTCCTTTCAATTCCAGTTTTAGTTTCAATTCCAAACTCTTACTCAATAATCAAATTTCACAATCGAGTTCGGTTCCATTCCAGATCTTAATTCACAAATTCAACTACTTTGCCAAGTTAAATCCTACTCTATTACGCTTTCCACTTAATCGACTTCAATTCAATGCCAATTTTTTTATTTAACTTAATTTAAGTTAAACTCTAATTCACTTATTTACTTTTATCATTTTAATTCTTTTAACTTCACAAGTTAAATTTAAATTTCGAAATTCAAATTCCTGGGTTCTAATTCAATTAATATATATTTACACATAATAATAGAAATTCAAAACATTTGATTTTTTTACAACTCGTTTTCTCAAAACAATTCAAAAGCAAAATCTTTTGGTAGTAATCCATCACTTCGAAACTCGAAAATGACACTGATGATGTGGCCAGCATCATCAGAATTATTTTCCAGCGGTAGAAGTGAGTTCAATACTATATCATCTTTAAAACGTGTTTACAAACATCTCTATTTTAAAAGTTTCAAAATATTCTTAATAATACATAGGAAAACATTTCCAAATTCACCCAGGATTTTAATTCTCCATATATTTAATTCAAAATTCATTTACAACATCTTTCCAAGTTTTTAGAATTTTATTTCAATTCTGGTTTTAAATTCAGATTTAGTTCATCTGATTTTGCATATTATACTTATATAATATTTCGATTGGTTATTTATATAATCAACTCAATTATAAATCTTATTCGAACATAATTTCAACCAACGTATTCAATATATATTAGATAATCCCAATATATATGCTTTCTTTATATCAAAATGTATTTTTGGGTAAAATTGTTTTATTTACACTCTTTTAAAAACATACTGTGTAGAATTATTCTGTTCAAGAGTTTAGAAACACATATCGACACAGTTTGCATTACTGTTTCGACCAGAATTCATAAACCACTCGACTGACCAGTCAACACAATATAAAATAGTTTTTATATAAATTTACAAATACATTCACTCAAACATATACACTCAAACTCAATCTGGGGTATTACAATCTCCATCTCCATTGAGTTACGCCACAGAGCCAAGGTAATCACTTAGCCTTCAGCTCTAATACCACTGTGACGACCGCGGGATTTTTGATTCAGAAAAAATCAACATAAATCCCATATCGACTAATCAAGCATCGAAAATACCGGGTCATTAATAGAAAGAAGTTAGAGGATGATATAGGAAAGATAGAACTAATAGAATAGAAGAAGAAGAAGGTCACAACTGCTACTAAATCAGAGTAAACACGAAACACACAGCGGAACGAATAAAATATATTACAACATAACTTTGAAATACAAATCTGAATTTTTGTACCTACATATCATATTAGAGTATAATTCATATACATCACAACAAAAATAATCTCTAAATAACTAGCAGTGAAGCCTCCTGCTTCGAGCTCCTCCAAGTGAATCTGCAAAGCCTGAAACACTTGACTACCCGTACAAATTTGGGTACCCAAGAGTTTAGGGAAAACAAACAAAATAAACTCTGGATCGGTCATGGGACTGGTGTGAGTAAACTCACAACCATATTGTTTAACTTTGAAAAAAGTCTTTTATAAGAAAGGATAATAGTAAGACCAGCCCACACATAAACATGGATGGTTTTTACCTTACTATAACCCAAAATATTTTGATATCAAAATCCAGTGATATTATAATAATAATGTCTTATCAAATAATAACCAAATAGCAGAACGCTTGCATCTCACGCTCCACATACATAGTATAAAATCAAAAACTGCAGGGCGCTTATTGGACATTGGATTCCAACTATGACAAGGTAGGGGACCACCTCCCGATCAGTGTACTCTAAAGGGGATACACTAGGATTCAACAAGAAAATCTTGCAACCCGGCCCACACATGACCGACCACTCATTTAGCTTGAGTGTATCGAATATATTGTCACCTACGGTTGTTGGCCCTCCAACCGTATTCCGAAGGTACAAAATCGAAAAGAAGAACAAATATGAATTTTCTCTAGATCGGTGACAATACACCTTGCGTGGGCATGACCCAACTAGCCATGCTACCTGCCCGATTTTTGTCATTTCCCGGTTGTGAGGCTTGACGCTACGTTAATCTTTTCAGAACGTCTGGTCACCATTCACTTTGAATGCCACATCGTCAAACCCATCAAATCATTAGTTGATCTTCCCAAAATATTACGGGTATAAAAAGCAAAGAGAAACGAATTTCTCCGCCACTAGACATAACACCTTAAAAAGATCGTCTTATGTGATTTGTCAGGAATACTCTGTCAGACGTTCGTCCATACAAGTTGTCCCGGGACTGGACAAACAGAAACACCATTCTGGAAAAGAATGACCCTTGCATTTCACTCCATCTTCAATTGTCTTCAGCACAATCTTATTCGCAGCGCTTATGCCTATACGGAGTGGTTTTCAGTAATATATCCAACTGGTTCTCCGTAATGATGACGATGGTTGAAACACTTCGATAGTCGGTTATTTAACTATCGAAGTAAAAACAACATCCATTCAGGTGTACAACTAAACATCACACAACCACAGACACTTTTTATTTAACATTTGTTTTTATTTTTCGCATTCACATATCTTACCAGATATTTCCCAAATCCGGTTTTAGCCTTTTCACACTTCTTGGAAAACATTCCTGTGATGCCCCCAAATCCCGTACTGACGGAGACAAGGGTTATCTTTGGAATATAACACATGAACAGATCATAGCAGAACAAAATAAATAAATACACCAGATAATGAACAATAGAATATACTGGATAAAAGTAATCATCAGAGTTACACAATATACAGGATCTTACTTAGTAACAATACAGTTCAACTATACATATATGTCTACAGTGGAAAAACAAACATAATGTACAATAGGAGCTGAACAGCATAAAAAGAGATAAATGATAGAATCCATCTTCAGCTCCAGCTATCCAGAAAGAACCAGCTAAACCTGAATACAAGGCTGCCCGTGTAGAAAAAGGGGCACCCGAGTTTGAAAGTGAAACAAACTACGAGTCAGTAATGGGACTGGTATGAGAAATCTACTCAACACATATATAATTTGGCTAATCACAGGACCACGCCACTTTCGTGGAATGGGTTTACTCCATTGGATTGCCAGTGCTTTAAAACAAATCTTTCTTTTAAACAATGCAATGCATTTTATAAAAATGAAGCCGTTATAAGAATCAGTTCCTATCACACAATGCAACGCAAACCGGAGGATGGAGTTTTTACCTTATAATGGCCAAGATATGCTTGATACGAATAAAACAAAGGCATTTGATATTATTGCTAGTGTTTATATGTTTTGAAAACAATGTCAAATCATAAATATCAATCATAGAGGGCATTAATGCCCCATACCACTATGTCGCCATATATAGGTATACAATCAAAATCGCACGATGTCGTATTTGGAAATTGGATTTCTGTCCTAAACCAAGGCAAAGATAGTCCTTACCGAATTCGTGACTCTCTAGCCCGAGCCACAGGCAAGCGCGCAGGCAAGCCTTGGAGCGACAGGGTCGGTCCACCGATGTGGATTATTATGCCTGAACAATACGTTTCCTTGCCCTTTGGGGCGTTAACGAGCCAACGAATGGCTCCATCGGACCCGGATCGTCCGATCAAACCGAGGCGCCTCACAACAGCAACAACCACACAGGTGAAAAGTATATAAATGTCAGGGCTGGTAGGTCGCTGACACCACCCTAGCTAGAAAGAAACGCATGCCCTCCCTGAGGTCCTTCTCCCGTTTCTGGTTCATACCGGGGTGTGAGGCTCGCGAATTCACATTATACACAAAGCTACGCCACACAGGCGGGGCTTTGATCATCACCACAAGACTTTGCTTTTCAACAGAAACCTTGATCATTTGCCACTTAGGCATGCCACACTAGTAATTCATGCCATGCGGCTGATGTCCATCGATATACAACCTCTGAGCTCGTACGTTTCAGAGAAGGGCGTTAAGCAAAAGAATAAATTCTCCACCGCCAAATAGATGTATATTTAATTGAGATCAACCAACACAGAATAAAATCCAATGTCAGACACACAGTCCATTTACAAGTCCGTTCTGGGTCTGAACGAAACCGGAGGCACTAAATACCTCGCAAACCCATTGATCACCAGGTACGTCTGGACGATCACCACTCATTATCCATATTTCGGGATGTCTCCCAATCAGGACCTCGGTTACCATCCAGACGAGGTGAAGATCTCCGGTCTTCGACCACCGTCTTCATCTTCGATTACCTATCGTCGATTCAGTTATTCAGAATGGGATAAACCCGGTCTTTCTGAACAAGTTGCGTATATAATAAACAAGTGCAACACTAAACTACACACACATCATTTCAATTCAATAGTCACTAACCGTCAATCAGTAAGAGAACGATTTCCCAAATATTAACCCCGAAGGCCGAAACCAACATCAGATCAACACCCAGGAAACCATTCGACTTAGCCAACCTTCAGTTAATTTCTAAATCACATCCATATCGTTTATAATATTTTATAACGATTTATCGTTATTTTTATTTATTTTAAAATAGCCAATATATTCAAAACGACGCTTCGGGCCATAACGCGATCGTGGCGCTATTTTTCTTCAGATTTGATTTACACATATCTGAAAATCTAACCGTTGGATCTTCACAAAATTTACATCATTAGAAAGATCTTTTCAAAACGAATCCAACGGTTCCAGTTTTCGGAAAATCCGATGGTCGGATCTCCCGGTACAATCGTTTGAAGTTTCGATTTCAAAACACGAACTGCAGCGTTGTTATTCGATTAAATATAATTATATATATATATAAATATAATTGTTTCTGGCGCTTTTTTCTTCAGATTTGAATCAAACATTCCAGACAATCCAACCGTTGGATTTTTACAAAGTTGGTGCCGTTGGAAAGATTTTTCCAAAGCGGACCCAACGGTTGCGATTTCAGGAAAATCCGATGGTCGGATCCCTCGGTATAATCGTTTGAAATCACGGTTTCAAAACACGAACTGCACGGCCACGTTTCGTTTTAATTTTATTTATATTTATATATTTATGTAAATATAGTTCATTCAACAATTTCAATACCGTTTTCACTTCAAATATTTCACTAACGCCTTTAAATTTTGGAAAATTTCGCCATAACCTCCTTTGTACGGGAGGGGCTGGGAAAATTCCCAAATAGCCACACGGGCGTCTCATGTCAAAAAGAAAGAGAAAAAGCCAAGCAGCTAGCCAACATGCTCATAAAATCATCACCCAAACAAAATAGTAAATGTGTACCTATTTGTCGGGCACAAAATTTTATTCCTCTTCTCTAGCCCCTTTGCTATAACCTGTTCAAATAAATATGCATGTACAGATATACAGTTCTTATCACTTATCCTTTTCCATTCAACTTCATATTTGATTCCATTTGGGTTAAAAGCACCATTCATTCTAATGTTACATGCATAGGTAAAAATCACGTCATTAGCTAATTAATGAATATTTCAACTCATGCATATTTATTTGAACGAGTTGCCATTTTTAACACTTCACATTTCAACAACTCATGTATATAATAAAAATGTGATTTTTATATTGTAAAACAATTCATTTCAAAACACTATTATTTTATATAGTTTATATAGGTGATAAAAATAGGATTTTTATTATAAAACAATTTCTTTTAAAATGAGATTATTTTACATAGTCAATATAGTTGATAAAAGGTGATTTTTATTATGTAACAATTTATTTCAAAATATGAATACCATTCAACACATGAATTTCAATTCAACGAATGAATATCGATTCAACACATGAAGGTTTTCTATAGTTCTATATATAGATAAAAATGTGATTTTTATATTTGAAACACGAATACCTTTCAACACATGAATTTCTAATCAACGAATGAATAAAGATTCAACACATGAAGGTTTTCTATTCAATGAATAAATATGGTTTCAGCCAATGAAAATAATTCAAACACATGAATATTATTCAAAATTTCGGCAGCATAACGGCAGGGTAGTTAAAACCAGGACCGTCCCTAGTACGGCTCCTCGCTCTACCTTAAAACCTCGCGGTTTTTGACAATGGGGATCATGCATCTAGTTCGCACGCAGGCGGCATGTATATATTTATTTCATTTCCACAAACTAATCCTATGTGGTTTCAACCAAATATTTCTCGACCACAAATGGGTATTTTTCAACCACAATCAATCAATATCAACCACAAACAATCCCAAACAACCATTCGCTATCAATCAATTTTCACACCAATCACAATCAACAAATATCATCCATGGTTTGTGGACGAGGGGCGTGTATATATATATATATTTATATATAGCAATTCACTTCTATTTCAACACATATATAATTTTTACAACGCATATACAACTTATACATCGAACGTACAACTTATACAACGCTTATAAATGAGGTGTACAACGCTTATATAACTCATACATTGACTATATAATTTATACATCGTCGTTTTCCATATCGATTATAAATTAGAAATCTCACTTTGGGTTCCACTCCACCAAAAATAGCAGAAGGCTCAGAAAAATACGCGGTCTCTTCTAGAATGTAGAAAACGTCCACACGGTCACGATGTTTCCTGTTTCATCAAATTTCGTTAACGAACGAAAAAGATATGATTTTTCAAAGTTTGCAACGGTTTAAAGGTGTTAAAACTGTTGAAAATATATATAAGCCGTACCTCAGCTGAAAGGTTCAAAACTAGGTTTGCAATTTTCGATCAAACCGTGAATCAATAGGAGGATCGACCAATGCAGCGACGAAGAGGGGGGAGACGCGTGTCTGCGCGCGGTGGTGGGGGCCCACTTGGTGGCGCCAGGCAACGGCGGCGGCGGCTGGAAGTTCGAAACTTCCTGATGTCGATTCTCCCTCCACAGGCCACGAAAAATTCCAAACTTTATGTGGATTTGAAGATCTCTCCGAGCTCTACAAAATCTTCAACTAGAGGAGGGGCTAATTTTGCGTGGATTGATCGGAAAATGAGGGGGAAGGTTTTGAACGTTTTCCGCCTTCGATCGGGGAGAGAGAAAAGGATTTTTCTTTTTTTTTTTATGAAAATTCTGATTGGTCGGGGAAGTTTTAAAGGGGTTTTCTGACGCGACCACCAATCTAAACCCAACGACTGTCATCCCCAGCGTTTTACCCCCATTCCGAACACAATGGGATATGTTTCGAAGGCCCATTCGAATGTTTCAGTCAGTTTTCCTTCAAATTAAAATATAAAACATTCAATATTTAATTTGAACGTACATTTCAATTTGCCAGGGCCACAAATTGATTCGAAAAATTCCAGAAAAATAAATCTAGCTATGTTTTTACGATACGGTCCCAACAAAACTAGTTTCGTCGAATTCTGAGACCGTTTGCAAAAAGGCTCATTTCTGGTCGATCCAATTTAACTGTAATTGGCCAAAACACGTTTTCCTTTGCCACGTTCACATATTAGCTTCAAAAATTATGAAATTTGAAACCTAGCAATAACTTCACATCCCGGATCCAACAAAAGTGGTTTCGTCGAATTCTGAGGTCGTATGCAAAATGGCCAATTTCACGGGCTATATAAATTCCATAGCGACCTTCGTGAAAATTCATTCGGCCATAACTTTTGCTTTCCGCTATGAAAATTCGATTTTTCAGATTCGTTAGAAAGGTATTCACTAACAGATTTAAATATTTTTGGTTTCACTAAAATCCGTTTTGTTTTGCACCCGGTACAGTCCGACAAAGTTTGAATTCAATTTTTGAAACTACAGCGCCTTTTCAAGCCTTGTTATAATTATAATTAATTATATTCGTTTTCAATTGTCGATTCAAACTCACTTTTCATCGCTATTATTTAAAATATTTATTTTAAATATTTAAAATCCATTATTTTAGCCAATTTAAAAATTTTAAATTGGTTCAGATTTTCTGGGTCGTTACAATCTCCCCCACTTAAAACTTTTCGTCCCCGAAAAGGAACAAAGTCGAAAGTGGTTTGATAAATCTACAATCACACAACACAACAACCAATCCAATTGTTTTCAGCTTTTCAAAATCATACAAATCAATTTCTATATTCTTTTAAAACCATTCAGACTATAGAATTTAAAAGTGCACATCCATGGAAAGAGAATAACAGCAGAGTAGAGAACTAAATGGCAATGCAAAGTAGGGTAAATGTACCTTGCACCAGAGTCAATCAGAGATATCTACTCGGCATCTGGGATAGGCTTTCTAAATGCTCTCCTCAGTTTCCCAAGTACAATCTCGTGGATCTCCACTCCATTGCACTTTGACTAAGTGAACCTTCTTATTCCTCAGTTCTTTGGTTTCTTTGCCGATAATCTTTAGCGGCTCTCGTCTCACAACTAATTCGGGGGTAATTTCAATGTCCTGTTGAGCTGCTTCTTCCACGATCAAGTCTGGATCATGAACGTGCTTTCGAAGTTGAGATATGTGAAATACATCATGAACTCCAGGCAACCAATCAGGCAATTTGACCCTGTAAGCGAGAGTCCCGATCCGTTCCAAAATAGGAAACGAACCAATGAATTTGGGTGCCAACTTTCCAGTTTTACCGAACCAGATAACTCCTCTCATCGGCGATACTTTCAAATATACATAGTCGCCAACAGCAAAGGATATATCTCTTCTTCTTCTATCGGCATAGCTCTTTTGTCGGCTTTGAGCGGCGAGTAATCGTTTCTTGATAAAATCGACTTTGTCGGCAGCTTCTCGAATCATATCAGGACCCAACACAAGTCTATTACCTAGTTCGACCCAACAAGCAGGAGATCGGCACGGTCTACCATACAATGCTTCGAATGGCGACATTGTCAGACTCGCCTGGTAGCTGTTATTATATGAGAATTCAGCCAAATGCAGATGGTCTTCCCATGATCCACCGAAATCTATAACACAAGCCTGCAATAGATCTTCTAAAATACGATTCACCCTCTCAGTCTGACCGTCAGTCTGAGGATGATAAGCGGTGCTTAAGTTCAACTTCGTTCCCAGTTCGACTTGAAATGCCTCCCAGAATTTACTAGTAAATATTGTATCCCTATCACTGACTATACTGAGCGGCACTCCATGTAGTCTAACTATTTCCCTGAAGTATATCTGCGCCAGACTCTGAGCAGTTCTGTTTGATCTGACAGGTATGAAATGGGCGGTCTTCGTGAAGCGATCTACGATCACCCAAATACTGTCATTCCCTTTTCTGGTTCTGGGCAGACCATCAATGAAATCCATAGAAATATGTTCCCACTTCCAGCCTGGAACTTCTAACAGTTGCAACAATCCAGCCAGTTTTTGTTGGTCACTCTTGACTAGCTGGCAAGTAGGGCATCGGCTAACGTATATTGAAACGTCTCTTTTCATAGCCTTCCACCAGAATGTTCGTTTGAGATCTTTATACATTTTGGCCACACCAGGATGGATACTCAGCTTGGACTTGTGACACTCATCTAACACTTCCCTTTTGAGTCCGGGAATGTCAGGTACACAAATCCTTCCTTTCAATCTCAGGGTCTCGTCGTTATCTATTTGAAAACACGAGGGTTCGCCTTTCTGAATCCTTTTGATCATATCCTTAATAAAGTTATCCTCCTTCTGAAGAATAGATATTTTGTCAATCAAGGAAGTCATGATAATAAAGCTGGCGATCATTACATTCTTTCGGCTCAGCGCATCGGCCACGACATTGGCTTTCCCTGGAGTATATATAATTTCAAAATCGTATACTGCAAGGAACTCTAGCCAACGTTGCTGCCTCAGATTCAAGTCCTTCTGTGTGAATAGATACTTTAACGACTGGTGATCTGTAAACAGTTCGAATCTCTCACCCAGGAGATAGTGTCTCCAGATTTTCAAGGCGAATACTATAGCCAATAACTCAAGATCATGAGTTACGTAGTTTTTCTCGTGCGGCTTCAGTTGACGGCTAGCATAAGCAATCACTTGGCCCCTCTGCATTAACACTGCGCCAAGGCCTTCTCTAGAAGCATCAGTCCAGACTTTCAAATCTTGGTTGCCATCGATGATGGTTAACACCGAAGCAGTCGTTAGTCTTAATTTTAGCTCTTCGAAAGCCTCCTCACTTTCTGGAGTCCATTTGAATTTAGAGTGCTTCTTTGTAAGCTTCGTTAAATGACCAGATATCTTCGAAAAGTTTTTAATGAGCTTCTGGTAATAGCTAGCCAATCCGAGAAAACTGCGGACTTCAGTGGGGTTACTGGGCTGTTTCCAATTCTGAATAGCTGTGATTTTGCTTGGATCCATAGCGATTCCTTCTTTCGATACGACGTGGCTTAGAAATTTTACTTCATCTTTCCAGAAGATACATTTGGAAAATTTGGCTTTTAATATGTTCCGTCTCAGAATTTCTAGAACCTGTTCTGTAATAACCCGGAAAATGTGAACCAATTTTACACATTTTCCGGGTTATTACATGTTCCAGATGCTTTTCATGCTCGGCCTTTGATTTAGAGAAGATTAGAATATCGTCAATGAAAACCAGAACAAATTTATTCAAAACCTCTGAATACTATATTCATCAGATCGACGAAGTAAGCTGGAGCGTTACATAAGCCGAACGACATTACTAACCACTCGTAGAACAAGTCTGGACCTCTGAATGCCGTCATTGGAACACACTCTTCGGCAATTCGAAGTTGATGGAAACCTGTAGCTAGGTCCATTCGTGAAATTACTTGTGCTCCATTTAGACGATCCAACAAATCATCTATTCGCGACAATGGATATTTGTTCTTTATCGTCTGCTTGTTCAGATCACGATAATCCACACATAACCGTAGAGTACTTTCAGATTTTGGGACAAAAACCACTGCTGCTCCCCAATCAGAGAAACTAGGTCTGATCAGACCTTTCCATACTAGCTGTCGTGTTTGATTGTCTAATTCCTCTTTCTCTTTCAAGGACATTCTTCGAATAGCGTGAACTAGCGGCCTTGCATGCGGAATTAAAGCAATTTTGAAATCTATTTCTCTCTGCGAAGGTAAGCGAACAACTTCTTCGAACACATCCGCATAGTTCTTGACGACAGGAATGTCTTTGATGAGGTCAGGAATATTCTCTGTTACTTCTGGGATATTTTCTACTTGAGCTGGAGAAACATCGAGAGCTGACCAGAAATCTTTTCTATTTGAAGTCGGGCCTTCACATGGTATGGTTATATAATTCCCCGATTGGGCCTTTGCTTTAACCACTCTCACGGCGCATCTAACCTCAGCTTCATATTTGGTTAGCCAATCCAACCCAAATATAAGATCAAACTCCTTAAAATTCATGACGATGCAGACAGTAGGGAATTTATAGCAGGAGAAAGAGACAGGTACTACACAAACCCAACTGAGATCGATGGAACCTCCAACCGGATTCTGGACAGTCATTGGTTCCTTGAGCCTTTTCGAATTCAAATCCAGTTTCTTAGCTGCATCTTTCGAAATGAAGCTTCGTGACGCGCCTGTTTCAAACAGTACTTTAACTGGAATATTTTTGACATTAAGCGTGCCTTCTAAAACAT
The DNA here is from genome assembly GCA_030737875.1 of Allium sativum. Classification (NCBI taxonomy): domain Eukaryota; kingdom Viridiplantae; phylum Streptophyta; class Magnoliopsida; order Asparagales; family Amaryllidaceae; genus Allium; species Allium sativum. The sequence goes on from CM060913.1 coordinate 67,404,308, forward strand.
CAGACCTTCCCTGACTACCTGAGGGTGCTGAGGTTTCTGCTACTTCATTTACTTGAACCCCTTTGGTCTTTTTCAACATCCAACAGTCTCTCTTTATATGACCAGTCTTATGACAAAGATTGCACTCTTGGGTCACTTGAAACTTATTCTTGGATTTAGATTCATCCCTTTTTGGTTTCTTTAGAGATCGGCAACTTATCGAGAGATGTCCTTGCTTATTGCAGTTAGAGCATACAGTTGTCGTTACTGGTTTCTTCTCAGATTTGGCCCTTTTCCTCTTGGCACTGGGCTCCTTACTGACCTCAGACGTTGTACTCGCCTCAGGATGATTAGTTTCCGACTCAATTTTATTACTAGAGCTGACTTCCTCTTCGTACTGTAACATACCTTTCTTATCTAGATCTTCATATTGATAAGCCATATAAATCATTTCTGAAAAAGGAAGCTTCACATGCCCCAATACTTTATTATGGTATTTCCTTTGAAGCCCATTGATGAATCTCAAATTCTTCTTCTTCGGATTTTGAATTAGATGAGGAGCAAAGTGGGAAAGTTCATTGAATTTCTTATGATATTCTGGGATTGTCATATCTCCTTGTATCAGATAGGAAAATTCGTCGCATAATCGCTCAGTCGCTTCGGGAGGAGTAAATCTTTCTAGGAAAATCACTTTGAATCTATCCCAGGTGATATCACCTTCTGGATTATCCTTAATAACCGAATCCCACTAGAACAAAGCTTCGTCTTCGAGTGCCCAGGAGGCCAGTAATCTTTTCTGGTCATCCCTCAGCTTTAATGCTTCAAAGATTTTCTCAGCCGAACGAATCCAAGCTTGTGTTTTCATAATTGATTCTACACCCGTGAAGGGTTTTCCACCCAGATTCCTATATTTCATATATAGGGCTTCGATATCCGGGTCAGTATCACTACTTCTGTTTCTGGCACTCAATTCTAGTTCTTCTGCAAATTGCAGATCAAGTGTCAGGTCAATAGAAAAGATATTTCAAAATATAGAGACAAATACTTGAATGTAAATGTGTCTACTTAGGTGTTATTTCATTCTACTACTCATACTAGGATATTACTGATCCTATCTGTAATGAGTTACCCGTCTTAGAACACTACTGGTTCTATTTCTGACGAGTTCGTTAATATGTTATATTCCGGAACTAAGCTTAACCAAAGCTCTGATACCACGTTGTGATGCCTCCAAATCCCGTACTGATGGAGACAAGGGTTATCTTTGGAATATAACATAGGAACAGATCATAGCAGAACAGAATAAATAAATACACCAGATAATGAATAATAGAATATACTGGATAAAAGTAATCATCAGAGTTACACAGTATACAGGATCTTACTTAGTACCAATACAGTTCAACTATACATATATGTCTACAGCGGAAAAACAAACATAATGTACAATAGGAGCTGAACAGCATAAAAAGAGATAAATGATAGAATCCATCTTCAGCTCCAGCTATCCAGAAAGAACCAGCTAAACCTGAATACAAGGTTGCCCGTGTAGAAAAAGGGGCACCCGAGTTTGAAAGTGAAACAAACTACGAGTCAGTCATGGGACTGGTAAGAGAAATCTACTCAACACATATATAATTTGGCTAATCACAGGACCACGCCACTTTCGTGGAATGGGTTTACTCCATTGGATTGCCAGTGCTTTAAAACAAATCTTTCTTTTAAACAACGCGATGCATTTTATAAAAATGAAGCCGTTATAAGAATCAGTTCCTATCACACAATGCAACGCAAACCGGAGGATGGAGTTTTTACCTTATAATGGCCAAGATATGCTTGATACGAATAAAACGAAGGCATTTGATATTATTGCTAGTGTTTATATGTTTTGAAAACAATTTCAAATCATAACTATCAATCATAGACGACATTAATGCCCCATACCACTATGTCGCCATATATAGGTATACAATCAAAATCGCACGATGTCGTATTTGGAAATTGGATTTCTGTCCTGAACCAAGGCAAAGATAGTCCTTACCGAATTCGTGACTCTCTAGCCCGAGCCACAGGCAAGCGCGCAGGCAAGCCTTGGAGCGACAGGGCCGGTCCACCGATGTGGATTATTATGCCTGAACAATATGTTTCCCCGCCCTATGGGGGCGTGGACGAGCCAACGAATGACTCCATCGGACCCGGATCGTCCGATCAAACCGAGGCGCCTCGCAACAGCAACAACCACACAGGTGAAAAGTATATAAATGTCAGGGCTGGTAGGTCACTGACACCACCCTAGCTAGAAAGAAACGCATGCCCTCCCTGAGGTCCTTCTCCCGTTTCTGGTTCATACCGGGGTGTGAGGCTCGCGAATTCACATTATACACAAAGCTACGCCACACAGGCGGGGCTTTGATCATCACCACAAGACTTTGCTTTTCAACAGAAACCTTGATCATTTGCCACTTAGGCATGCCACACTAGTAATTCATGCCATGCGACTGATGTCCATCGATATACAACCTCTGAGCTCGTACGTTTCAGAGAAGGGAGATAAGAAAAAGAATAAATTCTCCGCCGCCAAACAGATGTATATTTAATAGAGATCAACCAACACAGAATAAAATCCAATGTCAGACACACAGTCCATTTACAAGTCCGTTCTGGGTCTGAACGAAACCGGAGGCACTAAATACCTCGCAAACCCATCGATCACCACGTACGTCTGGACGATCACCACTCATTATCCATATTTCGGGAATCAGGACCTCGGTTACCATCCAGACGAGGTGAAGATCTTCGGTCTTCGACCACCGTCTTCATCTTCGATTACCTATCGCCGATTCAGTTATTCAGAATGGGATAAACCCGGTCTTTCTGAACAACTTGTGTATATAATAAACAAGTGCAACACTAAACTACACACACATCATTTCAATTCATTAGTCACTAACCGTCAATCAGTAAGAGAACGATTTCCCAAATATTAACCCCGAAGGCCGAAACCAACATCAGATCAACACCCAGGAAACCATTCGACTTAGCCAACCTTCAGTTAATTTCTAAATCACATCCATATCGTTTATAATATTTTATAACGATTTATCGTTATTTTTATTTATTTTAAAATAGCCAATATATTCAAAACGACGCTTCGGGCCATAATGCGACCGTGGCGCTGTTTTTCTTCAGATTTGATTTACACATATCTGAAAATCTAACCGTTGGATCTTCACAAAATTTACATCATTAGAAAGATGTTTTCAAAACGAATCCAACGGTTCCAGTTTCGGGAAAATCCGATGGTCGGATCTCCCGGAACAATCGTTTGAAGTTTCGATTTCAAAACACGAACTGCAGCGTCGTTATTCGATTAAATATAATTATATATATATATATATATATAAATATAATCGTTTCTGGCGCTGTTTTTCTTCAGATTTGAATCAAATATTCCAGACAATCCAACCGTTGGATTTTTACAAAGTTGGTGCCGTTGGAAAGATGTTTCCAAAGCGGACCTAACGGTTGCGATTTCAGGAAAATCCGATGGTCGGATCCCCGGTATAATCGTTTGAAATCACGGTTTCAAAACACGAACTGCACGGCCTCGTTTCGTTTTAATTTTATTTATATTTATATATTTATATAAATATAGTTCATTCAACAATTTCAATACCGTTTTCACTTCAAATATTTCACTAACGCCTTTAAATTTTGGAAAATTTCGCCATAACCTCCTTTGTACGGGAGGGGCTGGGAAAATTCCCAAATAGCCACACGGGCGTCTCATGTCAAAAAGAAAAAGAAAAAGCCAAGAGGCTAGCCAACATGCTCATAAAATCATCACCCAAACAAAATAGTAAATGTGTACCAATTTGTCGGGCACAAAATTTTATTCCTCTTCTCTAGCCCCTTTGCTATAACCTGTTCAAATAAATATGCATGTACAGATATACAGTTCTTATCACTTATCCTTTTCCATTCAACTTCATATTTGATTCCATTTGGGTTAAAAGCACCATTCATTCTAATGTTACATGCATAGGTAAAAATCACGTCATTAGCTAATTAATGAATATTTCAACTCATGCATATTTATTTGAACGAGTTGCCATTTTTAACACTTCACATTTCAACAACTCATGTATATAATAAAAATGTGATTTTTATATTGTAAAACAATTCATTTCAAAACACTATTATTTTATATAGTTTATATAGGTGATAAAAATAGGATTTTTATTATAAAACAATTTCTTTTAAAATGAGATTATTTTACATAGTCAATATAGTTGATAAAAGGTGATTTTTATTATGTAACAATTTATTTCAAAATATGAATACCATTCAACACATGAATTTCAATTCAACGAATGAATATCGATTCAACACATGAAGGTTTTCTATAGTTCTATATATAGATAAAAATGTGATTTTTATATTTGAAACACGAATACCTTTCAACACATGAATTTCTAATCAACGAATGAATAAAGATTCAACACATGAAGGTTTTCTATTCAATGAATAAATATGGTTTCAGCCAATGAAAATAATTCAAACACATGAATATTATTCAAAATTTCGACAGCATAATGGCAGGGTAGTTAAAACCGGGACCGTCCCTAGTACGGCTCCTCGCTCTACCTTAAAACCTCGCGGTTTTTGACAATGGGGATCATGCATCTAGTTCGCACGCAGGCGGCATGTATATATTTATTTCATTTCCACAAACTAATCCTATGTGGTTTCAACCAAATATTTCTCGACCACAAATGAGTATTTTTCAACCACAATCAATCAATATCAACCACAAACAATCCCAAACAACCATTCGCTATCAATCAATTTTCACACCAATCACAATCAATAAATATCGTCCATGGTTTGTGGACGAGGGGCGTATATATATATATATATATTTATATATAGAATTTCACTTCTATTTCAACACATATATAATTTTTACAACGCATATACAACTTATACATCGAACGTACAACTTATACAACGCTTATACATGAGGTGTACAACGCTTATATAACTCATACATCGACTATATAATTTATACATCGTCGTTTTCCATATCGATTATAAATTAGAAATCTCATTTTGGGTTCCACTCCACCAAAAATAGCAGAAGGCTCAGAAAAATACGCGGTCTCTTCTAGAATGTAGAAGACGTCCACACGGTCACGATGTTTCCTGTTTCATCAAATTTCGTTAACGAACGAAAAAGATATGATTTTTCAAAGTTTGCAACGGTTTAAAGGTGTTAAAACTGTTGAAAATATATATAAGTCGTACCTCAGCTGAAAGGTTCAAAACTAGGTTTGCAATTTTCGATCAAACTGTGAATCGATAGGAGGATCGACCAATGCAGCGACGAAGAGGGGGGAGACGCGCGTCTGCGCTCGGTGGTGGGGGCCCACTCGGTGGCGCCAGGCGATGGCGGCGGCGGCTGGAAGTTCGAAACTTCCTGACGTCGATTCTCCCTCCACAGGCCACGAAAATTTCCAAACTTTATGTGGATTTGAAGATCTCTCCGAGCTCTAAAAAATCTTCAACTGGAGGAGGGGCTAATTTTGCGTGGATTGATCGGAAAATGAGGGGGAAGGTTTTGAACGTTTTCCGCCTTCGATCGGGGAGAGAGAAAAGGAATTTTTTTTTTTTATAAAAATTCTGATTGGTCGGGGAAGTTTTAAAGGGGTTTTCTGACGCGACCACCAATCTAAACCCAACGACTGTGGTACCTAGCGTTTTACCCCCATTCCGAACACAATGGGATATGTTTCGAAGGCCCATTCGAATGTTTCAGTCAGTTTTCCTTCAAATTAAAATATAAAACATTCAATATTTAATTTGAACGTACATTTCAATTTGCCAGGGCCACAAATTGATTCGAAAAATTCCAGAAAAGTCAATCTAGCTATGTTTTGACGATACGGTCCCAACAAAACTAGTTTCGTCGAATTCTGAGACTGTTTGCAAAAAGGCTCATTTCTGGTCGATCCAATTTAACTGTAATTGGCCAAAACACGTTTTCCTTTTCCACGCTCACATATTAGCTTCAAAAATTATGAAATTTGAAACCTAGCAATAACTTCACATCCCGGATCCAACAAAAGTGGTTTCGTCGAATTCCGAGGTCGTATGCAAAATGGCCAATTTCACGGGCTATATAAATTCCATAGCGACCTTCCTGAAAATTCATTCGGCCATAACTTTTGCTTTCCGCTATGAAAATTCGATTTTTCAGATTCGTTAGAAAGGTATTCACTAACAGATTTAAATATTTTTGGTTTCACTAAAATCCATTTTGTTTTGCACCCGGTACAGTCCGACAAAGTTTGAATTCAATTTTTGAAACTGCAGCGCCTTTTCAAGCCTTGTTTATAATTATAATTAATTATATTAGTTTTCAATTGTCGATTCAAACTCACTTTTCATCGCTATTATTTAAAATATTTATTTTAAATATTTAAAATCCATTATTTTAGCCAATTTAAAAAATTTAAATTGGTTCAGATTTTCTGGGTCGTTACAATTCCCAGTTATTATAAACTCTCATTCTCCCATGTTCCAGAAAATATACGTTATTAACGTTTGAAACATTTCCATTGTTTTCACATTCTTTATTTTATACACTTGGATAATATACCCATCTACATTGGAAAAATATTTCCAATTTTATTATAGACATTTTAATTTGTCCAACGTTTATTTTTAAAACTTTATCCACTTTAAATGTGAATAATCATCTCTATTATAGAAATCTGAATACCTTTATCAAATAAATCCTATTTCAAGTAATAATTACCCTTATCTTGTTTACCGAAATCTTTTTCATAATTCTATATTCCCATTCCACTTTATAAACTCGGTTTCTAAGTCAACTTCTTGTTAAATCATTATCAAGTTTATAACTAAATATTGATTACATATCCTATTATAATTTTTTGGTTTAAAACTAAATATTAACTACCCTATCAGATTATAATTCCTAAAACAATTTACTTTAATACATTCGACATCGTCGAATTTTAGTTCTAATTCCTGATAATGTTATTTAGTTCTAATCATATTCCAGACATCGAAATGATGTCATCGTTTTCTGAAACGATTCTCCAATTTCTCTTTCTAAACTTATCCTTATATTTCTTTGGACGAACACCGTTACCTATTACTTTAGAATAAGTGGATTTCAAACTAAACTGTTTTCATTCGCTAGAGATAGTGTTGTATATAAATATCACGCTTAAGTTTGGTCAACAACATTAATTTATCGTTATAGTTCAAAACTTGCAATACGCTGTAATATTCCCCTTTATAACTAATCTCGTCATAACAGTCACGCTTAAGCCTAGTCAACAACATTATTTTATCGTTATGGTTCAAAGACTTGCAATATGCTGCTATATTCCACTTTATTACTAATCTCTACATCTCTTGCCGTTACAAACTAATATCATCCCTCGATAATAGTGAAGCCATTCAAGTTGGGGCATTCTATCTATCTCTCAGACCTTAATCGACGACGTTCTTATCTTAGAATAAATATAAGTCCGTAACTCTAAACTCCTTATTACTTATAATATTCATTAACCAGTATTTCTTGCTTAATTTGAATATGGTTTTACGGTGTCATATCCTTATCCTAAAACTCGGTTGTTTACAACTATTTATATTAAACATTAACTCTTAGCTTTGTCTTCATTATACAATTATATTATAACTTCTTTTACCAAAGTCCATTTACGTTCTTTGTCTCTTTAAATTTACTTTTGTTTGAATCATTGTTCTTAATGCATGTAACATCTCATCACCAACTCAATAACATCTTAAATGAGGTCCATTTAAGAAACAATTATTTAATTAAAAATAATTAAATAATATTTTACTTCATCATTTCTGAAGTAAACAATTTACTTCATCATTAATCTAAAACAGATTGGGTTCTTACTTTATATAAACAATAACTAATTTATATTGGTTCAGTAATTATTTAATACCACATAAATTAAAAAGGTAATTAATAAGGAATCTTATTAATTTTTGATCAGTTTACTGCTAAGTTATTATCATTAGATTAATTGAAAACCAATTAATCTAATAATCATTTTCCAAATAAACAATTGATTAAATCAACTTCATTCCATCAGTAAATTCGTTAACTGATTTTAATTACTTCTTACCAATAGATTAATATAATTGATCTTATAATATTCCTTAACTATTTGCCTTAAATATAATTATCCAAATTATTCACTTGTAGGATAATTACATCTTAATAACTTATTTAATTGTCAAATAATCATTTATATTTACTTTATAAAATGAACAATAAAATACCAGTTTACAATAGAACTTCTATTATAATTTAAACTTCGCTTAAATTATAAAAATAAAATTTTTATAATTATCTTGGTTGATTTGCCCGACGACCAATCAACTTCTTAACAAAAGTGGGATTATGGTCGACTGTTGCTATTTTCTTAATCGATATCGTCTATTTATTAAATCAGCATAACGTTGAATTTTCATTCAACATGGTTCCAACAGTGCATATATAAAACAAACAGTACATATAAATATTGAGGAATCCGGTTGGATTTCTCCAACCAGTTTTCTGCATCCACAGATGTTAGTACATACAATTTACACTAATTTCATACTAGGGAATCTTATAACCGATGGAATCAGTATCCAATCCGTGTTGTATATATATGCAACGATATGTATATATTTCAACCAATTTAATTGTAATCTACCTAAACGATCATCACACAACATTCAATAATTTTTAAAATATAATTATAATATCTTAAAATAGATCAGAATTAGTGATTTTACTCACATTGCGCGTTAACCGTTTAATAACGATTTGCGTCAATTGATTATATCACGAAATTCCAGTAGCACTATTCTCTGCGAAATCAGTTCCACAATGTAGATCAAGTCTTTACGATTTCAACGGATCCAGTCGCGTTCCATTACCTTAATGTCTGTCCATCGCTATCCTTAGAAGCCCATGACGCTACTGCTTTCCTAATTTACCGTGACTTGCTCCATTACAAAGCGCATCAATGTTGATCCTTCTTTCCAAATTCACGTCCTCCTTCTTTCTTCATTTATTTTATAATTTCTTCATTGTTATATAAGTGGGCTTTATCATCTTTTCATTGTCAGCCCAGCAGGATTTAAAACCCACGCAAGATCTGAAATCCATCACTCAACATTTCTTCATACCAAATCCATGCCCTCCAGTATACAACGTTTTCATCCTCGCACGACCCTTTTTTTCCACATTCTCATGATCCCTTCGCATGGCGTTATGTGCTTCTCTTCGCCTCCTCCATACTTCATACACCGCACGCCTCCATCTCCCCCACAATACTCCGTCTCAGCCCCATATGAACATGTTTACACCTGAACCGTGTTTCCATTTGCCGAACAATAGCACCTTACTGCAAAAACTACACACGTTCCCTCTTTTGTATATGAAACAGAACATTTCAACCAATGTTACCATTCACTTCATGAATTACGTTGCAAGCAAACAGACTTTAACATACAGTGACCATCCCAGATCTTTAAACCGCGAGTCCGCCTGCATATATATGCTTTCCTTATTGCAAAACAAATGGATGCCATCATTCGCCTGCTGCCCAACTCCATCATCCACGTGGACTTCTTCCTCATTTGGAAAAATATCCCATCCTCCTTGCTACTATGCTTCCCTTATTATATAATAATGTATGGTTTAAACACTAACCACCTAGTTAAGTTTTTACATAACGTTTACATCCGCTGCCCTTCCTCATCCTCCAAATATACCATCATCATACTACCCTCATAAATCTCACCTCTACTGTCTCCCGCAATTGCACTGCACTCATACTCATCCCAGATTTCACGTTACTGCCCATTTACACTTCCACGCCCGTGCAATATTTGAATGCCATGCCACTTGTCATGCCTGTTTCCACTTACATCAACTTTTGCCACAAAAGGTGCTTCCCAAAAGACCCCCTTCTCAATACTTTGTGATCTCTAAAACCAATATTATCACCTTTTACTACAACGTTCAACACATCCTTCACAACACACACAACTCAATAGTACTACTTAAAACTTGCGGAACCTTGTTTTATGCATGTCATTGACCTGGGCGTCACCTTGAGATGGGCTCAAGTTCCTTTATTTCAGTCCATTAACAATACTGATGTACCCTTCTTCCCTGTTTTGTACATTAAGCCTGCTCTCTTTTATCATTCCATCATTTCGAAAACCCTTGCTTCCTTGTTTCCGAAACCAAGATGCTCGCTCAACTACACCTTCCCAAGCCGTTGACAACCAACACCAAGATACACTCCTCGCGCCTCACACGTTGGCACCACCCAGCTCATGCACGCACCAGTGGCTGCGTCACCGGCCGTTGAAGTCAGCAACAGAAGTTCCAATCGAACAATGAAATACTTGTCCGGGTTTTGAGAAGAATCTCTGTGGGATTTCATGTATATTGGTTATATATATATTGCATTTTACACCATAGGTAAACTCACGCTTGAGTTTACTGAAAACCAGAAGAAAAATGGAGATAGAAGTAGCGGTTGAGTATTTATAACTGTCGAACCTTGGTTGTGAAGGAATATCTAATAGGGTAGGTTTATGGCTATTTGATTTGATTTTACGAACCCTTCTTTTCACGATGGCCTTACCAGTATAGGCGAAGACTTTGGTACCCAGGGTAGTTTAGACTAGGGTAGCTTGTAGTTTTCACTTCAAAGTCACATTCTGAGTTGAAAAAGATGTGCAATACTTAGTGATGAAGTAAGGAAATGTAAGCCATACATATGGTTAAAAGGAAAGATCAATAACTTTTAGGGTAGGTTGGCTTTTCCGAAATACAAGATGGGGAAAATGTTTGTTTCCTTAATGATGAAGAAACCTGTTTTGTTTATTTATTCTTCATTTCCATTCTAGGAATATCCTTCACAAAATGTCATTAATTTGAATTACCTTGTTGTTCATACATTCATTCTTTTGTTTCACCATTCTTGGTATGATTCATACGCATAATTTTGTTTTCTATTCTTAAATGAATATGTTTGGATATATATATATATGTTTGTTTGTTCATGCATGCTTTTACGGGTCTATGTTAGCTGTGTAACACGTCGTTCGTGTATGGGCCGCTGTAGACAGAAATAAGAATACAGTCAAGTCCAGCGAGCTGTCATGATCCAAAAAATAAAATAATATCGGCAGGTTAACTCATATTCTGAAACCCCAAAATATTGATATAGGGTGCAAAATACTCCAAATAAGAAATTGCGTATTTAATTAATTAAAAATTTCAGTAAAATTCTAAAAATTAAATTATCACTACGTCTCAAAAGAATCTTGTCTAAATTCAAGACCGATGCTTAAATATATTTAAATAACCGTTATGGCCATAAACGAATATGGCGCTGCCTTTCTGAATATTTAATTTGGATATAACTTGAAAAATATAATCCGAAATCTCGATTTTTCACTTCCACTAGAAAAACACAGTACAACAGATTCCAACGTTTCTTGTTTCGAAGAAATCCGACTAATAACGAGTCCTGTACACTCAGTTGAAGTTCAGATCGTTAAATTACAAACTGTCGCGGTATTACGGGCTTGATTATATTTAATATATATTTTTATACGTTCAACTCCGTTTTTAATATATATATATAAATTCACTTATATTACGAATTCAATATTTAAACCGATTTAAGTATTCAAATACAAACCGATAAAAATGCGGGATGTTACAGAATGGGTGGTACCGAACTTGAAGTTGTGATGATAGGTGTGTTGAGTTCGGAAAGAGTTGAATTTAGGTGGAATCAGTTTGCAATTTAATGTATTGTGGAGCTCGAAAAGATAGAGGCAAGGGGCGTTAATGGTGGATTTGGTGCATGCGTGTGTTTCCTGAAGAAGGAAGACGTGATGAGGAAACCAATTAAGGAAGTTGATTAACCTTTAATATTTAATTATTATGTTAATGACCATTATGTATATATAAAGCTTCTAAAATTAATAACTTCTACGCTATCAGAATTCAGCAAAACAAAATCTGCTGGAACCGTACGAACAAGAGCTTCAAAATGGAACTAGTTTGGAGAGATTTGGATTTGGAGCTCGTTGCAATTTATAGTGAAATAAAACGTCTAATTTAATCAATTGATGTTTATCGTTATCCAACGATTAACCGATCAATGTGAGAACTCACTCACTCAACTGATTTTATAAATTATTATATTCATAATTGAATATATATTGATTTCCTATGATTGCAATGTTTGTTTTGTGGTTAATGGATGATGTTTACATTTTTTTTGTTATTATTATTAAACAGTGAATATAAGCACTGTCGATAGAAACACTTATATTATAAATCTTGATTGATGGTAGTTGATATGAATGTTAATGATGCGTGAAATCCATATAAATTAAATTATATGGTAATAGGTTGGATCTCATTCCAATTTAGGATCAATGTGGATATTTTATTAATAAAATATTCGGTGAACATGAAAGTTTGAATTTTAAAGTTCAAATTATTTTAGAAAGATAGTTTAAATGATTATGAATAAATTTCATAAAAGAAAGAATTTGATTTGAATTAATTTTCAATTTATAAAGACCCATTTTTAGATTTATTTTGAAATGAATAGTAATTTCAAAATCTGAATTCGAGTTAGGTACATAAACGACGTTTTTAACTCGAATAGATTTTTCCATTGATATTATTTATTTTTATAATGGATGTTGAGAAAATTTGGATTTCAAAATATTATATTTTGAAAAATATTATTATTTAAATATTATAATAATATCAAACATTCAATTTTGGTTTAAAATTGAATTGGAAGTTGAAATCGTTTTCAAAATGAACTTATAAACATTTATAAAAAAATATGTTTAATCAAAGTCGATGAATTTTATTATAAATAATAAAATGGTTCGAATAGGACGTGTTGCGCAACGACCGTTCGCGAATTTCGACCATTAACTTCAAATTGACGTACCGGGAGATCCGATCGTCGGATCTTCTCGAAACAAAAAACGTTAGGTCCAAAATGAAAATAACTTTAAAATGATATGTAGAGATTAAAATACAATGGTTAGATTTTAAGAAAGATTCAAATTAAATTTGAAGAAAAGCAGCGCCATTGTTGTTAATGACCTGAAATTGGATTTTAATGAATTGAGCTATTTTTAAATTATTAAAAATAGGGAAAATTTATGATTAATCATAATAAATGATTTTAAAAGCGATTTGGACTAAATATATTTAGTTCTGTATAGTATAAAGCTATTTTTGAAATTTAGCTATTTAACCAATGTTATTGAAACAATCTGAAGTTAATAAATACTTAACCAAGTTAAGTTTTTCCAATATATGAATATTGGATTTGAATTGAAATAATCTTCAGATATTTTGATATTGTATTCCGTAATTTTACGGATATTGTTTTGAGGAATTTGGAAGATAGAGATATTGTTATTCCCTATACGGTATCTATTGGTTTCAGAATTTGATGTTGAATATAAGTCGATATGATTTCTATTTAAGTACTTATATTTAATATCAAATTGGATTTTGGGTTTTTCGTGAATGGTGTCTTCAATAACACTATTCTTAAATAAAATTGAAAATGAAGTTGAGTAGTTAAGATTTAGTTTTTTCTAATTAATAAATTTAATTGGAATTTAATGGAAATCGATTTAGTGATAATGGAGATGATTCTCCGGAGAGGAAGGCCTTTATTATTTAAGAAATTTAAAAGGATTTTCCATTATTCCTCTTATAGTATTAGTCCGACATGGAAATTTATATCAACTATGAACTAATATGATTTCCGTGAAGATTCCATTTCTAATGGAAGTTTGACTTTGGGTTTTTCGTGAACGATGTTTTAAATAACATTTGTTCTTTAACCCAGTTAACGAAAGATGATTTCTCAAGTTTGATTTGTAATAAATCTTTCAAAAAAGATTTGAATGAATGAGACGGAAATTAAAGCCAAGTTAGAGTTTTAATAAATCTTTAAATAAAGATTTGATTAAATGAAATGAAGATTAAAACTAAGTTAGACTTTTAATCAATCTTTAACTAGATTTGAAATGGTAGAAGGTAATTAGATTTACCAAAACACTTAGACATGGAGCACTACCAGTTTTGCTCCATGGAATAATCAATCTTTAATTAGATTGGAAATGGAAGAAGGTAATTAAAACTTACCGAACCCGAAGGGTGTAAGATATGGAGTACGACCAGTTTTGTTCCATGAGATGAGTAAGATGGGAATGGGATAACGATATCAGAGATTACCTTTTTGTAAGGCTCGATAATCTCGATAAGGCTTATAAACCTTAATTTGAGTTAAATTTGTGAAATGAGATTATATAATCTTTTGAAATGATTTCCAAGGAAAGATTTAAACAAGAATATTAAAAGATGTAAATCTTTGATAAGGCTTATGGGAGTAATTCCCAATGTGAAAGAATATTTGAATAAAAGAATGTTTTGAATCGAAATGAGACTTATGATATACTTAGTGTTCGAAAAGACCGGGTTTCAACCCATTATGAATAACTAATACGATGATTATCAAAGATATTGAAGACGGTGGTTGAAGACCAGGTTTCAACCAATTCTGGTTTTCTAATTTCCTATACAATCGACATGTCGATTTCTAATTATCAAAATTTTCTAACTCTTCAAATTTTCAGAAAATTTCGCCAGTGTCTCCTTTGTACTACTCAATCGGTACAACTAAAACTCTCCCCTCTAGGCCCTTTCCAATCCAAAAGAAAAACAAAAGGCCAAGCGGCTTGCCAAATAGGCTCATAAAATTCTCATAATCAATTAAATACGTACCTTTTGTCCAAGATACCATTTACTTCTCACGTTTGCTTCATTCTAAATCTGCTCAACATATATTCATCCATTCCAATCGATTTCAAATCAATCCAACTTTTAGTTATTAATTCACTAATCAACATTTCGATTAGTTCATTTCCATTCAAACTTGATTCTTATTTCAAAAAAATAGCAACATCCAATATATACTCAACTTGCTTATGCATAAGTCGAATTTATTTTAATAATTGGATCTCAAACATTTCTCTTTTCCACCATATTCAATTTCATTCGAGATTATCTCTATTCCAAATCAATTTCATCTAACTTAGCTTAAGTTAGATTCCAATCCATTTGATTTACTTTTATCATTTCAATCTATTTAACTTCATAAGTTAAATTTAAATTCCAGAATTCAAATTCTCGGATTTTATTTCAAATCAGTTTGAAATCATATACACACACATACATATATATATATACATACAAATTTATACATAATCATAGCAATTCAAAATGTTTGAATTCTCAAAGCAACATGTTTGCTCAAACAAATTTTTATTACCAATCTTACCATGGTAGCAATCCATCACGTAGAAACTCAAAATGAATACCGATTATGCAGTCATTATCATCAGAACTATTTTCCAGCGACTGAAGTGATTTCAGTGCTTTGACAATTTAAAAATCCAGCTAAAACAAATTCTATTCAAATCCATTCTAAAATACTTCTATAACCTTTTCAAAACACTTTAGAAAAATATTTTCCAACGTTCCGGGGTTTAAATTCCGTATTCTGGTTCGAACTCAATCTTTAATCATCTCACTTGTATATTTTATCCATATACAAATTTCAATTTGGTTAATTATATAACTGCTGTAAGTTTATAATCTTGTTAGATTATAATCATACAATAAACAATATATTATAATAATTCCAAAGAAATTATTCTTTTATGTCAAAATATAATTTGGGTAAAATTATTTTATTTACCCTTTTAAAAACAATATTATGTCAATTTTCCTCGTTCAAACATTTATAAGTCCTTATCGACCACATATTCTAAACGTGTCAATTTGGAATTTATATACCACTCAACGAATAAATCGACATAATATAAAACAATTGTTATAACACTAACAAGTACGCTCTCTCGTGTGTATATATATATATACACACACACACACTCAACTCAATCTAGGGCATTACTAACCCCATCTCTATTGAGTTACACCACTAAGCCAAGGTTATTACTCAACCTTGAGCTCTGATACCAAATGTAGCGACCCAAATTTCTGTACCCTTAGAGTCAATTAAATACAACACAAGTCTAACCCAAAGTGCGTAAAATCTAGATGCCAAAGAAAGAAATTAGAGGGTTAGAAATAGGAAGAAAGTTAGAATAGAAGAACACGAAAAACATGATTACAAAAGAATCATAGCAGACATAATCTCACAGCGGAACGAATAAATATATTATATAACATAACTTTTGAATTACAAATCTATAACTGTATATACATACCATCATTAGAGTACAACACAATACATCACAGCGGGAACAATAAGTAGCTATCTAATGCTGAAGCCTTCTGCTCCAAGCTTCTCCAAGTATATCTGTAAAATCCCGACTACTTGACTGCCCGTACAAATTTGGGCACCCAAGAGTTTAGGGTAAAACAAAAACAAAATGACTTTGGGTCAGTCATAGGATTGGTGTGAGTAAACTCCAACCACTTGGTTTAACTTTTGAAAATCCTTTTAAAGGAAAAGATAATCATATGACCTATCCACACATAAACACAGATGGTTTTTCCCTTAGGATAATCCAAAATATTCTTTGTATCAACACTATTCTGATATTATAATAGTGTCTAATCAAATCAATAACAATCTAGTGGAACGCTTGCATCTCACGCTCCACATACATAGTATACAATCAAAATCACAGGACATTTATTGTAGAATGGATTTCCAACTATGATAAGGTATGAAACCACCTTTCCATAGTGTATCTCCTGAGAGGAATGCATTGTATTCAACAAGAATATCCTGTAACCTAGGTCACACATGACCAGACACTCATTTTGTTTGAGTGTACCAAATATCTTATCACCAACGGTTGGGATTAGCAATCGTTACCGAAGCATACAGCAGTGATAGAATAAAGAAGCAAATCGATTTTTCTCTAGATCAGGTGATAATACATCCTAATGGGAGCGACCCACATGGCCATGCTACCTGTCCAATTTTTTTCATTTCCCGGTTGTGAGGCTTGAGGCGATACTTACCTTTTTAACATCCTAGCATTATTCACTTTTAATGCCACATTGTGAAACCCTCCAAATCATTAATTGATTTCCCTAAAATTATCGTGGGCATAAAGCTGAGAGAAACAAATTCCTACGCTACCAACGTTGATACATTTGAAGAGATCAATGTAGATGATCCGTTAGACATACCCTGTCAGACATTCATCCATATAAGTTGTCATGAGACTGGACAAACCAAAGGCATCATCCCATCAATCCATCTTAGGCAATTTCTCCCAAGGATTAACAAAATAGCCTTTGCACTTTACTCCATCTTCAAATATCTTCAGCATATTTTATTCGCAATACTTATGCCCATATGTAGTGGTTTTTAGATAATAAACCTAACCCCAATCTCTCCGTACTGACAACAGAAATATAAAATGGGCCAAAAACTTTGATAATTGGTTATTTAACTATCAAAGAAAACATCCATACATGCAAAGATCATATTTCCAAATGGAAATTCTATTAACCAAGCAACACTGACCCCCTATAAATTCCTTATTAATTTATCATTACCCAACTTTTCCTTTCCCACTTTTCGTATCTATCCCCAGATATTTTTCAAACGCGTTTGGCCTCTCATGATTCTTGGAAAATATTTCCTTATATCAGAAACTATTTATTTTCCTATATTCTAGAAAATATCTCTTGTTAACATCAAAAAACATTTCCATATATTCACAAATTCTTATTTTCTATATTTATAAAATATACGTTATTAACATTAGAAAACATTTCCATATATTCACCATTTCTCAACTTATCATCAACCAACTCATTTCATTTCCTGTGCTTAGAAAATTTCTGTGATCATGTTTGGAAAAAAACGTTTCCAAAACTCATTTATATGGATTTAAAAAAAAATCTATAAAACAACATTATGACAACTCAAACCACTAATCACTCGTTAACTAACCGTATCACTAACTAATCCTCGCTACCAAACCTTAACCATTCCTTAGTTAACAATGAAGTCAATCAAGCTGGGGTATAATTACCTCTCAGACCTTAACTGAACAACATCCTTAACTTCAAAATAGACAAAGTCATAACTTTAAATACCAACAAATCATCGCTCGCGCAACTCTCGGATTCAATTTAAGAATCCACTTATTTTATGGAAAACAATGATCATAACGATAGCGTTAAAATCCATGCTTCGAGATATTAACTTTAAAATATAAATTTTATTCATTTCTTTGAATAAATAATTGATTAAATAATAAATAAATCTAAATTAAAATGGACAGTAAATAACACTTTCCTGAAATCGACGTAGTCGAATTTCAATGTATAACCCTCTTCGGAATAATTTCTATTCGATTAGATTTCCGAACTTTGGAATAAATTATCGTCTCAGGTCAACTCAATTTCTATTTTCATTGAATTTATCACTTCTGAACCCTTTCTAATTTTCTGTAACGACCCGAAATTTGGAACCAATTAAGAACTTCTAAATTTCATAAGAATCAAAATAAATTGGAAATGGATAATGATGTAATTAGAACAAAGTTATAATAATGAGTTTCAGTATAAAAATAGCACGTTTACAAAAGAAATATAAGAAATATTTATTTCCAGACCCTGAAACTGGTTCCATTGAATCTGGAATAATGAAATTAGGTAACCAGCCAAGTTTGTCCAAAAACAAAATTCGTTTAATATTGATTAAAGATTGAACTAAAAATGGACGATTTTGAGAATATCTTGAGAATGGGATATCGCTAGATCGTGAGACCACTCTATTGGATCTGAAATAGTGAATTTTAGTACTCAGGGAAGTTTCGCGTAAAACAACATTCGCATATGGAAAAGGAAAAATAAAAGGCTAAAATTTGATCTAAATTTTGACGGTAATTGGAATTTGATAGTGCTAACGGCAATATTGGAACCTGAGACCTATCTAGGAAAATTTTAAATATAGGATATTAGCTATGTATAAATTCTGAGAAAATTCTTTATCGAATATGAAAAGTTATTAACAAAACAAAAAAAAATAAATTATTTGAAAATGAAAACAATTTTGTATTTGTACACATAGGATTGAAGTACGTTAGAAACCGGACCTTATGGTTGAAGAATTTCTAAAAACCGTTCCCATGTGAAACTCTGACACGAGGCCGGAAGGTGCTTGAGAAAACGCAAGTTACTATTCCTAAGGATAAGGATGAATACGGGCCACTCATTCTTCTATGCTTATCCATAAGCCACGTGTCATTTATCCATACATTTGCCTTTATTATAAATAAGCCTTAAGCTTATCCTTGTCTTCATTTTAACATTCTTTTCTTCTTGAAAACTCCTCCTCCATGAAACTTTCATGGCCAAAAGTTTATGTATAAAATAAAAGAATAAAAAAGAAATCAAAGGAGAAATTAAAGGGAAAAGAGAGAAGAAGTAAAGGAGAACCAAGATCTTCCATTTAATCACCTCCTCCTCCGTAAAATCTCCTCCCACTTCTCACTTGTTGCTCATGTTTTCCCCTTTTAATAAAAAAAAAGGATTTTTCAAGGGAAAAGAAGAAGAAGGAGATCAAAAGCTAAGGGAAGGACCAATATACCTTAGGCTAAAATCTGCAAGCTTCTCGGGTAAGAAATAGTTTGATTTAAGTGAAAATTAGGGACACATCCCTATTTTGAAATTTAATGTAGCCCACATCCCTCCCTTGTTTTAAATACATTTCCGCCCTCTATTTTTGAATGGCCGCCTCCATTTTTTGGATCCGCTTCCTACTTTTCTGGTTCCGACTCCTGCTTATTTTGTTTCGCCTCCTTCATTTTCTTCCAGAAAAAAGTGCAGCGCTGACTAAAAAAATATATTCTAAAATCTGGAAATAATCCCAGAAGTCCACGCCAAGAAAAATAATAATAGTTGCATATATGTATGCAAGTACAGTTAATACTTGCATACATATAAGCAATTATTGCATAAAGGAAATTATGCTAACGGTTTGCCTGCAGATATGTTGCACACATGTGTGCATGTTTCATATTTACTAGCACACTTGAATGCAAATAAAAATGAACTGAGTTGCACTGTTATGAAATATTGCATACTTTTATGCAAGAATGATGCAATACTTGCACATAAATATGCCAAAAAATAAATGCGGATGCAAAACTGGAATACTTGCACATATATATGCAAGTAATTGGAATTCTTGCATAATATTATGCATTTAACTGCATTTTTCGTTGTTTTTTGTTGTTTTTTGATTTTTGCGTGTTTTTTGATTTTTTTGTCGAATGCATAATTTATTTTAATATTAATTTTCGTATTTTTTAAAAAAAAAATTCGTTTTTTGAGCTACTTTTGAAAAATAGGGACCTAATTTATAGTAAGTTTATGACCGGATGTGAGCCTAATTTTGAAACTTGATAGGGACCTGTGAAAAACTCGCCCTTGATTTAAAGTGTTTAAAACTAGTTTTAATAATATGCACATAAGGTGTTTGTATAAATTCCTAAAGGAGAAACCCTAAGTAAATTTGTGGTGAATATTCATGGATTAAGGTTGTAGTTAATAGCTTATCACTTCCATGATGTTTATATGTGAATATGTTGAGACTAGAAGTTAGATCCTGAGGGTAGAAAACAAATTCTATTAGCAAATTTGTGTATAGAAGTAGAATATGGTAATAGCAAAAGTGAATATTCCTAAGTGAAAGAATAAATGATTTAAGCATAATTAACACCTATGTAAAGTATTGATGTCATTGGAGTTGAGTTAGGAATAAAAATCCTAAAGGTAATAAACTAATTACCTATTTAAGTGATTAGCAAAATTAAGTGTAATATTGAGGAAGTTATAAGGACCTTTGAAAATTGTAATCATGAACTTAGGTTAGCTAAGTCCATGGAGAAGGTATTCTCATGCATGAATATAGTTAGATTTCGAAATCAAAATATATTTAAAAGTATATTCATGTTAATTAGAAAAGTATTTATATTACAAAGGGTAATGTTACTTATAACTCTTAATGGCTAGGTTGGTAAACATTCGAGAGAGAGCGCAAAGCTGTGATGGTCCTACAGTGAAGGAATTGAAGGAACCTATTGGGATGGTGAGTGGTTTATCCTCTCACATTTGCTTGTGGTATTTGTTTGTATGAGATGGTAACATATATGTTGTTGCATGGCTTGAAATGTTTAGTATTGTTTGGAAACCCTACACAGGTCGTGGGATGAAATTACACTAGTCATATATGTTTATTACACGGATTTCTATTCATTAGTAAACCACTACATAGGGTATTAGGATGATGACTCAGACCAGCCCCAAGCGTTCACTAAATTGTGTATGTGGTTGCTTTGTGAATATCATAGTGTTTGTTATTTGGATTGACCAATGGTTGTGAACACCATTTGGTTTGATATGTGATTTGGTTGGCCTTTTAAGGCAATAATGTGGTTGTATCGATGCTCCCGTATAAGGGAGGTTATGGCAAAAATTTCTGGAAATATAGAAACAAAATTGACACTGACATATATAGTTAAATAACTAACGAGTTTGGTTGCAACTCATTAGATACATGGCATCTTATTTATGTTTATTGGATGTTTGTATATACCGAAATTCTCGGGTTATACAGGAGCTGAATGAGTCTCACTCCAAAAATTGGATTTTATATAATTATTTTAATAATAAAATAATCGGGAAAAATAAAAGTTTGAATTTAAGTTCCAATACTTTTCGGAAATGAAATTGAGTTCATAACAATGAACTTTTGCAAAAGAACAAATTGGTTTTGAAGAAGTTAAGAACAACTTATGGCTTATCGAATATTGAAACGAACTGTAAATCGATTTTACGATGAATAGTAAACTGAAGTTGCATTGCCTAACAAACAGGCTCGGTTTTGCGAAATTATGGTTTCAATATTCTTACTTATTTTTGTAATGGGCGTCAGCCAACTTTGAGACTTAGTAATCATTTTTGAAGCATACTATTATTTTAATGATTTAAATATTTAAATGTGGAATAAAAGGTCAAAATGTGGAAATTGAATTCCAAAAGTTATT
Source organism: Allium sativum (assembly GCA_030737875.1). NCBI lineage: Eukaryota > Viridiplantae > Streptophyta > Magnoliopsida > Asparagales > Amaryllidaceae > Allium > Allium sativum. Next base: position 67,426,532 of record CM060913.1, read on the forward strand.
TAATATGGTTTGAATAATTATTGGACTTATTTTGAAGTATTTCGACTCAGTTTTAATAATAAGTCACTTTTGGGTTTGAATAGGACTCGTCGCGTAGCGATAGTTTGCGAATTTTGACCCGAAATTTGAAATTGAAATTCCGGAAGATCTAACCGAAGTATTTTCTTGAAACGCATCACATTTTGTCCAAAATTTGAATAGCTTTCCAATAAAGGAAAAAGAAACATTTTTCAATAGTCGGATTTTCCTACAAGTCTAAATCAGTTTGACCATAAAATCCAGTTTTGGCAGTTCAAGTGCCAAAAATGTGTTTATAAATTATATAAAAATATGGAAAAATCATATTAAATGATTTAAAATTGTTTTGGACCAAATATATATATATATATTATTATTTGGTAAGATAAAAATGAATCGTGTTAAAGTGAGCTATTTAGCAACTAAAGTGAACCCTTCGGGAAATCCGGTTTTGACTTTTAATAAGACCTTATTTAAATATAAAGGTGCCTTCATTTGGTCTATCCAATTCATAGGGAAGAGGTTTCCTACTGATATGGATGCATTTTGGGGAACCTAGAAGAAACCATTGTGTATCTACAATTCATGAATAGTTCACCTGTCGACATCAATATAATCTGGTTTAAACATTTAATAAGAATTTCATTTAAACATAAAGGAGTTTATTTATTAGAAAAATGATATTATTAATAAGGGTAAATTAAAGCCCAAGTTTCCAATCTATTTAATTAAATTGAAATTGAATAGAAACCAGATTGGTCATTGATTGAGATAAGTCTCCATGGATGATGACTTAGTCTATTCAAGGGATTTACAAGGCTGTGTCGTTATCCTGCTTATAGTATTTGTTGGATATAGAGGTTCTTATCGATTATAAATCAATATGATTTCTGAAGAGATTCCAACATAAAAGGAAATATGATTTTGGGTTTGTTGTGAATGATGCCTTCAAAAACATTGTTCTTTGGCCCATGAAAAGGTAAGATAATTTCCCAAGTTAAGAAAATGAAATCTTTATTTATAAAGATTTTTGGGAAAGGAATGAACATGTTTTTACATGAGGAAAATGGTGAATAATCGATAAGGATTATTGGAAAGATTTAACTTGGAAGTTGAAGTTAATAATCAGAATATTTGATTTGAAATCTTTTAACAAGATTTGAAGGAACAGGATTTGAAAGGTAATAAAATTACCAAAACATAAGATGATTAAAAATGGAGTATTACCAGTTTTGCTCTACAAGATAGAAATGAAGAGTTTTGACATCTTAAAATTTAACATAGTCTTAATGAATGGATTGAATAAAAGAATGAAATGAGGTTCATGAGATCCTGTAAACCAATTGGTTTTGAAAGATGCGCTAATTATTTTGAAAGGCCGGGTTTTTTACTCGTTCTGAATATTTATATGATGTAAAATGATTAAGTTCTCAATGATAATGGTTGGGGACCCATATTCTTCACATCAGATTGATAGCTTGTTAATGCCTTGTTGTCGCTCCTCAAGAGGTTAAAGTAACATCATTATCTAACCGTACTTGAAGCGTATTGGACTGCAAGGACTTGCACTCCCAGGCGGGGACGTAGAATCAAGTGCCTTAGGTTTCGTTCCTATTCTCGGAACGGACTTGTGAATGGATTGCATGTCTGACATGGAATGACCATGGGGTATGCTAAGTGTTGAGTAATGATCAGGGACTTTTTTGAAAAGTAGGGCTCTGTGGTGATGATCAAAGCATGGCTTAAATGCGTAGCTTTTGTGTATGACGGGACCTAGTGATAGCCTCACACCCCAGTATGATGGTATGCTGATGGTCATATCAGCATGACTTTATGTTTTGCACGGATTCGGTCGACCCAGTAGGTGAGGTGGTCTTCCTACTGATAGGTTGTAGGGATTAAATTCCGCCAACCTGAGAAAATGGGTGCGGTGTTGTGTAGAAACATAGTATTTGGTGAATGCCCAAGAGATCTTTTGAATCAATAACCATCATGATGGAATCTAAACTCCAATACGAACCCTTTTATGATTTTCAGTTGTATACCTATGTAGCCAACATAATGGTATGTGACACTATACAAGCTAAGATTTATAAGTTAGTTTTCGGAAGGATTTTCCCACACCCTAAACATTATTATAATATGAAGTGTTTTAAACTATATTAAGCATGTTTTTGCGATAATAAGGCAAACCCCCATCCTCCAGCTTGCGCTTGCATTGTGTGATGGGACCTGGGGCTTATAATTGTTCATTTTTCTAAAAGTGATCTTTTCAAACTTGGTTTATGGTTGTTGTGGATGAATGGTTATTGTGTTTGGTTATGGTCGCTATGGTTAGGTTTGATTACATTTTCTATAACTGATATAACCCAAGCCTGACCTGAGTGTTTATCGCTCGAGTCAGATCCAAGCAAGTGTTTCAAGGATGAAAGCATGAAGACTTGGAGTTCCACAGAGAATTGGGGCTTCATATGAACGTACTCTATTATCGGTATATTAGGTTAAGCCGACAAAGGTATGCAAAAGCAGACTTTTATTTTAAAGTGTTTTTTGTTTCAATTTTTTTCGTTGCAATGATATTTTCATATTATACTTTATCTATTCCACTAGGAGTTTTGTATTCCACTGTGTTTTTCTCTGATGAACCCTAAGGAAACGTATTTTTGCTTACATTGAATTAATGTGGGTTCGGGATTTTGTCGGTTTGAAGTGAGTAAAAATGCGGGTCGTTATATTTTCCTTATAAGCATTCCAATCTACAAAACGTTTACCTTTAACCAATATCTACTTTAAAATATGAATATTTTTCCTTTAAAGAAATCTAGACTCATTTTATGAAATCAATCTCTATTCTTCATTTGTAAATACCATTCTAGGTTCCGATCCCATTTATCGAGTCACTCTATAACTTCAAATTAATATCTTACTTTATTATCAAATCTCGTTTACACGACAATTTTCTAGTTGATTTTATCTAACAAGTTTATAATTCTAAATCGCCTTTACATTCGATTATAAAACTTCGATTTCAAACCCAATATTAATTATCTTATCACATTCCGAATAATAAAATATATAATATCTGAAAATAAATTATTTTTATAAAATTCTACATAGTCATATTCTAATTATAAATCCTTATGGATTTATTCAATTCTACTCACATTTCGAACATCAGAATAATTTCATCATTCCTTATAAAAACGATTCCAAATTGTCTTTAAATTCACTCTTGAATTTACATTCCTTGATTATCAGATGATAATTATTTCACTTCATTTATAAACATCGTTTATAAATAAAACTACTTGTTTTTATTATTTAAAAACAAGTTATTATATTCTAGCCTATTCGAAATTCAATTTCTATTTTGTAAAACTAGATCTTTTCCTTTTAAAACCCAAATTCATTTTCTTTTTATTCAAATATATTTCTACGATATTTAAATAACAATTATTCTAGGGCCAGTGCTATTCAAGCATCCAAACCAATAATCTGTCACAGAACATCCACACATCATATTCACAATATATGAAAACAAACAATAATCATTTTGAGGTATCCAGTTGGATACCTCAAACATGTTATCCCACATCCGCAGATGTTAGACAACATAAATAATACCAATTTCGCTTTAAGACGGAATATCACAGTATAAAAGGTCATCCGCTATTATGTGGGGCGCGTAGGGTCTCATCTGCTAATAGTACCACGAGAAATATCCAACTGCCAACCTTAAATATAACTATATGTATAATAGCAACAATTAATAATCATATATCAATTCATCCAAACAATTATCACACAATAATCAACAATCATTTATCAATATTAAAATATGTTTATAATATTTTAAATTGGATAGAGTTAGTGAGTTCACTCACTTTGGTTATTAATCGATGAATAACGATAAATTTCTGATAATTCCGATCAAGCATTTTATTTCATCATAAATTATAATGAGATCCAAATTGCTCCAAACCAATTCCACCGCGTAGCCTGCGTCCATACGATCTCAACAGTACCAAGTTTGTGCAATTCTGACAACGTATGAGTAAGTTATAGATTATACAAGTTTGAATCGAAATACTGGTCATTAACTATATAATAATAATAAAGTAATTCCTTAATAATGTTTTTAAACCTTAATCCACATCACACATCATCTTTCTTTTATTCCTTAGTTGTTCGAAGCTGATGCTTCAACCCACCATGACCGCTAATTGCTTCTGCTCTTCATCCTTCAACTCTCCACCGTTTCTAAAACCGCTAACACCATTATTCCCCTCCTCTCCACCTCTCTGCTAGCTATCACCATCACTTGCCATTCGAATCCCTCCTCTACATCGCGTCTTTCAGCACCATATGCAGCACATACGAAATCATCGACAAATATTATCACCAAATTCCCCAAAAACTTGCATACAAGCCTTAAATCCCCTCACGAATCCATTTAAAATACTCAAAACATGTATTAAGGCTTCAATTCCATGATTTCTCTGACCCTAGCCACACCTACTATAAACTAATGGACAAAGGCTTCAAGTTCTTCATGATGCATATAGGAATGAAGAGAATCATAGAGGGAATTCAAATCTATGAGTTTTAACGTTTATAGTGTTCTTTGAATTTCTATGATTTTATGAACTCACATTTTTTATTTTAATGGTGGAGGCTAATATTGCCGTTGACCAGAGGAAAGAAAATAGTAGAGTTTGTGTAACGACCCGAAAACAAACAGAAGAACATTTCATTGCTTATTACAACAATTCCGTCAGAATACAAGAATATACAGAGTGAATAAATAAAATACATTCGATAAATATCAGAGATTACAATAAACTACATAGCAACGGAAAATAATACAAAACACAACTGAAAGGAATATGCGGATACAGAGCTTTCCAAATATCATTCCAGCTGTAAACCAAGATCCTGCGAATATAAATCTGAAAAACCAAAAATACTAGCTACAAGTGCGGAAAATAAGGGCACCCAGAGTTTAGGTTAAAACAATAAACTCCAAGGTCAGTCATGTGGCTAGTGTGAGAACTAAAATAGTTATTAATCTTTATTTTAAAGTTAGGTAAATTAAGGGACCACTCCGTATAACACGGAACGGGTTTCCTCCTAAGAATACCAGTGCAAAAAACAACAGCGCAATGCTAAATAAAGAACAATGAAGCTATTATAAGACCCAGGTCATCACACAATGCAACATAAGCCGAAGGATAGGGTTTTACCTTATAATAGACAAAGAATGCTTGATACGCTAAATTTCATCTTTTATTATTACTATAAGTGTATAGTATCAAAACAATTTCAATCATAAGTATCAATCATATACAGTATAAGTGCCCCATACCACTGTGTCGCCATACTAGGCTCTAAAATCAAAACCGCAAAGTCACGTATTGGAAGTTGGATTTCCATATGTGAACCGAGGCAAGGGATCGTCCTCACCGCTTCGAGACTCTCTAGCCCGAGCCTTAGAACCCATACTCATATGGGCCCTTGGATCGTTAGGGCCGGTCCACTCGATGTGGATTAAAATGCCTGAACACTGCGTTTCCCTACTCTATGGGTGTAAACTGGTCATATCCGACCAGGCCATCGGCTCTGAAGAGAGCGAACTAACCGAGGCGCCTCGCAATCCATCATCCACATAAGTAAAATGTCCGGGCGCGTAAAACCCAAAACACCACTCCTAGCTAGAAGGAAACGCATGCCCTCCCTGAGGTCCTCTCCTGTTTCTGGTTCACACCAGGGTGTGAGGCTCGAGAATTAACACTACACTGTATTAAAGCCGTGCTTTGATCATCAACCACAAGACTCTGCTTTCAACAGAAGCCTTGATCATTTGCATCTTAGCATGCCACCCAGGCAATTCACGCTATGCAACCGATGTAAATCAATCACACAGAATGAAATCCGATGTCAGACACTCATCCATTTACAAGTCCGTTCTGGGTCTGAACGAAACCGGAGGAACCTTGTTCTTCACATATCCATCGATCTCCACGTACGTCTGGACGATCACTAACTGATTTCCTACTCTTGTGTGTACAGCCCAATCAAGATCATCAGTAATTGTCCAAACGACGTGAATACCTCTGGTTTTCTACCACCGTCTTCATCGTCGACTGATCGCCGATTCAGTTATTCAAAATGGGATAAACCCGGTCTTTCTGAATAACTCGCGTACATAATAAACAAGTGCTATAAAAACACAACATACGCCTCATTCCAATCCTGAATATTCCTTTGTTCAAATATTCTTATACTTTGTTAAAGGTTCCTTTTAATTTTATCAAAGATAAATTCTTTGAATTTATTGTTTAATCTTCCTTTGAATATCAACTCAAACCAAATTATGGTTTATCCAAACTAGTCGGGATTAGCGAACCTTACTGAAGTAATCATTTGTTAAATTTCCCAACCCCAACCTATTCATCCCATGAAGTAAAACTGGTAATACTTCATATCTAACACCATGGTGTTATCGGTAAATTCAATTACCATTTCACGTTCAAATCTAATTAAAGATTTAACTATCGTCTGGAGTAAAACTGGTGGTATTCCATTCTCGATCATTTCTTGAATTTGATAATTTTAGTTATCAAATTCACCTTTCAATCTATTTAAAGATTCATTAAAACTCTAATTCAGTTTTAATTTCCAAAAATCATTACTTAATGATTATTAAAATCCAGGAAATAAATCCTGTCTTTAGCTGGGTTAAAGAACCAATGTCATTTAAAATGCGGTTCACGATAAACCCACAATCACATTCCATTAACAAAGGAATTTTCACGGAAAACAGATCAATATATATATAATCGATATAAACTTCCATATCTGACTAATAATATAAATGGAATAATGGCAAAGCCTTTTAAATTCCATATATATTAGCAGTCTTCCTCCACAGAAATTCACTTCGATTATTACCCAATCCAATTCCATTCCATTCCAATTTATTTTATTAAATCAGAAAACTTTACTTTGGAAAATTTCCTTTAAATCTTATCAAAAATATTTATAAATTCCAAATCCTATTTCACTGTAAATCGGGTTAAAGAACTAATGTCGTTAAAACAAGGTGCACGATAAACCAATCTACATTCCATTAATTATCGGGTTAAAGAACAAGTGTTATTTAAATCACCATTCACGGTAAACCCAAAAATCAATTCCAATTCAATTCCAATTAAATATTATTTAATTGGTATACTTCATTAAATCTAAATAAAAAGATTTAATCTTTTTCTCAACTGGGTTTAAGAACAGTGTTAATGAAGATACCATTCACGACAAACCCAAATCCCATTTGATATTAAATACAAGGCTCTGAATAGAAAATATATCGGCTTATATTCAATATCAAATACTACAACCAACAAATATCGTATTGGAAATAACGATATAAATATATCTTTCAAATATCCATAACAATATCTGTATAATCACGAAATCCAACATCGAAATATTCCGAAGACAATTGTGTTTCAAATCCATTTCCAATTTATATATTGGAAATCCTGGTTATTTTTAAAACCATTTCAAATCCAATTTATTTATTTTTAAAATAATTGGATTATAATTCTAGTTCAAAACTAGTTCATTTCGATAAGAATCTATTTTTATCTTTTAAAATATGGGATTTTTCATCCCAATTCTTTCTAAATCATTTATTATGATTTTACATAAATTATTGATATTTTTAATAATTTTATCAAGGCCTGTACAGTCGATCTCCATAAACGGACATCGATCTGCACATACAACGACCTTTTCCAAATTTGATTTGGACATAAGTCCAAATCCAACTGATAAATTTCAAATCTATAATATTCGTTAGAGAGCTCTTTTCGATACGAACCCAACTGTTCCGGTTTTAGGAGAATCCGATGGTCGAATCTCCCGTAATGTCTGTTTGAAGTCATTGATCGAAATTCGCGAACTGCCGTAGCGCGACGCGTTCTATTCAGGCCATTATATTATATATAATATATATATTTCGCCGATTTCCTTTTAAAACTTATTTTATAAATCATTTTAAATTCATTTTCAAAACGATTTCAACTTCATATTCAATTTCTAATCAAAATTGAATATTCCATATCATCGATATATAAATGATAATATTTTCAAAACATTATATTTTTAAATCAATTCCTTTTCGATATTCAATATAAAAATGAATAAAATCGATATAAATATCATTCATGTCAAAATGGCGTCAATCTAATCGACATGGCTTTATATATTTAAATATAATCGCGTCCATCCCAAATCGGACATCAAAATTAGATTTTGATCTTTTACTGAATATTATTTGAAAATATTCGTTATTTTAAAATAATCGTTATTTTAAAATATTCATTCTTTCTGAACTGGAATCAGACTCAGTCAATTACCATATAATTTGATTATATGGATTTCACACAACCAATGTGTATAACAACTATGAAAACAACAATCCATCATCCAGAGTGCATTCTACACTATATAAGCATTAAATATAAATATCCAACGCTTACACAGTCTGTCAATCAATCGATCGACATACCATTAAACAATTGGGACTAGTGTACGTCAAATATAATCCCAACACCTGTGTGGGGTTTCAATCAACAAACACAGATTTTATTTGTGCAGTTTGGGCGATGTGTAAAATATATCGTCCCAATCCATATCAGTCAAATGGGTGTACATAAACAAATCGTTTGATTTGTAAATGAATATTTATTTTATTCACATACACGTTAAAAATTATATTTTTAATGGTAAACTATTTATTCGGTTCATTTACACAATAAAAATGATATTTTTTATTATTCTAACATATTTTAGAAAATTTCGGTGGCATAACGGCGCGATACTAGAAACGGGATATGGCCTAGCCTTATCCCCGGTCTAATAATGGCCTGCCCTATATGCATACCAATCAAATCAATTTCACATTCACACCACAAAACAATATTCAACCAAACACAAACAACCGAACAAGTCGTCCATGGTCTGTGGACGACGGGGAACAGTTCATATATGCAGTTACATAACAAATAACTGTATAAAGAAAATTATAGTGAGGAGTTCTCACCTTTGGGTTCCACTCCGTCATTCTTTAGCGGACGATGGTTTGGATTTACCCGACATTCCAACTCTATCTTTCCACGCTGTTCATAAATACAAATCTCATTTTTAACATCACTCTATATAACTAACAATCACATTTTATTCCTATACTGTTCATATAAAAAACACCTTTTTATACCACTATTTGTATAGTAAAAATCGTATTTTTACTTCAAAGCCATTTATGGAAAAATCATATTTTTATTTCGCTTCATATATAATAAAAATCAAATTTTTATTTTTATAACCTATATACAAAAATCGAATTTTTATATATTTAAAAATCGTATCTTTATGCCATGTAAAATCCGATCTTTATATAAATAAAAATCATTACTTTTTATAAATAAAAATCACGTCTTTAACTAAATAAAAATCACGTCTTTATTTCGCTACTTACATTATAAGGATTGCATTTTTATCACTTGAAAACCACATAAAAATCTCATTTTTGTTCACTCAAACAAAGGAAAATTAAAAATAAAAACTTACGGGCGAAGTCGAGGGTGAGGATGGCGTGTCGGGGCTTGCTGGTGATTGGGGGATGGCCGGGGTGGTGCTCCGATGTGCTGCGGCGGCCCACGGTGGATATAGGGGCGGTTTGGGGGCTGTGGAGGGGTGGTGCGGCTGTTTAGAGGAGGAGGAGGAGCGGGATGGGAGGTCGGAGGGGGTGCGGCCTGGCCTGGGAGGCGGTCAGTGGGCTACGGTGGTGTCGGTCAAATCTAGAAAGGGGGAGGGCGTCAGTTTTACGTGGAGGAAGGGGCTAGAGTTCGAATCGAAGGTAGAGAGAGAAGGAGGGGGGATGCGGCGGCCTCTGGCGGAGGTGGGGGAGCGGGGTGGCGGCGGGGAATGGCTGGGACGTCGTGGATTTGGGTTTTCCTTTTTTTCTTTTTTTTTATATTTTTTTCCATCGTGTTTTGACTAGGAAAAAAGAGGGGGGGCAAGGTATTTATAATTTATTTTATTTTTCTACAAATGTTAACTTTTCTTTTGAACTCCTAACGAGACCCAACGACTGTCGTGCCTAGCTAATTACCCCCATTTCAAACACAATGGGATATGTTTCGTAAGACAATTCGACTGTTACGATCAGTTTTGCTTTAAACTAAATTATAAACCATTATATATTTAATTTAAACTTACATTTCAAATTACCGGGGCCACATACTGACTTCAAAAATTCTAGAAAAATTATTTTTAGCTTCGTATTGACGATACGATCCTATCAAAACTAATTTCATCAAATTTGAAGACCGTTTGGAAAATGGCTATTTTCTGGTCAATCCAAATTAACCGAAACCGTTAAACACGTTTTCTTTTACCATGCTCACATATTGATTCTGAAAATTATGCAAATTGTAATCTAGCAATAACTTGACATCCCGGATCCAACAAAAGTAGTTTCGTCGAAAATAGAGGTCGTTTGCAAAATTTCCATTTTTAAGGGCCAAAATTCCATAGCGACTATTCTGAATTTTCAATTGGACATAACTTTTTATTCCCGCTATGAAATTTGAATTTTTCGGATTCTTCAGAAAGATATTCTCAAATAGATTCTAATATTTCTAATTTCGCTAAAATCCAGTTTATTTTGAATCCTGTACAGTCATTTGAAATTTGAAATCAAATTTTCGAACTACCGCGCCATTTTCAGTTCCTTTTATAGTTAAAAATAATTATTTATATTCTAACGTCGATTCAAATAAATATATACATTCCAATTCTATCGAAAATAAATTTCTCGTCGTTATTATTTAAAATAAATCATTTTAAATTTTCAAAATTCATCAAAATTGCCAAAATAAAAATTTTAAATTGGTTCGGATTTTCCGGGTTATTACAATCCCCCCGACTTAAAACTTTTCGTCCCTGAAAAGGAACGAAGCTGAAAGTTGTTTAACAAATCAACTCATCTTTCATTGTTTTCATTATGGCTTAAGTTCTTCAACTTTTCAGTTTCTAAAAACTTTTCAATTTTTTCAAAAATTTGGCTAACACCCTAAATTTTTGAAAAATTTCACCATAACCTCCCCTACACGGGGGCACCGGGAAAATCCCGAAATTGCCATACAGGCCTTTCCAATCCAAAAAGAAAAAGAAACAGCCAAGCGGCTAGCCAATCGGCTCATAAAACATCAAAAACACCAAGAAATACAACAAACATGTACCTATTTGTCGGACATACAATTTTATTCCTCTTCTCTAGCCTCTTTGCAATGACCTGTTCACACATATATATGTACATGCATGCATTTACAAACAATTTTCAGTACAGTTCAATATTTGGTTCAATTTGGCTACATTTACCATTCTTTCACATATGGGTTTAAATGAGTAATCACATAACACAATCAGCAATCAGCAATCAGTAATCAATTAATTGGTTATCTTTTCAAATTCATAATTTTAATACATATACAGAAAATCATGTTTTTGATGCCAATTCACAATAATAAGCCCTATCTTGTTTTGGTACTTACACCAGTCAATTGGAAATATAAAGAAATTCCACCTTCGAAACTCAAACATAAACTACTGATGTTGACATGTCAATCACCAATATCATCAGAGTCATCTCCGGGCGACTAGAGTGTGATTCTATATCTATCAAATATATTTGAGGCTTCTAATACACGTGGATCAGATGTATATTAAAATCTCTGTATACTCGATTGTCCAAATCAATTTAAAATAAATATTCAAATATGAATAATAAAGTTTAAATTTTAAAAACAAAACTTATTTTCAATTTTATTTTAAAAACATCACTCTTCACACTCGTTCTAAGATACTACAGATCCTATCTGTAACGAGTCATTCTCATTGAATATTACTAATCCATTCTCTGATGAATTCTTTGGTTCGGTTCTAATATGTCTTGTTCTCGAGCTTTGTAAACCAAAGCTCTGATACCAAAATGTAACGACCCGAACACAAACAGAAGAACATTTCAGTGCTTATTACAACAATTCCATCAGAATACAAGAATATACAGAGTGTATAAATAAAATACATTCGATAAATATCAGAGATTACAATAAATTACATAGCAGTGGAAAATAATACAAAACACAACTGAAAGGAACATGCGGATACAGAGCTTTCCGAATATCATTCCAGCTGTAAACCAAGATCCTGCAAATATTAATCTGCAAAACCAAAACTACTAGCTGCCCGTGCGGGAAATAAGGGCGGTTAAAACAATAAATTCTAGGTCAGTCATGTGACTGGTGTGAGAACTAAAACAATTATTAATCTTTATTTTAAAGTTAGGTAAATCAAGGGACCACTCCATATAACACGGAACGGGTTTCCTCCCAAGAATACCAATGCATAAAACAACAGTGCAATGCTAAATAAAGAACAATGAAGCTATTATATGACCCAGGTCCCATCATACAATGCAACACAAGCCGAAGGATAGGGTTTTACCTTATAACAGCCAAAGAATGCTTGATACGCTAAATTTCATCGTTTATTATTACTATAAGTGTACAATGTCAAAACAATTTCAATCATAAGTATCAATCATAGATGGCATAAGTGCCCCATACCACTATGTTGCCATACTAGGCTCTACAATCAAAACTGCAAAGTCACGTATTGGAAGTTGGATTTCCATCTGTGAACCGAGGCAAGGGATCGTCCTCACCGCTTCGAGACTCTCTAGCCCGAGCCTCAGGACCCAGACTCAGGTGGGCCCGTGGATCGTCAGGGCCGGTCCACTCGATGTGGATTAAAATGCCTGAACACTGCGTTTCCCTACCCTATGAGGTGTAAACTGGTCATATCCGACTAGGCCATCGGCTCCAAAGAGACCGAACTAACCAAGGCGCCTAGCAATCCATCATCCACATAAGTAAAATGTTCGGGCGTGTAAAACCCAAAACACCACTCCTAGATAGAAGGAAACGCATGCCCTCCCGGAGGTCCTCTCCCGTTTCTGGTTCACACTGGGGTGTGAGGCTCGCGAATTAACACTACACAAAGCTACGCTGTATTAAAGCCGTGCTTTGATCATCAACCACAAGACTCTGCTTTTCAACAGAATCCTTGATCATTTGCATATCAGCATGCCAACAGGCAATTCACACTATGCAACCGAGGTAAAATCAATCACACAGAATGAAATTCAATGTCAGACACACATCCATTTACAAGTCCGTGCTGGGTCTGAACGAAACCGGAGGAACCTTATTCCTCGCATATCCATCGATCTTCAATTACGTCTGGACGATCACCAACTGATTCCCTCCTCTTGGGTGTACGACCCAATCAAGATCATCAGTAATTATCCAAATGATGGGAAGACCTCCGGTCTTCTACCACCATCTTCATCGTCGACTCATCGCCAATTCAGTTATTCAAAGTGGGATAAACCCGGTCTTTTTGAATAACTCGCGTACATAATAAACAAGTGCTATAAAAACACAACATATGCCTCATTCCAATCCAGAATATTCCTTTATTCAAATATTCTTATCCTTTGGGAAAGGTTCCCATTAATTTTATCAAAGATAAATTCTTTAAATTTATTCTTTAATCTTCCTTTGAATATCAGTTCAAACCAAATTATGGTTTATCCAAACTAGTCGGGATTAGCGAACCTTACCAAAGCAATCATTTGTTAAATTTCCCAACCCCAACCTATTCATCCTATGAAGCAAATCTAGTAATACTTCATATCTAACATCACGGTGTTATCGGTAAATTCAATCACCATTTCATGTTCAAAGCTAATTAAAGATTTAACTATCGTCAGGAGTAAAACTGGTGGCACTCCACTCTCGATCATTTCCTGAATTTGATAATTTTAGTTATCAAATTCACCTAATCTATTTAAAGATTCATTAAAACTCTAATTCAGTTTTAATTTTCAAAAATCATTACTTAATGATTATTCAAATATAGGAAATAAATCCTGTCTTTAACTGGGTTAAAGAACCAATGTCATTTAAAACGTGGTTCACGATAAACCCACAATAACATTCCATTAACAATGGAATTTTCACGGAAAACAGATCAATATATATATATATATATATATATATATATATATATATATATATATATATATATATAATCGATATAAACTTCCATATCCGACTTATAATATAAATAGAATAACGGCAAAGCCTTTTAAATTCCATATATATTAGCAGTCTTCCTCCACAGAAATTCACTTCGATTATTACCCAATCGAATTCCATTCGATTCCAATTTGTTTTATTAAATCAGAAAACTTTACTTTGGAAAATTTCCTTTAAATCTTATCAAAAAGATTTATAAATTCCAAATCCCATTTCACTGTAAATCAGGTTAAAGAACGAATGTCATTAAAATGCAATTCACGATAAACCCAATCCACATTCCATTAATTAACGGGTTAAAGAACAAGTGTTATTTAAATCACCGTTCACGATAAACCCAAAAATCAATTCCAACTCAGTTCCAATTAAATATTATTTAATTGGTATAATTCATTAAGTCTAAATAAAAAGATTTAATCTTTTTCACAACTGGGTTTAAGAACAGTGTCAATGAAGACACCATTCACGACAAAGCCAAATCCCATTTGATATTAAATACAAGGCACTGAATAGAAAATATATCGGCTTATATTCAATATCAAATACTACAACCAACAAATATCATATTGGAAATAACGATATAAATATATCTTTCAGATTTCCATAACAATATCTGTATAATCACGAAATCCAACATCGAAGTATTCCGAAGACAATTGCGATTCAAATCCATTTCCAATTTATATATTGGAAATCCTGGTTATTTTTAAAACCATTTCAAATCCAAATTATTTATTTTTAAAATAACTGGAATATAATTATAGTTCAAAACCAGTTCATTTCGATAAAAAACTATTTTTATCTTTTCAAATATGGGATTTTTCATCCCAATTCTTTATAAATCATTTATTATGATATTACACAAATTATTGATATTTTTAATAATTTTATCAAGGCCTGTACAGTCGATCTCTATAAACGGCCATCGAACTGCACTTACAACGACCTTTTCCAAATTTGATTTAGACATAAGTCCAAATCCAACTGATAGATTTCAAATCTATAATATTCGTTCGAAAGATCTTTTCGATACGAACCCAACGGTTCCGGTTTTAGGAGAATCTGATGGTCGAATCTCCCGTAATGTCTGTTTGAAGTCAATGGTCGAAATTCGCGAACTACCACAGCGCGGCGCATTCTATTCAGGCCATTATATTATATATAATATATGTATTTCATCGATTTCCTTTTAAAATGTATTTGATAAATCGTTTTGTAACACCCCGTAATTCTGTAACATTAAGTTTCAAAAACTAAAGAATAATTAATTTGAAAAAGAAGAATTAGGTAAAAGGGTTGTGCTATTGCGTTCGTCTAGGAATTCTGCTTGAGATAGAGTCCGAGTTTGCGAAAATCGGACTCCATATGAAGGAGATATCTTTAAATTAAATATTGCAACAAAACATGAAAATGAGGAATGAGAAAAGAATAATGTTTAGCATTGTTCTAAGGTTTGTAACAAAAGACTTAGTAGCTCATTTGGTTAGAACATGTGACTTGCATACAAGAGGTACAGAGTTCGATCCCCGCTAGCGCCATATTTTTGTTTTAGGGGAATGGCTTAAAAGTGGCTTAGTGTGAACGCAGTTCAAAAAGTGGTTTAGTGTGAAAATGGTTAATTGGGAAGACAGATATATATATATATATATAATATATACATACATATATATATATATATATATATATATATATATGACGTGTACGCATCATATGGTGTACGTTGCACATTTTTGGTTGTCAAGGATTGGTTTTTTTTACGTGGCCTTCTCTAATTGGATTTATGACAAATTAAAAGTAAGAAAGATTTATTCATGTATAAATAAATATTTAAATATGGGTAGGTAATGTATACAGTAAAGGGAAAATATATATATTAAGTAGGTATTTATGTTCGGTTGATTGACAATAAATAATAAAAAAGAAAAGATGTACATTTGGTACATTAACATTAAAGTAGAAAGTTATTAATACAAATGCTGAGTCATTGCTGAGTCATTCCTGACCTATTGCTGAGTCACTGGGATGACTCTTTCTTGTCTAGATGGCCTTGATTGATTCTATGATGATCTAATGGCTCTAAAACACTCTCTGCACCTATAAAAGAATGCCTAGACCTAAGGTTTCTCCACACGAATTCTTTGAGCCGTCTACATGCTGTTTCTCTCTATTCTAAGCCTCCACCATTAAAATAAATCTTATTCTCCACTAAAACAAGTTATTGTTCTTCTTCAAATTGGAGATTCAAATCAATTTAAAGCTTCAAGAAGGGAAGCAGAGGCTAGTTCAACGGCTTCGAGCAATGTCATGCGAATCATAACAAATCTCCACAACGCTATCTTATTATCCTTTTCTAAAACCGATCAATGTAAGCCAGTTACTTTTTAGATTTGAACGCCTAGATCTATTTGTGACATGAAATCAAATGGATATGAGAATATGCCTGATCCTTTCATTTGAATCTGTGTTTGTACTTGCCGTCGGACCTGATTCAGGACTATTGTGATTAATTACCAAGGAGACTATGCCTACGCCTATGACTATGAACATAAGACTATGCCTATGACTATGGACATAAGACTATGCCTATGACTATGGACATAAGACTGTTCCCTATGACTATGACTATGATTCATAAATTTGGGACAATTGCCTATGATTCATGACTATGAGACTACTACCTATGACTATGATTAAGAAACTATCGTGGTTAGACGTACATGACTATTGTGGTTAATTGCCTATAACTACTGTAGTTAGTGGCTTATGCCTATTCCCATTAACCTATTAAGTTGTACTTAGAACTGGCATTAAGTTGGGCCAAATCACCTATGCCTATTCCCTTAATTATGTTGGATCTCATATTTAGGGTGTAACTTGTCTAGTTTATTCCTATTTACTGTTATGTACATCGAACCTATTGGAACCATTATTTTTGTATTTGGTTCATTCTTGCATGTCTGTTCTTTTATGTCAATTCTCGTGCTTATCCCCTATTCCTTTTGTTAGTTTCATTTCATGAGTACTCAGAAACTTGTGAAATCATGTTATATCTACGATTATGGCACGGGAATCTGGGTGTAGCTTAATTAAGATAATTTGGCATAACAAATATGATGGCATAATCTGAATTGGCTATAATCATAAATAATTTACATGTACATTAGACTTGGGCGTAAATGGTAAAATTGTTAATTGGCCGCAAAGTATGTAATTGGCTTGTAAACCAAGTTTTGGGAATAAACTGTAAAGTAGAATATTAACTCTGGTTTAACATGAATTGTAAGTTTGGATATTTAATCTAGATTGGGTGTAAAATGTAAATAGGAACATTAAATCTAGTTTAGGCTTAACTATTGATTTGGAACGCCAAATATATGACATAGTTATTTTGGGCATGACTATTATGGCGAGTTTGGGAAGGTGGGGTATAGCCTATTCTGATTAATAACTTGAAATTACATGTAATTGTCATGTTTAGCATAATCATGGTTAGTGACACTTGATTTGGCATAATTTACATAACAAAAATTATAAACATGATTTAGAGGGAAAGTGGGTCATAATAATAAATTTTGATAATGTACATTAAAAGAGTAATTATGGCATAAGTAAATTAGGAGTAATTTACATATAGAATTTGTCCTAAATGAGAAATGGGTACATTGTAGAAAATATGAATAGGCCTAACTCGAGGTTAGATTGAGTTGTGGTGTAAAACTGCCCGGACCCGCCCGACTGTCCAGTAACCACAACAATACCTATCTAATGTGAGAGGTTAAGGCATTGAGCCCAATAAGAACCCAAGGTTAGACTGAGTTGCGGTGTAAAGCTGCCCGGAACCGACCAGCACATCCAGTGACCGCAACAATACCTGTCTAATGTGAGTGGTTCTTTAATAAACGAATTAAAGCTAAGACAAGATTTGGTAGGGTTAAGTTAATTTTGGAACACTTAACCAATTTAACATGTTAATTAGACAAGTGGGTAAGGTTAAGTAAATTTAGAACACTTAACCAATTTAACATGTTAATTAGACAAGTGGGTAAGGTTAAGTAAATTTAGAACACTTAACCAATTTAACATGTTAATTAGACAAGTGGGTAATGTTAAGTAAATTTAGTACGCTTAACCATTATAACAAGTTAATTAGACAAGTGGGTGAGGTTAAGTACATTTAGGACACTTAACGGATATAACATGTTAGTTAAACAGACAGTAGGGTTAAGTTAACTAAGGTAACACTTAACCAATATATATATATATATATATATATATATATATAACATGACGTGTGGTAGAGTTAAGTAGCACAAGAGGTTACACTTAACCAGCATAACATGATTTGTGGCAGGGTTAAGTTAATACAAGAGGGCAACACTTAACCATAGCAACATGACAAGTAGATGGGTTAAGTTAAATTGAATTGACTGATGACACTTAACCAATATAACATGGTAAATGGGTGGGGTTAAGTTAATATGAACACTTAACCAACATAACATGACAAGTATGAGGGTTAAGTACATATCGAGTTGGTGGGTAATATCAGTAAATATAGGCGCACACACTTAACCATTAAATACACGTGCTTGGATCTGTAGAAGGGTTAAGTACACGTCAGGGTTGGTGGGTAATATTAGTAAATATAGGCCCACAAACTTAACCATTAGGAAACCCTAGTAACGGGGACCCATTTCAGCAGTAACCCACATAGATGTATCATGGTAACCTGAAACTAGGCAGGGTGGGGTACGATTACTGGGCTGACTATAAGCGGTCAAAGCGACGGCGGTTAGTGTAGCAGTGTAGGTTCTAACGGAGTGCGGGCGTGCACACACTCCGAAGCATAAAAAGCAGGCACTGGGCATCAGTAGTATACACTATGCACTCTAGAGTTGTGTCGGTTCGCTACCATGGGACTTGATACACCCTATGTGGGACCAGCATAGGTATCTACAATCAAATGGGGGCCATATAACACATGTGAATATGCGAGTAGGGAGCCAATCGATAGGGTAGTAAGGGTACATCGAACATACTCATGGCAATTGGGCTGATTTAGGTGGAATCCTCATAATCGATATACACCTGAAGGCTACCATAATTGCGGGGATTGGGAACACATTGTAATTATTATCATTGTATACAGATTACTAGTTGGTACACTAGTTAGGCGGTACAGAGACATAGAAATCCGAATAACAGGGTAGTGGCAAGGCAGAGAAAGAGTAGAAGCGCATCCAGTTTATCTTGCCTTATCATATCTTATGCTTATCCTTTGTTATCTTGTTATCCTTATTATTATGGTTATGTCTTGTATCCAGTTAATTCATGTCATGTTTTTTTTACCTGTTCACATACTGAAAGTAACTGAACTTACCAGGCTTTATGTCTGACTCCGTTTTCTTTCATCTCCTTTTCTTCCGTTCCCCCTAGGTAGTCAGGGAGGAAACACTTCTGCTTAGCTTGGATTCTTGTTGCTTCAAGATCATCATGTGTTGCTTTGGACTCAGTCCCATTTCAGCTATGGCTTGCTTTGTTTTATAGGGGAATATTATTGTCATTTATGCTTCTTTATTTTATTAAACAAGATAGATACTTTGGTATTGTAAACAATCTTCGTACAAGCTGTTTTATAACAAAGTAAAGCTTCATTTTCCGCTGCTTTATTTGTCTGTCTTGTAATTGATCTGCATCTTTTACCCAAAGCGCTCCACCAAGGTCAAGGCATTCCCTTAGCGAGTGACCTTAACGGAGGTGGGGTGTTTAAGTTGGTATCGGAGCTGAAGGTTACCGGATTAGATAAAAAAAATTGAAAATTACCTTCAGAACGGTTTTGAAAGAAGCATTTTTCAAAAGAAAAGTTCTGTTTTAAAGGCATGTTCCCCAAAGCCATATGCACTATCTTTTGATCCTCTATATGAATCCTTGTTTCCTTCTTTCCTAAGTCTCTGGGGCTCTTGGCTTTCTAGGAGGTAACCTCATCGTGGCATGGTTCTGTAGGCTTGACGAGACTACGACACCTGTCAAAGGACAAAGAAGTGTCTGACTTCCATCTATAGCCGCAGTAGTTTCACCTACGGTTAATTTTCTTTCGAGCTTTGTAAGATTTTCCGTGCAATGGAGGCAGCTTTCGAGAGACTTGTCAACATGATTACACAAGGACGGTAAAGATGAGAATGAGGGAGACAACCCAAGGATGAGAAATTCATGGATATGGACTTGGCCCACGAAGGAGGAAAGAATAGTAAAACCCTAAGACAAAAGGAGGTATCTTTATGGTATAACGACAAGGGCAAGTGCATGCTCTCACCGCCAGTGTACCGGAGAGAGGGGTAGTAAAGTTTCTGTTGAGAGTTTAGCTTTTCTTTTTGATCAGCCTGTTAGCACCCTTTTTTATTTTAGCACTTCATATTCATTTATACCCACTACCACAGTTGAATCTTTGCACCTTAGTACTTGTATAATAGAAGATCCCATTTTAGTCTCAAATCCAATTGGTGGTTCGACCCATTCATCTTTGGTTTGTAAGGATTTGAGAATAGCTAAAGTTAAGTATTGGGTTTAAGTGTAATGCTTATGTTTTTGGGTTTCATGGGCTATGGGTTGATGCTAGGCATGGGTTGGTTAGCTAGTAATTGTGAAGGGAGGGTAGTTAGACTTTTGATTCGCCTCGGAAATACCCTCGAAATTTTATGCGATCCTAAAGGATCAGTCAGGCCTAGCTACCTAGAATCACTTGATACATCTATCGACGGTTTGCGATCCGTTAGAGTAGTCCATGAGCACACAGATATTTTTGGTTAGGTTAGGGGTTTGTCCCCTAAAACGCGAGATAGACTTCCATATATATCCAGTTAATAATGCCAAGCCAGTAATCCGATCAACGACAGTTTTGGAAATGGAGATCAAGAAGCTTCGCAATCATGAAGGCTAATTAGTTAAGGTACAGTGTAGTGAAGCTCAAGAAGATGCGACGTGGGGGAATGAAGATAAGACATGCGTATCATACCCTTTTTCTTAAGGATATATCCTTGATCTTTTTGTAGGAATCTTATGCATACTTGTTTCTATCTTTTTAGGTATATCCTCTAGGTCATATCTTCAATCCTTAGGTAGGTATAAACCTATGGTTGAAACGTGTGTTTGAGACATGTTATGTTTGGTGGATGCAAGTGTTTGCTAGTGGATGCATTTACACACATTAGGCACTAGATCGGCTCAGTCGCCTTTTCATATTGTATATGGATCCAAGTGCATATGTTTGTATATGGATTAAAAATTGATGTGTTATCATATGGATGTTGCATATGGATGAATGAATATGCACGCATATAGTATATACATGGCTAGGGATGCTTGCATACATATTGGACGCATGACACTCTCATAATTCGCATTAAGGAGGTCAACTGAATCAGTAAACCGCCTGATTTTGTGTTAAATAAGAAAATATACACACACTATGCATATGAACATGAAAGCATTAGAAATCTTTTTAAGGACAATGAATGTCTGTGATTGAATGATTGAGTAGATGGATGATTGGATGGTAGGATACATTCTTCTTAACTTGAAGATTTCGGGGATGAAATCCTTTAAGGGAGGGAGAATGTAACACCCCGTAATTCTATAGCATTAAGTTTCACAAATTAAAGAATAATTAATTTGAAAAAGAAGAATTAGGTAAAATGGGTTATGCCATTACGTTTGTCTCGGAATTCTGCTTGAGATAGAGTCCGAGTTTGCGAAAATCGGACTCTATATGAAGGAGATATCTTTAAATTAAATATTGTAGTAAAACATGAAAAAGAGGAATGAGAAAAGAATAATGTTTAGCATTGTCCTAATCTTTGTAAGCAAAAGACTTAGTAGCTCATTTGGTTTGAACATGTGACTTGCATACAAGAGGTACAAAATTCGATCCCCGCTAGCGCCATATTTTTGTTTTAGGGGAATGGCTTAAAAGTGGCTTAGTGTGAACGCAGTTCAAAAAGTGTTTTAGTGTGAAAATGGTTAATTGGGAAGATAGATAAAAATAAATATATATATATATATATATAATATATATATATACATATAAATATATATATAATGTGTACGCATCATGTGGCGTACGTTGCGCATTTTTGGTTGTCAAGGATTGTTTTTTTTACGTGGCCTTCTCTAATTGGATTTATGACAAATTAAAAGTAAGAAAGATTTATTCATGTATAAATAAATATTTATATATGGGTAGTTAATGTATACAGTGAAGGGAAATATATATATTAATTAAGTATTTATGTTCGGTTGATTGATAATAAATAATAAAAAAGAAAAGATGTAGATTTGGTACGTTAACATTAAAGTAGAAAGTTATTAATACAAATGATGAGTCATTGCTGAGTCATTCCTGACCTATTGTTGAGTCACTGGGATAACTCTATCTTGTCTAGATGGCCATGATTGATTCTATGATGATCTAATGGCTCTAAAACACTCTCTGCACCTATAAAAGAATGCCTAGACCTAAGGTTTCTCCACACAAATTCTTTGAGCCGTCTACATGTTGTTTCTCTCTATTCTAAGCCTCCACCATTAAAATAAATCTTATTCTCCACTAAAACAAGTTATGGTTCTTCTTCAAACTAGAGATTCAAATCAACTTAAAGCTTTAAGAAGAGAAGCAGAGGCTAGTTCAACGGCTTCGAGCAACATCACGCGAATCATAAAAAATCACCACAATGCTATCTTATTATCCTTTTCTAAAACCGATCAATGTAAGTCGGTTACTTTTTAGATTTGAACGTCTAGATCTATTTGTGACATGAAATCAAATGGATATGAGAATATGCCTGATCCTTTCATTTGAATCTGTGTTTGTACTTGCCGTCGGACCTGATTCAGGACTATTGTGATTAATTACCAAGGAGACTATGCCTATGCCTATGACTATGAACATAAGACTATGCCTATGACTATGAATATAAGACTATGCCTATGACTATGAACATAAGACTGTTGCATATGACTATGACTATGATTCATAAATTTGGGACTGTTGCCTATGATTCATGACTATGAGATTACTACCTATGACTATGATTGAGAAACTATCGCGGTTAGTCGCACATGACTATGGTGGTTAATTGCCTATAACTATTGTAGTTAGTGTCTTATGCCTATTCCCATTAACCTATTAAGTTGTACTTATAACTAGCATTAAGTTGGGCCAAATCACCTATGCCTATTCCTTTAATTATGTTGGATCTCATATTTAGGGTGTAACTTTTCTAGTTTATTCCTATTTACTGTTACGTACGTCGAACCTATTGGAACCATTATTTTTGTATTTGGTTCATTCTTGCATGTCTATTCTTTTATGTCAATTCTCGTGCTTATCCCCTATTCCTTTTGTTAGTTTCTTTTCATGAGTACTCAGTAACTTGTGAAATCATGTTATACGTACGATTACGGTGCGGGAATTTAGGTGTAGCTAAATTAAGATAATTTGGCATAACAAATATGATGGCATAATCTGAATTGGCTATAATCGTAAATAATTCACATGCATATTAGACTTGGGCGTAAATGGTAAAATTGTTAATTAGCCGCAAAGTATGTAATTGGCTTGTAAACCAAGTTTTGGGCATAAACTGTAAACTAGAATATTAAATCTAGTTTTAACATGAATTGTAAGTTTGGATATTTAATCTAGATTGGGTGTAAAATGTAAATAGGAACATTAAATCTAGATTAGGCTTAACTATTGATTTGGAACGCCAAATATATGACATAGTTATTTTGGGCATGACTACTATGGCGAGTTTGGGAAGGTGGGGTATAGCCTATTCTGATTAATAACTTTAAATTACATGTAATTGTCATGTTTAGAATAATCATGGTTAGTGACACTTAATTTGGTATAATTTACATTCCAAAAATTATAAACCTGATTTAGAGGGAAAGTGGGCCATAATAATAAATGTTGATAATGTACATTAAAAGAGTAATTATGGCATAAGTAAATTAGGAATAATTTACATATAGAATTTGTCCTAAATGAGAAATGTGTACATTGTAGAAAATATGAATAGGCCTAACCCAAGGTTAGATTGAGTTGTGGTGTAAAACTGCCCGGACCCGCCCGCTTGTCCAGTAACCACAACAATACATATCTAATGTGAGAGGTTAAGGCATTGAGCCCAATAAGAACCCGAGGTTAGACTGAGTTGCGGTGTAAAGCTGCCCGGAACCGACCGACACATCCAGTGATCGCAACAATATCTGTCTAATGTGAGTGGTTGGTGCTTTAATAAATGAATTAAAGCTAAGACAAGATTTGGTAGGGTTAAGTTAATTTTAGAACACTTAACCAATTTAACATGTTAATTAGACAAGTGGGTAAGGTTAAGTAAATTTAGAACACTTAACCAATTTAACATGTTAATTAGACAAGTGGGCAAGGTTAAGTAAATTTAGAACACTTAACCAATTTAACATGTTAATTAGACAAGTGGGTAAGGTTAAGTAAATTTAGAATTCTTAACCATTATAACATGTTGATTAGACAAGTGGGTGACGTTAAGTACATTTAGGACAGTTAACCGATATAACATGTTAGTTAAACATACAGTAGGGTTAAGTTAACTAAGGTAACACTTAACCAATATATATATATATATATATATATATATATATATATATATATATATAAAACATGACGTGTGGTAGGGTTAAAACAAGAGGATACACTTAACCAACATAACATGATTTGTGGCAGGGTTAAGTTAATATGAGAAGGCAACACTTAACCATAGTAACATGATAAGTAGATGGGTTAAGTTAACTTGAATTGACTGATGACACTTAACCAATATAACATGGTAAACAGGTGGGGTTAAGTTAATATGAACACTTAACCAACATAACATGACAAGTAGGAGGGTTAAGTACATATCAGGTTGGTGGGTAATACCAGTAAATATAGGCTCACACACTTAACCATTAAATAACGTGCTTGGATCTGTAGAAGGGTTAAGTACATGTCAGGGTTGGTGGGTAATATCCGTAAATATAGGCCCGCAAACTTAACCATTTGGAAACCCTAGTAACGGGGACCCATTTCAGCAGTAACCCACATAGATGTATCATGGTACCCTGAAACTAGGCAGGGTGGAGCACGATTACTGGGCTGATTATAGTTGTCAAAGCGACGACGGTTGGTGCAGCAGTGTAGGTTCTAATGAAGTGCGGGCGTGCACACACTCCGGAGCAGAAAAAGCAGGCACTGGGCATCAGTAGTATACACTATGCACTCTAGAGTTGTGTCGGGTCGCTACCATGGGGCTAGATACACCCCATGGTGGGACCAACATAGGTATCTACAATCAAGTGGGAGCTGTATGACACATGTGAATATGCGAGTAGGGAGGCGATCGATAGAGTAGTAAGGGTGCATCGAACATATTCATGGAATTTGGGCTGATTGAGGTGGAATCCTCATAATCGATGTACACCTGAAGGCTACCATAATTGCGGGAATTGGGATCACGTTGTAATTATTATCATTGTATACAGATTACTAGTTGGGCACTAGTTAGGCGAGACATAGAAATCCGAATAACAGGGTAGTGGCGAGGCAGAGAAAGAGTAGAAGCGCATCCAGTTTATCTTGCCTTATCATATCTTATGCTTATCCTTTGTTATCTTGTTATCCTTATTATTATGGTTATGTCTTGTATTCAGTTAATTCATGTCATGTTGTTTTTACCTGTTCACATGCTGAAAGTAACTGAACTTACCAGACTATATGTCTGACTCTGTTTTCTTTCGTCTTCTTTTCTTCCGTCCCCCCGGTAGTCAGGGAGGAAACACTTCTGCTTAGCTTGGATTCTTGTTGCTTCAAGATCATCATGTGTTGCTTTGGACTCAATCCCATTTCAACTATGGCTTGCTTTGCTCTATTGGGGAATATTACTGTCATTTATGCTTCTTTATTTTATTAAACAAGATATATACTTTGGTATTGTAAACAATATTTGTACAAGCTGTTCTATAATAAAGTAAAGTTTCATTTTACACTGCTTTATTTGTCTGTCTTGTAATTGATCTGCATCTTTTACCCAAAGCGCTCCACCAAAGTTAAGGCATTCCCTTAGTGAGTGACCTTAACGGAGGCGGGGTGTTTCACGTTTTAAATTCGTTTCCAAAACAATTTCAACTTCGTATTCAATTTCTAATCAAAATTGAATATTCCATATCATCGATATATAAATGATAATATTTTCAAAACATTATATTTTGAAATCAATTCCTTTTCGATATTCATTATAAAAATGAATAAAATCGATATAAATATCGTTATTGTCAAAATGGCGTCAATCTAATCGACACGGCTTTATATATTTAAATATAATCGTGTCCGTCCCAAATCGGACATCAAAATTTGGTTTTGATCTTTTACTGAATATTATTTGAAAATATTCGTTATTTTAAAATAATCGTTATTTTAAAATATTCATTCTTTCTGAACTGGAATCAGACACAGTTAATTACATATAATTTGATTATATGGATTTCACACAACCAATGTGTATAACTATGAAAATAGCAATCCATCATCCAGAGTGTATTCTACACTGTATAAGCATTAAATATAAATATCCAACGCTTACACAGTCTGTCAATTAATCGATCGACATACCATTAAACAATTGGGACTAGTATGCGTCAATGTTTCGGGAAGGATGATGGTGTATTTATTGAGTAGATGAGCTTATAGGGTGAGCTTCATATATTATTTTATTATTATTTTAGTTACCGCTACTTGTATTCGTCGTCTAAAAATCCATATGATCACATACGATATCTAGTTTTGATGAAAATGGACATACGACTGCAGTTTGATATTATAGACCTAATGAAACTTGTTTCGTCGAAATCCGAGTCTGTTTGCTCATACTGCATTATTTTATAGTCAAATTATTGATCGATTCACATTTTGATTACGCATAGTCATAAAACAACTACGATTGGCGCGAAATTTGAAATCTAGCAATAATTAGTCATTATTGGTTTAATAAAATTAGTTTCATCGAAAATATAGATCGTTTGCAAAATGGCTATTTTTTGGCTTGAATAAAACTAGTAAAATTTTAATTAATTTAAAAATCAATTCAATTTAATAATAATAAATTAACATTATCATATACATACAAATATAATATCACATAGCTTTCAAATAAACATCCTTGAATTTATTACTCGATATTTCAAAAATTCAATTTAAATCGATATTCAATTTATATGACAATCCTTTTATTTTATTAAATAAATTGTTACAGTCTATAAACATTCCGTAGCGACTTTCTGAAAATCTGATTTGGACATAACTCAAAATCTACAAGATAAAATCTTATTTTTTTTTACTTTTATTAGAAAATATAGTTTAATAGATTCGAACGTTCCCTGTTTTAAAGAAATATGACTTATATCGAATCCTGCATATTTAAAGTTCAAAACATAAAACTATGAACCACCGCGACGCTGCTAGCTCGTTTTAAATTTAATTATAAATTATACATTCAAATGTTGTTTTGTAAATAATTTCGTTATTATAACTCTCAAGTTTAAACTCAATTAAATTTCTTATAATATCCAATTCAGATAACATTGCAAATTGAACTTATTTTCGACTATTTTGGAAATTTAAATTTATTATTATGCTATTTATATTAATTAAATTGAAAAAATTATTCAATTCAAGTCATTTAAATTGCCAAATATATATTCAAATAATGAAATTAACTAATTATTCAATTGTTAAAAATCTGGGACGTTACAGCAAGTGCTGGACCTGGGCCTATCCTGAGTAGCATGTGGGGGCTTTGCCTATCCTAGCACCACAACCCGAGTCCAAACAAACTGCTTCAGTTCACCTCATTTGGCACGCTCTTCGATCATATCTCCGAGATGTTGACAATTGTTTGTATTATGACCGTCGAGATCATGAAACAAGCAATGCCGACCAGTATCCTTTTCACTTTGAGTCGACTACTTGGAGGGAGGCTTCCGAAAAGGTGCGGATGGATGAAAATCCAAGTAAATATCTTTAAGGGTGCGAGTAAGTTTCTAGTACGATGAGAACTGATGTAAAACCCTGTATTTTCTATGAATATTAAATTAACAAATTTAAGAACACTTAAATTTTAGAAGAAGAAATAAGTGAAATGGGTTGAGCCATTGCGTTTGTCTTGGAATTTTGCTTGAGATAGAGTCCAAGTTTGCATAAATCTGACTCCGTATGAGGAAGTTACGGAGTTTAGAAGATTTCAAGTTTAAACAGAAATTAAATTAAAATAGTAATTAAAAGTCAAAACAGTTCAAAATTCAAAATTCAGTCAGAGCGGGAAATTTCCTGCTCAGAGGTGTCGACCCCTTCCCCCCAAGGGAGTCGACATAGGTGTGACCCCCCTAGAGTGGAGTCGACATAGGTGTCGACCCCCCTATAGGGGTGTTGACATTGGTGTTGACATTGGTGTCGACCCCCCTTGTAGGGAGTCGACCCCTTTGAGATCCAATTTCCTGTAACGAATTTTTATACACCTGAGCTGATGTGGCCTTCTCTAATTCGCCTGTTGTTAAGGCTTATGTGTCGTGCTGTGGTTGGCTGGATGACACATCTCTTTGGTTTGGATGGCTCTGATCACTCGTAGACTAATCCGAAGGTTAGAATTAATCCTAGACATCTATATATACACTCATAACCCAAAGCTAATTCTATTGCTCCAAAGCTATGACGCCGTCATGCTGTTCATCTTCAATCTAGCCTAGCCACTGCCTTCTTCTCCAAACTAGAAATCAAATTAGAGAGCCTCAAATCAACTTTGAGATTTGTCAACATCAAATTAGAGTCTCTGCAACAACAACGATTCAATTATCTTTTCTTAATCCTAGCAATGTAAGTTCATGTTATTTTTAGATTTAAACACCTAATAGTAATCTTGGCATGTAATAAAATGGATCTAAGTCTATGCTTGATGATGAGACAATCTTTTCAGATTTACCCTTATCTTTCTATTGAATCTATGATTTTACATCCCTAAGAAGTTATTATATCGATTCAATCATGTCTATCTTTGTTGAACATCGAATACATAATCCTTTTTGCTTCATGATGCTATTCCTATGCCTACGATAATGATTGTATCAGCTTATTCAAGAATCTATCTTTGTTGGATCTAAATTTCTTGTATTAGGTCTGTTGGTACATGCCTATTTTTATGCCTATTCTTATTTTATGCTCCTTCTCTCTTTTCCCCTATTTCCTTTTTCTTTTATGACCTGGATTACCTTCGAACCTAGGCTGAAATTACGAAATACGAACGATTGGAATATGGGGAATATTTGAGTATAACCCATTTTGGTGAAATTGTTGGGCATAACTTGCAATTGACATTGAGGAATAATCTATTTGGTAAAAGTGGACCATAATTTGTAACTTGTGATTTGGGGCATAATTGTTATTGTTGCCAACTTGAGGTAAATTGAAATATTAAATCTAGATTGGGTGTAAACTGAAATTTGAAATATTAAATATAGATTGGGCATAACTATTGGTTGGGACGCCAAGCATAAGTTATAAATGTGATTTTTGGGGCATGACTATTATTGAAAATTTGGGAAGATTGGGTGAAACGTATTCCGAGCAATAACTTGTAATTGAATTTGTAGGGCATAACTTGCAATTGGCTTGGTTGGGCATAACTTGAGAATTCAAAACATGACTAGTTTTGTAAAATTTGGGATAATTAGCACATAAAATCTAGACTTGGGCATGAATGGTAAATATGTAAATTGGCTAAAGATGAACGCGCCTAACCCCAGGTTAGATTGAGTTGCGGTGTAAGACTGCCCGGAACCGCCCGGTACATCCAGCGACCGTAACAATATAGATCTAATGTGAGAGGTTAGCGCATTAAGCACAAAATCCGAGGTTAGAATGAGTTTGCGGTAGAAGTCTGCCTGGAACCGCCCGACACGTCCAGCAACTGCAAATAACAGTTCTAATATGAGAGGTTGAGGCATTAATGACTGAATTAATGCTAATGAACGGACATGCTAAGAATGGTAGGGTTAATTTAACACAAGAGGGAAACACTTAACCAATATAACATGATGTGTGATAGGGCAATGCTTAACTAAGGTAGCATGACAAGTGGAGGGTTAAGGTAATAGGAAATACTTAACCAAATTCAACATGATGAATGAGTAGGGTTAAGTTAACCAAATTCAACATGATGAATGAGTAGGTTTAAGTTAACCAGCATAACATGATGAACGAGTAGGGTTAAGTCAAGGGGAAACACTTAACCAATATAACATGATGAATGAACATGGTTAAGTTAATAGGAAACACTTCACCAATACAACACGATGAATGGGAAGGGTTAAGTTAATAAGCAACACTTAACCAATATGACATGTTAGGTGGGTGGGTTAAGTTAACATGGACAAGAAGACAACTTAACCAATATTATATGAACAAAGTGGATATGGTTAACGCAAGCTTAACCAATAATACATGTGGACTTGATAAGGGGAAGGGTTAAGTAAATTTTGGGTAATTGGGTAATATTAGTATATATAGGCCCACAAACTAAACCGTTAAGTAAACATGATCAGTGAGAAGGTTAAGTAACATGTGAATAGGCAACACTTATCTAGTACAACATGTTAATTAAGCAAATGGGTGGGGTTAAGTTAAATTGAGAACAGTTAACCATTATAACATGTTGATTAGGAAACCCTAGCAACGGGGACCCATTTCAGGAGTAACCCACATAGATGTGTCATGGTGCCCTGAGCTAGGTAGGGTGGGCACGATTACTGGGCTGATTATAAGCGGTTAAAATAGCGGCGGGTGGTGCAACAGTGTCGTTCCAACGGAGCATGGGCATGCACGTGCTTCGAAGTGGAAAAGCAGACACTGGGCATCAGTAGTATACACTGTGCATCTTGAATCGTGTCGGGTTGCCATCATGGGAATTGATACACACCATGATAGGGCCAGCACAGGTATATACATACAAGCGGGGAGGAATGACACAAATCAATGAATGCATACAAGCGAGGTCAAATGACACAAGTAATACATACATGCGAGTTAGGGAGCTGATCAATATGGTAGTAAGGGTACATCTAACATATCCATGGCAATTAGGTAGATTGAGTGGTATCCTCGTAATAGATGTACACCTGAAGGCTACCACAGTTGCGGGGATTGGGACCACATTATCATTTTATATAGATTTCTAGTTGGGACACTAGTTAGTTGATGCAGAGATATAGAAACCAGAATAACAGGGTAATAGCGAAGCTGAGAAAAAGTAGAAGCGCATTAAGTTTATATTGCCTTATCATATCTTATGCTAATCTTATCTTGTTATCCCTCTTATCACGGTACTGTCTTATATTCAGCTTATTCATGTCACGTTGCTTTTACCTGTTTACATACTAAAAGTCATTGGACTTACCAGGCTTTATGTTTGACCCGTTTTCTTTCGTTTTCTTTTCTTCCGTTTCTCCCCCAAGGTAGTCAGAGGGGGAATAACTCAGCTCAGTTTGGATTGTTTCTCTTTCCAAGCTTGAAGATTCTTTGATGTATTACTTGGATCCTCTTATCTTTGGCTGTGGTTGTGTTTGCACTTTAATTTGGGGACTTATGCTACTTTGCTATGTTTTGTGCTTCTTATATACTTGGAAGTTTTTGAATCTAGATAGAAGTTTTATGTAGTACTTTTAAGTATGATTGAGTCAATTGTTGAAAAAGCTTGATTGAACTACGTTGCTTATAAAACGACTTTGTTTTCCGCTGCTTTATTTGTCTGTCTTGTAATTTATCTACATCTTTTACCTATAACGCTTCATTGAAGTTAATGCATTCCTTTTGTGAGTGACATTAATGGAGGTGGGGTGTTACACTTGGTATCAGAGCTGAAGGTTACTGGATCAGATAAAAGATTTGAAAAATTATTTTCAAAATGGTTTAAAAGAAGCATTTCCAAAAAAAAAATTTGTTTTAAAAGGCATAATCCCCAAATCCATATGCACTATCTTTCTATCCTTTGATTTGAATTCTTGTTTCCTTCTTTTCTGAGTCTCTGAGGCTCTTGGCTTTCTGGGAGGTAACCTCATAGCGGCATGGTTTCGTAGGCTTGATGAGACTACGACACCTATCAAAGGGCGAAGAAGTGCCAACTTCCATGTATGGCCGCAGTAGTTTCACCTGCGGCTAATTTTCTTTCAAGCCTTGTAGGGTTTTCCGTGCGATGGAGGCAGCTTTCGAGAGACTTGTCAACATGTTACACAAGGATGGTAAAGATAAGAATGAGGGAGTTTGGCTAAGGAGCACAACTCAAGGATGAGAAACTCATGAATATAGACTTGGTTCACAAAGGAGGTAAAAGAAAGAGGTGTAAGTGGAAGAATCACAGGACAAGAAGGGAGGAAAGAATAGTAAAACCTAAAACTAGGGGAAGTGTCTTTATTATGGTATAACGGGTCATATAATTAAGGACAAGGTCAAGAACAAAGGATAGGATTTTCAGGAGAGCAAGTGCATGCTCCCACCGCCAGCGTACCGGAGAGAGAGGTAGTAAAGTTTATGTTGAGGAAGTTTAGTTTTTCTTTTTGATCATCCTGTTTGTACACTTTTGATTTTAGCGCTTCACATTCGGTTATATCTGCTTCCATAGTTGAGTTTCTGCACCTTAGTACTTGTATAGTAGGAGATCCCATTATTGTCTCAAATCCAATTGGTGGTTCGACTCATTTATCTTTGGTTTGTAAGGATTTGAGAATAGCTTATTAAGTATTGAGTTTAAGTGTAATGCTTATGTTTTTGGTTTCGTGGGCTATGGGTTGATTCTAGGCATGGATTGGTTAGCTAATAATTGGGAAAGGAGGGTAGTTAGGCTTTTGACTTGCCTCAAGAACACATTCGAGATTTCGTGCGATCCTAAGGGATCACTTTGGCTTAGCTACCTAGAATCACTTGATGCGTCTATCGACGATTTGCGATCCATTAGAGTAGTCTATGAGTACGCAGATGCTTAGGGGTCTGTCCCCTAAAACACGAGATAGACTTCCGCATATATCTAGCTGACAATGCAAAGCCAGTTGCATTACCTATACGACACATGACTTTAAGGGAAAGGAAGGGCCCAGTAAACAAGTAAAAGAGTTACTTGAGAAAGGGTTCACAAGGAGAAGTATTTCTGAATGGGGTGCTCCAGTTGTTTTCGCTACAAAGGCGAATGGTTCACATTGCTTATGTATAGACGATATTTTGGTTTTCCCTAAGAGTGGGGAAGAACATGCTTTGTATCTAAGGGAAATCTCGGATACCTTCCAAGCACATCAGCTTAAGGCTAGATTCTCCAAATATCATTTTTGGAGAGAAGAAGTAAGGTTTCTAAGGCAGGTGATATCCAAGGAAGGGATAACAGTAGATCCCGCAAAAGAAGTTGCAGTGCAAGATTAGAAAATCCCAAGGAATGCAATGGGAGTAAGAAGTTTTCTTGGATTAGCGGGCTGATATAGGAAGTTAATTAAGGGCTTTGTGAAGGTATCAGCCCCACTTACTAGATTGACGAAGAAGAATCTAACTTTTGCTTGGGATTTGATTCGTGATGTTTCTTTCCAACGATTGAAGAGAACCTTGACGACAACCCCAGTCTTGACATTGCCCGAAGGGAACAAGATGGTTTACAGTTTATACGGATGCATGCAAGACAGGGTTAGGCGTTGTTTTAATGCTAGAAGAGAGGGAAGTTAGTTATGGAAGAAGATAGTTGAAAGTACTTGAGAAAGACTATCCTACCCATGAATTGGAATTAGCTGTTATGGTGTTCACTCTTAAGTTATGGCATCATTATCTTTTAAGAGAGAAAGTTTGAACTATATACGAATCATAAGTCCTAAAAATATTTGTTCTCGCAAAAAGATTTGAAATTGAGGCAACAACGATAGATGGAATTTCTTGCCTCATACGACTTTGAGATTGCTTATACCCCTAGCAAGGGTAATGTTGTGGCAAGCGCCCTAAGTAGAAAGAGACTGACCTTAAGAGGAGTAAAGTTTGAAGTACATAACAACCTTTAGCTTTAGACTCTCAGTCAAGTTTGTACCTGGTTTGTTAACATCGCTAGAAGAGTGGCCTACACTTTTGGATCAGATATGAGCGGCGTAACATGAAGATACTAAGATTTGTGACATGATGGATAAGCTAAGAAGAGGAGAGACCTCTAATCATCTTAGTATATACACTTGGTATCATGGTTAACATCTGTTTATCTTGGAAAGATAGTCCGACTGCATCGGGTACCCTCTAGCATAGTAAGTGATCGAGATCCTATATTTACTAACGAGTTTTGGAAATGGAGGTCAAGAAGCTTTGAAATCGTGAAGTCAAGCTAGTTAAAGTACAACGGAGTGACGCTGGAGAAGACGCGACTTGGGAGACTGAAGACAAGATAAGCGCATCCTACCCATTTCTTTTTGAGGGTATATCCTTGATCTCTCTTTTTCCGTAAAGTTTATTTGCATGCTAGTCTTTATCTTTTAAGTGTATCCTTTCGGTCCTATTCTTAATCCTTAGGTAGAAAGCAATGAATGCAAACATGTATTTAAAACATGTTATGATTGATGGTTGCAAGTGGTTGCTCGTGGATGCGTATACACACACGCTAGGTACTATATCGGCTCAGTCACTTTCATATTGCATATGCATATATGTATTTATATATAGATTGGAACTTGATGTGTTATCATATGGATGTTGCATTTGTATGAATGATTGTGCACTCATGTAGAGGTTATAAGGTACGATTAGTAATAATTGCATACATGATGGTTGCATGGCACTGGCATAATCGCATTAAGGAGGTCAACTGAATCAGTAGACCGCCTGATTTTGCATTAGATAAGGACATATACACACACTAAGCATATGATCATGAAAGCATTAGAAATCTTTTTAAGGACAATGGATGCCTGTGATTGAATGGTTGAGTAGATGGATGTTGGATGTTAGGATACATCCTTCTTAACTTAGAGATTTCGGGGACGAAATCCTTTAAGGAGGGGAGAATGTAACACTCTATATTTTCTATGAATATTAAATTAACAAATTTAAGAACACTTAAATTTTAGAAGAAGAATTAAGTGAAATGGGTAGCGCCATTGCATTCGTCTTGGAATTCTGCTTAAGATAGAGTCCGAGTTTGCGTTAATCGGACTCCGTATGAAGATGTTATGGAGTTCATAAGATTTTAAGTTTAAACAAAAATTAAATTAAAATAGTTATTAAAAGTCAAAACAGTTCAAAATTCAAAATTCAAAATTCAGTCAGAGCGGGAAATTTCCTGCTCAGAGGTGTCGACCCCCCTCCCAAGGGGAGTCGACATAGGTGTCGACCCCCCTAGAGGGGAGTCGACATAAGTGTCGACCCCTTATAGGGGTATCGACATAGGTGTCGACCCCCTGGTAAGGAGTCGACCCCTTTGAGATCCAATTTCCTGTGACAAATTTTTATACACCTGAGCTGATGTAGCCTTCTTTGATTGGCCTGATGACCTATTCTGAGGTATTAAGGCTTATGTGTCTTGGTGTGGTTGGCTGGATGACACATCTCTTTGGTTTGAATGGCTCTGATCACTCTAGACTAATCTAAAGGCTAGAATAAATCCTGGATATCTATATATACATTCATAACTCAAAGCTAATTCTATTGCTCCAAAGCTATGACGCCACCATGTTGTTCATCTTCAATCTAGCCTAGCCACCGCCATCTTCTCCAAACTAGAAATCAAATTAGAGAGCCTCAAATAAACTTTGAAGATTAATCAACATCAAATTAGAGTCTCTGCAACAACAATGATTCAATTATCTTTTCTTAATCCTAGCAATGTAAGTTCATGTTATTTTCAGATTTAAACACCTAATAGTAATCTCGGCATGTAATAAAATGGATCTAAGTCTATGCTTGATGATGAGACAATCTTTTCATATTTACCCTTATCTTTCTATTGAATCTGTGATTTTACATGCCAAAGAAGTAATTTTATTGATTCAATCATGCCTATCTTTGTTGAACATCGAATATATAATCCTTTTTAGTTCACGATGCTATTCTTATGCCTGCGATAATGATTGTATCAGCTTATTCAAGAATCTATCTTTGCTGGATCTAAATTTCTTATATTAGGTCTGTTGGTACATGCCTATTTTTATGCCTATTCTTATTTTATGCTCCTTCTCTCGTTTCCCCTATTTCCTTTTTCTTTCATGACCTGGGTTACCTTCGTACCTAGGCTGAAATCGCGAAATACGAATGATTGGAATACGGGGAATATTTGAGTATAACCTATTTTGGTGAAATTATTGGGCATAACTTGTAATTGGCATTGGGGAATAATCTGTTTGGTAATAATGGACCATAATTTGTAATTTGTGATTTGGGGCATAATTGTTATTGTTGCGAACTTGAGGTAAATTGAAATATTAAATCTAGATTGGGTGTAAACTGAAAATTGAAATATTAAATCTAGATGGGGCATAACTATTGGTTGGGACGCTAAGCATAAGGTATAAATGTGATTTTGGGGGCATGACTATTATTGCAAATTTGGGAAGATTGGGTGTAACCTATTTTGAGAAATAGCTTGTAATTGAATTTGTAGGGCATAGCTTGCAATTGGCTTGGTTGGACATAACATGAGAATTTGAAACATGACTAGTTTTGTAAAATTTGGGATAATTAGCACATAAAATCTAGACTTGGACATGAATGGTAAATATGTAAATTGGCTAACGATGAACGCACCTAACCCGAGGTTAGATTGAGTTGTGGTGTAAGACTGCCCGAAACCGCCCGACACATCCAGCGACCGCAACAATATAGATCTAATGTGAGAGGTTAGCGCATTAAGCACAAAACCCGAGGTTAGAATGAGTTTGCGGTAGAAGTCTGCCTGGAACGGCCCGACATGTCCAGCAACTGCAAATAACAGTTCTAATGTAAGAGGTTGAGGCATTAATGACTGAATTAATGCTAATGAACGGACATGCTAAGAATGGTAGGGTTAAGTTAACACAAGAGGGCAACACTTAACCAATATAACATGATGTGTGATAAGGCAACGCTTAACCAAGGTAACATGACAAGTGGAATGGTTAAGTTAATAGGAAACACTTAACCAAATTCAACATGATGAATGAGTAGGGTTAAGTTAACCAAATTCAACATGATGAATGAGTAGGTTTAAGTTAACCAGCACAACATGATGAACGAGTGGGGTTAAGTCAATGGATGAATGAACAGGTTTAAGTTAATAGGAAACACTTAACCAATACAACATGATGAATGGGAAGGGTTAAGTTAATAAGCAACACTTAACCAATATGACATGTTAGGTGGGCGGGTTAAGTTAACAAGGACAATAAAACAACTTAACCAATATTATATGAACAAAGTGGATAGGGTTAACGCAAGCTTAACCAATAATACATATGGACTTGATAAGGGGAAGGGTTAAGTAAATCTTGGGTAAGTGGGTAATATTAGTATATATAGGCCCACAAACTTAACCGTTAAATTAACATGCGTGAATCAGTGAGAAGGTTAAGTAACATGTAAATAGACAACACTTAACTGGTACAACATGTTAATTAAGCAAATGGGTGGGGTTAAGTTAAATTGAGAACACTTAACCATTATAACATATTGATTAGGAAACCCTAGCAACGGGGACCCATTTCAGCAGTAACCTGCATAGATATATCATGGTACCTTGAGCTAGGCAGGGTAGGGCACGATTACTGGCTGATTATAAGCGGTCAAAATAGCGGCGGGTGGTGTAGCAGTGTAGTTCCGACAGAGTACGGGCGTGCACGCGCTCCAAAGTGGAAAAGTAGGCACATGGCATCAGTAGTATACACTGTGCATCTTGAATCGTGTCGGGTTGCCATCATGGGAATTGATACTCCCCATGATAGGGCCAGCACAGGTATCTACATACAAGCGAGGCCGAATGACACAAAGCAATGAATGCATACAAGCAAGGTCAAATGACACAAGTAATACATCCATGCGAGTTAGGGAGCCGATCAATAGGGTAGTAAGGGTACATCTAACATATCCATGGCAATTAGGTAGATTGAGGTGGAATCCTCATAAGAGATGTACACCTGAAGGCTAGATCACATTATCATTTTATACAGATTTCTAGTTGGCACACTAGTTAGGTGGTGCAGAGATATAGAAACCAGAATAACAGGGTAATAGCGAAGTAGAGAAAAAGCAGAAGCGCATTCAGTTTATCTTTCCTTATCATATCTTATGCTAATCTTATCTTATTATCCCTCTTATCATGGTATTGTTTTATATTCAGTTTATTCATGTCACGTTGCTTTTACCTGTTTACATACTAAAAGTCACTGGACTTACCAGGCTTTATGTCTGACCCGTTTTCTTTCGTCTTCTTTTCTTCCGTTTCTCCCCCCAGGTAGTCAGGGAGGGAATAGCTCAACTCAGTTTGGACCATTTATCTTTCCAAGCTCTAAGATTCTTTGATGTATTGCTTGGATCCTCTTATCTTTGGCTATGGCTGTGTTTGCACTTTAATTTGGGGACTTATTCTACTTTGCTATGTTTTATGCTTCTTATATACTTGGAAGTTTTCGAATTAAGACAGAAGTTTTATGTAGTACTTTTAAGTATGATTGAGTCAATTGTTGAAAAAGCTTGATTGAACTACATTTCTTATAAAATGACTTTGTTTTCCGCTGCTTTATTTGTCTGTCTTGTAATTTATCTGCATCTTTTACCTATAATGCTTCACTAAAATTAATGCATTCCTTTTGTGAGTGACATCAATGGAGGTGGGGTGTTACAACTTACGTTGCTTTCAAGCTATTGATTGATCTTTCCCCGAAGGAGGCTTGCTTATACCAGAATCCTTAGTTTTGCTAGAGTCTGATGGTTTCCCGTACTTAACCACATTAGCCTCGAGAACCTTTTTATCAGTCCTCGCATCCTCTTCTCGAAGAAAACATTTTTCTTAAAAGTATAATTCTCTGAGATCCCTCGGTAGGTCTCGATGCAATGAATTTATGAAGTCAGACTTATCCAGAACACCAGAGAATGCAGCAATCAAAACCATGGACAGATCACATCTGTCGACCGACGCCACTATCGCGTTAAACCCTTTCAAGAACTTACGCAGAGTCTCGCCATACTTATGCCTGATTGATGTTAGTGTCATAATGCTTTTGGGATGAGCGATGTGAACTCTGAACTACTCGACAAGCCTACTAACCAAAGAATTCCAAGAATGCGTAGAATCCGTTTCCAACTGCCTAAACCATATGGCAGCAATGTTTGTCGAGTAAAGCGAAAAACACATTGCCATGACACTTTCCGAAATAGAGTGAACTTCCATATGGCGCACATAGCGCGTCAAGTGAGTAGTCGGGTCCTTCCAACCATCATAAGCTTCCAAACACCGGCAATTTGCAGTCCGGTGGGTTACGACAATTCCTGGTATCCAAAGAGAATGGACTATGAGTATCCAAATCCGAAGGAGAGGCACTGCCTTGAGTAAACTGACGGATAACATCCATGATTTGAGATCCGTTACCAAAAGCGAGCAACTGATTCAGGTTACCCAAAGAGACACAGGTTCCCCCCATGTTTAAATCAATTCTAGGAATTGTCTGGTTGGCAAGAAGAACGTCTGATTGAATTCCCTTCGGAGGAGCTGTATCGGGCACATTCCTTACTCCTAGGATCGTGGGAGCGCTACCATCCAAAGCTACACGCAAAGGTGCTTGAACAACATTACCAATGGTGGAGCCTACGAATTGACCAACCAAAGTGTCATGGGTTAGAGCGACATCGGGATTAGGGGTGCCCCTGAGTGTAGTAGGAATAACACCGGTCCGAGGATTGGCATCGCCCTACTGATTAATTTGTGGGGGTTTTCTCAATTCCTGAGTCGTAGCTTGTGGAACACTTATACTTGTACTGATAATGTCAGTACTTCCAAGCCTAGCCTCAATCCGAGCAATAAAAGTAGTCCTCGCTTCTTCCTGTCACTCGAGTTGAGCATTCAAATCCAGAGCAAACCCTTTACGATTTCATCCACATCCTCTCGAGTAACATAGTTCAAGGGATTCCTATCTTGTTCACCTTTAGTACGTCGAGTTTTAGCAATGCGTCGAACTTCTTATTCTTAACATGATGAAAAGTGAGTGGCAAAGTCGATGTCAAAAAATACAACTGAAGTCGAAAACCAAAACCAATTACGAAGACGAAGTCCGAGAATCAAAACCAAAGCAGAAGACAAAGCTACGCGTCCCCCTTCCTGGCACGCCAAAGTGTTAATGTAGCAAATTGGTTATTTGCGCATGCCAACCCCCAAATTTAAGTTTAGCAATAAACTCATAATCCGAATATCCAAAGTATGAGAAATGTAAAGAAATGCACTACTTTTTTATAATGGTTCGCACTAACGCCTACATTCATTTTTTAGTAATCATTCATTGTATAATTGTCGATTACAAAGTTTGTACAGGTTTTGGAAATTTGTGTATACAAAGTTGTATTGTAGAACAACAAATAGCTTGTTAATTCATTACTTTGAACAAAAGGCCCTTCTTCTTCGTTGTGCCGAAGTATGTGTCAATGTCCAAGAAATAGCTTCAATGTCCAAAAGTGTGGAAATATATCCAAAAGCAAACTAGAAGTCTAACTGATTGTCTAAATGTTGTAGGCAAACGTTTGTGTAGTGTCTACAGTTCCATGGAGATGCCCAAAGTCATGAAGATGATGATAGTAGCCATTAATGGTGTTTGAGACCTCCAATCCCATATGCCAAATTATAGGAAAAGTCAAAAAATGCCAATCCCTAAGAATGCCAAGCAAGGGCGTAATTATAGGTGAGTTTATGAGGCATCAGCCCGAATTTCGTATCCCAAGCGGATGCGAAATTCGCACCCTGAAAAGATAGCTAAAAAAGTGTTAAAACCAAAAAATCGCATCATGAAGTTGTGCAATTTTGAATCCTAAAAATTCCTAATCGACACTTGCAAATCAACCCAAACCACGTGATCTGCACGTAGAAACCAAAGTGCCACCTCCCATTGTCAATAACCGGGATTTTGAAACCCATGCCTAAGCCAACTTTTCGTATCCTGGATCTTCGACCAAATCGCTTCACGTTTTCTGACGATGTTCTTGAGACTTAAGCATGTCGCTAACCATAATCTTTGGTGCGACTGCTTTGCCAAAAGGTTGGTCAACAATCTACATACTGCTCCTTTTGGAAGAATTGTTGTCATGTGGAATCCCACTGTTTTTCATTATCTCTAATCTCCTTCTCAAGATAACGCTGTCACATTTTCATTCATCACATTGCCTCTAATTCACTTTTCGTCTGTATATTTGTTTATGTAGTAACTCTCTGTCGCTTAGAATTCCTTTTCTTGATAGCCTCTTTTACCTTAAGCCTGGAAACTTGCCCTAGATTGTTAAAGGGGACTGGAATTGCATGATGAAGTGTTTTGATAGAGCAAGTAGTAATCTTCTAACAATAAAAGATACTGCGCCATTGAATAATGCTATCTTTAAAGC
Organism: Allium sativum; assembly: GCA_030737875.1. Classification (NCBI taxonomy): domain Eukaryota; kingdom Viridiplantae; phylum Streptophyta; class Magnoliopsida; order Asparagales; family Amaryllidaceae; genus Allium; species Allium sativum. Next base: position 67,468,460 of record CM060913.1, read on the forward strand.
TGTTTTAATAGAGCAAGTGGCCTTTTCTACACTTGGAATAATTGTTCCAGAATCAGTAGAAGAACTTTTTCTAAGTTGGAAAGAGTTTTTGCTAACCATGGAGCAATGGGTTTGTGGCTGCACATGTTTTCGAAAGCCTGACCCCCTTTTCTCTCCGACAACACGCCTATCATACTTCATTTTGCTTCAACCTTCTTGAAACCGCCTTTAACGTTCAAATTTTTCAACACTTGGACTGACCACCCCTCTATTTTGGATACTATCAATGGGGCCTAGTCAGTGCAAGCGAATGGTAACATATTCCAAACCAAATTTGTCACACCAAATCTATCCTGAAATAGTTTAGTATGAAGTTATATGGCCAAGGAAACAATATTTCCTCCAATATTAAAAGTTAAATTAACCACATACAAAATCTTATATTTCTTTATCCATCTGATACTAACTTTTCAGTGCAGGAACACAAATTGGTGAACCGGTTGTCTGAAGCTCTAAGACCATTACTAACAATCCATATTATTCAGTGATTCTCTCTCATCGTTTTCAAGTGAACGAATGGGAAGAGCAACCTGGAAAGCGGACCAACCACAGTTTAAAAATGGATAAATATTTATAATGAAAAATTCTTTGCCAATATAAATTTATAACGGCAAAGACTTTGCCAGTATAGATATTTATCCATGTAAACATACATATAAATTATTTATCTATCATTATAAACACATGTATAAATTATAACGACAAATTCTTTGTTGTTATAATTTTATAACGGTAGACACTTTGTCATTATACTCCACCAACCTCTATTTAGTGAACCAGCCACCAAACTACTGCCAGTTGGCTACAAGCTAGCTCCGGAGGACCGAACAAGCCACACTTGAATGCTCTATGGCTTGTTTAGTAACTGAAAAAGTCATTGTTGGTTGTGCTCTAAGATCTGAAGCAAACATGTTGAGATGGAAATGCAGGTTTAAATGGGACACTTAGGGCAATAAAAATGCAAACTATTACCATAATTTTTAAATGCCAAGAATAATAGGAACAAAATCTATTTAATTAAAGATCATCAAGAAGTTATTTTTGAAGGTCACAATCGAGTTTTTTTTAGGCTTTCGTTCAGTATTATACATATCTCCTAGGGAATTGTGGATTGCAAAGTTGTGCTCCTCTCTGGTTTGATGGTATTGAGGTTCTTTCCATTCCAACGGAGATGTAACAATAGCTATAACATGAAATTTCCGATTTCGAGACTAAAGAAGCCCTCTTATCTATCCCTAAAGATAGCTCTGGTGGTATGGAATGGCGTTGGTTCTCTTTTCTTCACTGTGTGTTCGAACTTTATTAAAGATAATTTTCTTAAAGCAACACATAATTTTTTTAATAGTGGGAAACTTCTAGGTACTGCAAACTCTACCTCTTATTTCGTTTATTCCTAAGGTAAGTGAGTCTGCGTATTTATCAGAATTTTAGCCCATAAGTTGTTGTATTACGATGTATAAATGCATGTCTAAGGTTCTGGCCAATAGAATAAAGGGTTGTTTGCCTCACATCATTTCTCTAAATTAAGGTGCTATTGTGAAGGGAGGGAGTATTGTGGATAATGCGTTGCTTGCACATGAAATAATTAAAGGGTACGACCTGAAACACATTAGTCAACACTGCTACCTCAATTTAGATTTCATGAAGGCTTATGATATGATTAAATGGGAAGTTGTTATCTATGCTCTTCAAGAATGGAATTTCCAGAAATATATATTAGATGGATCCATGAATGTATCTCCACCACCGATTTTCTACTCCGGTTAATGGTTAGCTTTGTGGGTAATTTAGGGGTACCCAAGGGTTAAGGCAAGGTGATCCACTAAATCCCTACCTTTTTCTTATTGTAATGGAGCCGTTGTTGCTACTGCTGAAGGAGAAAATCAATAGAAAGCTCATTATCACTCACTCCAAAATGTAAAATGCGTGCAATAGTGTCTCTTCGCTTTGTTGATGATTTGTTGATTTTTTTCTAAGCCAAATGCTAAATCCTTGGATGGAATTTTGTCTGTTATTGATGAATTTAAAACTTGAAATTTGAAATGTATTTCTGATTAAAATCCGAACTTTATCCACCATTTTTGACTATATCCGCCCTAGTTGATGGCTTAACAACATTAGGAAGATTCAACTTTGATGAATGGCCTCTGTTCTTGATAATTTTTATTCTGATCCTTGGGCGGGAAATTATTTCCTATGAATGCTGGATAGGGTGTCTGATTTGGATTAGGGAGAAATCCTCTTCCTATTCTTTTATTTTTGCATGCAGAGTCAGGTCTCATTGATTTCTTGCGGTTTTGCACTAATGTGAATCCATCCTCATTAGTGACGAATACAGTAGATGATTGAGGAATACCAGGGTTGTGGTTAGGAGAATGGGGAGAAAGAGATGGAGAGAAGAAGAAATGCCCCCATTTTTGATCAGGTTTATCATCTACAAATTTGATGGAATTTATTTATCTCATGATTTAAAGATGCGTGGGTTATTCGGAAAGATCAGGTTTAACTCATTTTGAACAACCGTTAGGACGATTAAAAGTCAAAGATTGAAGACGATGGTTGAAGACTGGAGCTCTTCACATCATTTTGGGCTATTGCTGATGTCTCACTTGAAAAGTACACCCAAGTCGAGGGTATAAGTGGTGACCGTCCAGATGTACTTGGAGATCGACCGGCTATGCGAGGACCTCTCTCCTTTATTGGACATATGGTACGAGGAATAAAGTGCCTACGGTTTTGTTTAGACCTAGAACGAACTTGCAAATGGATGTGTGTCTGACATCATAATTTGTAGTGACCCGAAAATCCGGTCCAATTTGAGCTGACTAAATAACACAAGTCCAACCCCAAATTGCACTGGAAATTCAAGAAACTAATAGAAAGAAGATAGAGGGTGAGAATAGATAAGGTAGAACTATTAGAATAGAAGAAGAAGAACATCATCATCAGAGTAACACGAATCTCGCAGCGGAACGAATAAAATATAACATAACTTTTGAAATACAAACAGTATATGTATACAATAACATTTCAGAGTACAACACTTACAACAACAGCGGAAATAATAATGGCTATAGAATCTTGAAGCCTCCTGCTCCAAGCTCTCCAAGTGTATCTGTAAAATCCCGACTACTTGACTGCCCGTACAAATTAGGCACCCAAGAGTTTAGGGAAAACAAACAAATAAACTCCGGGTCAGTCATGGGACTGGTATGAGTAAAACAGTTTTAAACAGTTCGAACAAGTCAACGATATCTCATAAGACCACGCCGTATAACGGAACGGGTTTTTCCCTTATGAGAATCCAAAATATCTTTATATCAAAACCTTTTGATATTATAATAATGTCTATCAACTACACTATAATAATCATCTAGCAGAAACGCTTTCATCTCACGTTCTACAAATATAGTATACAATCAAAACCGCAAGCACGTATTGGGTAATGGATTTCCAACTATGACAAGGTATGGAACCACCTTCCGATCAGTGTACTCTAGGAACGATACACTGGAGTTCAACAAGAACATCTTGCAACTCAGCCACACATGACCGACCACTCATTTCGCTTGAGTGTATCGAATGTACATCACCAACGGTTGGGATCAGCAACCGTTCCCGTATATATATATATATATGGGACATCATTGATAGATTAAAGAAGCAAATGAATATTCTCTAGATAGGTGATTATACACCCTACTTCGGTGCGACCGACTTAGCCATGCTGCCTGCCCGATTTTTGTCATTTACCGGATGTTGAGGCCAGAGGTTATGATTTCTTTTCATTCATTGATAACATGATCACTTTGAATGCCACATTATCAAATCCGTTAATCATTAATTGGTTTACACAAATATTCTGGATGTTATGCTAAGGGAATAAATCCGTTGCAACCATATATATTTATACAGACCAATCCATTCGATCATTGGAAATACTTTGTCAGACATTCGTCCATTTACGTTCGTTCTGGAATTGAACGAAACCGAAGGCACTATTCAGTACATCCATCTTAGTCCATGTTATCTAAGATTTATACAATAGCCCTTGCACTTTACTCCGTCTTCAATTTTCTTTGGCATATTCGCAACGCTCATGCCAATACAGAGTGGTTCTTTGGATAAGAATCCAACCGGTCTCTCCATATCAACAACGTAAATATGGTCAAAACTTGATAGTCTGTGATTTAACTATCAATGAAAACATGTCGGTGTACAAACAACGATCTAAATTCCAAATGGAATCATCGATCCAATCATCAACCATATATATATATATATACATATTTCCTTATTTTCTAAAATTAGAAAATATATGTTTTCTACATTGGAAAACATTTCCAATCCTCATTTACGCATCACTACCATTCCACAACTATTAGTCCCTAACTGTAAACTAGTAAGAGAACAATTCTCTAAGTACAAACCCCGAAGGCCGAAACCAACATCAGTTCAACACTCAGAAAAATATTCAACTTACCAATCTCTAGTCAGTTTCTAATATTGTTTAACTCTATTTGATTTACTCTTATTCGAATACTATAAGTCGATTAACTCTATTGATTTAAATCTATCGAATAACTAAATTCGATAAACTCCTTTTGATTAACTCTATCGAATAACTAAATTCGATAAACTCCTTTTGATTAACTCTATCGAATAACTAAATTCGATAAACTCCTTTTGATTAACTTGTATTCGGTTACTAAATTCGATTAGCTAATATTAGACTATTCTTATTCGATTAACTAATATTAGACTAACTCAAATCAGGTTATTTCTAATTGAATGACTAATATTCAATTACTCTATTTAGATTATCTCTTTTATATCTCATCAATTTCCTTTTTATAACGTTTACCTACCGTTACAAATATTTCCTATTTACAACTTCTATTTACCGTTACAAATATTTCCTATTTACAACTTCTATTTACCGTTACAAATATTTCCTATTTACAACTTCTATTTACCGTTACAAATATTTCCTATTTACAACGGTTTATTTATCTTCTAAATAAATATTTCTTATTTATATTTATTTTCTAAATAAATATTCTCCTTTTTCAATTCTATTTGTTTTCTAAATAAATATCCCTTTTATAAAACTCTATTTGTTTTATAAATACTTCCTTTTATAAAACCGTGTTCGTTTTATAAAAAATTTCCTTTTATAAAATCCTGTGATTTTATAAAATTCCTTTATTTCAATATACATTGAAATATTCCATTTCACAACTCAGGGTTTCTTATGATATGTAAAATATCGAATAACAATGATTAATATCATTCTAACACACATAATCCAGAACAGATTATATAACACATCATATAACACAATATATGAAAACAGTAAAATAATTGTTGAGGAATCCAGTCGGATTCCTCCAACCTGTCTCCCTGCATCCACAGATGTTACACAGTATAATATATATCATATTTCATTTTGAAATGAAATATCCTGCTGTACAGAACCATATTTGATTAACAGTACATAGATTAACTATAACTACGTTTTCAATCAAATCTATTTAACAGTCCAGTTTAACAATCAATATACAGCAGTCAATAAATAAAGTACAATTTATATTAAAATATAAATTGAGGAGAGTTAGTGAGTTTTACTCACATTGGACGATCATCGTTAATAACGGTAACCATCGCTTGATTCTGACGGACAATTTATTTCACTATAAATTGTAACGAGCATCGATTCACTTCCAGTCAGTCCCATTGTGTTGCTCCCGTCCATATGGTCCTGTCGGATCTTGTTTCGTCTAATTCGAATTTATAACTCGGCCCATCCACTAATGTAAAAGCCTAGACCCGTTCATGACCCTTCTTCTCCATTACCATTTCATCCATCTTCTGTTGTTTCTCCAACAAATTTCCGTGAGTCCCTTAAGCCAAAAATACTCTATCACTCTTCAAATTTAAATTAAAATAGAACATGGATATTATTAAAATGGGTTGTAACCTTGCCAAGTCGGCCCATCCCCTTTTAACTCCATCGTGACCCAAGGATCCTGCAGACCCGCTCCGCTCAAAACTGCTCAACTCATCTTCCACGACAGAACAAAAATCACGATCTAAACTTCATTAAGCCATTTCCAATTCTTCCTCAATACTAGCGCCATGAACTTCATTTCATACCAACTCGCAACAGACCCCTTTTTACCAAAAATACACACCGCTCCGGGGTACACCACACAAAAAAAAACCACTTCAGTACTCACGTTTTCTCTCTCCTTCTTACATGTGGACCCATATCCACTTCACGGCCTTTACAGGCAACACCAAAAATCCAAACGTTCAGCTCCTATGTTCAAGTCCAAAGCCACTCCCCTTTTCAAAGTCCATACCCCTTTTGAAATCAAAACGTTTTCACCTTCCAGCATGTTTCCTTCAAACAGACTACTCCTCTTATCAAAAGCCTCACCATCATACCACATTAAACCAGCTCGCACTCCGTCTACCTACAACGCTCAGACGAGTACGAGAAACCCAGCCAACACCCATTTTTTCGAGCCCTTCAACCTCTGGCAGTGCAAAACCCTCTTCCCGACGTCGCCGTAGCAAAAATCCAAGCACCCAACAGTCCGCTTCGCATTTGAATACTTTTAGAAGGGATACGAGATCCTGTTTCTTCCATACGGGCCGTAGAAATCGAATGGAACGATTTCTTTGTTTTCGTTTTGGTGCGTTTTCTGTTTTGAGGGAAATAAGGCTGGCGGCTGTTTTGATTTGCTAAGGAAATTAGGTTTAGTAATTGTCTTGTATTTATAGGGGATTGGGTTTTGCTGTGAAGGATGGCGGCCTGTTTGTGGTTTCAAATGAAATGGTTTTCGGTTATAGGATGGAGGATGTGAAAATTCATTGTGGTAGCTGTGCGTGAAGTGAAAGGAGTAGGCTGTAACAATTTCTTAACCGCAAAGTAAATGAGAAATATATACTTTTATTTTATTACATTTGAAATATTCAAAATGAGCACGTTGAAGATTCGCCTGGTACCCTTTTTGTTAACACCTCACTGTATATTCTAAATGAAAATCCCGGGTTCACGTTAAATCTCATTTTACGTTGGTTACTTTGCTCATTACCATATCGGATTCTTAAACCTCAACTGACTGCAAAACATTTTCAAACACGAGTGCAGGCATGTCTATACATATATGCTATTGTCAATCATTAACAAAGTGTAACCATACTTCCTTGCTTTCATGAACTAACTCCGCTTGTGTACGGACCTCTATGGAAAATAATAAACATACCGTTGTGACGCGTCATGTGTCACGACTCCAAAAATATAATAATACCGGTAGATGGACTCATATTGTGAAACCCCGAAATGTCGAAACAGGGTGTCAAATACTCCAAATATAAAGTTGCTTATTTAATTAATTAAAAATTACCATAAAATTCTAAAAAATTAAATTATCACTATTTCCCAAAAGAACCTTGTTTAAATTCACAACCGATATTCAAATATATTTGAATAACCGTTATGGCCACGAACGATTATACCGCTGTTTTTCTGAATATTTGATTTGGACATAAATCAAAATCTACACGACGAAATCCCGATTTTTCTCTTCCACTAGAAAGATATACTCCACCAGCTCCGTACGTTTCTTGTTTCATAGAAATCCGATTTAAAACGAACTCTGTAAATTCAGTTGAAGTTCGAATCGCCAAATTACGAACTGCAGCGCCATTTCAAGCTCGATTTTAATTATAATATAATTATACGTTCTAACATCGTCGATTAAATAATATATTCGTTATTTAAATAATTAAATAAGTTAATTATTACACTGTCAAATATCCGGGTCATTACATTCTTCCCCACTTAAAATAATTTCGTCCTCGAAATTGCTAAGTTAGAGGACGACCCTATCTATTGGAATTCCTAAGATTTGTTTACCCCTTATTTCTGATTTCAACTGAACCAATTAATATTGACTAAAATATTAATTCCTTCCACTAACCTAAATTTTCAAAAATTTTGAAAATTCTCTAACACTTTAAATTTTCAGAAAATTTCGCCATAACCTCCTTTGTACAGCCCTATCTGTAAAACCACAACTCGCCTCTCTAGGCTATCTCCAACCCAAAAGAAAATCAAACAGCCAAGTGGCTTGCCAAATCGGCTCATAAATCACCAAACTCAATATGAAATATAAACTTGTACCTTTTGTCGGGCATATCACTATATCCCTATCATCTTTTACCAATTCTGCATATATCATGCCATACCAATCAACTTATCCTCAAACTCAACATTTGGTTCTATCCGAGACAAATTCCATTCAAACTCCAATATCAATTTCAAACCCTTGACTTATCAACTCAATTTTATTCCTGATTACATTTAACTTTGTCTAAGTTAAATTTCAAATTTATTTATTCACTTTCAATATTTTAATCCATTTAACTTCATAAGTTAAATTTTAATTCCATAATTTAAATTCCTAGGTTTATTTCAAATCAATTTGAAACCATAATACCAATTCAAAACCTTTGAATTTCCAAACACTTGTTTTCCTTAAACAATTCAAAAACACAACATTTGGTAGTAATCCGTCACACTGATGATATGGCCACACTCATCAGGGTTATTTCCCAGTTTATCGAAGTGAGTTCAATACTATAACACTTTCAATTTGAAAACATTTTCAAAATCTCCCAGGAACTTAAAATTTTTATTATTTTAATTCCTAATTCTGATATAAATTCAGATTAAATTCATCTTATTTCATATACTTTACTTATATGAATTCTGATTAGTTATTTATAACTATTTCACCTTTTATAATCTGATTATAATAACAACCAACACAACCAATTATACTATGTCAATGTCAAAACATATCATGTTGGTTCATCGTATTCGAGTGTTTAGAAACCCCTATCGATATTGTGGTGCCCCACTATCGACCAGAATTCATAAGCCACTCAACCAATAAAGCTCCACAATATAAAACAAAAATTTATATCAATTAACAAATACGTTCACTCGTATATATACACTCAACTCAATCTAGGATATTACTAATTCCATCTCTACTGAGTTACGCCACAGAGCCAAGGTAATACTTAACTTAAGCTCTGATACCAACTGTAGTGACCCGAAAATCCGGTCCAATTTGAGCTGACTAAATAACACAAGTCCAACCCCAAATTGCACTGGAAATTCAAGAAACTAATAGAAAGAAGATAGAGGGTGATAATAGATAAGGTATAACTATTAGAATAGAAGAAGAAGAAGAACATCATCATCAGAGTAACATGAATCTCGCAGCGGAACGAATAAAATATAACATAACTTTTGAAATACAAACAGTATATGTATACAATAACATTTCAGAGTACAACACTTACAACAACAGCGGAAATAATAATGGCTATAGAATCTTGAAGCCTCCTGCTCCAAGCTCTCCAAGTGTATCTGTAAAATCTCGACTACTTGACTGCCCGTACAAATTAGGCACCCAAGAGTTTAGGGAAAACAAACAAATAAACTCCGGGTCAGTCATGAGACTGGTATGAGTAAAACAGTTTTAAACAGTTCGAACAAGTCAACGATATCTCATAAGACCATGCCGTATAACGGAACGGGTTTTTCCCTTATGAGAATCCAAAATATCTTTATATCAAAACCTTTTGATATTATAATAATGTCTATCAACTACACTATAATAATCATCTAGCAGAAACGCTTTCATCTCACGTTCTACAAATATAGTATACAATCAAAACCGCAAGCACGTATTGGGTAATGGATTTCCAACTATGACAAGGTATGGAACCACCTTCCGATCAGTGTACTCTAGGAACGATACACTGGAGTTCAACAAGAACATCTTGCAACTCAGCCACACATGACCGACCACTCATTTCGCTTGAGTGTATCGAATGTACATCACCAACGGTTGGGATCAGCAACTGTTCCCGTGTATATATATATATATATATATATATATATATATATATGGGACAACATTGATAGATTAAAGAAGCAAATGAATATCCTCTAGATAGGTGATTATACACCCTACTTCGGTGCGACCGACTTAGCCATGCTGCCTGCCCGATTTTTGTCATTTACCGGATGTTGAGGCCAGAGGTTATGATTTCTTTTCATTCATTGATAACATGATCACTTTGAATGCCACATTATCAAATCCGTTAATCATTAATTGGTTTACACAAATATTCTGGATGTTATGCTAAGGGAATAAATCCGTTGCAACCATATATATTTATACAGACCAATCCATTCGATCATTGGAAATACTTTGTCAGACATTCGTCCATTTACGTTCGTTCTGGAATTGAACGAAACCGAAGGCACTATTCAGTACATCCATCTTAGTCCATGTTATCTAAGATTTATACAATAGCCCTTGCACTTTACTCCGTCTTCAATTTTCTTTGGCATATTCGCAACGCTTATGCCAATACAGAGTGGTTCTTTGGATAAGAATCTAACCGGTCTCTCCATATCAACAACGTAAATATGGTCAAAACTTGATAGTCTGTGATTTAACTATCAATGAAAACATGTCGGTGTACAAACAACGATCTAAATTCCAAATGGAATTATCGATCCAATCATCAACCATATATATATATATATATATATACATATTTCCTTATTTTCTAAAATTAGAAAATATATGTTTTCAACATTGGAAAACATTTCCAATCCTCATTTACGCATCACTACCATTCCACAACTATTAGTCCCTAACTGTAAACTAGTAAGAGAACAATTCTCTAAGTACAAACCCCGAAGGCCGAAACCAACATCTGATCAACACTCAGAAAAATATTCAACTTACCAATCTCTAGTCAGTTTCTAATATTGTTTAACTCTATTTGATTTACTCTTATTCGAATACTATAAGTCGATTAACTCTATTGATTTAACTCTATCGAATAACTAAATTCAATAAACTCCTTTTGATTAACTCTATCGAATAACTAAATTCGATAAACTCCTTTTGATTAACTCTATCGAATAACTAAATTCGATAAACTCCTTTTGATTAACTCTATCGAATAACTAAATTCGATAAACTCCTTTTGATTAACTTGTATTCGGTTACTAAATTCGATTAGCTAATATTAGACTATTCTTATTCGATTAACTAATATTAGACTAACTCAAATCAGGTTATTTCTAATTGAATGACTAATATTCAATTACTCTATTCAGATTATCTCTTTTATATCTCATCAATTTCCTTTTTATAACGTTTACCTACCGTTACAAATATTTCCTATTTACAACTTCTATTTACCGTTACAAATATTTCCTATTTACAACTTCTATTTACCGTTACAAATATTTCCTATTTACAACTTCTATTTACCGTTACAAATATTTCCTATTTACAACGGTTTATTTATCTTCTAAATAAATATTTCTTATTTATATTTATTTTCTAAATAAATATTCTCCTTTTTCAATTCTATTTGTTTTCTAAATAAATATCCCTTTTATAAAACTCTATTTGTTTTATAAATACTTCCTTTTATAAAACCGTGTTCGTTTTATAAAAAATTTCCTTTTATAAAATCCTGTGATTTTATAAAATTCCTTTATTTCAATATACATTGAAATATTCCATTTCACAACTCAGGGTTTCTTATGATATGTAAAATATCGAATAACAATGATTAATATCATTCTAACACACATAATCCAGAACAGATTATATAACACATCATATAACACAATATATGAAAACAGTAAAATAATTGTTGAGGAATCCAGTCGGATTCCTCCAACCTGTCTCCCTGCATCCACAGATGTTACACAGTATAATATATATCATATTTCATTTTGAAATGAAATATCCTGCTGTACAGAACCATATTTGATTAACAGTACATAGATTAACTATAACTACGTTTTCAATCAAATCTATTTAACAGTCCAGTTTAACAATCAATATACAGCAGTCAATAAATAAAGTACAATTTATATTAAAATATAAATTGAGGAGAGTTAGTGAGTTTTACTCACATTGGACGATCATCGTTAATAACGGTAACCATCGCTTGATTCTGACGGACAATTTATTTCACTATAAATTGTAACGAGCATCGATTCACTTCCAGTCAGTCCCATTGTGTTGCTCCCGTCCATACGGTCCTGTCGGATCTTGTTTCGTCTAATTCGAATTTATAACTCGGCCCATCCACTAATGTAAAAGCCTAGACCCGTTCATGACCCTTCTTCTCCATTACCATTTCATCCATCTTCTGTTGTTTCTCCAACAAATTTCCGTGAGTCCCTTAAGCCAAAAATACTCTATCACTCTTCAAATTTAAATTAAAATAGAACATGGATATTATTAAAATGGGCTGTAACCTTGCCAAGTCGGCCCATCCCCTTTTAACTCCATCGTGACCCAAGGATCCTGCAGACCCGCTCCGCTCAAAACTGCTCAACTCATCTTCCACGACAGAACAAAAATCACGATCTAAACTTCATTAAGCCATTTCCAATTCTTCCTCAATACTAGCGCCATGAACTTCATTTCATACCAACTCGCAACAGACCCCTTTTTACCAAAAATACACACCGCTCCGGGGTACACCACACAAAAAAAACCACTTCAGTACTCACGTTTTCTCTCTCCTTCTTACATGTGGACCCATATCCACTTCACGGCCTTTACAGGCAACACAAAAAATCCAAACGTTCAGCTCCTATGTTCAAGTCCAAAGCCACTCCCCTTTTCAAAGTCCATACCCCTTTTGAAATCAATACGTTTTCACCTTCCAGCATGTTTCCTTCAAACAGACTACTCCTCTTCTCAAAAGCCTCACCATCATACCACATTAAACCAGCTCGCACTCCATCTACCTACAGCGCTCAGACGAGTTCGAGAAACCCAGTCAACACCCATTTGTTCGAGCCCTTCAACCTCTGGCAGTGCAAAACCCTCTTCCCGACGTCGCTGTAGCAAAAATCCAAGCACCCAACAGTCCGCTTCGCGTTTGAATACTTTTAGAAGGGATACGAGATCCTGTTTCTTCCATACGGGCCGTAGAAATCGAATGGAACGATTTCTTTGTTTTCGTTTTGGTGCGTTTTCTGTTTTGAGGGAAATAAGGCTGGCGGCTGTTTTGATTTGCTAAGGAAATTAGGTTTAGTAAATGTCTTGTATTTATAGGGGATTGGGTTTTGCTGTGAAGGATGGCGGCCTGTTTGTGGTTTCAAATGAAATGGTTTCCGGTTATAGGATGGAGGATGTGACAATTCATTGTGGTAGCTGTGCGTGAAGTGAAAGGAGTAGGCTGTAACAATTTCTTAACCGCAAAGGAAATGAGAAATATATACTTTTATTTTATTACATTTGAAATATTCAAAATGAGCACGTTGAAGATTCGCCTGGTACCCTTTTTGTTAACACCTCACTGTATATTCTAAATGAAAATCCCGGGTTCACGTTAAATCTCATTTTACGTTGGTTACTTTGCTCATTACCATATCGGATTCTTAAACCTCAACTGACTGCAAAACATTTTTAAACACGAGTGCAGGCATGTCTATACATATATGCTATTGTCAATCATTAACAAAGTGTAACCATACTTCCTCGCTTTCATGAACTAACTCCGCTTGTGTACGGACCTCTATGAACAATAATAAACATACCGTTGTGACGCGTCATGTGTCACGACTCCAAAAATATAATAATACCGGTAGATGGACTCATATTGTGAAACCCCGAAATGTCGAAACAGGGTGTCAAATACTCCAAATATAAAGTTGCTTATTTAATTAATTAAAAATTACCATAAAATTCTAAAAAATTAAATTATCACTATTTCCCAAAAGAACCTTGTTTAAATTCACAACCGATATTCAAATATATTTGAATAACCGTTATGGCCACGAACGAATATACCGCTGTTTTTCTGAATATTTGATTTGGACATAAATCAAAATCTACACGATGAAATCCCGATTTTTCTCTTCCACTAGAAAGATATACTCCACCAGCTCCGTACGTTTCTTGTTTCACAGAAATCCGATTTAAAACGAACTCTGTAAATTCAGTTGAAGTTCGAATCGCCAAATTACGAACTGCAGCGCCATTTCAAGCTCGATTTTAATTATAATATAATTATACGTTCTAACATCGTCGATTAAATAATATATTCGTTATTTAAATAATTAAATAAGTTAATTATTACACTGTCAAATATCCGGGTCATTACATAATTTGTGCTATATTAGTTGATCTATACTAAATATATATATTTTATGGCGGGTAATTTATTATCTTAGCTTAACACCGTTCTCTGAGATGTACAAGCTTAGAAGTTATATATCGGTAGACATCAGTTGTATGGTATAAATTGACAACGTGGCATGCTGAGATGCGTGGATCAAAGTTTTGGTTGAAAAGCAGAGCTTTTGGGATAATGATCAAACCAGGGGTGACATAGCGTAGCTTAGTGTTATGGAGTTAATTCGCGAGCTTCACACCCTGATATGTGTCAAAAAGGGGATGAAGGACAGTAGGGAGGCATGCGTTTATTTCTAGCTAGAAGTGTCGGCATGGTATGGAGCTCAGGCAATTTTACTTATGTCGATGTTGGAATCGAGGGCCCTCGGATATGGCCGCACAAGGCCAAGATGGTCGACATACAGACCAAGAGGTCCAATAGGACCGGGAAATGTATTGTCCTAGGCAATTGTCTAATCAGCGTTACGGCTGACCGACCCTGCCACTCCAAAGTGATAGGTGGTTCCCTGGGATATTTTGCTAGAGATGTTTCGAACTCGGTGAGGAAGATTCCTTACCTCGGCTCATGATGAAAAATCAATTTCTAATATGCGATCTTATGGTTTTAGTTGTACACTATGGCAACATAATATGATAGGGTATTATGCCGTCTACGATTGACACATTTATATTTGAATTTGTTTTCTACAATATGCATATATAATATTTCTAAAACTATTAGTCTAAATATTATCTAACATATTTGGCTATTATAAGGTAAAACTATACCCTCCGGCTTGCATTGCATTGTGTGATGGGACCTGAGTCTTATAATAACTTCATTTTCCAAAAAAAAGCATTGCGTTTTTTTTTAATTATATTCATGCAGTGCAAA
This sequence comes from Allium sativum, assembly GCA_030737875.1. Classification (NCBI taxonomy): domain Eukaryota; kingdom Viridiplantae; phylum Streptophyta; class Magnoliopsida; order Asparagales; family Amaryllidaceae; genus Allium; species Allium sativum. Next base: position 67,483,649 of record CM060913.1, read on the forward strand.
CCCATTCCGTGTCATATGGCATGAACTTTTAAAGTAAAGTTTTAATAATTATTTTTAGTTCTCGGACCAGTCCCATGAATGACCTGGATTTTATTGTTTTCACCTAAACTTTGGGTGCCCATATTTTTCACACGGGCAGTCAGTAGTTTTGGTTTTGCAGATTTTCCATCCATAGAATCCATGTTTATGGTTGGAGTTTTACTCTGGAATGCTCTATATCTGTGTATTTCCTTCAACTGTGTTAGTTGATGTTTTCCATTGTGCATTGTATGTATGCATTTACATTTCCACTACATTGTTGTAATTTATTTTATGATGTTTATTTTCCGCTATGTATTTATTTTACTTTCCACACTCTGATATTCTTGTACTATGATGTAAATTGTTTTAATAGCAACGAAAAGTTCTCTTATTCTGCATTCTGAATAGTCGCGTTCTCATAGCAACGCGTCTTCTTGTTCGGTCTAGGCCGATCGGGAACTTAGGTCGTGACATCAGTTATGATGAAATATGTCAATCCGGAGTTACGATGCAAGCCAATATTATTGACTACTTATGGATGGAAGTGTCTAATTACCTCATAACAATAACTAAAGAATCAAGGTTGTTTGGGCGACAGTGAAAAAAGGGATGTTTCAAATGGGTGAAGTTGATAACCAGTTTTTGGTGGAACTTTGATTCATTCTATTAAAAATAAGTGTTCCGAGCTGATGGGTCATGTTTTTGGTTAAGAAGGACCCTTGGTTCAGCCGAGTTTGGGACAATACAATAGCCATAAACATAATTTTTTCAAGTGGCGGGTTTTCAAAAATTCCATTCTTCTCAAGATAAGCTATGTCACATGGGATTCTTTAATGTGTATCAATCTTCCCTCTTTGTGAATCCGAGAATGAAACAAATGTCAATTTGTTTCTTAGGTGCTCTTTCAGTTGGAGAATTTAGGAGGATTTTGTTTAGGTTGGTGGCTTCAGGCATTTTTATGAAGAGGATGTGAACGGTGGTTTGTTGTGTTCAAATCTTCTAGAAGAAGAAATTTTAAATCCAAGCTACTGCTGTGCTCCTTCAAACTTTTTATTTGGGAAGTGTACAAGAAAAGGAATAATAGAATTTTTAAACATAAGAAAAGAAAATGTGAAGAACTGTTGTGGGATTTACCTAGGCTTGCTAAATCGAAACTTAGAAGATGGAGTGACAAAGGTTCACTAACCGAAAGTGATAGGAACTTTTATTCTATGTGGCTGGATTTTTGTAGTTAGTCCCTAACTATGTTTTTGTTTTAACCTTGTTTTATAGTCGTAGTAATATAGAGGTAAAGGTCCTCGTTTAACACCCTGCTTAAATTCCCCTCCCCCCCCCCCCCCCCCCCCCAAAAAAAAAACATAGTACCTTTAAAATGTTTGAGTTAGGTGTTGAGTGATGTCCATTTGTTAAGAGAAGGTATAATACAAATATATTTTTTAAACAAATTATTTTCAAGAATTAACAAGAAAATAATTAAGATTTTTTAATGGTTATAATTAGAATTGAAGTTTTAACTCTATTTTTATAAGAAAAGGCATATTTTATTAGTAGAGGATACTTTTTTGTTGATTTTGATTTAGAATAAAATAAACTAACTTTGGCTACTTTATAAAAAATTTAAAATCATTATTTTGCTACATATCACCAATACTTTTGTTATTTGTTTGTATCTTGTTGCATAAAAAAGTGTATATGTTACAAAATACTTTATTTATTCCAAAAATAGCCATCTACGATTAATTTACTCTACCACTAATAACCTATTTTCATAATTTTGTTTTTAATTATGTTTTTTTTTGCTCATTTGATTTAAATTTATTTTCAGTCTATTGTCATGTAAGGTTTTTTTATGGTTATTTTTTTTGTAGTGTTGTTAGTTATCTAAAATATTTTTTGTAATGTTGTTAATTACCTTTAACTTATGCTATTGCCATATTGTCTTAGATATTAGCTTTGCTTGAACAATTAAAGTGAAGAGTAACATAGATATTAAAAGTATGTTGTTTTAATGTTGTTATAATATATTTTACAAATTTAATTTGTAATTTATAATTTCAAAAGGTTATGCCAATTTTTAATTGTTATTAACTAAATTAAACTTGAAACTTATCTCGCATCAAACATAATTTTTCTACTTTAGATTTTGGAACACTGTGATCAAACCACATTATGTACATATTTAAATTTATAAGTTAAATATAGGATAGACTTATGTAATGATTTGACACTAAATTGCTAAATTGGCATCTTTAGTAGTTTAATGATTAACAAATAGGAATATCTGATGGTTTATGTTATTCGTTGTATGAAACGATCATATTCTATAAGTATCAATTATATTTTATGTAACGTCCCACATTTTTATCGGTTTGTATTTGAATATTTAAATCAGTTTAAATATTGAATTCGTAATATAAATGGATTTATGTATTAATTAAACCGAAGTTGAATGTATAAAAATATATATTAAATATAATCGATCCCGTAATATCGCGGCAGTTTGTAATTTAACGTTCTGAACTTCAACTGAGCGTACATGATCCGTTATTAGTCGGATTTCTTCGAAACAAGAAACGTTGGAATATGTTGAACTGTATCTTTCTAATGGAAGTGAAAAACCAAGATTTCATGTTACATATTGTGAGTTATGTCCAAATTAAATATGCAGAAAAACAGCGGTATATTCGTTCGTGACCATAACAGTTTATTTGAAATAACTAGATATCGGATTCGAATTTAGACAAGGTTCTTTTGAGACGTAATGATAAATTAATTTTTAGAATTTTACTTTAATTTTTAATTAATTAAATACGCAACTTTTTATTTGAAGTATTTTGCACCCGGTATCAGTATTTCGAGGTTTCACAACATAAGTTAACCTAACGATATTATTATATTTTTGCGGTCGTGGCACCTCACTGAACACGATTGTATTTTTGTTTCTGTCCATAGCATTCAGTATACGGACAGACTTTTACGCAATGGAATACTCTTATTAAATATATATATATTAATGGATTTCTTCAACCTTAAGGAACCTAAGCTAAACACGCAGACCCCTGATATGAGAACCTAAGCTTAATATATTCCCTATTGCTTTCAATTTAAGCAAACAAAAACCATACTCCTGGTCTACGTGGGAGACTTCCCCTATGTTGTACGCTATACTTAATCCTTAAACAAGGGGACTAAAGACAGGACACCATACATACGCGTTACTTGGAAATTATAAACTATTACCTACCATACAAACCTACCTTACCCTATTGCGTAACTAAGCAGCCTACACCCTGGGAAATGTATTCTACTCTACAACCTATTACTTAACCCTTAAGCATCTTCTTCTATAGATACTGAGCATTTCATCCTTCTCGTATATACAAAACCAGATCTTTAAGTAAATAAAATAATGAAAGAAGATGAAAGATACTTGTGGAGAACTTGTGATACTGGAGCGGTGATGTATACCGGAAGGGTATTCCTTACAATATGGTCACGTTTTGGTGGCCAAGGTGGTAACACCAGTGATCGGAAGCCGATAGCGACCATATGGGGAACAATAAGATTCTGACAGTCGGTTTGATCAGCAAGGACGGAGATGGCATGAAGGACTGGGTTTGGCCGAGCTATGGAGGTGGACGCGGTTTACATGATGGCATTTGAAGCTGTCAGGTGGCTTCATGGGTTTGCATAAGGAATCAAGGGAGGACAGAGGGAGTTTAGTATGGCGGTGTGAATTCTACGGCATGGATCTAGGTGTGCGTTGAGAGCTGTGTGTTCATGAATGGAAGCATGGGTGTCGATGCAGTTCCGATTCAGGTAATGAGGGCGAGCTGAGCATCGTTGAAGCCAGTGAGGGATTTTGCATGAGAAATGGCGTTGGGTCTTCGGTTTTTAAACTGCGAAGTAAAGTGATGGCCGCACTGGTTTTGAAGGATGAACGAAAAACAGAACATTGGTTCACGTTTTAAATCTTTTTGAGGATAGAGTATTGTATAGTCAGGAAGGAGGATGCGCTAGGGTATGTACAAGTGGGTGTGCACAAGTACAGTCGAATGGGAATAAGGAGCATGTGAAAGAAGTGGAGTTTGAAGGTCTCGTATGTGTGTGAATGATGGTTAGCAGACCATATTATATGATAAAGGGATTGGAGGTGGTTGTTTGAGTATGCGGTGAAGTCAAGAATGGAGAAGAGTGGAACTGACGTTGAGGAGTAGGAATAAGCGTGCTGTATGGAGCAAAATGGTGCGAGAAATTTAGGGAGCACACAAGTAAATGAACAGGAGAACAGTGGGTACTAGCGTGTATAATAATGAGAAGTATAGTCTCTTAATAGAACGTATGGACCTTTCGTATGGGTAAGCGGTGCGGTATTATCGGTGTAACCGGTGAAAGAGAGAAGCGCAAGTGAGGTGGAATGACGCACTGGTTCGAGGAAGGACCGTGCTACCATGGAAAATGCTAGAAACATGAGTCCCAGAACTGGGCCCAGTTCGAAATGATAACATGAGGGTATGAAGAACATTTTGGTGCCATTGGCATGAAGTCTAGATTGTTGTCAAGGATGGGATCATTTGCATGACTGATACGTGAAGAATGAAAGAAGCAATTTAATGGAGCACGATATAAATGTAGAAGAAAGACCCTGCTCATTTTTAGGAGGCAGTGGGAAGGTTATGGGCTGAGATAAGAGTGTAAAGCTCAGTAGAAAAAAGAAAAAGATACAATCTGCGAAATATTGGACTAGTATGCGGACGGGCTGTTCTCCTTGGTTTCAGAGGAGGGGCTTCTAACGGGCGTGGATCCGAATTGACGCAAATCGTTATTTAACGGTTAACACGTCAAGGTGAGTAAATTCACTAACTCTGATCTATTTTAAAATATTATAATTATATTTTAATATTGGTTGAATGCTGTGTGATAGTTGCATAGGTAAATTACAAATAAATTGGTTAATATATATATAGCGTCGTATATATATGCATGCACATCATTGGTTGGATACTGATTACATCGATTATAATATTACATAGTATGAAATTGGTGTTATTTTTGGTGGCTAACATCTCTGAATGCAAGGAAACCAGTTAGAGGAATCTAACTGGATTCCTTAACAATTATGTTGTGGTCTTTCATATAATACATTATATGACAAAAAAATGTGTGGTTCATTATTATTTGTTTGAATATGGAATTTCACTGGCCTTGAAATAACCTGTATTTTAATACCGTAAAAATAGATGGAAATTGATTCTAGTTTAAAAAGGAAAAATCTATTGTTTAAATAAGAGTTGAATTTAAATTAGAATGATATTATTAACTTGTTTTAGTTATATTAAAACAAGTTGTATAATTTTTAAACAATGTTTAGAAATATGGTTGAATAATTATTACTAAATAGTTCGGAAATATAGGAATCGACTTATAAAGTGAAATATGGCAGCGTATTGCATTAGTTATAAAGGGAAATATAGCAGCGTATTGCAGTAGTTATAAAGGGGAATATAACAACATATTGCATTAGTTATAAAGGGGAATATAACAGTGTATTGCATTAGTTATAAAAGGGAAATAAAGAAGAGTTTATAAAAATATGGAAAACTAGAAAGAAAGTATATTAAAAAAAGGGCCAGTGTTTGTGTGATGTTTGGGTGTACATTTGTATGGATGTTTGTTTTTACCTCAATAGTTAAATAACCGACTATCAAAGTGTTTTGACCATCATTGTCAATACGGATAGACCAGTTGGATTTATTAGCCGAAAACCACTCCGTATAGGCAAAGCGCTGCGAATTAGATTATGCTGAAGATAATTGAAGACAGAGTAAATTGCAAGGGTCGTTCTGTTCCAGAAGGGTGCTTTCTGTTTATCCAGTCCTAGGACAACTTGTATGGACGAGTGTCTAACAGAGTATACCTGGCAAATCACATAAGGTTGGTCTCTAAAAGGTATTACGTCTGATGGTAGAGGAATTCGTTCCTCTTAGATTTTTATACCCGTGTTATTTTTGGAAATCGATTAGTGGATTGACGGGTTTGACGATGTGGCATTCAAAGTGGATGGTGATCAGATGTTCTGAAAGATAGACGCAGCTTCTAGCCTCACAACCAGGAAATGATAGAAGTTGGGCAGGGCAGCATGGCTAGTTGGGTCATACCCAAGCAGGGTGCATTGTCACCGATCTAGAGAAAATTCATATTGTTCTTCTTTTCGATTCTGTATCTTCGGATTACAGTTGGATGGCCAACAACTGTGGGTGGCAATATATTCGATACACTCAAGCTAAATGAGTGGTCGGTCGTGTGAGGCCGGGTTGCAAGACGTTCTTGTTGAACCCTAGTGTATACACTCTAGAGTACACTGATCGGTAGGTGCTCCCATACCTTGTCTGTTGGAATCCAATCTCCAATAAGCATCCGGCAGTTTTTGATTTTATACTATATATGTGTGGAGCGTGAGATGCAAGCGTTCTGCTACTTGGATATTTATTTGTTTAGACATTATCATAATATCACTGGATTTTGATATCAAAATGGTTTGGGTTATAGTAAGGTAAAAACCGTCCATGTTTATGTGTGGGCTGGTCTTACTATTATCCTTTTGTTTCAAAAGGATTTTCAAAGTTAAACAGTATGGTTGGAGTTTACTCACACCAGTCCCATGACTGACCCAGAGTTTATTTTGTTTGTTTTCCCTAAACTCTTGGGTGCCCAAATTTGTATGGGCAGACAAGTGTTTCAGGATTTTACAGATTCACTTGAGGAGCTCAAGGAAGGAGAATTCACTGTTAATTATTTAGAGATTATTTCCGCTGTGATGTATATGAGTTGTACTCTGATATGGTATGTGTATATACAAATTCAGATTTTGTATTCCAAAGTTATGTTATAATACATGTTATTCGTTCCGCTGTGAGATTCGTGTTTACTCTGATTTTGATGATCTTCTTCTTCTATTCTATTAATTCTATCTTTTCTATCTCATCCTCTATTTTCTTTCTATTAATGATCTAAATTTTTGTGCGCTTTGAGTTGAATGTGTAGGATATTAGTCAGCTCAAATTGGAACGGATTTTCGGGCCATCACATTTGGTATCAGAGCTAAAGGTTAAGTAATTACCTTGGCTCTGTGGCATGACTCAATAGAGACAAGGTTAGTAATACCTTAGATTGAGTTTGAGCGTATATATATGAGCGCATATTATTAGATTTGTATAAAAACAGTTTTGTATTGTGTTGATTGATCTGTTGAGTGGTATATAAATTCGAGATCGACGCGTTTAGCTGACGTGGTCGAAAGGGATTTACAAACGCTTGGATAGAGAAATTCGACACAATATTGTTTTAAAAAGCTGGGTAAATAAAATAATTTTACCCAAAATATATTTTGATATAAAAGAAGTATATATCTTGAGATTACTGGATGTGTTGATCCTTATTATGATCGAATAGGATTTATAATTGAGTTGGTTATATAAATAACCAATCGAAATATTATATAAGTATAATACGCAAAATCAGATGAACTAAATCTGAATTTAAAACCAGAATTGGAATAAAACTCTAGAAACTTTGAAAGTAAATAAATTTGGATTAATATAAGGGAATTTTAAAATCCCGGGAGATTTGAAATTGTTTTCCGAGTATGGTAAAAGATATTTTGATGTAATTTCAAAATGAAGTGTTTAAAAATGAGTTTGTACGTAATATAGTATTGAACTCACTTCGGCGGCTGGAAAATAATACCGATGGTGGATCGCGACATCATCAGTATTCATTTTTGAGTTACTAAGTGACGGATTACTACCAAAGATTTTGTTTTAGATTGTTTTGAGGAACAAGTTCAAAAATTCAAATGTTTTGAATTTCTATTATTATATATAAATATGTATGATTTCAAACTGATTTGAAAAAATCCCAAGAATTTGAATTTTGAAATAAAGATTTAACTTATGGAGTTAAATTGGAAAAAATGGAACTTAAACTAGGTTAAATAAAACTGGAATGGAACTGAAACCAATAAAGTAAAAATCGTACTGGAATAGAACTTAAATTGGTAAAGTAACTGAATATGTGAAATAATACTTTGAAATGGAACACAACTTGGGTATGAAATGGAGTTACTGAATAAGAATTTTGAATTGAAATAGAATTAGATGGTTGAGAAAGAGTTTCGAATTGAAATGGAACTGGAGTTGAAATGGAATTTGGCTCAAATATCGGCGAAGGATTGGATTTTAAGATAAGTTGGTTGGAGATCAACATTTGGATTGTATGGGTATATGCTGGATTGATAGCAGATAAGGAGATAAAGCTGAATGCTAACAAAAAGGTACAAGTTTACATTATATTGGGTTTGAGATTCTTATGAGCTGATTTGGCAAGCCACTTGGCTGTTTGATTTACTTTTGGATTGGAGAAGGCCCAGGGTGGCAAATTGTAGCTGTACCAGTTGAGTCGTGCGAAGGGGACACTGGTGAAATTTTTCAAAAATTTAGAGTGTTAGAAAATTTTCAAAATTTTTGAAAATTTTCGTTAATAAAAATAAATTAATCGGTTTAATTGAAACTGAAAGTAAGATATCAAAAAGAGGATTTTTTATTTGGTTATAATAGAGTTCATAGCGTTTTTTCTACCTTCGTAATTTCAGGGACGAAATTCTTTTAAGGGGGAAGGAATGTAACGTCCTGCATTTTATCGGTTTGTATTTGAATTTTTAAATCAGTTTAAATATTGAATTCATAGTATAAATGGATTTTATATATTAATTAAAATGAAGTTGAACGTATAAAAATATATATTAAATATAATCGAGCCCGTAATATCGCGGCAGTTTGTAATTTAACGTTCTGAACTTCAACTGAGCGTACATGATCCGTTATTAGTCAGATTTCTTCGAAACAAGAAACATTGGAATCTGTTGAACTGTATCTTTCTAATGGAAGTGAAAAACCAAGATTTCGTGTTACATATTGTGAGTTACGTCCAAATTAAATATTCAAAAAAATAGTGGTATATTCGTTCATGGCCATAATGGTTTATTTGAAATAATTAGATATCGGATTCGAATTTGGACTAGGTTCTTTTGAGACGTAATGATAAATTTATTTTTAGAATTTTACTATAATTTTTAATTAATTAAATATGCAACTTTTTATTTGAAGTATTTTGCACCCTATATTTTTATTTCGGGGTTTCACAATATATGTTAACCTACCGATATTATTATATTTTTGGGGTCGTGGAACCTCGCTGAACACGATAGTATTTTTATTTCTGTCCGTAGCATTCAGTATACAGAAGGACTTTTACGCATTGGAATACTCTTATTAAATATATATATATATATTAATGGATTTCTTCAGCCTTAAGGAACCAAAGCTAAACATGCAGACCCCTGATATGAGAACCTAAGCCTAATCTATTCCTTATTGCTTTCAATTTAAGAAAACAAAAACCTTACTCCTAGTCTACATTGGAGACTTCCCTTATGTTGTACGCTATACTTAATACTTAAACAAGGGGACTAAAGACAGGACACCACACATACGCATTACTTGGAAATTATAAACTATTACCTACCCTACAAACTTACCTTACCCTATTGCGTAACTATGCAGCCTACACCCTGGGAAATGTAATCCACTCTACAACCTATTACTTAACCCTTAAGCATCTTCTTCTATAAATACTGAGCATTTCATCCTTCTCGTATATACAAAACCAGATCTTTAAGTAAATAAAATAACGAAAGAAGATGAAAGATACTTGCAGAGAACTTGTAATATTGGAGCGGTGATGTATACTAGAAGGGTACTCCTTACAATATGGTGCACGTTTTGGTGGCCAAGGTGGGAACACCAGTGATCGGAAGCCGATAGCGACCGTACGGGGAACAATAAGATTCCAACAGTCGGTTTGATCGGCAAGGACGGAAATGACATAAAGGACTGGGTTTGGACGAGCTATGGAGGTGGATGCGGTTTACATGATGGCATTTGAAGCTATCAGGTGGCTTCATGGGTTTGCATGAGCAATCAAGGGAGGATGGTGGGAGTTCAGTATGGTGGTGTGAATGCTACAACATGGATCTGGGTGTGCGTTGAGAGCTGTTTGTTCATGAATGGAAGCACGGGTGTCAATCCAGTTCCGGTTCGGGTAATGAGGGTGAGTTAACCATCGTTGAAGCTAGTGAGGGATTTTGTATGAGAAATGGCGTTGGGTCTTCGGTTTTTAAAACTGCGAAGTAAAGTGATGGCCACACTGTTTTTGAAGGATGAACGAAAAACAAAACAGTGATTCATGTTTTAAATCTTTTTGAGGATGGAGTAGTGTATAGTCAGGAAGGAGGATGCGCTAGGGTATGTACAAGTGAATGTGCACAAGTACAATCGAATGGGAATAAGGAGCGTGTGAAAGAAGTGGAGTTTGAAGGTCTCGTATGTGTGTGAATGATGGTTAGCAGACCATATTATATGATAAAGGGATTGGAGGTGGTTGTTTGATTATGCGGTGAAGTCAAGAATGGAGAAGAGTGGAACTGACGTTGAGGAGTAGGAACAAGCGTACTGTATGGAGCAAAATAGTGTGAAAAATTTAGGAAGCACGCAAGTAAATGAACAGGAGAACAGTGGGTACTAGCGTGTATAACAATGAGAAGCATAGTCTCTTAATAGAACGTATGGACCTTTCATATGGGTGAGTGGTGCGGTGTTATCGGTGTAACCGGTGAAAGAGAGAAGCGCAAGTGGGGTGGAATGACGCACTGGTTCAAGGAAGGACCGTGCTACCATGGAAAATGATGGAAACATGAGTCCCAGAACTGGGCCGAGTTCGAAATGATAATGTGAGGACATAAAGAACGTTTTGGTGCCACTGGCATGAAGTCTATATTGTTGTCAAGGATGGGATCATTTGCGTGACTGATACGTGAAGAATGAAAGAAGAAATTTACAGGAGCGCGTTCTAAATGTAGAAGAAAGACCCGGCTCATTTTTGGGAGGCGGTGGGAAGGTTACGGGCCGAGGTAAGAGTGTAAAGCTCAGTAGAAAAAAGGAAAAGATACAATCTGCGAAATATTGGAGTGGTATGCGGACGGGCTGTTCTCCGTGGTTTCAGTGGAGGGGCTTCCAACGGGCGTGGACCTGAATTGACGCAAATCGTTATTTAACGGTTAACGCGCTAAGGTGAGTAAATTCACTAACTCTGATCAATTTTAAAATATTATAATTATATTTTAGTATTGGTTAAATGCTGTGTGATGGTTGCATAGGAAAATTACAATTAAATTGGTTAATATATATGTATATAGCATCGTATATATATGCATGCACACTATTGGTTAGATACTGATTACATCGATTATAATATTCCATAGTATGAAATTGGTGTTATTTTTGGTGGCTAACATCTCTGAATGCAAGGAAACCAGTTAGAGGAATCCAACTGGATTCCTTAACAATTATATTGTGGTCTTTCATATAATACGTCATATGACAAAAAAAAGTGTGGTTCATTATTATTTATTTGAATATGGAATTTCACAGGCCTTGAAATAACCAGTATTTTAATACCATAAAAATAGATGGAAATTGATTCGAGTTTAAAAAGGAAAAATCTATTGTTTAAATACGAGTTGAATTTAAATCGGAATCATATTATTAACTTGTTTTAGTTATATGAAAACAAGTTGCTTAATTTATGAACATTGTTTAGAAATAAGGTTGAATAATTTTTATTAAATAGTTTGGAAATATAGGAATCTACTTATAAAGGGAAATATGGCAGCGTATTGCATTAGTTATAAAGGGGAATATAGCAGCGTATTGCAGTAGTTATAAAGGGGAATATAACAGCGTATTGCATTAGTTATACTGGGGAATATAACAGTGTATTGCATTAGTTATAAAAGGGAAATAAAGAAGAGTTTATAAAAATATGGAAAACTAGAAAGGAAGAATATAAAAAAGACCTAGTGTTTGTGTGATGTTTGGGTGTACATTTGAATGGATGTTTGTTTTTACCTCGATAGTTAAATAACCAAATATCGAAGTGTTTTGACCATCGTTGTCAATACGGAGAGACTGGTTGGATTTATTAGTCGAAAACCACTCTGTATAGGCAAAGCGCTGCGAATTAGATTATGCTGAAGATAATTGAAGACAGAGCAAATTGCAAAGGACGTTCTGTTCCAGAAGGGTGCTTTCTGTTTGTCCTGCCCTAGGACAACTTGTATGGACGAGTGTCTGACAGAGTATACCTGACAAATCACATAAGGTTGATCTCTAAAAGGTATTACGTCTGGTGGCGGAGGTATTCGTTCCTCTTAGCTTTTTATACCCGTGATATTTTTGGAAATCAATTAGTGGATTGATGGGTTTGACGATGTGGCATTCAAAATGAATAGTGATCAGATGTTCTGAAAGATAGACGTAGCCTCTAGCCTCACAACCGGGAAATGACAGAAATTGGACAGGGCAGCATGGCTAGTTGTGTCATACCCAAGCAGGGTGTATTGTCACCGATCTAGAGAAAATTCATATTGTTCTTCTTTTCGATTCCGCATCTTTGGATTACAGTTGGATAGCCAACAACCGTAGGTGGCAATATATTCGATACACTCAAGCTAAATGAGTGGTTGGTCATGTGAGGCTGGGTTACAAGACGTTCTTGTTGAACCCCAGTGTATACCCTCTAGAGTACACTGATTGGTAGGTGCTCCCATACCTTGTCTGTTGGAATCCAATCTCCAATAAGCGTCATGCGGTTTTTGATTTTATACTATATATGTGTGGAGCGTGAGATGCAAGCGTTCTGCTACTTGGATATTTATTTGTTTAGACATTATCATAATATCACTGGATTTTGATATCAAAATGGTTTGGGTTATAGTAAGGTAAAAACCGTCCATGTTTATGTGTGGGCTGGTTTTACTATTATCCTTTTGCTTCGAAAGGATTTTCGAAGTTAAACAGTATGGTTGGAGTTTACTCACACCAGTCCCATGACTGACCCAGAGTTTATTTTGTTTGTTTTCCCTAAACTCTTGGGTGCCCAAATTTGTACGGGCAGACAAGTGTTTCAGGATTTTACATATTCACTTGGAGGAGCTCAAAGCAGGAGAATTCACTGTTAATTATTTAGAGATTATTTCCACTGTGATGTATATGAGTTGTATTCAGATATGGTATGTATAGATACAAATTCAGATTTTGTATTTCAAAGTTATGTTATAATACATGTTATTCGTTCCGATGTGAGATTCGTGTTTACTCTGATTTTGATGATCTTCTTCTTCTATTCTATTAGTTCTATCTTTTCTATCTCATCCTATAATTTCTTTCTATTAATGATCTAAATTTTCGTGCACTTTGAGTTGAATGTGTAGGATATTTGTCAGCTCAAATTGGTACGAATTTTCGGGCCATCACATTTTATATGCCTTATGATTATGCATCTTTAGTGCATTTTTTTAGAGTTATATGAAGGTCATATAATATGTTTGTGGAATGTAATGTTTTGATTAAATTTTCCTTAAATATTATAACTATTGGTAGTTGTTAAGTCTAACTAAATAGTAGCGGAGCGCATAAAGTATAATTATTGGTACTTATATGATATGCTCAATTTATAAACAAATAACATCAACTATCAGCCATTCTTAACTTGTTAACATTTAATTACTAATCATTGTATTTATTAATTTTCTATTATAGGCATCAAAACTCTACGTATATCAATCCAATATTTAACATATAGATTTTAATATATACATGATTTAGTTTGACCATAGTCTTCCAAAACATGAAATAGAAAGACCGTGCTTGAAGCAAATCAGCTTTAGTTCAATTCAATAAAACAACTGCACAACATTTTTGTAACTACGTGACACTATATGCTAGTAATTTAATTAGGGAAAAATATTATTATAGCATTAAAACATCTTTTTTTCTGATACCTATAACATGATGTAACATGAGAATTATTCCACGTAGATGCATTATAGAGATTTTTTTTTGTAATTACCAACTAATTTTACTCTTTAATCCAAATATTCCTTTAAATCCAATATCTAAGATAATATGACATAAGCATTAGTTAAAAGATAACTAATATCAATAGTAAAAGTATCTTTGGATAAACATAGAAACACTTTATATGACAACAGATTAAAAATGAAGTTTAGATCAAATTAAAGAAGAATTATCATCAAAAAACAACCTTAAAAATATAGATTAATATTTTTAGAATAAATTAATCATATATGGATATATTTTAGATTAGAAAAAAGTATTTTATAATAGATGCATCTACATCTGCATCAACACTATATTAGTTGTGCACTTCGAACTAATTACTTTGAGAATTTTATTAACCAGCTAAAGTTAGTTATTCAATTATGAATCAAAATATATGGAAAATATGTCTTACTAAGAAATTATGCCTTTTTATAAATGAAATGTTCAAAACTCAATTCTAATTATAACCAATAAAAATCATAATTAATTTAATAAAAATAACTAACATACATCTTCCTCTAACAAACTAACATCATTTTACATCAAACTCTACATTCAAAGGCGTTCTTGGTTTAAATTTAACTCTTATTTATTGATTTATTGCATTTATCTTGTATTTTTTATATAATCGCACCCTAATAATTTTTAAACATCACATTATATTGAGGTTTCAAACATTAGCGATGAGTTTTCTTTGGAGGTCCATTTGTATAATAGACATGATTTTTTTTAAAGAATCAACTCAACATCAGTAAATTGGCATAATTTTATATTTCTGCACCCAAATGTCTGCAAAGTTCAACCTTTTTCATTTCACATGAAATAAAAAAATCATAATCAATTTTATAATTTTTATAAGATATATGATATTTCATTTCAAGCATAAATAATTACAAAAATTATAGTGTATCCATTAAAAATATAAACAAATACTACTTTAATTATGTTTTGTTTGGTTATTGAAGAAATTTATTTATACATCCTTTCATATTTTTTTTATGAAAATTATGAATGTGAGTAAAAGTTGTTAAGAACAGATAACAAGTTACTATTACAATGTTTCTCTTTGTTAAATTATCAAATAATGCATATAAATTTTTTTGTAATGCAGAATTTAAAGCAAGCCACAATGTTTTTTTTACCAACAACAAAAAGAATAAAAAATAAAATAAAAGACTCAATTTGCTGAGTTCTGCATATTCTTTAGAAAAAGTATAACTTTTTATAAACCAAAGAATTTTTTATGATATTTTAAGGATCATTCAACATTCGTGCATTTTAAAATTATCTTAGAAAGAAAAATCAAGGATCATTCAACCTTAGTGCATTTTAAAGTAATCTAAAAAAGAAAAAACCTTAGTACAAATCCATTTTACGATTGCAAACAATCATTAAAACCGTGATGACCCAGTGATTATAAAAATTCCAAAACCTACATGATTTAGTGTATAAAGATAATGCCAACAATCATTACAGTTTAGTTTACATTCAGTACAAAAAAATTAATAAAGTAAATTAAAATAAAGTCATTTTGTAACAACCCGAATTTCGACAGATTGATTTTTTTTCAAAAATCGAAATCTATCAAAACCCGAGCTGGTTTATCTGGTAACCTGTACAAGTCAAAGATAAATATATAAGAGATCAAAATAGAAATCTCACAGCAGAAGTGAATAAAATATAATAATAAGAAAGTACTCATCAATATAATGACACTATCTAACAAGTGTCTTTAAGCTGCAGAATCCCACCCACCTGTCAATCCTGCAGGTCTGTTATGAGGAAGGGGTCAGAACAAAAGTTCTGGTGAATGGATAAATTATTCTTTCTACAAATTACACAATATATTCCATTCTATAACTGTTTCATATTTATTAAGTTGTTCGGGTTTATCTCACATTACACATTTTGATTTCTTTGCATAAATCGTACCCATCTACTTCCCTGTAGATTAACCTGATAAACAATATATGTAGCTATATACCCAATATCGAGGTACTTCACACAGTACCCTCCTCGGGTGGTCCTCATCGTCGTACAACAAAAAACGTGTTGGACCTCCATCTCTGCGTTACGAAAGCGTACTAAACTATTCTACGAAGGCATATAAAATCTCCAATGCCACACCACGAAAGTGTACTAGGATATGTTGTGAAAGCGAATAAGCCTCTATATCACGCCATAAGGGCACTTTAATCCTTAAGTTTCTACATGAAACTCAATCGGGGGCTTTACGCATACCTGTAAAGGACAACCTTGTTAGGCCTACAGTACAGATATTCTAATTTTTTAATGTTTCTTCGGTGGTACTACAAGGCTCCACTCAAGCCTACCCCCCATTTTAATGAAACACTATTCAAAAGAGCTAAATGACAACCCTACCTCCAATCTAAACAAACATGTGGTCCCTCATCCAATGACCCAATCGTGAAGATCATTAGTCTATTGGCTTAACTCCAGTCTTTCCCGCACACGCTTCGATTGATGATGACAGGTATTCGATGACCTACTATCCTTGTTGGGTCTTGATCACAAAGTCTCTCTCCTTGAGGCAGCCGCTGAATCATACTAAGATCATTCTAATCAGTCTTTAGGTTATCCATCATCCAAGGTGCAACCAAGGGATACTCACCGGACGAAACCGTATAGACCATTCCCCTGTGGGTACAACTTCACTAGGCCTACCACATAGGGACATCAAGGATAAAAGTCCCGCACTTCCTTCCAGTCCTATCTAATAAGTTGGACGTGCTTCGGTTTGTCTCCAAACTCCCACAATGATCTGCCCCATTGAGCTCTTCATCCTAAATATATACAGTATGGCGCATGCGCGCCTCAACGTTATTGTAACACCCCACCTCTATTAGGGTCACTCACAAAGGGAATTAACTAGTTTTGGAGGAGCGTTAACGAGGTAAACAAATATAGAAATATTACAAGACAGAACATAAATAAAACAACGGAAGAATCAAAAGACAAATTTCATTACTTTCAAAATAGTAAAAGCCTTTTTCATTCAAAGTACCAAATAGCCAAAGTCGTTATTTTCCATTACAACAAATTCTGTCTTGCATAAACAAAGAAGCATAAACTTAAAACATCAAAAGTAGCTTAATTCCCCCAAAGGTAGCAGAAAATGCAGCCATAGCATAGCTCAAGATCAAACCTTACATGAGCTGAACCGAAAGCAAGTGGAATCCAATCTAAGTGCTAGAGTTTCCTCCTTTAGAACCTGGGGGGGGGGGGGGGAGGGGGAACGGAAGAAAAAGAGGCGAAAGAAAACGAGTCAGTCATAAAGACTGGTAAGTCCAAGTGACTTTCAGCATAAAAATAGATAAAGGTAACATGACATGTATAAACTGAAAGTAAACATAAGGATGCTGACAAGATAGGCCAGTTAAACTAAGATAACAAGAAAAACTAAGCTAACCAGATATACTACGGTAACAAGATAAACTAGGCTAACCAGATAAACTACGTACAGCATCGCATGTTTAACATTCTTTGCACTAGTACTAGTACTAGTATAACAGAATTAGGTGTTATCCTAATGTCCAAATAGAAACGGAAACAGAAACAGGGTGATCTTTACAGAAATAGTAATGGGCTTTTACCTCCCTAACAGAAACAGAAACATAAATGGGCCTTTACCACCTGTACTATTAACCCAACCCGTGTCATGTATTAACTATGAAATGATCCCTTGCCCAATATCATGAAATGGCCCATTACTTGGTCCCACGAAACGATCTATTAATCGATCGGCTCCCTACAAGTTCTAGCTCGTCATGTGTTTGTGTCATACGGCCCAATCACGAATGTAGTTACCTGTGCTAGGTCCACCATAGGGTGTATCAAGCCCTATGGTGCCAACAACTGACACAAATCAAGCATGCACAGATAAACCTACTGATGCCCAATGCCTGCTTTTTCAACTCCGGACTACGTGCACGACCATAGCCCGTCTGAACCTTCATTGGCGCACCCACACAATCGTCATTCTGGTTGTTTACAATCAGCCCAGTAATTGTGCCCCACCCTGCCTAGTTCCAGGGTACCATGATACATCTAGTGGGTTACAACTGAAACGGACAACGTAACTAGGGTTTCCGTCCAATGGGTTAAGTGTTGTCATTTAAATTCGTGACTTAACCCGCCTACGTGTCATGTCAAACTTGTCTAAGTGTTGTCATTCAAGTTCATGACTTAGCCCTACGATTCACGTGTCAAGTTGGTTAGGTGTTGTTGTTCAAGTTCACGTCCTAACCCGATCAATCATGTTTCAAGTTGGTTAAGTGTTGTCTTTCACGTTCATGACTTAACCCTATAATGTGGCATTTAATTCATTAATGAACCCCAACATCTCACATCAGACCTTTTGTTGTCGTCACTGGATATGCCGGGCGGTTCCGGGCAAATTTACACCACAACTCAGTCTGACCTAGGGTTTTAAGCGCGATATGACCAACTTCCCGCATTGGATCCTATTGTTTGCAGTAACTGGATTTGCCGGGCAGTTCCGGGCAGATTTACACTGCAAACTCAACCCAACCTCGAGTTGGCCATTTTCAAGTTCATTCTAGTGTCATGACCATATTCAAGTTTCATGTCAAGTTCGTGTCAAGTTTCATGTTTCAACTTATGCCTATTATCAAGTTCATGATTCATGTTTATAACCAATTCATGTTTTGCCTAATCTACCCAAATCGTATTCCCATCGCATGTAAACGTTAATCGATCTAAATTACAAGAAAATCTGAATCTAGAGATAAAGGGAATAACATCAAAACTATGATAGGTAGAAGGGACAAGCATAAAGCGATAAAAGAGATTACAAGACCGGCATGATATAACTTGAGATAGTCGGTTACAACATCATTGGCATAAATTTTCAAATCTAGCAAAATAAGGTGATAGTCCTGATAAAAACTTGACATAAAAGAATAGGCATGCAAAAGCAAGCCAAATACAAGGATAATGGGTCAATGGTTTTTTTTGTCTGTACATAGTAGCGAATAAACTAAGCAAGTCACACCCTAGGTATGGGATCCAACTAAATGCCAATTCGGTGTTCAACATGGTTTTCAACTATAGTGTTATGAGCAATCAACTATAATAGTCAATTAACCACAATAGTTATACAATAGTCATGGATAATTATCCAGAAGAGTTCTAGGCAACTACCCTAATAGTCATAAGCAATTAACTGTAATAGTTTCAAAGTCATGGTCATAGTCTTATGTTCGTAATCATAGGCAGTAATTCATAGTCACGAGTCATAGGTGATTAGCCACAATTGTCCTTGCCATAGTCATAGGCAATGGTCTTATGTCCTCATTCATAGGCATAGGCATAGTCTTATGTTCTTAGTCATAGTCCTTGGCCATTAACAATGGTTTCAATGTCATAGGCACGATAACGTTTGATTTATAATGCCAATAGGCCTAAACTGGTTTCAAAACAATATTCCCAAATGTCAAGATCCAAGAAGAATAAGAATAGATATGAATCATACGTATATCAAATTCCAATTTATAACATGCCCATACAAAGTTTATAGTTTTCATCTAAAAGTAACTGGAACTTACAGTGCGTGGATCGAGAATTAGAAAGTAGAATTTGATTGTTGAATCTCTATTTGATTGATCGTGTTCTAATTGAAATCCCCCAATTTGCAAATCTCTAAGCGTAGTCTTGATGGAGAAGAAGCAGTCCTTTTTCTTCCTTTTTATCTTATTATTTTGATTATCTCAGAAGCAGCATAAGGACAGAATGAAATGGTGTGGAGAGAATGAGGCTAGGGGTGAGTTTATATAGGATTAGAGTAACGAGTATGGTCAAAAAATAGGTCTAGATTCAGAAAAATACAAAAAGACTCGGATCAGGAAAAAGGGGCCAGGTCGATCCCCAGGTCGACTCCCCAGTCAACCTGGTCATGGGGAGGTCGACACCCCAGTCGACTCACCGGTCGACCTGGTTGGGGGGGGGGGGGGGTGGTCGACTCCCCAGTCGACCTGGGTATATGGGCGGGAATTTTCCCGCCAGCCTTCTCTGGGTTTGAATTTCGAATTTCTGGCTTTATTTTTGAGCTGTTTTATTTTATTTAAATTCCTGAAACTTCTGAGGGTCATAACTTGGTCATACGAACTCCGATTTTCGAAAACTCAGACTCGATTTCATGTAGAATTCCGAGACGAACGCAATGGCACAACCCATTTCCCCTGATTCTTATTTTAAAATTTAATTCTTCCTTGATTTATGACTTTAACATGTTATAAAAATACGGGTTGTTACATTCTCCCCTCCTTAAAGGATTTCGTCCCCGAAATCTCTAAGTTAGGAAGAATATATCCTACCATCCAATCATCCATCTACTCAACCATCATTCACGAGCAATCATTGTCCTTAAAAGATTTCTAATGCTATATGAACATATGAAGAAAGTGTGGGTATATGTTCCTTATCTAATGCAAATGATCAGGCCTGTTTGATCTTCTTAATGCAAAATATGTTTAGTGTCATGAATCCAACATGTATGCAAATAATCCTAGTCACATAAACACTACATATGTGCACAAACATTCATCCATATGCAACACCCACATGATAACACATTCAATTTCATCCATAAACAAGTATAAACACTCATGCATATGCAATATGAAAATGTGTCTGAGCTGATCTAGTGCCTAATGTGTGTTATGCAACCACGAGCAACCACTTGCGACCACTTGTAACCATTTGCAAACATCAACCATAACATGTTTCAAATACATGTTTCCATCCATATGGTTCTACCTAAGGTTCTCAAGAAAGTATCGAGAAGATAAGCAAGATAAAACAAAGTATCAAGGAGGAGAAGTTAAAGATGTACCCCTAGAAGGTCCTGCTTGTGGGGCTTGCCCTTGCTTCTTAGGGCAGTTCTTGCTGATATGTCCAGTATCACCACACTGAAAGCATGCTCCCATCTTCATCTTCTTCTTTCTACAATCCCGGACTATATGCCCCTCAATACCACATAAGTTGCATTTTCTTTTCTCACGTGTCTTGTTGTCATTACAGTTGTTGTTGTTCTTGCCTCCTTTCTCGGAGTCTTTCTTCTTGTTTTGAGAATCATTCACCTTGACCTCCTTCTTGACATTCTCGTCTTCTTCGTAAAGTAGGTCCATATCCACCAAGCTCTCAAAGGTCGCCCCCATGGATACATGAGTCATAGCAAGGCTGTGTAGCGGCTCATTCAAAC
The DNA here is from genome assembly GCA_030737875.1 of Allium sativum. Lineage (NCBI taxonomy): Eukaryota > Viridiplantae > Streptophyta > Magnoliopsida > Asparagales > Amaryllidaceae > Allium > Allium sativum. The sequence goes on from CM060913.1 coordinate 67,504,931, forward strand.
CTATGATGAAGCGAAGAGCCTTCTTGTGTTGGGTGTTCATTAAATCCAGCCCAAATCTGGCTAGCTGATTAAACTGATTGACGTACTCCCTGATCGTCATGCTTTCTTGCTTAAGAGTTAGGAACTTCTCCATCTACAGGCTTTTTTTCAGCTTGGGAGAGAAATTTCATCTCAAATCTCATCTGGAAGTCTTCCCAAGTTTCCACTGGCCTCTCAGCATGGGTAATCTCCCACCAATACGAAGCTTCATCTTTGAGCAACCACACTGCTAGCTGTATCTTTTGCCTATCGTCAACTTCGAAGATGACGAACAAATCTTCGGTCTCCTTCAGTCAGTTCCTCGCTTCCACAGAGGATTCAATCCCATAGAAGTCCTTTCCACCCATAGCCTTGAAGTCTCTACACGTCTTTGCGAAAGCATTTCCACGAGGAGGAGGTGGAGGAATCGCTGCAGCTGGAGGAGGAATATCTGCTGGGCCTGCATCATTGGCCCTAACTCTAAGTACCTCCTGAACCAGCCAAGTATTGGCACGCCCTCTGGAAAGTTAAGATTCCTAGACATGTTGAAAAACGAAAAGATAGAGATTCAAACGAGGAAACAAAGGAAAGTGCTAATGGATTTTGAGGAATAGCCTTTTCAAAATAAACTTTTCTTGAAAAATGCTTCTTTATAAACGGTTTTGAAAATAGTTTCAGAAGGTTTTTAAAAGCTTTTGCCCAATCTGGTAACCTTCTGCTCTGATACCAAATGTAGCACCCCACCTCTGCTGGGGTCACTCACAAAGGGAATGCACTAGTTTTGGAGGAGCGTTATCGAGGTAAACAAATACAGAAATATTACAAGACAAAACATAAATAAAACAGCAGAAGAATCAAAAGATAAATTTCATTACTTTCAAAATAGTCAAAGCCTTTTTCATTCAAAGTACCAAATAGCCAAAGTCATTATTTTCCATTACAACAAATTCTATCTTGCATAAACAAAGAAGCATAAACTTAAAACATCAAAAGTAGCTTAATTCCCCAAAGTAGCAGAAAATGCAGCCATAACATAGCTCAAGATCAAACTGTACATGAGTTAAACCGAAAGCAAGCGGAATCCAAGCTAAGTGCTAGAGTTTACTCCCTGAGAACCTGGGGGGGGGGGGGGGAACGGAAGAGGCGAAAGAAAACGAGTCAGTCATAAAGACTGGTAAGTCCAAGTGACTTTCAGCATAAATACAGATAAAGGTAACATGACATGTATAAACTGAAAGTAAACATAAGGATGCTGACAAGATAGGCCAGTTAAACTAAGATAAACTATGCTAACCAGATAAACTACGGTAACAAGATAAACTATGCTAACCAGATAAACTACGTATAGCGTCGCATGTTTAACATTCTCTGCACTAGTACTAGTACTAGTATAATAGAATTAGGTGTTATCCTAATGTCCAAATAGAAACAGAAACAGAAACAGGGTGATCTTTACAGAAATAGTAATGGGCTTTTACCTCCCTAACAGAAACAGAAATAGAAATGGGCCTTTACCACCTGTACTAGTAACCCAACCCGTTTCATGTATTAACTATGAAATGATCTCTTGCCCAATACCATGAAGTGACCCATTACTTGGTCCCATGAAACGATCTATTAATCGATCGGCTCCCTACAAGTTCTAGCTCGTCATGTGTCTGTGTCATACGGCCCTATCATGAATGTAGTTACCTGTGCTAGGTCCACCATAGGGTGTATCAAGCCCTATGGTGCCAACCACCGACACGAATCAAGCATGCACAGATAAACCTACTGATGCCCAATGCCTGCTTTTTCAACTCCGGACCACGTGCACGACCATAGCCTGCTTGAACCTACACTGGCACACCCACACAGCCGTCGTTCTGGTCGCTTACAATCAGCCCAGTAATCGAGCCCCACCCTTCCTAGTTCCAGGGTACCATGATACATCTAGTGAGTTACTGCTGAAACGGACCGCGTAACTAGGGTTTCCGTCCAATGAGTTAAGTGTTGTCATTTAAATTCGTGACTTAACCCGCCTACGTGTCATGTCAAACTTGGCTAAGTGTTGTCATTCAAGTTCATGACTTAGCCCTACAATTCACATGTCAAGTTGATTAGGTGTTGTCGTTTAAGTTCATGACCTAACCCGACCAATCATGTTTCAAGTTGGTTAAGTGTTGTCTTCCATGTTCATGACTTAACCCTATAATATGGCATTTAATTCATTAATGCACCCCAACCTCTCACATCAGACATGTTGTTGTGGTCACTGGATATGCCGGGCGGTTCCGGGCAGATTTACACCACAACTCAGTCTGACCTCGGGTTTCAAGCGCGATATGACCAACTACCTACATTAAATCCTATTGTTTGCAGTAACTGGATTTGCCGGGCGGTTCCGGGCAGATTTACACTGCAAACTCAACCCAACCTCGAGTTGGCCATTTTCAAGTTCATTCTAGTGTCATGACCATATTCAAGTTTCATGTCAAGTTCGTGTCAAGTTTCATGTTTCAACTTATGCCTATTATCAAGTTCATGATTCATGTTTATAACCAGTTCATGTTTGGCCTAATCTACCCAAATTGTATTCCCATCGCATGTAAACGTTAATCGATCTAAATTACAAGCAAATCTAAATCTAGAGATAAAGGGAATAACATCAAAACTATGATAGGCAGAAGAGACAAGCATAAAGCGATAAAAGAGATTACAAAACTGGCATGATATAACTTGAGATAGTCGGTTACAACATCACTGGCATAAATTTTCAAATCTAGCAAAATAAGGTGATAGTCCTGATAAAAATTTGACATAAAAGAATAGGCATGCAAAAGCAAGCCAAATACAAGGATAATGGGTCAATGGTTTTTTTTGTCTGTACAAAGTAGCGAATAAACTAAGCAAGTCACGCCCGAGGTATGGGATCCAACTAAATACCAATTCAGTGTTTAATATGGTTTTCAACTATAATGTTATGAGCAATCAACTATAACAGTCAATTAACCACAATAGTTATACAATAGTCATGGATATCCAGAAGAGTTCTAGGAAACTACCCTAATAGTCATAGGCAGTTAACTGTAATAGTTTCAAAGTCATGGTCATAGTCTTATGTTCATAATCATAGGCAGTAATTCATAGTCACGAGTCATATGTGATTAGCCACAATTGTCCTTGTCATAGTCATAGGCAATGGTCGTATGTCCTCAGTCATAGGCATAAGCATAGTCTTATGTTCTCAGTCATAGTCCTTGGCCATTAACAATGGTTTCAATGTCATAGGCATGATAACGTTTAATTTATAATGCGAATAGGCCCAAACTGATTTCAAAGCAATATTCCCAAATGTCAAGATCCAAGAAGAATAAGAATAGATATGAATCATACGTATATCAAATTCCAATTTATAACATGCCCATATCAAGTTTATAGTTTTCATCTAAAAGTAACTGGAACTTACAGTGCGTGGATCGAGAATTAGAAAGAAGAATTTGATTGTTGAATCTCTATTTGATTGATCGTGTTCTAATTGAAATCCCCCAATTTGCAAATCTCTAAGCATAGTCTTGATGGAGAAGAAGCAGTCCTTTTTATCTTATTATTTTGATTATCTCAGAAACAACATAAGGACAGAATGAAATGGTGTTGAGAGAATGAGGCTAGGGGTGAGTTTATATAGGATTAAATTCACGAATATAGTCAGAAAATAGGTCTAGACTCAAAAAAAAACAAAAAGACTCGGATCAGGAAAAAGGGGTCAGGTCAACTCCCCAGTCGACCTGGTCATGGGGAGGTCGACACCCCAGTCGACTCCCAGTTGACCTGGTTAGGGGGGGGTCAACTCCCCAGTCGACCTGGGTATATGGGCGGGAATTTTTCCGCCAGCCTTCTCTGGGTTTGAATTTCGAATTTCTGGCTTTATTTTCGAGCTGTTTTATTTTATTTAAATTCCTGAAACTTCTGAGGGTCATAACTTGGTCATACGAACTCCGATTTTCGAAAACTCGGACTCGATTTCATGTAGAATTCTGAGACGAACGCAATGGCGCAACCCGTTCCCTTTGATTCTTATTGTAAAATTTAATTCTGCCTTGATTTATGACTTTAACATGTTATAAAAATACGGATTGTTACAATTATGTTGTCAGACCCTATGTTTAATCTTCAACTATGCGCTTGTTTTACTTGCTACATTGCTAATAAACTTAAACATTACATTGTTTATTCTGTATTCAAATTACTTGTTTATTAGTCTTAGTTGGCCGCGTCTTTTCCCTGATCAGCTCTCACTGCCGGAACGGACCATCACTTATTATTATATTCATTAAACTTAATTTCCTTCAATTATAAGTTTACTAATAATAAGCCTACTTTACTCTTTTCCATTTAATTATAACCTCATGTTATAATATTACCACAATTACAATTGTGATTTTTCTTATTAAACTTATTCCCCATTATCTAAGTTTAATTGCAATAAGTCTTTTACTTTCCGTTTCATCTTTAAACTATAACCTGTGTGTTATTACCCTTCTTGTCCCTATGACAAGTCTACCTATTATTTTACATTCCCGTCTAATATAATCTACCATAATACGTTACATTCCCCATTCATTACATATTTCACAGTTATTATTATTTAACATAACCCTTATAGTTGTGACATTAATCTACTTACCGTCGTTGTAAGTTTACACAATAAATCTTTTATATCCTTTTTCTTTTCATAACCTCTTTCAGTTTTGTTACCCTTCTTTCTCATCTTTATAATTTATTCATTTTAGGAAGTTAGGCCTACTCCAAATTGATTGGTTACCAAATCAGTAATAAAATCCATTTACATAGTTTCAGGTAATTACTATAACAAGAGCCCATAATTGCAAAACATTTCTTTTCTTATTTTTAAGGTCATCAATTTATTGCACAATACGGTTAACTCCATATTTCACACTAATCTTAATTTATTAATAATTTCAGTTTGCAATCATGTTACATTCCATCTTCTCTCCTAACCAATCAATCTAGACTATTAAAAACTTCTAGGTTTGATTAATATGCATTAATTACTGTCTCTAACTTATTTTCTTCTTTTTATTTTGCATAAGTACAGTAAAATTTAACATAATTTGATTACACTTCCTTTTCTTTTAGTCCGTACAATTTCTGCACTATTCTCATTTAAATATGAAAAGGGATTTCTTACAAATAATATGTAAATTCACAAATCCTTCATTTATTACAATATTGTCATAATATGTTCTTTTAGCCTCAAATCAATAAATTTTTCCCTTTTTGTTATCTCAATTAAATTGCACATAACTACAATTCAATAATTTTGTTCCTATCCATAATTCAATTACCCAATTTGCGCATAATCCCAATTTTATTCAATTTTCGCGCATAACCAAAATTTGACATAAATGGTATATTTTAACGCAGAAGAGGGGAAAAGAAGAATAACATATTGTAAATTTTAGTAGGAATCAAACGACACAAAAATACTGTTATTGAAAAATATAATTTAATTCACTCATCTAACTGTGCACAATGCTTGAATCTGATTTGGATCTACGCTGCTTTTTTTAGTTAGGATTTGTTGATTTGTCTGGATGGAGGATCTAAGCATCTATAACTTAAATCTGTAATCTTTATCTCCAAATCTTGAATCAGAAATCCTAAAATTAATATATTTATTTTCAGAAGAATTTGGAGGAGAAAAGAAATGAAAGAGCTATGGCGCACTCTTAGAAATAAGTTGGAGGCCAGGTCCTACTGGTCTATTTATAGGTTCTCAGAAGAACCTCATCCGTTGGATTGAAAAAAATAAAATTCGAGCCATAGAAAGTGTTAAATCCACATCACCCTGCCTAGCATTTAGGCTGTCAGTTTCCTATACAACCCGAAACCCAATCTAAAACCCACACGGAAATTAGCAGGTTAGCCCGACCCTTTTAGTTGGTGGGTCATTTTCGGTTCAACCCGAATTTGACCTGTTTATAAATGGATCGATTTAGGGTTGACCCGCCAAACCCGATTATATGATTTATCCCTTCCATGCTGTTAGTCTTTTATGTATGCTGTTAATGTTAACCCTTTAAGTACGCAGTAATCAGTATGCTCATATATTCTTGTGTAAGCTATTATATTTTACGAATTTATTCTTGTATGTTGATAATGATATTTTACTTATGACAATTGTGTCTTTTCCATACGGTTGGTCTTTTTGGTATTTAGTATGCTTGTAACGACCCAGTTTTTAGACTAATTTTATAATCTAAATTTATAGATTATAATGTTAATTGAATTTAAATGGATATAAATATTATAGAAATACAGGATAAACAATTATCATATAGTTGTCTAAGTGTATATTCAAATTTATTGTACTTGTCGCTATATGTATATACATACATACATACATACATACATATATATATATATATATATATATATATATATATAAACAAGTGAACTTGGGATTTGTTTATTGAAAGGTAAACCAGATAAAATTCAACAACTTTCATTAAAATTCCAATATTGATATCTACCTTGTTTATGCAAACTGAAATATGTATATAATAATATATACCTGCAATATGCTTGAGACTAGTGTATATTTAAATTATGTATAGTGTATATACATCTAAATGTATGCATTTAGTTAATAATAAAATAAAAATGAAATGCAATAAGTAAACCTAAGTAAATAAATAATTAGCAAAGCTAAAGTTAACAAAATGAGCCTAGAATTTTAGGAATAAAGGTACATCTGCATACAAGTATAAAAATGACGTAGAAACCCAACAAAGAAGAAGAATATAAGTACACAAAAAGATTTGAAAGCCTGGAAAATACAATCAATCATAGGATTATGCGCAATACTAGACATTAGAGTGGAAAAAGGAGAAGGTTGCCTACAAGGTGTACAATGTTGACAAAAGGAAATTAGGCACTTATTTGAAAAGAAAGCTTAGGCATTAGCCTTAGAAATGAAACAAACCTAACATGTGCAAAATCTGTAGCTTAGCATTTTGATTGAAGGGAAATGGCCGGCTAAAACACAGGTAGTTCAGCTGCTGGCTAAAATAAACAGCAGTTAAACATATGCAACATGTATAGCAAAATCAAATCAGTGGGTTGGATTGGGAACTGAGGAATAATTTTATATTATATAGGATATGTACATGTACATATGGCATAGAAATAACATGCATGGATGGTTTACTTAGTGGCAAAGTTGTAAACATTGATAGGATGGTTCAGCAAAACATCACACAAATATTGCAGTGTATAGTCTTTGTTGCCTACATTCCTATCCAACTAAGCCTAAGCTCCGCATCTATAAATACTCGTAGAAGCCACACCAATTCACACAAGAGTTCAATGAAAAACAAATGAAAAATAGAGTACATAAAACTTAGAGCTAAAACTGGGTGCAAAGCTATGAAGCGATGGCTTGAACTGTGAAGAAAAACTTGAGAGGATGGCAACTACAGTATAATATATTTAAAACTGAAGTCAAAGCTTGAAAAAGAAGAAAGGCATGAAGAAATATTCGGCAAAATCAATTGCAAAATAGAGAGAAAAATAAGAACCTGGAAGCGGAAGCAACAGTAAGATTAGGTGAGTAAACATTTACAAAACCCTTTACTATTTATAATTAATTATAGTAGATTCAGATTATATGTGTGCTGAAGTGTATTCATCTCATTCGATTCAAACATTATCTTAGGAGTTATGTTTGAAAAAGCTAAGAGGCTAATTACAAATGACAGTAAATCAAATACGAACAAAACATGATCCATCACCAATGTCTTTGTTTATACTACTTCCAAAAAATTTAGTTCATAATGTTTGTGTTTTAGCATAATCATGTCTTCAAACGGCCGCGTAGATTTCAATATTTAGCTTCCCAGTGTTTTAAAAAGGAAAATAACAATAAGAAAAATAAATATACTGAAAGGAACTGTTAAAAAACTCAGAATGTATGAGTGAATTTTCAAAGGATCAGATACTTGATTCATCACTAGTAAAACCGAGACGTTTTGATAAAAAAATTCCCAAACCTAATGTCAAAGGATGTGTGGAGATTTTAGAGGTGCGTGCTCAGAAAAGCCTATGGCTGATGATATGGATTATATGGCTTTTTCTAGAGTGACTGAAGGAATGATTGATGTTGAATTGGCTAACATAATCGAATTGTTGCTATAAAAATGATGAGGCACAAATTGAAAAAGTGTTTGTGCATATGCATAATGCACATACAATGCATAAGAAGGATGAAAATAGTCAGAGAAAGAGGAGATAATGGGGAGTGTAAACAAGGGGAGATTCACTATCACGAAATGAGGGGATTAAGTACACATCACTTGTGCGAGCATAACCCTTCACTTTGATTAGTACAAAAAAAGGTTCTAAACAAGGAACTACAAGTTTTAGAAATGACATTGGTCAGGTTCTGGTTGTATTCTTTCAAACTATATGGCATTTCATACCCTTAATCGAACTGGTATCCCTCTTAAGGCCAAGGTTAAATTTATATGACAGAAGGAAAGCTCCACCTTCCACACTCAAGTAACTCTAACACAAGAAAGCTTTAGAATAAAATCAATTAGATAGCTGTCATCAATAGCCAAGAAGACTGTATAGTACGAACAGTCAATTCTAAACCATATAAAGCCAGAACAATAGTGAATGTAATATCCAAGAATCATATTCTGTCTAACTTTGCATGGTCAAAGAGAATTTGGTTAAGCTACTTTCCTCAAAGTTTGAAAATCTAATGTTATGGAGAGTACTAGAAAATGCAATACATATGAGAGTCAACCTAGCAACTAGTAACATTCAAGTTGAAACAACTAGTGTTTTCTATGACATGGCGGATAAAGACACAGAACATCTATCTATGCTTCTCTTTCCCATTAATATTTCACATTTGGAACAAACTGATTATACTGAGGAAACTAAATTTGTAAATAAGTAAATACAGTTTTTGCTTGATTATATTATCGGTTAAGATTTTATTGTGAAGAAGCAAACAGAAATAGGCGTGGTCACAAGAAGAGAAGAAAAGAAAAGAATGGACCCGGGGAAGCGAAATTAAGAGATGAATTGTTTGGTGGAGTTGGGCCGAGTTGGGCCATATTAAATTTTTAAATCTAAAGTTTTAAATTGAAACAAATTCAAATTTATATACCTGCATATATATAAAAATGAAGAAAATGCGAAGAAGGAGACGTGTTTAAGGAAGTCATCCAAAATATTTTGGCTATGCAAGTGTAAGTCATATTAGACCTGTCAAGATATTTAATCAATTTAAATAAATTTGATTAGAATAAGAGTTAAGAATACATATATAAATAAGTAAATAAAAAGAAAGAACGATAGGAAAATCTATTGAATTTGTTCATAATCATAGAACATACGTAGTTGTGTATGATAAGTACGAATCTCAAATATTATATATATATGTTGTGTGTGTGTGTGTTTATAATCTAGTGTAAACAAGATATAAAGTTTTAATAAATCGACTGATTTATTTTGAAAATATTATATGAAATAAGTTGTTACCCCAGACCAAACACCCTCAGACTATTATTAGTTTGGGATTAAAACGTCAAATCATTGTTGATTGAAAATATTGCGATGAATGATTGTTAACTATCTGTTATGCTATGAAGTGACAAACCGGATCTAATTAGTTAAAATAAACGTTGAAATGATTTATTTAATTTTAATCACCTTGTTTTGATTACTGTTTTGAAATTAGAAATGAAGTTGTATACATTAATTAAATTGAATAGTCAAGTTATAAAAATGATATGAAGTAGTTTAAATAAACAGTTTTACTCATCTACATTGTTTAAATTTGATAGTTAAAACACTGACTATCAAATAAATATTCCTTACGTGTTAGCTCGAAGAGACCGGGATGGGAAATGGACCGAAAACCACTTCGAATCGACTTTACGTAAACTAACTTGCAGGGACGATTATATGATTTAAAGAATTGAAGACCGTAGATCTTCATGAGTGTAAGAACTACTTGTTGAAATTCTCTGGGTTGCTCTTGGAGATATTTTGATAATGATTCTATCGTGGTTGAAATCTTTGGATTTGCAAGGACTACTCACTACTGATCCATGGGGTGATTCCTAAATTGGATGCAGTAGGAGTGTGCCTTCAGTTCATCCTGTTCGTGGATAGTTTGTATGGACGAATGTCTGACAGAGTATTTCCTAAAATTTACGTAAGTTGATTTTTACAAATATACCAAGTTGGTGAAAAAGAAGGGCACTTCTTTTACATCCATAGTGTATTTGTGGACGTCAATTAGTGATTTGACGGATCTGACAATGTGGCATTCAAAGTGAATGGTGGCCAAATGTTCTAAAGGTAAATTATAACCTCAAGCCTCATCAACCAGGAAATGACAAAAATCGGGCAGGCAACATGGCTAAGTGGGTCGCTCCCAATTTGGGTGTATAATCACCTATCTAGAGAAATTTTATTTTCTTCTTAAATCTATTTTGATGTTGTCCCTCTTTGGGAAACAGTGGTTTGAACCCAACTTTCATTCGATACACTCAAGCGAAATGAGTGATCGATCATGTGTGGCCAGTTTCCAAGATGTTCTTGTTGAACCCAGTGTATTCCCCGCTAGAGATACACTATCGGAAGGTGGTTTCATACCTTGTCGTAGTCGGAATCCATTACCCAATAAGCCCCCGCGGTTTTAATTGTAAGCTATGTGTGTGGAACGTGAGACGCAAGTGTTCTGCTAGATTTCTATTTACTTGATTTAGACATTATGACAATATCGAAATTATTTTTGATACCAAGAAACGTTTTGGTTTATTGTAAGGTAAAACCATATGTATTTAGGTATGGATCGGTCTTACGATTATCTTTTATTTCAAAAGGATTTTTGAATGTTAAATCAAGCTGTTTTAAAATCATTTACTCACACTAGTCCCATGTTTGACCTAGAGCTTGTTTTTCTGTGCTTTCCTTAAACTCTTGGGTGCCCAAATTTGTACGGGCAATCAAGTAGTTCAGGATTTTACAGATTCACTTGAAGAATCTTGGAGCACGAGGCTTTAACATTTAATACATAGAGTTTTTTTCCGCTGAATTGTATATGTGTTGTACTCTGATGATGTATGTAAGTACAAATACTGGTTTGTATTTCCAAAGTTGTTATAGAATATATTTTGTTCAGTTCCGCTGTGAGATCCGTTATACTCTGATTCTGTTGTGTTATATTCTTCTTTTCCTTCTATTATAACTTTCTTTCTTTCTATCTCTCACCCACTAACTTCTTTCTATTAACAATCTGTAAATTTCTTGTGCTTGAATAATCAATTTGTGATATAAGATATGTATTAGTATCGATAATTAGGATGGAAATTCCCAGGCCGTTACAGTTGGTATCAGGGCAGTGGTTAGAAATAGCCTTGGCTCTGTGGCATAACTTGATAGAGGTAAGGTTAGTAATACCCTAGATTGATTTTAAGTGTATATATATGAGCACGTATTTGTTAATTGATATAAAAACTATTTTATATTGTGTTGATTGGTTTATCAAGTAGATTATGAATTCTGATCGATACGGGATTGTAAACAATATCAATAAGTGTTTCTAAACTCTTGAACAGAATAATTTGACGTAGTATTGTTTTAAAAGATGGATAAATGAAATAGTTTTACTAAAAAATTTATTTTGATATAAGAATAATTTTCTGAAATGATTATAAATGGTTGTTTTGATTGCTATTATAATCTGGTAACAGATTATAACATTGAGATAGATATAACCAAATAAAAATTGTATAAGAATAAATTATACAAATGAGATGAACCAAAAACAAAATTCAAATCAGAACTTGAAGTTGAAATCCCCGGAAGTTAGAAGAATATTTTCAGGAATATTATCAAGTAAAATATATTATTTTGGCAAAATTTGGATTAAAATCATTTTTAAACGAATTTTAGAAGTAATATAGCACTGAACTCACTTCTGTTGCTGGGAAATGATATTGATAATGATTGAAACATCATCAGTATTTATTTTTGAGTTTCTAAGTGATGGATTGCTGCCTTAGAAATATTTTTGATGGAAGATTGTTTGGGGAAAATATACTATTTTGGAAAATTCTAGGGTTTTGAATTTACAATGGGATAGAGTTATGTGATTTCAAACTAATTTGAAATCAAAACGGGAATTTGGATTCGAGAATGAAAACTTAAATAAAATCAAGCTAAGGATTAAAGAAGTAAAAATAAATTGAATGGACTTGAGTTGGCTAAGGTTAAGTTGAATATGATTAAATTGGATTAGAGTTAAAAAAGGAGAATTTAAAGCCGATAAATATGTTTGAACAGATTTGATTCAAACTAATGAGTTTTGGAATTAATTTCCAACTATAATCAGATATATTTGGGGTAGATAAGGAACTTTAGATATGGACTTAAGGAATTGGAACTTAACTGGAGATTGGTTAAATTAAATAATTTTTCTGAGTGCTGGTCTGATGTTGATTTTGTTCTTTGGGGTCAATACTTAGAGGATTATTTTCTTACCAATTTACGGTCAGGGACTGATGAATATAGAAGAATGGAAATGTTTTCCAACTGTAATAACAAATACTCGTAAGTTATGAATATGAATGTGATTTATAGCTAATCGCTGATGTATTAATTGCAATGAAATATTTTAGGTAGATAAACTATGTGTTCTGGATGCCTTGGTTGTTATGATTGTGAGGGGATGACCCATGTATGTGTTGATATAAGTCTAAAGATTTCGAACATAACTGGAATCTTCTCATTACTCTTTAATTTTGGGGAAAAAATTCTTTTAAGGGAAGTAGATTGTAGCGACCCAGTTTTTGGACTAATTTTATAATTTAAATTTATAGATTATAATGTTAATTAAATTTAAATGGATTTAAATATTATATAAATATAGGATAAACAATTATCATATAGTTTTCAAAGTGTATATTCAAATTTATTGTATTCATCGCTATATGTGTATATATATATATATATATATATATATATATATATATATATAAACAAGTGAACTTGGGATTTGTTTATTGAAAGGTAAACCAGATAAAATCCATCAACTTTTATTAAAATTCCAATATTAATATCTACCTTTTTTATGTAAATCGAAATATGTATATAATAATATATACCTATAAGATGCTTGAGACTAGTATATATTTAAGTTATGTATAGTGCATATACATCTAAATGTATGCATTTAGTTAATAATAAAATAACAATGAAAGCAATAAGAAAACCTAAGTAAATAAATAATTAGCAAAGCCAAAGTTAACAAACAGAGCCTAGAATTTTAGGAATAAGGTACATCTGCATACAAGTATAAAAATGACGTAAAAACCCAACAAGACAGAAAAATATAAGTACATAAAAAGATTTGAAAGCCTAGAAAATACAATCAATCATAGGATTATGTGCAACACTAGACATTAGAGTGGAAAAAGGAGAAGGTTTCCTACAAGGTGTACAATGCTGACAAAAGGAAATTAGGTGTTTATTTGAAAATAAAGCTTAGGCATTAGCCTTAGAAATAAAACAAATCTAACAAGTGCAAAATCTGTAGCTTAGCATTTTAATTGAAGGGAAATGGCCGATTAAAACACAGGTAGTTCAGCTGCTGGCTAAAATAAACAACAGCTAAACACAACAGTATGTATAGAAAAATAAAATTAGTGGGTTGGCTTGGGAACTAAGGAATAATTTTATATGTATATATGACATGTACTTATATATATGGCGCATAAATAACATACATGGATGGTTTACTTAGTGGCAATGTTGTAAACATTGATAGGATGGTTCATCTAAACATCACACAAATACTGTAGTGTGGTCTATGTTGCGTACATACCTAGCCAACTAAGCCTAAGCTCCTCATCTATAAATGCTCGTAGAAGCCACACCAATTCACACTAGAGTTAAAAGAAATAAAAATGACAAATAGAGTACAGAAAACTTAGAGCTAAAACTGGGTACAAAGCTGTGAAGCAATGGCTTGAACTATGAAGCAAAACTTGAGAGGATGGCAACCATAGTATGGTATATTTAAAACTGAAGTCAAAGCTTGAAAAAGAAGAAAGGCATGGAGCAAAATCCGGCAAAATTAATTGCAAAACAGAGATCAAAATAAGAACATAGAAATAGAAGCAAGAGTAAGACTAGGTGAGTAAACACTTACAAAACCCTTTACTGTTTATAACTAATTATAGCAGATTCAGATTATATGTGTGTTAACATGTATTCATCACATTTGATTCAAACATTATCTTAGGACTGATGTTTGAAAAGGCTGAGAGGCTAATTACAAATGACAGTAAACCAAATACAAACAGAACATGATCCTTTACTAGTGTCTTTGTTTATACTACTTTCAGGAAATTTAGTTCATAATGTTTATGTTCCAACGTAATCACATATACAGATGACCACGTAGCTCTCCAATGTTTGAAAAAGGGCAATAACAATAAGAAAAATAAATATACTAAAAGGAACTATTAAAAAAACTCAGAATGTATGAATGAGTTTTCAAATGGACCAGATACTTGATTCAGCGCTAGTAAGACCAGAATGTTTTGGTTAAAAAGTAATAATTCCCAAACTTAATGTCAAAGGACATATGGAGATTTTAGAGGTGTATGCTCAGAAAATCCTATGGCTGATAATATAGATTATACGGTTGTTGCTAGTATGACTGAAGGAATGATTGATGTTGAATTAGCCAACATAATCGAATTGCTGCTATAAAAATGATGAGGGAAGGAAGATTTGAGATTGCAAATGATGATCCATTGTCAGCTGCACAAATTGAAGAAGTGTTTGTGCACATGCATAATGAATATACAGTGCATAAGAAGGATGAAAACAGTAGGAAAATGAGGTGATAATGGGGATTGTAAACGAGGGGAGATTCGCTGTCACGAAATGAAGGGATTAAGTACACAACACTTGTGCAAGCATAACCCTTCACTTTTATTAGTATGAAAAAAGGGTTCTACACAAGGAACCACAAGTTTTTGAAATGACATTGGTTAGGTTCTGGTTGTATTCTTTCAAACTATATGACAATTTAGACTCTAAATCAAACCGGTATCCCTCTTATGGCCAAGGTTAAATTTATATGACTGAAGGCAAGCTCCACCTTCCATACTCAAGTAACTCTAACGTAAGAAAGCTTTGGAATAAAGTCAATTAAATAACCATCATCAATGGCCAAGAAGACTGTATAGTACGGACAATCAATTCTAAACCATATAAAGCCAGGACAGTAGTGAATGTAATATTTAAGAATCATATTCTGTCGAAATTTGCATGGTCAAAGAGAATTTGGTTAAGCTACTTTCCTCAAATTGTGAAAACCTAATGTTACGGAGAGTACTAAAAAATGCAATACATACGAGAGTTAACCTAGCTGCTAGTAAATTTCAAGTTGAAACAACTTGTGTTTTCTATGACATGGCGGATAAAGACACATACCGTCTATCTATGCTTTTCTTTCCCGTTTATATTTGACTTTTGGAACAGACTGGTTATACTAAGAAAATTAAATGTATAAATAAGTACATACAGTTTTTGTTTGATTAAATTATCGGTTAACATTTTACAGTGAAGAAGCAAACTGAAAAAGGCGTGGTCATAAGAAGAGAAGAAAAGAAAAGAACTCTCCTGGGGATGCGAAATTAAGAGATGGACTTTTTGATGGCGTTAGGCCTAGTTGGGCCATTTTAAATACTTAAATCTAAAGTTTTAAATTGAAACAAATTCAAATTTATACACCTCTCTACATATATACACACACACACGAAGAAAATGCGAAGAAGGAGACGTGTTTAAGGAAGTCATCTGAAATATTTTGGCTATGCGAGTGTAAGCCATACTAGACCTATCAAGATATTTAATCAATTTAAATAAATTTGATTAGAATAAGAGTTAAGAATACATATATAAATAAGTAAATAAAAAGAAAGAAGGATCAGAAAATCTATTTAATTTGTTCATAATTATAGGACAGATGTAGTCGTGTATGATTAAGTATGAATCTCAAATATTATGTATATATATATGTGTGTGTGTGTGTGTGTGTGTGTTTATAATCTACTGTAAAAAAGATATAAAGTTTAAATAAATCAACTGATTTATTTTGAAAAATATTATATGAAATAAGTTGCTACCCAAGACCAAACATCCTCGAACTATTATTAGTTTGGGATTGAAATGTCAATTCATTATTGATTGAAAATATTGCGATGAATGATTGTTAATTATATGCTTTGCTATGAAAGGATAAACCAGATCTAATTATTTAAAATACACGTTGAAATAATTTATTTAATTTTAATCGCCATGTTCTGATTACTATTTTGAAATTAGAAATGAAGTTGTATAAGTAAACTAAATTGAATATGCAAGTTATAAAAATGATATGAAGTAATTTAAATAAATAGTTTTACTCATCTACACCGTTTAAATTTGATAGTTAAAACACCGACTATCAAATAAATATTCCTCACGTGTTCGAAGAAACCAGGATGGGAAATGACTCAAAACCACTTCGAACAGACTTTACGTAAACTAACTTGCAGGGACGATTATACGATTTAAAGAATTGAAGATCGTAGATCTTTATGAGCATAAGAACTATCTGTTGAAACTCTCTGGGTATCTCCTGGAGATATTTTGATAGTGATTCTATAGTGATTGAAATATTCGGATTTGCAAGCAAAACTCGCTACTGATTCGTGGGGTGATTCCTATATTGGATGCAGTATGAGAGTGCCTTCGGTTCATCTTATTCCTGGATGGCTTGTATGAACGAATGTCTGACAGAGTATTTCCTAAAAATCACGTAAGTTTATTTTTACAAATATACTAAGTTGGTGGCAAAGAAGGGCACTTCTTTTACATCTAGAGTATATTTGGGGATGTCAGCTAATGATTTGACGGATCTGACAATGTGGCATTCAAAGTGAATGGTGGCCAGATGTTCTAAAGGTAAATTATAACCTCTAGCCTCATCAACTAGGAAATGAGAAAAATCGGGCAGGCAACATGGCTAAGTAGGTCGCTTCCAATTAGGATGTATAGTTACCTACCTAGAGAAATTGTATTTCCTTCTTAAATCTATTTCGATGCTGTCCTTTTTTGGGAAACAGTGGTTTGTGCCCAACCGTTGGTGATGTACATTCGATACACTCAAGCGAAATGAGTGGTCGGTCATGTGTGGCCGGGTTGCAATATGTTCATTCGATACACTCAAGCGAAATGAGTGGTCGGTCATGTGTGGCCGGGTTGCAATATGTTCTTGTTGAACCCAGTGTATTCCCCTTTAGAGATACACTATTGGAAGGTGGTTCCATATCTTGTCATAGTCTGCATCCACTACCCAATAAGCGCCCCTGGTTTTGATTGTATACTATGTATGTGTGCAAGAGTTTTGCTAAATTTATATTTACTTGATTTAGACATTATGACAATATTGGAATAGTTTTTGATATCAAGAAACGTTTTCCGTTATCGTAAGGTAAAAACCATGTGTATTTAGGTGTGGATCTATCTTACAATTATCTTTTACTTCAAAAGGAATTTTGAATGTTAAATCAAGCTGTTTTAAAATCGTTTACTCACACCAGTCCCATGTCTGATCTAGAGTTTATTTTTATGTGTTTCCCAAAACTCTTGGGTGCCCAAATTTGTATGGGCAATCAAGTAGTTCAGGATTTCACGGATTCACTTGAAGAAGCTTGGAGCAAGAGAATTTAACACATGATATATAGAGTTTATTTCCGCTGTATTGTATATGTGTTGTACTCTGATGATGTTTGTAAGTAAAAATACCAGTTTGTATTTCCAAAGTTGTTATATAATATATTTTGTTCAGTCCCACTGTGGGATTCGTTATACTCTGATTCTGTTGTGTTATGTTCTTCTTTTTCTTCAATTCTAACTTTTTTCTTCTCTCACCCTCTAACTTCTTTCTATTAATGATCTGTAAATTTTTGGTGTTTGAATATATGAATATATGCAAAGGTGTGTGTATATGTCCCAACACTAATACAAAGATCGGGCGTTCTACTGATTCAGTTGACCTCCTTAATGCAATGTATGTTAGTGCCATGAATCCAATATGTATGCAAATAAACCTATCATATCATATAAGTTCTATATGTGTGCATATTCATTCATCCAAATGCAGCATCCATATGCTAACTCATCCATGTCCATTCATAAAAGAAAAGAAAATGCACACACATCCATATGCAGTATGAGAGTGATTGAGCCGATCTTAGTGCCTAATATGTGTGTATATGCGTCCACAGGCAACCACTAGCAAACACTTGCATCCATCAAACATAACGTGTTTCAAACACATGTTTACATCCATAGGATTTCTATCTAAAGGCCGAAAATATTATGGATTAGATGTACTCTATTGACAGAAACAAGCAAAAAATAAAACTTAGGAAAAGGAGTTAAGAACACACCCTCGAAAAGAAAAGGGTACGAAGCACGAATCTTGTCTTTGGTCTCCCAAGTCACATCTTCTGGGTTATCTCCTGTAACAACCTGGAAAATCCAAACCAAATTAAAAAATTTATTTTGGCAATTTCAGTGAATTTTGGATATTTAAATTAACTATTTTAAATAATAACGACGAGAATTTTATTTCGAACAGAATTAGAAGGTATATATTTATTTGAATCGACGTTAGAATATAAATATTTATTTTTATTATAAAAGGAATTGAAAATAGCGCGGTAGTTTGAAAATTCGATTTTAAATTTCAAATGAATGTACAGGATTCAAAATAAACCGGCTTTTAGCAAAACCAAAATTATTAGAATCTATTTGAAAATATATTTCCAATGAATCCAAAAAATCAAAATTTCATAGCGGGAATAAAAAGTTATATCCAATTGAAAATTCAGAATAGTCGCTATGGAAATATAGCCCTTAAAAATGGAAATTTTAAAAATGGAAATTTTGCAAACGACCTCCATTTTCGACGAAACCACTTTTGTTGGATCCGGGATGTCAAGTTATTGCTAGATTCCAAAATTCATAATTTTCTGAATCAATATGTGAGCGTGGCGAAGGAAAACATGTTTTGACAGTTTTAGTCAATTTGGATCGACTAGAAAATGGCCATTTTTCAAACGGTCTCCAAATTTTACGAAATTAGTTTTATTAGAACCGTATCGTCAATACGAAGCTAGAAAATATTTTTTGGGAATTTTTAAAGTCCGTATGTGGCCACGGTAAATTGAAATGTTGTTCAAATTCAATATATAGATTTTTATTTTGATTTTGATGGAAACTGATCGTAACAGCTGAATTGGGTTACGAAACATATCCCAGCTATTCGGAATGGGGGTAATTAGCTAGGGACGACAGTCGTTAGGTTTGATTTGGAGATTGAATGAAAAGGGTACTTTATAGAATTCAAAACTAAAACAAATGATAAATAAGATATATAAATCCTTCCCCAACCCTTTTTCTCTTAGTCAACGGCTCTCTCTCTCTTCATTCTTCTAAACGATCGAAATAAAAAAAATCACGCAGCAGAAAACCGCCGCGTTCACAGCGTTCCAGTGCGTCACCGCTGGGAGCGCCGCCACCCACTAGACCCTCCACCTCGACGATCCCCAAACCCCCTTCATCCAATTGAAGACGACTTCCACCAAAGCTACACCGCATCGTGCTTCCACCACCATCACCTGAAATCGCACCCGCCGCCAGCACCTTCGATCACCAATGCCCTGCTCCCTCCTCCGACCTCCGACTAGCCGACACCCCCCCCCCCCCCCCCGCATCCCCTCTCGATCGAACACAGTGAGTCCTTTCTTACTTTTTTTAAGTATTGTTTTTAAAAATCCGATTTTTAGCGTTAATAAAGTTAGGATTTTTAATAGCATGTAAAAATATGAATTTTAACATAGTAAAGCTTTGATTTTTAATCACATAAAGGAATGATTTTTTATGTGAATAAAAATATGGTTTTTATTTTTATAAAGTAGCGATAAAAATATTTTTTTATTTTCATATAGTAGCGATAAAAATATGGTTTTTATTTATATATGATAGCGAAATAAAAATTCGATTTTTATATATGAAGTAGCGGATTAAAGATGTGATTTTTATTATGTATGTAGCGTCATAAAAATACGATTTTTATGTATATGGTTTCAATATAAAAATATGATTTTTATTATATGAATAGCGTTATAAAAATATAATTTTTATATTTATAGTAGTGAAATAAAAATGCAATTTTTAAATATATGAAGCATTATTAAAAATGAGATCTTTAATATCAACTACGTGAAACAGATGGCGATGGAGCAGACTGAAATCAAAACGGAATCGAAACCGTCCTTTAAAATATGACAGAGTGGAACCCAAAGGTGAGAACTCCTCACTTTAATTTATTTTCTAGTTAAAATATATACTAGGATGCAGACGGTGCTTAGCAGCACCCGACACCCGTCGTCCACAGACCATGGACGACTTGTTTGTTTGATTGATTGTGTTGTGAAAATTGATTGTGTGATGTGGAATGGAATAAAATATTATATAGTTAAAAATATAATTTTTAACATGTGTTTGAATAAAATAAATATTTATAAACAAATCAGACGATTTGTTTATGTACACACATTTGACTGATATTGATTGGGATGATAAATTTTACACATCGCCCAACTTCACAAATAAATCTGTGTTTGTTGTTTGGAAACCCCACATGGGTATTGGGATGATATTGGACATACACTAATCCCAATATTTAGTTGTATGTCAATCGATTGGTTGATAGACTGTTATAAGCGTTAAATATTTATATTTGATGTTTATGCAGTGTAGAATACACTTTGGATGATGGTTGACTGTGTTTGATTGTTGTTGTGTACATGTGTGTATGAAATCAATATAAATCCAGTTAAATGGTAATTGACTGTGTCTGATTCCAATTCAGAACGAACGAATATTTTGAAATAACGATTATTTTAGAATAATGATGTAACGACCCAGAAAATCTGAACCAATTTAAAAAAAATTAATTGGCTAGAATAATGGGTTTTAAATATTTAAAATAAATATTTTCAATAATAGAGATGAAAACTGAGTTTGAATCGATAATTGAAAACGAATATAATTAATTATAATTATAAACAGGGCTTGAAAAGGCGCTGTAGTTTCAAAAATTGAATTCAAACTTTGTCGGACTGTATCGGGTGCAAAACAAAACGGATTTTAGCGAAACCAAAAACATTTAAATCTGTTAGAGAATACCTTTCCAACAAATCTGACAAATCGAAATTTGATAGCGGGAATCAAAAGATATGTCCATTTGAAAATTCTGAATAGTCGCTATGGAATTCAGGCCGTGAAAATGGCCATTTTGCATATGACCTCGGAATTCGACGAAACCACTTTTTTTGGATCCGGGATGTAAAGTTATTGCTAGGTTTCAAATTTCATAATTTTCTGAACCAATATGTGAGCGTGGCAAAAGAAGATGTGTTTTGACAATTACAGTTAAATTGGATCGACCAAAAATGGGCCTTTTTGCAAACGGTCTCAGAATTCAACGAAACTAGTTTCGTTGGGACCGTATCGTCAAAACATAGCTAGATTTATTTTTCTGGAATTTTTCGAATCAGTTTGTGGCCCTGGCAAATTGAAATGCACGTTCAAAATTGAATATTGAATGTTTTATATTTTGATTTGAAGGAAAACTGACTGAAACAGTCGAATGGGTCTATGAAACATATCCCATTGTGTTCGGAATAGGGGTAATTAGCTAGGGGCGACAGTCGTTGGGTTTAAATTGGAGTTCTTGACATTAAACAAATTATCTTCGAATTAAAATATTATTAAATAAAGAAATAAAGGGATAAAAAAGGAAAATTAGAAACCCTAATCTCTTATTCACTTCAGGGCCGCCGCTCCAATCATTTGAAGGGCTGAGACGCTCCGGACTTCTCGTCCGAAAATCATTCAATTTACTCAAAATTAAATCGAAGTTTTTATACAAAAATTCAAGAGATTTGTGAGATCTCTGATCTGTTACGCGTATGATCAGTTTTTATGGCATGGACCGCCAGAAATCTCGCTTCAAAGTAGCGCTGTTCGGAGGAGGATCTTGAGTGGGTAGGCCCACCGAATGTTGCGCCACCACTGGCGATGGGGAGCTTTCGCCAAGGCGTTCGACGGAGTGGGTGAGGATGTGGGTCCGGTGGCACAGGAAGCAGGGCGCAGGCGGTTGTTTGATTGAGAGTTAGGTTCGATGGAAGCAGCTTTACAGAACGAAGACACAGTGAGTTGATTTTTATTTAGTTATTGTTTATTTTAGTTTAACTAATTTTAATAAATATAAATGCAGTTTTTTTTAAATAAATATAAATGCAGTTTTTTTTTAAATAAATATAAATGCAGTTTTTTTAATAAATATAAATGCAGTTTTTAATAAATATAAAGGCAGCTTTTATTTTCATTTTTTTTATAAATATATATAGCATTATGACAATAAAACTAGAAAGGTTTTAAAATAAAGTTAGAAAGGTTTTAAAATAAAATTAGGATTGATTTTGAAAATATAAAACAGGATTGTTTTGGAGAAATAAAATACTTTCAAATAGAAAATATAAAATAGAATTTGTTTTAGAAAATATAAATAGACTTTGACTTAAAAATAAAATTACCTTTGATTTGAAATTAAAATTATCTTTGTCTATAAAATATAAACCATAGTTTAAAAATGTGATTTTGCTATGTTAACGAAATTCGATGAAACAGGAAAGATCGTGACCGTGTGGACGCCTTCTACCTTTTAGAAGAGGCCGCATATTTTTCTGAGCCTTCTGCTATTTTTGGTGGAGTGGAACCCAATGTGAGATTTTTAATTTATAAACAATATGGAAAACGACGATGTATAAATTATATAGTCGATGTATGAGTTATATAAACGTTGTACACCTCATGTATAAGCGTTGTATAAGTTGTATGTTCAATGTATAAGTTATATATGCGTTGTAAATATTATATATGTGTTGAAATAAAAGTGAATTGCTATATATAATATATATATATATATATATATATATATATATATATATATATATACACGCCCCTCGTCCACAAACCATGGACGATATTTATTGATTGTGATTGGTGTGAAAATTGATTGATAGCGAATGGTTGTTTGGGATTGTTTGTGGTTGATATTGGTTGATTGTGGTTGAAAAATACCCATTTGTGGTTGAGAAATATTTGGTTGAAACCACATAGGATTAGTTTTGTGGAAATGAAATAAATATATACATGCCGCCTGCGTGCGAACTAGATGCATGATCCCCATTGTCAAAAACCGCGAGGTTTTAAGGTAGAGCGAGGAGCCGTACTAGGGACGGTCCCGGTTTTAACTACCCTGCCGTTATGCTGCCGAAATTTTGAATAATATTCATGTGTTTGAATTATTTTCATTTGCTAAAACTATATTTATTCATTGAATAGAAAACCTTCATGTGTTGAATCGATATTCATTCGTTGATTAGAAATTCATGTGTTGAATGGTATTCGGGTTTTAAATATAAAATCACATTTTTATCTATATATAGAAAATATAGAAAACCTTCATGTGTTGAATCGATATTCATTCGTTGGTTTGAAATTCATGTGTTGAATGGTATTCATATTTTGAAATAAATTGTTTCATAATAAAAATCACCTTTTATCGACTATATGAACTGTGTAAAATAAACTCGTTTTGAAAGAAATTTTTTTATAAGAAAAATCCTATTTTTATCACCAATATGAAATATATAAAATAATAGTGTTTTGAAATGAATTGTTTTACAATAAAAATCACATTTTTATTATACATGAATCGTTGAAATGTGAAGTGTTAAAAATAGCCACTCGTTCAAATAAACATATAGGAGTTGTAATATTCATTAATTAGCTAATGATATGATTTGTACCTATGTATGTAACATTAGAATGAATGGTGTTTTTAAACCAAATAGAAATCAAATATGAAGTTGAATAGAAAATGATAAATGATAAGAACTATATATATGTACATGCATATTCATTGAACAGGTTATAGCAAAGGGGCTAGAGAAGAGGAATAAAATTTTGTGCCCGACAAATAGGTACACATTTACTGTTTTGTTTGGGTGATGATTTTATGAGCCTGTTGGCTAGCCGCTTGGCTTTTTCTTTTTCTTTTTGTGATTAGAAGGACCGGGGAAGCTATTTGAGATTTCCCGATGCTCCCGGTGCAGGGGAGGTTATGGCGAAATTTTCCAAAATTTTAAGGCGTTTGTGAAATATTTGAAGTGAAAATGATATTGAAATTGTTGAATGAACTATATTTATATAAATATATAAATATAAATAAAACTAAAACGAAACGTGGCCGTGCAGTTCGTGTTTTGAAATTGTGTTTTCAAACAACTAGTATGGGAAATCCGACCACTGGATTTTCCCGAAACCGCAACCGTCGGGTTTGCCTTGGAAATATCTTTCCAACGGAACCAACCTTGTAAAAATCCAACGGTTGGATTGTCTGGAATTTTTAATTCAAATCTGAAGAAAAACAGCGCCAAAAACGATTATATATATATATATATATATAAATATAATTATATTTAATCGAATAACGACGCTGCAGTTCGTACTTTGAAATCGAAACTTCAAACGATTGTACCGGGAGATCCGACCGTCGAATTTTCCCGAAACTGGAACCGTTGGATTCGTTTTGAGAAGACCTTTCTAATAATGTAAATTTTATGAAGATCCAACGGTTAGATTTTCAGATATGTGTAAATCAAATCTGAAGAAAAACAGCGCCACGGCCGCGCTATGGCCCGAAGCGTCGTTTTGAATAAATTGGCGATGTTAAAATAAATAAAAATAGCAATAAATCATTATAAAATATTATAAACGATATGGAAGGGAAATAAACTGAATTTGCTCGATTTATGTGGCTTTTGATGGTTGAATGTATTTGGTGTGAAAATTACATTAAAGAACAAAATTGGTGTTGTCGAATAATTTAACCATTGAAATAAATTGATTTGAAATTCTAAATATACGGGAATTATTTGAAAAGGCCGAGTTAATTCTCATTTCAAATAATTGACCGACGATTGAAAGTCGAAGATGAAGACGGTGGTCGAAGACCGGAGATCTTCACCTCGTTTGGATGGTAACCGAGGTCCTGATTGGGAGGCATCTCGAAATATGGATAATGAGTGGTGATCGTCCAGACGTACGTGGTGATCGATGGGTTTGCGAGGTATTTAGTGCCTCTGGTTTCGTTCAGGCCCAGAACGGACTTGTAAATGGACTGTGTGTCTGACATTGGATTTTATTCTGTGTTGATTGATCTCTATTAAATATACATCTGTTTGGCGGCGGAGAATTTATTCTTTTGCTTAACGCCCTTCTCTGAAACGCACGAGCTCAGAGGTTGTATATCGATGGACATCAGTCGCATGGCATGAATTGCCTGTGTGGCATGCTAAGATGCAGTGATCAGGGCTTCTGTTGAAAAGAAAAGTCTTGTGGTGATGATCAAAGCACCGCCTGTGTGGCGTAGCTTTGTGTATAACGTGAATTCGCGAGCCTCACACCCCGGTATGAACCAGAAACGGGAGGAAGGACCTCAGGGAGGACATGCGTTTCTTCCTAGCTAGGGTGGTGTCAGTGACCTACCAGCCCTGACATTTATATACTTTTCACCTATGTGGTTGTTGCTGTTGCGAGGCGCCTCGGTTTGATCGGACGATCCGGGTCCGATGGAGTCATTCGTTGGCTCGTTTACGCTCCAAAGGGCGGGGAAACGCATTGTTCAGGAATTTTAATCCACATCGGTGGACCGGCCCTGTCGCTCCTAGGGTCACTCGAGCTCTGATCCTGAGACTCGGGCTAGGCAGTCTCGAATTCGGTAAGGACTATCTTTTGCCTTGGTTCATGACGGAAATCCAATTTCCAAATACGACATCGTGCGGTTTTGAATGTATATATATATGGCGACATGATATATGGTACCCATGTCGTCTATGATTGATAGTTATGATTTGAAATAGTTTTCAAAACATATAAACACTAGCAATAATATCAAATGCCTTTGTTTTATTCGTATCAAGCATATTTTAGCCGTTATAAGGTAAAACTCTATCCTCCGGTTTGCGTTGCATTGTGTGATGGGAACTGAGTCTTATAATGGCTTCATTTTTATAAAAAAGCATAGTGATGTTTAAAAGAATGATTTGTTTTTAAAGCACTGGCAATCCAATGGAGTAAACCCGTTCCATGAAAGTGGCGTGGTCCTGTGATTAGCCAAATTATATATGTGTTGAGTAGATTTCTCATACCAGTCCCATGACTGACTCGTAGTTTGTTTCACTCTCAAACTCGGGTGCCCCTTTTTCTACACGGGCAGCCTTGTATTCAGGTTTAGCTGGTTCTTTCTCTGGAAAGCTGGAGCTGAAGATGGATTCTATCATTTATCTCTTTTTATGCTGTTCAGCTCCTATTGTACATATTTTGTTTATTTCCGCTGTAGACATTTATGTATAGCAGAACTGCATTTGTACTAAGTAAGATCCTGTATACTGTGTAACTCTGATGATTACTTTTATCCAGTATATTCTATTGTTCATTATCTGGTGTATTTATTTAATTTTGTTCTGCTATTATCTGTTTCTATGTTATATTCCAAAGATAACCCTTGTCTCCGTCGGAACGGGATTTCGGGTCGTCTCAAATGAATATTTTCAAATAATGTTCAGAATAGAATCAAAATATGATTTTGATGTCCGATTTGGGATGGACACGAAAATATTTAAATATATAAAGTCGTGTTGATTTGATATGCGCTATTTTGACGTGAACGATATTCATATCGATTTTATTCATTTTTATAATGAATATCGAAAATGAATTGATTTCAAAATCTATTGTTCTGAAAATATTATCATTTATATATCGATGATATGGAATATTCAATTTTGATTTGATATTGAATATGAAGTTGAAATCATTTTGAAAATGAATTTAAAACGATTTATAAAATATGTTTTAAAAGGAAATCGACGAAATATATATAATATATATAATATATACATATATGTCCTGAATAGAATGCGCCACGCCGCGGCAGTTCGTGAATTTCGACCATTGACTTCGAACGAACATTACAGGAGATCCGGCCGTCGGATTGTCCTAAAACCGGAACCTTTGGTTTCACATCGAAAAGATCTTTCTAACGAATATGGGAGATTTGAAATCTAACAGTTGGATTTGGAATTATGTCTAAATCAAATTTGGAGAAGGTCGTTGTAAGTGAAGTTCGATGGCCGTTTATGGAAATCGATTGTACGGGCCTTGATAAAATTATTAAAAATATCAATAATTTGTGTAAAATCATAATAAATGATTTGGAAAGAATTGGGATGAAAAATTCCATATTTGAAAAGAAAAAAATGTATTTTTATTGAAATAAACTAGTTATGAACTAGAATTATAGATCCAAATGTTTTTAAAACAAATAAATTGGATTTGAAAAGGTTTTAAAAATAACTAGAATTTCCAATATATAAATTGGAAATGGATTTGAATCGAAATTGTCTTCGGAATATTTCGATGTTGGATTTCGTGATTATACAAATATTGTTATGGAAATTTGAAATATATATATGTCATTATATCCAATATGATATTTGTTGATTTCAGAATTTGATATTGAATATAAGCCGATATATTTTCTATTCAGAGCCTTGTATTTAATATCAAATTGGATTTTGGGTTTGTCGTGAATGGTATCTTTAATAATATTGTTCTTAGACTCAATGGAGTTAAGAAAATGAGAACTGACTGGAGATTAGTTAAGTTGAATGGTTTCCTGGGTATTGATCAGAAGTTGGTTTCGGCCTTCGCGGTTAACACTTAGGGAATTTTTCTCTTACTAATTTTCAGTTAGAGACATATAGAACGCGAATTGGGTTTGTTGTGAACTATGTTTTAGCGACATTCGTTCTTTAACCCGATTTATAATGAAATAGGATTTGAAATTTATAAATCTTTTGTTAAGATTTAATGGAGATTTTCCAAAGTAAAGTTTTCCAATTTAACATATTAAATTAGAATTGAATGGAATTCGATTTGGTAATTATCGAAGTAAGCTTCTGTAGAGGAAGAACGTCATTATATATGGAAATAAAAAGACCTTGTCATTATTCCATTGATATTATCGGTTGGATATGGAAGTTTATATCGATTATATATATCGATTTATTTTCGATGAAGATTCCATTATTAATGGAATGTTATTTTGGGTTGTCGTGAATGGTATCTTTAATAATACTGTTCTAAGACCCAATGGAGTTAAGAAAATTAGAAACTGACTGGAGATTAGTTAAGTTGAATGGTTTCCTGGGTATTGATCTAATGTTAGTTTCGGCCTTCGGGGTTAATACTTAGGGAAATGTTCACTTGATAATTTACGGTTAAAGACTGATGGAATGGAATGTGATTTGGGTTTATCATGAACCGTGTTTTAAAGGACATCGGTTCTTTAACCCAGTTAAAGATAGGAATAAGATTTTGGGTTGTCGTGAATGGTATCTTTAATAATACTGTTCTTAGACCCAATGGAGTTAAGAAAATCAGAAACTAACTGGATATTAGTTAAGTTGAATGGTTTCCTGGGTATTGATCTGATGTTGGTTTCGGCCTTCGGGGTTAATACTTAGGGAACTGTTCACTTGCTAATTTACGGTTAAAGGCTGATGGAATGGAATGTGATTTTGGGTTTATCGTGAACTGTGTTTTAAATGACATTGGTTCTTTAACCCAATTAAACACAGGATATGATTTCCCAAGTTAAACA
Source organism: Allium sativum (assembly GCA_030737875.1). NCBI lineage: Eukaryota > Viridiplantae > Streptophyta > Magnoliopsida > Asparagales > Amaryllidaceae > Allium > Allium sativum. Next base: position 67,533,903 of record CM060913.1, read on the forward strand.
ATCGTTAATATTGATTTTTGGGAAGATTAAAACCAAGTGGAGTTTTAATGCACCTTTAATTAGATTGAAATGATATCCAAAGGAAGATTAAAGAATAAATTTTAAGAATTTATCTTTGATAAAATTAATGGGAACCTTTCCCAAAGTATAATAATATTTGAATAAAGAAATATTTTGGATTGGAATGAGGTGTATGTTGTGTTTTTATAACACTTGTTTACTATATACGCGAGTTATTCAGAAAGATCGGGTTTATCCCATTCGGAATAACTGATTCGACGACGTGTCGAGGATGAAGACGGTGGTTGAAGACCGAAGGTCTTCACATCGTTTGGATGATTACTGATGTCTTGATTGGGCTGTACACCCAAGACAAGGTAATAAGTGGTGATCGTTCAGACGTACTTGGAGATCGACCGGATATGCGAGGGCCTCTCCCTTGTATTGTACATATGGGGGAGGAATAAGGTGCCCCCGGTTTCGTTCAGACCCAGAACGAACTTGTAGATGGATGTTTGTCCGACATCGGATTTCATTCTGTGTAATTGATAGACAACGGTTGCATAGCATGAATTGCCTGTGTGGCATGCTTAGATGCAAATGATCAAGGCTTCTGCTGAAAAGCAAAGTCTTGTGGTTGATGATCAAAGCATGGCTTTATTATAGCGTAGCTGTGTGTAGCATTAATTCGCGAGCCTCACACCCCGGTGTGAACCAGAAACGGGAGAGGACATCAGGGTGGGCATGTGTTTCCTTTTAGCTAGGAGTGGTGTCGGCGTTTTACTTGCCCTGACATTTTACTTATGTGGATGATGGATTGCGAGGTGCCTCGGTTATATTGGTCGTTTCGGGGTCGATAGTTTGGTCGGGATATGACCAATTTATGCCCTATAGGGCGGGGAAACGTAGTGTTCAGGCATTTTAATCCTCATCAAGTGGACCAGCCCTGACGATCCAAGGGCCCACCTGTGTCTGGGTCCTGAGACATGGGCTAGATTGCCTCGAAGTGGTAAGGACGATCCTTTGCCTTGGTTCACAGATGAAACTCCAACTTCCAATATGACATTTTGTGGTTTTGATTGTAAACCTATATATGGCGACATAGTGGTATAGGGCACTTATGCCGTCTATGATTGATACTTATGATTGAAATTGTTTTGACACTATACACTTACAGTAATAATAAAACATGAAATTTTACGTACCAAGCATTCTTAGCTATTATAAGGTAAAAAATCTATCCTCCATCTTGCGTTGCATTGTGTGATGGGACCTGAGTCTTATAATAGCTTCATTGTTCTTTATTTAGCATTGCGCTGTTGTTTTATGCACTGGTATTCTTAGGGGAAAACCCGTTCCGTGTTATAGGGTGTGGTCCCTTAATTTACCGAATTTTAAAATAAAGATTAATAACTATTTTAGTTCTCACACCAGTCACATGACTAACCTGGAGTTTACTGTTTTAACCTAAACTCTGGGTGCCCTTATTTCCACACGGGCAGCTAGTAGTTTTGGTTTTGCAGATTTATATTCGTAGGATCCTGGTTTACAGCTGGAATGATATTCAGACAGCTCTGTATCCGTTTATCTCCTTTAGTTGTGTTTTGTATTATTTTCCGCTGCTATGTAATGTATTTTAATCTCTGATATTTATTGAATGTATAATATTTATTCATGCTCTGTGTATTCTTGTATTCTGATGAAATTGTTGTAATAAGCAATGAAATGTTCTTCTGTTTGTGTTCTGATTCATCGTGTTCTCAAAAGCAATTCGTTCTTTCCTTGACGGGGAAGTTTGGGTCGTTTCATTTTGGTATCAGAGCTTTGGTTTACAGAGCTTGAGAACAAGACACATTAGTACCAAACGAAAGAATTCATCAGAGATCGGATTAGTAAAATCTAATGAGAATGACTCGTTAGAGATAGGATTAGTAGTATCCTAGAACGAGTGTGAAGAGCAATGTTTTTAAAACAAATTTTGTTTTGAAAAATTAAATCATATTATACGTATTTGAATATTTATTTTATATTGAATTTGGAAAATCTAATATATGAAGATTTTGCATATACGCCTAGCTAGCATGTATACGAAGTCCTAAATATACTGGATAGATATAGAATCACACTCTAGTCGCCTGGAGATGATTATGATGATAGTTCGAACATCATCAGAATTTGTGTTCGAGTTTCGAAAGTGAGATATTTATATATTTCCAATTGACTAGTGTGAGAACCAAAACTAGATAAGGTCTATTATTGTGAATTGGCATCAAAAACATGATTTTCTATATATATATATATATATATATATATATATATCTCAAAATTATGAATTTGAAACGTTAATCCACTAATTGAATGATGTCTGTGTTGTATGATTAATTGTTATCTAATAAAACCATTATGTGAACGAAAGGTAAACTTAGCCAAATTGTATCAAATGTTGAATTGAATTGAAAATTATTTGGAATTGCATGCATATACATGTATATACATTGAACAGGTCATAGCAGGGAAGCTAAGCAAAGGAATGAAATTGTTTGCCCGACAAATAGGTACATGTTTATTGTATTTCTTGGGGTTTTTGATGATTTTATGAGCCGATTGGCTAGCCGCTTGGCTGTTTCTTTTTGATTAAAGAGGTTTATGTGGTGGTTTGAAGATTTTCCCAATGCTCCCATACAGGGGAGGTTATGGCGAAATTTTTCGAAAATTTTGTGTGTTAGCCAAAAATTTGAAAAGTTCTTAGAAACTGAAAAGTTGAAGAACTTAAGCCGTAGTGAAAATAATGGAAGTTGAGTTGGTTTGTAAAACAACTTTCAGCTCCGTTCCTTTTCGAGAACGAAAAGATTTTAAGTGGGGGAGATTGTAACAACCCGGAAAATCCGAACTAATTTAAAAAATTTATTTTGGCAATTTTAGTGAATTTTGGATATTTAAAATGAATTATTTTAAATAATAATGACGAGAAATTTATTTTGAATAGAATTAGAAGGTATATATTTATTTGAATCGACGTTAGAATATAAATATTTATTTTTATTATAAAAGGAATTGAAAATGGCGCGGTAGTTTGAAAATTTGATTTCAAATTTCAAATGAATGTACATGATTCAAAATAAACCGGATTTTAGCAAAACCAAAAATATTAGAATCTATTTTAGAAAATCTTTCCAACAAATCCGAAAAATCAAAATTTCGTAGTGGGAATAAAAAGTTATATCCAATTGAAAATTCAGAATAGTCGCTATGGAAATATAGCCCTTAAAAATGGAAATTTTGCAAACGACCTCCATTTTCGACGAAATCACTTTTGTTGGATCCGGGATGTCAAGATATTTCTAGATTCCAAAATTCATAATTTTCTGAATTAATATGTGAGCATGGCGCAGAAAACATTTTTTGACAGTTTTAGTCAATTTGGATCGACCAGAAAATGGCCATTTTTCCAAACGGTCTCCAAATTTGATGAAATTAGTTTTATTAGAACTGTATCGTCAATATGAAGCTAGAAAATATTTTACAGGAACTTTTAGAGTCCGTATGTGGCCCCAGTAAATTGAAATGTGCATTCAAATTCAATATATAGATTTATATTTTGATTTTGACGGAAACTGATCGTAACAACTGAATTGGGTTACGAAACATATCCCAGCATGTTCGGAATGGAGGTAATTAGCTAGGGACGACAGTCGTTAGGTTCAATTTGGAGATTGAATAAAAAGGGTACTTTATAGAATTCAAAATTAAAATAAATAATAAATAAAATATATAAATCCTTCCCCAACCCTTTTTCTCCCAGACAACGACTCTCTCTCTTCATTCTGATGAACGATCGAAACAAAAAATCACGCAGCGGAAAATCGCCGCGTTCACCGCGCTCCAGCGCGTCACCGCCAGAAGTGCGACCACCCACCAGACCCTCCACCTCGACGATCCCCAAACCCCCTACATCCAATCAAAGACGACTTCCACTAGAGCTCCATCGCATCGTGCTGCCACCGCCACCACCTGAAATCGCACCCGTCGCCAGCACCTCCGACCACCAATGCCCTGCGCCCTCCTCCGACCTCCGACTGGCCTACACCCCCCTCCGCATCCCCTCTCGATCGAACACAGTGAGTCCTTTCTTACTCTTTTTTTAAGTATTGTTTTTAAAATCTGATTTTTAGCGTTAATAAAGTTAGGATTTTTAATAGCATATAGAAATATGAATTTTAACGTAGTAAAGCTTTGATTTTTAATCACGTAAAGGAATGATTTTTTATGTGAATATAAATATGGTTTTTGTTTTTATATTGTAGCGATAAAATTATGGTTTTTATTTTTATATAGTAGCGATAAAAATATGGTTTTTATTTATATATGATAGCAAAATAAAAATTTGATTTTTATATATGAAGTAGCGGATTAAAGATGTGATTTTTATTATGTATGTAGCGTCATAAAAATACGATTTTTATGTATATGGTTTCAATATAAAAATATGATTTTTATTATATGAATAGCGTTATAAAAATATAATTTTTATATTTATAGTAGTGAAATAAAAATGCGATTTTTAAATATATGAAGCATTACTAAAATGAGATCTTTAATATCAACTGCGTGAAACGGATGGTGATGGAGCGGACTGAAATCAAAACGGAATCGAAACCGTCCTTTAAAATATGACAGAGTGGAACCCAAGGTGAGAACTCCTCACTTTAATTTATTTTCTAGTTAAAATATATACTAGGATGCAGACGGTGCTTAGCAGCACCCGACACCCATCGTCCACAGACCATGGATGACTTGTTTGTTTGATTGATTGTGTTGTGAAAATTGATTGTGCGATGTGGAATGGAATAAAATATTTTGTAGTTAAAATATAATTTTTAACGTGTGTTTGAAAAATAAATATTTATAAACAAATCAGACGATTTGTTTATGTACACACATTTGACTGATATTGATTCGGACGATAAATTTTACACATCGCCCAGCTTCATAAATAAATCTGTGTTTGTTGTTTGGCAACCCCACATAGGTATTGGGATAATATTGGACATACACTAATCCCAATATTTAGTTGTATGTCAATCGATTGGTTGACAGGCTGTTATAAGTGTTAAATATTTATATTTGATGCTTATGCAGTGTAGAATGCACATTGGATAATGGTTGATTGTGTTTGATTGTTGTTGTGTACATGTGTGTATGAAATCCATATAAATCTTGTTATATGATAATTGACTGTATCTGATTCCAATTCAGAACGAATGAATATTTTAAAATAACGATTATTTTAAAATAATGAATATTGTCAAATAATATTCAAAAAAGAATCAAAATATGATTTTGATGTCCGATTTAGGATGGACACGAAAATATTTAAATATATAAAGCCGTGTTGATTTGATATGCGCTATTTTGACCTGAACGATATTCATATCGATTTTATTCATTTTTATAACGAATATCGAAAATAAACTGATTTCAAAATCTAATGTTTTGAAAATATAATTATTTATATATCGATGATATGGAATATTCGATTTTGATTTGAAATTGAATATGAAGTTGAAATCGTTTTGAAAATGAATTTAAAACAATTTATAAAATACGTTTTAAAAGGAAATCGACGAAATGTATATAATATGTATATTATATATAATGGCCTGAATAGAACGCGCCACGTAATTCGTGAATTTCGACCACTGACTTCGAACGGACATTACGGGAGATCCGACCGTCGGATTCTCCTAAAACCGGAACCGTTGGGTTCGTATCGGAAAGAGCTTTCTAACGAATATTGGAGATTTGAAATCTAATATATGGATTTGGAATTATGTCCAAAAAAAATTTGGAAAAGGTCATTGTAATTGCAGTTCGTTGGCCGTTTATGGAAATCGACTGTACGGGCCTTGATAAAATTATTAAAAATATCAATAATTTGTGTAAAATCATAATAAATGATTTGGAAAGAATTGGGATGAAAAATACCATATTTGATAAGACAAAAATGTATTTTTATCGAAATAAACTAGTTATGTACTAGAATTATAGATCCAAATATTTTTAAAACAAATAAATTGGATTTGTAATGGTTTTAAAAATAACTAGAATTTCCAATATATAAATTGGAAATGGATTTGAATCGAAATTGTCTTTGGAATATTTCAATGTTGGATTTCGTAATTATACAGATATTGTTATGGAAATTTGAATGATATATATATATCGTTATTTCCAATACGATATTTGTTGATTTCAGAATTTGATATTGAACATAAGCCGATATATTTTCTATTCAGAGCCTTGTATTTAATATCAAATTGGATTTTGGGTTTGTCGTGAATGTTATCTTTAATAATACTATTCTTAGACCCAATGGAGTTAAGAAAATTAGAAACTGGCTGGAGATTAGTTAAGTCGAATGGTTTTCGAGGTATTGATCTGATGTTGGTTTCGGCCTTCGGGGTTAACACTTAGGGAATTGTTCTCTTACTAATTTACGGTTAGAGACAGATAGAATGTGAATTGGGTTTGTTTTGAACTGTGATTTAGTGACATTCGTTCTTTAACCCGATTTATAGTGAAATGGGATTTGGAATTTATAAATATTTAGTTAAGATTTAAAGGAGATTTTCCAAAGTAAAGTTTTCCAATTTAAAATATTAAATTGGAATTGAATGGAATTCGATTTGGTAATAATCGAAGTAAGCTTCTGTAGAGGAAGACGGTTAATATATATATGGAATTTAAAAGACCTTGTCGTTATTCCATTGATATTATCGGTTGGATATGGAAGTTTATATCGATTATATATATTGATTTGTTTTCCATGAGAATTCCATTGTTAATGGAATGTTATTTTGGGTTGTCGTGAATGGTATCTTTAATAATACTGTTCTTTGACCCAATGGAATTAAGAAAATTAGAAACTGATTGGAGATTAGTTAAGTTGAATGGTTTCCTGGGTATTGACCTGATGTTGGTTTCGGCCTTCGGGGTTAATACTTAGGGAATTGTTCACTTGCTAATTTATGGTTAAAGGCTGATGGAATGGAATGTGATTTTGGGTTTATCGTGAACCGTGTTTTAAAGGACATCGGTTCTTTAATCCAGTTAAAGATAGGAATAAGATTTTGGGTTACCGTGAATGGTATCTTTAATAATACTGTTCTTAGACCTAATGGAGTTAAGAAAATCAGATACTAACTGGAGATTAGTTAAGTTGAATGGTTTCCTGGGTATTGATCTGATGTTGGTTTCGGCCATCGGGGTTAATACTTAGGGAATTGTTCACTTGCTAATTCACGGTTAAAGGCTGATGGAATGGAATGTGATTTTGGGTTTATCGTGAACCGTGTTTTAAATGACATTGGTTCTTTAACCCAGTTAAAGACAGGATATGATTACCCAAGTTAAACAATCGTTAATATTGATTTTTGGGAAGATTAAAACCAAGTGGAGTTTTAATGCATCTTTAATTAGATTGAAATGGTATCTAAAGGAAGATTAAAGAATAAATTTAAAGAATTTATCTTTGATAAAATTAATGGGAATCTTTCCCAAAGTATAAGAATATTTGAATAAAGGAATATACTGGATTGGAATGAGGTGTATGTTGTGTTTTTATAACACTTGTATATTATATACGTGAGTTATTCAGAAAGACCGGGTTTATCATATTCTGAATAACTGATTCGACGACGTGTCGAGGATGAAGATGGTGGTTGAAGACCGGAGGTCTTCACATCGTTTGGATGATTACTGATGTCTTGATTGGGCTATACACCCAAGACGAGGTAATAAGTGGTGATCGTCCAGACGTACTTGGAGATCGACCGGATATGCGAGGGCCTCTCCCCTATATTGGACATATGGGGGAGGAATAAGGTGCCTCCGATTTCGTTCAGACCCAGAACGAACTTGTAAATGGATGTGTGTCTGACATCGGATTTCATTCTGTGTGATTGATATACGTCAGTTGCATAGCATGAATTGCCTGTGTGGCATGCTGAGATGAAAATGATCAAGACTTCTGTTGAAAAGCAGAGTCTAGTGGTTGATGATCAAAGCACGACTTTAATATAGCGTAGCTTTGTGTAGTGTTAATTCGCGAGCCTCACACCTTGGTGTGAACCAGAAACGGGAGAGGTCATCAGGGAGGGCATGCGTTTCCTTCTAGCTAGGAGTGGTGTCAGCGTTTTACTAGCCCTGACATTTTACTTATGTGGATGATGGATTGCGAGGCGCCTCAGTTATATCGGTTGTTCCGGAGCCGATAGTTTGGTCGGGATATGACCAGTTTATGCCCCATAGGGCGGGGAAACAGAGTGTTCGGGCATTTTAATCCATATCGAGTGGACCAGCCCTGACGATCCAAGGGCCCACCTGTGTCTGGGTCCTGAGACACGGGCTAGGTTGTCTCAAAGCGGTAAGGATGATCCCTTGCCTTGGTTCAAAGATGGAAATCCAACTTCCAATACGACATTTTGCGGTTTTAATGGTAAACCTATATATGGCGACATAGTGGTATGGGGCACTTATGTCGTCTATGATTGATACTTATGATTGAAATTGTTTTGACACTATACATTTATAGTAATAATAAAACATGAAATTTTACGTACCAAGCATTCTTGGCTATTATAAGGTAAAAACTCTATCCTCCGACTTGCGTTGCATTGTGTGATGGGACCTCGGTCTTATAATAGCTTCGTTGTTCTTTATTTAGCATTGCGTTGTTATTTTATGCACTGGTATTCTTGGGAGGAAACTCATTCCGTGTTATACTGCGTGGTCCCTTGATTTACCGAACTTTAAAATAAAGATTAATAACTGTTTTAGTTCTAACATAAGTCATATGACTGACCTAGAGCTTTTTGTTTTAACCTAAACTGTGGGTGCCACCTATTTCCACATGGGCAGCTAGTAGTTTTGGTTTTGCATATTTATATTCAAAGGATCCTGGTTTACAGCTGGAACGATATTTGGAAAGCTCTGTATTAGTTTATCTCCTTTAGTTGTGTTTTGTATTATTTTTTGCTGCTATGTAATGTATTTTAATCTCTAATATTTATCGAATGTATAATATTTATTCATACTCTGTATATCTTGTATTCTGATGAAATTGTTGTAATAAGCAATGAAATGTTCTTCTGTTTGTATTCTGATTTGTCGTGTTCTCAAAAGCAATCCATTCTTTCCTTGACTGGGAAGTTCGGGTCATTTCATCTCCTCATTGAACCTTTAGCAACTTGATTTCCTTATTGCGCAGCTTCTTAACTTCTGACCCAAGAATACAGGTAGGGACTCGTCTGACTGTCGCCTCCCGTTCCACTTCGACTTCTTCCAACATGCTCGGCTCAACAACTTCTTTGATGTCATGCAGGCACTTCTACAGATGAGATACATGGAAAACATCATGAACACCGAATAAATTTTCTGGGAGCTTTACTCTGTAGGCCATTTGACCAATCCTCTCGGTTATGGGGAATGGTCCCACAAACCTAGGTGCCAACTTCCCTACTGATCCGAAGCGAACCACATTCCTCAGAGATGAAACTTTGATAAAAATTAAGTCTCCCACTTCGAACTCGGTGTTAGTCCTTCTCTTGTTTGCATAGGACTTTTGCCTGTCTTGTGCTGTCTTCATTCGCCGTCGAATAAGGTCAATCTTTTCAGACGTTTCTCTAACCATATCTGGTCTAAATAATAATCTTTCTGTAGATTCCCACCAACAAGTTAGCGACCTACAGGGTCGTCCGTTCAACGCTTCAAAGGGTGCCATGCCGATGCTAGCCTGAAAATTGTAATTATAGGTAAACTCTACTAAAGGAAGATGCTCTTCCCAAGTCCCTCCGAAGTCTAGGATTCACATCCTTAAAAGATCTTCTAGAATCTTATTCACCTTCTCCGTCTGCCCATCGGTCTGATGATCAAGCTCCTCCGAAATTCGCTGGTAAATATGGGGTCACGGTCGCTCACGATCCTGGAAGGTACTCCGTGAAGACGAACTATCTCTCGGACATAAATTGCGGCCAACCATGATGTCATCCTATTAGTATTAACTGGAATAAAGTGAGCGCTCTTAGTGAATCTATCCACTATCACCCAAATACTGGTATTGCCTTTCTTCGATCTAGGCAAACCATCTATGAAATCCATAGAGACACTCTCCCATTTCCACTGTAGAACCTTCAACGGATGAAGTAATCCACCGGGCTTCCTTTGCTTAGCTTTGACTTTCTGGCAAACTGAACATTGAGAAACAAATTCGGCCACATCCTTCTTCATCTCAGCCCAAAAGAAAACCTTCTTCATGTCCCTATAAATATTATCATCGCCTAGATGAGTGGTCATCTTAGAATGGTGGGCTTCTTCTAGGATTGCTTTTATCAAGCTTCCTATTTGAGAAACACAAAGCCTTCCATCTCGTCGCAACCACCCCTTTTCATCTATGGCATGCCTACTGAGGTGACTAGAACTCTCCCTCTTCTAAGCTTATCCATGATATCTAGAATCTATGGGTCACCTTGTTGCGATGCTCCTATCTGATCGACAAGAGTCGGTCGTATCCCCAAGGATGCAAATAAATCAGGCAAAACCTCGATGGAGGGTCTAAAATCAAAAGCTGATATTAACTCCAAGTTCTTTTTTTCCACAGATAGAGGACTCGGGGCCACCCTTTGCCTACTTAGTGCGTCTGCCACTACATTACCCTTGCCAGGGGTATAAGCAATTTCAAAATCATATGAAGCTAAGAACTCCATCCACCGTTGTTGCCTTAAGTTGAGATCCTTCTGTGAGAATAGATACTTGAGAGATTTATGATCGGTGTATAATTCGAACTTTTCTCCAAGTAAATAATGACACCACGTCTTTAACACAAATTCTATGGCAGCTAGCTCTAGATCGTGGGTGGGGTGGTTCTTCTCATGAACTCTCAACTGTCTACTCCCATAACATATTACTTTCCCTTCTTGCATCAAAACTGCACCAAACCCTGTACCGCACGCATCAGTGTAAACAGTAAACACTTTACTCCCATCAGGCAAGGTCAAGACCGGGGCTGTTGTCAGAGCCCTTTTTAGTCATTGGAAAGCAATGTCGTAGTCTATGTCCCATGAAAATGCCAAATTCTTCTTTGTCAGCTTGGTTAGAGGGGCTGATATGTTCGCGAAGTCCTTAATGAACTTCCTATAATAACCTGCCAACCCAGAAAAGCTTCTCACCTCGGTTGCATTCTTAGGAATCTGCCAATCTTGTACTGCAACCACCTTCGCGGGATCTACAGGTATCCCTTATTTGGAGATTACATTCCCCAAGAATCTCACCTCCTTTCTCCAGAAATGGAATTTGGAGAACTTTGCTTTTAGCTGATGGCCACAGAGAGTTTTCAAAACTTCTCCCAAATGTTGGGCATGCTCTTCTTCACTCTTGGAGAAGATCAAAATATAATCAATGAAGACTACGACGAATTTGTTTAGGAACTCCTAAAACACTCTACTCATTAAATCAACAAAATAGGCGGGTGCATTTGTTAGCCCAAAAGGCATAACTAGCCATTCAAAGAAACAGTCTGTAGTTCTGAAAGCAGTCTTATCTATGTTGTCCTCAGCCACCCTCAACTGATGGAACCCCATAGCCAAGTCTAACTGAGAAAATACCGAGGCACCAACAAGCTGATCAAATAAATCATCAATCCTCGGAAGCAAGTGCCTATTCTTCTTGGTGAGCTTATTTAACTCTCTATGGTCAACACACAAACGAAGCGAACCATCCGCTTTAGTTGCGAATACTATTGGAGCACCCCACTTAGATATGCTTCGTCTGATAAACCCTTTTTCAAGTAGATCCCCTACTTGCTTACTCAACTCCCTCCTTTCTCTTGAAGCCATATGGCACACTGGTTATGCAACTGGCTTTACATTGTCCAACATATATATGCGGAAGTCGATCTCATGCCTTGGAGGTAAACGCCGTACCTCATCAAAAACATCGGGATAATCTCGAACCACCGGAATTGATTGCAAATCATCTATGGATGCATCTAGAGACTCTAGGAAGCTAAGCATAACAGACCCTTGAGGGTCACAAGAAACTTCGAGGGTCTTCCCATGACAAGTCAGGAGTCTAACAACCCTCCTCTCACAATCCAGAATGGCCCCATACATGGTAAGCCAATCCATTCCTAGAATCAACCCATAACCCATAAACCCGAGCACATACGCGTCGCATTCAAACTCGACGACTAACGCCGATATTTTCAAACCCCAACAAATCATCGATAAATGAGACGAACCACCAATGGGGTTTGAAACAACTACGACTACCATACTAGTAATTAAGTGCAAAGATTCAACCACGGAACTAGATATAAATGAGTGTGAAGCACCAGAATCAAAAAGCGTACTAACTGGATGGTTTGAAAGAGAAAATAAACTTTCTACTGATTTTTTTTTACCTCTTTCAGGAGCACTGATCGTGAGAGCATGCATCTGCCCTCTAAAAGTCCCTACTCTTTGCCCTTGTCCCCGCGATCCCTGTTTTTTCGGATACTCTTTAGATAAGTGTCTGACCTCTCCGCAATTAAAGAAACTGGCCTTCCTTCTTTTACAATCTTTGATCAAGTGACCCTCCTTTCCACAAATTGTTACATTTTCTCTTATCCCTACCTTTGTCATCTTCCCCCCTTTCTTTTGTTGTTGCAACTGTTGCTGCTGTTGCTACCCTTTCTTGGGCCACACCTTCTTATTCTGCGATGTCCCCTCAATCTTTGCTTCCTTATTCTCTCCCTTGTCCTTCTCATGCATTAGGGCCATATCTACAAGCTTTTCAAAAGTGGCCCCCATTGGAATATGGGACATAGGTAAACCATGCAGAGGCTCATTCATCCCTTTAGTAAACCGCAAAACCCTTTTGTGCAGTGTGTCTACCAACTCTAATCCGAACCTTGCCAGCTTGTTGAACTTGTTCACATACTTCTTCACCGTCAAATTTCCTTGTTTGAGAGTTAAGAACCACTCCATATGTATGCTTCTCTCCGCTTGGGAAAGAAATATCATTTCGAACCTCTGTCTAAAGTTTTCCTAAGTTTGTACCGGACGTCCAGCTTGGGTGACTTACCACCAAAATAAGGCTTCGTCATTTAACAGCCAAGCAACTAACTGAATTTTCCTTCGGTCCTCCCCTTCAAAGATTACGAATAAGTCCTCTGTCTCCTTAAGACAATTCCGAGCTTCTATGAATGTCTCGTTCCCATGGAATGGCCTTCCTCCCATAGCCCGGAAGTCTTTGCAGATCTTGGCAAAGTTATCAGCTCTTAGAGGGGGGAGGAGGAGGAATGACTGGTGCAGATAGGGGAGGAACATTTTCTTGGCCTTTGGTAGGTGCTGTGGCCTCCAAATACCTACGGAACCATCCGGGTATTGTGACACCCTTTGGGATATTACAGATGTTTTGTTCCCCATACATGTTGAAAAAGGGAAAAGGAAGAAATTTAGATAAAGGAACGAAGGAAACTACATATGGCTTTTTAGGGAATGTTTTTCAAAATAGATTTTTCTTTTGAAAATGCTTTTCTTTTAAAACCTTTTTGAAAATAATTTCTAAATTTTTTAATCTAATCTGGTAACCTTCAGCTCTGATACCAAGTGAGACACCCCACATCCGTTAATGTCACTCACTAAGGGAATGCATTAAGTTTCGTAAAGCGCTATAGGTAAACAGACAAAGAATAATTACAAGACAGATATAAATAAGGCAGCAGCGGAAAATTTAAACTTTTAATTCGAACATAAGTCATAATACCGTGGTCCACAATTTCATAAGTCACAAAAACCATTACAATAAAATAACTTCTGTCTTGCATCATCAGAGTACATAAGTAAATAAAAAGCATCATTCCCCCAATTAAAAGAGTTAAGCCATAGTAGAGACAAGAACTTGAACCATACTTCAGAAGTATCTCCCAGCAAGATGATATCTGATTCCTGATTAAGTCTGAGTGTTTCCTCCCTGAGAACCTTGGGCAGAGGGAACAGAAGAAAGAAGGAGAAACAACAGGGTCAGACATAAAGTCTGGCGAGTCTAGTTACTTTTAGCCAGTAGATAAATAAAAGCAACATGATAGGCATATAAAGTGGATAAGAGAGATCACTACATAAATGGCAGGTGTGACAAGATAAGCAAGATAAGGTGTATGTGTCTCACTAATGATTACTCTGCATTATTACTAGTACAGCTAAAATGAGATGATCCCTTCCACTACCCTAATCGATCGGCTCCCTACCCTGTAGATATCCTATGTTGGCCCTACAGTAGGAGGTATCACTTCCTAAAGTGGCAACCCATGGTGTGCACAACCATATCTACTGGTGTCACGTTCGTCTTAGCCCCCTCTGCCCGCCCCATGCACGCACATGTCCCCGGTCAGTTTGTGCCGCCCACACCATCCGTCTCATTTGGATCTCTTACAATCAATCAGTAAGCGTGCCCCTTCTCTACCTAATACGGAGTTCTTTACTTGATACTAAGTCTGGGTTACTGATTGAAATAGGTCCCACACAATATGATACAAGCTCTCCCCCTTGTCTTGTATCGCCACTAGGTTTTCCACTTACTATGTATACCCTTAGGTGTCTTTAATTACATAGCCCTATACCAGTTATACTTACCCTAAAGGGTGTCTTTAATTACATAACTTCATTACATTATATATCGGTTATGTATACCACTAAACGTCTTTAATTACATAACCTTATTACATTATCTACCGGTTATGTATACCACTAGGTATCTTTAATTACGTAACCTTATTGGGTTAAGTTTGTGGGCCTATATGCAAATATTACCCACTCCCTCTAATTTACTTAACCCACCCACTACCCATCCAATTTTACTTAACCCTAATTTAAGTTCATAGTCATACAATCTTTATGGACTAAAATAGGTTAAGTAGTCCAATTTTTTACCATGTCCATTTATGGTTTTATAATGGGGTAGACCTCCCACATTAGGCCTACAACATATGGATGTTGGATATGTCGGTCGGGTCCGGGCAGTCTTATTCCATAGTTGGGCCAAACCTCGTGTCCTAGTCCGATTCGTATTTGCATACTTAAACCTTCCACATTAGGTTCAACATTAATAGCTGCTGGATATGCCGGTCAGGTCCGGGCAGACTTCCACCACTAATGTAACCTAACCTCATGTCATAAGTACAATTTACAATTCCTAATTGTAAATTACTAAACATTCCAAATATATCCAAATCTACTTATGTCATTATAGGTAACTATTTCTCTGTTTTCCTTATTTGGATTACATGTCCCATTTCATATAAATATTACTTAAATTATGCCAGTTATAATCCCTTTTTCCCCGTTTCCTCTCTAACATATTTGTACATATTTTGGTGACATCTAGGCTATAAAGTAGCCTAGCTACAACAATGAAAAGGGAATATGACGAAGGTGATAGTTCCAACATATCTTGGCATAAACATAAATATAAACTGGTATGATAACAAGGTGAATGGTCATGTAATCATCATGGCAAGGTAGGCATAAAAGTGATGAACTTGTAGCAACTACGATGTCAACGCAACATAATGAGATCTAAATTAACCATAAGGTGTCCAATTAATTAGATCTAGCATAGTTAGAGTGACATAGTAACATGTTTATATCTAAAGATGGATTCACATGTCGAGTTTACAACGCATCTCAATGGATCTCAATATTACAGGTGAAAAGTGATTGACATAAAGATCTAGATCTAAGTAATGTTATAACTGTCCAAATTAATAGATATACATCCACTATAACATGGTTTCAAGTCAATATCCATATAAGCAACATAATCGAATAACCACAATTTTATTAGATCTAGGAAAATAGATCTGTCATGACATAGTATAGGATTTCACATTAACACAGAATCATACTTTACAACATATCCAATTCATAATCTTTCAAAATATACTTTTATTTATCTAAACCTAAAAACAACTAAAACTCACAGCGTTAGGTTTAGAAAATTGAGGAAGAACGGATCTAGAATTTCTGAATTGGATTTGTAGAATATGTTGTTATAGAAAACGGTTCAGTTCACACTTCAGCAGCTTATGACCTTCGTGACTTCCAATTAAGAAAAATATGAGAAATAGGACACGTATATATAGCTGCCAGACCCCTTGAAACCGAGTGCCACGTCAGCCCTAGGGGTGTTGACACCCCTGTGGGTGGGTTGGCCCCTAGGTCGACACCCCTCTAGGGGGGTCGACCCCCTAGAGCGAGAATTTTGCCGCTTAGAGGAAATTTTCAAATTTGAATCCTCTGAATAGAATTCTGACTCATCTCTGACTCACCTCTGAATCATGCATACATAAAATATTTCTATGTATATACAAACTTAAAACCCTCATACCTTCTTCATACGGTGTCCATTTTACGCAAACCAATGTCTATCTTGACCAGAATTTCGAGACGGACGCAATGGTGAAGTCCGTTTCCTCTAATTCTAAATATTAAATTAATTATTATTTAATTTATTATCTTTAATGTCATTAAAAACTTGGGGTGTTATAGAATCCGTGATTGCAAAACATTTCTTTTCTTATTTTGAGGTCATCAATTTATTGCGCAATATGGTTAACTTCATATTTCACACTAATCTTTATTTATTCATAATTTCAAATTTGCAATCATATTTCCTATTTTATTTTATTTTAGCCAAACTGTGCAAATACATTCCTTCTTCTTTTCATACCAATCAATCTAGACTATTACAAACTTTCAGATTTGACTAATATGTATTAATTACTGTCTCAAACTTTTTTTTATTTTTATTTTGCATAATTACATTAAAATTTGAAATAATTTGATTGCACATCATTTTCTTTCAATCCGTATAATTTATGCACTATTCCCATTTAAATCTGAAAAGGGATTTCTTACAAATAATATGTAAATTCACAAATCCTTCATTTATTACAATATGTTCTTTTAGCCTCAAATCACTAAATTTTCCCCCTTTTTGTTTATAATCCCAATTAAATTACACATAACTACAATTCGATAGTTTTGCGCCTATCCATAATTCAATTATCCAATTTGCGCAAAATCCCTTTTATTTAAACTTCCCGGATAACCAAAATTTGACATAAATGGTATATTTTGACGCGAAGAGGGTAAAAGAAGAACACATTGTAAATTTTAGCAGGAAACAAATGATACAAAAATATTGTTATTTAAAAATATAATTTAATCCACTCATCTGACTGCGAATAATTCTTTAATCTGAATTGGATTTGCGTCGTTTTATTTTTAATTTGGATTTGTTGATTTGTATGGATGGAGGATCTGAACATCTATAACTTAAATCTATAATCTTTATCTCCAAATCTTGAATCAAAAATCCTAAAACTAATATATTTATTTTCTAAAGAATTTGGAGGAGAAAAGAAACGACAGAGCTCTGGCGCCCTCTTAGAAAATATGAGTTGGAGGCTAGACCTTGATAGTCTATTTATATGTGCTCAAAAAATCTTGTCATTGGATTTGAACTCCTGATCTCTACCTTTGGAAGTGCGTGCTTTACCACCTCACCTACTTTAGCTTTTATTCACAAGATTAAAACATTGGTATATATAGATCTTATTTGTGTTTCTCTTATATCTTCTTTTTCATATTTGTTGTAGAACTTCAATTGAAAATATTTTCTTTGTTTTAAATCCATTTTTTGCAAACAATAAGTCTAAATTGATCAGAAAATCTCCATGCACGCAATGACGCTAGTTTCGCGACCAAATTCTTAAAAAAATCAAATTGTAATTTTATTATTTAATTTAAAAACACAGGGTATTACACATTTGCTAATTTGAAACAAAACATAAACTAATTAGGCAATTATAAACAATGTGAATTTAATGTCATTCATATAAAATATATTTAGATTAAATATGACATAGCTTTCTATTTGACCATTGTTAAAATGACTAGTCGGCATCGATTTTAAATTTCAGTTACAGCTAACATTCAATACTAAAGACATAATAATAAGAGAATGCTCATTTCTCATTGAAGTAAAGCTAAAAGTCAGTTATCAAACTCTTGTTCAACTGAAAATAATAATTGTAAAGTCTCAAATTAACATTAAGATATAGCTATAACTCAAATAGTTAAATTTGTTAGATATATAGAATCAAAATGGTGAAGTCAACTTGGTTCACTTCTCAAAACAAAAAAAGTTAAATTAACTAAATTTCAAATGTTCTCTAATATATGTATAATTTCTTTAAAAAATTAGTATTTTTTTTAGTTTCAAAATTGGATATTGAAGTAAGAATTTCAAAGAATCAATACACTAAGAAAATCAAACATAAAGGCTACTTTAAAATTGGGAATCTAATTAATTTATAATTTCATTAATTTCTCAATCTTGCTTATAAAGAAAAAGCATACAATTTTGGTTTATAAATGTTATATTGAAATCATTGTACATCAAGATAATTAAACAAAATTATTAAATGATGTAAACTTTAATTCAATTTATAGATTGTTACTGATATTAAAATTTTGCATACGTAAATGTGAAAAAGAAGGTAATTATTAGAGTGAATTTTTTTTAGTACAGGTAGCTGTCAATGAAAGCGAATTGATATATTCACTATTTTGAATTTGAATTCAAACTAATTAATTTACGAAATTAATTAATTAAATTAATTAACATTAATATGATAATTGAAGTTAAACATAATTACCATTGTCACCAGTATGATAATTGAAGGAAAACATATTTATCATTAATTACCATTAGTATGTCACCTAAAAGGAAACGTATGGTTGGTTATATGTATTAATATTCCTAGAAAATTTATTTTGACTCAATTACCAAATTTAAAACATGGAATAACTTAATTCAAATTTACGTTAAACATCTCATTATTATCTTTTGCCATTGTACTCAAAAGAAATATATGATCACTTTTGTAATTTCATGTTTGGATCATATGGTATTGTGTTTCATATACTCACTTATCTTCATTAGAAATATATTTTTAATTTGCTATCAATATATAAATATCAACATATCAATTTTCATAATGGTAAATATATATATATATTGAATTAGCTTATATCATGATCGATTTATGTCTAAAAGAATAAAGAAAAACGAACTAATGACACTAAACTGAATAAGAATGATTCATTCACAATATAGTTTAACAATCCTAATGTACCATGTTAATATTGAACCTTGCGAAAAATTGCAAATAAAAAAATCGATTACATATACTGAAAAATGAAATACAAGTAAGGTGCTAATTGAGATATTTATACAATAATATTATAAAACTCAACGTACCAAAAAATAGAGAATCAAAATCTAATGTTGAAATAAAAATCAATTTTGATGGAGGTAATATTTGGCCTATAATTTAGCAGAAATTTACCTTTCCTAATGTAAGATGGAACATAATTCACACACATTTTATAGGAGAAAAATTGATATTTTAGTGCATATAGCACTAATTAGTCATGATGAGTTCATGAGAATATTTTTTCTTTAGATTTTCTGGTTTTTTTAGAAGCAAAAGAATTAGGAAGGTATGAAGCATAAAGTATTATTTGTGTATGGAGAGATGCATTTAAATCCCTGGAAGTAATAGCAGAAATAAATAAAATGTTTGACAAGAATAGTAAAGTATGGAGAAAGAATAGAAGTAAACTAAATAAAGTTTGACCCTTGATTTTCCATAAT
The DNA here is from genome assembly GCA_030737875.1 of Allium sativum. Taxonomy (NCBI): domain Eukaryota; kingdom Viridiplantae; phylum Streptophyta; class Magnoliopsida; order Asparagales; family Amaryllidaceae; genus Allium; species Allium sativum. The sequence goes on from CM060913.1 coordinate 67,553,661, forward strand.
AGATCAATAGAGTAAATATATTTATTTTAAAACCAGAGAAGAGATTGATTTTTCTAAAACTAATATAAGATGAGTATATGATATGAGATTGACTTAGAAACATGATATAATAATGGCCTCGTGTTCTTTATGTGTTTGTGTATCTAAATATACAACAGGATATAATAGATACATGTGACCGACAACAATTTACATTTGTAGATGATAAAACATTAGAAGTGAAAATCATTTGAATATTTATTGTTGCATTGTATCCAAATGAAGTAAAAAATGAGGAGCCAAACAATGAAGAAGGATTCTTAGCTTTAAAAGAATAAAAAACAATTTTATTGAACTTTATAATTAATAATAAGAATAATAAAAAACATTCAGGTGACAATAATTTTAGTTTGTAACTTATTAACATCAATTGGGGAATTTTCAAATTGTGACCATCTAAAATTGAATGGAAGGCACATCACTTCAAAAATCAAGAGATGCATGTTTTTGAAAGAAAATAAATAAAGGACAAATTTTCAAAATAAGCTAACTTTTAAAACATATAGCAGAAATAGGTCAGTTTTTGCCACCTCAGCGATGAGGTGGAAAAAACTTTAAAAAAATACCCAAGGGTGCACTTGTCAAGTGCATTCTTAAAATTATAACTGGCGCGCTTGACAAGTGCGCCTATTATAATTTTAACCCAAACCCTAGAATAAACTTACCTACTTTCTGCTACTATCTGTCATTTTTTTTTACTATTTCGGGATAAAAAGTACCAAATTGTACCATTCTTCCACTGGCCTCAAAAATCCCTAAAATCTTCATAAAATATCAAAATCTACAAGGGTTATTGATTGGGTTACTTCTACCAGCTATTGGACATCAATTTGAAGGTATTGATTTAGTTTAAACTCAAACTCTACCTCAAATTCTTATGTTTCTCAATTACATTCAAACCATAGGTTTAGTTTTTTTTTTTGCTTTCTTGTGTTTGTTTTCCTCTCTACTGTTTAACAGTAAGCCCTTTATTTTTTTGGTTATTCTATGCTTGGTATAGTAACTAGCATAGAAAATACGAAATTCTGCATAAGGTCTGGTCCTATTGCACTAATTCCCAATTTTAACTTTAAGCACCCATATCATACATTTTTTTTATCTCATAACAGTTTCTCAGTGTGTTTTATTGTTAGGAAAGAGTGCTCCTTTTATTGTAAAAGTGGCATTAAGGCTGGTGGGGATTACACGTTGAACACTGAAAGTGCTGTCACTGAAGCACAATCAGGAGGCTGATGGAATTTGGGTTATATGCAATTGAAGAAAATGTACTCATAGAATTTTTTGAAGCACTGTCACTGTTTTTTACTTAGTAGAAATATTTGTTATAATACATTATTATACAGTATGTACATTATTATACAGTTCAGTTCAAGTAATGTATATTCGTCAGTATATTATCTGTTTAACGTGGTCATATTTATATCCTTGCAAACTAAAAGTATTAATGCCATAATGTCACTTTTACAATGTAGCTTTTCTCTTCTTCTCAAGATTCAAAACGTCAAATTAAAAAGCCACATTTAATTTCCGTCACTAATCCTTTGCGGAATTGTAAGGGTTTACTAACAAAATAAAAAATCAGATTTTTTGTTAAAACTTTTTGTCGCTAATCCCCTGGTAATTAGCAAGGGTTTACCAACTCCTTACGCAAGTAATATTTTGTTATAATTTAATTATCCGTCGGTAAAAAGTTGGTATATAAATTAAAATTATAATAATAAATTAAATTTATTTTTATTATAAAATTAGTAAAATGACGGAAAAATATCGGAAATCTCTTGTAAAATTTCGTCGCAAAATCTGACACAGATACCGTCATGGTTTTTACCGACCATACAGTTATGTAGGAAATCCGTCTCTAAGGCCTGTTTAGCGACGGATTTGAAGCAGATTCTGCCGCTGCTATTTGCAGTTTTTCTTGTAGTGTCAAAATAAATGATATAAAATATTTAATTGTCATTAAAATCAATTAAAAATAAAATTTAAATTGGTTGCAAAATTCTGGGTTGTTACATAACTGAAGGGAAAGTGCGATTGTTGTTTTTACAAAATTGGTAAAGAGTGTAAATATATATATTTATTTTAAAACCAAAGGAGATGATCATTTTTCTAAAATTAATTAGACGTGAGTACATGATATGAGATTCATTAAGGAGTAGAATTCAAATAACCTCACACACACACATACACACACACTCACAAATATATATATATATATATATATATATATATAATACAATAGATACATGTGACAAACAACAATTTGAATTTGTAGATGTTAAAGACATTGGAGCGAAAACATTTGAATATGAATTGTTGAATTTACATTTGAATGGAGTAGCGCTGAAAGGAAAAATAAGGAACCAAAATATGAACACAATGTGTGTAGATTTGAAAGAATTAAAGATAATTCTAGTGAGTTTATGAATATAATAAAATAAATAATGAAAATAGTAAAAAAAAAGTATTAAATTGACAAATTTTAGCAAGTATGTGAAAAGAATATAGGAATTGTAAGTTTTTTGTAACAACCCGAGTTTTAGTAGTTACCGGCAATAATTAATTAATTGTGTTAATAGTAAAGTCAGGTTTTGTGGTTCGGTTAGGAAAAGGTGGATTCAATCATTTGAAAGTGATTAAATTGAGGCCTGACAATAAATAAATAAGAATTAGTGATTACTGTGGAAGAGTTTGGATGTTGAGATGGAAATAAATTTATTTTTGTAGGATCCACGATTTATTTCTAATACTATGTGTTAAGAATAAATTTTATCCTTACAAATTAATTTATACAGAAGTTTAGCAATTTATAAATTGGAAATAAAGGCTTAAGTTATAAGACTAAGTAAAACCTTGTTAAAATGGTATGTTTGGAAATTTATGTTTAAGCAAATTTGGTTTTATGCATTTATTGGCAAGTTTTGAGTATTATGTGAAATTTTAAGAAATTTACATATGAGTAAAATATAAAATGAAATGAGAAATTTCTTTTAAAGGACAAACCTTGCAAAAAATTGGGTGAAAAGTATGGAAAGTTTCAAAATTAGGGAGAAAGATACATTTACACTAAAAGTGGAATTCAGGGGGCCCATTATCCTTTTTCCATTTACACTAACAATTGTCCTTCTCACTAAATTCTAAACCTTCCATATTTTTCACTAAATTTTTTGTTAAATTTGTCTTTCTCACTATTTTCCACAAATGCAAAATTAGTTGCAAAATATTATTAAATATAGAAAATATAAATTTTGTGTTAGTTGAGTGATTTGTGTATTAAAATATAGTCATTGAAATATTTAATGCCTAAGTCATACAAATTTATACAAGTTCATGTCAAAATGTTCATATTTTGTATAAAATGTACAATTTGAAGTAAAATGTAAATTGTGGTTAAAAAATAAAATAAAAACTTTGAAATGCTTTATGAGTATTGAAAATATTTTTATTTATGCTTAGTGATACAACATGATTTTTCTGTTAAGAAATGGTGTAAACGTTGCTTAACTATGTTAACATAGGCTTAAACTTGTGTTAATGGCCTAAAGTTTGTGTAATGACTTAATCACTTAATTACTTAATTATGGGCTAATTACCTGGATTGGGCCCTTAATTAGTCCTTAGGAGGAAGAAAAGTCTGGAAGCATATTACAATACATGATTTCTTCTTCCTCTTTACCTAAAACCTCTCAACAGAAAAGAAAATATAGGAAAATCTACTGTAAAACTCAACCCTAGCCACCAATCCACCCCAAACCTCTCCAAATTATTGAAAAGTATTGCTACACATCTTCTTAAGCAGGTAACTCATTCAAAATCTTGAATTTAATCCATCCTTTCTTCTATTTTGTTAAAAGTTTTGCTATATGTTGAGTATTCCTATTGCATGTGGTTGTAGTTGATTCTATAGGAAAAAAGAGAGCTTCTTCTCAACCTAGCACCTCCCAACACTCCATTTAGGATTCAATCTCGCTGTAAATCGCAATAAAGGTAAGCAAAAACGCTTACAGTATGCTAGCTTTTGCCAATTTTGATTTGATTTGATGAAATCCTATAGTTGTTGTTTTTGAGTTCTTTGAATTTCGCTTTCTGAAAATGTGCTGTAGTAAAACAGGAATATCTCTCTCATTTCTTATCCGATTGAGCTCAATTTTTTTTTGTGCAAACTAGACTCAATAGCGAACGATTCTTCTTTAGGTTATATTTTGATATTTTGTTTTTGATGGACCAGAAATCGAATTGTAAACAGAAGTACAATTATGTCTTGTTTTCTAAGAATAGGTTGTAGTAAAATAGGCATGACTTTTGCGTTTCTCATCTGATTGAGGTAAAAAAAAAAATTATTTAAAAGAGGATTCAATAAGGAACAATTTATCTTCAGATCTAATTTTGATATTCCACTTTTTGGTTGACCTGAACTAGGTTTGAAAACAAAAGAACAATTTTTTCATCGACAGAATTTTTCAAGCTTGAATCTGAAATGGTTTTTTTCATAACTTCTTCATTTCTTATCCGAATTTGATGATCTTTATATCGTTAGAAAGCTTAGACTTAGTAGAACAAATTTCTTTAATGAGTATTTTCAGATTTTGAAGTTTGTTATGTTAAAATTGGAATACCTTACACCAGAGCTGAAATTAGTATAATGTTTAATTTTCGGATTTTTGATGATATTTTGTCGTTTCAACAATTCCAATTGCATTCTTTTAATGAAACTTGATGTTATTAGGTAGCAATGATGTCCATTAATGGACTAGCTCAGATTTGAGGAAATTTGTGGTCTAAATTTGATTTAAATCTCATTTAAATATAAATATCGGTTAATATAGACATGATATTCTTGATGATTTTGGAATGGTTTTAATTCTAGCTAAATTTTAGTGAATTCTTTAAAACAATGGTTTGGAAAATAAGTGTTCTTAAGCCATTTTAAAATATTTTTAATCAAATAATTTGATATTTTAAAGTACATTTAAATATATAATCTATTTAAATAAAGATTTTTCTTTATAAAGCTTATATATATGTTTCATAAAATCGTTTAAATGTCTTATTTTCTTTATAAAAAATATATATGTATATATAAGCTTATTCTTCTGGATTTCGGCGTACAAGAATGATAATTAAATGATTTAGTAAAAACACATTGTGTGGGACATGTGTTTTTTACTTTATCGCTTAATATCGGACTTGTACGATTGAAACTCTTTTGATGCGATGTCTTGCAATGCCAAATTTTGGCGAAGGCAGATGATTCTAAAATTACTCAAATGGAGTATGCTCGATGATGAACCAACTACCACTACGCCATAGATGGCCTATCGCAACGAAAACCCATGGTGTTGCTAGTTACAATGTTGTCATTGCTATGCAGTTTTTTGTCTATTGCAACGCATGCTTCAATGTGTTAGCATAAATATCAACATGTGTTGCAGTAGCCGCGTGAATAAAATTATCAAATCGCGTCAACACGATCCAACGATCCAGATTAGCAATCCGCGTCAATCTTATTTTTCCTTCACCACCTCAACTACTTTACTCTAAATTTTCATTTTCCCGCTGCAACATAATTCTCACTTTGCTCTGAATTTTCATTTTCCCACTAGAACATAATTATCACTATTGTCAAAATTCATTCGTAAGTCAATATTTTTGCTGAAGTAGTTTGTTAATTTGTGATTCCTTCTGCATGATAAATTCATTATCTAGATCCGCCTCTCTACAAACGAATTTAGGCAAATTCACTCAGAAAAACGAGTGTTCATCCAATCGATTTTTCATCTCAAGCAAACCTATGCCGCTACCTTCCATTTCAAATACCTTCCGGATCTCCTATTGATGTCATCCTACTGAAGATCAAGGCTCTAGTGGACATGTGAGATCTGGTGAAACCATGTTAATCGCAACATCTCAAACCACTTCTCGAAGGTCCTCATAAGTAGTCTTCCTTAATCTGCATTAATTTCGAATCAGATTCGATTTTGACAAGGTATGCTTCGATATTAATTTTCGTGATTTGAAGTGCTTATAGATAGTCGATTGCCCTTTGGTTGAATTTGCTTCAATTTATGGAGATCACATGGTGGTTATTAGGAAAGATCCAGCTGGATTCTAACGTGTATGCAATGACTGCAGTAGTGAATATGTACGCAAAATGTAGAAGAATGAAGTTCATATATATATATATGGTACAACATTGAATAAAGACATAATGAATGAAAGTGCCTATGACAAAAGTACAAATGCAGGTGATAGGGAACCATGTCAAGTTGATACCATGAAACATAGAGAAGTGTCTTTGGTTGTTGATTTAACAGAAAATAATTCTAAGGAAGTTAAGCAAATGCCATAGGCATGTCAGAGAAGGTGATTGCTTTGCATAAGCCTTTGTATGCCTTTCTAGAGCAAAATTACAACCAAGATGTTTGGCAACCGTCATTCTTAGACGTCATAGCTTCAGGTCAGTTTTCCTTCATAGTCATATATGATTTTGTTGCAAGCTTTTACAAGTGAATCTGAAATAAAAGTGGTTGTTTATTCATTCATGGTGATAAACACATTATATATTCCAGGCTACATTGATATTAGCACATGAGTTCCAAGTATATGCTATAATATTTGCAGCGGTTTTTGTGCCATCTAGTTTTACCTTCGTTTGTCTATGTTCACTTTACAATGCTTACATGTTAAGGCTGTGTATGGATGGCAGAAGAAATGACAGATTTAACCATCACTATAGGCACCTAACAGCGTTAAATGATATATATAGAGGTCTGGTTGTATGCATGAGTCTGCATATGAGCGAATCAAGTGAAAATGTAGTGAGGAGTGCTTGTAAATACGAATGATTGTGTAATATACAAGTGAATGTACAATAGTGAGGTCAAAAAATTTGTACCATTTGAAATGTTGAAATAAAATATTTATTTGGATAAAATACTGTGTTACAAATTATAATATTATGAAAATTTTGATTAATAGCAGTTGAGGTGTAATTACTTTTAACAATTGTAAAACAAATTTTAACAACGGCTAGAAACAGATGTAAAAAAGGTTGACTCTATTACAGTTGCCAGCTGTACTAGGCATATTACAACTGTTTTTGATAGTTTTGAAAGGGTACTTTTTTTTCTAGTGGTACCTGTAGCAACACCTGTACCGACATTGCCATAGGGTCGCAAAGGCGTTGCCTTTGACTCTAAGACAACGCGGCAAAAGGCAACCCCAAAGAAGTATTGCCACAGGTCATTTTTTGCATATAGCAACACTTTTTGGCACCTACAGCTCCACTTCTTTGTGGTTGCCGTAGGCAATCTATGGCATAGTGTACGATGCCATATAAACTTTCCAACGACATGAGGCAAGCTATTCTATGATGAATTCATGATGTTCGATGTTTATGAATTCATGATGTTTTGATGTTTATGAATTTATGATGTTCTGATGTTCTAAATGAATTTTTACTTGTCAATGAGATGAAACAAGTTAGATTACTCCATAGTACTCGTCGTAAAGAGAGAATGATGAGACGAGTTTTATCTGTACACTCGCCAATGAATGAGGCAGTGTATACCTGATGATGTTTTCTCTTGTGGTATTAACTAACATCTAGTAAACCGTTAGGTGTAAACGTATGGTATGGGACATATGTTGATGCCTTATTGGTTCCTAACCAAGAGGTTGAGATACAATCAAGATGATTACTAGTACTATGACCGAGTACATGATTGGAGTCATCATGATGAGTTTGACTAGAGCCATCACGATGATCACGAAGTTTGTGATTCCAATCACCATGATGTTATTACTCAGATTTAGTGACCAAGGGAATCACAATGTTTCGGCTATAGTCATTAAGATGTTTATGACCCTAGTCAACATGATGGATGGTACCAAGATGTAGTACTAGTGAAGAAGTAAGGCACGTGCAGTTTTCTATGATATTTTGATGTTTTGAATTCACCTTTTTGATAATGATGTTCGAATAAGGCCTCGAGTATGAAAAGGGCCGAGATATATTATCTTTTTATGGTGATTTCAAATATGATGTTTTGAACCCTTTTTGGGTGCTATCAAGTTAGATTTGTGACATTTTTTTTGATTATACCAGTGAAATGAGGTATATATTATGGTAATTCTTTTATGATGAATTTGAGTAATGGATTTGAGATGTATTTATATTTATACCAATGAGATGAGTTATAATAATTAAGAAGTTTTTATTAGATAGGTTTTATGATATATTGAATTGTGTTAGGATTTAGTATATGCCGATGAGACTAGGCATATTTATAGATATTTATCCTTAATTAAAAGATTATGTAGCTATGGTGCATGGTTATGTTGTTATCCTCCTTTATGGAGATAAGTGATTGTTTACAAGTTTTTAATCGATGTTTAATTGGCACTACCGATGATACGAGACAAAGGCGACGATTGATTAAGTTTTACCTTCATGACCTATTTTGTAGATATTTTATGCTTAAGCATAGTTTTTATCACTTGAGCGTAGTCATAACTTAGTCATCTCTTATAGTTATCATGAAGAGATATCATTTCTTTTCATAAGGAATTGTTCCTATATGGCATGGTATCCCTTATATCGGAGGTTATCACATCTTTCGGTCGCTCAACCTTATCTAGTGATCTATTTTGCTTATAAATGTAACTAGCTTAATTCGATTTTTATTATGATCATGAAGTTTAGATTTTCTTACGAAAATTTCTTTTGTGGTTCACACACTTACTCATTCCATTTAGTTATATTATAATTAGATGAACCATATCTAAACAAGATATATTGCAATCTGTTATGCAATCGTGACGGATCATTGATATACCACCCTAGAGATACTTGATGACTTATATCATCCAATTAGTAATCATGAAACGGTCTTTCCATGACCTCGTATTATCATTACCTTTACTAATGATAAGTTCTAGCCATACCCGACCCTTGTGTTTTCACTCGGGTTAGACCAAGTTAGTTTCAGGTTTAGCTCTTCTCTTGGTCTTAGCTGGTTCTTGGTGCCATCTTCTGAAACCGAATCATCTCTTTGGGATTCTTCACATTCTCGTGGAATATTGCCGAAAGTTTAGTCTTCTTTATTATATTGAGTGATCTCCATATTACTTTGATGTATTATTTGTACTGTATTGAGATGTATCATTGTACATGTATGCACGTATCTATATACAAGATACGTGTCTGTTACTGTTTTGTGATGAGATATTCATTTAGTTATAGTGTTTTTTTCTAATAGATCCATAGGTATATAGCTTTGTATCAAGAATTTATTGAATACGTCTATCCACTTAAAGAAAAATATATAGAATTGGTCGGCGTGTTCAGTAGATAGTTGAGACAAGGTTATTGTTAGTCGCTCCTAAGCAGCACTATTCTCCGTATTAGTTGATGGAATTACTACGTAATTCTCTTTGTTAATGCCGGTCTCGGGGTGGGGCGTTACAGTTTGGTATCAGAGCGGGATTTCAGAACAAAATACAAGAAACACAGAACAGAAACATATGTAATGATACATCCAAATGTAGTATGAGTGTTACTTACCCTTTATCTTCGAGCTTCTATCCTTCTTTGATTCATTGGGAAGATAATTTGGGATATGCCAAGGAATATATGCATTCAATAGTATTCCAAATTAATTCGATGGTATCTTATCTAAGGAATAATTCCTCGGAATTATTCCATTTGAGTCCTTTCACTCATTCATATCGACGAAGTTATGAATGATCTTTGATGTTCTATCTTGAGTTGTCCTGGAGTATTGCAAATTCGATCGAGAGAATCCGCAATTTTCGATTTGATGTTTGAGGATCATGGGGTTTATTCCTTGTGATTCATCTTTTCATGTGTATTCGCAAGGATTCTATTTAAAATGCTTTTTAGAATTTTCAATGTTTGAGATGAGTGGCTTAGGTCTTGCTATACCTCCTTTAATATTCTATAGTATATTATTTTTTGATATCCTAATTCTTTAGATTTGTGTTCCTATTCTCAAGGGAAAAAAAATATTACAATTCTAAAATCCTTTAGTTTACCTTTTGGTGTCGAGATGATGATGGTATGTCTAGAGTTTCTAACTTGATGACTTTGTTGTTTGAGTACATTTGTGTTTGTCACCCTTTGGGTGATTGAATGTGGTGTTTAGATCCGTTTTTCTCTTTAGTCGATGCCTAACTTTTATTCTATGACTCGTACACTTCTTTCAATCTACAAGAAGTGTTGGACTGTTATTCTAACTTGACTTTCCGATGAATTCCATATACTACGAGTTACGGGGAATAGCAGTGTCTTTACAATTCCTCTTGCTCGAGTGATTCTCCTACGTAATTCGTTGTACTATGGGGAATGAAAAACATTTTAGTATATTCTACCAGTCTTTGAATTGAGTATTCCAAGAATATCTCGATGACTTCGCTTTGTTATTCTGATTTTCTTAGTTGAATCTAAATTGAGTTTTTTTAAATCTATTAAAGTAAAGATTTATTGAAAGAGGATTGAAATTTTATTTTGAGATAAGAAATGTAATGAGGTCTATATGGATTTATTTTTATATAGAAGATGATTTTTCTTCGTTTTGGGTTGTCCATTGAGTGTTTAATGATTCTGGTCGATACGACTGATCAACATTATCAATAGAGTTTTTCTAAATACTAAGATGAGACAATTAGACATGATAAGTAAAATTAATAAGATGATAATGGGATTTTTTTTATATCTTTAAGAATTGATCTAAAAATTTATTGAGTGACTTTTGTGATATCTTTAGAAATTCTGGAATAGAATTTCCAAACATTATTTTTCGCATAGACTTAAAAGAATTGTATGAAAAATTCATCGTGTAAAGTAAGAATTTGTAAAGTTAAACTTACTTCTAAATTAAGAATTTATATTAAAAGATTAACAAATTTTCTAGTAAAGAAAAATTGAGATTTTATTTTTCTAAGTAATGAATTTGAATTATAACACATTTGAGTTCATACCCATCTATATAGGGTATCTTGATTCTTTGAGCGTATGTTGCCCTTGTGTAATAATTTAATGACTTGCATTTTTGCAGTCGTTGAGGTTGGCAGATTATGAAGAAACCAACTTCTATTGATTTTTCTGTCCTTCTTGATGTTCTTCTTTCATTATAGTAGTTTTCCCGTTGCGGAATATGAAAAATTTGCATTGTTGATCTCTTGATGTCTTGATTTTTTGGGGAAGTTGACTAAAATCTCAAACTCATTCGAGGAATTTTGAGGAACCTTTCTTTTTATATTGATATTGAGAGATATTGTTGCCATTGTGTTCGCTTCTGAAAGTGAGGCGCCTTCAAAATTTTGAGACGTCATTTGGAAGCTTTCCATAAACCGCGTATTCCACATAAATATTCAGGGAAATTTATGAAATTACCAAACAATTATCTTCTTATTTTCCTTCAACTTGAATAAGAAATGAAGAAATTTCGATTTCATGTTTTTCTGGCTTTCCTTCAAATGATGAAATTAAGATGTTAAGAACAAACTTTTCTCTATAAATTGCGAGGACGCAATTTTATTAAGAGGGGAAGTCTGTAACAACCAGAGTTTTAGTGGTTACGGGCAATGATTAATTAATTGTGTAACAGCAAAACTCGGGTTTTGTGGTTTGATTAGGAAAAGGTGGATTTAATCATTTAAAAGTGATTAAATTGAGGCTTGGCAATAAATAAATAAGAATTGGTGATTATTGTGGAAAAGATTGGATGTTGAGATGGGAATAAATTTATTTTTGTAGGATCCACGATTTATTTCTAATACTGTGTTAGGAATAAATTTTATCCTTACAAATTAATTTATATGGAAGTTTAGCAATTTATAAATTGAAAATAAAGGCTTAAGTTATAAGATTGAGTAAAACCTTGTTAAAATAATATGTTTGGAAAGTTGTGTTTAAGCAAATTTGGTTTTATGCATTTAATGACAAGTTTTGAGTATTATGTGAAATTTTAAGAAATTTACATATGAGTAAAATATAAAATGAAAAATTAGTTGCAAAATATTATTAAATATAGAAAATATAAACTTTGTGTCAACTGAGTGATTTGTGTATTAAAATGTAGTCATTGAAATATTTAATGCCTAAGTCATACAAATTTATATAAGTTCATGTCAAAATGTTTATATTTTGTACAAAATGTACAATTTGAAGTAAAAAGTGATTGTGGTTAAAAAATAAAATAAAAACTGTGAAATGCTTTATGAGTATTGAAAATATTTTTATTTATGTTTAGTGATACAACATGATTTTTTTGTTAAGAAATGGTGTAAACATTGCTTAACTATGTTAATATAGGCTTAAACTTGTGTTAGATGGCTTAAAGTTTGTGTAATGACTTAATTACTTAATTACTTAATTGTGGGCTAATTACCTGGATTGGGCTCTTACTTAGTCCTTAGGAGGAAGAAAAGTCTGGAAGCGAATTACAATATGCGATTTCTTCTTCCTCCTTACCTAAAACCTCTTAACACAAAGAAAATATAGGAAAATCTACTGTAAAACTCAACCATAGCCTCCAATCCACCCCAAACCTCTCCAAATTATTGAAAAGTATTGCTACACATCTTCTCTAGTAGGTAACTCATTCAAAAACTTTAATTTAATCCATACTTTCTTATATTTTGTTAAAAGTTTTGATATATGTTGAGTATTCCTATTGCATGTGGTTGTAGTTGATTCTATAGGGAAAAAGAGAGCTTCTTCTCAACTCTAGCACCTCCTAACACTCCATTTAGGCTTCAACCTCGCTGTAAATTGCAATAGATGTAAGCGAATATGCTTACAGTATGCTAGCTTTTCACAATTTCGATTTGATTTGATGAAATCCTATAGTTGTTGTTTTTTAGTTCTTTGAATTTCGCTTTCTAAAAATGTGTTGTAGTAAAACAAGCATATCTCTCTCATTTCTTATCCGATTGAGCTCAAATTTTTTCTGCCCAAACTAGATTCAATAAGGAACAATTCTTCTTTGGGTTATATTTTGATATTTTGTTGATTGATGGACGTGAAATCGAATTGTAAACATAAGTACAATTCTGTCTCGTTTTCTAAGAATAGGCAGTAGTAATATAGGAATAACTTTTGCGTTTCTCATCCGATTGAGGTCAATTTTTTTGTTGTTTGATAGAGGATTCAATAAGGAACAATTTATCTTCAGATCTAATTTTGATATTCCACTTTTTGATTGACCTGAAATAGGTTTGAAAACAGAAGAACAATTTTATCATCGGCAGAATTTTTCCAGCTTGAATATGAAATGTATCTGATCATAACTTCTTCATTTCTTATCTGAATTTGACGATCTTTATATCATTAGAAAGCTTAGACTTAGTAGAAAAAATTTCTTTAATGAGTATTTTTATATTTTGAAGTTTATTGTGTTAAAATCTGAATTCCTTGCAGCAAAGATGAAATTAGTATAATGTTTAATTTATGAATTTTTGATGATATTTTGTGTTTCAACAATTCCAGATGCATTCTTCTAATGAAACTTAATGTTATTAGATAGCAATGACGTCCATTAATGGACTAGCTCAGATTTAAGGAAATTTGTGATCTAAATTTGATTTAAATCTCATTTAAATATAAATACCGGTTAATAAAGACATTGAGTATTCTTGATGATTTTGGAATGGTTTTAATTCTAGATAAATTTTAGTGAATTTTTTAAAACAATTGTTTGTAAAATAAGTGTTCTTAAGCCATTTAAAAGATTTTTAATCAAATAATTTTGGTATTTTAAATTATATTTAAATAGATAATCTATTTAAATAAAGGTTTTTCTTTATTAAGCTTATATATATGTTTCATAAAATTGTTTAAATGACTTATTTTCTTTATAAAATTATATATGTATATATATATGTATTAGATTATTCTTCTGGATTTCAGCATATAAGAATGATAATTAAACGATTTAGTAAAAATACATGGTACAGGACATGTGTTTTTACTTTATCGCTTAATATCGGACTTGTACGATCGAAACCGTTTTAATGAGATGTCTTGCAGTGCCAAATTTTGGAGAAGGCTGTGGGTTCTAGAATTACTCCAGTATGCTCGATGATGAACCAACCACGATGCTATGTAAACTTGCCAATGACATGAAGCAAGCAATGTTATGATGAATTTATGATGTTTGATGTTTATGAAGTCATGAAGTTTTGATGTTTATGAATTTATGATGTTTTGATGTTCTACATGAATCTTTACTTGTCAATGAGATGAGACATGTTAGATTGCCACCTAGTACTCGTCGTAAAGAGAGAATGATGAGACGAGTTTTATCTATACACTTGCCAATGAATGAGCCTGTGTATAATTGATGATGTTTTATGATGTTTTCTCGTGTGTTATCAACAAACGGCTAGTAAACTGTTAGGTGTAAATGTATGGTATGTGACATATGTTGACACTTATGGGTTCCTAACCAAGAGGTTGAGATACATTCAAGATGATTACTAGTACTATGACGGAGTACATGATTGGAGTCATCACGATGATTTTGACTATAGTCATCACGATGTTTGTAATTCCAATCACCACGATCTTATTGCTCGAGTTTTGTGACCAAGGGCATCACGATGTTTCAGCTATTGTCATTAAGATGTTTATGGCCCTAGTCATCACGATGGATGGTACAAAGATGTAGTACTAGTCAAGAAGTTAAGCACTTGCAGTTTTCTATGATATTTTGATGTTTTGAATTCACCTTTTTGATAATGATGTTCGAACAAGGCCTTGAGTATGAAAAGGGCTGAGATATATTAACTTTTTATGGTGATTTCAAATATGATGTTTTGAACCCTTTTTGGGTGCTATCAAGTTAGATTTGTGACATTTTTTTGATTATACCAGTGAAATGAGTTATATATTATGGTAATTCTTCTATGATGAATTTGAGTAATGGATTTGAGATGTATTTATATTTACACCAATGAGATGATTTATAATAATTAAGAAGTTTTTATTAGATGGGTTTTATGATATATTGAATTGTGCTGGGATTTAGTATATGTCGATGAGACGAGGCATATTTATAGATATTTATCCTTAATTAAAAGATTATGTAGCTATGGTGCATGGTCATGTTGTTATCCTCCTTTATGGAGATAAGTGTTTCTTTACAAGTTTATAATCAATGTTTAACTGGCACTCCCGATGATATGAGGCAAAGGCAACGATTAATTGAGTTTTACCTTCATGACCTAGTTTGTAGATATTTTATGCTTAAGCATTGTTTTTATCACTTGAGCGTAATCATAACTTAGTCATATCTTATAGTTATCATGAAGAGATGTAACAGCGCGATTTTCGATGACTCGAAAGCTGTGTCGTTATTGAAAGAATTTAGAAGATGAGATAGAAAAGATAGAACTTATAGAATAGAAGAATAAGAAGAACATTAGAATTACACAGCGGAATTAATCTCACAGCGGAATTTCACAAAATACATAATATATTACAATACCGGGTCTGTTACATCAGAGTACATCATCATAATACATTACCATAGTACAACAACATAATTATACATCATGATACAGCTGTCAAACTGGATACATAGATATAGATATACTACTGGTCTTGAACTTGAACTTCATCAGATTCCACTTGCCTTACCTGGACTACTTGTCTACTCATAACAAGTGTTATGAGTACCCAAGATTTTAGGAAACACATAAAATAAACTCTGGGTCAGTCAGGGGACTGGTGTGAGTAAACACAGTTAAAAAGATGCAACAGGGAAATAAGGATTAAGGTTTTCCATTTTTACGGATTCATTTACTTTAGAATTCTTTAGATCAACCCATGTCTAATATCTGGATAATGATCTAAGTATTTTATATCAAAGCGTTTGATATTACGATAGTTTGTATCAAATAAATAACCATCTGGTGAAATGCTTGCATCTCACGTTCACATATATAGTATAAAATCATAAACCGCAGGGCACTTATTGGAGATTGGATTCCAACAGACAAGGTATGGGAGCACCTACCGATCAGTGTACTCTAGAGGGTATACACTGCAGGTTCAACAAGAACGTCTTGCAACCCGGCCACACATGACCGCCCACTCATTTAGCTTGAGTGTTGCGAATATATTATCACCCCCACGGTTGGGAGCGACCCACCATTTCCAAAAGCTGCAGCAGCGAAATATAGATTAAGAAACAAATAGGAATTTCTCTAGATGGTGATAATACACCCTGCTTGGGAATGACCCAACTAGCCATGCTGCCTAGCCCAACTTTTGTTACTTCCTGGTTATGAGGTTTGAGGTCACGTTTATCCTTCTGACAGATTTTTCTTCAATTACTTTGAATGCCACATCGTCATATCCGTCAGAAACACTCATTCGATTACCCATATATATTGCGGGCAATAAAGCTAAGAGAAACGAATTTCTCCGCCACCAACGTAATATACACACGTAAATTCGATGTGTAGAATTTAACTGATATACATTGTCAGACACTCGTCCATTCGGGTTTGTTCTGGAACTGAACAGACCAAAATATTATTTAAAAATAACGCTTGCATCTCGTTGACTTCAGCATTATGATATGCGTCGTATACTTCGAGTCGAAGTGGAATATTTATTCCGGACTCTTCGAAACGATCAACGTAATGTCTTTTATAATTGAACCACTAAAGCACGTGCTCCGCGCACGGTAATTCATATAAAAATGTTAGTTCGCTTATACAACGATTATTTTGTAATCAACATCTTTGACTTAAATCGTCGTTTTATTTCTAAACACACGGTTATCAATTTAGACTGATCAATTTGAATAATGAATCAAATATTTTTAATCACCGAAATTTAATTCCGGATCACTTATTAATTACTAAATTATTAGTTTTATACTTAAACAAATTATTCATTTTGATAATGTGTATAAATATTTTATGCACTTAAAATTACCTTTCATTTTCTTTTCTATTTTCTTCCTTTTTCTTTTTATTTTCTAAGGCCCTTGAGGCCCAACTACTTGTCGGCCCGAATACCCTTCTTTCTATTTTTGCCTCTCTTCTATATTTCCTATTCTCTCTTCTTCTTCTAATCTTTCAGCTACTTCTTCTTTCTTCTAACCTGACTGATTTCCTTCCTTCACAATATGCTGCCAACCCCCTTCATACTTAAAAAGTCGAACCACTTCAGTGCGGCTACAACAGCCAAAACCGACCGAGTCCACCTCCTTGCACCCCTGCTTCTTTTTCCCAGTGTTACCGAAGCTTTCACCATGTTCAAGTACACACCGTGCACACTGTGCACGTGCACAGCTTCGCCACTGACCATCACGCCTCCACCACCATCTCCACCTGTCACATTACTACTCAGGGTCGTCACCGACCCATCATCCAGGCCCCAAGTCCCCTTCTTCTTGAAAAGCACCATCAGCCATTCAAATAAAAAAAAACAGTGCCAGGTCGCTCAAAAAGAAT
The DNA here is from genome assembly GCA_030737875.1 of Allium sativum. Lineage (NCBI taxonomy): Eukaryota > Viridiplantae > Streptophyta > Magnoliopsida > Asparagales > Amaryllidaceae > Allium > Allium sativum. Next base: position 67,571,193 of record CM060913.1, read on the forward strand.
GATCTCTCCACATCGCCTCCGGCCAAGTAACCACCTTCCACTGCCATCGACCAACTCTCCCACTCCCCACGCAACTCCCTACCAAGTGACGTTGCACTCGATCAACCCTTTCCCCCAAAAATCAAAATTTAAAAACTCGAACCCAACATGAACCCTAAAGCTTAATTCGATCGAGAACTCCAAATCCACCCATTATAAAAATTAAAATGTATTTTTCCTAGAATCTCTACTTCACTACGCACCTCCACCATCGTCGCCAAGGCCTTCCACCCTCGCCGTCGTCTGAATTTGACAAAAATCCAATTTCCGATCATCCCCAAAATTCTCGCGATCCATTAAATTAAAAATCATGATTTTCATATTAAAAATCATTAATTCAATCTGCTATTCTATTTATATAATCAAAACAAGATTTTACAACAGTTGGAAACACACTTTGATTTTTGCATTACAAAGGACTACTGTATTTTCTGCTTTGCATCATACAGTATTTTGCCACTTCCTCTTCTTTGATTTTATATGTTAAGGTAGGATATGTATATCCTATCTCCTAGGATCTACATCAAATAGTGTGAATCATCTTTTCTGAAATCAAATGTACATGTTTTTGTGTTTGACAGAGATATTACAGTTTTCACTCAGGTGCTTAAATCATCAACTTGCACATACATCTAGTGTGAAATATTAGTTTAAACATGAATCAAAGTGTTCTAACATCAGGTGATATGTGTTGATAGAAATCACATATTTGATCATGGCAGAACATGTCGTTAACACTATGTTCAAAAACAGTTTTACAGTAAATATTTAAATAGAAAATTAAAAGTGTTTTCACTCACCTTGATGCTCTCCAAACTTCCAGTAAAGTGGCTTTAGAATTTGTATGGATCTCAATTTTGTTTGTGAGAAGAATGTGAGAGTTTTCAAGTGTATGTATAGGCTGGTTCAAGAATTTTAAAACATTTTCCTACACATGTTTTAACAGTGAAATTTCTAGGCCTTAACCCTTATTATTAGCTTCTACTGCTGGTTTTAAGGAAGAAGGATCTCATGCAAGATTTTAATAGATTAGAAAATGAGACCAATGAGCTTGTCCTATGTATTTTCTTCTAGAAGCCCTTCCTTTTCACCATACCTTTATTTAATGCATGGATTCAGTTTGGGATTTTAAAGCATTAAACAAATGGTTCTCCTTGTCTCTTTCTTTGCTGATATTTTCTTCTTAGCTAGTGTGCACAGGCAAACTACATTTTAGAGAAATGGCTTTGTAATCTTAGACTACTATTTGTAATATCACTCATTTATTTATTTTGTCTCATGTGTGTTTGTTCTTGTCTCTTGTTAAGATGTTTATTGTTGGTACAAAGAAACAAATGTTTGTGTGCTAGTGTTCATGTCATGGCCGAATTGTTTTCTTTGTCATACACACTTGTTTTGTTGTTTTGTTCTCAAGTCCTTCTATATTTTTAAATGAACAAGATTATTCTTTATAAGGTCCTTGCTCTAAGGCTTTTGTTTTTGAATCCTTGCTTTGTTAAAGTATTAACTATGAGCTATTTTCTGGTTTGTATTTTTACTTAAGGTTTCTTATTTAAATGTTTTACTTTGAATTCAATTTTAAACATACTAAATGTATATATATTACTAGTGTATACATACTCACATATAATTACAATTGTTTTTACTTTGTTTAATAAACATATTTCAAGATTTAATTATCTTATTAAATCAATATTTATCATTGACGAAGACTAGCAAAAAAGTGGGACATTACAGTCCACCCCCTTAAAAGAATTTCGTCCCCAAAATTAAAGAGTTACGCCTTGATTTCAGTTTTAACTAAAGTTAAATTAACACACATCCATAACTATTTACTGGATAGATTCCTTATTAAATTTGAATTTTAGTTAACTATTTCTGAAATCCAAAATTTTGATTTTATTTCAAAATCAGCTATATGGGTCTATATCCAACTAATAACTCAAGTCTGGTATTTACTACCGGGAAATACCCACTTTATTTACTGGATATTGTTCTAACTTTAATTCAACGTTGTTGAATTCATCCTGGGCTGACCCTAATCATTTAACTCGTTCCATTGGTTACCGCGGTTGTCCTGCTTGCTCCTCGGCCTCATCTTCCTTGAGAACTCATTTCAACTTTCCGAGTATATGATTTGAGAGTTAATACTCGTCTAGAAAATAGTCTTAGCGATAACCTAAATTAATAACTAGGGTTGATAGCTAAGGACGACCCATACTAAAATGGTTATTTTTTTAGTAAAAATACGCTCTCTCGATACTAACTCTAAGATTCACCTAGGCAAACTTAAGCTCTGATACCAATTGTAACGGCGCGATTTTCGATGCCTCGAAAGCTGTGTCGTTATTGAAAGAATTTAGAAGATGAGATAGAAAAGATAGAACTTATAGAATAGAATAATAAGAAGAACATTAGAATTACACAGTGGAATTAATCTCATAGCGGAATTTCACAAAATACATAATATATTACAATACTGGGTCTGTTACATCAGAGTATATCATCATAATACATTACCATAGTACAACAACATAATTATACATCATGATACAACTGTCAAACTGGATACATAGATATAGATATACTACTGGTCTTGAACTTGAACTTCATCAGATTCCACTTGCCTTACCTGGACTACTTGTCTACTCATAACAAGTGTTATGAGTACCCAAGATTTTAGGAAACACATAAAATAAACTCTGGGTCAGTCAGGGGACTGGTGTGAGTAAACACAGTTAAAAAGATGCAACAGGGAAATAAGGATTAAGGTTTTCCATTTTTACGGATTCATTTACTTTAGAATTCTTTAGATCAACCCATGTCTAATATCTGGATAATGATCTAAGTATTTTATATCAAAGCGTTTGATATTACGATAGTTTGTATCAAATAAATAACCATCTAGTGAAATGCTTGCATCTCACGTTCACATATATAGTATAAAATCATAAACCGCAGGGCTCTTATTGGAGATTGGATTCCAACAGACAAGGTATGGGAGCACCTACCGATCAGTGTACTCTAGAGGGTATACACTGCAGGTTCAACAAGAACGTCTTGCAACCCGGCCACACATGACCGCCCACTCATTTAGCTTGAGTGTTGCGAATATATTATCACCCCCACGGTTGGGAGCGACCCACCGTTTCCGAAAGCTGCAGCAGCGAAATATAGATTAAGAAACAAATAGGAATTTCTCTAGATGGTGATAATACACCCTGCTTGGGAATGACCCAACTAGCCATGCTGCCTAGCCCAACTTTTGTTACTTCCTAGTTGTGAGGTTTGAGGTCACGTTTATCCTTCTGACAGATTTTTCTTCAATTACTTTGAATGCCACATCGTCATATCCGTCAGAAACACTCATTCGATTACCCATATATATTGCGGGCAATAAAGCTAAGAGAAACGAATTTCTCCGCCACCAACGTAATATACATACGTAAATTCGATGTGTAGAATCTAATTGATATACGTTGTCAGACACTCGTCCATTCGGGTTTGTTCTGGAACTGAACAGACCAAAATATTATTTAAAAATAACGCTTGCATCTCGTTGACTTCAGCATTCTGATATGCGTCGTATACTTCGAGTCGAAGTGGAATATTTATTCTGGACTCTTCGAAACGATCAACGTAATGTCTTTTATAATTGAACCACTAAAGCACGTGCTCCGCGCACGGTAATTCATATAAAAATGTTAGTTCGCTTATACAACGATTATTTTGTAATCAACATCTTTGACTTAAATCGTCGTTTTATTTCTAAACACACGGTTATCAATTTAGATTGATCAATTTGAATAATGAATCAAATATTTTTAATCACCGAAATTTAATTCTGGATCACTTATTAATTACTAAATTATTAGTTTTATACTTAAACAAATTATTCATTTCGATAATGTGTATAAATATTTTATACACTTAAAATTCCCTTTCATTTTCTTTTCTATTTTCTTCCTTTTTCTTTTTATTTTCTAAGGCCCTTGAGGCCCTACTACTTGTCGGCCCGAATACCCTTCTTTCTATTTTTGCCTCTCTTCTATATTTCCTATTCTCTCTTCTTATTCTAATCTTTCAGCTACTTCTTCTTTCTTCTAACCTGACTGATTTCCTTCCTTCACGCTATGCTGCCAACCCCCTTCATACTTAAAAAGTCGAACCACTTCGGTGCGGCTACAACAGCCAAAACCGACCGAGCCCAACTGTTTGCACCCCTGCTTCTTCTTCCCAGTGTTACTGAAGCTTTCACCATGTTCAAGTACACACCGTGCACACTATGCACGTGCACAGCTTCGCCACTGACCATCACGCCTCCACCACCATCTCCACCTGTCACATCACTACTCAGGGTCGTCACCGACCCATCATCCAAGCCCCAAGTCCCCTTCTTCTTGAAAAGCACCTTCAGCCATTCAACTAAAAAAAATAGTGCCAGGTCGCTCAAAAAGAATGATCTCTCCACATCGCCTCCGGCCAAGTAACCACCTTCCACCGCCATCGACCAACTCTCCTACTCCCCACGCAACTCCCTACCAAGTGACGTTGCACTCGATCAACCCTTTCCCCCAAAAATCAAAATTTAAAAACTCGAACCCAACATGAACCCTAAAGCTTAATTCGATCGAGAACTCCAAATCCACCCATTATAAAAATTAAAATGTATTTTTCCTAGAATCTCTACTTCACTACGCACCTCCACCATCGTCGCCAGGCCTACCACCCTCGTCGTCGTCTGAATTTGACAAAAATCCAATTTCCGATCATCCCCAAAATTCTCGCGATCCATTAACTTAAAAATCATGATTTTCATATTAAAAATCATTAATTCAATCTGCTATTCTATTTATATAATCAAAACAAGATTTTACAACAGTTGGAAACACACTTTGATTTTTGCATTACAGAGGACTACTGTATTTTCTGTTTTGCATCATACAGTATTTTGCCACTTCCTCTTCTTTGATTTTATATGTTAAGGTAGGATATGTATATCCTATCTCCTAGGATCTACATCAACTAATGTGAATCATCTTTTCTGAAATCAAATGTACATGTTTTTGTGTTTGACAGAGATATTACAGTTTTCACTCAGGTGCTTAAATCATCAACTTGCACATACATCTAGTGCGAAATATTAGTTTAAACATGAATCAAAGTGTTCTAACATCAGGTGATATGTGTTGATAGAAATCACATACTTGATCATGGCAGAACATGCCGTTAACACTATGTTCAAAAATAGTTTTACAGTAAATATTTAAACAGAAAATTAAAAGTGTTTTCACTCACCTTGATGCTCTCCAAACTTCAAGTAAAGTGGCTTTAGAATTTGTATGGATCTCAGTTTTGTTTGTGAGAAGAATGTGAGAGTTTTCAAGTGTATTTATAGGCAGGTTCAAGAATTTTAAAACATTTTCCTGCACATGTTTTAACAGTGAAATTTCTAGGCCTTAACCCTTATTATTAGCTTCTACTACTGGTTTTAAGGAAGAAGGATCTCATGCAAGATTTTAATAGATTAGAAAATGAGACCAATGAGCTTGTCCTATGTATTTTCTTCTAGAAGCCCTTCCTTTTCACCATACATTTATTTAATGCATGGATTCATTTTGGGATTTTAAAGCATTAAACAAATGGTTCTCCTTGTCTCTTCTTTGCTAATATTTTCTTCTTAGCTAGTGTGCACATGCAAACTACATTTTAGAGAAATGGCTTTGTATTCTTAGACTACTATTTGTAATATCACTCATTTATTTATTTTGTCTCATGTGTGTTTGTTCTTGTCTCTTGTTAAGATATTTATTGTTGGTACAAAGAAACAAATGTTTGTGTGCTAGTGTTCATGTCATGGCCGAATTGTTTTCTTTGTCATACACACTTGTTTTGTTGTTTCGTTCTCAAGTCCTTCTATATTTTTAAATGAACAAGATTATTCTTTATAAGGTCCTTGTTCTAAGGCTTTTGTTTTTGAATCCTTGCTTTGTTAAAGTATTAACTATGAGCTATTTTCTGGTTTGTATTTTTACTTAAGGTTTCTTATTTAAATGTTTTACTTTGAATTCAATTTTAAACATACTAAATGTATATATATTACTAGTGTATACGTACTCACATATAATTACAATTGTTTTTACTTTGTTTAATAAACATATTTCAAGATTTAATTATCTTATTAAATCAATATTTATCATTGACGAAGACTAGCAAAAAAGCGGGACATTACAAGAGATATCATTTCTTTTCATAAGGAATTGTTCGTATATGGCATGGTATCCCTTATATCGGAGGATATCACATCTTTCACTCACTCAACCTTATCTAGTGATCAATTTTGCTTATAAATGTAACTAGCTTAATTCGAGTTTTATTATGATCATGAAGTTTAGATTGTATTACGAAAACTCCCTTTGTGGTTCACACATTTACTCATTCCATTTAGTTATATTATAATTAGATGAACCATATCTAAACAAGATATATTGCATTCTTTTATGCAATCATGATGAATCATTGATACACCACCCTAAAGATACTTGATGACTTATATCATCCCATTAGTAATCATGAAACGGTCATTCCATGACCTTATATTATCATTACCTTTACTAATGATAAGTTCTAGCCTACCCGAACCTTGTGTTTTCACTCAGGTCAGACCGAGTTTGTTTCAGGTTTAGCTCTTCTCTTGGTCTTAGCTAGTTCATGGTGCTATCTTTTGAGACTGAGTCATCTCTTTGGGATTCTTCACATTCTTGTGGCATATTGCCGAGAGTTTAGTCTTTACTTTTCGTATATTGAGTGATCTCCATATTACTTTGATGTATTATTTGTACTGTATTGAGATGTATCATTGTACATGTATGCACGTATCTATATATATGATATGTGTCTATTAATGTTTCGTGATGAGATATTCATTTAGTTATAGTGTTTTATTCTGATAGATTCATAGCTATCTATAGCTTTGTCTCAAGAATTTATTGAATATGTCTATCCACTTGAAGAAAAAAATATAGAATTTTTCATCGAGTTCAGTAGATAGTTGTGACAAGGTTTTTTTAGTCGCTCCTAACCAGCCCTATTCTCCGCATTAGCAGATGGAAGTACTACGTAATTCTCTTTGTTAATGCAGGTCTCGGGGTAGGGAGTTGCTGTTTGGTATCAGAGCGGTATTTCAGAACAAAATTCAAGAAACACAAAACATAAACATATATAATGATACATCTAAATATAGTATAAGTATTACTTACCCTTTATCTTCGAGCTTCTATCCTTCTTTGATTTGTTGGGAAGATAATTTGGGATATGCCAAGGAAATATGTATTCCATAGTATTCCAAATTAATTCAATGATATCTTATCTAAAGAATAATTCCTTGGAACTATTCCATTCAAGTCCTTTCACTCATTCATATCGACGAAGTTATGAAAGATCTTTGATGTTCTATCTTGTGTTGTCCTTGAGGATTGCGAATTCAATTGAGAGAATCTGTAATTTTCGATTTGATGTTTGAGGATCATGGGGCTTATTCCTTATGATTCGTCTTTTCATGTGTATTCGAATGGATTCTATTTAAAATGCTTTCTAGAATTTTCAATGTTTGAGATGAGTGGCTTAGGTGTTGCTATACCTCCTTTAATGTTCTATAGTATATTACTTTTTGATATCCTAATTCTTTAGATTTGTGTTCCTATTCTCGAGGAAAAAAATATTATAATTCTAAAATCCTTTAACTTACCTTTTGGTGTCGAGATGATGATGGTATGTCAGGAGTTGCTGTCTTGATGACTTTGTTGTTTGAGTACATTTGTGTTTGTCACCCTTTGGGTGATTGAATGTGGTGTTTGGGTCCTTTTTTCTCTTTATCGATGCCTAACTTTTATTCTATGACTCGTACACTTCTTTCAATCTATAAGAAGTGTTGGACTATTATTCTAACTTGACTTTCCGATGAATTCAATATACTACGAGTTACGGGAAATAACAGGGTCTTTACAATTCCTCTTGCTCGAGTGATTCTCCTACGTAATTTGTTGTACTATGGGGAATGAAAAACATTTTAGTTTATTCTGCTAGTCTTTGAATTGAGTATTCCAAGAATATCTCGATGACTTTGTTTTGTTATTCTGATTTTCTTAGGTTAATCTAAATTAATTTTTTTTAAATCTATTAAAGTAAAGAATTATTGAAAGAGGATTGAAATTTTATTTTGAGATAAGAAATGTTGTAACGACCCAAGGATTTTCGATCTCGAAAATCAACATAAAATCACCATGTCGACTATTCAAGCGTCGAAAACACTGGATTGTCAATAGAAAGAATTTAGAGGGTGAGAAAAGAAAGAAAGAATATTAGAATAGAAGAAAGAAGAAGAACACATCACATCAGAATCTCACAGCGGAACGACAAAATATAATATCAAGTCTCTTTATACAAAAGAAACTGTATATACATACCAACCATCAGAGTACACCTATATCAGACATAGCGGAATAATAACTTTATATAACTAGCAGTGAAGCCTCCTGCTTCGACCTCCTGAAACTCCAAGCGAAACCTAACCTGGAACATACTCGGTCTGACCCGAGCACATTTGAAGCAAAGCAAAATACACCGGGTCAGTCTGGAATACTATAAGTGATAAATTCACAGCACAAATAACTGGTTTAACTTTGCCAAATCCTTTTTGAAGTAAAGGATAATAGTAAGACTAGACAACACATAAACAGGACGGTTTTTACCTTACTATAACCCAAAACAGTTTTGAAATCATAACTTGATCTGATATTATCATAATGTCTAAATACAAATAAATAACAATCTAGAGGAACGCTTGCATCTCACGCTCCCTATATATAGTATACAAACCAAAAACCGCGGGCGCTTATTGGATATTGGATTCCAACCTTGACAAGGTATGGGACCACCTTTTGACTGTGTATCTCTAGAGGCGAATACACTGGGTTCAACAAGAACGTCTTGCAACCCGGCCCACACATGACCGACCACTCATTTCGCTTGAGTGTATCGAATGTATATCACCGACGGTTGGGATCAGCAACCGCCTCTCAAAAAGGGACAACATCGAATATAGATTAAAGAAGAAAATGGAATTTCTCTAGATAGGTGATCATACACCCTAATGGGAGCGACCCACATAGCCATGCTGCCTGCCCGATTTTTGTCATTTCCCGGCTGATGAGGCTTGATGCTAGAATTCCCTTTCGAATATCTGGCCATCATTCACTTTGAATGCCACATCGTCAGATCCGCTAGATATCACTAATTGACATCCACAAAAATACTCTGCGTTTAGCTAAGAGAAGGTGTACGGCCTCCTCTGCCATCAACAGAGATACATTTGAATAAATCAACGTACGTGACCCCTTTGGAAATACTATGTCAGACACTCGTCCATACAAGTCATCCAGGAACAGGATGAACCGAAGGTACTCTCCTACCGCATCCAATATAGGAATCACCCCATGGATCAGTAGCGAGTAGTCCTGGCAATCCATAGATTTCAATCATGACAGAACCACAGTTTATCTCTGGGAGCTAACCAAAGATTATTAGCGGCTCTTCCGCTTATGAAGATCCACAGTCTTCAAAGCTCCATCTCGACCGTCTTCAAACATCTTCACATATTTGTTGGTCGGAATGGTTTTCGAATATAAATTCGATCCCGGTCTTTCCGTACCAACAATCGTATTGATCAGGTTTGGTAGTCGGTGATTTAACTATCAAATAACAATAGTGTAAATACAATGAGTTTGCTGATTCAGGTCCTTGGCACTGCTTGGCCTCTTTAAAAATAATTGGTAATTCCACCTTTAAATCTTCTAATAAATTGAAAACATTACATTTATACTTATTTATAACAAAAATTATTTTAAACACTTTTGAGCATGTATATGTATATCCCCAGCTTTCCATCTCTTTGGAAATATCGATATATTCCTTTAAAACCCTTTCCCTTTTTCTTTACATTCAATCATCTCGACATATATATATATATACACTTTAATGGTCTGAAACCATTTACCAATTCTATTTTGGTTAAAGTAAAAGTCAATTATAAAATTTAAAACCACTTTTCCATTTCCTTAGATCCTGGCATCATGATATATATTTATATACATAATAGTTAATGGATTAAACCAAATTACCAATTTGATATGACAAATCAAAAGCCAAATTTATATAACTTAAAATCAAATATTATTATTTATCTTGTAACTAACATTTTTATTCAAAACCTTGTACTCGATTCAATATTTCTCATATGGGATAATTAACCGATTCTAACACTTTTCACTCACCACCAAATGAATATCATTCCTCGATAATAGTGAAGCCGTTCAAGTTGGGGTATTTTATTTACCACTCAGACCTTGATTGACAACGTTCTTACCTTAGAATAATATTGGTTTGTCACTTAACGATTAACATCTCATTTTCCCTTTTTGATTTCAAAATCTAGTTTTTATAAACCGTTTCTTATATTTGGAATCCTCGTCTAATATATCCTCTTTACTTAATTTGTTCAATTAAGTAAGTCTCCACAAAACATCACTTTAACTTAAATCTTATTTTTTCTTATAACACTTTGCTTTATAATAAAAATCACTTGTCGAGTAATCTATTCCCATTTATATGGCATGCTTATCATAACTTAATCTTGGATTGAAAATACGCTTTCCCACTTACTTTAAATTAAAACCCCTTTTAACTTGGATTTCATTTCAAAAATCTTTTTATCAACATTCAACACACAACATTGTATGTAATTTCCCTTGCATTGAAATTCTTATTCAAATCCCTATATCCTCTTGCCAATTACATTCCCAATCTTATTTGGACATTTGGTTTATAATACCTTTTTATAAATTCTTATTCCCTTTTCCCCTCTTTTATCAAACCTTATTGTCAATTAACCCCTTGTTAATCGAATTTCCATTAAAAGCCATTTCTCCAATTTTTATTAATAAAAATAATAATTAACTTAAATATTAACTATATTTTATATAGTTAACTTTGCTGTTTATCAGGAATAGGAAAGTTATCACTTTTAAAGGCTAATTAAATAACAATTACTTTGTTGACACTAACCCACTTGATACTTATATTAATTTATAGTTAATCGAAGATTAACTAATATTTTACACTATTCGTTAATTTAACGACTATCCAGAAAATCGAATTAATTCAATTATCAGTTTTAATTACCAACGGTTGATTTTTGTCTACCCTATTTATCAGTTAACTACTAACTGATTTAATTTTCATTTCCCCTTTTAAATTAATTAACTCAATAAAAATAAAAATAAATACTATTTAATTGTATTTAAAATACAATTGTTCTACCTTTCCAACCCGTATGTAAATCCTTGGGTTTCTGCTACCTTTGCATAAACCATTTCAGTAATCTCTCTTATAAACTCAATTAAACTATTTATTTAAAATTTTCTAATTTAATTAAGTATATAAATTTACTGAAAAACTTCAATTTCGTTATAAAATGATTTATAACTTTAAAACTGCGTTATTTTACCAAACGGTAAAACTGACGTCTAAAACAACACATTTTAGGCCATTCACTGCCAATTACCCAATCAACACTGTCGGTTGATTTTAACACCACACGGGTGAATATTTATTCAACCATCATGCTCAAACAGGTTTTTCTACCATATGGGGTTCAATCAGTTCAAACTAGGACTGTCAATTTCCTACATGACCCGTGACCCGACCCGAAACCCGCACGGAAATTAGCAGGTTAACCCGATCTGTTTAGTTAGCAGGTCATTTTCGGGTCAACCCGAATTTGACCCACTTATAAACGGGTGGGTTTAGGGTTGACCCCCTAACCCGATTTTGATCCGCCAAACCCGATTATATATTGTATCTCTTCCACATTGTAAGTCTTTTATGTATACTGTTAGTTTAAATCTTTTATGTATGCAGTATTCAGTATGTGTAAGCTGTTATATTTTACAAATTTATTCTTGTATATTGTTAGTTATATATTTCTTATAACAACTGTATCTCTTCCATACTGGTAGTCTTCAATTTTTGAAGTATGGGAATATATACTTACGTATAGAAAATGATTTTTGGATATGGTGATTTCATGCTTTATAGATGCGTTGTCTGTTGGTGACTTTGCAACTTGTTGCATGTTGGTGATTATATAACAGTGTGCATGTTGGTGATTTGGCTCTTTTGTTGCTTATATTAGTAGGCAATATCTATCAATGGGTCAAATGGGTAAACCTGACCCAACACGACACGATACAACCCATTAAGTTAAACGGGTTACGCGGGTTGGGTCGGGTCAACCCGTTTATAAACGGGTCGGGTTAGTGTTAGGAAAATATGACCCATTTAATAAACGGGATGACCCGACCCGTTTATAAATCAACCCGAACCCGACTTGACCCGACCTGAACCCGACCCGACACGATCCATTGACAGCCCTAGTCCAAACATCAACGATATAAAACAAACAAACAAACAACATGTATAATATTTGAGGAATGGTCCGATCCCTCCAACCTGTTCTTCCCTACATCACATCTTGTTATGCATTTCATAATAATATATGAAATAAATTTCATATGATCTATTAATTTAAAACGATTAAATATAAACAACAGCAATCAATCAAACAATAACAACCAAAAGCAACCAATCAACCAATTTATATTTTTAAAGGTAAATTATATTTTAATATGAATTTACCACATCACAGGATTCCAGAAGATGTGAGAATTAACTCACCAGATTCAATTCGGTTGGTGGTTGACGCGTTTGTTCCTTTTAATCTTGAACGAACGTTCAAAATTTACTGAAATTTTAACTGTGTCAGATCAGCGCCTAGTCAGTGCCATCGTCTAGGTCTCGTCCCTGCAATCCTAACAGATCCAGTTTCGTGTAAATCCGACATCGTATGAATAAGTTATAGCTGTTTTAAGGTTGAATATATATACGATTAATTTACCAACTAATTAATATATTAATTGAATATTAAACTACCTTAAATCACCTTTAACCGTTCGCCACGTCAGCATCCCTTAATTACCTAATCCACGCATTTTCCCTTCCGCCTGTTTCTGAAGCTCCATACTTCTCCTTCGACCAAACTCCTAGAGCAACACACGATCCTCCACTTCACCTCCTCCCACCGTTCTACTGCTCCGGACCCCACGCCACCTACCACATCAGAACCACCCATCCACCACGACCATCCGCCAGCAAACCCGACCCTACTGGAGCCTCCGATCACCGGAATTTGCAGAAACCCCCAATTTGGTTTAACCCCTAAATTCCACCACCTCCGATCAACTGACACAGTGCCACCACCACCAATCGACGCGCCATGCCTCGCCCGACCATTTCCCTTCAGACCATCCTCCCCTCGTCGCCTGCTTCACCGGAAAACAGACCAAGACCGAATGCCAGTTCAAAAAGTTGCACCCAAAAACCAATCTCCGTTCATCACCCTTTTCATGCCACTACAGGTAGCTCCAGCACCTCCGACCAAAGGCAAAAACCTAGCCCCACGTCTCCTCTACAAGTCTGCCCTTGGGCCCCCTATCAATCGTCAACCCAATTTGCCACAAAACCCCTAAATTCGAAATAGGAATTTCATGGTTTCAGGCCAATTCCAGCCACCCCAGTCGCCCGATCCACCTCAACTTTTTACAGTATCTAGGTATCGCCCTGATTTATCACTTTGCCTCAGGTCCCCCTAGCAAATTCTTGGCGGATTTGGAGAAATAAATTATTTAGTGGAGGAGGGCTTATTTGCAAATTCTGGCTGCTGGAAAGTAGATGGACGGAAATGATCATCAATTTTAGGTTGAAAGGAGTGTATTTATAAAGGAAATAAACATTTATTTTATGTTGATGTGACGAACGATATTTTTCTTCGTGTCTATCACAATTTCAAACGTTGTTTATTCACTCTTGCGCTCACGTACGAACCCCGTTCGAGATGGGAATGGACGGCATAGTATAATTTGATGATACAGTCCTAATGAAACTTGTTTCGTCGAATTCCGAGTTCGTTTGCTCGAATGGCCTCGTTCACGTTCAAATGGTCGTTTTTATTTGTATTTTATTTTGCCACGCTCACAAATTAACCCCGATTGACGCACCACTTGAAATCTAGCAATAATTTACTGTTGCGATCTCAATAAAATTTATTTCGTCGAAAACTGAGGTCGTTTGAATAAAGGCCCTTTTATAACTGGCCAATTCAAATTAAATAAACCAATTTTAAAATACCTCAATATAATATTATTAACATATCGAAATTGGCCATACACGGCCAGAATATCGTATACTACCACAATATAATATCCCGGGTTGAATTCCAAGCCAAATCGATATATAGAATATTTAAAAACCCTCTATGCTATATAAATACAGCGCTATATATATAAAGGAAATTCCATAGCGTTTTTTTCAAAATTTGATTTGGGCATAAAATAAAATCTACACGAAGAAAATTGGATTTTTCTCTTCCATTAGAAAGATATCGTCAAACAGATTCCAACATTTCTTGTTTTGAGAAAATCCGACTTATTTTGGGCCCTATACAGCCGTTTAAAGTTCAAATCGCCAAATTATGAATTGTCGCGCCGCTACAGCTCGTTTTAAAATAAAATTATAAATTCAACGTTCAAATCGTCGTTTTAAAATGAAATCGCCACTAAAATTTCAATACAAACCATATTCAAACCATTTCAAATCGCCCGTTCACTTTATAATGTGAATTCAACATTTTCCCAAATATTCTGAAAATAGAATATTATTATATTATTAATATAATCTAAATATCCAAAATAAATGGTCAAATCGATTATTTAAGTTCAAATCAACATGTTTAAATAAATAAAAATAATTTAAATAATCGGCCAAAACACGGGACGTTACAAATGTAATGAGGTCTATATGGATATATTTTTATATAGAAGATGATTTTTCTTCGTATTGGGTTGTCCATTGAGTTTTTAATGATTTTGGTCGATACGCTTGATCAATGTTATTGATAAGGATTTTGTAAATACTAAGATGAGACAATCAGACATGATAAGTAAAAGTTAATAAGATTATAGTGGGATTTTTTTGTATCTTTAAGAATTGATCTAAAAATTTATTAAGTGACTTTTGTGATGTCTTTAGAAATTCTAGAATAAAATTTCCAAACATTATTTTTCGCATAGACTTAAAAGAATTGTTTGAACAATTCATCGTGTAAAGTAAGAATTTGTAAAGTTAAATTTACTTCTAAATTAAGAATTTATATTAAAAGATTAACAAATTTTCTAGTAAAGAAAAATTGAGATTTTATTTTTCTAAGTAATGAATTTGAATTATAAGACATTTGTTCATACCCATCTATATAGGGTATCTTGATTCCTTGAGCTTATGTTGCCCTTGTGTAATAATTTAATGACTTGCATTTTTGCAGTCGTTGAGGTTGGCATATTATGAAGAAACCAACTTCTATTGATTTTCTCTGTCCTTCTTGATGTTCTTCTTTCATTATAGTAGTTTTTCCATTGCGGAATATGAAAAATTTGCATTGTTGATCTCTTGATGTCTTGATTTTTTGTTGAAGTTGACTAAAATCTCAACCTCATTGGAGGAATTTTGAGGAACCATTCTTTTTATATTGATATTGAGAGGTATTGTTGCCTTTGTGTTCGCTTCCAAAGGTGAGGCGCCTTAAAAAATTTGAGATGTCATTTGGAAACTTTCCATAAACCGCTTATTCTACATAAATGTTCAGGGAAATTTATGAAATTACCAGGCAATTATCTTCTTATTTTCCTTCACCTTGAATGAGAAATGAAGAAATTTCGATTTCATGTTTTCCTGGGTTTCTTTTGAATGATGAAATTAAGATGTTAAGAACAAAATTTTCTCAATAAATTGCGAGGACGCAATTTTATTAAAGGGGGAAGTCTGTAACAACCCGTTCAGTGGTTACCGTCAATAATTAATTTATTGTGTTAACAGTAGAAGTCGGGTTTTGTGGTTTGATTAGGAAATGGTGGTTTTAATCATTTAAAAGTGATTAAATTGAGGCTTGGCAATATATAAATAAGAATTGATTATTATTGTAGAAGAGTTTGGATGTTGAGATTGAAATAAATTTATTTCTGTAGGATCCACGATTTATTTCTAATCCTATGTGTTAGGAATAAATTTTATCCTTAAAAATTAATTTATACGGAAGTTTAGGAATTTATTAATTGGAAATAAAGGGTTAAGTTATAATATTGAGTAAAACCTTGTTAAAATAATATTTTTGGAAATTTGTGTTTAAGCAAATTTGGTTTTGTGCATTTAATGACAAGTTTTGAGTATTTTGTGAAATTTTAAGAAATTTACATACGAGTAAAATATAAAATGCAAAATTAGTTGCAAAATATTATTAAATATAGAAAATATAAATTTTGTGCCAATTGAGTGATTTGTGTATTAAAATATAGTCATTGAAATATTTAATGCCTAAGTCATACAAATTTATATAAGATCATGTCAAAATGTTCGTATTTTGTATAAAATGTACAATTTGAAGTAAAATGTAAATTGTGGTTAAAAAATAAAATAAAAACTTAGAAATGCTTTATCAGTATTGAAAATATTTTTATTTATGTTTAGTGATACAACATGATTTTTCTTTTAAGAAATAGTGTAAACATTGCTTAACTATGTTAACATAGGCTTAAACTTGTGTCAGATGGCCTAAATTTTGTGTAATGACTTAATTACTTAATTGTGGGTTAATTACCTAGATTGGGCCCTTAATTAGTCCTTAGAAGGAAAAAAATCTGGAAGCATATTACAATACGTGATCTCTTCTTCCTCCTTACCTAAAACCTCTTAACAGAAAGAAAATATAGGAAAATCTATTGTAAAACTCAGCCCTAGCCTCCAATCCACCCCAAACCTCTCTAAATTATTGAAAAGTATTTCTACACATCTTGTCCAGCAGGTATCTCATTAAAAAACTTGAATTTAATTCATCCTTTCTTCTATTTTATTAAAAGATTTGCCATATGTTGAGTATTCCTGTTGCACGTGGTTGTAGTTGATTCTATAGGAAAAAAGAGAGCTTCTTCTCAACTCTAGCACCTCTTAACACTCCAATTAGGCTTCAACCTCACTGTAAATCGCAATAGAGGTAAGAGAAAACGCTTACAGTATGCTAGCTTTTGCCAATTTTGATTTGATTTGATGAAATCCTATAGTTGTTGTTTTTAAGTTCTTTGAATTTCGTTTTCTGAAAATGTACTGCAGTAAAATAGGCATATCTCCCTCATTTCTTATCCGATTGAGCTCAAATTTTTTCTGTGTAAACTAGATTTAATAAGGAATAATTCTTCTTTATGTTATATTTTGATATTTTGTTGTTTGATGGACCTAAAATCGAATTGTAAACAGAAGTACAATTTTGTCTCGTTTTCTAAGAATAGGCTGTAGTAAAATAGGCATAACTTTTGCGTTTCTCATCCGATTGAGGTCAAATTTTTTTGTTTGAAAGAGGATTCAATAAGGAACAATTTATCTTCAGATATAACTTTGATATTCCACTTTTTTATTGATCTGATCTAGGTTTTAAAACAAAAGAACAATTTTGTCATTGAAAAAATTTTTCAAGCTTGAATCTGAAATGTATTTGATCATAACTTCTTCATTTCTTATCTGAATTTGATGATCTTTACATCGTTAGAAAGTTTAGACTTAGTAGAACAAATTTATTTACTGATTATTTTCAGATTTTGAAGTTTGTTATGTTAAAATCTGAATTCCATACAACAGAGCTGAAATTAGTATAATGTTTAATTTTCGGATTTTTGATGATATTTTGTCGTTTCAGCAATTCCAATTGCATTCTTTTAATGAAACTTGATGTTATTAGATAGCAGTGATGTCCATTAATGGACTAGCTCAGATTTGAGGAAATTTGTGATATAAATTTGATATAAATCTCATTTAAATATAAATACCGGTTAATATAGACATTAAATATTCTTGATGATTTTGGAATGGTTTTAATTCTAGCTAAATTTTAGTAAATTCTTTAAAACAATGGTTTGGAAAATAAGTGTTCTTAAGCCAGTTTAAAAGATTTTTAATCAAATAATTTTGTATTTTAAAGTATATTTAAATAGATAATCTATTTAAATAAAGGTTTTTCTTTATAAAGCTTATATATATGGTTCATAAAATTGTTTAAATGTCTTATTTTATTTAAAAAATTATATATATGTATATATATATATATACATACATACATATATTAGCTTATTCTTCTGGATTTCGGCGTATAAGAATGATAATTAAACGATTTAGTAAAAATACATGGTATGGGACATGTGTTTACTTTATCACTTAAAATCGGACTTGTACGATCGAAACTCTTTTGATGCGATGTCTTGCAATGCCAAATTTTGGAAAAGGCCATTGGTTCTATAATTACTCAAATGGAGTATGTTCGATGATGAACCAATCACGATGCTATGTAAACTTGCCAATGACATGAGGCAAGCTATTCTATGATGAATTCATGATGTTTTGATGTTTATGAAATTATGATGGTTTGATGTTCTAAATGAATTTTTACTTGTAAATGAGATAAGACAAGTTAGATTGCCACCTAGTACTCGTCGTAAAGAGAGAATGATGAGACGAGTTTTATCTGTACACTCGTCAATGAATGAGGCAGTGTATAATTGATGATGTTTTATGATGTTTTCTCGCCTGTTATCAACTAACGGCTAGTAAACCATTAGGTGTAAACGTATGGTATGGGACATATGTTGACGCCTTATGGGT
The DNA here is from genome assembly GCA_030737875.1 of Allium sativum. Classification (NCBI taxonomy): domain Eukaryota; kingdom Viridiplantae; phylum Streptophyta; class Magnoliopsida; order Asparagales; family Amaryllidaceae; genus Allium; species Allium sativum. The sequence continues at coordinate 67,590,099 of CM060913.1, forward strand.
TCCTAACCAAGAGGTATGGGACATTCAAGATGATTACTAGTACTATGACCGAGTACACGATTGGAGTCATCACGATGAGTTTGACTATAGCCATCACGATGTTTGTGATTCCAATCACCACGATGTTATTACTCGGATTTTGTGACCAAGGGAATCACGATGTTTCGGCTATAGTCATTAAGATGTTTATGGCCCTAGTCATCACGATGGATGGTACAAAGATGTAGTACTAGTCAAGAACTTAAGCGCGTGCAGTTTTCTATGATATTTTGATGTTTTGAATTCACCTTTTTGATAATGATGTTCAAATAAGGCCTTGAGTATGAAAAGGGCCGAGATATATTATCTTTTTATGGTGATTTCAAATATGATGTTTTGAACCCTTTTTGGGTGCTATCAAGTTAGATTTGTGACACTTTTTTGATTATACCAGTGAAATGAGGTATATATTATGGTAATTCTTTTATGATGATTTTGGGTAATGGATTTGAGATGTATTTATGTGACGGCAAGGAATTTCGCTCGGTCCGAACCAGTCGCTAAACCGACCCAGACCGTTCGAAACGCCCTATCGTTTGAGAACACGAAAAATCAGGACGCATACAGAAGAACGTTTCATTTTATATTACAACAATGCATCAGATTACAAGAATTTACAGAGTATAAATGAATATTACACAGAAATATCAGAGATTTAAATTACATTTAAATACATAGCAGCGGAAAATAATACAATACACAACTAGAAGAGATATACAGATACAAAGCTTTCCGGATATCATTCCAGCTGTAAACCAGGATCCTGTGAATATAAATCTGCAAAACCAAAACTACTAGCTGCCCGTGTCAAAATAGGGGCACCCAGAGTTTAGGTTAAAACAATAAACTCCAGGTCAGTCATGTGACTGGTGTGAGAACTAAAACAGTTAATCTTTATTTTAAATCATTAGGTAGATCAAGGGACCACGCCGTATAACACGGAACGGGTTTCCTCCCAAGAATACCAGTGCATAAAACAAACAGCGCAATGCTAAATAAAGAAAGATGAAGCTGTTATAAGACCCAGGTCCTATCACACAATGCAACGCAAGCCGGGGGATAGGGTTTTCCCTTATAACAGCCAAACATGCTTGATACGGTTAAAACAAATCATTTGATACTATTATAAGTGCATAGTGTATAAAACAACTTCAAATCATAAGTATCAATCATAGGCGGCATGGGTACCATATATCATGTCGCCATACTAGGCTCTACAAATAAAACCGCAAATGTCACGTATTTGGAAATTGGATTTCCATCTATGAACCGAGGCAAAAGATAGTCCTCAACCGATTCGAGACGCTCTAGTCCGTGTCTCAGGCAAGTACTCTGTCAAGCCTTTGGATCGTCAGGGCCGGTCCACCGATGTGGATTAAAATGCCTGAACACTACGTTTCCCCACCCTATGGGGTGTAAGTCTGGTCCGTCAGCCGACCAGAATGCATCGGCCGAAACCGATATAACCGAGGCGCCTCGCAACAGCAACAACCACATAAGTCAAACTCGTCAGGGCGTGTAAAACCACTGACGCCACTTCTAACTAGAAAGAAACGCAAGTCCTCCCTGAGGTCCGTCTCCCGTTTTTGGTTCATACCTGGTGCGAAACACGCGAGGTAAACGTTACACAAAGCTACGCCACAAAGGCCGTGCTTTGATCATCACCACAAGACTTTGCTTTTCAACAGAAGCCTTGATCATTTGCATCTTAGCATGCCACACAGGCAAACCATCCTATGCAACCGATATCAGTCACACAGAATGAAATCCGATGTCAGACACACAGTCCGTTTACAAGTCCGTTCTGGGTCTGAACGAAACCGGAGGCACCTAGTACCCCGCATATCCATCGATCTCCAAGTACGTCTGGACGATCACTAACTGTTTCCATCTTCTTGGGTGTACAGCCCAATCAAGATCATCAGTTATCACCCAAACGACGTGAAGACCTCCGGTCTTCGACCATCGTCTTCATCTTCGACTTATCGTCGTATCAGTTATTCAGAATGGGATAAACCCGGTCTTTCCGAATAACTCGCGTATATATTATAAAAGTGTTACACAAACACAACATACGCCTCATTCCAACTCATTAGTCATTAACCGTAAATTAATCAAGAGAATAATTCCCCAAATATTAACCCCGAAGGCCGAAACCAACATCAGATCAATATCCAGAAAACCATTCTACTTAGCTAACCGACAGTTAGTTTCTAAATTTCACGTTCAAATCTAATTAAAGATTTAACTATCGCCTGGAGCAAAACTGGTGATACTCCATTTTCGATCTTTCAATCTAATTAAAGATTCATTAAAACTCCACTTAGTTTTAATCATTATCTGGGTTAAAGAATCAGTGTCATTTAAAACACGATTCACGATAAACCCAAAATCACATTCCATTAATTATCGGGTTAAAGAACAAGTGTTATTTAAAACACTGTTCACGATAAACCCAAAAATCAATACCAATTCAATTCCAATTAAATATCATTTAATTGGTTCACTTCATTAAATCTAAATAAAAAGATTTAATCTTTTCTCAACTGGGTTCAAGAACAGTGTTAGTGAAGACACCATTCACGACAAACCCAAATCACATTCGATATTCAATACAAGGCTCTGAATAGAAAATATATCGGCTTATATTCAATATCGAATTCTACGACTAACAAATGTCGTATTGGAAATAACGATACAAATATATATCTTTCAAATTTCCATAACAACACCTGTAATATCACGAATTCCAACATCGAAATATTCCGAAGACAATTTCGATTCAAATCCACTCCAATGCAATCATTGGAAATTTTGGTTATTTTCAAAACCATTTCAAATTCAATTTATTTATTTAAAAATAAATAGAATTATAATTCTAGTTCAAAACTAGTTCATTTCGATAAAAATCTATTTTTATCTTTTCAAATATGGAGTTTTTCATCCCAAACTTTCACAAATCATTTCTTATGATTTTACACAAATTATTGCTATTTTTAATAATTTTATCAAGGCCCGTACAGTCGATTTCCTTCAACGGCCATCGAACTGCACTTACAGCGACCTTTTTCGAATTTGATTTGGACATAATTCCAAATCCAACCGTTAGATTTCAAATTTCTAATATTCGTTAGAAAGCTCTTTTCGATACGAACCCAACGGTTCCGGTTTTAGGAGAATCCGACGGTCGGATCTCCCGTAATGTCCGTTTGAAATAAATGGTCGAAATTCGCGAACTGCCGCGGCGCGGCGCGTTCTATTCAGGCCATTATATTATATATAATATATATAATATATATTTCGTCGATTTTCTATTCAAAACGAATTATATAAATAGTTTTAAAATTCGTTTCAAAATCTATTTCAACTTCATTTCAATTCAAATCGAAATTGAATTCTTCTTTATAAATTCGTTTTAAAATTCATTTCTATTCAATTCAAATTTCAATTCAATTTGAATTCGTTTCAATTCGTTTTCAATTCAATTTGAATTCGTTTTCAATTCCTTTCGAAATCGTTTTCAATTCAATTCATTTCGAAATCGTTTTCAATTCAATTCATTTCGAAATCGTTTTCAATTCAATTCATTTCGAAATCGTTTTCAATTCAATTCATTTCGAAATCGTTTTCAATTCAATTCATTTCGAAATCGTTTTCAATTCAATTCATTTCGAAATCGTTTTCAATTCAATTCATTTCGAAATCGTTATATATTCAATTCATTTCGAAATCGGTTTCAATTCATTTCGAAATCGTTTTCAATTCAATTCATTTCGAAATCGTTTTCAATTCAATTCATTTCGAAATCGTTTTCAATTCAATTCATTTCGAAATCGTTTTCAATTCAATTCATTTCGAAATATTCGATTTCGAGATTACTTTTCAATATTCATTTTAAAATGAATAAAATCGATATAAATATCGTTTACGTCAAAATGGCGTCAATCTAATCAACACGGCTTCATAAATTTCTATTTTCAAATATTCTATTTCAAATATTTGTTATTATCAAAATATTTGTTATTATCAAAATATTCTTTATTTTCACGATTGGAATGAGGCCCAATCCATTACCATATAAAATTAATTATATGGATTTTCATACAACACATGTATATAATAACATTGAAAATAATCAACCATCAACCAAAGTGCACTACACTGTATAAGCATCAAATATAGATATTCAACGCTCATAACAGCCTGTCAATCAATCGATCGACATATTTAATCAATCAGGATGAGTGAAATTCATATTTCATCCCAACACCCGTGTGGGGTTTCAAACAATCAAACACAGATTTTTATTCGTGCAGTTGGGCGATGTGTGAAATTTATCGACCCAATCAATATCTGTCAAATCAGTGTATATACAAACAAATCGGCCGATTTGTTTATAACTATTCATTTATTCACATTCACGTTAAAATTTATATTTTTAACGATAAAACATTTTATTTCAACCTATGAATTTCTATTCAATTCATTTACACAATAAAATGGTATTTTTATTTTCTAACATATTTTTAGAAAATTTCGGCGGCATAACGGCACGATACTAGAAACGGGACAAGGCCTAGCCTTATCCCCGGTCTAGTGAAGGCCCACGCCATTCACACATCAATCAACTCAATTCGTTATGCAAACCACAAAACTTGGAGTAAGAGTCTAACCTAGCCTTACTCCTTCGCCTTATAACGGCGCACGTCTAATCCTAACCAATTTATCGATTCGATTTTTCACACCACAAACCACATTCAAACCAATATCTCAATCAATCACCAAACAATCCAAACAAACAAGTCCATGGTATGTGGACGGGTGTCGGGTGCTTCTAATAAGCACCGTCTGCATCCTAGTATATATATATATATATAACTAGAAAAAGAATTTTGAGTGAGAAGTTCTCACAAATAGCTATCCTAGCTCCACGGCACTTCTTTGATAGAAATCTTCTTTGTTATCGCATCATCGTCATCTTCGTTGCCCGTAGTCACTATATACACAAAAATCACATTTTTACTTCGCTATTCAATATATAAAAATCGAATTTTTACTTCGAAGTTCAATATATAAAAATTCTATTTTTCTATCGAAGTTCAATATATAAAAATTCTATTTTTCTATCGAAGTTCAATATATAAAAATTCTATTTTTCTATCGAAGTTCAATATGTAAAAATTCTATTTTTCTATCGAAGTTCAATATATAAAAATTCTATTTTTCTATCGAAGTTCAATATATAAAAATTCTATTTTTCTATCGAAGTTCAATATATAAAAATTCTATTTTTCTATCGAAGTTCAATATATAAAAATCGAATTTTTAGTTCAAAGTTCAATATATAAAAATCGAATTTTTAGTTCAAAGTTCAATATATAAAAATCGAATTTTTAGTTCAAAGTTCAATATATAAAAATCGAATTTTTAGTTCAAAGTTCAATATATAAAAATCGAATTTTTAGTTCAAAGTTCAATATATAAAAATCGAATTTTTAGTTCAAAGTTCAATATATAAAAATCGAATTTTTAGTTCAAAGTTCAATATATAAAAATCGAATTTTTAGTTCAAAGTTCAATATATAAAAATCGAATTTTTAGTTCAAAGTTCAATATATAAAAATCGAATTTTTATTTCGAAGTTCAATATATAAAAATCCTATTTTTCTATCGAAGTTCAATATATAAAAATCCTATTTTTCTATCGAAGTTCAATATATAAAAATCCTATTTTTAAACCGCTAAGATCTAATTTTTATCTCGTCAAAAATCTTATTTTTTTCCTACAACAAAATTCTAAACTTTTTCTACCTCCTACGAATTCAAAATTCCTTCGAATAAAAATCATGTTTTATATACTTAAAAAAAAATCAGTTTTCTATATTTTTAAAAAATTCAGTTTTCTATATTTTTAAAAAATTCAGTTTTCTATATTTTTAAAAAATTCAGTTTTTCTAACCTAAAAAAAAAATAGTTTTTATTTCTGATAAAATCAGTTTTAAAAGAAAATAAAAAAAAAGTTTTAAAGAAAATAAAATAAAAAAACGAGATCAGGGAACTTACAGGGAGAGGGGGGGGCTGTCGAGCAGGCGGAGGGGGCGGTCAACGAGGGGCTAGGGTTTGCTGGGCGGTGGCGATTTGGGGTTCGGGTCCAGGGGTCGCGAGGCTCGAGCGGGGTTCATCAGAGGATGGGCGCGAGGGGGAAGCGGCTTCGAGGTGCGGCGGCGATGTCTGGAGGCGGTGGCGCTCGGGGTTCCTCCGTCCGTCCTTTCTTTCTTCTTTTTTTTTTTTTTTTTTAATCTGAAATAAAAGTGAACGGGGGGGGGGGGGGGCCAAAACGAAGATAAAAGGGGGGGGAATTAAAAATTTTATTTTTATTATTATTTGATTATTTAATTTTGCAAAACGGTTGACTTTTACATACGACCTCGAAACGAGGCCCACCGCCTGTCGTCCATAGCGTTTTACCCCCATTCCGAACACAATGGGATATGTATCGCAAGTTGATTCGATCGTTTGAATCAGTTTCCGTTTAATTTACATTTAAATCACTATATTGAATTTTAAACGTACTTTTCAATTTACCGGGGTCACATACTAACTAGAAAAATTCCAGAAAAATATTTTCTAGCTTCGTATTGACGATACGGTCCTAATAAAACTAGTTTCGTCGAATTCTGAGACCGTTTGAAAAATGGCCAATTTCCAGTCGATTAAAATCAACTGAAACCGGTCAAACGCGTTTTCCTTTGCCACGCTCACATATTGATTCGAAAAATTATGAAATTTGGAATCTAGCAATAACTCGACACTGCGGACCCAACAAAACTGGTTTCGTCGGAATCCGAGGTCGTTTGCAAAATTGCTATTTTTAAGGGTCTTATATATATAAAAATATATAAAAATTCCACAGCGACTATTTCTAATTTTAAACTGGACATATCTTATCACTTCTAAGATGAAATCCCAGTTTGTTAACTTCGTTACAAAGATATGGTTATACAGATTCAAATATTTCTTGTTTCGTTCAATTCTGACTTATATTGAATTCTGTATATTCATTTGAAATTAGAAATCGAATTTTCGAACTACCGCGCCATTTTCAATTCCTTTTATAATTATATATAATTATTATATATTCTAACGACGACGTATATAAATATATTCGTTCGAATTCTATTTAAAATAAATTTCTCGTCGATTTTATTTAAAATAATTCATTTTAAATAATCAAAACTCGCTAAAATTGCCAAAATAAAAATTTTAAACTGGCCCAGATTTTCCGGGTTGTTACAATCTCCCCCACTTAAAACTTTTCGTCCCCGAAAAGGAACAAAGTCGAAAGTGGTTTGATTATTCAGCTCTACATTCGATCTGGCTTCCATTCTCTAACTTTTTAGTTTCTGAGAATTTTCAAAATTTCAAAAATTTGGCTAACACCCTAAATTTTCGAAAAATTTCGCCATAACCTCCCCTGCACCGGGAGCATCGGGGAATTTCAAATAGCTTCCCCGGTCCTTCAGATCTCAAAAAGAAAAAGAAAAAGCCAAGCGGCTAGCCAATAGGCTCACAAAATCATCATCACCCAAACAAAACAGGAAATTATGTAGTAAACATGTACCTATTTGTCGGGCAAACAAATTTTATTCTCGGCTCTAGCCTCCTTGCTATGACCTGTTCAATGATATACATGTATATGCAAGAAAATGCGACCAATTTTCAATATAGTTCAATATTTGATTTAATTAGGCTAAATGGTTCAAAATTATCAAACAACTAAACAAACAACACAAACATCAATCAATTAGTGAATTACAGTTTCAAATTCATAATTTTGATACATATACAAAAATCGTGTTTTTGATGCCAATTCACACAATAGGCCCTATCTAATTTTGGTTCTCACACCAGTCAATAGGAAATATATAAATATCACACCTTCGACACTCGAATATAAATACTGGCGACAGTGCCCCATCACCAGAATTACTCCCGGGCACTAGAGGGATTCTATATCTACCCAATATATTAAAACTTCGAATACACGTTTGCAAGACATATATGCAAAATCTTTATATACTGGATTGCCCAATTCAATTTCAAAATAAATAATCAAATACGAATAGTTGATTTATATTTTCAAAACAAAATTGGTTTTCATTTAAAAAAAAATATATATACTCTTCACACTCGTTCTAGGATACTACTGATCCTATCTCTAACGAGTCATTCCCGTTGGATATTACTAATCCAATATCTGATGAATTCTTTCGTAGTGTTCTAATGTGTCTTGTTCTCTGCTTTGTAAACCAAAGCTCTGATACCAACTGTGACGGCAAGGAATTTCGCTCGGTCCGAACCAGTCGCTAAACCGACCCAGACCGTTCGAAACGCCCTATCGTTTGAGAACACGACAAATCAGGACGCATACAGAAGAACGTTTCATTTTATATTACAACAATGCATCAGATTACAAGAATTTACAGAGTATAAATGAATATTACACAGAAATATCAGAGATTTAAATTACATTTAAATACATAGCAGCGGAAAATAATACAATACACAACTAGAAGAGATATACGGATACAAAGCTTTCCGGATATCATTCCAGCTGTAAACCAGGATCCTGTGAATATAAATCTGCAAAACCAAAACTACTAGCTGCCCGTGTCAAAATAGGGGCACCCAGAGTTTAGGTTAAAACAATAAACTCCAGGTCAGTCATGTGACTGGTGTGAGAACTAAAACAGTTAATCTTTATTTTAAATCATTAGGTAGATCAAGGGACCACGCCGTATAACACGGAACGGGTTTCCTCCCAAGAATACCAGTGCATAAAACAAACAGCGCAATGCTAAATAAAGAAAGATGAAGCTGTTATAAGACCCAGGTCCTATCACACAATGCAACGCAAGCCGGGGGATAGGGTTTTCCCTTATAACAGCCAAACATGCTTGATACGGTTAAAACAAATCATTTGATACTATTATAAGTGCATAGTGTATAAAACAACTTCAAATCATAAGTATCAATCATAGGCGGCATGGGTACCATATATCATGTCGCCATACTAGGCTCTACAAATAAAACCGCAAATGTCACGTATTTGGAAATTGGATTTCCATCTATGAACCGAGGCAAAAGATAGTCCTCAACCGATTCGAGACGCTCTAGTCCGTGTCTCAGGCAAGTACTCTGTCAAGCCTTTGGATCGTCAGGGCCGGTCCACCGATGTGGATTAAAATGCCTGAACACTACGTTTCCCCACCCTATGGGGTGTAAGTCTGGTCCGTCAGCCGACCAGAATGCATCGGCCGAAACCGATATAACCGAGGCGCCTCGCAACAGCAACAACCACATAAGTCAAACTCGTCAGGGCGTGTAAAACCACTGACGCCACTTCTAACTAGAAAGAAACGCAAGTCCTCCCTGAGGTCCGTCTCCCGTTTTTGGTTCATACCTGGTGCGAAACACGCGAGGTAAACGTTACACAAAGCTACGCCACAAAGGCCGTGCTTTGATCATCACCACAAGACTTTGCTTTTCAACAGAAGCCTTGATCATTTGCATCTTAGCATGCCACACAGGCAAACCATCCTATGCAACCGATATCAGTCACACAGAATGAAATCCGATGTCAGACACACAGTCCATTTACAAGTCCGTTCTGGGTCTGAACGAAACCGGAGGCACCTAGTACCCCGCATATCCATCGATCTCCAAGTACGTCTGGACGATCACTAACTGTTTCCATCTTCTTGGGTGTACAGCCCAATCAAGATCATCAGTTATTTTAAACTGGCCCAGATTTTCCGGGTTGTTACAATTTATATTTATACCAATGAGATGAGTTATAATAATTAAGAAGTTTATATTAGATGGGTTTTATGATATATTAAATTGTGTTGGGATTTAGTATATGCCGATGAGACGAGGCATATTTATAGATATTTATCCTTATTTAAAAGATTATGTAGCTATGGTGCATGGTTATGTTGTTAACCTCCTTTATTGAGATAAGTTATTCTTTACTAGTTTTTAATCGATGTTTAATTGGTACTCAATGATATGTGGCAAAGGCAACGATTAATTGAGTTTTACCTTTATGACTTAGTTTGTAGATATTTTATGCTTAAGCATTGTTTTTATCACTTGAGCGTAGTCATAACTTAGTCATCTCTTATAGTTACCATGAAGAGATATCATTTCTTTTCATAAAGAATTGTTCCTATATGGCATGGTATCCCTTATATCGGAGGATATCACATCTTTCAATCGCTCAACCTTATCTAGTGATCTATTTTGCTTATAAATGTAACTAGCTTAATTCGAGTTTTATTATGATCATCAAGTTTAGATTGTCTTACGAAAACTCCCTTTGTGGTTCACACATTTACTCATTCCATTTAGTTATATTATAATTAGATGAACCATATCTAAACAAGATATATTGCATTCCTTTATGCAATCATGACGAATCATTGATATACCACCCTAGAGATACTTGATGACTTATATCATCCCATTAGTAATCATGAAATGGTCTTTCCATGACCTCACATTATCATTACCTTAACTAATGATAAGTTCTAGCCTGCCTGACCCTTGTGTTTTCACTCAGGTCAGACCGAGTTTGTTTCAAGTTTAGCTCTTCTCTTGGTCTTAGATGGTTCTTGGTGCAATCTTTTGAGACTGAGTCATCTCTTTGGGATTCTTCACATTCTTGTGGCATATTTCCGATAGTTTAGTCTTTACTTTTCGTATATTGAGTGATCTCCATATTACTTTGATGTATTATTTGTACTGTATTGAGATGTATCATTGTACATGTATGTATGTATCTATATATATGATATGTGTATGTTACTATTCTGTGATGAGATATTCATTTAGTTATAGTGTTTTGTTCTGATAGATCCATAGCTATCTATAGCTTTGTCTCATGAATTTATTAAATACGTCTATCCACTTGAAGAAAAAATATAGGATTTGTCGGCGTGTTCACTAGGTAATTGAGACAAGGTTATTGTTAGTCGCTTCTAACCAGCCCTATTCTCTGCATTGGCAGATGGAATTACTACGTAATTCTCTTTGTTAATGCGGGCCTCGGGGTGGGCCGTTACAGTTTTTAACACTAATCGTGGAATTTTAAAATTGTGAATGTCTAAAAGTGGATGGAAGGAATGTTACTGTTGAAAATCAAGAGAAGCATATGTATTAAACTCACATTTCCACCATTTATTAATTTCTCCGGGTATAGGTCATCATATTGATTTTTGGCATATATATTAGAATAGATACATATAGCTAACAACATTTTGAATTTGTAGATGTTAAAAATATAGAAGTAAAAACTTTTGAATATTAATTGTTTAGTTTATATTTGAATGGAGCAATGCCGAAAGGAAAAAATAAGAAGCTAAAATGTGAGGAAATATGCAATGATCCAGGATTTTAACCTTTTATTTAATATTTAAAACTGGTCTTAAATGTTGTTTTGGAATTTAATTTAATAATTTTGAACATTTTATTGATATAATATATTAATAATTTTATTTCGAAATAGGCAGGATTAATTGTTTTTATTGTATAATGTAAATTGGACAATATAGAAATATTTATTTGAGTTTGAATTGAATTATATTAACGTATTCGTTTATTTAACAACATTTGAATTTTAATTTATAATTTAATTATAATACGAACTGCATCGGCACAGTAGTTCGTAATATAACGCTTTGAACTTTACATGGTTATACAAGATCCAATATAAGTCAGAATTCTTTAAAACAATAAATGTCCGAAACTATTGGATGATACTTTTCTAATGGAAGCGAAAAATAAAGTTTTCGTGTTGTATATTTTGTTCTATGTGCAAATCAAATTTTGAAATAGTCGTTATGGAATTCATTTATAAATTATAACGTCTTTTATATAAAAAAGGAAAGGATTTTTATTTTATTTAATATCGATTTGGCTTGGAATTCAACCCAAAATATTTTATTTTGAAAATATACGAAATTCTGCTCAAGTATGCCCAATTATGATATTTTTATATTGAGGTATTTTAAAATTGGATTGTTTTAATTTAAATTAGACCCTCAAAAAAAGGCTTTTATTCAAATGATCTCCGTTTTCAACGCATTTTGTTAAGAACGTAATAACTTATTATTATTATTAACTTTCAAGTTTTGCTTCAATTGGAGTTATTTTGTGAGCGTAACAAAATTAAATACACATAAATCGACCATTTGGATTTGAACAAGCATCGTTTGAGCAAATGGACTCGAAATTCGACGAAATAAGTTTCATTAGGACCATAATGTCAAATTATACCATCACACCCATTTTCGTCACAAACAGGGTTCATGTGTAATCATAAAAATTAATAAACGTCGTTCACAAATGGCGATAGGCACGGAAAATATCATCCGTAATTTCACTAAAATAACGTTGGTCTCTTCATTCATCAAATAAGATAAATTATATTAAAAAAAATCCCTGCGCGCATGTCTGCCTGTCTCCATTTCTTCAGACCGATCAGAAAACTGGCATGTGAAACCTTCGTACTATCTACTCCTTTTTTCTATATAAATGTAAAGCTTTCTTCCTCCTCAAACCACAATTTCACTTCTGTCTCTTCTTTTCTTGTTCAAACCAGAAAAACCGAATTTATCCCTTCCTGATACTAAACAAAAAAAAACTGTCTCCTCGTTTATTTCAATCCACAAAACAACACTTCTCCTCGTTCCCAACGCAAAACAATCTGCCACCTTCCAATTTCTTCTATTCATTTGAACCCCTGAAAAACAGAAGCCCTCATAACATATAATACTTAAAATAAGAACATCGCCTCTTCGTATCAGCGAACTATATGCTTCTTCATATTAAAACAAGGAACCTGCGAACTAATTCCTGGTGGCGAGAGGAATAGGTAGGCCAGGATGGTCGCGTTTCGGATGAGAGGGAGTCTGTGGGTTCATGATGGCCGGAGAGAGGAGTTGGGGAAGTCTGAATGGCGGTTGACGGAAGCAGCTGGAGCTGCATGGGGAAGGCAGTAGACCTGAGTTCATCTCGAGACTGGTAGCAGCGTCGAGAATGAGGTATTCGGGTTGGGGTTCGAACCATTTTTTTTGGCGTATTAGAAGAAACAAATGAGGAAAGCGGCTGACTCTTCAAACTTTATTTCTGATTAATTAGTTTACACGTCATTATCATTTCATTGTATATTGGGCCTTTGTATTTAGCTCATTCTCTCTTCTAACAGTTGCATCACATGTATTATAAATACACTATGCGTCTGTACATTCTTTTTTATCTAAGAAATAACAATTCCTGCAACTCTTCACAATACTACAATTCTTGAATTTTATTTCTTTTCTATTTTGGTATCAGAGCCATTTACTCATTTCCTAATGTCATTCTCTCTATCTCGATCCAATCTCTCGCTTCCTGTTGTGAGCATTGCTTGATTTTCCTCTCCTCAGTTAGATTTCATCATCGGAGAGGGAAGCAGTGCCTTCAATTTGTGCCTTGCTACAACTTTGTATATGGTTGCAACATTATGCCACCCATATATACCAAGTGGCTGCATCATCCTCAAATAAGCACTGCTGTGTTCAATATTTTAGTTAAGAATTGCAAGAAATTTCATCTGAAACATTGTTGAGCCGTCCAACGATCCAATCAGTTCTCACCATCATTTCGAATCAACTGGTTGCTTCAACAATTCTTCAAGAAAACCTTCTTGAATCCCTGAACATCTTTTCTTGAACTTTTTTCTTGATTCTGTTCTGTTTTCAGTTGTTCTTCATGGCGAACAACACTCCATCATCTTCGTCTGATCCCTCAGTTGGTTCTAATACAACCAACACACCTGTAGACTATTTGATCAAAACAGTGGTTAGTCCACAATCCCAATTAGTGACAATTCAGCTTGATGATAACAACTACATGTTGTGGAGATTACAAATTGAGACAGCCATAGAAGGGTATGGTCTCGAAAGTTTTATCAATGGTACAGTGAACATTCCTCAGAAGTTTATCACGGATCAAGCCAATAATGTTGTACCAAATGAAGAATTTAACAAATATCATAGGCAAGATCGACTTATCAGTGCATGGCTGCTCTCATCTATAAGTGAAAAGCTTCTACCCCAAGTTATTGGCTGTAAAACTGCTAGTGAAATTTGCAATACAGTGGAGAAATCGTTCAACAATCAATCTTACGCCAAGGTAATGTTCTACAAAAGACAAATATACAAGATCAAGAAATATAACATTACTATGTGTGAATATCTAAGCAAGATCAAACCTATATGCGATATGTTGGAGGCTGCAGACCAAAGGTTGCCTGATTCTGAGCAAATCCTTATTATTTTAAACAGTTTAACCGATGAATATGAAGCAGTGGAAGCTATTATATCTTCTCAAAAGGAATTTTCGTCAATTGATGACGTTCATGCAATTTTATATGCTCATGAAGCAAGACTTGAGAGCAAAAGATCTCAAGATGGTGATATTAATGTCAATTACGCTGCTAGCAGTAACAAAAATAAAAACCAGAGTAACAAAAATGATCAAACCATCCAAAGAGGTGGCCAATCATCTAGGGCAGAGGCAGAGGCAGATGGAACAACAATAATAATCGACCAAAATGCCAGATTTGCGAGAAAGTTGGACATACAGCACCAAGATGCTTCTTCAGATTCAACGCAAATTACGCAGTGAACCAGAACACAAGCAATCAGAAGAGTGCAAATCCAACAGCCAACTTAGCTCAAGCACAATGTGATGCTGCTCCATTTGAAACATCAAGAAATCAAGGTGAAAGTGCAAGAATTGATCACATTAACGATGATAGCTGGTATCCGGATTCTGGATCAACTAGTCACCTAACCAACAACCTTGAAAATCTCAATTTAGGCAACAGAGACTACAAAGGTAACAAATCTATTTGAATGGGAAATGGTAAGCATATAAAAATTTCTCATATTGGTAATGGCAGTTTAAATGGCAAAAGACAATTATATCTACATAACTTGTTAAGGTTTCCTGAAATCAAGAAGAATTTAATAAGTGTATCTCAATTTGCTCGAGATAACAATGTATATTTTGAATTCTTTCCTAATTACTATACGGTTAGAGACATTCTAACTAAATCTGTTTTATTGTAGGGTGATGCTGTTAAAGGACTGTATACGTTCAATTTACAAAACTATAATGATTCTGATAGTAAACCATCTCACTACAATACATGTATTGTTAACTGTAACTGTACTAGCAGCATGTAACTGATGATAACAATGATTGCAGCGATACTGCTAGTGATAATAATGCTAGTAATAGAAAAGTTTTCGATTATTGGCATTTTAAACTTGGTCACCCCAATCTTAATACTGTCAAGAAAATTCTTCTTGATAACAAGATACCCTTTAATAATGCTCAATTGCCATATATTTGTGAATATTGTCAAATGGGCAAAAGTCACAAACTGCCTTTCCCTGATTCATTGTCTATTTACACCAAACCACTTGAACTTATTTCAACTGATCTATGGGGTCCTGCACCCATTAGTTCTGATTTTGGTTTTAAGTACTATATTTCCTTTATCGATGCTTACTCTAGATTTACATGGTTGTATTTACTTAAATCTAAGTCTGAGGCTACCAATGCCACTTTGAATTTTATCAAAATGGCTAAAAATCAGTTCAATTCAAACGTGAAATTTTTTCAGTCTGATGGAGGAACCGAGTATAAACCACTCAGTAAATACTTTCAAGATAAGGGGATTGTTCATAGAATAACATGTCCTTATTCATCGAAACAGAATAGTCTAATTGAAAGAAAACATAGACACATTGTAGAAACATGATTAAATCTATTAGCTCAAGCTGCTCTACCTTTAAAGTTTTGGCCAGAAGCGTTTAGTTCTGCTGTTTTTCTAATTAACAGAATGCCAACTAAAATTCTAAAAGGTGTGAGCCCCTTGGAAAAACTTTATGGAGTTAAACCTGATTACAATAGTTTGAAAATATTTGGATGCTCGTGCTATCCATACTTAAGACCATACAACTCGAATAAACTTAATTTTAGATCAAGACAATGTACTTTTATTGGATATTGCACACATCAAAAAGGATACAGGTGCATTAATTCAAAAGGCAAAGTACTCATAAGTAGGCACGTTATTTTTGATGAGAACATTTTCCCATATAAACAGCAGAATATAAAAACAACCATGAAAGTCTACAATCAAAAGACTCCCATACCTGAACTGCCAATTCTCAATGAAGTGTGGGAGAAAACCAGTTTTACTGAGGCTGCTGAACCTCAGAATGATCACCAGAATCCTTCTGATGGCCACAATGAGCAATCCAGCCTTGCCAATCAGCAACCTGATCAAAACAGTGCAAGCAGAAGTCAGGTCAGAAGTGATCAAATTAGCGAAGGTACTAATAATAATGATGGGAACAATACAAGTGCAGAAACTACTTAAGCAGAACAGATGAATGTACCGGTCAATGCTCCACACAATCAACCCAGGCAACCAGGGCCAACAGTGGAATCTTCAAGCCAAAAAATTATGCAGCAATCATCAATACTGATGAACCTGATAATTATTTTCAAGCCATTAAAGACAAAAATTGGTGCGCTGCCATGAATGAAGAATACAATGCTCTCATTAAAAACAATACTTGGGAATTAGTCAATCCACCAAAGAATAAAAATATAATTGGCTGCAGGTGGACACTCAAGCTAAAAAGAAATGCTGATGGATCAGTTAATAGATACAAAGCCAGACTTGTTGCAAAGGGATTTACACAAGAATATGGCTTTGATTTCAGTGAAACTTTTCACCAGTAATGAAACCATCAACTATCAGGCTAATTCTATCCATTGCTTTAAATAATAATTGGATTAAAAATCATTTGGATGTTAATAATGCCTTCTTAAATGGTTATTTACAGGAGGAGATCTACATGCATCAGCCACCATGTTTCGTTCAAAATAAAGATCAAGTTTGCAAACTGAATAGAGCTATCTACGGTCTTAAACAGGCTCCAAGAGTGTGGTTTGATAAACTCAAAACCACACTCAACTCTATGGGATACAATCCAACAAAATCTGATACTTCCCTATTTACAAAAATGAACAGTTTATCTACAATTTGTATACTAATTTATGTTGATGATCTTATTGTTACAGGCAATAACTATGATGAAATCAGAAAGGTCACAGAATATTTGAATGATCAATTTTCAATAAAAAATCTGGGTAGTGCTTCTTATTTTCTTGGCATTGAGATCAAAAGACATTTAGCTACAGAAATGCACTTAAATCAAAGAAAAAACATATCAGAGTTACTTACTAGAGCTAACATGCATGAAGCAAAACCCCAGCCTACACCTATGATATCAAATCATCACTATAGTAAAAACAGGGGAGAAGCCATATATAATATTAAGCAATATAGAAGCGTGGTAGGGGCATTGCAATACACAACCATCACACGACCTGATATTTCATATAGTGTTAACAAAGTCTCACAATTTTTGCAGAATCCACTTGACGAGCATTGGAAAGCTGTCAAAAGAATTCTAAGGTATCTAAAGGGGACAATCAACTATGGCCTATCTCTCAAAGCAAGCAACAACTTCAACATAACTGCCTATAGTGATGCTGACTGGGAAACAGACAATGATGATAGAAGGTCTATAACTGGGTACTGCATATACGTTGGTGACAGTCTAATATCCTAGTGTTCAAAGAAGTAGACCACAATCTCCCGATCCAGCATAGAGGCTGAATACAGAAGTGCGGCCAGCACCACAACAGAAATATTATGGCTAAAATCCTTACTACAAGAATTAAAAATCACTTCAGACAGAAAGCCTATTCTTTGGTGTGACAATCAAAGCACAATATATATGACTGCTGACCTAATTCAACACGCACGAACAAAATACATTGAAATTGACATATATTTTGTGCGTGAGCAAGTGCAAAAGAAGAATTTGCAAGTAAACTCCGTCCCTACTTATAACCAGAGAGCAGATATATTCATTAAATCCCTATCTACAAAGAACTTTACCAGACTACGAAGTGAACTCAAAATAATATAGCAATACAACCTTTCGAAGGTTCCTGAAGCTGATGAAAGCAAGCGGAAGTCAGATTCGAAGGACAAATCAACTGAAAGCCATGCTTCAGATCTGAAAGATAGATCCAGTCATGCTTAATCACACTCTCATATCTCTGCTTGTTGTCGCCATGTTCCTGATAGTTAGAGTCGCTAGAAAGCTCTCTGATGAAGGTCGTTCTCCTCCAAATGACGAAGTAAACTAGGGTTAGTCTCAGGAACCATAGCCCGAATTTGAGAGAGGGTATTAGAAGAAACAAATGAGGAAAGCGACTGACTCTTCATACTTTATTTCTGATTAATTGGTTTACACGTCATTATCATTACATTGTATATTGGGCTTTTGTATTTAGCCCATTCTCTCTTCTAATAGTTGCATCACATGTATTATAAATACACTATGCGTCTGTACATTCTTTTTTATCTAAGAAATAACAATTCCTGCAACTCTTCGCAATATTACAATTCTTGAATTTTATTTCTTTTCTATTTTGGCGACCGAGGAGGCGGTGGTCAGCGAGTTTGCCGAGGGTGCTGGGGAGTTGACGATGGGGAGAATCTGGTAAGGTCGACCGGCGATCAGCAGTGTCAGGAGGTAATACAGCAGTGGCAAGAGGGCGGGGTCGGCCTCAATTCTAGCACCGCGGTGATAGTGGTACTGAAGACCGTTGTTGGCGTAGTTTCTGATGTGCACGATGTTGTGGTTTGTGCAAGTCAGCGTGGAGGAGCAGGGTGGTATAAGCATCGGTAATGACCATGATTAAATGTCGGGGAGGAGACAATATGACAAAGAAGATGGGCGGTGGTCTATTCATGCATACGTAGGCTTCAGGAAAATAACGGAGAAGAAGAAAATACGAGGAAGGTTTAGAAAAAACATGGGAGTGCATGGAGCCTGTAGCAAGTAACAAGCTGCGGTGAGGAAGGAATAAGAAGATGGGCTGACGCCTGGGCTTGGGCTTGTCATAAAAAAGTAAAAGTAAATGATGGAGTTAAGTTTTGAGGATATAGGGTAAAGTTTTGAGGATATAGGGTAAGGACGGAATAACATGTTTCAGAATCGTGGAAAGGAATTGGAAAGGCAATAAATTAGAGATTCGGGTTATAAAGTAAGGATAAATAAATAAATAACTTATTTATAACATTTTTATTCAATGTAAGCTTGTAAACACAATAACTCGTTCACTCGTAAACAGAATCTAACGAAACAAGATTCGTTGGGATCACAAAGACGAAGGCTATGTAGTCAAGCTGGTTTAGTAAGAAACGGAAGCTATAGAAATTTCATGTAATTTTAAATGTTTGTTTAAAATTATATGAAACGAATCACGAAGCGTTAATCGAAAACAAAATGTGAGTTAATTCTCACACATTTATGGAATGCTATGATGTGTTAAATTCATATAATAAAATTTATCGTTGATTACACATATTGGTTGATTGGATGCCTTGGATGTCTATTGTTGATTGAATGGTTGATGTTAATTATATTATCGTCGTTTAATATATTGAAATTATATACAATTATGAAATATTATAATGGAAGTGATGCAGGGAAGAACGGATTGGAGGGATCCAACCGGGTTCCTAAAATAATTGTATGTTATTTATTTTTCATGTTGTTTATATAGGAATTGTTTACTCCAAATGACGTTATATCCTGATTGGATGTTGACGATTGAATGGATGTTGATCGTTGAATTTAAATTCAACAATTGTTGGGTTTTAAGCAATATACAGTATTGATTAAGTGATTGGCAGTGAATGACCTAAAATCTGTCGTTTTAAGGTGTTGTTATGTCGTTATGCGAATTGACAATGTTTTAAGTTATTAAATTTATTTTTATAACTGAATTGAAGTTTTCAAGTTTATTTTATATAGTTATTTAAATTAGAAATTTCATAAATATTTTGATATTTATAATCTTGTTTTACAAAAGAAATTATTAAATAATTTATGTAACAAATTCTTATGTCGTTAATAAGTTTATGAGCAGAACTCAGAGAATTTACCTACGGGCTAGGAAAATGGATTATTGAGTTAAATCCGAATTGATTTATTAAATTAGAATTAACATATAAAGGAATTTGAACATAAGTCCAAATGAAGTTATAAAGGGATTTTAACCCAAATGATCATTTTGAATATAACCGTTCACTTAAAAGTTGAATTAAGTGAAACACTAGAAGTGAAATAAGGGTTTTAAATATAAAAAAGGATAATAAATAGTTTTGTAAATAAGATCCATGTTTATAAATAAATGTTTATAAAAGAGGTTAGAATTAAAGTGATGTTTTAAATTAAGCGTTTGCTTAAGAATCGAGTTAAGTAAAAGGATTTAGATCGAAAGAAGAATTTCAAAGATGCAAAGGAAAGGATGTTTAATGAATTGCTAAAAAGAATTTGATAAATAAATTTTTGATCATAAAGCCAAGTGAAATGAATTATACGAAAGAAGATTTTGTAAACTATGTAGATATCTCCGAGGTAATGGAAATATGGAAGAGATTTTGGTAACTAAACATATACCGTTGGTTAAATAAAATATAACAGTACTTCCAAAGATAAAGGAAATGGAAAGTGAGGTTTTGTAGCTATAGCGATAATTTCAACATAAGGAGACACGGAAAATGTTTTGAAGATATAAAACGATATTTTTGATATTATGGAATAAAGGAGGTTTTAATGTATGATTTAAATTAAAGGCCCTAAGCTGTTGAAGCACTAACATGTACTTTTGAATTTGATAGTTAAATAACCGACTATCAAATGAATATTATTCTTGGACCTTTTTGATGTGTTATTTCGAAGAGCCCGGGCGGGAACTAGACCCAAAATCACTTTGAACCAACATAGCATATGAAACTAATCAACAGGGATATGTAAAAAGATGCAGCATTGAAGACCATAAATCTTCATGAGCGGAAGAAATACTTGTTGAATTTCTCTAGCCGATCCCTAGAGATATTTCAACAGTGATTCTATCATGATTGAAATCTAAGGATTGTAAGGACTATTTGCTACTGATCCTTTGGGCGATTCGTAGGATGCGATAGGAGGGTGCCTTTGGTTCATCCTGTTCTTGGATGACCTATATGGACGAATGTCTGACAGAGTATTTCCTGAAAAATCACGTACATTGATTTTTACAAATATACCAAGTTTGGTTGTAGAGCAATTCTCTTGCTTAACACCCGAAGTATATTTGTGGATGTTAATTAGTGATTTGATGGATCTGACGATGTGGCATTCAAAGTATGATGGGATGTTCTCTGAAAAGTTAAATGTAACTATTGAATCAAGGAATTCATGAAGTTTTGATTATTGACAAAGAGATGATTCATTACCGACAAAAAGAGATGATTAATGGTTCGACAAAGACATGAAGAGCTTCATATGGTATTTCATATTAGAGGCCGATTATTTTGTGAGTTAGTAGTGTTATTAATGTTAAAATCTATCCTCAAATAATCATATCCCTCAATATTGGAATATATATAAATATATATTTAATGTGTGTGTGTGCACATTCATATGGCTTTCTGGCCAAAACCAGTTGAACGGCCAAATACCAGTGGTCGACCGATTCTGCCCAGAAAACCCTATGAACATGCACACATATATATAACGTATATATATTTTCAAATTCCTGTCTACTGGTGATTTTTCACCTGTCGACCGTTTTTAAACAGAAGCAACTATTTGAATAGTTACTTCCATTTCTTCCAGAGTTGCTTCTTTTCCTTTTCATCAACGATCATATCTATTGATTTTAACTCTTTACTAATGGTTACAACTATTTACTCCTATATAAACATCTTGAAATCATCAATTCAAGACACCAATTCTTTCTATCTAATCTCAATACTACTGATTCTATTCTTGAACCCTCAAGTATTCAAACGCTCATATTCTTCACAATATCGTTCTTGAATCCTAGAATTTATATATTATTCTTTTGATTCAACTATGATATCATCTTCCAAAATCTTCATAAACACAAATTCTATTTGAGGATAAAATTATAGGAAGGTTGTACAGGAATTGAAAAATTCGTGTTATTGAGAACACACATTGTCAAAATACAAGTCTACTTGTCTTGTTTGAAGTCCTCCATGTTGTAAGAGGCAAGTTTAAAGTCCTCCATGTTGTCAGAGGCAAGTTTGAAGTCCTCTGTGTTGTAAGAGGCAAGTTGTAAAGTCCTCGTGTTAATAGAGGCGTGAAATTCCCATTCGGCTTCTCGGGTGTTGTAAACCTGTTCCTCTGCGTGAAGTGATGTTATTGTTAGTGAAAATCCATATAGAAGTCTGGGACTGGATGTAGGACAGTGCTCCGAACCAGTATAAAAATCTCTGGTGTGATTTTTCTATTTTTACTACATTTACTATTATATAGTTCTGTGATCAGCTATTACTTCATACTTGAATGTTGTTCGTCATATTACACGATCCTTGTGAGTGTATTATACTTGACAAATACACACGCACACTATCATTTGGTATCAGAGCACGGTCATCTTATAACCGTAACACAGTTATTTGATATATTCTTGTAATATGGCAAATAACCCAAGTTCTAGCACTCAAAACACTACTTACACGGAAGGTCATTGTAAAAACACGGAAATCTGGGCCAATTTAAAATTTTTATTTTGGCAATTTTAACAACTTTTGATTATTTAAAATGAATTATTTTAAATAATAACGACTAGAAATTTATTTTGTATAGAATTCGAACGTATATATTTAATAGATCGTCATTAGAATATAATTATATAATTATAATTATAAAAGGAATTGAAAATGGCGCGGTAGTTCGATAATTCGATTTCAAAGTTTAAATGAATGTACATGATTCAAAATGAACCAGATTTTAGCAAAACCAAAAATATTTGAATCTAATTGAGAATATCTTTCCAACGAATCCGAAAAATTGAAATTTCATAGAGGGGGTAAAAAGTTATGTCCAGTTGAAAATTCAGAATAGTCGCTATGGAATTTCGGCCCTTAAAAATGGCCATTTTGCAAACGACCTCGGTTTTCGATGAAACCACTTTTGTTGGATCTATGATGTCAAGTTATTGCTAGATTCCAAATTTCGTAATTTTTCGAATCAATATGTGGGCGTGGCAATGGAAAACGCGTTTGACTAGTTTTAGTTGATTTTAACCGACTGGAAAATGGTCATTTTTCAAACGGTCTCAGAATTCGATGAAATTAGTTTTTTAGGACCGTATCGTCAATACAAAGCTAGAAAATATTTTTTGGGAATTTTTAGAGTTAGTATGTGGCCCCGGTAAATTGAAACGCGCGTTCAAATTCAATATATATAGTTATATTTTGATTTTGACGAGAACTGGTCGAAACAGTCGAATCAGCCTACGATACATATCTCATTGATTTCAGAATGGGGGTAATTAGCTATGGACGACAGGCGGTGGGTTTCGTTTCGAGGTCGAAATAAAAGGGTACCTTTTTGAAATAAAAAAATAGTAAATTAAATATTTATATATATTCTCAAACCCCCCAATCTCTATTTCCCTCAGATCGAAAATTAGGAAAGGAAAAAAAACGAAGTACGACGGAGAGCCGCCACCCACCCCTGCCATCGCCGGACCTACTGCACTTCCCCCTCCCCCAGGTGGCGCTGTCACTGACCAGGAACCCCCTCACCCTCGTCGCGCAACCCCCCCTTCCCCAGTCGATCGAGAACCCCCCCCCCCCAGAACCAACGCCGCACCCTCCACCCCGGCCACGCCTCCGGCGAACTCAGCCCCTCCTCCTCAAGCCGTACCCCCTCCTCTGGAAACCCCCACTCCCTCTTGAAACAGCTGTAAGTCTTTCTTTTTTTTGTTCTTTTTTGTTTTTGTTTAATTTATTTTAAATACATATAGTTTTGGTTAATTAAAAAGCAGTAAATGGATTTTGAAATAAAAATATAGAGGTGGGATTTTTAGCATATAGAAATTAAAATTTTCCATATCGGTTTGTGAAGAAAAATATAATTTTTATAACAAAGTATCGAAATAAAAATATGATTTTTATATTATAGAAAGAATAGAAATATGATTTTTATATTATAGAAAGAATAAAAATATGATTTTTATATTATAGAAAGAATAAAAATATGATCTTTATATTATATAGATAATAAAAAATTCGATCTTTATATTATAGAAAGAATAAAAATATAATTTTTATTATATTAGTGGCAAGATAAAAATAGATTTTTTGTCTATATAGTAGCAATGTAAAAAATAGAATTTTTATCTGTAGAGGAGCGAGATAAAAATATAATTTTTATTATGAAGGCGAAGTAAGAATATGTGATTTTTATACATGTAGTGAGTACGGGCAACGAAAGTGAACAAAGACGAGCCCGGCGAAGATGTTCTACATAAGAAGAGTCGTGGCGTTTGGTTTAGCTATCAGTGAGAACTCCTTACCTTTAATTTAAATTTCTAGTTAAAAATATATACTAGGATGCAGACGGTGTTTAGTAGCACCCGACACCCGTCGTCCACAGCCATGGACGGCTTGTATGCTTGGTTGTTTGATTTTGATGTGTAATTGATTGTGTGATGTGATGTGAAATGAAATAAAATATTTATATAGTTAAAAATATTTTATAGTTGAAAATAGAATTTTTAATGTGTATTTAAAATAAAATAAATATAAAAAAATCGAACGATTTGTTTATATACAGACATTTGACTGATATTGATTGGGACGGTAAATTTTACACATCGCCCAACTACACAAATAAAATCTGTGTTTGTTGATTTGAAACCCAACACGGGTATTGGGATGAGATTTGACGTACACTAATCCTGATTATTTAGTTGTATGTCAATCGATGGATTGACAGACTGTGTAAGCGTTAATAATTTACATTTAATGCTTATGCAGTTGTGTTGTGTACTCTGGATGATGGTTGATTATTTATCGTTGTCATTTTATACATGTGTTGTAGAAAATCCATATAATTAACATTATATGGTAATTGATTGGGCCTCATTCCAGTTTTGAAAAAGAAATATTTGAATAGAAATATTTGAAAAAGGAATAATTGAAATTGAATAGAATCGAAATTCGAATTGAAATTGAATAGAAATGAATTCGAATTGAAATTGAATAGAATAGAATTGAATTGAAATTGAATAGAATTGAATTCGAATTGAAATTGAATTGAAATTGAATAGAATTGAATTGAAATTGAATAGAATTAAATTCGAATTGAAATTGAATAGAATCGAATTCGAATTGAAATTGAATTGAAATTGAATAGAATTGAATTCGAATTGAAATTGAATAGAAATGAATTTGAATTGAAATTGAATTAAAAATCGATTTGAATTGAAATCAATTTGAAATGAATTTAAAACGAATTTAAAACGATTTATAAAATACGTTTTAAAGGGAAATCGACGAAGTATATATTATATATATTATATAATGCCTGAATAGAACGCGCCGCGCCGCGGCAGTTCGCGAATTTCGACCATTGACTTCGAACGGATATTACGGGAGATCCGACCGTCAGATTCTCCTAAAATCGGAACCGTTGGATTCGTATCGAAATGTGCTTTCAAACCAATATTAAAAATTAGAAATCTAATGGTTGGATTTGGAATTATGGCCAAATCAAATTTGGAAAAGGTCGCTGTAAGTGCAGTTCGATGGCCATTGATGGAAATCGACTGTACGGGCCTTGATAAAATTATTAAAAATAGTAATAATTTGTGTAAAATCATAAGAAATGATTTGTGAAGAACTGGGATGAAAAACTCCATATTTGAAAAGATAAAAATAGATTTATATCGAAATGAACTAGTTTTGAACTAGAATAATAATTTATTTATTTTTAGAATAAATAAATTGAATTTGAAATGGTTTTGAAAATAAACAGGATTTCCAATAATTGAATTGGAATAGATTTGAATCGAAATCATCTTCAGAATAGTCTGATGTTGGATTTCACAATTATACAGATGTCGTTATGGAAATTTGAAAGATATATATATCGTTATTTCCAATACAATATTTGTTGGTCGTAGAATTTGATATTGAATATAAGCCGATATATTTTCTATTCAGAGCCTTGTATTTAATATCAAATGTGATTTTGGTTTGTCGTGAATGGTGTAGTCATTAACACCGTTCTTAAACCCAGTTGAGAAAAAGATTAAATCTTTTTATTTAGATTTAATGAAGTGTACCAATTAAATAGTATTTAATTGGAATTGAATTGGTATTGATTTTTGGGTTTATCGTGAACAGTGTTTTAAAATAACACTTGTTCTTTAACCTGATAATTAATGGAATGTGGTTTTGGGTTGTCGTGAACGGTATCTTCAATAATACTGTTCTTAGACCCAAAGGAGTTAAGGAAATTAGAAACTAACTGGAGATTTGTTAAGATGAATGGTTTCTGGGGTATTGATCTGATGTTGGTTTTGGCCTTCGGGGTTAATACTTAGGGAATTGCTCACTTGCTAATTTACAGCTAGGGACTGATTGAAATGTGATGTAATTTTGGGATTTATCGTGAACCGTGTTTTAAATGACACTGATTCTTTAACCCAGTCAAAGATTAAAACTAAGTGGAGTTTTAATGAATCTTTAATTAGATTGAAAAGATCGAGAATGGAGTATCACCAGTTTTGCTCCAGGCGATAGTTAAATCTTTAATTAGATTTGAACGTGAAATGATAATTGAATTTACCGATAACACCGTGGTGTTAGATATGAAGTATAACCATTTTTACTTCATGGGATAAATAGGTTGGGATTGGGAAATAAAATAAATAATTACTTCGGTGTGGTTCGCTAATCCCGACTAGTTTGAAGTGATATTCAAAGGAAGATTAAAGAATAAATTTAAAAGAATTTATCTTTGATAAAATTAATGGGAACCTTTCCCTAAGAATGTGAAATTTAGAAACTAACTGCAGACTGGCTAAGATGAATGGTTTCCTGGGTATTGATCTGATGTTGGTTTCGGCCTTCAGGGTTAATATTTGGGGAATTTTTCTCTTACTAGTTACGGTTAGTGACTGATGAATTGGAATGAGGCGTATGTTGAGTTTGTGTAACACTTATTTATTATATACGCGAGTTATTCGGAAAGACCGGGTTTATCCCATTCTGAATGACTGATTCGATGATTAGTCGAAGATGAAGACGATGGTTGAAGACCGTAGGTCATCACGTCGTTGGGATAATTACTGATGATCTTGATTGGGTCGTACACCCAAGAGGATCGCATCAGTTGGTGGTCGTCCAGACGTACTTGGAGATCGATGGATATGCGGGGTACTAGGTGGCTCCGGTTTCGTTCAGACCCAGAACGAACTTGTAAATGGACTGTGTGTCTAACATTGGATTTCAGTCTGTGTGATTGATTTCTATTAAATATATATCTGTTTGGCGGTGGAGAATTTATTCTCTTGCTTAACGCCCTTCTCTGAGACGTACGAGCTCAGAGGTTACATATTGATGGATATCAAACGCACGGAGTGAATTGCCTATTTGGCATGCCTAAGTGGCAATTGATCGAGGCTTCTGTTGAAAAGCAAAGTCTTGTGGTTGATGATCAAAGCACCGCCCGTGTGGCATAGCTTTGTGTAACGTGAATTCGCGAGCCTCACACCCCGGTTGTGAACTAGAAACGGGAGAGGACCTCAGGGAGGGCATGCGTTTCCTTCTAGTGAGAAGTGGCGTCAACTGTTTTACACGCCCTGACGAGTTCGACTTATGTGGTTGTTGCTGTTGCGAGGCTCCTCGGATATATCGGTGACTATGTGAAGCCGATGGAGTCATTCGTTGGCTCATTTACGCCCCAAAGGGTGGGGAAACGCAGTGTTCAGGCATTTTAATCCACATCGGTGGACCATCCCTGACGATCCAAGGGTCACTCGAGCTCTGATCCCGAGGCTCGGGCTAGAGAGTCTCGAATCTGTAGGGAACTATCTTTTGCCTCGGTTCACAGACGGAAATCCAATTTCCAAATACGTGACATTTGCGGTTTTGATTGTAGAGCCTAGTATGGCGACATGATATATGGTACCCATGCCGTCTATGATTGATACTTATGATTTGAAGTTGTTTTATACACTATGCACTAATAATTGTATCAAATGATTTGTTTTAAACGTACTAAGCATGTTTGGCTATTATAAGGGAAAACCTTATCCCCGGCTTGCTTTGCATTGTGTGATAGGCCCTGGGTCTTATAATAGCCTCATTTTTCCAAAAAGCATCGCGCTGTTTTGTTATATGCACTGGTATTCTTGGGAGGAAACCCGTTCCGTGTTATACGGCGTGGTCCCTTGATATATCTGATTTAAAGTAAAGTTTTAAATAACTGTTTTAGTTCTCACACCAGTCCCATGACTGACCTGGAGTTTATTGTTTGAACCTAAACTCTGGGTGCCCCTATTTCCACATGGGCAGCTAGTAGTTTTGGTTTTGCAGATTTATATTCACAGGATCCTGATTTACAGCTGGAATGATATCCGGAAAGCTCTGTATCCGTATATCTCCTTCAGTTGTGCTTTGTATTATTTTTCGCTGCAGTGATGTATTTAAATGTAATTTAAAATCTCTGATATTTTCTGTGTAATATTTATTCTTACTCTGTATATTCTTGTATTCTGATGGAATTGTTGTAATATACAATGAAATGTTCTTCCGTCTGCGTTCCTTTGTGGCTTGTTCTCAACTCAATCTGTGATTTCCCGTAAGGGGGATTTCGGGTCGTTACATTTTGGTATCAGAGCTTTGGTTTACAAAGCTCAGAGAACAAGACACGTTAGAACCAAACGAAAGAATTCATTAGAGATTGGATTAGTAATATTCAATGAGAATGACTCGTTAGACATTGGATCAGTAGTATCCTAGAACGAGTGTGAAGAGTGTATTTTTAAAATGAAAATGAATTTTGTTTTGAAAATTTAAACTTTATTCAACGTATTTGAATATTTATTTGTGTCGAATTTGGAAAATCTAGTATATGAAGATTTTGCACATACGCCTATCTAGCGTGTGTACGAAGTTTTAATATACTGGACAGATATAGAATCATACTCTAGTGGCCCGAAGATGATTCTGATGGTTGAGTACTCATCATCAGAATTTATCTTCGAGTGACGAAGGCATGATATTTATATATTTCCAATTGGCTGGTGTGAGAAGCAAAGCTAGATAGGGCCTACTGTTGTGATTTGGCATCAAAAATGTGATTTTTGACTATATATCAAAGTTATGAATTTGAAATAATAACCAACTAATTGATTGCTGATTGTGTTGTTTGATTACTATTTGATTAGTTAAAATGTTGAACCCTTAGCCAAATTGATCAATTAGTGAATTGTATTGAAAATTTGTCGCATTTGCTTGCATATACATGTACTTACATTGAACAGGTCATAGCAAGGAGGCTAGAGCAGAGAATAAAATTGTTTTCCCGACAAATAGATACATGTTTACCATAATTTGCTGTTTTGTTTGGGTGATGATGATTTTATGAGCCGATTGGCTAGCCGCTTGACTTTTTCTTTTTCTTTTGGATTGAAGAAGGCCATGGGAGGCTATATAAAATATCCCGAAGTCCCCAGTGCATGGGAGGTTATATCGAAATTTTTCGAAAATTTAGGGTGTTAGCCAAATTTTTGAAATTTTTGAATGGTTCTTCGAAACTGAAAAGTTGAAGAACTTAAGCCGTAGTGAAAAGAATGAAAGTTTAGTTGATTTATTAAACAACTTTCGGCTTCGTTCCTTTTCGGGGATGAAAAGTTTTAAGTGGGGGAGATTGTAATAAACTGGAAATCTGGGCCAATTTAAAAATTTTATTTTGGCAATTTTAACAAATTTTGATTATTTAAAATGAATTATTTTAAATAATAACGATGAGAAATTTATTTTGAATAGAATTCGAACATATATATTTAATAGATCGTCGTTAGAATATAATGGCACAGTAGTTCGATAATTCGATTTCAAAGTTTAAATGAATGTACAAGATTCAAAATGAATCGGATTTTAGCGAAACCAGAAATATTTGAATCTAATTGAGAATATCTTTCCATCGAATCCGAAAAATTGAAATTTCATAACGGGGGTAAAAAGTTATGTCCAGTTGAAAATTCAAAATAGTCGCTATGGAATTTCGGCCCTTAAAAAGGGCCATTTTGCAAACGACCTCGGTTTTCGATGAAACCAATTTTGTTGGATCCGTGATGTTAAGTTATTGCTAGATTCCAAATTTCATAATTTTTCGAATCAATATGTGGCCGTGGCAAAAGAAAACGCGTTTGACCAGTTTCAGTTGATTTTAATCGACTGGAAAATGGTCATTTTTCAAACGGTCTCACAATTCGATGAAATTAGTTTTGTTAGGATCGTATCATCAATACGAAGCTAGAAAATATTTTTCGGGAATTTTTAGAGTTAGAATGTGGCTCCGGTAAATTGAAATGCGCATTCAAATTCAATATATAGATTTATATTTTGATTTTGATGAGAACTGATCAAAACAGTCGAATCAGCCTACGATACCTATCCCATTGTGTTCGGAATGGGGGTAATTATCTATGGACGACAGGCGGTGGGTTTCGTTTCGAGGTCAAAATAAAAGGGTACCTTTTTGAAATAAAAAAATAGTAAATTAAATATTTATATATATTCTCAAACCCCCCATCTCTATTTCCCTCAGATCGAAAATTAGGAAAGGAAAAAAAAAGGAAGAACGACGGAGCACCGCCACCCGCCCCTGCCATCGCCGGACCTACCGCACTTCCCCCCTAGGTGGTGCCGTCGCCGACCAGGAACCCCCCCCCCCCACCCTCGTCGCGCAAACCCCCCCTTCCCCAGTCGATCAAGAACACTCCCCCCCAGAACCGACGCCGAACCCTCCAACCCGACCACGCCAACGGCGAACTCAGCCCCTCCTCCTCAAGCCGCACCCCCTCCTCTGGAGAACCCTCACTCCCTCTTGAAACAGCTGTAAGTCTTTCTTTTTTTTTGTTCTTTTTCTGTTTTTGTTTAATTTATTTTAAATACATATAGTTTTGGTTAATTAAAAAGCAGTAAATGGATTTTAAAATAAAAAAATATAGAGGTGGAATTTTTAGCATATAGAAATTAGATTTTTCCATATCAGTTTGTGAAGAAAAATATAATTTTTATAACAAAGTAGCGAAATAAAAATATGATTTTAATATTATGGAAAGAATAAAAATATGATTTTTATATTATAGAAAGAATAAAAATATGATTTTTATATTATAGATGAATAAAAATATGATCTTTATATTATATAGATAATAAAAAATTCGATCTTTATATTATAGAAAGAATAAAAATATAATTTTTATTATATTAGTGTCAAGATAAAAATAGAATTTTTTTCTATATAGTAGCGATGTAAAAAATAGAATTTTTATCTGTAGAGGAGCGAGATAAAAATATAATTTTTATTATAAAGGCGAAGTAAGAATATGTGTTTTTTTACATGTAGTGAGTACGGGCAACGAAAGTGACAAAAGGCGAGCCCGGCGAATGTTCTTCATAAGAAGAGTCGTGGCGTTTGGTTTAGCTATCGGTGAGAACTCCTCACCTTTAATTTAAATTTCTAGTTAAAAATATATACTAGGATGCAGACGATGTTTAGTCGCACCCGACACCCATCGTCCACAGACCACGGACGGCTTGTATGCTTGGTTGTTTGATTTGATGTGTAATTGATTGTGTGATGTGATGTGAAGTAAAATAAAATATTTATATAGTTAAAAATATTTTATAGTTGAAAATAGAATTTTTAATGTGTATTTAAAATGAAATAAATATAAATAAATCGAACGATTTGTTTATACACACACATTTGATTGATATTGATTGGGACGGTAAATTTTACACATCGCCCAACTGCACAAATAAAATCTGTGTTTGTTGATTTGAAACCCCACACGGGTATTGGGATGAGATTTGACGTACACTAATCCTGATTGTTTAGTTGTATGTCAATCGATGGATTGACAGACTGTGTAAGCGTTAATAATTTACATTTAATGCTTATGCAGTTGTGTTGTGTACTCTGGATGATGGTTGATTATTTATCGTTGTCATTTTATACAAGTGTTGTAGAAAATCCATATAATTAACATTATATGGTAATTGATTGGGCCTCATTCCAGTTTTGAAAAAGAAATATTTGAATAGAAATATTTGAAAAAGGAATAATTGAAATTGAATAGAATCGAAATTCGAATTGAAATTGAATAGAATTGAATTGAATTGAAATTAAATAGAATTGAATTCGAATTGAAATTGAATTGAAATTGAATAGAATTGAATTCGAATTGAATAGAATTGAATCCAAATTGAAATTGAATAGAATTGAATTCGAATTGAAATTGAATTGAAATTGAATAGAATTAAATTCGAATTGAAATTGAATTGAAATTGAATTAAAAATCGATTTGAATTGAAATCAATTTGAAATGAATTTAAAACAATTTATAAAATACATTTTAAAGGGAATTCGATGAAGTATATATTATATATTATATAAATATATATTATAATGGCCTAAATAGAACGCGCCGCGCCACGGCAGTTCGCGAATTTCGACCATTGACTTCGAACGGATATTACGGGAGATCAGACCGTCAGATTCTCATAAAATCGGAACCGTTGGGTTCGTATCAAAAAGAGCTTTCTAACGAATATTAAAAATTATAAATCTAACGGTTTGATTTGGAATTATGTACAAATCAAATTTGGAAAAGGTCGCTGTATGTGCAGTTCGATGGCCGTTGATGGAAATCGACTGTACGGGCCTTGATAAAATTATTAAAAATAGTAATAATTTGTGCAAAATCATAAGAAATGATTTGTGAAGAATTGGGTTGAAAAACTCCATATTTGAAAAGATAAAAATAGATTTTTAACGAAATGAACTAGTTTTGAACTGGAATAATAATTTATTTATTTTTAGAATAAATAAATTGAATTTGAAATGGTTTTAAAAATAACCAGGATTTCCAATAATTGAACCGGAATAGATTTGAATCGAAATCATCTTCGGAATAGTTTGATGTTGGATTTCGTGATTATACAGATGTTGTTATGGAAATTTGAAAGATATATATATATCGTTATTTCCAATACGATATTTGTTGGTCGTAGAATTTGATATTGAATATAAGCCGATATATTTTCTATTCCGAGCCTTGTATTTAATATCAAATGTGATTTGGGTTTGTCGTGAATGATGTCTTCATTAACACTGTTCTTAAACCCAGTTGAAAAAAAGATTAAATCTTTTTATTTAGATTTAACGAAATGTACCAATTAAATAATATTTAATTGGAATTGAATTGGTATTGATTTTGGGTT
This sequence comes from Allium sativum, assembly GCA_030737875.1. Lineage (NCBI taxonomy): Eukaryota > Viridiplantae > Streptophyta > Magnoliopsida > Asparagales > Amaryllidaceae > Allium > Allium sativum. The sequence continues at coordinate 67,623,682 of CM060913.1, forward strand.
TTATCGTGAACAGTTTTTTAAAATAACACTTGTTCTTTAACCCGATAATTAATGGAATGTGATTTTGGGTTGTTGTGAACGGTATCTTCAATAATACTGTTCTTAGACCCAAAGGAGTTAAGGAAATCAGAAACTAACTGGAGATTAGTTAAGATGAATGGTTTCTGGGGTATTGATCTGATGTTGGTTTCGGCCTTCGGGGTTAATACTTAGGGAATTGCTCACTTGCTAATTTACGGTTAGGGACTGATTGAAATGTGATGTGATTTTGGGATTTATCGTAAACCGTGTTTTAAATGACATTGATCCTTTAACCCAGTCAAAGATTAAAACTAAGTGGAGTTTTAATGAATCTTTAATTAGATTGAAAGATCGAGAATGGAGTATCACCAGTTTTGCTCCAGGCGATAGTTAAATCTTTAATTAGATTTGAACGTGAAATGGTAATTGAATTTACCGATAACACCGTGGGGTTAGATATGAAGTATGACCATTTTTACTTCATGGGATAAATAGGTTGGGATTGGGAAATAAAATAAATAATTACTTCGGTGTGGTTTGCTAATCCCGACTAGTTTGAAGTGATATTTAAAGGAAGATTAAAGAATAAATTTAAAAGAACTTATCTTTGATAAAATTAATGGGAACCTTTCCCTAAGAATGTGAAATTTAGAAACTAACTGCAGATTGGCTAAGATGAATGGTTTCCTGGGTATTGATCTGATGTTGGTTTCGGCCTTCGGGGTTAATATTTGGGGAATTGTTCTCTTACTTGTTACGGTTAGTTACTGATGAATTGGAATGAGGCGTATGTTGTGTTTATGTAACACTTATTTATTATATACGCGAGTTATTCGGAAAGATCGGGTTTATCCCATTCTGAATAACTGATTCGACGATTAGTCAAAGATGAAGACGATGGTTGAAGACCGGAGGTCTTCACGTCGTTTGGATAATTACTGATGATCTTGATTGGGCCGTACACCCAAGAGGAGGGAATCAGTTGGTGGTCGTCTAGACGCACACGGAGATCGATGGATATGCAGGGTACTAGGTGCCTCCGGTTTCGTTCAGACCCAGAACGAACTTGTAAATGGATTGTGTGTCTAACATTGGATTTCAGTCTGTGTGATTGATTTCTATTAAATATATATCTGTTTGGCAGCGGAGAATTTATTCTCTTGCTTAACGCCCTTCTCTGAGACGTACGAGCTCAGAGGTTATATATTGATGGATATCAAACGCACGGAGTGAATTGCCTATTTGGCATGCCTAAGTGGCAATTGATCGAGGCTTCTGTTGAAAAGCAAAGTCTTGTGGTTGTTGATCAAAGCACCGCCTGTGTTCCATAGCTTTGTGTAATGTGAATTCGCGAGCCTCACACCCCGGTTGTGAACCACAAACGGGAGAGGACCTCAGGGAGGGCATGCGTTTCCTTCTAGTGAGAAGTGGCATCAGCTGTTTTACACGCCCTGACGAGTTTGACTTATGTGGTTGTTGTTGTTGCGAGGCGCCTCGGATATATCGGTGACTATGTGAAGCCGATGGAGTCATTCATTGGCTCATTTACACCCCAAAGGGTGGGGAAACGCAGTGTTCAGGCATTTTAATCCACATCGGTGGACCGACCCTGACAATCCAAGGGTCACTCGAGCTCTGATCCTGAGGCTCGGGCTAGAGAGTCTCGAATCGGTAGAGGACTATCTTCTGCCTCGGTTCATAAATGGAAATCCAATTTCCAAATACGTGACATTTGCGGTTTTGATTGTAGAGCCTAGTATGGCGACATGATATATGGTACCCATACCATCTATGATTGATACTTATGATTTGAAGTTGTTTTATACACTATGCACTAATAATAGTATCAAATGACTTGTTTTAAACGTACTAAGCATGTTTGGCTATTATAAGGGAAAACCCTATCCCCCGGCTTGCATTGCATTGTGTGATAGGACCTGGGTCTTATAATAGCTTCATTTTTCCAAAAAGCATTGCGCTGTTTTGTTATATGCACTGGTATTCTTGGGGGCAAACCCATTTCGTGTTATATGGCGTGGTCCCTTGATATATCTGATTTAAAGTAAATTTTTAAATAACTGTTTTAGTTCTCACACCGGTCCCATGACTGACCTAGAGTTTATTGTTTTAACCTAAACTCTGGGTGCCCCTATTTTCCGCACGGGCAGCTAGTAGTTTTGGTTTTGCAGATTTATATTCACAGGATCCTGATTTACAGCTGGAATGATATCCGGAAAGCTCTGTATCCATATATCTCCTTCAGTTGTACTTTGTATTATTTTTCGCTGTAGTGATGTATTTAAATGTAATTTAAAATCTCTGATATTTTCTGTGTAATATTTATTCTTACTCTGTATATTCTTGTATTTTGATGGAATTGTTGTAATATACAATGAAATGTTCTTCCGTCTGCGTTCCTTTCTGGCTTGTTCTCAACTCTATCCGTGATTTCCCGTAAGGGGGATTTCGGGTCGTTACAGTCAATCAACACAAAGACCTCCATTTTTCAATGGACTTAACCATAGCTATTGGGCCTGAATGTCATTCTTTATGCAATCAACAAATTATGATGCATGGAATGCTACCCAAACCGATATAGTTAATCCTATAACTGATTATTCAGAATGGACACAGGCTAAGAAAACAACAGCATCCATAAATGCAAAAGCAATCAATATGTTGTTTTGTGCATTAGATCAAAATGAATATAACCGTGTTAGTATCTGTACCACCGCATATCAAAGTTGGCAAACACTGAAAACCACTCATGAAGGTACTAACAAGGTTAAACAAGCCAAAATTGCCATGATGAAAAGTCAGTTTCAAAATTTCAAAATGAAGCCAAATGAAACGATCAATGATATGTATTCACAGTTTCAAACTATTCATCATTCACTTATTGGTTTAGGACAAAAATATTCAGATTTTGATGTAGTCTCGACAGTCCTACATTCTCTGACTAGTGAATGGGAAGGAAAAGTGTTAGCGATTGAAGAAGCTAATAACCTTTTTGTCATGAAGCCAGATGAATTGATAGGAAATCTAATGTCCTATGAAGCAAATTTTCAGGCTAGAAAGGAACAGAAAGAAGAAAAGGAAAATGTAGCATTTCATGTCAGAAAAGATGAAGATGAAGACTTAGCTTTTATGGCAAAAGGTTTCAAAAAGTTTTTGAAACAACGAAAAGCTAGTTGATATAACAAGAGAAAATCTGGTTCAAATAAACCTTCGTCATCAATAATAGAGTGCTTTAACTGTCATAAAAAGGGGCATATGCACAAAGATTGTCCTGAACAAAAGAAGAAGTCATAAAATTAAAAGTTCAAATACAAGAAGGACAAATCAAAGAAACGAGCTTTCTCAGTCACATGGGATGATTCAGACTCATCTTCATTAGAAAGTGAAAGTGATTCAGAAGATGAACAAGCAAATGTTTGTTTCATGGCAACAGAAGATGAGGTAAAAATTCCTACTTTTGATGAAGTTCTTGATATTAATGCTGAATTGATAGTTAAATTTAAAAATATGAAACGACAATGGAAAGAAGCCAAAGCAGATTTAAGTAGAGCTTAGTTTGAATGAGATATGTTAAAAGAGGAGAAGAAAATATTAGAAGAAGAACTTGAAAAATCTCAAGAATCATCATCTAATATTGATTCTCAATTATCTCTTTTGAGTCAAGAAATCGAAACTCAAAAAGAGAAAAATGATGCTATCACTAGTAAAAATCATGAGCTTAAGGCAAAAATCAAAATTCTGGACCTAGAAAAAGCTAGTTTACATACCAAGTTAGAAAATATAAATCAAAATGTTTCTAAATTCAATAAAGGTCGAGAAAATTTGACAAAAATCATTAAAAGTTCACAATCTGCTTAAAATAAACAAGGCCTGGGATATAAGAAACAAGATACCGAGAAACATCTTGGTTTCAAAAAGAAAAAGGCAAAACAAGATAAAACTAAGAAAAATCTTAGTTTGTTATATTCCAACCAAAACTAGCTGTGAAGTTTCAAAAGAAAAATGCCAAGACAATCAAGATATGGGTTCCTAAAACAAATAATAATTTGATTAGAAAAAATATATTCAACACTTTATGAATACCGTGCATTTCAATTCAAACCATGTATATACAGGGGACACTGGACCCGTATGGGTTTGGACTCCTAAGACCTAACTCTTAGGACCCTATAGAAAGGTAGGTACCATGGACTTAATCTTATTTTTTGCAGGTCCCACTTAAGAAAAGAGGAAAGTGGATACTGGACAATGGTTGCTCGAAGCATATGATTGGAGACAAGAGCTTATTGACAAATATTGCTTACTCAGATTGTGGCTCCGTCACTTTTGGAGATAATTCAAAAGGCTGTATCATCGGCAAAGGCGATGTGAGCAATTGCGGTACATCTAACTTACCTCTTATTACTAATGTCATGCTAGTTAGAAATTTAAAACACAATTTACTTAGTATTAGTCAGTTATGCGACAAGGGCTTTACCATTTCCTTTTCAGATAATAAGTGTAATATCTTAGATAAAGATCATAAGATAGTTTTCGAGGGATATAAAGACGGAAATATTTATATTCTGAATATGAATATCAATCATAATTCAGATATGTGTCTTGTAGCAAATGATAATGATCCATGGCTATGGCACAAACGTTTCTGTCACATAAACTTCAGAACTATTGACAAGTTAGCCAAAAACGATTTAGTTAGAGGACTACCCAAAATGAGCTTTACAGTTGATAACATTTGTGACACATGTTAATTAGGAAAATTGACCAAATCTACTTTTAAATCCAAGAAAGTCATATCGACATTACAACCACTTGAGCTACTACATATGGATTTATTTGGACCAACACAAGTTCAGTCAATAAACCATAGTCAATATGTGTTTGTAATTGTTGATGATTACTCTTGTTACACGTGGGCGATTTTCTTGAAAAACAAAAGTGACACTTTCGATCATTTCAAATCTTTCGTCAAAAGAATTCAGAAATCGAAAGGGCTTAAAGTTAAAAATATAAGAAGTGATCATGGCGGAGAATTCGAAAATAATGAATTTGAACATTTTTGTACAAGAAAAGATATATATCATAATTTTTTGTTTCCTAGAACTCCACAACAAAATGGAGTTGTAGAATGGAAAAAGTGGACTTTACAAGAATGTGCAAGAACATTATTAAATGGAACCACTTTACCAAAACATTTTTGGGCAAAAGCTGTTGCAACTGCGTGTTATGTTTTGAATCATGTATCCATTCGACCTCTCACAAGAATATATCTTATGAATTATTTCATCAAAGAAAGCCAAATATATCATACTTCAAAGTTTTCGGTTCAAAGTGCTTTATTTTAAATATGAAAGACCAACTTGGAAATTTTGATCCAAATTCCGATGAAGGCGTATTTGTTGGTTATTCGGAACGAAGCAAGGCCTATAGTATATTTAACAAAAGAACCAAAACTATTGAAGAATCACTTCATGTTTCATTCGATGATTTCTATCAACCTTGTCATAACATTTCGGATAATGACGAAACTATAGTCACTGATAATCCGACCATCACAAATGTTGATCCTGACTCTGAAATAATTGAGAGTATTCCTCAACCATGTGTGTTACCTTCTCCACTAACATTACGATCTCCTCCAAGGATATTAAGAGATCATCCAGTTCAAAATATAATTGGAGAAGTAACATCGCAAATAAGAACAAGGAGTCAACTCAATCAAATGGGTCATGTTGCGTTTCTTTCGAATATCGAACCTAAGAATCAAAAAGAAGCTGCTACTGATGATTACTGGATTATTGCCATGCAAGAAGTACTAAATCAGCTCGAGCGCAATGATGTCTGGGAACTTGTTCCAAGACCAACTGATCAATCAGTTATTGGTACTAAATGGGTCTATAAAAGTAAGGCTGATGAACAAGGAAATATCACCAGAAATAAAGTAAGATTAGTAGCACAAGGATATTACCAGGAAGAAGGTATCGATTAACATTTGCACCAGTTGCTCGACTAGAAGCTATCAGAATCTTGTTATCCTTTGCTTGTCACCATAATTTCAAACTTTATAAGATGGATGTCAAAAGCTCTTTTGTAAATGGATTTATCAAAGAGAATGTATATGTCGAACAACCTCCCTTGTTCGTACATGATAAGCATCCTGACTACGTATACAAACTCAAGAAGGCTTTGTATGGTTTAAAACAAGAACCTTGTGCTTGGTATGAATGATTACGCAGCTATCTTACTGATTCAGGATTTCAAATAGGCAAAGTCGATCAAACTTTGTTTATTAAACATTCTCGAAAAGATATATTGGTTATCCAGATATATGTAGACGATATTATCTTTAGTTCCACAAACGATAAACTCTGCAAAGAATTTGCGGATATTATGACCAAAGAATTTGAAATGTCTCATATGGGAGAACTATCATATTTTCTTGGTCTTCAAATCAAACAACTTTCGAACGGTATTTTTATTAATCAAGAAAAATACTGTGGAAATCTTATCAAGCGCTTTGGTTTAGAAAATACGTCTGGTAAACCTACTCCTAGGAGTACAACTACACATCTTGAAAAAGATGAAAATGGTAATAGTGTTGACCAGAAATTATATCGAAGCATGATTGGTTCCCTTCTTTATCTTACAGCAAGTTATCCAGATATAATGATGAGTGTTTGTCTATGTGCACGATTTCAAGCAAGTCCAAAGGAGTCACATTTATGAGCAGTAAAACGTATAATTCGTTATCTTAATAATACCAAAGATTTTGGTCTTTTCTACCCAAAAGAATGTCCATTCGAATTAGTATCATATAGCGATGCTGATTTCGGAGGTTCTCGAATGGATAGAAAGAGTACAAGTGCTACGTGCCATTTTATTGGAAAATTACTTGTCTCATGGTTTAGTAAGAAACAAAATTGTGTTTCACTGTCAACATGTGAAGCTGAGTATATATCAACAACTCTTGCTTGTACTCAAGTTTTATACATGCAACAAACACTTCAAGACTTTGATATTCATTTATCAAATTCTATTATATACTATGATAACACCAGTGCTATAAACTTATCAAAAAATCCGGTAAATCATTCTCGAACCAAGCATATTGATATCTGTCATCATTTCTTGAGAGACAATATCGAAAAAGGAAATATATGTCTCGAATATGTCCAAGCTGATGTCAACTAGCGGACATTTTTACTAAGCCTCTACTTGAATCAAGTTTTATTACATTGCATAGAGAGCTTGGCTTAATTTCAAGAAATGAATTTGATATGTAAACACTGAAGTTATATATCATTAAGTTCATTTCTATATTCGGTTCGTTCACTTTCAAAAAGTTTAGCTATTTTATAGCTAATTCTATCTTTAGTAAAAGAATATGAGCTATTCATTGTTTGTACGACAATTATTCCTTGACATTTCTCCTCCACTAATCTATCTATAGACAAACTCTATATAAGTTTATCACTCTTTCTCTTAATTGGCATCTTCGAGTCTATATTTTAAAGTTCAAATACTTCAATATGGCTTACATCTGCGATGAGTGCGCGCAAAATTCTCACATTTCAGTTACTAGTTCAGAACCAGAGGAGTATTACTCTCCTGAGACACCAAAAAGCAAATCACATTGCACTCATACCCTCAGTAATATGCCTCATCTAAATGTGCTAAGAAAGCACCATTTTGCTCGGCTCGAATTAGAGAAAAGATTAATGAGATACATCATTATCAGAAGCAACAAATAGATCTTCAGCGACAACTTCATTATGAGCAACGACTTACTTCCAAACGATTATCATTATTGGAACGCATGGCATCATTTTATAGCATAAACAAACATGGAGTTTACGAACCCATGCCACATGCTCCTTGATAATCTAGGAGTCCAAACTCTTGTGATCGTAACTATAATCATAACGAAGGTGTGAAATGGTTTCCATGGACACCTCGTATTAACGAGACCAAGGAAGAGTCAACAGAGCATAATTCAGTTACATCTCGTTAATTTTGCTTTTAAATATGTTATGATTATATTTATGTAGTTTCCCTATGTAATAACATATATGTACTTCCTTTGAAAGAATTCCTTAAAGTTTCAATCATTTCAAAAATAGAAGAAGTAAAAAGGGCAGAGGAACAAAAATCTGGAGAACCAGTCGACCGGCAGAAATAGACCAGTCGACCGTTTTGATCTTTGTTCAAAAACGGTCAATTGGTATATTTTTAGCGGTCGACCGGTCGTACTTTTTCCTGTTTTTATATTGAAACATCACGTCATTTTACCCCTCTCACCCATTCATTTCCCTTTTCAACGTTCGAAACAAAAAAAACCAATAACCCTAACTTCAAAATTCTCAAATCTCTTTCAATTTCATCATGGCTTCTCCACAAAAATGATCAAAGAGATCTTCTACATCCGAATCTCAACCACAACCAATTAATTCCAACATAAAAAATGGCTAATGGATCCCACAGCTGTAAAGATATGTAATCAAATGAAGGATTTCAAAATGTACCAAGGTTCGTTTGTTAAATTCTCATATTTTTCAAGTTATCATGTTCTCAATCTTGGAAGGAAGGCTGAACTCGACTCTCTACTAGATTTCAACAAAAATAATGTAGAGATTAATCATGTCATGATTAAGATTTTCTATGCTAATCTAAATTTGAAGAAATATAAGCCTGAGAATCCGACGCAATGCCTTTGGTCAGTTGTTTGCGGTAAAGAAGTTTTCATTTCATGTGCAAGGATGGCACAAGTTCTTGAATCATCTTTCTATGGTAGAAAATTCTCAAGTAATTTCTGTCCGGTTTATATTCGAAATAGTGTAAGCCATCTATTCATTGAAGATGATAGCAACGACACAAAATCTATTGTCTTAAGGCCTACGGCAAGAGTTTTACATTATGTACTTATGCATTCCTGATTTCCGAGACTAGGAAAATTCGACGTTGTTTACAAAGAAAACTTTAAGGCCTTATACGCTATTTATGGAGATGTCTTAAGGCCCACTTCACAATCGTCTAGGCCAAAACCGAAAGAAGTAAAACTTCTTGGACCTTCTTCTTCGACTAAAGAATCGCTTAACCAAATTGCGCGTAATCAATTCTTGCTGGAAGCACGTCTTAAGCGCATGGATACGAAAATGGTAAAATGCTTTAACAAGATAAAATCCTTCTTTGAAACTTTATGGAAAGCGATTTCTTGTGGTCCTTCAACATCGCAAGCTCAAGATCTCGGAAAACGTATGACACCTCCTTCTTACAATTGGACATCTTTCGATGAGGCGGCAAGCTCCGGGACTAGCCATGGACGTGGTCGTGATAAGTCTCATATTGAAGAAGAGGAAGAGGAAGAGGAAGAGGAAGAAGAAGACGAGGAAACCAAATCCGAGTCTTAGATTTGCATCTCCATGGTTTATCCTACCTTCTGCTTATGTTTACGACTTTATTTTGCTATCTTAAGACATTCACTAGCACTTGTACGTAAATAGGTGTATTTTATTTGAAATAGACTTGGTTGTGTATGTTATGACTCTTTGGTATGTTTTGTTGGTATGGTATGTGTGGTATGATATATGATACATTATGATATGTATTTCATCTGCTGGTATCATATTCATTCTTATCTATTTTATTTATCTACTCCTTTTTGTCGATGACAAAGGGGGAGAAAAGTGGTACTAACAGTGTTGTGCAGGAAGTATATTATAATTGCTTAAATTCAGGGGGAGATTATATACAAGGGGAATTCTTAAAGTTTCAAGAGCTACGTTGTCATCAATCAAAAAGGGGGAGAATGTTGAGTCAAAAGTGGTACTAACATTGTTGTGCAGGAAGTATATTATAAGTGCTTAAATTCAGGGGGAGATTATATACAAGGGGAATTCTTAAAGTTTCAAGAGCTATGTTGTCATCAATAAAAAAAGGGGGAGAATGTTGAGTCAAGAAATTCATGAAGTTTTGATTATTGACAAAGAGATGATTCATTATTGTAACACCCCATGTCCATTAATGTCACTCACAAAGGGAATGCGTCAATGTCCATGGAGCGTTATTGTTGTATTGAATAGATAAATTACAAGAATAAATAAATAAAACAACAAGAGGAAGATAAAACTTATTTCATAGCATCATAACTCAAAACAAGCTTACATAAGTAGTTTCCAAAATCATTACAACATGATCAATAGTCTTTTCCAAAAACTTCAAAGTACATAAAGAAGCAAATACTTAAATAACATAAATGCATAAATCCCCACTGAGCATAAGCAAAGCCATAAAAATGAGAGAGTCCAAAGCGATACATCTACTCTTTTCAAGCAACAGAAAGAAATCGACACGAAGCTGTAGTATTCCCTCCTTGCAAACCTGGGGGGAAAGGAAAGAAAAGAGGTGGAAACAAACGAGTCAGACATAAAGTCTGGCGAGTCCAGTAATTTTAACAAATAATAGGTATGGTAAATGATCAAGACATAAATAGGCATCATGATATGGTTGTAACTTAGATAAGGTAGATAAAAAGGATGGACAAGATGATTTCGTTCCTAAGTACTAAGACAATCCTACACCTTGGCTAAGCGAACAACCCTCCAAGTACTAACCCCGAAGACCGAAGTCAACATCAGACTAGCACCCAAAGGGCTATCCAACTCAACCAACATGTATTTAATTACACCGCACTTTTGTTAAGTTACACCACATTACTTAATTACACCGTACATCTACTAGTCTCTTTTTACTAGAGGCTGATCCCTTCCCACTATCTGTACCCACATGACAAACTTGGTAGTTACTTGTACCTAGCTGCTATCGTAGGTGCCGGCTTGCTCCTACCACCGCTAAGGTACCCTTATTATACCCATTCGATCGGCTCCCTAAACCCCGTAGGCACCCGTGCTGGCCCTACAGTGGGGTGTATCACTCCCCAAAGTGGCAACCCCGATACCAACATGAAATGCACGGCCATACCAACACGATGCAACAACGTCTTACCTACCAGCCCAGACCCATGCACGCACGTGAACCCGTTGGACTTGCGTTGCCACCGCTATTCACGTTTTGACCTCTTATATTCAAGCCCAGTAAGCGTGCCCCGGCCTAGTACTGGGCCCAATTAGATACTCAAACGGGTTACTGGTTGAAACGGGTCCCCATCCAACACAAGCCTCTCACCTATGCTTGGTCCCCACTAGGTTTTTCTCCCACTTAACCATTTTAATTTAAATGTCCATGTCTTACACATGCTATGGTTAAGTCCATACTTACATGTCATAATTTACATGTCCTATCTTATTCCAGTTAAGTCCATATTTACATGTCATAATTTACATGTCACCCCACTTAACCCTCTAACCATACCCATGTCTTATTATGGTTAGTATTCTTTAATTCATTCCTTATGACGAACGGTGCATGACCTCTCACATTAGACCGAACACTTTGTGGCCACTGGATTTGCCGAGCGGTTCCGGGCAGTCTTTCGCCACAAACTGGGTCTAACCTCGTGTCATTAACCAGTACGCGTACAATTCATTCCTTTGACCTCTCACATTAGACGTCCAATTGTGACCGCTGGATTTGCCGAGCGGTTCCGGGCAGTCTTACGTACGATTGCGCCTAACCTCCTGTCAAAGGTTCATTAACATCGTATTTCACCCATACCCAATTTTCATGTCATATATATCCAATTAAACATATAATCATGTCTATAATATTGCCTATTCCAAATTGTCACTAATTTCACATTAACTAGCCTCCATTACAAATTTACAATTTTAGGCAATTTCATCAATTCCATGTAATTCATACCCAAATATGCCAATTTCACATATTTACCAATTATCCAAAATATCCAATAATATCCAATTTTCCAAATTTCCCATATTCCCAATATTCCACATCATTCCCATGTATTCGTATTCACATTCGCGCGTATTTTTAATATAGGCTCGAAGGTAGCCTATATCCACAAATAAAAGGAATAGGGGTAAGAAGAGAGAATCAAATCATAGAAAATTGGAATAAAACATCATCATAAAATAAAGAGGCATATAGAATGGTATAGAGGCGTAATAAAAGATTCAACATGAATAAACTGATAAAAGGTATGAACTTTACATAGAAACATATGCATATGATGACATGAATCAAAAAGGTGAAGACTTGGTGATATTTTCATTACAAACATATATGTGAATCCTTTTTACAACTTTTCATGTTACTTTAATCCCATTAAATTTGTGAAAATAACTGTACTCACCTTTCGTGGCTTAAGAAAAGGATTAACGAATTGAAATTGGTGTAGAAACGTTGTGGTGATGTTGATTGATCTTCTTTAATTGTTGTTGAAGCTCTAAACTTTGATTTGAATTGTGTATGAACACTTGAGATTTGATTAGAGGCGGCGGCTAGGGTTTTAGGAGAGATTTTGACAGCATAATGGTGTCTTACTAATTATTTTTATGAATTAAGGTTAGGTTGATGACATATTTATAGGTGTATGAAGTTATTTAGGCCTTAGGATTAACCCTAGAACTGATCTGGACCATCAAAAATCGTCCCAGGCCCAAAAATCGCACCACACAGCAAAACTGGATGAACCGGGTTCGACCTCCCAAAGGGGGAGGTCGACCCCCAGGTCGACCTAGGGGTACCCAGGTCGACACCATGGTCGACCTCCCTCTTGGGAGGTCGACCTCCCTGGTCGGCCCTGCTCATATATATATATATATATATATATATATATATATATTTCTTGTTACCTTCCGAGGGTCATATCTCCTTCGTCCGTACTTCGTTTTTCGAAAACTTGGACTCTATTCCATGCAGAATTCTGAGACGAACGCAATGGTGCAACCCATTTCCCTTCATTCCTCTTTTAAAAATTTAGTGTTCTTAAATTTAGTTAATTCAATCATTCAAAATTCGGGGTGTTACATTCTCCCCTACTTAAAGGATTTCGTCCTCGAAATCTCTAAGTCAAGAAGAACGTATCCTACCATCTAATCATCCATCTACTCAACCATCAACCACAAGCTACCATAGTCCTTAAAAAAATTTCTAATGCTTTTCATGTACATATGCATAGTGTGTGTATATGTTCGTATACTAATGCAAAATCAAGCGGTCCACTGATTCAGTCGACCTCCTTAATGCAAATAATGGAAGTTCCATGTATCCATCATGTAGGCAAAGAACCCTATACATATCATTACTACATGTGTGCACAACCATTTATTTAAATGCAACATCCATATGATACACACATCCAATGTACACTCATTTTACTAAATGCATCCATTTATATGCAATATGAAAGTGACTGAGCCGATCTAGTGCCTAAAGCGTGTGTATATGCATCCACGAGCAACCACTAGCAAACACTTGCATCCACATGCATCCACCATACATAACATGTCTCAAATACATGTTTCAAACATAGGACTACCCTATCTAAAAGTCAAAGATACTAGCGAGAGGACATACTAAAGATAGAACAAGTACAAGCTAAGCGATAAAGGAGAAATTAAAAGACATACCCTCGAAAAGAAAAGGGTACAATGAACGCATCTTCTCTTCCGTCTCCCAAGTAGCGTCGCTCTCATCATCTCCCCATTGCACTTTGACTAGCTTGACCTCTCGATTCCTCAACTTCTTAATCTCCGACCCAAGAATGCATGTAGGAGCTCATTGAATTGTCGCATCACGCTCTATCTCCACCTCTCTAAGCAAGCTCGGCTCTACCACTTCCGAGGTCTCATGCAAGCACTTCCTAAAATGTGATATATAGAATACGTCGTGTACACCACTAAGTTCCTCGGGCAACTCCACTCTATACGCCATCTGTCCAATCCTTTCCTTAATAGGAAACGACCCTACGAACCTTGGTGCTAACTTCCCAACGGACCCAAAGCGAACAACATTCTGTAATGGAGACACCTTGATAAAGATCATGTCCCCAATATCAAATTCAAGATCTGCCCTCCTCTTGTCCGCATATGATTTCTGCCTATCTTGCGCCGTCTTCATCCTCCCTCGAATCAAATCAATCTTTTCCGAAGTCTCTCTAATCATATCGGGCCCAAGTAAGATCTTATCCGTAGATTCCCACCAACATGTAGGTGAACGACAAGGCCTTCCATAAAGAGCCTCTAAAGGTGCCATGCCAATGCTAGACTAAAAACTATTATTATATGCGAACTCCACCAAAGGAAGATGCTCCTCTCATGTACCTCCGAAGTCTAAAACACATAGCCTCAAAAGGTCCTCTAGAATACGATTCACCCTCTCGGTCTGGCCGTCCGTCTGAGGACGATATGCGGTGCTCAAACATAACTAAGTCCCTACCGCCTCTTGCAAGCTCTTCCAAAACTCGCTAGAAAAAATAGGATCGCGATCGCTCATTATGCTAGAAGGAACACCGTGCAAATGAACTATCTCTCGAATGTATACAGAGGCTAACCATGGAGCTGTCCTCTTACTCTTCACAGGAATGAAATGGGCGCTCTCAGTAAGTCTTTCTACCACGACCCAAATCCCCGTATTACCCTTCCTCGATCTCGGTAACCCATGAACAAAGTCCATCGAGACACTCTCCCACTTCCATTGTGGGACCTCCAATGGGTGAAGCAACCCACCGGGCTTCTTACTCTCTGATTTTACTTGTTGGCACACCAAGCATCTAGCAACAAACTCGGCCACATTCTTCTTCATACCGGCCTAAAAGTAAACTCGTCTCATGTCCATGTACATCTTATCCCCGCCGGGATGAATGGTCATCTTCGAACGATGTGCATCATCAAGAATGGTCTTCCTCAAGTTCTCGTCTCGTGGTACACAAAGTCTACCGTCCCTACGTAACCAACCCTTATCATCTAGGGTATAGCTACTGAGATGGCTCGATGACTCCCCTCTTATGAGCTTCTCTACCAACTCAACCAACTGTGGGTCATCTCGTTGTGCCTCACCAATCCATCCCAAAAGCTTAGGTCTGACATCTAAGGATGCTAGCAAACCGGGTACAAGGTCAATGGAAGGTCTAAAGTCAAATGTAGAGATGAATTCTAAGCTTCGTCGCTCAACAAACAACGGACTCAAGGATAACCTTTTCCTACTTAAGGCGTCTGCCACCATGTTACCCTTGCCAGGGGTATATGCTATCTCGAAATCGTAGGACGCTAAGAATTCCATCCACCTTTGCTGCCTTAAGTTCAAGTCCTTCTGAGAGAACAAGTATTTTAACGATTTGTGGTCAGTGAACAATTCGAATTTCTTGCCAAGAAGATAATGGCGCCAAGACTTAAGTGCGAAAAACAATAGCGGCCAACTCTAGGTAATGTGTATGGTAATTCCTCTCATGCACTCTCAACTGCCTTCCTCCAAAGGCTATTACCCTCACCTCTTGCGTTAAGACTGCGCCTAGTCCTGTCCCACAAGCATCGGTATAAACGGTAAATGGCTTACTCCCATCTGGCAACACTAAGACTGGGGCTGTGGTCAAAACTCTCTTTAAACGTTGGAACGCATCATCACAATCTACGTCCCACGTGAAAACTAGGTTCTTCTTCGTCAAGCGTGTCAATGGGGCTGATATCTTTGCGAAGTCCTTGATAAACTTCCAATAGTAGCCTGCCAACCCCAAGAAACTTCTCACCTCGGTAGCATTTTTAGGGACCTTCCAGTCTTGGATGGCCACCACCTTAGCGGGATCCACAGCTATCCCTTCTTTGGAAACCACGTGCCCTAAGAATCGCACTTCCTTCCTCCAAAAGTGACATTTAGAAAATTTAGCTTTAAGGTTATGCGCTCGAAGGGTCTCTAACACTTCCCTAAGATGTAGGGCATGCTCTTCTTCGCTCTTAGAGAAGATCAAGATGTCATCCACAAAGACCACCACGAATTTATTAAGGTACTCCCTAAACACCCTACTCATCAAGTCAACAAAGTATGCGGGGGCGTTTGTCAAACCGAAGGGCATTACAAGCCACTCATAGAAACCGTCCGGAGTCCTAAAGGCAGTCTTGTCTATGCTATCCTCAGCCACTCTCAACTGATGGAAACCAGTGGCTAAGTCCAACTGCGAAAATACTGAAGCGCCAACTAACTGATCGAAGAGATCTTCAATCCTCGGCAGTGGGTGCCTATTCTTCTTAGTAAGCTTATTAAGTTCTCTATAGTCCACACAAAGTCTAATGGACCCATCCGCCTTCGTGGAAAATACTACTGGAGCACCCTACTCCGATATACTACGTCTTATGAATCCCTTCTCAAGCAACTCCCTTACTTGCTTATTGAGCTCCCTCCTCTCACGAGGAGCCATGTAGCGTACTGGCAGAGATACTGGTTTTGCATTATCTACAAGATAAATACGAAAGTCTATCTCACATTTTGGGGGTAGACCCCTCACCTCATAGAAGACGTCAACATATTCACAGACTATACGAACATAATGTAAATCATCATTGGATGCGTCAAGTGACTCAAGATAATTAAGCATCATCGTTCCTCTAGGGTCACAAGAAATATCAAGGTTCTTTCCACTATGAGTCAACAATTTTACTACCCTTTGTTCACAATCTAGGATGGCACCGTATCTGGCTAGCCAATCCATCCCTAGAATCAACCCATAGCCCATGAAACCAAGCACAAAAGCATTACATTCAAAACCAACGCCTAAGATAGACAATCTCAAATCCCTACAAACCATGGATAAATGAGCCGACCCACCAATAGGACTTGAGACTACAATGGGATCTACAACAAGACTAGTAATTAAGTGCAGTGTTTCAACTAATGATGTAGAGATAAACGATGTGTGCGCCATAATCGAATAAAGAACGGACAGGATGATTAAACAAGAAAATAAAACTTTCGACAGAAATTTTTCTACCTTCTTCCTGTCCCGGAGCCATGAGAACATGAACCTTCCCTCCCAAAGTAGAACCTGCCCTCTGCCCTTGCTTCTTAGGACAATCCTTCACAGCATGATCCGCATCACCACAATGATAACAAGCGAACTTCTTCTCCCTACAGTATTTCTTCAAATGGCCTAGTATCCCACAGTTGTGACACTTCCTCTTTTCTTTACCACCTTTCTTTTGTTGTTGGGTTTTCTTTGTATCCTCCTTCTTATCTTGCGGCCTAAAAGTACCTACACCCTTCTCTTCTTCATGCATGTATGCCATATCAACAAGCATTTCATACGTAGCCCCCATTGGAATGTGGGACATAACCAAACTGTGAAGCGGTTCATTTAGGCCCTTTGCAAATCTCGCCAACTTATTAAATTCGGTCACATACTCCTTCACGGTCAAGTTTTTCTGCTTCAATGTCAAGAACCTTTCCATGTACATACTCTCCTCAGCTTGAGAAAGGAATTGCAACTCAAACCTTCCCCTAAAATCTGCCTACGTCTCCACGGCACGCTCTCCATTAGTAACCTCCCACCAAAACAAAGCTTCGTCCTTCATCAACCAAGCAGCCAATTGGACCTTCTTATAGTCGTCCAAATCAAAAATGGCAAACAGATCCTCCACTTCTTTCAACCAATTTCTAGCTTCAACGAACGTTCCAGACCCATAAATGGTTTTCCACCCATCGAACGAAAGTCTTTACATATCTTGGAGAAAGCATTTCCACAAGGAGGAATGACTGGAGCTAGGGGAGGAGGAGGAGGAACGTCGGTCGGAATCGCGGCAGCGGCCCTAGCCTCGAGATATTAACGAAACCAACCGAGTACATGAACACCCTCTGGTATCTCAGATGCTCCAGACTTGATGAAAAGAAAAGGAAAGAGTTTCAAAACAAGGGAAGCGAAAGAGAGATGTTGTTACACCCCGTGAATTCAATAACATTAAGCTTCACAAATAAAAGAGTAATTAATTCTAAATGAAAGAATTAAGGGAAATGGGTTAGGCCATTGCGTTCGTCTTGGAATTCTGCTTGAGATAGAGTCCGAGTTTGCATGAATCGGACTCTGTATGAAGGGGTTATGACCTTCGGAAGTTTCATAATAAAATTTAAAATTCAAACAGCTCGGTTTCAAGTTCAAAATTCGAAGAAACAAGTTCAAACTGGGCTGGGCGGGAAAATTCCGGCCCAGGGACTAGGTCGACCATAGGGTCGACCATGGTGTCGACTTGCCAGTCGACCTACCTGGTCGACCTGGCTGGCTGGGTCTGGCTTGAATTTCTGTGGCTCGGTGTGTCATTAGGGCTGACATGTCACCTCCTGATTGGCTCTTTGAACTTTGTATGGTCTAGATTCCTCCTGTCTTCATCTAACGGGTCAAAACAATTTAAAAATCTATAAATACACCCTAAGTCTCAAATAAAAATTCACACAAAAAAATAAGATGGGAGTCGTCATGCTGCCAGGAAGGAATTGAGCATAGCCGTCAAGAGAGAGGAGCTTAGAGACGAATCAAATTAAGAAGAAGACTAAAGCTTAATCAAATTAATCAACGCAACGTTAATCTACCCAAAGGAACGCATCTCAATTTCAGAGTTCAGAATCCATAATTCAAGGTTCTGCATTCGTTGTAAGTATAGTGACCTTTCAGAATATGAATAAAAACTGTGATGTGATTCGATGTAAATGACAATAGAATTGTGTTACTGTATGATAATGATATAAATTCTGTGTATTGTAATGATTCTGTCATGACTTGTGTATTGATATTTGTGGCCTAAATTGATTGATGCAAGCCTATTGAACAATTGTATATAACAACAATGGCACTTGCAAGTTTGTGGCAAAAATTAGAATTTGATCCCTTTATGTTTATGTCTATGGCATGGACTATATACATTCTCTAAGTCTAAGTTAAGACTTATGTAAACAAGTTCTAGATTTGAGACCTTTTTATGCCTACATGATTCAAAACCTATGAACACATTCTTATGTTTATTTGCAAGTATAATTGGAACTATGTTAAGTATCATTTGGGTTACATAAACTATGCAAGTTCATATTGAAATAAGCTATATGATTTGATGTTAAATTTGGACATTTTTGTGAATATACAACATGCTAGTTTTGTGGTTGACATTATGCCAAGTTAAACATGTTTAAACCCAAGTTTGTATAAACCTAAATAATGCCATTTCATATGTCACCTACTTAGTTATACTTTGATTTGAATGCAAGTTCACACGACCCATGATTTATGTTAGTATCGCTAAATTGCAAGTTCATGCGCCACACACCCTTAAATGTTGTAAAATATTACATGTTCTTGATTTCCCCTTTTTTTCTCACGTTTATAAAGTTGGGCTGAATTGTGTCAATCCCAACACTTGTTATAATGTTGCGAACGTACAAACGGGGGTAATAACGTTGGGTGTAAAAATTGAAAATATATGTTGGCATGGTTGGCACATGCCAACGACAATGACATTTGAGCGGTATGAATTATTATACCCAATAATGAAGGACATGACATTTACATATAATTGAGAGTGATAAAATATGTAAATTTAGAAAACACGATATGCTTAACCCGAGGTTGGATTGAGTTGTGACGTAAACCTGCCCGGACCCGCCCGGCTGTCCAGTAGTCACAACAATACCTATCCAATGTGGGTGGTTAAGCATTGATATCAGTAAGGACCCGAGGTTAGACTGAGCTACGGTGTAAACCTGCCCGAAACCGACTGGCACATCCAGTAACCGTAGCAATATCTGTCTAATGTGAGTGGTCAGGTGCTTTAAGAGGCTAAGGACAGATGGTAGGGTTAAGTTAACTATAAACACTTAACCAGATTCAACATGTTAACAAGAATTGATGGGTGAGGTTAGGTAAATATAGACACTTAACCACTTAACATGTTTGACTAGAAAACCCTAGTAATGAGGGACCCATTTCAGCAGTAACCCAAGTTAGGGATCATGGTACCCTGAAACTAGGCAGGGTGAGGCACAATTACTGGGCTGATTGTAAGCGGTCAAAGCGACGGCGGTGGGTGCAACAGTGTAGGTTCTAACGGGGTGCGGGTGTGCACACACTCCGGAGCAGACAAACAGGGCACTGGGGGCACCAGTAGTATAACCTATGCCTTCTAGAGTTATGTCGGGGTCGCTACCATGGGTCTTGATACACCCATGGTGGGACCAACATAGGTATCTACAATTCTTGGGGGCCGTATGACACATGTTTACGCGAGTAGGAGCCGATCTTTAAAAAATGGGGATCACTTGACCCTCAGCATGGGGTGCTAGTTAGAATAAGCTCAAGTAGGTGCAGAGATACAGTGTGGGTGCGATAGTACATTCGAGTCTAAACGACACTTCCTTAGCTTGTGATACTTTCCTGTTTTCCCTTTCTTTATTCACATACTGAAGAGTTACTAGATTTACTCAGGCTTTATGTCTGACTCTATTTTCTTTTCGTCTTCTTTTCTTTCGTTCCTCCCCCCCCCCCCCAGGTCCACAGGGAGGAAACAACACAACTTAGTACTCTTTTGCAAGCTTCAAGACCGTAGAGGTATGGCTTGGATCTCTTTTGCTCGGATCATGGCTTTGGATATCACTATGGGGATTTTTATTACTTTTATTTATGTTTTATGCTTCTTTAATAATCAAGACAGTAATGAGGTTGTAATGATGGAAGTATTTTGAGACAATTATGGAAATGTTTTGTTTGAACACGTATTGATGAAATAAAAGTCTGTTTGGTTTCCGCTATTTAAAATATGTGTATTTATATTTGTCTTGTGTTTATCTGTGGCTTTTACTTATAAACCTCTACCAAAGTTAAGGCATTCCCTTTGTGAGTGACCTTAATGGAGGTCGGGTGTTTCACTTGGTATCAGAGCCTAGGTTTAGCAGACTAGATAAAAGTTTTTGAAACTATTTTCAAAAAGGAAGTTTAAAGAAGCATTTTTCAAGAAAAAGTGTTATATTTTTAAAGAGGCATAATCCCCCAAAAGCCATGTGTACTATCTCTCTCTATCCTTCATTTTGAATCTTTCCTTTCTGTTTCAGCATGTCTGGAGATCTTAACCTTCCAGAAGAAGTGCCGATACCCAGCTGATTTAGGAGGTACTTAGAAGCAAGGGCCAATGGCGTGGGCCCAGCAGACATCCCTCCTCCAGTGGCCGCGGTTCCTCCTCCTCCTCGTGTAAATGCCTTCGCAATAACATGTAAAGACTTCAAGGCTATGGGTGGAAAAGACTTTTATGGGACATAGTCCTTTGTAGGAGCAAGAAACTGGCTAAAGGAGACCGAGGATCTGTTTGTCATCTTCGGAGTTGATGACAGGCAAAAGATACAGCTAGCAGTGTGGTTGCTTAAGGATGAAGCTTCCTGTTGGTGGGAAATTACCAATGCTCAGAGGGCGGTGGAAACATGGGAAGATTTCAGGACAAGATTTGAGATGAAATTCCTCTCCCAAGCTGATAGAAGCCTGCAAATGGAGAAATTCCTAACTCTTAAACAGGAGAGCATGACTATCAGGGAGTACGTTAATCAGTTTAATCAGCTAGCTAGATTTGGGCTGGACTTAGTAAACACCCAACATAAGAAGGCGCTTCGCTTCGTCAAAGGTTTGAATAAGCCTCTACACAGCCTTGCTATGACCCATGTATCCACAGGAGCGACTTATGAAAGCTTGGTGGACATGGCGTTGGTACACGAGGAAGACAACGGCAAGAAAGAGACTAAGGTGGAAGAAAAGAAAGAGGGTTTACAAGCAAAAAAACAAACTTCAAGAAAGGAGGGAAGAACAATAAGCCCCGTGAGAGGAGAAGGTGCAATTTCTGTGGCATTGTCGGACATATATCAAAAGACTGCCGAAAAAGGAAGGCAAAGATGGGTGGTTGCTTCCATTGTGGAGAGACTGGGCACCAAGCTAAGGACTGCCCAAAGAAGAAAGGGCAGGGACAGAAAGCCGGATCCACTTCAGGGGGTCAGGTTCACGCGCTCGTGGCACCTCCGCAGGAACGAGGTAGTAATATTTCTGTAGAAAGTGTAGTCTATCTTTATGATCATCCAGTTCGCACACTTTTTGACTCTAGCGCATCACACTCCTTTATTTCATCTGCCTTAGTAGAATCTCTGCATCTAGACACTAGTATGGTAGAGAATCCCTTAGTAGTTTCAAATCCAATTGGGGGCTCCGCTTACTTGTCAATGGTTTGTTTGGGTTTGAAAATCTCTATTCTCATCGTTGAGTTTAGTTGTAATGCCTTTGTTTTGGGCTTCTCGGGATATGGTTTGATCTTAGGCATGGACCGGTTATCCAGTAATGGTGCCATTCTTGATTGTGAGAAAAGAGTAGTTAGACTCTTGACTCGGCTTGGTAACACTCTAGAAATTTCTTGTAATCCCTTGAATGCTGTTATGCTTAGTTATCTAGAGTCGTTTGATGCTTCTGATGAGAATTTGCAGTCAGTTAGAGTAGTCCGGGAATATCTGGATGTCTTTGAGGAGGTGAAAGGCTTACCTCCGAGGCGGGAAATAGATTTCCGCATATATCTTGTGGATAATGCAAAGCTTGTAGCCTTACCTGTCAAACACATGGCTCCAAAGGAGAGAAAGGAGCTCAGTAAGCAGGTTAAAGAACTTCTCGAAAAGGGGTTCATTAGACGAAGCATTTTAGAATTGGGTACTCCAATGGTGTTCACAACCAAAGCGGACGTTTCGCTTCGCCTTTGCGTCGACTATAGGGAGTTAAACAAATTGACCAAGAAAAATAGGCACCCTCTTCCCCGAATCGACGATTTGTTTGATCAGCTTGTAGGAGCGTCGGTCTTCTCCCAACTTGATCTGGCAACTGGGTTCCATCAGCTAAGAGTAGCTGAAGACAACATTGATAAAACGGTGCTCAGAACCCCAGACGGTTTCTTCGAGTGGCTTGTCATGCCTTTCGGCTTGACAAACGCACCCGCTTATTTCGTAGACCTAATGAGCAGAGTGTTCAGAGAATTCCTCAACAAATTTGTGGTTGTCTTCGTAGACGATATTTTGATCTTCTCAAAGAATGAGGAAGAGCATGCTCAGCATCTAAAAGAAATCATGGAAACTCTTCGAGTTCATCAGCTAAAAGCCAAATTCTCCAAGTACCACTTTTGGAGAAAGGAGGTAAGATTTCTGGGGCATATAGTGTCCAAAGAGGGGTTGGCTGTGGACCCCGTGAAAGTGGTGGCAGTGCAAGATTGGAAGACACCAAGGAATGCAACCGAAGTCCGAAGCTTTCTTGGGCTAGCCGGTTTTTACCGAAAGTTTATTAGGGATTTCGCGAAAATCTCAGCTCCACTCACAAGGCTAACGAAGAAGAATCCGGCATTCACTTGGGATTTGGACTGCGAGTTTGCTTTCCAACGATTAAAAAGGGCTCTCACAATAGCCCCAGTTCTAACTTTGCCAGATGGAAGCAAAATGTTCACAGTATATACGGATTCTTGTGGTACGGGGCTAGGCGCTATTTTGATGCAAGAAGGCAGGGTAGTAGCTTATGGTGGATGGCAATTGAAAGTTCATGAAAAGAACTACCCAACCCACGATCTTGAGTTAGCCTCCATCGTCTTTGCGCTTAAGTGTTGGCGCCATTATCTCCTAGGTGAGAAGTTCGAATTATACATTGACCATAAATCTTTGAAATATCTCTTCTCGCAGAAGGATCTTAACTTGAGGCAGAAAAGATGGATGGAGTTTCTTGCCTCGTATGACTTTGAAATTTCCTATACTCCCGGCAAAGGCAACGTAGTAGCAGACGCATTGAGCCGAAAGAGACTGACCTTAATCCCTCTCTTTGTGGAAAGGCAAAGCTTGGAGTATATACCCAATTTTAACTTTAGGCCCTCCTCGGATTTTGTACCGGGTTTGTTAGCATCTCTCGAAGTACGCCCTACTCTCTTGGACTCAATAGGGGCTGCACAACGTGAAGACCCTCAGCTTGTTGATGTGATTGATAAACTTATTAGGGGTGAGACTTCTAGTCACCTCAGTAGATACACCATCGATGATAAGGGTTGGCTGAGGCGAGATGGAAGATTATGCGTCCCACAAGCAAGGGAGTTGACAAAGAAGGTTCTCGAGGAAGCGCATCATTCCAAGATGACTATACACCCTGGCGGTGATAAGATGTACAAGGATATAAAAAGGACTTTCTTTTGGAGCGGCATGAAAGAGAACATGGCATATTTCATTTCTAAGTGCATGACCTGCCAACGGGTCAAGGCGGAACAGAAGAAGCCTGGAGGACTACTTCATCCTTTAGAGGTCCCACAGTGGAAGTGTGATAGCATTTCAATGGACTTCATTGATGGAATACCTAGGTCGAGAAGAGGCAATACTAGCATTTGGGTAATAGTGGATAGGCTTACTAAAAGCGCCCACTTTATACCCATTAAAAGTAGAAGGACTGCCTCATCTCTAGCATCTCTTTATATCAAGGAAATAGTTCGACTTCATGGGATACCCTCCAGCATTGTTAGTGACCGAAACACTATCTTCACAAGCGAGTTTTGGCGGAGTCTGCAAGAAGCTATAGGCACACAGTTATGTTTGAGCACGACCTATCACCCCCAAACCGATGGCCAGACAGAAAGGGTGAATAGAGTTTTAGAGGATCTTTTGATACTTTGAGTTCTTGACTTTGGAGGGACTTGGGAGGATCACCTTCCTTTAGTGGAATTTGCCTACAACAAAAGCTACCAAGCTACCATAGGCATGGCACCCTTCGAAGCCTTGTATGGAAGACCGTGCAAATCACCAACTTGTTGGTGGGAGTCTACAGATAAACTTATACTTAGGCGGGACATGATTCGAGAGACTTCGGAGAAAGTGGACTTGATACGAAGGAGAATGAAGACTGCCCAAGACAGACAGAAATCCTACGCCAACAAAAGAAGGACCAACCTTGAGTTTGAGGTTGGGGACAGGGTTTTCCTTAAGGAATCTCCTTTAAGGAACGTCGTTCGCTTTGGATCCGTAGGAAAGCTAGCACCAAGATTTGTAGGACCGTTTCCTACCATCGAGAAGGTTGGGAAGATGGCCTATAGATTAGAGCTACCCGAGAGACTAGCCGGAGTGCACAACGTCTTTCATGTTTCTCACCTCCGGAAGTGTTTGCATAAGTCTGCGGAAGTGGTGGAACCTAGCATTCCAGAAGAAGCTGAAGTGGAACGTGAAGCAACTGTGAGGAGAGTTCCAACCCGCTTCTTAGGAACTGAAGTGAAAAAGCTACGCAACCGCGAAGTCAAACTCGTTAAAGTTTAGTGGAGCGACGCTGAGGAAGACGCGACTTGGGAAACTGAGAACAGAATACGCGCTGCCTACCCTTTTCTTTTTGAGGGTATATCTTTGATCTCTCTTTTTCCTTAAGTTATTCCTTATCTATCTTTTTAGGTATATCTCCCCGGTCCTTTTCCTAACTCCTTAGGTAGAAAACAAATGGATGCAAACATGTATTTGAAAACATGTTATGGATGATGGCCGTAAATGGTTGCTAGTGGTTGCTCGTGGATGTATATACACACACACCCTAGGATTTATATTGGCTCAGTCACTTCATATTGCATATGCATATATGTATTCTCATTTGTATATGGTTGAAACTTGATATGCTATCATATGGTTGTCGCATTTGTATGAATAAGTTGTGCACTCTTGTAGAATTATGAGTAGGAAAAATTTGCATACATAATGGATTCATGACACTTACATGATTCGCATTAAGGAGGTCAACTGAATCAGTAGATCGCCTGATTTCAGCATTAGATAAGGACATGTACACACACTATGCATATGATCATGAAGCATTAGAAGTCTTTTAAGGATAGTGGACGCTTGTGTTTGTTGGTTGAGTAGATGGACGTTTGGATGGTAGGATATACATTCTTCCTAACTTGAAGATTTCGGGGACGAAATCCTTTTAAGGGGGGAGAATGTAACACCCCGTGAATTATATAACATTAAGCTTCACAAATTAAAGTGTAATTAATTTTAAATGAAAGAATTAAGGGAAATAGGTTACGCCATTGCGTTCGTTTCGGAATTCTGCTTGAGATAGAGTCCGAGTTTGCGTGAATCGGACTCCGTATGAAGGAGTTATGACCTTCGGAAGTTTCAGAACAAAATTTAAAATTCAAACAACTCGGTTTCAAGTTCAAAATTCAAAGAAACAGGTTCAAACTAGGCTGGGCGGGAAAATTCCCGCCCAGGGACTAGGTCGACCATAGGGTCGACCATGGTGTCGACCTGGTCACCCCAGGTCGACCATAGTGTCTACCTGGGTGTCAACCTGCCAGTCGACCTACCTGGTCGACCTGGCTAGCTGGGTCTGGCTCTGGCTCGAATTTCTGTAGCTCGATGTGTCATTAGGGTTGACATGTCACCTCTTGATTGGCTCTTTGAACTTCGTATGGTCTAGATTCCTCCTGTCTTCATCTGACGGCTCAAAACAATTTAAAAATCTATAAATGCACCCTAAGTCTCAACTAAAAATTCACACAAAAAAATAAGATGGGAGTCATCATGCTGCTAGGAAGGAATTGAGCATAGCCGTCAAGAGAGAGGAGCTTAGAGACGAATCAAATTAAGAAGAAGACTAAAGCTTAATCAAATTAATCAACGCAACGTTAATCTACCCAAAGGAACGCTTCTCAATTTCAGAATCCAGAATCCAGAATTCAAGGTTCTGCATTCGTTGTAAGTATAGTGACCTTTCAGAATATAAATAAAAACTATGATGTGATTCGATGTAAATGACAATAGAATTGTGTTACCGTATGACAATGATATAAATTCTGTGTATTGTAATGATTCTTTCATGACTTGTGTATTGATATTTGTGGCCTAAATTGATTGATGCAAGCCTATTGAACAATTGTATATAAAAACAATGGCACTTGCAAGTTTGTGGCAAAAACTAGAATTTGATCCCTTTGTGTTTATGTCTATGGCATGGACTATATACATTCTCTAAGTCTATGTTAAGGCTTATGTAAACATGTTCTAGATTTGAGACCTTTTTATGCCTACATGATCCAAAACCTATGAACACATTCTTATGTTTATTTGCAAGTATAATTGGATCTATGTTAAGTATCGTTTGAGTTACATAAACTATGCCAGTTCATATTGAAATAGGCTATATGGTTTGATGTTAAATTTGGGCATTTTGTTGAATATACAACATGCTAGTTTTGTGGTTGACATTATGCCAAGTTAAACATGTTTAAACCCAAGTTTGTATAAACCTAAACTATGCCATTTCATATGTCACCTACTTAGTTATACTTTGATTTGAATGCAAGTTCACATGACCCATAATTTATGTTAGTATCGCTAAATTGCAACTTCATGCGCCACACACCCTTATATGTTGTAAAATATTACATGTTCTTGATTTCCCCCTTTTTTCTCACGTTTATAAAGTTGGGCTGAATTGTGTCAAGCCCAACACTTGTTATAATGTTGCGAACGTACAAACGGGGGTAATAACGTTGGGTGTAAAACTTGAAAATATATGTTGGCATGGTTGGCACATGCCAACGACAATGACATTTGAGCGGTATGAATTATTATACCCAAGAATGAAGGACATGACATTTACATATAATTGAGAAGTGATAAAACATGTAAATTTAGAAAACACGGTATACTTAACCCAAGGTTGGATTGAGTTGTGACGCAAACCTTCCCGGACCCGCCCGGCTGTCCAGTAGTCACAACAATACCTATCCAATGTGGGTGGTTAAGCATTGAGCCCAGTAAGGACCCGAGGTTAGACTGAGCTACAGTGTAAACCTGCCCGGAACCGACCGGCACATCCAGTAACCATAGCAATATCCGTCTAATGTGAGTGGTCAGGTGCTTTAAGAGGCTAAGGACAGATGGTAGGGTTAAGTCAACTATAAACAATCAACCAAATTCAACATGTTAACAAGAATTGGTGGGTGAGGTTAGGTAAATACAGACACTTAACCACTTAACATGTTTGACTAGAAAACCCTAGTAACGAGGGACCCGTTTCAGCAGTAACCCAAGTTAGGTATCATGGTACCCTGAAACTAGGCAGGGTGGGGCATGATTACTGGGCTAATTGTAAGCTGTCAAAGCGACGGCGATGGGTGCAACAGTGTAGGTTCTAACGGGGTGCGGGCGTGCACACACTCCGGAGCAGACAAACAGGGCACTAGGGGCACCAGTAGTATAACCTATGCCTTCTAGAGTTGTGTCGGGGCCGCCACCATGGGTCTTGATACACCCCGTGGTGGGACCAGCATAGGTATCTACAATTCTTGGGGGCCGTATGACACATGTTTACGCGAGTAGGAGTCGATCTTTAAAAAATGGGGATCACTTGACCCTTAGCATGGGGTGCCAGTTAGAATAAGCTCAAGTAGGTGCCGAGATATAGTGTGAGTGCGATAGTACATTCGATTCTAAACGACACTTCCTTAACTTGTGATACTTTCCTGTTTTCAGTTTATATCTATCGTGCCCTTTTCTTATTCACATACTGAAGAGTTACTAGATTTACTCAGGCTTTATGTCTGACTCTATTTTCTTTTTGTCTTCTTTTCTTTTGTTTCCCCCCAGGTCCACAGGGAGGAAACAACCCAGCTTAGTACTCTTTTGCAAGCTTCAAGACCGTAGACGTATGGCTTGGATCTCTTTTGCTCGGATCATGGCTTTGGATATCACTATGGGGATTTTTATTACTTTTATTTATGTTTTATGCTTCTTTAATAATCAAGACAGTAATGAGGTTGTAATGATGGAAGTATTTTGAGACAATTATGGAAATGTTTTGTTTGAACACGTATTGATGAAATAAAAGTCTGTTTAGTTTCCGCTATTTAAAATATGTGTATTTATATCTGTTTTGTGTTTATATGTGGCGTTTACTTATAAAACTCCACCAAAGTTAAGGCATTCCCTTTGTGAGTGACCTTAACGGAGGTGGGGGGTTTAAGATGTATGGCTTGCGGGATTATGCTTTTTAAAGTAACTTTTCTTGAAAATAGCTTCTTTAAAACAAGTTTTTGAAAATACTTTCTGGGAAAATAATACTTTTGAAAACACTTTTCAAAACTTTTTTTTTCTTGTAACCATAGCTCTGATACCACGTGTAACACCCCATGTCCATTAATGTCACTCACAAAGGGAATGCATCAATGTCCATGGAGCGTTATTGTTGTATAGAACAGATAAATTATAAGAACAAATAAATAAAACAACACAGCGGAAGATAAAACTTATTTCATAGCATCATAACTCAAAACAAGATTACATACGTAGTTTCCAAAACCATTACAACATGATCAATAGTCTTTTCCAAAAACTTCAAAGTACATAAAGAAGCAAATACTTAAATAATATAAATGCATAAATCCTCACTGAGCATAAGCAAAGCCATAAAGATGAGAGAGTCCAAAGCGATACATCTACTCTTTTCAAGCAACTGAAAGAAATCGGCACTAAGCTGTAGTATTCCCTCCTTGCAAACTTGAGGGGGAGGGGGGGGAAGGAAAGGAAAAAGGTGGAAACAAATAGGTCAGACATAAAGTTTGGCGAGTCTAGTAATTTTAACAAATAATAGGTAAGGTAAATGATCAAGACATAAATAGGCATCATGATATGGCTATAACTTAGATAAGGTAGATAAAAAGGATGGGCAAGATGATTTTGTTCCTAAGTACTAAGACAATACTACACCTTGGCTAAGCGAACAACCCTCCAAGTACTAACCCCGAAGACCGAAGTCAGCATCAGACTAGCACCCAAAGGACTATCCAACTCAACCAACATGTATTTCGTTACACCGCACTTTTGCTAAGTTACAGCACATTACTTAATTACACCGCAAGTCTACTAGTCTCTTTTTACTAGAGGTTGATCCCTTCCCATTAACTGTACCCACATGACAAACTTAGTAGTTACTTGTACCTAGCTACTATTGTAGGTGTTGGCTTTCTCCTACCACCGCTAAGGTACCCTCAATCTACCCATTCGATCGGCTTCCTAAACCCCGTAGGCACCCGTGCTGGCTTTACAGTGGGGCGTATCACTCCCCAAAGTGGCAACCCCGATACCAACATGAAATGCACGGCCATACCTACATGATGCAACAACGTCTTACCTACTAGCCCAGACCCATGCATGCACATGAACCCATTGGACTTGCGTTGCCACCGCTATTCACGTTTTGACCTATTATATTCAAGCCCAGTATGCGTGCCCCAACCCCGGCCTAGTACCGGGCCCAATTAGATACTCAAACGGGTTACTAGTTGAAACGGGTCCCCATCCGACACAAGCCTCCCACCTATGCTTGGTCCCCACTAGGTTTTTCTCCCACTTAACCATTTTAATTTAAATGTCCGTGTCTTAAACATGCTATGGTTAAGTCCACACTTACATGTCATAATTTACATGTCCTATCTTATTCCGGTTAAGTCCATATTTACATGTCATAATTTACATGTCACCCCACTTAATCGTCTAACTATACCCATGTCTTATTATGGTTAGTATTCTTTAATTCATTCCTTATGACGAACGGTGCATGGCCCCTCACATTAGACTGATCACTTTGTGGCCGCTCGATTTGCCGGGCGGTTTCGGGCAATCCTACGCCACAAACTGGGTCTAACCTCGTGCCATTAACCGTTACGCCTACAATTCATTCCTTTGACCTCTCACATTAGACGTCCAATTGTGACCGCTGTATTTGCCAGGCGGTTTCGGGCAGTCTTACGTCACAATTACGCCTAACCTCCTGTCAAAGGTTCATTAACATTGTATTTCACCCATACCCAATTTTCATGTCATATATATCCAATTAAACATATAATCATGTCTATAATATTGCCTATTCCAAATTGTCACTAATTACACATTAATTAGCCTCAATTACAAATTTACAATTTTAGGCAATTTCATCAATTCCATGTAATTCATACCCAAATATGTCGATTTCACATATTATCCAATTATCCAAAATATCCAATAATATCTAATTTTCCAAATTTCCCATATCCCCAATATTCCACATCGTTCCCACGTATTCGCATTAGCGCGTATTTTTAATATAGGCTCGAAGGTAGCCTAGATCCACAAATAAAAGGAATAGAGGTAAGAAGAGAGAATCAGTTCATAGAAAATTGGAATAAAACATCATCATGAAATAAAGAGGCATATAGACTGGCATAGAGGCATAATAAAAGATTCAACATGAATAAACTGATAAAAGGTATGAACTTTACATAGAAACATAGGCATATGATGACATGAATTAAAAAGGTGAAGACTTGGTGAGATTTTCATTACAAACATATATATGAATCCTTTTTACAACTTTTTCATGTTACTTTAATCCCATAAAATTTGTGAAAATAACTGTACTCACCTTTCGTGGCTTAAGAAAAGGATTAACGAATTGAAATTGGTGTAGAAACGTTGCGGTGATGTTGATTGATCTTCTTTAATTGTTGTTGAAGCTCTAAACTTTGATTTGAATTGTGTATGAACACTTGAGATTTGATTAGAGGCGGCGGCTAGGATTTTAGGAGAGAGTTTGACAGCATAATGGTGTCTTAGAAATTATTTTTATGAATTAGGGTTAGGTTGATGACATATTTATAGGTGTAGGAAGTTATTTAGGCCTTAGGATTAACCCTAGAACTGATCTGGACCATCAAAAATAGTCCCAAGCCCAAAATCACACCATGCAGCAAAACTGGACGAACCAGGTTCGACCTCCCAACGGGGGAGGTCGACCCCCAGGTCGACACCATGGTCGACCTCCCTCTTGGGAGGTCGACCTCCCTGGTCGTCCTGCTCACACACACACATACACACACCCCCCCCCACACATATATATATATATATATATATATATATATTCTTGTTATCTTCCGAGGGACATATCTCCTTCGTCTGGACTCTGTTTTTCGAAAACTTGGACTCTATTTCGTGAAGAATTCCGAGACGAACGCAATGGCGCAACCCCTTCATTCTTCTTTTAAAAATTTAGTGTTCTTAAATTTAGTTAATTCAATCATTCAAAATTCGGGGTGTTACAATTATCGACAAAAAGAGATGATTAATGGTTCGACAAAGACACAAAGAGCTTCATATGGTATTTTATATTAGAGGCTGATTATTTTGTGAGTTAGTAGTGTTATTAATGTTAAAATCTATCCTCAAATAATCATATCCCTAAATATTGGAATATATATATATAATGTGTGTGTGCACACATTCATATGGCGTTTTGGCCAAAACTGGTCTACCGATCAAATACCAGCGGTCGACCGATTCTGCCCAGAAATCCCTATGAACATGCACACACACACACACACACACATACACACACAC
This sequence comes from Allium sativum, assembly GCA_030737875.1. Lineage (NCBI taxonomy): Eukaryota > Viridiplantae > Streptophyta > Magnoliopsida > Asparagales > Amaryllidaceae > Allium > Allium sativum. The sequence goes on from CM060913.1 coordinate 67,656,058, forward strand.
ATATATATATATATATAACGTATATATATTTTCAAATTCCTGTCTATTGGTGATTTTTTTTACCTGTCGACCGTTTTTAAACAGAAGCAACTATTCGAATAGTCACTTCCATTTCTTCAAGAGTTGCTTCTTTTCCTTTTCATCAATGATCATATCTATTGGTTGTTACTCTTTACTAATGGTTACAACTATTTATCTCCTATATAAACATATTGAAATCATCAATTCAAGACACCAATTCTTTCTATCTAATCTCAATACTACTGATTCTATTCTTGAACCCTCAAGTATTCAAACGATCATATTCTTCACCATATCGTTCTTGAATCCTAGAATTTATATATTATTCTTTTGATTTAACTACGATATCATCTTCCAAAATCTTCATAAACACAAACTCTATTTAAGGATAAGATTATAGGAAGGTTTTACAAAAATTGACAAATTCGTGTTATTGAGAATACACATTGTCAAACTACAAGTCTACTCGTCTTGTTTGAAGTCCTCCGTGTTGTAAGAGGCAAGTTTGAAGTCCTCCATGTTGTCAAAGACAAGTTTGAAGTCTTTCTTGTTGTAAGAGGCACATTGTGAAGTCCTCGTGTTGATAGAGGCGTGAAATTCCCGTTCGGCTGCTCGGGTGTTGTAAACCTATTCCCCCGGGTGAAATGAGGTTGTTGTTAGTGAAAATCGAGATAGAAGTCTGGGACTGGACGTAGGACGGTGCTCCGAACTAGTATAAAAATCTCTGGTGTGATTTTTCTATTTTTATTGCATTTACTGTTATATATTTCTGTGATTGGCTATTACTTCATACTTGAATATTGTTCATCATATTACACGATCCTTGTGAGTGTATAATACTTGACAAATACATACGCACACTATCAGTAACCTCAAGCCTCAAAACCTGGAAATGGAAGAAATCGGGCAGGTTGCATGGCTAGTTGTGTCATACCCAAGTAGGGTATATCATTACCTGATCTGAAGAAATAAGATGCCTCAACTGTTCTTATTTTTGTATGCTTTTCGTTCGGTTGGCTGGCCCCCAACCGTGGTAATGGTATATTCGGTCCACTCAATTAAATGAGTGACCAGTCATGTTTAGCCTTTGAATTTGCAACTGAAGCATTGTGTGTATCTAACTTGATTGAAGGCCCAGTCGCCAACTCCGCTGGCCAAGCTTCATCTCGTACCTCACTGAACCGGGTCCGCAACCACCATTTTGTCCGTTGATGCAGTGCTCCAGTTGAGCCACCAGCAACCTGGGTTCCATCGCAATCAAGTCCAGCACCTTAAGCCGAGTTAAGTGAGTCTCCGTTGCTTATATTTCTTGCATTGTTTGACAATATATATGCATGACAAGCCAAAGCATGTGATAGTTAAAATTTATAATTATGTGAATCTAACCAATCCTAGTTGAAATGACATACAAATTTAAATAACATAGTGATCTGTGCGTCAGTAGGAACTTTGTATTAAAACACTTCATGAAAATGAGTCTTGGGTGCATATTAGAATGAAATGGTATAAGTATCAAAAACATAAACTGAAGAAGTACGGAGAACCAAGCTAGAAATTTCGCTTAACTAATAAAACTCTCATACATTCGCATATGCCAGTGTTTACAATATTGATCTCTTTTAGAGCAGTAATAGCTATCTTAGTAGGGAATTTGTGACGGCACCGCCCCGCACCAACCGACATTTACTCCAAAAGTGCGTTGTACACATGTCCAGTTAGCACGGAACGGGTCGTCAGAAGGAAAAGGGAAGAAGGAAATGAACATACAAAGAACCTGTAGAATGTCTCACAGCGCATAGAACAAAATATAATAACAACATACTTGACATAAAACAGGAGAGACAGCGCATAAGCTGAAAACCAGAACTAAGCATCATAGCAGCGGAAATCCAAAATACAGCTTATTACAACTTTTCAAACTGTCTCAAAGCAAAAGTAAGATAAATGAGGTACACTACTAATGCCCAAGTAGCGACCACCAACGACACAGGGAGAATATGAATATATATATATCATACGTGGAAGCCTCCTACCCGCCTCCGAATCAGCTACTCGCGCATCACCAGCTAACCTGTTTCTAGTCTGCTCGTGTGAGCACCCAGAGTAATAAGAGGAGACATAAAACTCTGGGTCAGACATAAATCCTGGTATGAGCGATAAGCATCTAAAGTAAACAATAACAGGTAGACTAAAACATACCTGAACCTGGACCTGCAACCAAAGAGTTAGCACTACATACTGTACAACACTCTAAGGTACCATATCAAACGGTGTAAAGATACGGAGGTGGGGAAGGTGTGCATGTCATAATGATGGCAAACAATCAAACATAGCATCCATCCTCACATCTCTCACTCAGTGCGTAAAGCATACGATGTTCACCACTTCGATCACCCAACATACCTTGCTACGATCACTCTGCCCCATGAAGTCATAAATGGCTTCAGTGCACTGATAACGTAGCCACTAATTCCTCGCTATGTCCACTTGCCCCATGGAGTTATTCACCCCATCTGCGCTGGCTCATAGCCTTACCAATCCTTACTATGTCCACTTGCCCGATGGAGTTGTTCACCCCATCTGCGCTGGCTCGTAGTCTTACTACGCATCACCTTGCCCCTCGGGTCATAATGACCCTACTGCACTGATAACGTAGTCTTGCTACCATCACCTTGCCCCTCAGGTCATAGTGACCCTACTGCACTGATAAGTAGCCATCATTCATTTTTAGTGGTGAATCGAAGTTATGAACGTAGACAACTCCTTAGCACACGTCCCGCAGCAAAGCCCAACCATGAAGTGAACTCATTGGTTCCCAACTGGATCCTGAGCTCTAACTTCCCATATTGGACTACCTTTGCATCTCGGGTTATTGGTCAATACTAGGTCGGGTTGGGTTCCCTTCAAGCCATCGGTTCGGATCGGGTATCCTCCTTTGGGCCGGTTCTTCTTCTGGTACAGTTCGGGTCGGGTGTCCCTCCTCGGGTCGGGTCGGGTGCCTCACCTCGGGTCGGGTCGGGTGTTATCTTCCCTCCAGTTCGTGCTTCCGCTCCGAACCCCCTCCTCATCCTTCACGTGCTCCGATCCGATCTATTTTCGTGCTTCCGCTCCGATCCGTCCTCCTTAATCCGATCCCAGCTCAGTTAGCGTGGCCTTCCTTTTTGCCAATTTTCTAAAGTGCCAGGCTCCGATCCAATCGAATCCCTTGCCCAGTTCAACATATCCGATCCGAGCCCCATATCCGATCCGATCCGAAACCTGCACTATTTTCTGAAATTGTTCCAGCAAGTGTTTACGCCATTCGACGACGTTTTCGACCATTCTAAATATTGAAATCAATCACAAAGCGTCTCATACAGTCATAGCAACATGCATAATCAACCACAAACATCAAAACATCAATATGATAGGTTAAAATGGATCAAACATACCCAAAATCCCATATTTCCCCTTAAGCATGTTTAAGTGAAACTAATGATAGGATTAGTAAAACTTAACCAAATTAACCCAAATTCATATCATAGGTCTAAAACATCTTTTAAGAATTTATGAACATTTTCCCCGAATTTTATCATGCTTAAATTCGCTAATTAACACTAATTACTCTTAACTAGCCATAGTTAGTGTAAAACTATGCAAATCGCTCACCTTAGCCACGAATAAACTAAGATATGAAATAAATCTCTGATTTGATGTGAATCCCAATGCTAAACAACAGCTCCAATGTTGATTTGGTGTAGATCTCCCTTGATTAGAGGTTGCTAAGCCAAATCCTTGACCAAAAGATGATTTGGAGGTGATTTAGATGTTGGAGGCCATTTTTAGGGTTCCTTGGTGATAAGTGGAGGCTAGAAAACTGAAATGGAATGATTCTCTATCTCATTTCAGCCTTCCCATAACCCTAATCCCGAAATGGGTTATGGGCCTACTCACTAATCACCCGATTTGGCCCGGTTAAGCAGTTTTTCACCTTCCAAACCTTATTTCAGCCATATCTCCCAAACGGTAAGTCCGTTTGGCTGTTATGACCACTCTACGGAGAGGTAAACCATCAAACGAATCTAATGGAAGTGGTTTCAGGTCAAAATTCCTTTCCAATCAAAAGTTATGGCCAAAACAGTACCAACTAGGGGCAAAATGGTCATTTAAAAATCGACGAAAATCATGAACATGAGAAATGACTCTAATGGATGTTTCCCAAAATTACATGACCATACGACTTCATATGGGAAAGAAATAAATATTCTACGATCTCCCGATGCGTAGAATGCGGGTCATTACAGAATTATAATAGGAGGGCTGCCGCTAGCAGTAGCTGCAGCATGGCGGCTACCAGCAGCAGCATTTGTTGCCGTCAGTAGCAGTGGCTACAGCCGCAGTTGAAGCACCGCCAGCGGTAATGGCTGCTAGCAGCATCCACAAAAAAAAGAGAGAGAAAGAGAGAGAATGGGGGAGAAAGCAGCAGTAAAAAACGGCTGCTATTGAGGGGCTGCTGCCACAAGGCAGCAGCACACTTAACACAATGGGTAGGCCAAATAACTTAGTACCCTTTTTAGTTTGAATGTCTAAAAGAAAACTTGTACTGAAATGTTTACAAGTATATATATTGTTGAAGGATGCAAGTTATATATGTTTATGTGTGTATATATATATATATATATATATATATATATTGTTTTGCTGTTCTCACTCCTTTCCAAATGAGATCGACGGTTTAAAGATAAACAAAATCCATAAAACACGAGGTAAGATAGTAAAAACAAAATAAGTATTGTCATAGATGAGAAAAGGTATATTGATGAAACATATGTTGCATAGCAACAAGATTATGTACATTGTTAGCGCATTCACGTATTTGTCAAAATGCTACTTTTATTTATGTCATAGTTGCATATTGTTATGCATATGAAGTTTTGCCATATATATGTTGTTTATCATTGTATTTTGAGTATCTCAGCAGGGGGCAATGGCGCGCTTTGCCTATGGAGCTCGCTTTTGCGCCAAAATGCAAATAAAAATAAGCAAATATGCTTTAAATGATAAATCAGATATGTATCTCGGTTCACATATCGCACTTGGATTGATTTTGTTTTATTTCCCCTATATTGGGATGCCTCATCATGTGGATGAGTTGTATATTGATATATACTGTATTTGTAAATTTTTCCGGGCAAGTCGTACAAAGGAGGTGCTGCCGAAATTTTCGTAAATTCTGGGTGTTAGATTTTTTTTTTTTTTTTTTTTTTTTTGAATTTCATAATTCTATGACTTATTTTTCTTTTCAACAAGTTTTAAACTATGTAAAAGCGTTTGCAAATCTATACATGTGAACTTAAAATTATATGACGTTTCCTTTTCGAGGATGAAAAGCGCTAAGTGGAGGAGAATGTAATGAACCGGTAATTTTAACATCTTAAATATGAATTAAATTAAGATTTAACATTAAAATAAATATTTATATTAGGATTTTGACATAGAATTTGGAATTCTATTGAACCTAGTTGAACTTATTTTAAGTAGAATTCTTTTCCTAAATTTATTTACAATATGAATGGTTTTGCTAAAACAAATATTTTATAATAGAATTGGATATATTTAAAACAATGAAATCTTGACTTGAAAATAAATTCGAATTTTGTAATCTAATTTAAGGTACAATTTATTTCTGGTAAAATTGAATTCAAAATGAAAGTTGTGAAGTGGATACAGTTAAAGAGCTAATTTATTTTAATATGGTTTTGATATCAAATTGATTAGTATAAATTTAAATATCAATATATGTTTGGCTTGAGAAAATATTTCGGTGTTGATAAATTTTGAAATTTATAACGTATTTCAAACAAGTAAACAAGGTTGTCCGATACAACCATGTCCCATTCACTGGTAACGGTCTCGCAAAAATTAAAAAAAAATGAATTTCTAAATAAAAACTTATCTTATTTAATTTCTAAAATTCGTTCAACGCTACTAATATTCGGCGTTGCCTAATTATAACGCGCATAGCTGAAAGCGCTCATAGAACTAATAGCGTTGTTAGTACGTTTGTTGCGACAACTATTTACGTCCATATAAAATAAATATAGATTACTAAACACATTAATAAAATGAAGGAAGAGAAGTAACGAGGAACACAAAATTGAATTCTAGCCTTGCAAGAACGGTAGACAATACCCACCCAATTTAAGACTTGTCTCTATGCTGAACAAAATTAACAAGTGTCTTTCTACCTCTAAAATATTTCTCTAATTGTATTTAAATTGAAATTTTACTCCTCCCTAAAAAAAAACTACAGTAGCTCAGAAATCTTATGCTGTTAGTAACATAAATATTTTAAATAATGTATAGAGATTTCGAAATCTCCTTCTGACAGTTACAAATATTTGGAACAGTGTACCCAGATCTTTTGAAATCTCCATGTGCAGAGAATCCAACGTGGTTTTAACTCTACGTAACTGTCTTCTTCTGCTATCTGCTTGTTCCTTTTCTTGTATAAATTTGTCGCCTTTAACTCAGAAAATGAAAGGAAATCCATCTTCACAAATCGAAAAGGCCAGAACCTTGTTCTTCACCTTTCTTCATTTTTGTTTGCCTCAGGAAAACAAATAAAAGGAGTCAAAGCTCCCAAATCCCTAAATCAAAAATCGTGCTTTTCCCCAATCATCGTATGCGCCATCGCCGCTAGAAGAGGCAAACTGCCATTCGCCGTCGTCAGTCTCACCCTCCTGTCGAACTCCTGTTCTTCCCGTGTTCAACTGGAATGGAACCCTCCACCAACCACCATCCATTGGCATCGCGAATACCCCTTTCCCTTATCCACCAAATCAAGGCCATGCACTGCCAATAGGGTTCACCTACAACCTCCGCCTCGCTGACTTCAATCACCGTGAACCTTTCTACTACTCACCAAAGTCAGCCTCTCTTCTAAAAGAATTTTTTTTTGAAGTCGTGACCACAGCTCCAAGATCGAACCACCCTCTATGAGTTTGTCGCTACCGGTGGACTCCGGCATCCAACTCAACTTTAATGGCTCATCCTTGAGCACCACCGGAGTCCTCAAACTCCCCAGCCGCAAGCTGTTTTCCCCTTATCTTCCCCTGTCAAGTATGACTACCACATATTTGTGGAAATGCTGCTTCCAAGTCATACTACCTTTACCGTGTTGCTTTCGCCTTCAGCGAAGCTTCGACTGCGTTGGCATCCTCTGGCAATGTTATCCCAGGCCAAAGTTTGTTCTGCTAGAAACAAGGTATCCTCTTCCTTATTATTTTTCTTAAAATCTTGATTCATTGTCGTTGCTGAGCTGGGTGCATAAATACTAGAATTCAGATCCGTTCTTCCAGAAAAAGGTATAATCTTTGGCGCCAAAAAGAGTAAAAGGCATGTGTCTTGGTTTGGGCATTCACTGTGTGGCCAAGTTTATGTTCAAGTAAAGAACAAAGCCACGCTTGATATCAAACCTTACTTGGGCTATCTGTTTCATTTTCATATATTCCATTGGCTCAGCGACATCAAAAGGTGAGTTTCTCATTCGCGACTAATTGATTATTAAGTGAATTAAACACTTGAGATGTTGAGTGGAATGTTAGGGTGCTCCAGATTTGTTTTCTTTGTGATTGTGCACATGCGACACATACCGGTATCTCATATGACACAATATGTATGTGATATGCTATGTTATTATTGTCACCAGGCAAGTTACCCATAGAGTTGAAAATCATTTCGGGTTGAAATGATATATACCCGAACCCCTACATATTCGAATCGATTTGGGATGCAGGTTGAAATGATACATACCTGGGATTCGAATATTTTTAAAGAACGGACTGAAATGATAAATATATGTATCACTTGACCATAAGATACAAAATTATATACAGACGCCGTGGTCAGTAAATTAAAATATCTTTGAATATTTTATTGATTTTATCAGTAGAAATTTTAAATGAAATTTCTATATAGCATAAAGAAAAGTTTAAGTAGTTTTGTTTAAATCTTCCTTAAATTTTTGATAAGAAATCCAATTTGTATGAAAATAAACTTTTAAGTTATTTTTGCAAGTTAATACTTAACTTTAATTTATTTAAATAAATATTTAAATAAATTCTTCAAAATTTTATGTTTATACAATGAATTTAATGGTATGATGATAATTGAATTGAATAATTTAATGTAAAAGATTTGATAAATATTTTCAAAACTCATTTTAATATATGATGTGTCAAATAGAATTTCATCATGTAAGTGTAAGAAGGATTTTTGTCAAATATAGAGTGTTAAGTTCAAATATAAAAGGGAATGGGTTTATGTAAGCCATATTGAATACGAACTTGTTAACAAGCTGGAATTTAACAAATCAGATTTTTGATTTATAGCTAACGCTAAAAGTTGTTTTGGGATTTATTATATGAAATGGATATGTGAAATCCAAGGTAAAAATTGGTTTGGGAATTGTTTTAATCATGAAGTATTGAAATTGAACCAAAAGGGAATTCGATTTAAATGTAAATTTTGATGGGAAAAGAAATTGTGAAATATGGATTTAGATTGGATTGGATTAATATTATTTAAATAGAACTATAATTTCATGGAAGGAATTTTTTCCATATTACTTGATTTTGTAAATACTTTTCTATAGAATGATTTGATTACTTTAACTATATGAATTTTTTTATAATAGTTTTCCAAATATACCTATGTGTTTATACATTTATTTTCAAATTTATATACATAAACTATTTTCAAAACTTAAGTTTTTTAAATGTTTTTTAATTCGAATAAAAACGTATGACCAATCTAGTCTAGTGAATCCAAAGGGTGAAATAAAGGGTTTTTAAGCAATAACGATATTTCTTGGATGTTGAAACTTACAAATCAAATGATAAATGATTTGAATAATCGATTTTGAGGCAATATTTGAAATAAACCGATTTGCGATACTTGAAATATGATTTCAAATATAATGGCCACGGTGTGAAAAATGTAAGTGTCGGTTGTTAAAGAGACTAGAGTCAGTAAGTGGCATACTCTTTATCAGTGTCGTTACCACTTTAACAACTATGTACATGGTGAAGTACCTGGAACGAAGCATGATGGCTTGGAGGCGACTTCTGGATTGAAGATGGCGAACGATGATGAAATGGCCTTGACCTCCGGGTCATAATTAAAATGACTAAAACATGAGCTATATCGTGACTAATTGAGGTCGCACCTCATATCAAACACACTTCTTCGATACCATCTCTATTACTGTTGTGATTGATTTGAGTGCACTCTTTTGATTATGGGAGTGTGTTCCGAGGTGGGTTGTAGTTGCTACTATGCGTTACCACCGGTCCAGGAGTGCAACTGGTAGAATCCTACCCTGGGTATTTCCTCGGTGCCTTGTCATATTTATCCTTATCGAGCCCCCTACGATTTTGATTTGGCATTGTTCTCTATGGATTACCCTCTAATAACACTAGTGTGGTGAATTTACGGTAATGTATAGATTGCAAGGCTTATAAACGGTGTAAGGATAATATGGTAATCCCGCTTACATTATTTTGATATTTTTACTTTACTGAATAAACACTATTGTAATAGCATATTATATATATATATATATATATATTAGATCTATGAATCCTTAGGGGATGGAAATCCTAACCATTCTTTAAGTTACTGATGCATTCCATTTAAACATGTCACTTGAGTTAGTTCACTTATATGAGAATATTAGTCCTGACTCGGGTATTTTGTTTGTTTATTTCTTGCAAAATGCTCGGGTCAGACTTAGTACTTCAGCTTCGAGATATATCTGTTAGGCCTTGAGATTCGTTGAAGATCCAGCTATCCATCTGCATGTCATTGTGCCCATCTCTGTTTATTCCCGAATATTCATTGTGCCCATCTGTGAGATATTCTATGTTCTATGTTTGTGATTCTGTGATGATTTGTACTTTCAACTTCATAAGCAATAACAATCTGTCATTTTGAACGGTCCGAGTTGGTTTAATTATCGACTTAAAGCAGGCAAAAAAGCCAGGTCATTACAGTGTGGTATCAATGCACGATGTTCTTGTTGAACCTCATTGTATGCATCTCCATAGGCCCACTGATCGGGAGGTGGTCCCATACAATGCCATAGTTGGAATCCAATCTCCAATAAGCGCCATGCGGTATTCAATTTTATAATGAATATATAGAGCGTGAGATGCAAGCTTTCTGCTAGATAGTTATTTACTTGTGATTTGATAGACATTATTATAATATCACTGGATTTTGATATATCAAAAATGCTTTGGGTTATAGTAAGGTAAAAACTATCCGTTTTTATGTGTAGGCTGGCCTTACTATTATCCTTTTCTTTCAAAAAGAATTATTAAAGTTAAGCAAGTTGTTGTGCTATGAATTTATCACTGAAAGTACTCCAGACTGATCCGAGTGAATTTTGCTATGCTTCAAATATGCTCGGGTCAGACCAAGTATATTTCCAGGTTAGTTTCACTTGGAGTTCCAGAGAAGGGGTTAAAGTCGAGACGTATTCTATTTATTTACTGGAATAAGTTTATTTCCGTTGTGACTGATGTATGTTGTACTTTGATAAACGGTATGTATATACCGAGTGTCTTTTTAAAGTTATATCGTAATATTATATTTTATTCGTTAAGCTATGAGATTTTGTTGTATTGTTCCTCTTTTTCTTCTATTCTAATATTTATTTCTTTCTACTTCTCATCCTCTAATTTCTTTCTATTAAAGATTCATAATTTCGTGCAATTTGGGTTGGATGTGGGTTGTAATTCGTCAGCTCAAAGGGTACAAATTTACAGCCTTTACATAATGCTTAGATTTGACAGAATTAAACTCAATTCTATTAAAGTTAATGTATATAGTAAAATAAATAATAATAATGATAAAGAAGCATTCAATTGACAATAATTTTAGCAGGTGTGTGTGAAAAGAATTTTGGATTGTAAGTTTGTAACATTAATATAGGGAGTTTTCAAATTGTTGATGTTAAAGTGGACGAAAGGAAAGTTATTGTTAAAAACCAAGGGACACGTATGTTTAAACTAATTTTCCCCCATTGATTAATTTCTCTAGACAAATGTCAGCGTATTAATTTTTTGGCATAAATAAAAATGAAAAGTCTTTGAAGGTACATTGTGCTTTCATATAATATGAGTGCAACCCTGTGCACACACAAAAATCAAAACTATAATTATTATAGTATTGTTTTTTCCTTTTCTCTTATCTATTTCATAAATTTTTATGATAATCGATATATCGGCTCATTTATTTATGTGCAGAGGAAAAAAACAGAAAATGTCGCGTCTATCATTTTTATTGCTTGATAAAAATATTAGACTATATTCAAATTTTTGTACTTCTACATTTCGTTTTCTAAATTTATATTTTTTCTAGTTTGTACAACAATGTTCCATATAATATTTGTTATTTAATTTGTATTTAACTTAAATATTTTAGATGTCTTGCTAGTTAAATCAATGTATAATTGATATTTTTTTCAGACTGAATAAGTACTAAATTTAGTAATTTCACTTCCAATAGCAACAAAATGTTACATATATGGAAGTAGAAAAGCATAAGAATATACTTACAATGAAGAAGAACCCAAAAATGGAAAACATAAGATGTATGTTATGCACATTTGTAGTAAATCATGCAATATAAACATCTTGAGCATAGAAAACGTTGCTCTAGATCATTGTTTCTTATTATAATACACATAGAAGTTACCAAGCTTGATAATAAATCTAAGATATACCATTATATGAAAGAGAAAATTATTTTGCAAGATGTTACATATTTTATTGTTTATATTTCCTTCCAATGCCCAAGAATAAGCAATTGGCAATGATAAATGTTATCATACCGACCATATGACACATTCAAATAGCTACTAAACTATTTAAGCATAAGTGGCTCCCACACACATATATATATGGTTATGTGTATGTATGTATATATATGCACATATATATATGAGACAGGTTCAATGACACCCCTGTTTTGGAGCACCCTAAATGCACATCGTTTATGGCCACTCATTTATATTAAAATAGGTTAGTAGGAAGAGAGAGAGAGAGAGTTAGTGGATCGAGAGAGAAAATGGATGTGTAGTGGAAACCAGGGGGTCAAAGGGGTGCTAGCACTGTTTGGGGTGCTACTCAACGCATGTGTGTGTGTTTATATATATATGTATGTATGTATGTATGTATGTATATTTGTGTGTGTAGGATCAAGAGTATTCCAAATTCCAAACAGTGTAGCGCCTTGACAGCCCCTGATTTTCACCACACATTATCGTTTCTTTCTCTTTCCGCTAACTTTCTCTCCTCAACTAACATATTTCATTATAAATGGGTCAACGAGTAAATGGGGTGTCACAAAATAGGCATGTCCTAAAACCCTCATATAATACACACACACACAAATATATATATATATATATATATATATATATATATATATATATATATATATATATAGAGAGAGAGAGAGAGAGAGAGAGGAGCATTCAATGGCACCCCAAATAGTGAGCACCCCATTTGCCCCTTTATATAAACCAAGCATTTATATTAGAATAAGTGAGTGGGAGGTGAGAGAATGAGTGGAGGGAGAGAGAAAAGGGATGCGTGGTGGAAATCAGGGGGCATTTAAGGGTGCTGCACTGTTTGGGGTGTCACTGAACGCTCGCCTATATATATATATATATATATATGAATTTAATAAGCACTTGGTTTAAATTCGTGTAATATTTATATAACCTCCAATCAGATTTAAATCAGTAAACGATCTCCATCAAATGCAAAAAAAAGATTTAAAAAAAATGTGAAAATAACTGTAAAAAAAAGTTTAAAATAAACTTATCTCTTTTACATAGATACAAGAATAAAAAAAATGTTGAAAAGGAAAATTTCACTGAATGCATAGATATATCCTTTGAAAAATGGTTATAATGTATCGAATTGCAACTTTATCGATGGTGGTACATTAACTTCATGATGACCTAGTATTATAGTTTCACCAACTGAAAGATCATCAAATCAAAAAGATAAAGACAATGAATAAAAAGCACCACAACAAAAAATACATTTGAGTAACTGTCAAAAGCAGTTTAATAGGTTTATTATAAAGGGCATCTATTTATTTCTATATTAGAAACTTTAATAGATTCAATTTTTTAGAACTATCTCTAATGGTTGCAAGAACAACTATAAGAAAGGTTTTTACAAGTACGTATGACAGCTAAAAAATAATTTCTCGCAACCAATTTTGAAAATTGCAAAAGTCCATTTTATGATAATTTTTCACAGTTGTAAAAGATTTGTAATGACCCGGATTTTTGGTCGATTTATTTTAAACATTTAATATTATTTTAAATGTTGAATTGATAATATAAATGAAATTATATATTGAGTTATCGGTTTAATAATCGATTATGATTTATTTCCAGTATATTGAATTATCGTAATACTGAAAACAACTAATAATTGAATTCGAAGATAAAACTGAATCGAAAACAATTTAGATGATCAATATAAATTGTATTTGAATGTAAACGATAATAATAATTTACTATCAGCGATTTATTTATTTTTGAGTTTAAATTATATTATATTGATTTAATATGGTTATTTTATATATACGTTCGAATTAAATCTCAAGATATATTCTGTTTGAGTACAGAATAACATTATTACATTGGAACGTTGGTCGTTGCGTTAAAATAGGGGTTCATGATTTCAAGTTATGAACCCCGAGATATTTTAATGGATAAATTCGTAATCAAATCAGAATCTATTTAAATAAAATAATTTTTTTTATATTGAATCGAATTAAATTGAAATCAAATCGAATAAAAAACATGTTTGTACTTTGGCCAACCTTTCTTTAATACCACGTACGTTTTGTCCCCCTTCTTGCCCTATGAAACCATGATACCTTTCCCCTTCAATTCATTTGCAAAACCAGAAAAAGGCTTCAACAACAATTGAAATAAATTGTCGTTTTCCCTCTTCTATTTCTTCTTTTAGAGATAAAATTTGATCGAAGCTTTGTATATATATAAAGCTAAAATATCGATCCTCTCTCATTTCAATTCCAAACAAATCGAATTTGTTCCTAGCAAATAAAAAAAGAATTGAAATTGGAAATCACGATCTCAAATCGCAATCGAACGACGGAGTTCCTCAAAGCTCGACATCATCTTGGTGATGCTCTTGTGGGGGTTTCAACTGTGAGTGTGTCGATGGATTTGAAGAGGAAATGGGGATCACAAGTTTTTCTTGGAGGCCGCTGCGTTTTTTTGGAAGGGGATGATGCGATAAGACGAGTAATGGCAGTAGGTGGTTTAGGGGGGAGGGTTCGAGTATTGATGATCGACAGTGGAATTTGGGGAAGTGTAGTCTGTAAATTTAGGATGTTTGTGTGCTGCAATTTCTGGTAACCAATGCCAGTGAAGGCCGGGTTTATTGAAGAATTCGAGCGGAAGTTGAATAATGGGGGAGAGGGGGAATTTTGCAGTTGAACGCTGAGAGGCGACATTGTTTTTAGGTAAAGCTAGAGTGGGATTTCAAAGCAGATCTGGTGGTTCTAGGGTGGTGCTATACTGATGTGATACTGGAGTAAAGAAACTTATTTTTTAAACGGTTGATGATTGGGTTCGACAGTAGGCTATTGGAGTTTAGATCTGTGAATGTGAAGATGGGGATGCTCAGTATCGGTTAGTGATTGAAGAGGAGTTGTCACCTGAAGAAATTTGGTTTAGACAATGACAAGCTAATGGTTTTGAGGCACGATGGTGGTTTAATGGCAGTGCAGTCGGTGGTTGTTGAAGTGGCTTCGTGGTCGGTCAAGGCAAGCGAGGTATACATTGTTTCGAAATTTTAAAAGACTTAGAAGAATTTGTTTATGTGTTTAAGCAGTTAATTTAATTTAATAATCACTTAATCGTTAAATTGAATAAATAATTATGGGTGCTTGATAAATTCATTTGAGTCGAGTCGAGTAGATTTGTAGCTGCGCGATATGGGATTAAACTGGATATTCAAAAAATAAAAATACAAGATGTGTAAACTCACTCTCCGGATTCGTTTATAATTTTATTATAAATGAATTTTTATTTTATATAAATTTTATATACTGTTTGTTGGTTGTTTGGATGCATTGAAATATTATTGTGGCTCTTATTATAGGCTTGGTGGTTGTGGCTTTTACATACATACCTATATATACACACACACACACACACATATATATATATATATATTATATGTATGTATATACATGATAGTTCCCGCAGCACCATTTGTGGATGCCCGCAGTACCATTAGCGGATGACCCTATGCGCCCCACAATATATATAGTGGATGATCTTCTATACTGCGATATCCTACCTTGAAGCAAGATGGTTATTATTTGTGTTTTCTAACATTTGTGGATGCAGGAAAACAGGTAGGACGGATCCAACTGGATTCCTCAAAAAATTATTATTCGTTGTTTTCATATATTATCATATATGATGTGTTAGAAAACCTGTGACTGATAATTGGATGTTTTGGATGTTTGAATATCACTGGCCATAAATACTAATATATAAAAATATTGTGAAAAGAAAATTTAAGATTTAAAAGGGAAATTTATTTTTCTAAAATAGAATTTAAATTTCGAATGAGCTAGGAAATACTAACTTGTTTTGAATAATAAAAATAAGCAATTCATTTATAAACGATGTTTATAAATGAAGTGAAATAAATTATCATTTGATAATTTGGGAAATGTACATTCATATGTGAATTTAAAAAGGGGAATTGGAATTAGTTTCAAAACAAAACGATGAAATCTATTTTGATGTTCAGAATGTAAATTGAATTACAATAAATCCATACAGATTTATGACTGGAATTCGAACATGTCGAGTTTTTTAACATAAATTATTTCCAAAAAGGATATTTAAATTGTATTAGATAAGAACTGAAAATAAATACAAAAATAGATTCTACAATTATACATATGTGTGTGTGTGTGTGTATATATATATAAGTTATAATAACAAAATATTCTAAAATAAGAATCGGGTTTCAAAATAGATTTTGAAATGGAACTTGTTTTAACATATAAAACAAGAATGTTAAATTTTATAAACGATGTTTATAAATCTAGTGAAATAAATTATCATTAGATGCTTAAGAAGTTTAAATTCAAGTATGAATTTAAAGGTGGATTGGTAAACGTTTTGAAAAAGGAACAATAGATTTTATTCCGGAATTTGGAATAGAAACTGAATTGAGAAAAATCCAATGGATTTATAATTGAAATTTGATTATATCGAATTTTATAAAATAATATATTTCAAAAGGAATTGGAATTCATTATAGAAGATTGAATTATAAATAAATTTAAAACTGGATTATGGAAAAAAATCAACGATTGGGGATAATAAAAAATATTAAGTTGGATTGGGAAAATTGGTTTAATATAGATTAAAATATGTAAGAATCAAGTTGAAATTTATTTATAAACGAAGTTTAAAACGTTTATATTTAAATATAATTAAAACGAGCTCCCCGCAACGTGATAGTTCATAATTTGATGTTTTGAACTTTAATTAAGTATACGAACTCAATTTAAGTCGAAATTCTTCGAAACACGAATTGTGAGTACTGGTTAAATAATACTTTTCTAATGGAATAGAAAAATATGGATTTCGTCTTATAGATTTTGAGTAATATCAAAATCAAATTTCCAAAAAAGCAGCGGTATAATCGTTTATAAATTATAACGATTAAATAAATAAAATTGAAGGATTTTAGATTAATAAAACTTGGGTTTCCATTTGAACTCAACCATACTTGAGTTATAAAATAAATATGAACTCAAGTGGAGTAGGTGGATAGATTTTTTAAAACAAAAATCAGATTTTTTAATAATCGAATAAAGTTAAATAGTTAGAGGAGATTATTTAATGAAGTTTGGATCGAAATTAGACTTTGGATAAGTGAATGGGGTCTATGAACTTATATTTGAAATCGAATATGAAACTTGAGTTGGAAATGACATTTGATTGACTTATAAGCAAATAAAAAATATGTATGAACGTGATATGTTCAAATAAAAAGTAAAATAGGCAAAAGAGCTAACTAGAGAATGATTAGCAAATTGAGTTAAAAATGATTGGGTTGAGTTGGAATAAATTGGGAATGGTTAAATATATGTTAAGAAGGTTTGAAACGAAGATTATATTTGTAACAACCCGCATTTTACGCACCGGAGGATCGTAGAATATTTATTTTTTCTCGTAAGGAGTCGTATGGCCGTGTGACAATGGGACGACTATTAGCGTCATTTCCCATGTTCATGATTTTTGCCAATTTTTAAATAACTGTTTTGCCTCTCGTTGATCTTGTTTTGGCCATAACTTTTGATTGGAAAGGAGTTTTGATCTGAAACCACTTCCATTAGATCTAGATGATGGTTTATCTCTCCATAGAGTGGTCACATGTAAAAAACGGACTTACCGTTTGGGAGATATGGCTGAAATAAGGTTTAGAAGGTGAAAACTGATTAACCGGGCCAAATGAGGTGACTAGTGAATGAGCCCATAACACATTTCGGGATTAGTATTATAGGGAGGCTGAATGAGTTAGGTTTTCATTCTATTTCAGTTTTCTAGCCGCCATTTACCTCTTAGAAACCCTAACAATGGCCTCCACCTTCTAAGTCCATCCCAAATCGCTCTCTAATCAAGGATTAAGCTTAGCAACATCAAATCAAGGATAAGTAGCACCATTTATGAGTTAGAGCTGCTGTAAGACATTGGTATTCGCCCAAATCAGAGGAGTTTTAGTTCTGAAAGTTTTAATTGTGGCAAATGTGAGTGATTAGCATTGTTTTTACACTAATTACAGTTATTAGGGTGACTAGTGTTAATTAACGAAATTATGCATGTTAAAAATCTGGAAAAATATTTATAAATTTCGAAATATTATTTTAAGCCTCTGTTAGGAATTTGGGTTGATTTGGTTAAGTTTTGCTAACCCTATCATTAGTTATGCTTAAACATGCTTAAGGGGAAAATATGAGTTTTGGGTATGTTTGATCCACTTAAACATATCATATTGTTGTTTTGATGTTTGTGGTTGATTATACATGTTGCTATGACTATATTGTATGCTTTGTGATTGATTAGAACTGTTAGATTGGTCGAAAACGTTGTCATATGGCGTAAAACACTCGCTGGAAAAGTCGTAGGAATATTGTGTAGGGTTTCGGACCAGATCGGTTGAAAGGGCTCGGATCGGAAAGTGGACCAGGCAAGAGAGTACCGAACCGGAACTTGGTACAAGATAAAGCATGGCAAAAAGGAAGGCCGCTATAGTTGGATTGAGATCAGATCGGGCTAATGAAGGAGAGTGGGATCAGATCGGAGTGTTTCGAAGGAAGGAACCACGAACCGTGGATTTGCACCAAACCAAATGGGCATCTAGAAAAGGAGGGCCACCGAACCGAACCAAGGAGGAATGAGCACCGTGTGCCACTGCCTCCTCCGAACCAAGCTGCATGAGGAGCTCCACGAACCAAACCCAGATGTGGACTACGGGCACTGAATCGAACCGGTTATGGGGTACCGAACCTAATCGTAACTTAAGCTATTCCTACGCAACGACTCTTCGGAAGATCAACTCCAATCCGACCAAAACTCGAGATGCAAAGGTAGTCCAAATGGGAAGTTTGTACTCAGGATCCAGTTGGGAACCAACGAGTTAACTTCATGATCGGACTTTGCTGCAGGATGTGTGCAAAGGGGTTATCGACGTCTATAGCTTAGATTCACCACTGAGAGACATATATTGGCTACGGATCAATGCAGTGAAGTCATCATGGCTTCATTGAGCAGAGTTATTGTAGCAAGGCTATGAGCCAGTGCAGTGGAGTTGTTATGACTCCATGGGGAAGAGTGGATATAGCAAATGATTAGTGGTTGTGGATCAGTGCAGTGGAGTCACTATGACTCCACAGGGCAGAGTGATCATAGCAAGGATATGGGTGATCAAAGCGGTGGGTATCGTATGCTTTACGCACTGAGTGAGAGATGTGAGGATGGTTGCTATGCTTGATTGTTTGACATCACTATGACATGCACTGTCTATGATGTGGAACATAAGTTGTATTTGGATTTTTCGCTGCTATGATGGTTTAGTTTTCAGCTTATGCACTGTCTCGCCTATTTTATGTCAAGTATGTTATTATTATATTTTATTCCATGCGCTGTGAGACATTCTACAGGTTCCTTGCTAGTTCAAATTCCCTTCTTTCCTTTCTTTGGCGACCGTCCCGTGCTGGTTGGACATTGGTACAACGCACTTTCATTGAAATGTTGGCTGGTGTCGGGCGGGCCGTCACATTTGGTATCAGAGCTCTAGGTTGCGTAGTCAACCTAGGGAAGACACCAGGGAGTGATAGTACGTATGTGAGAGCACGTATTTGTGATGTTTTGGTTTTCAAAAGATATATACATATACTATTAGTATATTTAAGGACGAAGTCGCATTGCACTAGCACCACTGAAGAGATGGTTAATCGTTTTCTCCTTACAGATTGAGCGATGAGCCGATATACGAGGGGTACTGGTAGAGGAGCTAATAATGGGAATGCTCTTGATATGAGGACGATGTTCACTGACCTCATGAGAGAGGTGCTTAGGGATGTTCCGAGGGCAGCTCCTAACGCTGCAAATGGTGGTGGTGCAGCGGTGCGGGTGCCTAGGGCCGATTTCGCCAAGCTATGCAAGGATTACACTAGTCTTGGTGGAAAGACATTCCGGAACGGAATCGGCTACAGAAGTTTAGGATTGGTTTGATAGCTGTGAGCGTATCTTCGAAGACTTAGGTATTGAGGATGCGATGAAGAGAAAGCTGGCATCCTGTCAACTGCAAGGACGGGCAATGAATTGGTGGAATGTTATTAACGCAACTAATCAAGAGGATCAAGTTATATGGGATCAGTTTAAGGCCCAGATTCGGTGAAAAGTTTATCCCAGCTGCTCAGAAGTCAGAGTTGTTTAGGAAATTTCTAGAGCTTAAGCAGAATGGTAGGGCAGACTCGGAGTACATTGCAGAGTTCGATACTTTAGCGAAGTATGGATTATCCCTCATTGACACTCCCAAGAAGAAGAACGAGAAGTTCATAACTGGTTTAGATCAGTACTTGGGGGAAAGGCTTACAAACCATATTGATGAGACTTTTGAAACGATTGTTGGGAAAACACTGAGGTCAGAGAGCCTTTATCCTAAACCCAAGACTGAAGTCGCTATTACATCTGCAGAGGGGCCAAATCTGCAAGCAAGCAATGGAGGCAAGAATAATTCTCAGAATAAAAGGAAGCAGAGTCAGAACCAAACTAAGGATGGTTAGAAAAAGAGCAAGAAAGATGTTGAATGCTTTAGCTGTGGCAAGAAGAGCCATTATGCTAAAGAATGTCGAGCAAAGCCAGCGGAAAGGAAGTGATTCAATTGTGGACAAGCGGGACATCACAAGGATAAGTGTCCGCAAACCCCTAAAGAAAAGAAGATTGTGAAAGCACACGCTCTTAATTTTGTTCCTTCTTCGTCGAATGCCCCAATTGCAGTGGAGAAAGGAAAGAATGTCATCATTCAAGGTATGCTTTCTATTTATGATGTTCCTGTTCGCGTATTGTTTAATACCGGAGCTTCCCGTTCCTTCATATCTAGTGACCTGGTAGATAGGTTGAGATTGGAACCCGAGATAGTCGATAGACCTTTAGCGGTGACAAACCAGATTGGTGGTTCAACTAGCCTTAGCATGATTTGTCGTAATGTGGTCTTATCGAGTTATGGATGCATGTTTGTTTGTGATTGCTTTGTTTTGGGCTTTACTGGGTTTGGCATTATTTTAGGAGTCGATTGGCTCCAAAGGTACGGGGTGGTAGTAGACTGTGAGGGCTTTTTGGTGACAGTTAGAGCGGATGATGGGCGGAGGTTAGTGTTTGGTGGTTTACCTAGTGATGGGGTAATGGCTAGTTTTCTAAATTCCCTCGACATCCCGCATGATGAGTTGTCAGATGTACCCGTGGCTGGCCAGTATCTGGACGTCTTCGAGGAAGTGACCGGACTTCCACCACACTGAAAGATTGAGTTCTGTATTGATTTGGTGAAAGATGCCAAACCTATAGTGATTCCACTTCGTCGTATGGCACCAAGGGAGCAGCGAGAGCTCGGGGTGCAAGTAAGCGATCCGTTGAAGAAGGGATTTATCAGAAGAAGTGTTTCTGAGTGGGGAGCACCAGTTGTGTTTGCTACCAAGGCAGATGGTTCCCTTCGATTGTGTGTGGATTACCGCGAGTTGAATAAGGTGACGAGGAAGAATAAGTATCCTCTACCGCGAATAGATGATTTGTTTGATCAGTTGAGTGGCGCGAGAGAATTCTCCTAGTTGGATCTCGTGACAGGTTTTCATCAGCTTAGAGTGGAAACTGAGAGTATAGCTAAAACGGCCTTTCGGACACCTTCTGAATTCTATGAGTAGTTGGTCATGCCATTCGGGTTGACCAATGCACCAACGTATTTTGTGGATCTTATAAATAGAGTATTCAGGGATCAATTGAATAAGTTTGTTCTTGTGTTCGTAGAAGATATCTTGGTTTATTCGAGGACAGAGGAAGAACACAAGGAAAACTTGAGATAGTGATGGAGGTGTTGGGAAAATACCAATTGAAAGCAAAGTTTTCTGAGTGTCACTTCTGGAGGAGGGAAGTGAGATTCTTGGGCCATGTTGTTTTGGAAAATGGTATTGCCGTGGACCCTGCGAAGGTGGCTACGATACAAGATTGGTTTACGCCCATGAATGCAACAGACATAAGATGTTTCTTGGGATTGGCGGGATATTATCGTAAATTTATCTAAGACTTCTCCAGGATAGCAGCACCGTTGACTCAGTTGACCAAGAAGAATCAAGCTTTTGTTTGGGACGAAAAGTGCGAGAATGCATTCAAGATTCTAAAGGAAAAGTTGACATGTGCACCAGTGTTAGTCATTCCTAAGGGGAATAAAGAGATGACGGTATACACAGATGCATGTGGTACCGTGCTAGGTGCTGTATTGATGCAAGGAGGTAGGGTTGTAGACTATGCTAGTCGACAACTAAAACTGCATGAGAAAAGATATCCTACCCACGATTTGGAATTGGCAGCGATCGTGTTTGCATTGAAGATGTGGAGACATTATTTCTTGGGAGAAAGATTCGAGTTGTTCACCGATCACATTAAAGTATCTTTTCTCTCAGAAGGATCTAAATATCCGACAGCAAAGATGGTTAGAATTCTTGGTTCCCTATGATTTCAATATTGCATATACACAAGGAAAGGGCAATGTGGAAGCTGATGCATTGAGTAGAAGACATGCTAGTTTAGGGGCTATGTTTCTAGAATGGAAGCAACTGGAGTACATCTCTGGGTATGATTTCAGACCAAAGTGTGAATTGGATCCAGAAATGTTAGCAAGTTTGACGATCAGACCCACTTTGATTGAGCGGATTGGTTCCAGTCAGAGGGACGATCCTAACCTATTGGAAATCATCTCAAAGTTAGAGATGGGAATCGACGAAGAGATGAACAAGTATGGGCTTGATCGAGATGGATGGCTTAGCAAGAATGGAAGACTAGTTGTGCCCAATGTCAAGGGATTGAGAGATAAAGTGCTTAGAAAATGTCATCACTCAAAACTGACTATACATCTTGGTGGTAACAAAATGTATCGAGACTTGAAGCAGACCTACAACTGGGAAGGGATGAAAAGAGACGTTGGGAAGTTTATATCCAAGTGCATGAACTGCTAGCTAGTTAAAGCTGAGCAAAAGAAGCCTAGTGTTTTGTTACAACTATTGGAAATTCCCGAATGGAAATGGGAACAAGTCTCAATGGATTTCATTGATGGGTTACCAAGAACTAGATCGGGCCATGATAGCATTTGGGTGATTGTGGACCGATTGACTAAGAGTGTAAGGTTTATACCCATCAAGTCGAATAGAACAGTAGCTAAGTTAGCAGAACCATATATGAGATGGGTAGTGAGATTTCATGGAGTACCTAAAAGCATTGTGAGTGACCGAGGCCCGTTGTTTACTAGTGGGTTTTGGAAGAGCTTACAAGAGGCTCTAGGGTCAGGACTTCATCTCAGTACCGCGTATCATCCTCAAACCGACGGATAGACAGAGAGGGTGAATCGTATATTAGTAGATCTCTTGAGATCTTGCATATTGGATTTTGGTGGATCATGGGATGACCATTTGCATCAAGTAAAATTTGCATATAATAATAGTTATCAATCCAGTATCGGTATGGCTCCATTTGATGCTTTATACGGAAGACCGTGCAACTCACTGTCATGTTTGTTAAAAACTAGTGAGAAATTTGTGCTTGGGCCAGATGTGATTAGAGAAACCTCAGATAAGATCAAAGTTATCTGACAACAAATGAAGGCTTCCCAAGATAGGCAGAAGAGTTATGCTGATAAGAGGAGAAGATATTCAAAATTCTCCGTTGGCGACTTGGTTTTTGTTAAGATTTCTCCATTAAAGAGCGTGATACGATTTGGTAGGAGAGGCAAGTTAACACCAAAATTTGTTGGTCCATTCCCAGTTCTCGAGCAAGTTGGGAATTTGGCATATAAAGATGAATTACCAGAGAAGATGACAGGAGTTCATAACGTATTTCATGTTTCCCAGTTAAGGAAATTCGTGTGCGACCCTAGTGTGACTATTTCACCGGATCAGTTGGACGATATCGAGGTTGAACTCGAGGCGGTTAGAAACCGCTGGCCTATGTGTATTGTTGGGAACGATACAAAGCAGCTTCGAAGGAAGGTGGTGAAACTAGTCAAAGTTTAGTGGGGTGATGATGAGGAAGAATGTACTTGGGAAACAGAGGAGAACATATGGAGGAAGTATCCAGAACTCTTTGCCTGGTAAGGTTTTTATATCGGTATAATACTCCCTTTTTAGTAAACCGCATGCTAGGATAGGCTTGTAGTGTTGTTTTATATGCTTTATTGTTTTGTTAATGATTGGTATGCTTGCGGGTTCCTTTGTATGTTTTGGGTTAAGGAATTTCGGGGACGAAATTTCTTGGGGGGGGAGGGGGGAAGAATGTAACGACTCGCATTCTACGTATCGGAGGATCGTAGAATATTTATTTCTTTCTCGTAAGGAGTCGTATGGTCATGTGACATTGGGGGACGACTATTGGGGTCGTTTCCCATGTTCATGATTTTTGCCGATTTTTAAATGACCGTTTTGCCCCTAGCTAATCTTGTTTTGGCCATAACTTTTGATTGGAAAGGAGTTTTGACCTGAAACCACTTCCATTAGATCCGGATGATTGATTATCTTTCCTTAGAGTGGTCACATGTGAAAAACGGACTTACCCCATAACCCATTTCGGGATTAGGGTTATGGAGAGGCTGAAATGAGTTAGGTTTTCATTCTATTTCAGTTTTCTAGCCGCCATTTACCTCTTAGAAACCCTAACAATGGCCTCCACCTTCTAATTTCATCCCAAATCGCTCTCTAATCAAGGATTAATCTTAGCAACATCAAATCAAGGAGAAATAGCACCATTTCTGAGTTAGAGCTGCTGTTAAACATTGTATTCGCTCAAATCAGAGGAGTTTAAGTTCTGAAAGTTTTAATTGTGGCAAAGGTAAGTGATTAGCATTGTTTTTACACTAATTACAGTTAATTAGGGTGATTAGTGTTAATTAACGAAATTATGCATGTTAAATATCTGGAAAAATATTTATAAATTTCGAAATATTATTTTAAGCCTCTGTTAGAAATTTGGGTTCGTTTGGTTAAGTTTTGCTAACCCTATCATTAGTTATGCTTAAACATGCTTAAGGGTAAAATATGAGTTTTGGGTATGTTTGATCCACTTTAACATATCATATTGTTGTTTTGATGTTTATGGTTGATTATTCATGTTGCTATGACTGTATGGTATGCTTTGTGATTGATTAGAATTGTTAGATTGGTCGAAAACGCTGTCGTATGGCATAAAACAGTCGCGGGAAAAGTCACAAGAAAATTGTGCAGGGTTTCGGATTGGATCAGTTGAAAGGGCTCGGACGATAGTGGATCGGGCAAGAGAGTACCGAACTGAACCAGAACTTGGCAGATAAAGCATGGAAAAAAGGAAGGCCACTATAGTTGGATTGGGATCAGATCGGGCTAATGAAAGAGAGTGGGATCGGGTAGGAGTGTTTCGAAGGAAGGAACCACAAACCGTGGATTTGCACCAGACCAAACCGGCATCTGGAAAAGGAGGGCCACCGAAATGAATCAGGAAGCAACCACTCAACCAAACCAAGGAGGAATGAGCACCAAGTACCACTGCCTCCTCCGAACCGAGCTGCACGAGGAGCTCCACGAACCAAACCCAAATGTGGACTATGGGCACCGAACCGAACCGGTTATTGGGTACCGAACCGAATTGTAACTTAAGCTATTCCTACGCGACGACTCTTCGGAAGATCAAATCCAATCCGACCAAAACCCAAGATGCAAAGGTAGTCCAAATGGGAAGTTTGTACTCAGGATCCAGTTGGGAACCAACAAGTTAACTTCATGATCGGACTTTGATGCGGAACGTGTGCAAAGGGGTTATCGTCGTCTATAGCTTTCATTCACCACTGAGAGACAAATATTGGCTACGGATCAGTGCAGTGAAGTCATCATGGCTTCATGGGGCAGTGTGATCGTAGCAAGGCTATAAGCCTGTGCAGTGGAGTTGTTATGACTCCATGGGGCAGAGTGGACATAGCAAAGGATTAGTGGCTATGGATCAGTGTAGTTGAGTCACTGTGACTCCATGGGGCAGAGCGATCATAGCAAGGATATGGGTGATCAAAGCGGTGGATATTGTATGCTTTACGCACTGAGTGAGAGATGTGAGGATGGTTGCTATGCTTGATTGTTTGACATCACTATGACATGCACACCCCTACCCCTTTATCTTTACACCATATGTTAGTGTCACCTTAGCGTATTCTACATCTTGTTGTGCTAACTCTTTGGTTGCAGGTCCAGTTTCAGGTATGGTTTAGTATACATGTTATTGTTCTGTTTTGCTGCTTATCGCTCATACCAGACTTTTTCTGACCCAGAGTTTTATGTCTCTTCTTATTACTCTGGGTGCTCTTAAACAGGCAGACTAGAGAAAGGTTAGCTGGTTGTGCATGAGTAGTTGTCCGGAGACGAGCAGGAGGCTTACACGTACTATTCTCTATATATCCTCCATGTGTCGCTGTTGGTCACTACTTTGGGCATTAGTAGTGTACCTTTCTTATTTTGCTTTAGAGACAGTTTTGAAAAGTTGTAATAATGATGATGTGGAACATAAGCTACATTTGGACTTTCCGCTGCTATGATGGTTTAGTTTTCAGCTTATGCATTGTCTCGTCTGTTTTATGTCAAGTATGTTATTATTATATTTTATTCCATGCGCTGTGAGATATTCTACAGGTTCCTTGCTAGTTCAAATTCCCTTCTTTCCTTTCTTTGGCGACCGTCCCATGCTGGTTGGACATTGGTACAACGCACTTTCATTGAAATGTCGGTTGGTGTGGGGGCGGGCCGTCACAATATTTTGAGTGTCCAACAAAAAGGTACATGTTTAAATTCCATATGAGATTTTATGAGCCTATTGGGCAAACCGCATGGCTTTTTGATTTTTTTTTAAAATGGAAAGTGCCTAGAGAGGCAAGTTGTAGTTGTACCGATTGAGTCGTACAAAAGAGACGCTGGCGAAATATTCCAGAAATTTAAGGAGTTAGAATAATTTTAAGAAAATTTGATAACTTGAAATCAATATATCAATATATATAAAAATAGATAAGGAAACGAACTTTGGAAATATAATAATCAATATTTCCTAATTATAGAATTGAATGAGTTCAGGAAAGAGATAAGTAATTGGAATGTTTTACAATTATAAATAGAAGATATTTTCCAAGTATAGAAAATAAAAGAAGGTGATACATGAAAATGTTTTCCCAATAGCGTAAGAGGCCATGATGATTATTGAAAATATTGGGTTAGCAAATATTAATAAGGAAATGGAAAAGTGATTTAATTAATGAAATATTAATTAAGGGGCCCAGTGATTGTTGAATGCTTTGGATGACATGTTTGTTTTTCTTCGATAGTTAAATAACCGACTATCGAAGTATTGGCCAATATCGTTGTCAACATGGGGAGATCAGTTGGATTATTACCTGAAAACCACTCCGTATTGGCAGTAGCATTGCGAAACAGAATATTTGAAGATGATCGAAGATGGTATAAAGTGCATGGTTTTTTCTGTTATTCTTAGGTAGAAATTGCCTAATATGGATTAATGGAAATCATGCATTCGGTTTCATTCAGTCCCAGAACAAGCTTGTATGGGCGAATGTCTAACAAAGTATTTCCAATGATCTCATATGTTAGTCTGTACAAATATACATATGGTGGCAGAGAATTTATTCTCTAGCATAATATCCAGAATACATTTTGAAAATCAATTAATAATTAATGGATCTGACAATATGGCATTCAAAGTGATTGTGCTAGCAATGAAAGGTAAGTAAATGTATCCCCATGCCTCAACAATCGGGAAATGACAAAAATCGGGTTGGCAGCATGACTAAGTGGTAGCTGCCAATTAGGGTGTATTATCACCTATTTAGAGAAAATTCATTTCCTTCTTTAATCTATCGATGTTGTCCCTTTCAAGAAACGGTTGCTGATCCCAACCGTTAGTGATATACATTCAATACACTCAAGCGAAATGAGTAGTCGGTCATGTGTGGCTGGGTTACAAGATGTCCTTGTCGAACTCAGTGTATTCCCCTCTAGAGATACACTATCGGAAGGTGTTCCATACATTGTCATAGTTGGAAATCCATTACCCAATAAGCGCCTGCAGTTTTGATTGTATATTATGTATGTGGAGCGTGAGACGCAAACGTTCCGCTAGATTGTTATTTATTTGATTTAGACACTATTGTAATATTTGAATAGTATTGAATTTAAAAAAATGTCTTGGGTTATCGTAAGACAAAAACCATCCATGTTTATGTATGGATTGGCCTTATGATTAAACTTTCTTTAAAAAGGATTTTAAAAAGTTAAACCAAGTGGTAGGAGTTTACTCACACCAGTCCCATGACTGACCAGGAGTTCATTTTGTCTCGTTTTACTCAAAACTCTTGGGTGCCCAAATTTGTACGAGTGGTCAGGTAGCTCAGGTATTTACAGATATCCTTAAAGGAGCTTGGAGCAGAAGGCTTCAGCATTAGATAGCTATGTATTATTCATTTCTGTTGCGTTGTAAGTATTGTACACTGATAATGATATGTTTATATAGTATAAATTTTTGTATTCCAAAAGCTGTTATATATATTATATTTATTCCGTTGCGATGTGCGATTCTGTGTTATTTTTCCTGTTCTTCTTCTATCTTTTTCTTCTTTATTTCATAATGATTCGTATTTTGGTACAATTTGGGTTAGATGTGTGGTATATTTAATCAACTCAGATAGTACGGAAATTCGTGTCATTACAAGATTTCTTTAAAATTGTTCTCTATATTGTTGTAAAATCTACCATAGTTGTTTTTGCTCATTTAAGAAAATTACAAAATTAAACAAAAATTGAAACTGAAGAAAACAACAACTAAAAATGATAATACACTTTAAGCAAACTCTTGAGTTGGCAAATAGGAGAAAAAAACTCCTGACAAACTGAATGTGTTACACAACCTAAAATATGGATTTTTTTTCTTTCGTTCATAGCAATTGTTCTAACAATGAGATAAAGACAATATTTAATATATCAAAATAGCTTACATGATCAAATACCAAACATGCAAACTATACCGTGGGGTCAGGGGATTAAGTGAAAGAGACTTAGATCTAGTGCCTAAGGCATAATCATAGCTGATTATCAGCAAATCAACAAAGAAAAAAAAGCTTACTATTTGAGAATAATAAAATCATTGACAAACTATAGCGCTCGTATAATAATCCGTAATTTTCAATGAACCATAATTGAAACCACCCTTTTGGAAGCTTTATGCGTTGTTTGAAGACCCTTGGTCCGTTTTTGATATTAAATCATAAGTTTGAAATATGATTCACGCAATTCATCTTACACCTTTATAACGCAAGAAATATTTCAGATCTCTAGAGTGCAGCATCAAATCATTGGGCTAACCTGCTTAATCTCTATTCGGAAAACTCAAAACCAATTAAAAGCTTTAAATAGACTTGTTTATTTCTCATATTTAATTATAATGGCTATTGATCATCAATTCTTGCCTTCGAATTTAAGTTCAAGGGAATATAAATTCCCTAAACCAGATTCAGCTGTAAATGTTGCATGCCATAAAACATACCCTGACTTCTTCGCCATTTGAACATTTTTTTTTCAGGTTTTCAAATTACAAATACAAGTTAACAAAGAATACACTATCAAATTTCATCCCAATTTCCTCCAGCACTTCAATCCATATGGGACCTCTTAGGCTCCATAACAGTCCCCTCCAGCAAATAGCAAACCTTTGTTCTAAACTTATATGCAAACCTAAAGCTAAAGAACCCTTCTTATTGGACACAGACCCAAATCCGTTATCCTCTCCTTTTTTTTCAATCATCTTTATCACCTTCTTCATGTTCAAACTCCCCTCTAACTCACGAACTATGTTTTGCATGTTATCCGGATCCAATCTTAGCAACTGGTTCTTCCATACTATCGTTCTAGTGGATCTTATTGGTGTCGTCCATGCCTATTGGAGTTTGGATTTGTCAGATCTGATTTTTTTTGCCTCGCCACTAGTTTGGAGTTCAGTTCAAGATCCAAGAACCACATTTACTTACAAAATTGATTTGAAATTTTAAAGAAACAAAATAAAGATACAAACTTTCCTTAATTACAATTGTAAAACAAATGTAAATGAGTAAAAAAATATTTAGATTTAAATTAGAGAAAATAATGAGCTAATCAACATTCGGAATACTAAAAGAAGAGAGATTTACAAGATATAACGTTGCCTCATCCATAAAATTTTACTCTTGATTTTGTTAATAGGAAAACTGAATCTATATTAGACAATTATGCAAGTCTTTAGGTAATTAACTACATATTTGAAAGCACACAATTACTCAGAAAAAACGAAATAGGTAAAGCACAATGAACCACCTTAGTGAAAATTTATCATTAATTTTCCACTTGAATTCAATCAATTAACAATGGACTATGCATCACGTGCTAGAAAGATGCATCTTCCTTCACAAAATGAACTAATCATCTTCTTGTTTTTGTTGAAATGAAATTTAATGCAACATTTACCTCATTTACTTGGTCAATACCTTAAAGTTGAAATCGAATATTTAAAAATCAATCTATATATGTATTTACACAATAAATCATAAGAGATGGATGAAAGTAATTGTTATACGAGGAAAAGAAGAATGTTCATGAAGAATGAAAGAAATGATAATCAAGATATAAAAGTAGGAACTAAAATGTTATCTAAACCATGAACTAAATGAAAAAAATGAAAAAGGGTAAAAGAAAATGCTTCATTGTAAATGGAAACGGGCAAATTCTAGCGATTAGGACAAAGAAAAAAATGGAAATGACTAACTCTTCTTTTCTTCCTTTTTCTTAAAATAGTCATCTACAATATTAAAATCAAAAGCAAACAAACATATAAAATAAATGTTAAGGAAGAAAAGCCAATATTTAGTTTTCATAGATTATAAGGAAATGTTAGAAACCAAATAAGTTATGTCCACCGGCATCAATTTGGAATGAAGAATGAGCAATGCTAATACTTGTTGTCCCTCTCTTTATGAAAAAGGCTAATTGATAGGTAACTAAACTCAATAAGTTATTTTATTTGCGAAATTCAATCACGCTACATAAATAAATACCCACAAATAAACAAATAGTGATATGAACATTTAAATCCAGTTTCTTATTGAATACAAAATCAAAAAAATTAGGCAACTGTGCACAATTCAAATTCTTTAGTAAATATGACCGGAGTAGAAAATAAAAAAGCAAGCAAATACAATAGAAATAAGGTAAAATATAACTTATGATTAAATACAATCAGTTATTTTATTTATGAAATTCAATCAAACTACATAAATAAATAACCACGAATAAATAAATAGCGATAAGAACATTAAAATACAGTTTCTTATTGAATACAGAATATAAATAAAAAAGGCAACTACACCTAGTGTGCAATCCAAATTCCAAAATAATAATGACCAAACTAGAAATTAGAACAACAAGTAAATACAATAGGGATAAGGTCAAATATAACTTATTGGAAAACATAAATGCATGTGCATTAAAAGTAAGACAACTAGTGTAGCGACCCGAACTTCCCCGGTCTCCGAAGAGAAGAGAAAGAACAAATTGCTTTGAGGACAAGATGAATCAGAACACAAACAAAAGAACATCTCATTGCTTAGTACAACAATTCCATCAGAATACAAGAATATAACAGAGTATGAATAAATAATATTACACAAAAAATATTAGAGATTTAATATACATAGCAGCAGAAAAACAACACAAAACACAACTGAAAGAAATACACAGATACAGAGCTTTTCGAGTATAGTCCAAGCTGCAAATCCAAAATCCTAAAAGAATAAATCTGCAAACCAAAACTACTAGCTACCCCTTTGGAAAATAAGGGCTCCCAGAGTTTAGGTTAAAACAATAAACTCCAGGTCAGTCATGTGACTGGCGTGAGAACAAAAACAGTTATTAATCTTTATTTTTAAAGTTAGATAAATCAAGAGACCATGTCGTACAACACGAAACGGGTTTTCTCCCAAGAATACCAGTGCATAAACAAACAGCACAATGCTAATTAAAGAAAAATAAAGCTACTATAAGACTCAGGTCGCATCACACAATGCAACGCAAGCCGGAGGATAGAGTTTAACCTTATAATAGCCAAATAATGCTTAATACACAAAATTTAATCTTTTATTATTACTATAAGTGAAGAAATCAACTTCAAATATAAATGTATCAACCATAGACGGCATACTGCCCCATCCCACTATGTCGCCATACTAGGCTCTACAAATAAAACCGGAATGTCACGTATTGGAAATTGGATTTCCGTCATGAGTCGAGGCCAGGGATGGCTCCTCACCGCTTCGAGACACTCTAGTAAATGTTTCAGGACTGCACACTCTGGGCAACCCCTGGAACTTTAGGGCCGGTCCTCCCTTATGTTTGAGGATTAGTTATTCCTGAACACACGTTTCTCGGTCCTATCGGACCTATCCATCGGCTCCGTAGAGACCGATGTATCCAAGGCGCCTCGCATTCCAACAACCACGTAGGTAAAAATAATATAAATGTCCGGGCTTGTAAAACGCTGACATCATCCATAGCTTGATAGAAACATCGTGCACTCCCTGCAGTCACAATCCCCTTTTTGACTCATACCGAGGTGTGAGGCTCGCGAATTAATGTTATACACAAAGCGGTGCTATATTAAAGCTATGCTTTGATCATCAACCACAAGACTCTACTTTTCAACAAAAGCCTTGATCACTGCATCTCAGCATGCCACACAGGAAATTAATGCCATGCGACTGATATCTATCGATATATAACCTCTGAGCTCGTACGTCTCAGAGAAAGGTGTTAAGCAAGAGAATAAATTCTCCGCCGCCAAACAGATATATATTTAATAGAAATCAATCAACACAGAATAAAATCCAAAGTCAGACACACAATCCATTTACAAATTCGTTCTGGGTCTGAACGAAACCGGAGGCACCTTATTCCTCGTACCATATGTCCAACACAGGAGAGAGGCCCTCGCATATCCATCGATCTCCAAGTACGTCTGGACGATCACCACTTATTACCTAGTCTTGGGTGTACAGCCCAATCAAGACATCAATAATCATCCGAACGACCACCGTCTTCATCGTCGACTAATCGTCGAATCAGTTATTCAGAATGGGTATAAACCCGGCCTTTTCGAATAACTCGCGTATATATTATAATCAAGTGATTTAAACACAACATACGCCTCATTCCAATCCTGAATATTCTTTATTCATATTCTTAGGGAAAGGTTCCCATTAATTTTATCAAAGATAAATTCTTTTAATTTTATTCTTTAATCCTCCTTTGGATATCATTTCAAACCATATTAAGGTTTTCCAAACTAGTCGGGATTAGCGAACCACACCGAAGTAATCATTTATTTTATTTCGCAATCCCAACCTATTCATCCCATGGAGCAAAACTGGTAATACTCCATATCTAACACTACGGTGTTATCGGTTAATATTATTTACCATTTCTCGTTCAAATCTAATTAAAGATTTAGCTATCGTCTGGAGTAAAACTGGTGGCACTCCATTTTCGATCATTTTCTTGAATTGATCATTTTAATTATCACATTCACTTTTCAATCAAATCAAAGATTAATTAAAACTCCATTTAGTTTTAATCTTCCCAAAAATCAATATTAATGATTATTCAAAGCTACGAAATTAATCTTATCTTTAACTGAGTTAAAGAACCAATGTCATTTAAAACACGGTTCACGATAAACCGAAAAATCAATTTCAATTCCAATTCCAATTAAATATTAATTAATTGGTATACTTCATTAAATCTAAATAAAAAGATTTAATCTTTTCTCAGCTGGTTTAAGAACAGTGTTAATGAAGACACCATTCACGACAAACCCAAAATCCCACTTGATATTAAATACAGGGCTCTAAATAGAAAATATATCGGCTTATATTCAATATCAAATTCTGAAATCAACAAATATCGCATTGGAATAATGATATATATATCTTCCAAATTCCTCCACAATATCCGTATAATCATGGAATCCAATATCGAAATATCCCGAAGATAATTTCGATTCAAATCCATTCCAATTCATATATTGGAAATTCCGGTTATTTTTAAATCCATTTAAAATCCAATTTTTTTTATTTAAAAATATTGGATTATAATTCTAGTTCATTTTGATAAAAATATATTTTTATCTTGTCAAATATGGAATTTTTCACCTCAATTCTTTCCAAATCATTTATTATGATTTTACACAAATTATTAATATTTCTAATAATTTTATCTAGGCCCTTACAGTTGATTTCCATACACGGTCATCGAACTTCACTTACAGCGAACTTTTCCAAATTTGATTTGGACATAATTCCAAATCCAACCATTAGATTTCAAATCTCTCATATTCGTTACAAAGCTCTTTTCGATACGAACCCAACGATCCCAGTTTCAAGAGAATCCGACAGTCGAATCTCCCGTAGCATCAATTCGAAGTCAATGGTCAAAATTCGCGAACTGCCGCGGCGCGTTCTATTCAGGCCATTAATATATATTTAATATATATTTCATCGATTTCCATTCAATGCGTATTTTATAAATCGTTTTAAATTCGTTTTAAAAATGGTTTCAACTTCATATTCAATTTCATATCAAAATTGAATATTCCATATCATTAACATATAGAAATGATAATTTTTTCAAACATCAGATTTTGAAATCACTTCATTTTCGATATTCATTATCAAAATGAATAAAATCAATATAAATATCGTTCGCGTCAAAATGGCGCATATCTAATCAACACGACTATATGTATTTAAATATATTCGTGTCCATCCCAAATCGAACATCAAAATCAGATTTTGATCTTTTACTGAATATTATTTTAAAATATTCATTATTTTAAAATATTTGTTATTTTAAGATATTCCTTCTTTAAAATATTCATTCTTTCTGAACTGGAATCAGACACAGTCAATTACCATATAATGTTGATTATATGGATTTCATACACATATGTATACAGCAATAATCAAACATAGTCAACCATCATCCAGAGTGCATTCTACACTGCATAAGCATTAAGTATAAATATTTAATGCTTATAACAGCCTGTCAACCAATCGATCGACATACAGCTAATTATTGGGACTAGTGTATGTCATATATCATCCCAATACCCATGTGGGGTTTCAAACAATCAAACACAGGTTTTATTTGTGCAAGTTGGGCGACGTGTAAAATTTATTGTCCCAATCAATATCAATAAAATGGGTGTACTTAAACAAATCATCTGATTTGTAAATGAATATTCATTTTCAATTCAGGAGAATTCTATCTCGTTCTTTTATACGTTAAAAATTATAATTTTAACGTTAAAATATTTATTTCAACACTTTACTATTTTTTAACAGTTCATTCATTCAATAAAAATGTTATTTTTAACACCTTTTATTTCAGAAAATTTTGGCATTATAACAGCGCGATATCGAAATTGGGTTATGTCTAGCATTACCCCTCTCCTGATATTAGCTCCTGCCATACACACATAACAACTCAATGAATTCAATTCAATTCTCATCCCAAACCAATTCCAACAAATAAATCAACCGAACCAAACAATCAAACAAGTTGTCCATGGTCTGTGGACGACGGGAAGCAGTTCATATATACAGTTATAAAATAAACAACTGTACTAAGAAAACTATAGTGAGGAGTTCTCACCTTTGGGTTCCACTCCGCTGTTTCATTTCTGAATGGCTTAGATATGCTAGAAATTCAATGTAGTCTTGCTGTTCATAGTAAAAATCACATTTTTATTATGATGATTAAATATTTAAAAATCTCATCTTTTTATTTTATCTCTACATGTATAAAGATCATACTTTTATAATGTTATATTAAATATAAAAATTATATCTTCATAATGCTACATGTATATAAATTATATTTCTATAATATCGCTACATAAATAAAAATCATATTTTTATACCGCTACTTCATTATAAAAGTTATATTTTTATAACGCTACTGTACATATAAAAATCATATTTTTAAACCAATTTCAATTATATAAAAATCGTATCTTTGTAACATAACAATCATATCTTTAATTTGCTACCTTCTAAATAAAGATCACATTTTTATTTCTCTGTTTTCATATATAAAAAGATCACATTTTTAAATCACTTTCATATGTATGTATAAAAAAAATCATTTCTTTATACCGTTGTTCATATAAAATAAAAATCCAATTTTTCTTTACTTAAAAATCAAATCTTTCTTCGATTAAAAATCAAACCTTACTTTATGTAAAAATATGAACTTTTTTCATACCATGAACTTCACGTTCTTTTATATAAACAAATCATATCGTTTATATAAACGCAAATCATATTTTTATTATTATGCTATAAAAAAATGATTTTTTAATTTTAAAAACTAATTACATTAAAATAAACAAACAAATAAGTAAAGAGAAAAAAGAAGAAGAAGAGTTACAGTAGAAATCGAGAGAGAGGGGGGTTTGTCTCGCTGGGTTCGAAAGGGGAAAGGGGGCAGAGCTGTGGGTGTACGATCGTCGGCCAGAGGAGGGGGTGTGGTGGAGTCGGGGGTGTAAGGCGGCGGTCGCGGCGGAGCTCCAAAGGTGCGGCGGTGGGTTGCAGTCTTCGCGATGGAGGGTTTTCTGGAGGAGCTCGCGGTACTGGAGTAGGAGAGGGTGCGATGGGGAAGCCAGCGTCGGAGCGACGGTGGCAGGGGAAGGAGGGCGCGGTCGTGGGTGGCGATGGCGAAGGCGACGCCATTTTCCGGATCGTAGACGTCGATTTCAGAAGGGGGATTATAGAAAGTGATTTAGTTTTATACGGTTTTAAATATATATATAAATATAATAATAATGTAATTTAATTCTAATTTTCATTTCAAAGTGGGATTTTCGTTCGAACTCCACATCAAAACCAACGACTGTCGTCCCTAGCGTAACACCCCCATTCCGGACACAATGGGATATGTCCTGCAAGCCGATTCGACTGTTACGATCTATTTTCTTTTAAATTAAAATATAAATCGGTATATACTAAATTTAAACGTATATTTCAATTTACTGGGGCCACATACGTACTCCAAAAATTCCAGAAAAATAAATCTGGCTATGTTTTGACGATACGGTCCTAACAAAACTAATTTCGTCGATTTTGGAGACCGTTTGAAAACCGGTCATTTTCCAGTCGATTAAATTCAAACTGAAATTACCAAACACGTTTAAATCCACCACGCTCACATATTAATTCCAAAAATTATGAAAATTGGAATTTAGCAATAATTTGACATTCTGGATCCAACAAAAGTGGTCACTTCGAAAACGAAGATCGTTTGCAAAATTGCTATTTTAAAGGCTATATTTCCATAGCGGCTATTCTGAATTTTCAACTGGGCATAACTTTTTATTCCCGCTATGAAATTTCAATTTTTCGGATTCATTGGAAAGATTTTTTTAAATAGATTCTAATATTTCTTGTTTCACTAAAATCCGGTTTATTTTGAATCATGTACATTCATTTGAAATTTGAAATCGAATTTTCAAACTACCGCACCATTTTCAATTCCTTTTATAATTAAAATAAATATTTATATTCTAATTTTGATTTATATAAATATATACGTTCTAATTCTATTCAAAATAATTTTCTAGTCGTTATTATTTAAAATAAATCATTTTTAATATTCAAAATTCATTAAAATTGCCAAAATAAAAATTTTAAATTGGTTCTGATTTTCCAAGTTGTTACAATCTCCCCCACTTAAAATCTTTTCATCCTCGAAAAGGAACGGAGTTGAAAGTTGTTTAACTAATCAACTCAACTTTCATTCTGGCTTTCATTCTTCAACTTTTCGGTTTATAAGAATTTTCAGATTTTTCAAAAATTTGGCTAACAACCTAAATTTTCAAAAAAAATCGCCATAACCTCCTTTGTACGGGAGCATGGGGAAAATACCCAAACCGTCACACAGGCCCTCTCATCTCAAAAAGAAAAAGAAAAAGCCAAGTGGCTAGCCAATCGGCTCATAAAATCATCCAAACCCAATAAATTAGTAAACATGTACCTATCTACCGGGCATATAATTTTATTCCTCTGCTTAGCTTCCCTGCTATGACCTATTCAATGTATACACATGTATATGCATGAAATATCAAATAATTTTCAAGCCATTTCAATATTTAATACAATTTGGGGTAATGGTTCTAAATTTTAATTAATCAAACAACACAATCAGCAATCAATTAGTTGATTAGTTTCAAACACATAACTTTGATATATATATATATATACATACATACATACATATATATATATATATATATATATATATATATAGAAAATCATGTTTTTGATGCCAATTCACAACAATATATCCTATCTAGTTTTGGTTCTCACACCAGTCAATTGGAAGTATATAGACATCCCACTTTCGAAACTCGAACACAAGTGCTGATGATGACATTCCATTATCAGAACCATCTCCGAGCAACTAGAGTGTGATTCTATATCTATCCAGTATATTAAAACTTCAGATACACGTTTGCAAGGCGTATATGCAAAATCTGTATATACTCGATCGTCCAAATTCAATATAAAATAAATCTTCAAATATGTATATAATGGTTTAAATCGTCAAAACAAAATTTGTTTTCATTTTTATTTTAAAACAAAACACTACACTTCACACTCGTTCTATGATACTACTGATCCCATCTCTAACGAGTCATTCCTTATTGGATATTACTAATCCAATCTCTAATGAATTCTTTCGTTCGGTTCTAATATGTTTTGTTCTCGAGCTCTGTAAACCAAAGCTCTGATACCAAATGTGATAGCCCGACGAAATCCGGTAGGATTTGCAACCATCCCTTCATCCCCTAAAGCAGCTGGTAATACCCATCGTAGCTCCCAGATGATCTCCCAGTCACCTTGTTTTACGGCTAGCCTCTCGATTGATTTTACCAACCCTAAGCAGGGGCATGTAGGGGTAAGAGCCCACTGTTCACCACCAAACCACATGGCGAGAACCCCCTATCATGCTGCACCTTATTACCATGCACGCCAAACAAGGACTGGTGTGAGAACTAAAATAGTTATTAATCTTTATTTTTAAAGTTAGGTAAATCAAGGGAACGTGTTGTATAACACGGAGCGGGTTTCCTCCTAAGAATAACAGTGCATAATACAAACAGCGCAATGCTAATTAAAGAATAATAAAGCTATTATAAGACTCGGGTCCCATCACACAATGCAAGCTAGAGGATAGAGTTTTACCTTACAATAGCCAAATAATGTTTGATACGTGAAATTTAATCTTTTATTATTACTATAAATGAAGAAATCAACTTCAAATATAAATGTATCAATCATAGACGGCATAGTGCCCCATCCCACTATGTCGCCATACTAGGCTCTACAAATAAAACTGAAATGTCGCGTATTGGAAATTGAATTTCCGTCTTTAGTCGAGGCCAGGGATGGCTCCTTACCTCTTCGAGACACTCTAGCAAATGTCTCAGGACTACACACTCTGGGAAACCCCTGGATCTTCCGGGCTGGTCCTCCCTTACGTTTAAGGATTAGTTATTCCTGAATTCTAGTTTCTTGGTCCTATCAGTCCTATCTATCGGCTCCGTAGAGACCAATATATCTGAGGCGCCTCGCATTCCAACAACCACATAGGTAAAAATAATATAAATGTCAGGGCTTGTAAAACGCTAACACCACCCATAGCTAGACAGAAACATCGTGCACTCCATGCAGTCACGATCCTGTTTTTGACACATACCGAGGTGTGAGGCTCACGAATTAATGCTATACACAAAGCGGCATTATATTAAAGAAATGTTTGGATCATCAACCACAAGACTCTACTTTCCAACAAAAGCCTTGATCACTGCATCTCAGCATGCCACACAGACAATTCATGCCATGCGACTGATATCTGTTGATATATAACCTCTGAGCTCGTACGTCTCAGAGAAGGGCGTTAAGCAATAGAATAAATTCTCTGCCGCCAAACAGATATATAATTAATAGAAATCGATCAACACAGAATAAAATCCAATGTCAGGCACACAATCCATTTACAAGTTCGTTCTGGGTCTGAATGAAACCGGAGGCATCTTAATCCTCGTCCCATATGTCCAATACAGGAGAGAGGCCCTCGCATATCCGTCGATCTGCAAGTACGTCTGGACGTTCACCACTTATTACCTCGTCTTGGGTGTACAGCCCAATCAAGACGTCAGTAATCATCCAAACGATATGAAGACCACTGGTCTTTAACCACCGTCTTCATCGTCGATTTATCGTCGAATCAGTTATTCAGAATGGGTATAAACTCGGCCTTTCCGAATAACTCTCATATATATTATAATCAAGTGATATAAACACAACATACGCCTCATTCCAATCCAGAATATTCTTTATTCAAATATTCACATTCTTTGGGAAAGGTTCCCATTAATTTTATCCAAGATAAATTCTTTTAAATTTATTCTTTAATCTTCCTTTGGATATCATTTTAAACTACACTAAGGTCTTCCAAACTAGTCGGGATTAGCGAACCACACCGAAGTAATCATTTATTTTATTTCCTAATCCCAGCCTATTGATCCCATGGAGCAAAACAGGTAATACTCCATATCTAACACCACGGTGTTATCGGTAAATATTAATTACCGTTTCCCGTTCAAATCTAATTAAAGATTTAGCTATCGCCTAGAGTAAAACGGGTGGCATTCCATTTTCGATCATTTTCTTGAATTGATAATTTTATTATCACATTCACTTTTCAATCTAATCAAATATTCATTAAAACTCCATTTAGTTTTAATCTTCCCAAAAATCTGTATTAATGATTATTCAAAGCTAAGAAATTAATCTTATCTTTAACTGGGTAAAAGAACCAATGTCATTTAAAACACAGTTCCAATTAAATATTAATTAATTGGTATACTTCATTAAATCTAAATAAAAAGATTTAATCTTTTCTCAACTGGGTTTAATAACAGTGTTAATGAAGATACCATTCATGACAAACCCAAAATCCTGTTTGATATTAAATACAAGGCTCTGAATAGAAAATATATCGGCTTATATTCAATATCAAATTCTGAAGTCAACAAATATCGTATTGGAGTAACGATATATATCTATTTCTTCCAAATTCCTCCACAATATCTGTATAATCACGGAATCCAATATCGAAATATCTCGAAGATAATTTCAATTCAAATCCATACCAATTCATATATTCGAAATTCCGATTATTTTTAAAACCATTTTAAATCCAATTTTTTTATTTAAAAATATTGGATTATAATTCTAGTTCATAACTAGTTCATTTTGATAAAAATATATTTTTATATTTTCAAATATTGAATTTTTCACCCCAATTCTTTCCAAATCATTTATTATGATTTTACACACATTATTAATATTTTTAATAATTTTATTTAGGCCCGTACAGTCGATTTCCATACACGGTCGTCGAACTACACTTACAACGACCTTTTCCAAATTTGATTTGGAGATAATTCCAAATCCAACCATTACATTTCAAATCTCTCATATTCGTTAGAAAGATCTTTTCGATACGAACCCAACAGTCCCATTTTCAGGAGAATCCGATGGTCGAATCTCCCGTAACGTTAATTCGAAGTCAATGGTCGAAATTCGCGAACTGCCACGGCGCGGCGCTTTCGATTCAGGCCATTAATATATATATATATATATATATATATATATATATATATATCATCGATTTACATTCAAAACATATTTTATAAATCGTTTTAAATTCGTTTTAAAAACAGTTTCGACTTCATATTCAATTTCAAATCAAAATTGAATATTCTATATCATTAACATATATAAATGATAATATTTTCAAACATCAGATTTTGAAATCACTTTGTTTTCGATATTCATTATAAAAATGAATAAAATCGATATAAATATCGTTCGCGTCAAAATGGCGCATATCTAATCAACACGGCTTTATATATTTAAACATATTCGTATCCATCCCAAATCGGACATCAAAATCAGATTTTGATCTTTTACTAAATATTATTTTTAAATATTCGTTATTTTAAAATATTCCTTCTTTTAAAATATTTATTCTTTCTGAACTGGAATCAGGCACAGTCAATTACCATATAATGTTGATTATATGGATTTCATACACACATGTATACAACAATAATCAGACACAGTGAACCATCATACAGAGTGCATTCTACACTGCATAAGCATTAAATATAAATATTAAATGCTTACAACAGCCTGTCAACCAATCGATTGACATACAGCTAATTATTGGGACTAGTGTATGTCATATATCATCTCAATACCCATGTGGGGTTTCAAACAATCAAACACATGTTTTATTTGTGCAGTTGGGCGACGTGTAAAATTTATCATCCTAATCAATATCAATAAAATAGGTGTACATAAATAAATCCGTCTGAGTTGTAAATGAATATTCATTTTCAATTCAGGAGAATTCTATCTCGTTCTTTTATACGTTAAAAATTATATTTTTAATGTTAAAATATTTATTTCAATTATTTATTATTTTTTAACAGTTCATTCATTCAATAAAAATGTTATTTTTAACTAACACCTTTTATTTCAGAAAATTTCGGCATTATAACGGTGTGATATCGAAATTGGGTAATATCTAGCATTACCCCTCTCCTGATATCGGCTCCCGCCATACACACATAACAACTCAATCAATTCAATTCAATTTTCATCCCGAACCAATTCCAACAAATAAATCAACCAAACAATCAAACAAGTCATCCACGGTCTGTGGGCGATGGGGAGCAGTTCATATATGTAGTTATAAAATAAATAACTGTACTAAGAAAACTATATTGAGGAGTTCTCACCTTTCGGTTCCACTCCGCCGTTTCATTTCTGAATTTCTGAATGGCTTGGATATGCCCGAAATTCAACGCAGTCTTTTCCGCGCTGCTCATAGTAAAAATCACATTTTTATTATGAAGATTATATATTTATAAATCTTATCTTTTTATTTTATCCCTACATGTATAAAGATAATATTTTTATAATGTTATATTAAATATAAAAATCATATCTTTGTAACACTACATGTATATAAATTATATTTCTATAATATCGCTACATAAATAAAAATCACATTTTTATACCGCTACTTCATTATAAAAATTATATTTTTATAACGCTATTGTACATATAAATATCATATCTTTAAACCAATTTAAATTATATAAAAATCGTATCTTTGTAACATAACAATCATACCTTCAATTTGCTACATTCTAAATAAAGATCACATTTTTATTTCTATGTTTTCATGTATAAAAAGATCACATTTTTAAATCACTTTCATATGTATATATATATAAAATCATTTCTTTATACCATTGTTCATATAAAATAAAAATCCATTTTTTCTTTACATAAAAATCAAATCTTTCTTCGCTTAAAATCAAATCTTTCTTTATGTAAAAATATAATTTTTTTCATACCATGAACTTCATGTTCTATTACATAAACAAATCATATCGTTTATATAAACAAAAATCATATTTTTATTACAATGCTATTAAAAAAACTCATTTTTATAATTTTAAAAACTAATTACATTAAAATAAACAAACAAATAAGTGAAGAGAAAAACAGACTTACAGTAGAAATCCAGAGAGGGGGGTTTGCCTCGTTGGGTTCGAAAGGGGAAAGGCGGTAGAGCTGTGGGTGTACGATCATCGGCCAGAGGAGGGGGTGTGGTGGAGCCAGGGGTGTGAGGAGCCGGTAGCGGCGGAGCTCCAAAGGTGCGGTGGTGGGCTGCAGTCTTCATGGTGGAGGGTTTTCTGGAGGAGCTCGCGATACTCGAGTAGGGGAGGGTGCGATGGGGAGGCAAGCGCCGGAGCGACGGTGGCAGGGAAAGGAGGGCGCGGTCCTGGGCGACGATGGCGAAGGCGGCGCCATTTTCCGGATCGTGGATGTCAATTTCAGAAAGGGAGATTATAGAAAGTGATTTAGGTTTATATGGTTTTAAATAAATAAATAAATAAATAATATAATTTAATTCTAATTTTCATTTCAAAGTGGGATTTTCGTTTGAATT
Source organism: Allium sativum (assembly GCA_030737875.1). Classification (NCBI taxonomy): domain Eukaryota; kingdom Viridiplantae; phylum Streptophyta; class Magnoliopsida; order Asparagales; family Amaryllidaceae; genus Allium; species Allium sativum. Next base: position 67,700,164 of record CM060913.1, read on the forward strand.
CCACATCAAACCCAACAACTGTCGTCACTAGCGTAACACACCCATTCCGGACACAATGTGATATGTCCTGTAAGCCTTTTCGACTGTTACGATCAGTTTTCTTTTAAATTAAAATATAAATCAGTAAATATTGAATTTAAATGTATATTTCAATTTACTGGGGCCATATACGGACTCCAAAAATTCCAGAAAAATAAATACGGCTATATTTTGACGATACAGTCCTAACAAAACTAATTCCATCGAATTTGGAGACCGTTTGAAAAACTGTCATTTTCCAGTCGATTAAATTCAAATTGAAATTACCAAACACGTTTAAATCTACCACGCTCACATATTAATTCCAAAAATTATGAAAATTGGAATCTAGCAATAATTTGACATCTCGGATCCAACAAAAGTGGTCTCGTCGAAAAAGGTGGTCGTTTGCAAAATTGCTATTTTTAAGGGCAATATTTCCATAGCGACTATTCTGAATTTTCAACTGGACATAACTTTTTATTCCCGCTATCAAATTTCAATTTTTCGGATTTGTTGGAAAGATATTTTCAAATAGATTCTAATATTTTTGGTTTCACTAAAATCCGGTTTATTTTGAATCCTATACATTCATTTGAAATTTGAAATCGAATTTTCAAACTACCGCGCCATTTTCAATTCCTTTTATAATCAAAAAAAATATTTATATTCTAATTTTGATTTATATAAATATATGCATTCTAATTCTATTCAAAATAAATTTCTAGTCGTTATTATTTAAAATCATTTTAAATATTCAAAATTCATTAAAATTGCCAAAATAAAAATTTTAAATTGATTCTGATTTTCCGGGTTGTTACAACTAGACCATACAAAATAGGAAATCATCCAACTATGCTAGTAATATGATATTTTATTCAAATATTATCTATGCCATATATGTAATATTATCCATGAATTTTCCCTGCCGTTTGAAAAATGAAATTTTGATTATTCCCTTTGCATGTAAAATAAAAAAGTCTGGTACCTACCATATATTACTGTAAATTTATTACATCAAATAAAGGGAACAAATTTGTAGTGTCACACAAATGTATTAAAATAAACAAAAGCGGCAATTGAGATCCATTTCGTTGTATAATAACATAAAAAAAATGTAAATCATTGGATAACTAAACCCAACGCAATTTATTTCTTAATGAAAGCAGATCATTCCATATGTACTAAAATAGCCAAAAAAAAAATCGTGATGTTGTAAAAAAAGTTTAAAATTAAAATCTCCTTATGAAATACAATCATGGCTCATGTGTAAAACAACCCATAAAATTTTCCTAATGTTGTAGAAAGTTAAAATGTTTTTTATAATGGTACACAAAAGATAAAAAAACTCCACTGCCTTTTATAAAAGTCAAACAAAAAGTGAAAACAAAAACAAGTAAACTTGTGCTGTAGAGATTACTTGTTGAAAATGCATGGTAAATAATTAATAGGGAATAGTGGAAAAAAATTATCAAATGTGCTAAAGATCCTATTTATTACACAATATACAATGTTATATGTACATGTATATGAATTTTTATTCCTTTTACAAAAATGAAAATTTAATTTTCTTCCTATATGTAAAAATAATAGTTGCAGACAAATCATATCGGTGGCTAACCTTGGATCATGAAAGGAGAATTGAAATAGGACCTAAACATGGAAAAAATTAAACAAAAAATAGTAAGTAGGATTCACATCAGCAGGTAAGGAAGATATGATGAAAAAGTTAATTAGCAGGTAAATTAAACAAATCCAATTGCTTGATTCAAAAAATAGGGTTACTGAATTAGGTATGCAAAAATAAATCAATAACGTTAATTAGTATTGAGTAATACATCAATTCACCCCTGAATACATGAGATATACAAAGTTGTTGCAATTTTGGTTCACAATCTGCTTTAAAATTCATATATATTCTAAGTCATCAAACTCGACTATCAAAATGTGTGTGATTAAGCTTCATAAAGTGTGATATTCTACCTCAGAAATATATTGATCATCACTCAAGTCCTCCAGAAAATATTAGCCTTAAATAAACAATGTACACCAATCAAGCATTAAGATCACATAAACAATGTATAATAACCAAGCATAAATATCACATGTCATTTTATCAAAATGATGAAGCTAATCCTAAACTTTAAATCCAGTTCACGTAAGTATCATACTAAAAATATATTTTGAATAAATGAATAAATTTTGATGTTAGATAAGAAATGATAATATTAATTTTGGCTACTTCTATTTCCACCCTCCTTTTTCTTTTCCCATCCCATCAAATTAATCAAAAATAAATTGACATTTCTACTCTTATAGTAAATAAGTTGGAATAATATATATAGCAAAATCGTCAACATATTTTTAACAATGTATTGGTATATATAACAACAATGTTTGTATGTGTTTAATGACATTTCAACAGATATGTTTAAAGTGTTTAGAATTGTTTAACAATGTGAGAATAACAAATGTTTCATTTCAGCAACATGCAATGTCTTAACAAAGGAAAAATTAGGTTTTCATGAATAGAATAATGATAAACGAAAACTTAAAATAAAATAGAATGATATTTTTGGTGTTTGAATCTGATCTCCTCCTTTGTTGCTACTTCATCCATTCAATCATATTTTTAGAAAAGAATGACTTGCATAACAATAAGACAGATGAATAATAAAAATTAAATAAGGGTATTTTTGGAAGATTCCGGGGTGTGAAAAGTAATAAATGAGGTGTGTGTTTTTTCTCAAACATGTGGGGAGGAAAAAGGTAAATTAGGGGATGGTAATAGAATTAGCCATTAAATTTTGTGTAAAAGGTTTCTAGAGTAACACAGTTGAATCTAACATTAAGTGAACGTAAAAATGATGAAAACCTTATAACAACCAGAAATTATGATGATAATTAATTTAATTATTTAATCAGATTCCAAAAATGAAATTTGGCAAGCAATGGAATTTGACCACGAAACTTGCACCGTTGATAGAAATTTGGTCAACTTTCACGTTTGAAACTTCGCGAACGGAGTCCGTATGAAAAAGTTACGGATGAAATAAGAAAATGGAAGAAAAATAAATAATCTTATATATATATATATATATATATATATATATAGGTGGATACCCAGTGCCAAACGCTCTCGTACTCAAGCGCGAGAGGACTTCCCAAGCAGTCTCCCGTCCTAGTACTATTTTCACGGCTTTCCGGGATCTAGGGATGGTCGATTAGTGCACACAGCATTTCCCTCACATATGTGAAGAGGCCAAGACTCGAATCTGCGCGCTCCAGATTACCAACCGGGTAACCTTACCGTCGCGCCAGGCACCACCTTATATATATATATATATGTATATATGTATATATATATATGGAGCCGCTATATGAACACAAAAGTTTGACACAAATCAGGAGACACAGAATCTCAGCCACATGGTTAATTTGTATTTATGTGAAGGGTGCAAACCATGGGGTAATCATGTGGTTAAGATTTTGTTCCCCTCAATTTGTATATATATATATATGAACAAATTTTTTAAAATAAATATAATGATCCAGGGTCATTTCTACGCCCATAAATAAAGGGCTAGACCCTCATTCTCTTATTCATATTTTCTGAGGGAAGCAGTGAAGCTCTTCTGTCTCCAATCCTCCAATCTCTTCCAAAACACAAAATATAAACATATACAAATCAGTTTTGCAAGGTTGGAGAGATTAGATTCAGATCTATGAAAAAGAGATAGTTCAATGAATAGCTAATCTAAGATATTTAATTTCCTTCTTTTTTTCTACTTCTTCTCCAGATCTACAAATCTAAACCTTTGTTTGTCAATCCACTTTTTGAAATTAATTGTGGATTTGTAAGATTTGAGAATTTTAGGCCTAAAAGTTGTGTCTTTGGATTTGGATAACTTTCAGGTGAGTGAGAAATTATATACATCGTTTATAATAAACCTATATAATTCGTTTGTGTTGAATTGAAATTATATGCCCAAGAGTGCCAGATTTGTGTATTTTGTCAAATCTGGATTATTATGTATATTGGTGAGATATGGATTTGTAGGCCTTTTAAGTTATTATCATCTTTTGCCTACAATCATTCTTCAGTTGTTAGGGTTATTGTAAACATTTCAGATCTGTAAATCAGTCCCACCACTTTCATTAGATTTGTAGTTTTATTCCAAATCCATAGGGGTGGATGTTGATGTATGATTTATACAGTATTGGTTAAAGTATTTGATAATCCTATTGTGTTTGGTACTGTTTTTAGTTTTACTTGTTTATTGTAAATTTTGTCCTTCTTGTTCTTTTTGCAAATAAAGACATTATTGAAATCTACAAGGAACATAAATAATAATGAGAGATGTGCAAATTCTCGTACTTTGTATGTAGTTTGCGACATCTATTCCAAATAAAATATTAATATGTTTCCTTGTGATTTGAATCATGTCAGTTTTCCTCTTTTAAAGTGGGATGGACAAAATATACAATAATTACAGTAAATGGTCTTCTATAAGATTTTGAATCTTAAAAATTTTAAGATTAAATACAAAAAGTGTTGTTTTGGTCGTTAGTTTAGACCAGAACATAATTAATAAATAATAATAAAAATATAAGTTGGCAACTACGTTAACTTCGTCTATAAATTATAAATATATATAAATCATAGTATTTCTTTATTCTCATCAAAATTTATCAATTTGAAGAATTGGAATCTCACTCGTAGTTCAAAACCAAACTTTTGTTTATCAATCCTCTTTTTGAAGTTTATTAAACTAAATCTAACGGTCCAAGGTCATTTCTACACCTATAAATAAAGGGCTAGACCCCCATTCTCTTATTCATATTTACTGAAGACAGCAGCGGAGCTCTTGCATTTCCAATCCTCCAATCTCTTCCAAAACACAAATTATAAACTTATACGAATCAGATTTGCATAATTGGAGAGATTAGATTAAGATCTATGAAAAATAGATTGTTCTACGAACAGATAATCTAAGATATTTAACTTCCTTCTTTTTTTCCTATTTCTTCTCCAGATCTACAAATGCAAAACTTTATTTGTCAATCCTCTTTCTGAAATAAATTGTAGATTTGTAAGATTTGAGAATTTTAGGCCTAAAAATCGTGTCTGCTTTGGATTTGGATAGCTTTCAAGTGAGTGGAAAATTGTATACATTGTTTATAATGAACCTATATAATTCATTTGTGTTGAATTGAAATTATATCCCTAAAAGCGTCAGATTTGTGTATTTTGTCAAATCTGGGCTATTATGAATATTGGTTAGGTATGGATTTGTAGGCCTTTTAAGTTATTATCATCTTTTGCCTGCAATTATTCTTGAGTTGTTGTGGTTATTGTAAACACCTCTATCTGGAAATTAGTCCCAACAGTTTTATTAGATTTGTAGTTTTATTCAAGATCAATAGGGTGGGTGTTGATTTATGATTAATACAATATTGGTTAAAGTATTGATAATCCTGTAGTGTTTGATGTTTTTGGTTTTATTTGTTTATTGTAAATTTTGTCTTTCTTGTCCTTTTTGCAAATAAATACATTATTTCAAATCTACAAGGAACATAAATAATAAGAAGAGATGTGCAAATTCACGTATTTTGTACATAGTTTCCGACATCTATTCTAAATAAAATATTAATATGTTTCCTTATGATTTGAATCGTGTCAGTTTTCCTCTTCTAAAATGGTTTGGACAAAATATACAATAATTACGCTAAGTAGCCTTTTATAAGATTATGAATCTTAAAACAAGATTAAACACAAAAAGAGTTTTTTTGGTCGTTATTTTAGACCAGAACATAATTAATATATAATAACAAAATATAAGTTGGCAACTACGTTAACTTCGTGTTTAAATTATAAATAAATAAATAAATAAATATGTATAAATCAAGTATTTCTTTATTCTCATCAAAATTTATCAACTTGAAGGAAGAATTAGAATTTCACCCATAGTTCAAAAAAAGGGAAAAAAAACATGTGTCACGATATTTATTACGTTAGTTAACTTCTAATATCATTTTCAAAGAAATTTTTTTGATAAGTCACGCGTCTTAAATATGACGGATATAATATTTATTACACTAATTAACTTTTGATATCAGTTTCAAAAAAAATAAACTTTTAATAATTCACATGCTGTAAATTAACGGATATGATATTTATTACATTAATTAATTTTTGATATCAGTTTCAAAAAAATTCTGATAAGTTACATATTATAAATTGACGAATATAATTTTTGTTACATAATTAATTTCTGATACCAATTCCAAAAAAAAACTTCGGATAATTCACGCATCATAAATTGATGGGTATACTATTTATTACACTAAATTACTTCTGATATCAGTTTAAAAAAAAAATCGGATGATTCACGCATCATATATAGATGGATATATATTATTGCCCTAACTAGATAATTCAAGCATCATAGATTGACGATATAATAATTATTACGTTAAATAACTTCTTACATCAATTTCAAAAAAAAATCTTTTGATAGTTCACACGTCTTAAATTGATAAATATAATATATACATAAATTAACTTCTGATGTCAGTTCAAAAAAACAAAAACTTTTGATAATTCACACGTCATAAATTGATGGATATAATATTTATTATATTAATGACTTCTGTTATCAGTTTCAAAAAAAGAAAAAAATGTCTAATAGCTCACGCGCCGTAAATTGATGAATATAATATTTATTACATTAGTCGACTTCCGATATCATTTATAAAAAAAATCTATAATTCATGCATCGAAAATTGAGATGCTTCCAAAACATCGTTCGTGAAATCTCAAAATCCCTAAGTATTTTGTGATAAAACAAAGAACAAAAAAACAATCGAATTCAATGGCTTTACCCTTGGATGAACTCTAAGAGAACCCGACTGCATTGTTCCGATCAGTTTGCAAGATTTGGCGCTTGGCTGCTCCAAAGCGTTCACGACTTCCTTGGGTTTTCGCCATTAATTACGCAGGAGATGATATTGTAAAATTCTATTAGTTATCTTTTAATGATGTGGAACTTGTACAGTTACCGAAATTGTCAAAGTCGCCTTGCATATTATCATCGATTGCCAATTCAATGGTTATTATTAGTTCTTCTCGTCGTTGTTTATTTTTACTTGACATACCTACTTCTGTTATTTCACGGCCCCTTCACCAATACCTCTTCCAAAATTTCTAGATCTGCATATGCCACATGAACTATTCGTTGGCTTCAAAATTGCTTTCATCCTAACTTCTGATCCCAACGACTTATCATCCGACCATTTTGCATTAATTCACATTTACTGTAAGTTTAATTATGAGATGTAAATTAAGATGTAATTATTTAACGGAATTACAATATAAAGAACATAGTAAATGGGGTAATAACATGCATATTTGTTGTTACCGTGGACAGGCTTTCATTACTTCAGCTGGTGATTTATTTGTTTGTAATTTTGATTGGAACCCATGTGTTAAGTATGATGACTTCTTTCAGTTTAAATACAATAGACAATGAAGTACAATCGAAGTATACTTACTTGGTTGAGTTAGATGAAAATTTTCTACTAGTTATTATAGACCAAATGGACCATCTCTCCATCAAAGTTTTCAAAGTAGAGGCTGGACTCGAAGGCCCAACAGTTAGGTTGGTGGAATTGAAAAGCCTAGGTGACAGTCATTGTTTCTGAGTCTGGATGCTTCATTTTGCACTCGCTTAAAGCAAATAACTTGGTTGTTATGAAAATTTTATTTACTTGTCGCCTGCGTTTGCCTACCGTGGAATTCTCGACTGGCACATCGATGATTGGGTAGTAACTTTTGATATGGAGAGAAAGGGGGCTGGTAGTATATGGTGGATGTGTCTGGAGGCACTGATTATCTAGAATATCGTGTAGGTTTACATCCATTATAAATTTCCGAACATATACTACCATATCGTGTTTGGTTTACACCATATACTGCCAAACCCCTTTCTCCATATCAAAAATTATTACCCAGTCATTGATGTGCCACTCGAAAATTCCACGACAACCGAACGCAGGCGATAAGTAAATAAAATTTTCACGACAAACAAGAAAATTACTTCAGGTGAGAGAAAATCATCCAGACTCAAAAACAACGATTGTAAACTAGGCTTTTCAATTCCACCAACCTAATTATTGGGCCTCCGAGTCCAATCTCTACTTTGAAAACTTTGATGGAGAGATGGTCCATTTGGTCTACAACAACTAGCAGATGATCTACATCTGACTCAACCAAGTAATTATATTTGGATTGTACTTCAATGGCTATTATATTTAAACTAAAAGAAGCTAGCTTACTAACATTTGGGTTCTGATCAAAATTACAAACAAAAGGAATCTCCAACTGAAGTAATGAAAGCGTGTGCACGGTAACAACAAATATGCATGTTATTACCCCCATTTAATATGTTCTTTATATTGCAACACCATTAATCACTGCATCTTAATTTATAGCACATAATTAAACTTATTATAAATGTGAATTAATGCAAAATGTTCGAATGACGAGTCGCCAGGATCAGAAGTTAAGCGAAAACAGTTTTGAACCCAGCGAATAGTTTGTGTGGGATATGCGGATCTGGAAACTTTGAAAGATTGATAGTGGTTATGGTGAGGGGGTTAAATAGTGAAACAACATGTAACGACCCGAATTTTTGAATAATTTATTTTAAATATTTAATATTGTTTTAAATATTGAGTTGATAATATAAATGGATATTTATATGGAATTTATCGATTTATAATTGAATATAATTTAATTCGAATATATTGAATTATTATAAACAATAAATAATTGAAAACGAAGTTAAAAACTGAATCAAAACAATTCAGATGATTGGTATTAATTGTATTTGAATATAGACGATAATAAATATATTTGTTATCAAGAAATTTGTTTGTTTCTGAATTTAAATTATATTGGTTGTTTTATATATGTGTTCAAATTAGAATTCAGCATATATTCTGTTAAGCTCAGAATATCGTTATTACATTTAAATGTCGGTCTGTACAATGAAATAATGGTTCATGATTTAAATTAATGAACCCCGAATTATATTATTTTAAATATAAGTGGATAAGCACTACATCAAATCAAGTTAATTAACCTAACTCTAATAAACATTTCCCAAAAAAACAACTACGTTTGTTTTCTCAGCAGTGAAATCTTCATCTTCTATAAAACCGCGACTACCCCTTTCTTTCTCTCTTCCATTCAGTCCTACATGCATTGAAATAAATCACAACTTCTATTTTTCCTTCCTCTTCTATTTTATTTTCCTCATCATTCGTTTATTCCGTATTAAATCGAAAAGGAATATCGCTCCTTAATACGCTCTCCCTCAAACCAAAATCGTTCGAAAATCCTTCGATTCTGTAGGAAGCTGGGGTGCGCGATTGTTTTGAAATCCTGACAATTTCGAGCGGCTTTGATTAGCGTGTTCGATTGGGAGAACGCTGGGTGTTCTAGAGGTAGCGCGACGTTCAGTATGGAGGGGAGGGGTCACTCGATGGTTTTATCCAACAAGGTAGAGTCGCGATGGGAAAAGGATGGATACAGGCGAATTTTGAGTGGTGCGATGAAGCTTCGGGGGCGTGACTTTTACTGCTGTGTTGACAGCGGAGATGCGATTTCAAACAGAAAGGGAGCCGGAGTTCAAGTTATGGATTCAAAGGAGTTTGAAGGTCTGATTATTGAACTGGTGACTGCTTAGTGGTGAACTATGTGATTAAGGTTGAGGTTGACTGGAGGGTCAAGCTGTGAAGATCGAACTGGGTATTTGGGAAGTCTGCAACATGGTATTTTGGAGTTCGATTTACTGGTTGGCGATGGTCTGGAGTATGAATGGAGGATCGACAGTGGGGTTTTAGGAGAGTATGGACTAATGGAGTGAAGCTCTTGGGGTGTTGAGTCGAAGTGTTGGTCTGAGTTGATGCGTGTGAGGAGAGGTTCGAAGTGATAGGGATAGTGGTTCGCAACAGTTAAGGTCATTTGGGGAAGATTGTGATTCACAGTAAAAAGAGAAATCGATCTAACATGAGGTGAGTTCTAAGTTAATTTTTGTTGCTAAAATTAGAAACTAAATTAGTATAATGGTATGATAAAAGAAAATGTCATTAACCATTGACTAGGAATGGGAAAATAGAAAGGTAAAATTAGTTAGTTAATTCCGTTTTAATTAGTTTAGTTAATGTTCTTATTAAAATTAAATTGGTTTAATCCATATTCAAACTCGCATAGTTTTTATATAATGTCATACTAACTAAGGGATATTTTATTAAAAATATACAAGATATTATCGAGTGGAAGCAAGCGAGAAATGCGCAGCTCAAGAATACATAATTCAGCATTTAAAGAATTGAAATCAGAATGGATTGCAAATAAAAACGCTGGTGAGTAAATCTCACTCAAATTTATTTATTTTGAATTATTTTTAGTCGTTAAAAATAATTGATGGTTGCTTGGATGCATTGAAATATTACTGTGGCTATTTTAAATATATATTAGTTATATAGGATTAATGTTTGTGGCTATTATATATATATATTGGTGATTGGATAGTTCCCGCAGTACCATTAGTGTAATGTCCCGTATTTTATAGTGGAATAATTAATTTATTTAATTATTTAAAATATGGTTTGGTAATTTAAAATGGTTTAAATTAAATAACTTTGAATATTGAATTAAAATAATAATTAAATAATATATTTAATTCTGAAATAATCGGAATTAATGGAATTCACAATATAATGTGAACTGGACAATTTATAATATATAATTCAGTTTAGAGTTGAATTATATTAACGAAAATATTATATAAACAATGGTTGAACGGATAAATTATATTATAATTAAAACTGAGCTCGAAATGGCGCGGCAGTTCGTTATTTGGCGATTTGAACTTCAACTGGATATATAGGGTTCGTTTTAAGTCGGATTTCTGTGAAACAAGAAAAATTAGGAGCTGGTGAATTATATTTTCCTAGTGGAAGAGAAAAATCAGGATTTCATTGTGTAGATTTTGATTTATGTCCAAATAAAATTTTAGAAAAGTAGCTATGGAATTCCTTTATAATTTATAAAGGAATTATTAATATTTTAAAAAGGGATTTCGTTTGTAATCGAATATCGATTTAATCGGGATTTGAAATATCAAGTTAGAAATTCACATAGGAATATTCTAGAGCTGTATGATATTCTATTGTGAATATATACGATACTATTTGTTTATAAATATTTAATTTAATTAATTTTAAATATATTTAATATTTTAAAGGGTTTATTTAGAGCTTTAAAAATAGCCAGTTTTGCAAACGACCTCAGAATTCGACGAGACTAATTTTGTTGGATCCGCAATGTTAAATTATTGTTAGATTTCAATTTCCGTGATTTTTAAAGTCAGTATGTGGCCGTACCAATTTTTAATGTGGAAAACAGTCAGTATTTTGACAGTTAAAAATACGCTGTATGAGCAAACGGGGTCGGAATTCGACGAAACCAGTTTTGTTGGGACTGTAATGTCGAACTGAAGGTGCATGTCAATTTTCATGATTTCTGGGTATTGTATGTGATCACAGGAATTTAGAGGACAAATAAAAATAGCGTTTGTTTAAAATTCAATATAAAAATCGATTAAAAAAATATTATATTTATCCTATATAATATCCTAACTTTTTCTAAACCTAAGTCCACTTTCTTCCTTGGTCAAAAAAATCCCACCATGATATTTTTCCTTCTAGGAAATTTATTTCGGTTCTTCATAAATCAAAAGAAAAGAAAAATAAAATCCTATAAATGCCAACAGATATCTAGATCGAATCAGTGGGTCAAGGGCTTCAAACTGGTGCTCTCGATTGGTGGTGCGATGGAATTTTGTCGCGTTCAAATTTTTACAGCGATGGGTTTGTTGAGCTAGGGCTGAATCGTTTGCGGACTTTGGGCTTCGAACTCAGCAATGGACGAGATCGTTGAACTCACGATGGAGTTTGCGTTCGGTTTTGATGTTTTGGTGAAGTTTGATTCTCATTGGTGGTCGCGGGTTCCTATAGCGAGCTCGAGGAGCTGCTGTCGCATTGGTCAACGTTGGTGCGGGTTTCAAACTTGGGGTATGGGTTTAAGGAGTTTTCGAAGGAGGAGAAGATGGTGGTGTTTGTTGAGGGTCTCAGTGGAAGGGAAAAGCATAGTTTGGAGTTGTGGGCAGTTACCTGGAGCATCGGGGAAGATGAATCAGGGGGTAGCGGTATTGGGAGAAACACGTAGGCCAGTTTGAAAATGGGCCAGAGTTATTGAAAGGGGTGAGGCCCATTAGAAGATTTAAAATCCATGTTTATTTATTTATTTAATTGTATTAACTTCTAAATTTCATAACTGCGTCATACGAAATCATAATTTCGCAAATTCAGATCCGTTGGGATTGTATGGACGGACACTACACGATGGAACTGACTGGAAGTCCATCGGAGCTCGTTACAATTTATGGCGAAATAAATTGCCCGTCTGAATCAAGCGATGATTATCGTTATTAATGATGATCGTCCAATGTGAGTAAAACTCACCAACTCTGAACAGTTATATTTTTATAACGTATTATTAGAACTGATAATTATCTGTTGATTGTTGTGTGTTAACTGTTTGGTTGAATTGCTTGTGTATTGGTTGAAATCGTAGATAATGATATATATATATATATATATAAATCGTTAATCAAATATTGATTCTGTTTAACAGAATATTTCATGTTGAAATGATGTTAATAATATTGTTTAAAATCTGTGATGCAGGGAAACAGGTTGGAGGAATCCAACTGGATTCCTCAACACATATTATATTGTTTTCATATATTGTAATATATGATGTGATATATAATCTGTTGATGATTATGTATGTTTGGATGATATCGATCACGGTGTTTAGTATTTTAAATACCGCAAGAAATAGTGGGATGTAAAATGGGGATTTTCAAAGTATATTTTAAAAATAATTTATTTATATAAAATCAATGGATTTTATATATATAAAGGGAAAAAGGATTTTATAAAAGGAAATAATTATAAAATCAAAAGAGTTAAAAGGAAATATTTGTAAAACAAATATAAAGGAAATATTTGTAAAACAAATATAAAGGAAAATATTTGTAAAACAAATATAAAGGAAAATATTTGTAAAACAAATATAAAGGAAATTATTTGTAAAACAAATATAAAGGAAATTATTTGTAAAACAAATATAAGAGAAAATATTTGTAAAACATTTACAAATGGAAATAGAAAGAGAAATATTTGTAAAACATTTACAAATAGAATTTAAAAGAAAATATTTGTAAAACATTTACAAATAGATTAAATGGAAATATTTATTTATAGAATAAATAAAGTTTTAAAAGGAATATTTATTTGTTAAATAAATAGAATTAAATCAAAGGAATATTTAGAAAATGAGTAGGAAAGGGAAATCTGTTTTTAACAAATAAATGGAAAAGATATATTTAAAGTGGAATTAAATAGAAATCTGTTTTAACAGATAAATAGGGAAGACTAATTTATAGATAATATTTTTATAAATTAAGTAAAATATTTATCATTGGATAAATGGAATATATAAGTCAGAACTTATACAGAGAAGTAAGAATCGATTTCAACATCGATATTTGAAACTGAATATGGATGTAGAGTTAACCAAAAGAATTAATCAAAATGTGTTAATCAAAATGAGTTAGAGAAGTTAATCGAATTAGAATTAATCGATTAGAGTTAGAGTTAATCGATTACAATTAGAATTTATTGATTAGAGTTAGAATTACTCGTTTAGAGTTAGAGTTAATCAGTTAGAGTTAATTAGTTAGAGTTAACCAGTTAGAGTTAACCAGTTAGAGTTAATCAGTTAGAGTTAACTAGTTAGAGTTAATCAGTTAGAGTTAACAAATTAGAGTTAATCAGTTAGAGTTAACCAGTTAAATAGGATTAGAGTTATTTGAATATAGTTTATTCAAAGAAAGAGTTATCGAATAAGGTTATTCGGAGAAGAGAATTAATCGAATATAGTTTATTCGAATAGAGAAAGAAATAATTGAATATTTGTTATTCGAAAGGAGTTAATCGAATATTAGTTATTCGAAAGGATTTAATCGAATATTAGTTATTCGAAAGGAGTTAATCGAATATTAGTTATTCGAAAGGAGTTAATCGAATATTAGTTATTCGAAAGGAGTTAATCGAATATTAGTTATTCGAAAAGAGTTATCGAATAAAGTTATTCGGAGAAGAGAATTAATCGAATACAGTTTATTTGAATAGAGAAAGAAATAATCGAATATTAATTATTCAAAAGGAGTTAATCGAATATTAGTTATTTGAAAGGAGTTAATCGAATATTAGTTATTCGAAAGGAGTTAATCGAATATTAGTTATTCGAAAGGAGTTAATCGAATATTAGTTATTCGAAAAGAGTTATCGAATAAGGTTATTCGAAGAAGAGAATTAATTAAATATAGTTTATTCGAATAGAGAAAGAAATAATCGAATATTAGTTATTTGAAAGGAGTTAATCGAGTATTAGTTATTCGAAAGGAGTTAATCGAATATTAGTTATTCGAAAGGAGTTGATCGATTATTAGTTATTCGAAAGGAGTTAATCGAATATTAGTTATTCGAAAAGAGTTGTCGAATAAGGTTATTCGGAGAAGAGAATTAATCGAATATAGTTTATTCGAATAGAGAAAGAAATAATCGAATATTAGTTATTTGAAAGAAGTTAATCGAATATTAGTTATTCGAAAGGAGTTAATTGAATATTAGTTATTCGAAAGGAGTTAATCGAATATTAACTATTCGAAAGGAGTTAATCGAATATTAGCTATTCGAAAGGAGTTAATCGAATATAAGTTATTCGAAAGGAGTTAATCGAATATTCGTTATTCGAAAAGAGTTAATCGGATATTAGTTATTCGAAAGGAGTTAATCGAATATAGTTTATTCGAAAGGAGTTAATTGATAGGAGTAAATTAGTTAGAGTTAATCAAATAGAGTTAATCCAGTAGGGTTAATCAAATAGAGTTAATCCAATAGAGTTAATCAAATAGAGTTAATAGAATTGAGTTAATCAAATAGAGCTAACTGATAAGAGTAAATCGATTAGAGTTAATCGAATAGTGTTAATTGAATAGAGTTATTCGAATATAGTTTATTCGAAGAAGAGAGATTATCGAAAATAGTTTATTCGAAGGAAAGAGTTATCGGATAGAGATCTATTCGAAAGAGAGTTACGTAAGGAAGTTTGTTAAAGATTTAAAAGATAAACTTTGACTATTTCGAAGTTAAAACGTTGTTCAGTTAAGGTCTGAGAGGTAATTATACCCCAACTTGATTGACTTCCTTCTTAACTAAGGAATGGTTAAAGTTTGATAGTAAAGGTAGGTTAAATGAATTTAGTTAATGAGTGTAATGGTTTGAGTTGGCGCTGTGATGTTTTATTTAAAACATCTATTTCAAACCAAATGAAGGAATTTGGAAATGTTTTCCAAATAAGAATCAGAAATATTTTCTAATACAGAAAATAAGAAATGAGAGTAAGTATGGAAATGTTTTCCAGTGATGAATAACGTATATTTTCTAAACATAGGAAATAAGGAAATATGAATATATATATATATGGTTGATGATTTGATCGATAATTCCATTTGGAAATAAGATCGTTGTGTGCACACAGACATTTTTCATTTTATAGTTAACTCACCGACTATTGAAGTTTTTGACCCTTTTAACGTTGTTAATATGGAGAGACTGGTTGGATTATTATCCGAAGAACCACTCCGTATTGGCATAAGCGTTGCGAATCATATATGCCAAAGATAATTGAAGACGGATTAAAGTGCAAGGGCTGTTGTATAAATCTTAGGTAAGATTGCCTAAGATGGTTGTACTGAATAGTGCCTTCGGTTTGTCCAGTCCCAGGACGACCTGTATGGAAGAATGTCTGACAGAGTATATTTAATAGATCGCGTAAGTTGATCTCTTCAAACGTATTTACGTTTGGTGGCGGAGGAATTTGTTTCTCTTAGCTGTATACCCATGGTATTTTTGGGGAAGTCAATTGTGATTTGGCCGGTATAACGATGTGACATTCAAAGTGAATAAATGTGTGATCTGTCAGAGATAAGCGTGGCCTCTAGCCTCACAACCAGGAAATGACAAAAATTGGGCAGGCAGCATGGCTATGTAGGTCGCACCTATTAGGGTGTATAATCACCTGATCCAGAGTTTCATTTACTTCTAAAAATCTATTGTCGATGCTGTCCCTTATCGGGAAACGGTTGCTGATCCCAACCGTTGGTGATATACATTCAATACTCTCAAGCAAAATGAGTGGTCGGTCATGTGTGGCCGGATTGCAAGATGTTCTTGTTGAACCCAGTGTATTCCTCTCTAGAGGTACACTAGCGAAAGGTGGTTCCATACCATGTCATAGTTGGAAATCCATTACCCAATACGTGCTTGCAGTTTTGATTGTATACTATATATGTAGAATGTGAGATGAAAGCATTTCTGCTAGATGATTATTATATTGTGGTTGATAGACACTATTATAATATCAATGAGTTTTGATATAAAGATTATTTTGGATTTTCATAAGGGAAAAACCCGTTCCATTATACTGCGTGGTCTTATGAGATATCCTTTAATGACTCAAACTGTTTTAAACTGTTTTACTCATACCAGTCCCATGACTGACCCGGAGTTTATTTTGTTTTGTTTTCCCTAAACTCTTGGGTGCCCAATTTTGTACGGGTAGTCAAGTAGTCGGGATTTACAGATACTTGAAGAGCTGGAGCAGGAGGCTTCCGGATCATATAGCTATTGTTTATTTCTGTTGTGTTGTAAGTGCTGTACTTTTGGAAATGATATGTATATTCAAGTATAGATTTATATTTCAAAGTTATGATATATATTATATGTTATTCGTTCCGCTGTGAGGTTTGTGTTACTCTGAAGTTGTGTTCTTCTTCTTCTATTCTAAGTTTCTATCTTATCTATTCTCACCCTCTATTTTCTTTCATTAACTACCGGTATGTTCGATCCTTGGATGTTCGATATGTGTTGTATATCGGATAACCAAGATCAACTTTTTTCAGGACGTTACAATTAGCGGATGTCTGCAATATCATTAGTGGATGACCCTGTACGCCCCACGCAATGACAGTGGATGACCTTCTATACCGCGTTATCCTTCCACGAAGCAGGATGGGTATTATTTATGTTGACTAACGTTTGTGGATGCAGGAAAACAGGTTGGAGGGATCCAACTGGATTCCTCAAAATTATTATTATTATTATTATTTGTTTGTTTTCACATATATTATCATATATGATACATTGATTGATAATTGGGTGGTTTGATTGTTTAATTATCATTGGGGCTTGAATGTTGATCTATAAAAAATATTGTAAAAGAGATTTTGAGATTTTAAACGGGAAATTCTATTATTCTAAAAATAGAATTTGAAATTCGAATGGATTAAAATATTGATTTGTTTCGAATAAATAAAACAAGTACTGAAATTTATAAACGATATTTGTAAATTAAAATATACAGGAAATTGAAGTGATGAATTTATAAATGGTATTTATAAATAAAATGGAATGATTTTCATTGGAAAATCAGGGATTGAAATGAATTTATAAACAATGTTTATAAATAAAGTGGAAAAATTATCATTGGATAATTTGAATATTTAAATTCAAATATGAATTTAAAAATAGAAATAGGAAAATCGTTTTAAAGAAATAAACGATGGAATTTATTCTGATGTTCAGAATATAAACTGAACTAAAGTAAATCCGTAAGGATTTATGATTTGAATTCGATTAATTCGAATTTATTTAAGTAGAAGTTAAATTGAATATGAAAATAAATTGGGTGTTATATATATATATATATATAAGTTATTATAAATAGAAATTTCCAAAATAAGATTTTGGTTTTGAATAGATTTCGAAAAAGACTAGTTAAAATATAAACAAGGAAAATTATAAAATAGTGTTTATAAATTATAGTGAATTTATTATCAAGAGATAATTTGATTATTTAAATTCAAATGTAAATTCAAATGGAATTTGAATATAGAAAATTCAAATGGAATTTGAATATAGAAAATTCAAATAGAATTTGAATATAAAAAATTCAAATAGAATTTGAATGTAGAAAATTCAAATGGAATTTGAATATGGAAAATTCAAATAGAATTGAAAAGAGAATTTGGAAATAGGAAGTTCAAATCATTTCGAAATGGAAATGACGAAATATATTTCAGAATGCGGATTTTTTTTTAAAACTGAATAGAAATAAATCCAAAGGTTTATAACTTGTCAAAGGAATTGGAATTTAATAAAGAAGATCGAAGTATAAATAAATATATTACCGAGTAAGGAATAATTGACAATTATAAATAATCGAAAATATTATGTTGAATTTGGAAAATTGATTTGATATCCATTAAAAATATATTAGAAAGGAGTTGAATTTATTATAAACGAAGTTTAAACATTTATATATATATATATATATATAATTAAAACGAACTCGCCACAGCGCGACAATTCATAAATTGGCGTTTCGAACTTCAACTGAGTATATAGAACTCAAATTGATTCTGAATCCTTTGAAACAAGAAACATCAGGACCGATTTGATAATAGTTTTCTAATGAAAGAGATAAATCTGGATTTCGTCGTATAGATTTTGAGTTATGTCAAAATCAAATTTTCAGAAAAGCAGCGCCAAAACCGTTTAAAAACCATAATGAATTATATAAATAAATATAAGGATTTTAAGTAAATAAAATCCGATTTTCCATTAGAAAAAATACGGATTTGAGTTGTAAAATAAATATGAACTCAAGTTGTGTAAATAAAATTATTTTTTAAACAAAAATCAAATCAGATGTTTAATTGTTGAGTAGAATTAACTAATGTAAAGAAAAATTAGTTAATGGAATTTTAAATCGAAACTGGACTTTGGATCAGAAAAAAAGGGTTTGTATATTCATATTTGAAATCGAATACGAAACTTGAATAGAAATGGCATTCGATTGTTTTGTAGACAAATTAATTTATATTTGAACGTGATATGTTCAAATAACAAGTGAAATAGGCTAAGAAGCTAATTAAAGAATAAATGAGCGAAACTGAATTCAAACGATTGGATTGAGTTGAATTGAATTAAAAACATGTGAACATGTATTAGACACGTATGGAATGAAGTGTATGAAGATTTATAATTCGTGTGCCCGACAAGAAGGTACACGTTTAAATTTCATATGAGGTTTTATGCACCGAATCGGCTAGAGGCTTGGCTTTTTCTTTTTTCTTTTTGATTGGAGAGGCATGTGTGGCGGTTTGGGGATTTTCCCGTAGCTCCCGGTACAAAGGAGGTTATGGAAAAATTTTCCGAAAATTTAAGGAGTTAGAGTATTTTTAAGAAAACTTGATAATTAGAAATCAATGTATCGATATATATAGAATCCGATAAGTAAATGAACTTAAAAATAGAATATTATAAACAAAAAGGAAATCGATAAATTAGATTTGTTAAAAATAGAAAGAGAAGCGTATACGTGTTTTAGAAATGGATAATTGGTTTTTATGGTGATGATTATTCGGAAATAATGGTCTTGTCTGTTTTGAAATTAAGGATGTTTTCAGTAAAGGTTTGAGAGGTAATTTTACCCTAATTCGATTGATTTCACTTTTAGCCGATAAATAGCAAAGATCCAGTCTCGAAGATCAATGGTTGAATAAAAGATAGTTGAATGAAATATTTTGGGTTGTTTATAACGATGTTTTACACAGCATTCGTTTTAACCCAAATAAGTGGAATTTTGAAAATATAATAATATATATTTCCTGAGAGTAGAATTAAATGAGTCGAGCAAGAGATAAGTAATTGGAATGTTTCCAATTATAATTAGAATATATTTTCTAAATATAGAAAATAAAGGAGTCGATATACATGAATGTTTTCCAAATAGTGTAAGAGGCCAAGAAGAATATTGAAAATATTGTGTTCACAAATACTGGTCAGGAAATGGAGAAATGATTTAATTAATGAAATATTAATTAAGGGGCCCAGTGATTTGTTTGATGTTTTGAACGGATGTTTGTATTTTTCTTCGATAGTAAAATAACCAACTGTCGAAGTGTTTGCCAATATCATTGTCAATATGGAGAGACCGATTGGATTATTATCCGTGAACCGCTCTGTATTGGCAGTAGCGTTGCGAATCAGCTTATATGAAGATAATCGAAGACGGAGTAAAGTGCAAGGACTTTTTCTATTAATAGAAATTGTGCCTTCAGTTTCGTTCAATCCCAGAATGAACGTAAATGGACTAATGTCTGACAGAGTATTTCCAATGATCATATATGTTGGTCTGTATAAATATATATGGTGGCGGAGAATTCATTCTCTTAGCATAATATCCAGAATATATTTGTGCAAATCAATTAGTTATTAACGGATCTGACAATGTGGCATTCAAAGTGGTTGTGCTATCAATGAATGGAAAGTAATCGTAGCCTCAGGCCTCAACAAACGGGAAATGACAAAAATCGGGCAGGCAGCATGGCTATGTGGGTCGCTCCCATTAGGGTGTATAATCACCTATCTAGAGAAATTCCTTTTACTTCTTTAATCTATCGATGCTGTCCCATTCGGGAAACGGTTGCTGATCCCAACCGTTGGTGATATACATTCGATACACTCAAGCGAAATGAGTGGTCGGTCATGTGTGGGCCGGGTTGCAAGATGTTCTTGTTGAACCCCAGTGTATCCCCTCTAGAGTACACTGATCGGAAGGTAGTTCCATACCTTGTCATGTTGGAAATCCAATCTCCAATAAGCGCCATGCGGTTTTTGATTTTATATTATATATGGAACGTGAGATGCAAGCGTTCCGCTAGATTCTATTTATTTGATGTATACATTATTATAATATCACTGAATTTGATATCAAAGATATTTTGGGTTATCGTAAGGTAAAAACCATCCATGTTTATGTGTGGATCGGTATTACGATTATCATTTCTTCGAAAGGATTTTTAAAGTCAAACAAATGATTGGACTTTACTCACACAAGTCCCATGATTGGCCCAGAGTTTATTTTGTTTGTTTTCCCTAAACTCTTGGGTGCCCAAATTTGTAAGGGCAGTCAAGTAGTCGCGATTTTTCAGATTCACTTGGAAGAGCTAGAAGCAGGAGGCTTCACAGTAGCTATAGACTATCATATTTCCACTGTGTACTATGTTGTATCTGGAAACAGGTGTTTTTAACTGTTCCAGAAATAGCTTTTGTGCTCTGATGATGGTATGTATATAAAGTTACCAAATTGTATTTCAAAGTTTATGTTATCTAATATATTTTATTCATTCCGCTGTGAGTTTGTGATCTTTGTTTTCTTTTATTCTAACATTTCTTTCTTTCTATTTCTCATCCTCTAACTTCTTTCTAATAATGATTTGTATTCCTGTGCAATTTGGGTTGGACGTGTGGTGTTATTAGTCAACTCAGATAGTATGGATTTGCGGGACATTACAATTGCTATCAGAGCTTAGGTTGAGCGAATACCTAGGCTTTGGTGGAATGTGCTCATTAGAAATAGGGTCGGTAGTACCCTAGAATGGGTTGAGTGTATATATATGAGAGTGCGTATTTGTAAATTGATATAAAATATATTTTATATTGTGTTGGCTAGTCTGCTGAGTGGTTTATGAATTCTGATGGAATTGTGCGACGCCACGAAGTCGATAGGAATACCTAAGCACTTTAACAGAGAAATTTGACACGATATTGTTTTAAGTGGGTAAATGAAATAATTTTACCTAAAACTATATTTTGATATAGAAATGAATAATTTTCTAAAATAATTATTATAATATATAGATGTGTTGGATGTTATTATAATCAAATGAGATAATAAAATTTGAATGGTTATGTATAACCAAATAAAATTTGTAAGAAAACGAAATATACAAATAAGATGAACTGCAATTGGATTTAAATCAGAATTAAGAATTCTAAACCCTGGGAAGTTTGAAAATATTTTCTGAAGTGTATTAGAACAATATAACTTTGTGTTTGAAGGATTCTGAATAGAAATCATTTTTAATGGATTTTAAAAGTGGTAAAGCACTGAACTCACTTCAGTGGCTGGGAAATAACTCTGATTATGACTGCAACATCATCAGTGTTCGTTTTTGAGTTATAAGTGATAAATTGCTACCTTAGAAAAGTTTTGATGAAAATTGAGTTGAAAGAAAACAAGTTGGTTGAAAAATTCAAATGTTTTGAATTTGTGATGTAAATAAATATGTGTATATATTTATGGGATTTCAAAAGATTTGAAATGACAACCCGGGGATTTGAATTCTGAAATTTAAATTAACTTAAGAAAGTTAAATGAATTGAAGTGAATCAATTGATCAAATTCAATTTGAATGGAATATGAATTGGATGTAAATGTATTGATTGTAGATCATTCGAATTAAATGAGTGAAAACCAAAAGTTTTGGTTGAACAAAATTTGTTGAACGATGAAATGTTGAGTTTCAACATAAATGAGTTTTGGAAAGTTAATGAGTTTGAAGCACTTTCCTACCTTAGTAATTTCGAGGACGAAATTCTTTTAAGGGGGGAAGAATGTAACGACCCGGATTTTTGAATAGTTTATTTCAAATATTTAATATTGTTTTAAATAGTGAGTTGATAATATAAATGGATATTTATATGGAATTTATCAATTTATAATCAAATATAATTTAATTCGATTATATTGAATTATTATAAATAATAAATAATTGAAAATGAAGATAAAAACTGAATCAAAACAATTCAGATTATTGGTATTAATTGTATTTGAATATAGATGATAATAAATATATTTGTTATCGAGAAATTTGTTTGTTTCTGAATTTAAATTATATTGGTTGTTTTATATATGTTTTCAAATTAGAATTCAGAATATATTCTATTAAGCTCTGAATATCGTTATTACATTTAAATGTCGGTCTATACGCCGAAATAATGGTTCATGATTTAAATTAATGAACCCCGATTATACTATTTTAAATATAAGTGGATAAGCACTACATCAAATCAAGTTAATTAACCTACCTCACATAAACATTTCCCAGAAAACACCTACGTTTGTTTTCTCAGCAGTGAAGTTTTCATCTTCTATAAAACCGCGACTACCCCTTTCTTTCTCTCTTCCATTCAGTCCTACAGGCATTGAAATAAATCACAACTTCTATTTTTCCTTCCTCTTCTATTTTACTTTCCTCATAATTCATTTATTCCGTATTAAATCGAAAAGGAATATCGCTCTATAATACGATCTCCCTCAAACCAAGATCGTTCGAAAATCCTTCGATTGTGTAGGAAGCTGGGGTGCACGGTTGTTTTGAAAGCCTGACAATTTCGAGTGGCTTCGATTAGCGCATTCCATTGGGAGAACACTGGGTGTTCTAGAGGTAGCGCGACGTTCAGTATGGAGGGGAGGGGTCACTCGATGGTTTTATCCAGCAAGGTAGAGTCGCGGTGGGAAAAGGATGGATACAGGCGAATTTTGAGTGGTGCGATGAAGCTTCGGGGGCGTGACTTTTACTGCTGTGTTGACAGTGGAGATGCAATTTCAAAGAGAAAGGGAACCGGAGTTCAAGTGATGGATTCAAAGGAGTTCGAGGGTCTGATTATTGAATTGGCGACTGCTTAGTAGTGAACTACGTGATTAAGGTTGACTGGAGGGTCAAGCTGTAAAGATCGAACTGGGTATTTGGGAAGTCTGCAGCATGGTATTTTGGAGTTCGATCTACTGGTTGGCGATGGTCTGGAGTATGAATGGAGGATCGACAATGGGGTTTTGGGAGAGTATGGACTGATGGAGTGAGGCTGTTGGGGTGTTGAGTCGAAGTGTTGGTCTGAGGTGATGCGTGTGAGGAGAGGTTCGAAGTGACAGGGATAGTGGTTCGCAACAATAAAGGTCATTTGGGGAAGATTGTGATTGACAGTAAAAGGAGAAATCGAACTAACATGAGGTGAGTTCTAATCTGAAGTTAATTTTTGTTGTTAAAATTAGAAACTAAATTAGTATGATGGTATGATAAAAGAAAATGTCATTAACCATTGATCTAGGAATGGGAAAATAGAAAGGAAAAATTAGTTAGTTAATTCCGTTTAAATTAGTTTAGTTAATGTTCTTATTAAAATTAAATCAGTTTAATCCATATTCAAACTCGTATCGTTTTTATATAATGTCATACTAACTAAGGGATATTTTATTAAAAATATACAAGATATTATCGAGTGGAAGCAAGCGAGAAATGCGTAGCTCAAGAATACATAATTCAGCATTTAAAGAATTGAAATCAGATTGGATCGCAAATAAAAATGCTGGTGAGTAAATCTCACTCAAATTTATTTATTTTGAATTATTTTTAGTCGTTACAAATAATTGATAGTTGCTTGGATGCATTGAAATATTACTGTGGCTATTTTAAATATATATTAGTTATATAGGATTGATGTTTGTGGCTATATATATATATATATATATATATATATATTGGTGATTGGATAGTTCCGGCAGTACTATTAGTGGATGCCCGCAATATCATTAGCTGATGACCCTATATGGCCCCACGCTATGATAGTGGATGACCTTCTATACCGCGATATCCTGCCACGAAGCAGGATGGGTATTATTTATGTTGATTAACGTTTGTGGATGTAGGAAAACAGGTTGGAGGGATCTAACTGGATTCCTCAAAAATATTATTATTTGTTTGTTTTCACATATATTATCATATATGATATGTTGATTGATAATTGGGTGATTTGATTGTTTAATTATCACTGGGGCCTGAATGTTGATCTATAAAAAATATTGTAAAAGAGGTTTTGAGATTTTTAATGGGAAATTCTATTTTTCTAAAAATAGAATTTGAAATTCGAATGGATTAAAAATATTGATTTGTTTCGAATAAATAAAACAAGTACTGAAATTTATAAACGATATTAATAAATTAAAATATACAGGAAATTGAAGTGATGAATTTATAAATGGTATATATAAATAAAATGGAATAATTTTCATTGGAAAATCAGGGGATTGAAATGAATTTACAAACAGTGTTTATAAATAAAGTGGAAAAATTATCATTGGATAATTTGAATATTTAAATTCAAATGTGAATTTAAAAATAGAAATGGGAAAATCGTTTTAAAGAAATAAACGATGGAATTTATTCTGATGTTCAGAATATAAATTGAACTAAAATAAATCCGTAAGGATTTATGATTTGAATTCGATTAATTCGAATTTATTTAAATAGAAGTTAAATTTAGTATGAAAATAAATTGGGTGTTATATATATATATATATATATATATATATATATATAAGTTATTATAAATAGAAATCTACAAAATAAGACTTCGGTTTTGAATAGATTTCGAAATAGACTTGTTTAAATATAAACAAGGAAGTTTATAAAATAGTATTTATAAATTATAATGAATTAATTATCAAGAGATAATTTGATTATTTAAATTCAAATGGAATTTGAATATAGAAAATTCAAATGGAATTTGAATATAGAAAATTCAAATAGAATTTGAAGGTAGAAAATTCAAATAGAATTTGAATATAAAAAATTCAAATAGAATTCAAATAGAATTTGAATATTAAAAATTCAAATATAATTTGAATGTAGAAAATTCAAATGGAATTGGAATATGGAAAATTCAAATAGAATTGAAAACAGAATTTGAAAATAGAATGTTCAAATCATTTCGAAATGGGAACGACGAAATATATTTCCGAATGCGGATTTTTTTGTAAAACAGAATAGAAATAAATCCAAAGGATTTATAACTTGTCAAAGGAATTGAAATTTAATAAAGAAGATCGAAGTATAAATAAATATATTACCAAGTAAGGAAGAATTGACAATTATAGATAATTAAAAATATTATGTTGAATTGGGAAAACTGATTTGATATATATTAAAAATATATCAGAATGGAGTTGAATTTATTATAAATGAAGTTTAAACGTTTATATATATAAATATAATTAAAACGAACTCGCCACAGCGCGACAGTTCGTAAATTGGCGTTTCGAACTTCAATTGAGTATATAGAACTCAAATTGAGTCGGAATCCTTTGAAATAAGAAACGTCAGGACCGATTTGATAATAATTTTCTAATGAAAGAGAAAAATCTGGATTTCATCGTATAGATTTTGAGTTATGTCAAAATCAAAATTTTAGAAAAGCAGCGCCAAAACTGTTTAAAAACCATAATTATTTATATAAATAAATATAAGGATTTTAAGTAAATAAAATCCGAATTTTCATTAGAAAAAAATCCGGATTTGAGTTGTAAAATAAATACGAACTCAAGTTGTGTAAATAAAATGATTTTTGAAACAAAAATCAAATCAGATGTTTAATTGTTGAGTAGAATTAACTAATGTAAAGAAAAATTAGTTAATGGAATTTTAAATCGAAATTGGACTTTGGATCAGAAAAAAAGGGTTTGTAAATTCATATTTGAAATTGAATATGAAACTTGAATTAGAAATGGCATTCGATTGTTTTGCAGACAAATTAATTTATATTTGAACATGATATGTTCAAATAACAAGTGAAATAGGCTAAGAAGCTAATTAAAGAATAAATGAGCGAAACTCGATTCAAACGATTGGATTGAGTTGAATTGAATTGAAAACATGTGAACATGTATTAGACAGGTATGAAATGAAGTGTATGAAGATTTACAATTCGTGTGCCCAACAAAAAGGTACACGTTTAAATTTCATATGAGGTTTTATGGGCCGAATCGGCTAGCTGCTTGGCTTTTTCTTTTTTTCTTTTCGATTGGAGAGGCCTGTGTGGCGGTTTGGGGATTTTCCCGATGCTCCCGGTACAAATGAGGTTATGGCGAAATTTTCCAAAAATTTAAGGAGTTAGAATATTTTAAAGAAAATCAAATAGTTAGAAATCAATGTATCGATATACATAGAATCCGATAAGTAAATGAACTTAAAAATAGAATATTATAAGCAAAAAGGAAATCTATAAATTAGATTTGTTAAACATAGAAAGAGAAGCATATACATGTTTTAGAAATGGATAATTGGTTTTTATGGTGATGATTATTCGGAAATAATGGTCTTGTCTGTTTTGAAATTAAGGATGTTTTCAGTCATGGTTTGAGAGGTAATTTTACCCCAACTCGATTGATTTCACTTTTAACCGATAAATAGCAAAGATCCGGTCTCGAAGATCAATGGTTGAATAAAAGATAGTTGAATGAAATATTTTGGGTTGTTTGTAACGATGTTTTACACAACATTCGTTTTAACCCAAATAAGTGGAATTTTGGAAATATAATAATATATATTTCCTGAGAGTAGAATTAAATTAGTCGAGCAAGAGATAAGTAATTGGAATGTTTCCAATTATAATTAGAATATATTTTCTAAATATAGAAAATAAAGGAGTCGATATATGGGAATGTTTTCCAAATAGCGTAAGAGGCCAAGAAGAAATATTGTGTTCACAAATATTAATCAGGAAATGGAGAAATGATTTAATTAATGAAATATTAATTAAGAAGCCTAGTGATTTGTTTGATGTTTTGAATGGATGTTTGTTTTTCTTCGATAGTTAAATAACCAACTATCGAAGTGTTTGCCAATATCGTTGTCAATATGGAGAGACCGGTTGGATTATTATCCGTGAACCACTCTGTATTGGCAGTAGCGTTGCGAATCAGATTATATGAAGATAATCGAAGACGGAGTAAAGTGCAAGGACTTTTTCTATTAATAAAAATTGTGCCTTCGGTCTCGTTCAATCCCAGAACGAACGTAAATTGACGAATGTCTGACACAGTATTTCCAATGATCATATATGTTGGTCTGTATAAATATATATGGTGGTGGAGAATTTATTCTCTTAGCATAATATCCAGAAT
Source organism: Allium sativum (assembly GCA_030737875.1). Classification (NCBI taxonomy): domain Eukaryota; kingdom Viridiplantae; phylum Streptophyta; class Magnoliopsida; order Asparagales; family Amaryllidaceae; genus Allium; species Allium sativum. Next base: position 67,728,251 of record CM060913.1, read on the forward strand.
ATATTTGTGCAAATCAATTAGTGATTAACGGATCTGACAATGCGGCATTGAAAGTGATTGTGCTATCAATGAATGGAAAGTAATCGTAGCCTCAGGCCTCAACAACCAGGAAATGACAAAAATCGGGCAGGCAGCATGGCTATGTGGGTCGCTCCCATTAGGATATATAATCACCTATCTAGAGAAATTCCTTTTACTTCTTTAATCTATCGATGTTGTCCCATTCGAGAAACGGTTGCTGATCCCAACCGTTGGTGATATACATTTGATACACTCAAGCGAAATGAGTGGTCGGTCATGTGTGGGCCGGGTTGCAAGATGTTCTTGTTGAACCCTAGTGTATCCCCTCTGGAGTACACTGATCGGAAGGTAGTTCCATATCTTGTCATGTTGGAAATCCAATCTTCAATAAGCGCCATGCAGTTTTTGATTTTATATTATATATGGAACGTGAGATGCAAGCGTTCCGCTAGATTCTATTTATTTGATGTAGACATTATTATAATATCACCGAATTTGATATCAAAAATATTTTGGGTTATCGTAAGGTAAAAACCATCCGTGTTTATGTGTGGATCGGTCTTACGATTATCATTTCTTCGAAAGGATTTTTAATGTTAAACAAATGATTGGAGTTTACTCACACAAGTCCCATGACTGACCCAGAGTTTATTTTGTTTGTTTTCCCTAAACTCTTCGGTGCCCAAATTTGTATGGGCAGCCAAGTATTCTGGATTTTTCAGATTCACTTGGAAGAGCTAGGAGCAGGAGGCTTCGCCAGTAGCTATAGGCTATCATATTTCCGTTGTGTACTATGTTGTATCTGGAAACAGGTGTTTGTAACTGTTCCAGAAATAGCTGTTGTGCTCTGATGATGGTATGTATATAAAGTTACCAAATTGTATTTCAAAGTTTATGTTATCTAATATATTTTCTTCGTTCCGCTATGAGTTTGTGATCTTTGTTTTCTTCTATTCTAACACTTCTTTCTTTCTATTTCTCATCCTCTAACTTCTTTCTAATAATGATTCGTATTTCTGCGCAATTTGGGTTGGACGTATGGTGTTATTAGTCAACACAGATAGTACGGATTTGCGGGCCATTACACAACAAAAGTAGGTATGTCAAGTAAAAATAACCGACCACGAGAAGATCTAATAATAACCGTTGAATTGGCAATCGATGATGATATGCAAGGCGACTTTGACAATTTTGGTAATCGTACAAGTTCCACATCATCAAAAGATAACTGACAGAATTTTACAATATCATCTCCTGCGTAATAAATGATGTAAACCCAAGGAAGTCGTGGACGCTTTGGAGCAAGCAACCGCTAAGTCTTGCAAACTCATTGGAACTGTGTGTAGTCGGGTTCTAAAGTAATTCTCTTAGTGATCATCCCAAGTTCATCCAAGGGTAAAGTCGTTAGTGGTGGAGCCACGTTGGGACCAATTGGGGCAGCTGTCCCTACTAAGATTTTTCATATTTGGAACTTGGTACAATGTCTGATCCAAATCAGCCCTGAAAAATGTCCTTTACAGCATAAAACGAAAGAATACAGGAAGGGTATAATGTAATTTTCTTAAAATATTCTCTACAGCAGCCTTCTTTGACCCAAAAGCACCAATTGTCTCCTTCCATCTAAGCGGCACTTACAACCAAAAATGCTTTTGGGGTAATGTTGAATTGTTGCTATTTTTAATATGGAGCAGCTTTTCCTGTTTTTAATATAGCAGTATGGAGCAGTTTTCCTATTTTTAATATGAAACAAAAAAAAAGAAATATGGAGCAGTTGTCCCCATTGATAATACAATATCAATCAAAAAATATTTGGCTGTAGTGTTTGATTATGGAACATATATTAGTGATATGCAGCTGCTCCCACTGATCTTTTTGTCTGGATCCACCACTGAAAGTCGTTGATTTAGATTGCTTTTTTGTTCTTTGTTTTATCACAAAATACTTAGGGTTTTTGAGATTTCACAAATGCTGTTTTGAGAGCATCTCAAATTCCGATGCATGAATTATAGATTTTTTTTTAAACTGATATCGGAAGTTAATGTAATAAATATTATATCCGTCAATTTACGACGAGTGAACTATCGGCCGTTTTTTATTTTTTTGAAAGTGATATCAGAATTTTATTAATATAATAAATATTATATCCATCAATTTACGATGTGTGAATTATCAGAAGTTTTTTTTTTTTTTTTTTTTTTTTTGAAACCGACATTAGAAGTTAATTTATGTATAAAACATTATATCCATCAATTTAACACGCGTGAACTATCAGGATATTTTTTTTGAAACTGATGTAAGAAGTTATTTAACGTAATAATTATTATATCTGTTAATTTAAGACGTCTGAAATATCAAAAAAAAAATTGAAACTGATATCAGAAGTTAATTTTTGTACTAAATATTATATCCGTCAGTCTAGGACGCGTGAATGATCTAACTAGTGTAATAATATTATATCCGACAATTTATGACGTGTGAATCATCAGTTTTTTTTTTTTTTTGAAATTAATTTCAGAAGTTATTTAGTGTAATAATTATTATATTTGTCAATATACGATATCTGAAATATCAGATTTTTTTTATTTTTTTGAAATTGATATCAGAAGCTAATTAATCTAACAAAAAATAATACCCATCAATCTTCGACAAGTGAATTACAGGATATTTTTGGAAATTGGTATTAGAAATTAATTAATGTAATAAATATCATATCCATCAATTTATGATGCGTGAATTATTAGAAGTTTCTTTTTTTGAAACTGATATCAAAAATTAATTGATGTAATAAATATTATAGTGGAAAATAGGGAGAATGACAAACTTAACAAAAAAATTGGTGATAAGTATGGAAAGTTTAGAATTTAGTAAGAAGACCAAATGATAGTGTAAATAGGAAAAGTTTGGTGGGCCCCCTGAATTCCACCTTTAGTGTAAATGTGTCACTCTCCCTAATTTTGAAGCTTCTCATACTTTTCACCAAAAACATTTCAAAGTTTGTCCTTTAAAAGAAAATCCTCATTATTATGTCCGTCAATTTACGACGAGTGAATTATCAAAAGTTTTTCTTTGAAACTAGTACCAGAAGTTAATTAACGTAATAAATATTATAATATCCTTTGCCATAAATATTATGACACATGGTTCTTCCCCTTTTTTTTGAACTACGGGTAAAATTCTAATTCTTCCTTCAAATTGATAAATTTTGAAGAATAAAGAAATACTATGATTACATTAAAAGTAATTAGCCCTAACCTCGTATTAATAGGAAAGCAATCTACGCTAGTACCAAGTAAAGAAGAAATTACCTGACTTTGTGTGAACTGAATGCATTAGTACTATCAACGAATACTTTCTAAGACAGATAGTGTCATGTCTATATCTGCATCCAAAATCATTTTCGAACATCAGATATCTGTATCCGCAGATACGGACGGATATCGGATAATTATCATGTCCACTAACGAACGATAAATTAAGAAACATAAATGAAAAAAATTATGTCTAATATTAACATTTTTCTATTTTATTGGTTATTAAAGTGTTAATTAACAAATATGATGATAATAAATCATATTTGGTAGTTAATATATATTTTGCGCATAAAATTTGAACTTCAAACTTAATAAAACAATAAATTTATATTTTTCAATGTACTAAAATGTATGTAATTTAAGCTATAGTTTTGAAAAAGTTCGAACATATAATTTTCGGATGTAAATGTCTTTATATCCGCATCCGCTTTTTCGAATATCGAATATTTTTATCCACTTTTCGGATGCGGATGCAGACAGATTTCGGATTTTTTGGGCATCTATTGACAACCCTAAAATGCATGACATGTGAATTAATTTTGCTAAATATATCTGTTTGCATTGAACTAAAAGAGCAATCAAGTACTCATTGATTTATCGGTGTCAATATAAGGAGTAGATTTCCTATATATATATATATATATATATATATATATATATATATATATATATATATATATATATATATATATATATATAGACACACACACACACACACACATACATACATACATACATACATACATATACATATATAAATACATGCACACACGCATATCAATCAAAATAATAATAGACTTAATCTATGATAGATTATGAAAGCTCTAATCAATCTTTTTTCTCCTTATTTTCAAATTTATCAACTAATTTTCTCATATTTCCATGTTTCATTTTCGTAAGACTAGTATGAACCCGTGCTATGCACAAGGGCTTTTTCTAGTAAATTATTTTAAATGTCAATGTCATCTTGTGATTAGTTTACCATAAATTGCTTAGTGATATTTTTCTCTCCTTAATGTTGTGGATTAGTCGCTGTTACAGTACATTCATATGCTGGTTGTAAATATTGTACCTCCACAATAAAAGATGCAACTGCGAATCTTGTGATGTTCATGGTTGATCAACCTAAAAAAATAGAAGGTATTTAAATTCTGATATATTTCAATATCATAAAATTTCTGACAAATTGTTGCAATAATTAAATCATGCTAATTGTTACACTTTAAAAAAAAAGAATTATAACTAAAAATAATAAGAACTACAGAAATGTTGCCTCTTAGGAGCTAGTTAGTGCCATGATTCAATGTATGAAAACGTACTAATTCCATAGCTTAGGCATTAGATGCATAACTCTCCAGCAATTAAAATGAGTATCAAAATTACTAAAAGTTTATGGTATTTCTGTGATTTGGTATAAGTCGTAACAGGAAAATAAAATTTATAGGTAAGAGCAACAAATGAGTCCATTTTTTTAATAGAAATAAAAGCATCATGAAAAAGAAGTGCCAAAATATTGGTGCGCTTTGGTTTGTAATTAAAAAAATGGTTCATTTTGTTTTGGTATAAATACTGAGTTTATCCTCAAAGGTTTATTTGGTGCACTTTGTAATACAAAAAAATTGCTTGTTGAAATTATGAATATACCAAAAAAAAAAATTGAGTAAGATAATAATGGAAATTATTTATTAAATACGAATAACCACTTACATCATATAACTCTACCGTGAGAGCTAGAGCACTCATAAATTCTCATGTAAGGTACATGCAAATTACAATGTATTGCGTCCTGAAGTGTTCCATTCAGCTTCATATAGTGTGCAAGGTAAATGCGTTTTGGGTTCTCGGCTCTAACTGTCAGTCCCTTGTTGGTTAATGATGATACTGGTAGAAACAGCTGTTTTCCTGCAATTTATGCCCTTTCATATTAGACTCAATTTCAGTGTAATAATTGTTACACAAAAAGCAATCAGTGTAGCAATTTGCAACTGTAAGAATAGCATGCAGTATTAAATTATATAATCAAGTATAAAAATATTAGAAATAAGCTAGCACTCACAAGTTAAGATACCTGGTGTTTTCGAGCTGACTGAAATATATGGAACCCACCGTTGTTGCAACTTTTCGCTAACATCATTTGCAAAGATCCACAGTAAATATAGCAAATAATTGTGTCAAGCTAATAAATGTGATCTCCATATGCAGTGGACTAAATGAAATGAGTATGACCCATTTGCCAGCAGCATTAGTATGAAATTTAAAATGTAAGTCATATTAGTACATCACCATGCTCACTTTTTATCGCAAGAACAAATATCTAGAGAAGAACTCACTTAATAAACAGCCAAATCAAACATGCATTGACGAAGCATATCCAGTATCATAACTACTGTTTAATGTGAACCCAACTGAGCTTTGTTAACATTAGTCTAGACACAAAAATAAAATAACAATAGCTATACATTCCACAATTAAAGCAAAAGTTAATCCTTGTTTTAATTGTGAGCAACATTGCAGGGTAACATTAGTCTTAAATCTTTTGTGATTAAATCCTTTAAAGAAGAAGAAAATGCTACTGAACATGGGGATTGTTAAAGGGACTCCAAATTTGGTTAAGGAGATGGATAATTTTAAGGGGACTCCAGCTTAAAAAAAAAATTATTAAGTGGGGGTCTAGAGTATTTTAAAAGAAAAGGAAAATGAGACCTAAATGCCCCTAACTCATCACTTGTTTTAAAATCTAACGTACTAAATTCAGCGTAAAATATAAACATATGCTTTTAGAAATAAAAAAACAATTGAAAAAAAAAATTGTTGACAAAATAAATAGCAATATAAAATACACAACATGTTAGATTAAAATTTCTTTCTGCATTTAATTTAAATTGAACGTATCAATTCCAATATGAAATTACAATTAATTTACCGATTCGATGTCTTTCGATCTCCTACAAAATTCTCAGGTGTCTCCATTTCTTTAATTATATCCATTTTTTTTTATTTTTACATATAGCGTTGAATTGTAAGTAATAATTAAGATTTAGATTTCGATGGTTTTTATTAATGATGATAATTGGGGGTTAATATCGGAATTTTTATTTATATATTTAAGGGGAGGCTAACTTGTTTTGTACTCCACATAACAATTATATACTAAATTAAAATTGACCCTCCCCTTAATCAAATATGGAGCCCCTTTAACAATCCCCCTGAACATTTGTTTGCATTTCATTCTGCATAAAAAACACGTGTTCATTCACGTCTTTAAACTCCAAACTGTAACGGTTACTTCTAATCAATTTTTTAAAATGGTTGACTACAAAATCTAGCCCTGCAACTGCTTCTTAATTACAGCATATATTCTAGCATTGTCAAACAAGAAAGAAGAAAATGTAAAAGAAAAGGATAAAATCTTTTAGTAGCTATAAATCACAGATAACTGAAATGTAAGCTCTAATAGATTATCTTTGAAACATACAAGTAAAAAGTAATGATCATCATATTTAATCATCGAACACTAAAGATAAATACGGGAATCATGAATACCTTGGCAGCTCTAGTGAGTTATCTCTGCTTTCCTCAAATGATATATTAAGTATCAATTTCCGCACCTTAGTCTCTTATTGGATTCGAAATCTTCTTCTACGAACCCGAATTTCAAACACGAACACTAGTTTCGGTGGTTCTAGAGGAATAAGGATGAAATACATAAATAATAGACAAATTAAATCACAATGGCGAAGGTAATAACCAATTACTACTATCTAAACTACCTCGACTGTAATAATCAAATCTGGAAATCAAAGCTAACCGAACAGTTCTAAGAAGAACAGGAAAGTGAGAAAAGGCAGTTCAATCTAAAAGTGAGGAAATGCAGTTAAAAGAAATTGAGCGCGTAACGGAGAGGGTAAAACCACCAAAAAACTAACAGTTCATCTGTCTGTTAGGCAAATGATAGAGAGTTAGCATCGATAGGGGGAAAGAGTGGATTGGGCGGGCCTTCGAGTTTTTCAACCAAATCATTGGGGCGACGCTCCTCAAGATACTCTAACTGATCCTCCTTGAGGAAAAGCACCATCTTCGTTCCCTTGCCAAGATTCCCACTGGAGTCCTTGGTAACAGTAAAAGAGCCATCGGTTTGAGATTCCTAAATGTATTGTTCGTCATCATTGCGCTTGATGGTCACCAACAACTCTTTCGATCACAAAATACGCAGAGTAGAATCCAACGCTGAATTGACCAATTACACTGACATCGGCACCAGCAGCCAAAGCCTCCATAAACTCTTTTGCTCCTGATTTGGAAATAGTACCACTATTATTGGGCAAATCGGATTTAGATAAAACCTCATCCCATAATTTTCTACGCCCTCACCTTCATCTTCCTCCTCTTTGATTCCCACACCACTGGTAGTGCTCCTTTTCCCTCTTTGCCTCCTTCCATTATCGTTTTTCGCCCTCCTCATCTTAACCTGCTCCTATCGACCCAGCGTTGCGCCTTCTCCTGCCTACTACGGCCGACTTTTGCTACCAGCATCGCTTCTTTCGAGATACTGATTTTCCCTATGTTACTTTACGCTGAACTGGATCTGAATAGGTAATTTCCAGACAATGGCGTCATTGTATGTGAACACCCGTATAAAAGGCAGTGGAGTTTTTTTATCTTTTATGTACCGTTAGAAAAAAGATTTAAACTTTCTACAATATTAGGACAATTTCATGGGGGTTTTACACATGAGATATGATTGTATTTCGCAAGGAGATTTTTACTATTTTTTACAACATCGTGAAAAATTTCTCGCTATTTTAGTACACATGGAATGATTTACTTTTTTCTATTTTATTATACTAGTATAACCGCATAATGGTGGAAAAACCAACCGTTAAATTATTTATTATTAAATATAAAATTATTTGTTAAAATATATTTTAAGTTGGATTTCAATGAAAAACTTATACCATAGTTTAAGAAAAAAAAAATTACATTATGACAGCAGGATGTTCGGTATTATAGTCAGTAGTACAAATCGTTCAGTAAGACAAAATTTCATTATGCTTGTACGAATCATTGGGCATCTTTCCAGTTCTTCCTGACGTGAAAACCATAAACACCACAATTGACTTTCACAATTTCATAATATACAACAAGCACAAAAGTTGTGGCTCCTTTCACTGGCTCCACTTTTCGTTTACGTCTAGGAATTGACAATGTACATTTTCAATGACTCCGAAAACCTATTTTTCAAAATGAGATATAGTCAATTATACAGTGAATCATACACTTATAAATTATGCACTGGATCATGACTAATAAAAACTAGAAATGTTATACAACAAAAAATTATGCTACAACCAATATCAATTACAATTGCACAGTATACATAAATTTAATTTAATTATTGTTTACAACATCACGAAAAATTTCTCGTTATTTTAGTGCACATGGAATGAATTACTTTTTTCTATTTTATTATACAGCGAAACGAAATGGATCTCACTTGTTATTTTTGTTTTATTTTAATACATTTGTGCGACGGTACCAGACTTTTTTATTGTACATGCAAAGGGAAATTTGAAATTTCATTTTTCAAACGGCAGGGAAAATTCATGGACGATAATATTACATATATGGCATGGTTTAAATTTGAATAAAATATTGTATTACTAGCATAGCGGAATAATTTCCTATTTTGTATGGTCTAGAGTTATATTAAAACATATCCATTAATTTGTCTTACTTCCAATATACATGCATTTATGTTTCCCAATAAGTTATATTTGACCCTATTCCTATTGTATTTGCTAGTTGTTCTAATTTCTACTCTGGTCATTTTTATTTTGGAATCGGGACTAACTATTATAACCACATAACGGTGGGAAAACCGACTTTGTAATACAATACAACTGATAAAAAAAAATTGTTGTACTTATTTAATTATTTAAAACTACATATGAATGAAAATATACGAAAGAAAAATTACATAACCAAAAATAATTATTTTAACCAATCATGTCAGCACAAAGATAAAATATACAAACAAATATTCATTAAAAATATCAAAAAAAAAAAGACTGTTATGATGATTCAAACCTATGTAATGCATATCTAATAAAAAAAATCATTTTAAGTAGTAGTGAGATATTTTTATATAATATATGCAGCTATGGAAAGTCCATCTCGGTTTGTTTCGTTAAATTTCACAGTATGGGATTAAATGTGATTAAATTTCACTACATGCTAATCTATAAAAAATAAAGAGCAGAGAACTAAATATGTGATTTAATTTCACAATATGGGATCAGTTAGGGAAAGTCCACCTTGGTGCAGTTAGGAAAAGTGTCTTATTTTTTCATATATCGCATACATACATACCATGTTTACCATTTGAAATCAATTACGCATATATACATATTTTTCCTTGATTGATGTTGATGTTTTTAGAAGAATTAATTGGCTATCATTTCAAGTATTCCTTTTTTAATGTTCTCAAGAATATAATCAATAATTTAAGGCATGCTACAAAATCTTATTTAAGGCATTGCCTGGTATTTTATTACTCCGACTTTTATTATTCTCCCTCTTATACATCCAAATAAAAATAAATGGTAACATAACCAATTGATCGTGATTGTAGAATGATCACACAAATTAAATGCAGTAAATTAATTAATATTTGGAAGACTACATATTATATTCACTAAGCATAAAACAGAAAATCATAGGAATGATTTTACATTAGAGGAAAAAAACAAAATATTTTACATTGGAAGAAAAAAGAAACAAAATTACGTTTATTATACAAATCAAAATAATTATTTTAACGAATCATGTTATTTTGTTATAATTTATATATATGGTAAAAACGACGGCAATTAATATACATCTTATTAAATCAAATTTTAACCATATAAGGTTTTTGTCAATATGTTTAAATTAATTAAGTGGTTTTCAATTTAAGAAATAAATTTAATCAATAAATTGTTGTCAATTTATCTTATTAATGCTAGGTGTGATGTTTTAAAATGAACACCATGTTCATATCAACAAAATTGGAAAAAATTTAAGAAATAAATTTAATCAATAAATTGTTGTCAATTTAACTTATTAACGCTAGGTGTGATATTTTAAAATGAACACCATGTTCATATCAACAAAAGTGGAAAAATTAGCTTTTCTTCCAAATATAAAGTTAATTAAGTCACAAAATTAATGAGCATTAATGAATCAAATAGACTACATTAACAATTAAATCGGGGAGCTTAAATAAGGCAAGGCAAGGCTTCAGAACTATATTAAATTAATGCATACGTCATAGGAGGACAAAATGGGTATTGTTAAAAAGCTTCAGACGGACGGAAATTGTCGAAGGTTCAATCGAATTAAGAAAAGCCGACAAAGTCGGTTTGATAATTGTCTAATGTTTTTTTAATTCTACATTCAATAAGAAACCGGATTTTAATGTTCTTCTCGTTATTTATTTATTTGTGGTTATTTATTTATGTAGTGTGATGGAATTTCACAAATAAAATAACTGATTGTATTTAATCTTAAGTTATATTTTACCTTATTTATATTGTATTTGCTTACTTTTCTATTTTCTATACCGACCATATTTATTTTGGAATCTGGATTGTGCACAGTTGCCTAATTTTTTCGATTCTGTATTCAGTAAGAAACTGAATTTAAATGTTCATTTCGCTATTTGTTTATTTGTGGGTATTTATTTACGTAGCATGATTGAATTTCACAAACACCTATTAATTAGCCTTTTCCATAAGGCTAATTCTATTCATACACTAACAATCTCTTAACATACACCATAAATTAAAATAAACTATCATACATCAAAAATTACTTTACACACACTGTCTCTTTTACAATATTAGCCTTGTTTTATTCTTCATCATCTTCCTTCTTTAAAACTTTAAACTTATTTACAGAAAATAAGAAATTTAAAGCACTAAAAAAGTTTAAGTTTAGTAAAATGAATTTCAAATTTTTAATATATGGTAACCAATTTACTATGCAACAAAAAATTCTTAATTTTAGCAAAAAAAAAAAATTACTTCTAAATTAAATGATTTTAAATTTAAGCACATTCTTGCAGAAGTTCCCATAATTCTAATTTAAGGTTTCATGTGTAAAAACATATTAAGTTCTTCAACTTTTTTTTACAAAAATTTGGTCAATATCGTTAATTGCAATGTTTTACTTTAATGGGTTATAATTAAAAAAGTAAGTATGCAATAAAGAAGAAAGGTAATTTAGTAATATATTTTTTTTAGCAAAATAGTGGTGTGCATTAGGTAATTTTCGGTGTATGAATAGAATTTGCCTTTCCATAGAGAGAGGGATAACAAGTATCAACATTCCTCATTCCTCATTCCAAATTGATGCAAATGGACATGACTTATTTGGTTTTAACATTTCCTTATAATCTAGGAAAACTAATTACGGGCTTTTTCTTCCTTAACATTTATTTTATATGTTTGTTTGCTTTTGATTTTAATATTGTAGGTGACTATTTTAAGAAAAAGGAAGAAAAGAAGGATTTGGCGTTTCCATTTACAATGAAGCATTTTCTTTCATCCTTTTTCTATTTTTTTCATTTAGTTCATGGTTTAGATAATACTTTAGTTCCTACTTTTATATCTTGATTATCATTTCTGTCATTCTTCATGAACATTTTTCTTTTGCTGAACAATTACTTTCATCTATCTCTTATGATTTATTGTGTAAATACATAGATTGGTTTTTAAATATTCGATTTCAACTTTAAGATACTAATCAAGTAAATGAGGTAAACATTGCATTAAATTTCATTTCCACAAAAAAAAAAAAAAAAAAAAAAAAAAAAAAAAAAGAAGAAGAAGAAGAAGATGGATGCATCTTTCTAGCATGTGATTGGTAGTTCAGTTGTTAATTGGTTGGATTCAAGTGGAAAATTAATCATGATTTTTCACTGAAGGTGGATTGTACTTTACCTATTTCATTTTTTCTGAGTAATTGTACGTTTTTCAAAGTATATAGTTAATTACCTAAAGACTTGCCTATGGGGTGTTAGGTGAGCATTCTCTCACTGTTTTGATAACTGACGCGTCCGACGCGTCAAATGCATCAGACACGTCAGTTACAAAACAGGGAAGAATGCACTGTTTCCCCCACTGCACCACTTTTGGTGCGTTAGCCATCCTAACGCGTTCGTTTGGCTTAATTAAGTTATTTAATTAACTTAATTACTTAATTTAGGTTTTTATACATTTTAAAAATTAATAACTTGTGCAAATCAGATTCGTTTAAGACGCCATTTTTTACGTTGCGATCGTATCGAAATGCTCTACGTAATGGAGTTGATTTGAACTGAATTGGAGTAATTTATAATTTTTCTATTTTACTAACACCCCGTTAACATTCTCCGTTCAAATGGTCCGCTTAACGTGCCAAACACATTCTCCGTTGACTCCGATTCTCCGCTATAATACTCCGCTGAAATACTCCGCTTGTGCCAGACACTCCCTAATTGTCTAATATATATTCAATTTTCCTATTAACAAAATCAAGAGTATTATAGATGAGACAACATTACATCTTGCAAATCTCTCTTCTTTTAGTATTCCAAATGTAGGTTAGCTTACTATTTTCTCTGATTTGAACCTAAATATTTTTTTTTACTCTCATTTAAATTTGTATTACCATTGTAGTTAAGGAGAGTTTGCATTTTTATTTATTTCTATAAAATTTCATATCAATTTTGTAATTAAATGTGGTTCTTGAATCTTGAACTAAACTCCAAACCAGTGGCGAGGCAAAAAATCAAATCTGACAAATCCAGACTCCAGTAGGCCATGGGCGACACCAATAAGATCCATTAGAACGGTAGTATATATGAGGGAACCAGATGCTAAGATTGGATTTGGACAGCATGCCTAACACAGTTTGCGAGTTAGAGGGGAGTTTGAACATGAAGAAGGTGATAGAGATGGATTGGAGAAAGGAAAGGATAACGGATTTGGGTCTGTGTCCAGTCAGAGGGATTCTTTTAGCTCTACGTTTGCAAATAAGTTTGGAATAAAGGTTTGCTATTTGCTGGAGGGGGCTGTTATGGAGCCCAAGAGGTCCCAGATGGATTGAAGTGCTAGAGGAAATTGGGATGAAATTTGATAGTGTATTCTTTGTTCACATGCTTTTGTAATCTGAAAAGTTGAATAAACGTTCGAATGGCGAAGAAGTCAGATATGTTTTATGGCATGTAACATATGTAGCTGAATCGGATTTAGGGAATTTATACCCTTGAATTAAAATTTATAGATAAGAATTGATGATCAAATAGCCGTTATAATTGAGCTGAGAAATAAACAAGCCTATTTGAAGTTTTTGATTGATTTTGAGATTTCTAAATAGAGATTAAGGAGGTTAGACCCAGAATTTGATGCTGCACTTTGGAGATTTAAAATATTTCCTACATTGTTAAGATGTAAGATGACTTGTGTGAATCATGTTTCAGACTTATGATTTAATATCAAAAACGAACCAAGGGTTTTCAACCAACGCATAAAGCTTCCAAGCGACTTGTTTTAATTATGGTTCACAGAAAATTATGAATTATTGTACGAGTGCTAGAGTTTGTTAATGATTTCATTGTTAGCAAATCAGGGCTGTCAACGGATACCCGAAAAATTCGATATCCGTCTGAATCCATATCCGATATATCCTTTATCCGGCATTATCCGAAAAGCGGATACGGATATCCGATATCCGAAAAGCTTTTCGGATACGGATATGGTTATAGTGATATCCGTATCCGAAAAATATCCGTCTGACTGACTGATGTACAACTCAAAACAAAAAAATAGAGTTAATAATTATTTTGTAACTGTTGGATGTTACTGTGATTTAATCTTTGTCCACTTTTAGTGAAAAATGACAGTTTTAGTGTTTAATTTTGAAATATTTTTTGATATGCTTATGGATATTAGTATAAAACAATGTTTCCTTATTATACTTCTTTATTTCCTTGTTTTATATAAACATTAATACAAAAAATATTTTATGTTGATCCAAACTTTTTTATTTGTACTCTTAAATTTATTAATTACAGGTGGAGCGAATAAATATCCGATATCCGTCCGTATCCGAAAATTACGCAGATACGGATATCCGATATCCGAAAATTAAATGGATACGGATATCCGATATCCGAAAATAATTTCGGATACGGATACGGATATGGCACTATCTGTATCGGAAAGCATCCATTGACAGCCCTACCTCAAATAACAGGCGTTTTTTGTTTGTCGGTTTGCTGGGAATCAGCTATGACTATGAAGTAAGCATTAGATCTAGGCCTCTTTCACTTAATTCACTGACCCCACGATATAGTTTGCATGTTTGGTATTTGATCATGTAAGCTATTTTGATTCATAAAATATTGTATTTATCTCGCTATTAGAACAATTGCTACGAATGGAAGAAAAAAGTCCATTTTTTAGGTTGTGCAACACAATCAATTTGACGGAGTTTTTTCCCCCTTTGCCAACTCAAGAGTTTGCTTAAAGTATACTATTATCTTTAATTGTTATTTGCTCCAGTTTGTAAATGTATTTAGATTTTTGTTTAATTTTGTAATTTTCTTAAATGAGCAAAATAGTTATGGTAGACTTTACAACAACATAGAAAACAATTGTAAAAAATCTTTTACAACTGCAAAAACTCGTAAAAAGGTATTTTGCAATTGCCAAAGTCGGTCATGTTGGAAACAATGGTTCGGCTAAGTCGTGGACTAGGTCACTTTCTTGAAGATGTTTCGGCGATCTACTCAAGGTGCAAAGTAGTTCGTACTGTTCGCCGCCGCCTCTGGGATAAAACAGCCTCTTCCTTGTTTTTTCTTTCTATATCGGATCATTTGCACATATGAATCCGATTCAGTTTGCACTCTAAAAATAATACTGCTCATGTATATTTTTCTTTCTATTTTTGTCAAAGAATGGTAGAGTAGAAGATAGAAAAAATATAAAAAATTTCTTTACGTGGAAGAGGAAGAGAGAGAGAGATTTTTCCTTTTATATTTTATGTTATGTATATTTCCTGGTCTATGACCAAGTTTTTAAATAGAAGAAATTATAGCTATTCTAGTGGGAGGAGAATTGGACTGCAATTAATGTCATCTTAAATGAAAGAACGTTCAAAAGAAATTTGCAATATGTCAATTTCATACGTTTCAAAAAAAAGATGAATGTTAATAAATATTAATTTATTACCATTCATTGCAATTTGTTAATTTTATTTATATTTTGTAACAGCTCAATCAAATACATGTATATATATATATATATATACAAACACCCATAACTGTTATGCAAACGTAACAGCTCTCAGATGAAAATTTACTGATACAAAATATAATACCGTTTATAACTTCCAACGGCTTTATGCATTAATGGCTCATAAATATTTACGTATATGTAAATATATTACCGTTTCAGTTTTCAACGGTTCTATTGCATTAATTGCATTACAATAATGGTTCAAATATATGTTACCGTTGTTAATTTACAACGGCTCAATTTTTATTTATTCTTATTTTTTTTAATTAATTCACAAAATATTCCAACAAAAATTATTTTCCAGCTAACACAGGAAGTTGCAAAAATCTTTCTTACAATTGTTCTTGCAATGCAACCATAAGAGAAGGTTCTAAAAAATCGAATCTATTACAGTTTCTGATATAGCAATGAACATATGCCATTTATAATAGACCTATTACAACTGCTTTTGACAGTTACTCAAATGTATTTTTGTTGTAGTGCTTTTATTCATTGTCTCTATCTTTCTCGGTTGATGATGTTTTAGTTAGTGCAACAAAAGCACTTGGTTATCATGAAGCTAATGTACTACCATCGGTAAGGTTGCAATCTGATACATTTCAACTATTTGTTTCAATGGATATCTCTGTACATTCGATGAAATTTTCCTTTTAAACATAATTTTTATGTGTAACCCATTTTATTCCTGTATCCACGTAAAAGAGATAAGTTATTTATTTAACCTTTTTAAGGTATCTTTACATCTTTTTTAACCTATTTTTCGTATTTGATTGAAATCGTTTGGGGATTTAAATCAGAATGAAAGTTACATAAATATTATATGAGTTTAAACGAAGTACTACGTTAAATTCACACACACACACACACACACACATATATATATATATACACACATGAGAAGGGTTCTAGGACACCCTTATTTTTTATGGCATCCCATTTTCTCATCAATAAAGACCACATATTTATAATGAAATATGTTAGTGGGAGAGAGAGTGTGTGTTAATGAAAAGAGAGAGAAATGAGAATGTATGGTGAAAATTAGGGACCATTAGGGTACTGCACTATTTGGAGTATTCTTGATCCTACACACACACACACACACACACACACACACAAAATGTCACTATTTGAATGTGTCATATGGTCGACATGATAACATTTATCATTGCCAATTGCTTATTCTTGGGCACTGGAAGGAAATGTGAACAATAAAATATGTAGTATCTAGAAAAATAATTTTCTCTTTCATATAATGGTATATATGTGTATTACAATAGGAAACAATGATCTGGAGCAACTTATGATTTTATATTGCATGATTCACTGCAAACATGCACAACATAAATCTTGTGTTTTCCATTTTCAAGTTCTTCTTCACTGTAAGTATATTCTTATACTTTTCTACTTCCCTATATGTAACATTTTGCTACTATTGGAAGTGAAATCACTAAATTCAGGACACATTCAATTTGAAGAAGAATATCAATTATCCATTGATTTAACAAGCATGACATATAAAGCATTTAACGTATATACAAATTAAATAACAAATATTATATGGAACATTGTAGTACAAACTAGAAAATTCATAAATTTAGAAGAAAAAAATGTAGATATACAAAAATATGAATAAATTCTATAAATGAAGTTTTTATCGTGCAACAAAAATGATACACATGACATTTTCTGGTTTTCTTCCCTTTACACATCAAATAAATGAGCCGATATCATAAATTTTTATGAAATAGATAAGAGAAAAGGAATGAATAATACTATGATAATTATAGTTCTGATCTGTGCGCATGCACAAGGTCGCACTCGTCTATTATATTATATAAGAGCACAATAATGCTCTAAAGACCTTTCGGTTACATTTTTCTAAAAAACACACTGTTTCCATGTGTATCATTACTCGATCTAGGGGCTAGCCTTTCTTCCGTCTTTTCTTTTGCGCATTAGGTCTTCCTTCATTATTTTCCATCCTACTCCCCAGACTTCCCTCTCCCTTGTACGTCCACGCCCTCCAAGTACGGTGCTTCCCACCTACCATTCCCCTCTCTATCTGCATTCCCTCCTCAATTTTTTCCCTCTTCTACCCACTCAATTATAGTTATTCTTCTCATACTCTTGCCTTTTAAGCCTATGACAAAAATAGTTCTCTCAACAACCAAGATCTTCTACCCCATCTACCTTTACTTTTCCGTCCACTTTGATTCTACGATGGAGGAATTTTGAAGTTTGCAAACATTAGTCGATTGCGATCCAGCTTCTATGATTTTGTGTGCAAACATCGACAATAGCAACTCCAAGAAAAAAAATTAATTTGCAATGCTGCCTTTTCCTTCTCCTGCTTGCCCTTGTGTTTTGCTCCATAAAACCCTTATGGCTTATCACATCACTGGCAAATGGGCATCTCATTTAAATAACACATTGTTATTTCATTACTTGTTTGTTGATTGTATAACAGTGCAGATTCATACATTAATATCCTAATTGCTGGGATTTAGTCAATCCATTGAATATTCACTCTTTTATTCCACGTGACGAATTCATTGATATCCTATTACCTCATCACCTGATAGTCATTTCAGGTAATGTATGAGTTTGGTTTCAACATATTTGAACACTTATATAATTGGTCTCATGTCTTGGCCCAATGATTGATTCAAACATGAATTTTTCAAGGTTAATTCTTTAGATTACTTTGAGAAGTTAATGTTACAATTTTCTTTATTATTCTATCTTTCATGACTAGTGATGTACAATTCAATTGAATAGCTCTAGGATTACCAATTCCGAATATTTCACAAATAAAAGAGAGAAACTTAATATGATCTGTTGTTTAAGATGACATACCTTGATTAGCAGCAGAAGAAGTAATGGTTGTCATCTTCTTTCTTTGACTTCTAATATTTACTCTTCTTCTCAGAAATCGGTTTCTCTCTCTTACCCTATTTCGTTATATGTTTCTAGATGGAGAAGAATACAACTCTTTTTCTTATGGAGAGAAAGGATTCAATCCTTTACATAATATTTTACTCTAAATCTGGTACATCCATCATATACTAATTCAATGCTTAGAATTAATCACAGGTCTAACGTTCTAAATATGAACGGTCTATTTATGTCCTAATTAATCAGGTCACATTAAGATTAGAAACCGCATAATGGAAAATGAAACGTTCTATTTATGACCCAATTAATAGGGTCACATTAACATTAGAAACCACATAACGTTAAAGGTAAATGAAAAGTTTTATTGCAGTTTCTAATAGCAGATTTCTAATATTCTCTCACTTGACATGATTATTCATAATATTAAGCGTTAAACATCATACTATAATAAATTGCTGAGAGTTATGGTGGTTGTGCATTATTAATTCAATGCATTCCCTTCCATACACTGCAATACCAACAATCCATCAATTTACACTCATAGTTTATATAACACAGCATAACAGTCTGCATAATGTCTTATATCATAATAATTAAACATAATAACTTTATAAGACTCTTTCTTGTTTAAAATTACATAAATATGTACTACCACATTAAAACAAGAGACACTATCAGAAATGCATAAAAGAGCTCAGAATGTCACACATCAACCATTACTAATACAACGAAGACCCATTCTTTAAACATGTTCCTCAAACTGTTTTGGCTGTAACCCTTTCATCAAAGAGTCTGCAATCATAAGTTATGTCCTCATGTGCATGATTGACCCTTTGTTTCTGAACCTCATCTTTCACAATAAGATAGTTTAGTTCCATATGTTTGGCACCTATAGAGTACTTGTCATTCTTTGAGAAAACCACTGCTGTAGAGTTATCACAATAAATTTTCACCGGCTTGCTAATGGTTTCGACAACTGCAAGTCTTGAAATAAGGTTCCACATATTGAAATAAGGTTCCACAACCATATTGCATGAATTGTGGCTTCATAACATGCCACAAATTCTGCCTTCATAGTAGTTGAAGCAGTGATAGTTTGTTTTGCACTTTTCCATGATATGGCACCTTGAGCAAACAGAAACACGTAATCAAAAGTCGATTTTCTAGTATTGATGCATCTAGCAAAATATCGCTATATCCAATTACCTCCAATTCCTTGAATCTACGATACATGAGTATGTAACTACATACCTTTGTAAGTACCTCAAAAGATTCTTTGCAGCTTGCCAATGTTCCCTTTCTGGATTACTTTGAAACCTCCCTAATATACAAGTGCAAAATCTGAATTGCTATATCCAATTACCTCCAACCACATAGGATGCCTCTCTCATATCTTTCGTTTCAAAGTTCATTGAGAGAAATTTCTTAGTCTCATGCAATATTCTTAAATTATTTGCAACAAGCAAGATGTCGTCAACATAAAGGACTAGATAAATAAACTTGCACATACTGATCTTTTGGTATAAATAGTGATCAACTATATTTTCCTTAAAACCGAAAGACATAATAACTGTATTGAACTTAATGTATCATTCTCGGGATGCTTGTTTACACTACACCATATCAGTGAATTTGGCACACAATGATGCGGATATACAATTTGGCTATAAGCCGTATCATATTTGATAGTGCTCAAATCTGTATCAAACTATATTTTGCGATCCGCACCAGCCCAAACACCCTTAATCTGACTGTCCATCGATGAAGCCCCGGGTCAGTGCAATTGACACGGCTTTGGACCGTGTGAAATGCATATCAAATTTTTCCCTCCTACTTCCATTCTATCACTATTGAGTTTTGACACATCAAAACTTTTAGCTGAACTATTCCTCATTTCATTTTGCAATGGCGACCACCGAATACCCAAATTAGGGTTTTAGTATTCGACCAACTTCTGTTGTCGATAAGCCATCCACTGCAGTCCATATGGGTTATCGTTAGCTCGCGCTGCCTTCAGCTGACTGGCGAAGCCTCAGTCCACCGCTTTCCATCCTTCTCGTCGCCACTAGAGGTGAGTATTAGATCACAATTAAATTTAAATTTGAATTGGGCTTAAATTGGGTTTAATTTGAATTCGAACTGGGTTTAATTTGAATTTCCATGCCTTAGCTCAAAAATGTGAATGATAGATATTTGCATGTGCTTGTCTACCTAGAATTCATGATGTTATTGTGTTTAAATTGAATATTAACCCCAATTTTATAGTGCAGCAGTGTATTTTCTATCATTTACTTGTGTTGTATTTGTCTACCTAGAATTCAGACACTTTTACTTGTGTTGCCCTGCTCATTTGTGTGTATTATTGCACCATGTACACTGATCCTTACTGATCTGAAATGCATGTGTCGTTTCTGGCTTGTGCTAAAACAAATCATGTGGTATGATTTGAGAACTAAAGCTTACTTGTTTTGTTGACAGAGCTGCATGTATTTGGTAATTGATATTGGGAAATTTGTATGGTTTAGTAGAAAGTTGGTGATGGATGCATGAATGAAAATAGAATGGAATTTATAGGTTGAGAGTTAGTCAATTTATTTGTTGTGCCATGTGTGTCACACTGCGTGCGTGTAAAGGCTCCACCTGAACTGCTTTTCCATTTATGACTTGATGTAGGTTGCTTCGTGCTCATGTATATGACATTATGTGCATCAAGTTGTTGAGACAAGATTTTGATCGATGCCAACATATAAAGGTGCAATGAAGATCATTTCATATAGATAAGGTTTTTTACTTTGAGTTGTGTTAGAAATATGTTAAAATCTATCCTCAAAGTATAACACGAATGCACAAAACAATATCATTTCTTGTTGCTGAAATCTGTATATTTGAGGAATTGAAAAGTCACAGAAAAAGCCCAAACGGTCCAGGCTCCGACCGGGAAAGAGTGCAGAGTGATATAGACTATGGACCGAGGTCCTCTGGTCCACAGCCATAAAACCGTCGACCGCCCAAAAAGGACCAGGCGACCGGTTCTGCTGTGTTTTTTGAAACAGAAACTAAAACGGTCGACCGCCCAAAAAGGACCAGTCAACCGGTTTATGTGTTTTTGCACATAACGACTATTTTTCTGGAATTTTCAATTCAACCAGTCGACCGGTGATTTTTGATCTCTCGACCGTTTCCGAAACAGCAAGCTTTTTCCTGAAGGTTTGCTTCCATTCATCAAGAGTTTTCTCATCAATTTTCAATAGAAACGGATGCAATCTTTTGTAAAAACTATTCATGAAGGAATGCAACTATTCTACACTATAAATAGACTTGAAATCATACTTTCAAATCACCGATTCTTGCTCTAAATTCTGATCTTACTTTCTAAATATTCTTGCATTCTAAAAGCTCTCAAATATTTCAATTGCTTATTGAATCATTGAAATTATTTCATATCTCTTCATTCAATAAGTAGTATACTTCCTTAAATCTACGCATTCAAAGTATATACTTGAGGATCAGATTATAGGAAGATTTGTTAATTTGTGATCCGAAATTCTCATTAGGATTGGTTCAGTTGATGTGTCATCTAAAGGATATTATTTAGTTCCTTAATTTACTCTCTTGATTGAGGATTGGTCTAGCTGATGTGTCACCTAAAGAATATTATTTAGTTCCTTAATTTACTCCCTTGATTGAGGTATTTTCAGCAACCTCATTTAAAGGATAAAGAAGATTCTCTCTTGATTGAGACATTTATAGCAACCTCATCAAAAGGATAAAGGAGATTTTAATTTACTCTCTTGATTGAGATAAATGCAGCAACCTCATTGAAGGATAAAGAATATTCTTATTTTTATTCTTTCTCTCCTTATCTGAATGCATGAAAGTAGAATATAAATTTACTGCAATGGTTGATATGTTGAACAAGCTTGTAACAACTCCATCAATTAAATCAATAAAGTTTGCCTTTCTCCCGTGGTTTTTTCCCGCAAAGGGTTTTTCCACGTTAAATCTTGTGTGTGATTTTATTCTTTACTTGCTTCTTTGATCATTTATTTATTCACAAGATTGTACTCAAACTGTTGACTATCCGTGTTGAATCAAGAACACAAAGCAGAAGTTAAAACCATTGTATCAGTTGAAGTCCTATGTGTGACCAGGCAAGTGTTGAAGTCCATTGTGTGACCAGGAAAGTGTTGAAGTCCTCGTGTTGTTAGAGGCGTGAAATCCCGTTCGGCTGTTCGGGTGTTGTGAACCTGTTCCTCCGGGTGAAGCGAGGTTGTTGATTAGTGAAAATCCAGAGAGAGGTCTGGGACTGGACGTAGGACGGTGCTCCGAACCAGTATAAAAAGCCCTGGTGTAATTTTCTATTTTTTACCGCATTTAATATACTACTGTTCTGTGATTTGCTATTACTTTATACTTGAATATTGTTTGTCATATTACACGATCCTTGTGTGCATCATACTTGACAAGTACGCACACATTTTCATTTGGTATCAGAGCACGGTCATCATATAACTGTAACACAGTTATTTGATATATTCTTGTAATATGGCAAATAACGCAAGTAGTAGCACTAACACTACTTACACAGAAGGTCAATCGACACAAAGACCTCCTTTCTTTAATGGTCTTAACTATAGTTATTGGGCAACACGTATGGCTTTTTACATGCAATCAACTAACTATGATGCTTGGAATGCTACTCAGAAAGAAATAGTCAATCCAATGACTGAGTATGCAGAATGGATGGCTGCTGAGAAAATCGCAGCTGCCGTAAATGCAAAAGCAATTAATATGTTGTTTTGTGCATTAGATCAAAACGAATATAACCATATTAGTATCTGCACTACTGCTTACCAAATTTGGCAAACGCTAAAAACCACTCATGAAGGTACTAACAAGGTTAAACAAGCAAAAATAGCTTTTTTGAAAAGTCAATTTCAAAATGAAACCAAATGAAACTATCAATGAGATGTATTCAAGGTTTCAAACCATTCATCATGCACTTATCGGATTAGGACAAAAATATTCTGATTTTGATGTAGTTTCAACAGTCCTACATTCTCTGACTAATGAATGGGAAGGAAAAGTATTAGCAATAGAAGAAGCTAATGATCTTTCCACCATGAAGCCAGATGAATTGATAGGAAATCTTATGTCCTATGAAGCTAACTTGCAGGCTCGAAAAGAACAAAAAGAAGAAAAGAAAAATGTAGCTTTTCATGCCGAGAAAGATGAAGACATCTCAGATTCCGAAGATGAGGATCTAGCATTCATTTCAAAAGGATTCAAGAAATTCTTAAAGCAACGAAAAGCTAGTCGATACAACAACAAAAAAGTTCGGATCAAATAAACCATCATCTTCAAATATAGAATGCTTTAACTGTCACAAAAAGGGACACATGCACAAAGATTGTCCAGAGCAAAAGAAGAAGTCAGAAAATGAAAAATTCAAACACAAGAAGGACAAGTCAAAGAAACGAGCATTCTCAGTGACATGGGATGATTCAGACTCATCTTCATCTGATAGTGAAAGTGACTCAGATGATGAACAAGCAAATATATGTTTTATGGCTAAAGAAGATGAGGTACAAATTCCTTCTTTTGAAGAAGTTCTTGATATAAATGCTGAATTAATATATAAATTTAAAGATATGAAACGACAATGCAAAGAAGCCAAAGTAGATTTGAGTAGAGCAGAGTTTGAACGAGATATGTTAAAAGACGAGAAGAAAATATTAGAAGAAGAACTTGAAAAACTTCAAGAATCATCATCTAATATTGATTCTCAATTATCTCTTTTGAGTCAAGAAACTGAAACTCAAAAAGAGAAAAATGATTCTCTTACTACTGAAAATCATGAGCTTAAGGCAAAAGTCAAAATTATGGACTTAGAAAAGGCTAGTTTACAAACTTAGTTAGATGATATTACTCAAAATGTTTCTAATTTCAACAAAGGTCGAGAAAATTTGACAAAAATCATTGGAAGTTCACAACCTACTTCAAATAAACAAGGTTTGGGATATAAGAAATAAGAAACCAATCATAGAAATAGTACTAGATATGCTTTTATGTACAATAAAAATATCACTGCTAGTACTAATGTTCATCCAAGACCTAATTATTATAGAAATTCGAATACTTCTATGACTAGAGGTATTTATAATAAATATAGAAGTATGAAAAGGAATATCAATAGAGAATACTTAAGTACTTGGGTTCCTGTAAGTTGGAAAAACAGAGAAAAATATATCGATGATTATTTTGATTCAGTGGTTAATAATGAAAATTTTATCTTTAAAGGTTCCATTAAACCCTCTTGGGTATGGTCACCTTCCATATAACCCATGGACCCAAACAAAGCAAGTGGGTACCAAAACTATATATCTTATACTTTTTGCAGGTACACCACAATAAAGAGAAGGTTATTCGACATCTCTGAATATCGTTGAAAACTCAGCTTATCAAAAAAAATTACGTGATTCAGTATCCCTAAAAGGTGCTATAATTATTTATATTCTCTACTACTCTCGATTACTGTGCTTATTATGGTATTTATTCTTTTTAATCGATGACAAAGGGGGAGAAATATTTTCTCTTATGATTATTCATATCATTCATGTTACATATACTATCATTTAAAATTATGTGCTTAACATGGCAATAGTATATGTGGTAATAGTATATGTGATCTAACATTTGTTAATGCAGGAATCAAATGGTAAGATTATTTATATTATGAACTAAAAAATGTTGCAGAAATTCAGGGGGAGCTTTATATTTAGAGGGAGAAAATCCAAGGTGTTGTCATCAATCAAAAAAGGGAAGAATGTTGAGACATGATTTTGATCGATGCCAACATATAAAGGTGCAATGAAGATCATTTCATAGAGATAAGGTTTTTTACATTGAGTTGTGTTAGAAATATGTTAAAATCTATCCTCAAAGTATAACACGAATGCACAAAACAATATCATATCTTCGTTGCTGAAATTTGTATATTTAAGGAATTGAAAAGTCACAGAAAAGCCCAAACGGTCCAGGCTCCGACCGGGAAAGAGTGAAGAGTGATATAGACTGTGGACCGAGATCCTCTAGTCCACAGCCATAAAACGGTCGACCGCCCAAAAAGGACTAGTCGACCGGTTCTGTTGTGTTTTTTGAAACAGAAACTAAAACGGTCGACCGCCCAAAAAGGACCAGTCGACCGGTTTATGTGTTTTTGCATATAACGACTATTTTTCTGGAATTTTCAATTCAACCAGTCGACCGGTGATTTTTGACCTCTCGACCGTTTCCGAAACAGCAAGCTTTTCCCGAAGGGTTGCTTCCATTCATCAAGAGTTTTCTCTTCAATTTTCAATAGAAACGGATGCAATCTTTTGTAAAAACTCTTCATGAAGGAATGCAACTATTCTACACTATAAATAGATTTGAAATCATACTTTCAAGTCACCGATTCTTGCTCTAAATTCTGATCTTACATTCTAAATATTCTTGCATTCTAAAAGCTCTCAAATATTTCAATTGCTTATTGAATCATTGAGATTATTTCATATCTCTTCATTCAATAAGTAATATACTTCCTTAAATCTACGCATTCAAAGTATATACTTGAGGATCAGATTATAGGAAGATTGTACTCAAACTGTTGACTATCCGTGTTGAATCAAGAACACAAAGCAGAAGTCAAAACCATTATATCAGTTGAAGTCCTGTGTGTGATCAGGCAAGTGTTGAAGTCCTATGTGTGATCAGGCAAGTGTTGAAGTCCTCGTGTTGTTAGAGGCGTGAAATCCCGTTCGGCTGCTCGGGTGTTGTGAACCTGTTCCTCCGGGTGAAGCGAGGTTGTTGATTAGTGAAAATCCAGAGAGAGGTCTGGTACTGGACGTAGGACGGTGCTCCGAACCAGTATAAAAAGCCCTGGTGTGATTTTCCATTTTTACTACATTTACTATACTACTGTTCTGTGATTAGCTATTACTTTATACTTGAATATTGTTTGTCATATTACACGATCCTTGTGTGTATCATACTTGACAAGTACGCACACATTTTCACAAGTATGTGCATGTTATTGTGCACTAATTTGTTTTTTTCATCCATGACCCGACTGTGTTCTTCTTGCTTGTATGTTCATGATGTTGTTGTGCAGAGTAGGTGTGTGTATGTGTTGTAATTGTATATTCTTCTATTATCTTGTGCAATCAAGTCAGTACTTGGTCTTGTGGAAATATGTTCTTTTATGTGTAAATATGTGTGTTCTAACTCATTATTGTTCTAATGCAAATTAGGTTGCAAGTATAGACGAAGACGATGCATTCTGGTTAAGAATTTACTAGGTGATCCACTAGTGAAGCCTCGCCAAGCTGAAGGCTTTAACTTTCTGGTTAAGAGTTACTAGGTGATTCAACAGTTGGCTGCACTTTAGCTCATGACGCCAGTTCGGGTTTTTATCCCAGCATATTCATTTAACTAAGCATCAAGACTGGCAAAGGGGATAATATCAAGTTTCAATGTTTTTTCCTAAGGTTTAGTGAAGCAGCATATGAAACTTGATATATTATCCCCTTTGCTTGTCTTGGCGCTTAATTAATGCATAAGTTAGGATAAATACCTGACCCAGGTGCGTGTGCTAAAGTGCATCCACCTGGTGAATCACCTAATAAATTCTTAACCAGAAAGTTGCACATTCAGCTTAATGAATGCATTAGCTACGGATCAAAGTGGTCGATCGCCGAAGTTGAAAAGCGGAGAGTGGGTGATCACTGAAGTTTACCTTCTTTATTGTGATGTAATTATGAAACGGTACGTATCTTCTTTATTGTATTGAAACATTATGTATCTTCTTTATTGTCATGTAATGAAACAAAGTGTATCTTATTTATTGTAATGTAATCAAATAGCATGTATCATTGTATATTGTAAAGTAATGAAATATTTCGTACAATTGTTTTGTTCACTGTTACAATTGTCAATTAGTGTATCCTGTGTATAAATTGTGTTATATATATATTGTGTTACAAATAATATATGCTGCAGTTTCTGCTTTTAGACACACACACACACACACACACATATATATATATATATACACATATATATATATATATATATATATATATGATACGGTTTGTAGCTGTATCTACTAATACTTTAGATACGGACAATAGCCATATGTTATTACGTTTGGACAGCCATATCTAATAATTAACACACCATTTTTTGATATGGCTTCTTACCGTTCCTAACTTCTTTAGATATGGCTAAAAACACAGCCTAATTAGCATATATGGTGTAGTGTTAAGTCCATATGTTGACTTCTTAAGTTTACACACCAACTGTTCTTTGCCTTCTACTGAAAAACCCTTAGGTTGATCCATATAAACTTCCTCATCAAGATCTCCATTCAGAAAGGCTATTTTCACATCCATTTGATGAAATTCCAAATCATAATAAGCTACCAATGCCATTATAATTCTTAATGAGTCCTTTTTCGAAATAGGAGAAAATGCATCCTTGTAGTCAACACCATCTTTCTGAGTGTAACCCTTAGCAACAAGCCTAGATTTACGTCGTTCAATATTACCATAGAGTCGTGTTTGGTTTCAAAAACCCACTTGCACTTGACTCTTTTGCACTCATGTGGTAAATCAACAAAATCCCAAACTAAATTCCGTTGCATGGATTTTGGTTCTTCTATCATGGTGTTAACCCATTCCTTTGACTCTTTACTTTCTATAGCATGTGAAAACGAAACTGGGTCCTTATTGATTCTTATATCATAATCTGATTCTTGCATAGAAACCACATAATCATTAGAAACAGCTGACCTATGATCTCTTTAGATCTTCTTAATGCTACTTGTTGCGGTCCATGTGTATCAGCATTATGTAAGTCATTTCCTTTAGGAAGTACTTCTTCATTTATATGTTGTTCATCATCATGTTGTTCTTCAACAGTTGAAACAACATTTGGAGTAATAGTAGATGAAGGAACTATTCTAGGCAATGTTACATTTACCATGTTTCCTTTATTTCCACTATTTCTCTTCCAGTACTCCAACTGACTTCACCATTCTCAATGAATCAACCATTACCAGTTTCTACAATTCTTGGACTATGATTACGACAGTAAAACACATACCCTTTAGATTTTTCAAGGTAACCTAAGAAGTATCCACTAATTGTTCAAGAATTTAATTTCCTTTCATGTGGGTTATAAATTCTCACTTCCGCTGGTCAACCCCAAGCATGCAGGTGTCTTAAGCTTGATTCCATGTTAGTTCATAATTCAAAAGGATTCTTTGAACAGCTTTACTAGGAACCCTATTCAACAAATAATTAGCGGTTTTGAGAGCATACGACCACAAAAATTCTTAGATAGTATAGAATCTGACATCATACTCTTAATCATATTTATTAATGTCCTATTACACCTTTCTGCTACACCATTTTGATGTGATGTACGTGGCATTTTGTATTGTTCACATATGCTTTGACTTTCGAGGAATTTTGCAAATGGACCTAGACACCGGCCTGACTCATTATGTTTGCCATAATATTCACCACCTCTATCAGACCTTATGATTTTCACCTTTTTATCCAATTGCCTCTCAGCTTTCTTTATAAACGTTTAAAGAATATTCATAGATTGAGATTTTTCATGAAGTAAATAGACATAACCATAACGGGAAAAATCGTCAATAAAAGTAATAAAATATTTTTCTTTATTAAAGGTTGCAGTGTCCATAGGTCTACAAACATCAGTGTAAATTATTTCAAGGAGGTGGCTGCTTCTAGTGGCTCCTTTCTTATTATGTTTGGTTTGTTTACCTTTAAGACAATCCATACATAATTGTAGGTCACTAAAGTCCAAATTTGACAAATTTCATTACTTACTAATCTCATCATTCTTTCTTTGGATATGTGACCTAGTCTTTTATGCCATAAGAAAGCGGAATTTACATTCAACATGCTACGTTTGCATCTAACATTATTTACTACATTCAGCAAGGAATTCGCATAATTATCATTCAGTTTCAATTTATATAGACCATCAATTAGAATACCAGAACCAACATTATTAGTATTCTTATATAAATCAAAACAACTAGATCCAAACATACATCTCAAACCAGAAATATCCAATTTACTTACGAAAATAAGGTTTGTAGATAATGAAGGTACATAACGGGTACTATATAAGTCTAATACCTATGCACTTTCTAGAATTAGACGATAAGTCCCAATGCCTTCTATTGTGGATTTCATTCAGTTTCCCATAAAGAGAAAATGTCCTTCATTTAGATTTATAGTTCAAATCATAAGAAACCCCTGCACATTATTGGAAACATGTGTTGTGGCACTAGTATCAAGCCACCATGTATTAATAGGAACTTCAACCAAATTTGATTCAAAACATACGAAAGATAGATGATTACCTTTCTTTTCGAACCGAGCCATCCTTTTCGAACATTCATTTTGATAATGTCCTTTCTTTTTACAAAAATGACATCGAACGTCCTTTAGTTCCTTCTTTTCCTTATTTTGCCCCTTCTTAGCAGGTGCCTTTTTCTTCTTGAAATGACTTGATTTTCCATTCTTTTATTTACCAGCTTTATTACTCACAAAACTTACTGACTGATTCACTTGACTTTTTAACCGTCCTTCTTCCTAAACAAGTCTACTGGCTAATTCATTAACATTTCACTTATGCTTTATAGTGTTATAGTTAATTTGAAAAGGTCCATATTCAGAAGGTAGCGAGTTCAGAATAAACTGAACAGGAAAAGAATTCTATACTGTGAGCCCAAGGGAGTTTAACCTTGCTGCAAGATTAGACATCTCTATGATGTGCTCTTGCATAGTTCGTGACCCATCAAACTTCATGGTCGTGAGTTCTGCCATAAGAGTACCAGTGAGTGACTTATCAGCTGAACGAAAACGCTCTTTCACAAATTGCGTATATTCCTTAGCACTTTCTGTTTGCGGTATTGTTGACTTGATGTTGTTAGCAGCAGTCATCTTGGTAAACATAAGGCTCAATCTGTTACCACATTTCCAAGCTTTACGGTGTGTTTTTCTGTCTCAGTACTAGCTGCTGTAAAACAGGTTTATCCTCAAAGAGTGCCAAGTCAAGATCCTGAACGCCTAAATGGAAATTGACTTGTTCTCTCCATTCAAAAAAATTAACACCAATGAACAATGTAACATATGAAGCATGTGTATTCATGGGAATTGCTGCAAGTAAAATTGGAATAACTATAAGCTCATAACTAACAGGAATCAGATATGTACATAACAGTATAATATAGCACTCCTTTGGGTAGATACTACCTTATATTTAACATAATTAAATATCGAAACATAAGTGGGTAATAAATATATTCAATTAAATAGAACTGACATCTTTGGATGATCAATATTTATTTAATCAAAATATCTATTAAACTTCAGCATGTCAACTAGCTATAAAACAAGACTTTCCTTTGGGTAAGTTCTTAGGTTCTTTCATTAGTGACTAATTTTTTTTATTGGTATAATTATAAGTGGCAATTTCTATCAATAATCATTATGTCACTTATGCACTAAATGATTACTCTGATTTTGACCACTCTGATGATTAACAAAATCATAAATCTCATGTGCATAAATGAATTATTATACGTACTCGACTAAACATCATGAGTAAAGCATATAATAGATCAATTGTAAAAAAGGAAATATTTAGTTATTGAGTTGCTTTGATATCACATGCTAGAATTTTCTTTATTATTCGATCTTTCATGACTAGTGATGTACAATTCAATTGAATAGCCCAAGGATCACCAATACCGAATATTTCACAAACAAAAGGGAGAAACTTAATATGATCTATTGTTTAAGAAGGCGTACCTTGATTAGCAGCAGAAGAAGTAATGGCTGTTATCTTCTTTCTTTAACTTCTAATGTTTACTTTTCTTCTCATAATTCAGTTTTTCTTTCTTACCCTATTTCCTTATGTGTTTCGAGATGGAGAAGAATACAACTTTTTTCTTGGGGAGAGAAAGGACCTAATCCTTTATATAACATTTTACTCTAAATCTGGTACGTCCATCATATACCATTTTACTCTAAATCTGGTACGTCTATCATATACCAAACGCTTAAAATTAATCACAAACCTAACGTTCTAAATATGAACGGTCTATTGATGTCCTAATTAATTGAGTCTCATTAAGATTAGAAACTGCATAATGGAAAATAAAATGTTCTATTTATGACCCAATTAATATGGTCACGTTAAGATTAGAAACCGCATAACGTTAAAGGTAAATAATTTTTTTATTGCAGTATCTAACACCAGATTTCTAATAGTTAGTGAATCAAAATTTAATTTGTTAACCATTATATTGGAAATCACTCTTTTTAGTAAGTCTTCATCCAATATGTTTAGTTTATAATTTTTATTCTGATTCTTTATTCACATTTTGCTTTTAGTCTTATTCAGGTACACAATTCTGAGTTGTTATTCTTACTAGTTGAAATTATCTCAGATTCTTCTCGCATCATTTCTCAAAAGTCATAAGGTATATCTTTGGATTTATGATTCATCATTTCCTTGCAACAAATTCACCTTATACTTTTTTCTCCTCATTAACAATGATCTTAGCCTTCACTTTAAAATAACATGACAATGTAGCTTTTTCAAGGATATTGATAGATCTTTTAATTGCACAGACTGAGTTCATAGTTTGTCTAATTTTTATCGTAAGATTGTGTGCGATGAAAAAAAAAGATAACATTGACAACTCTACAAAACTAAGTCAAATAAATCCAAAACTAACATCTCTAGTTTGGCATTATAAATTAAGTTATTGAAATAGGCTACTTCTCTATTTTTAAATATAACTAAATATTCAATCAAGGTCAATATTCGAAACCACATTGATCAACTCATTAATTCCATTTTAAATATGATATATAATTTAACTCAAATTGGTTATATGCGTATTTTTGGAAGAGTGATCGTGAATGTCGGCCATTGGCTATTGGTAATGCGGAAAAATCATTCTGATTATAATAGTATTTATTTGATATGGTATGTGCACATACCTCTATAGTAGTTTCCATCATTGCCAGGTAACATTTATCTACTCAAAACTATGTGTTGGTTACCAAGATTTTATCTTTTACAACTTACTAAGATAACATATTTTTAAATTCATTTGAAGCGCTGAAACTTTGCCGAGTATATGTCTAGGTGTATATTGTGTTGATGCTATGCATATGCTAATTTCATTCGAATTTTAGAGTTAAGCATTATTTTTCCATTTATAGTGCTTCAAAATTATTCCAAGCGACTAGATACAACTTATTAGAGAGAGATAACATAACTATATTTGTGCCCCTTATTCATATTATGTGTATAACAAATTTTACAATTTAAATGCTCTTTACTTATGAAAGTTGAGTGTACACATTGTTTCGTTCATCGCCAACATTAAATTATGGAAAAGGTCGCAAAGTTTGTGTGGTATGTATATACATGTAAATGTATATATACATATATGTATGTATGTATGTATACACACACATACATATATGTATACATATACATGCATATTCATATGTGTATACATATACATATACATATATATATATGGCTGTCAATTTCCTACACGATCCGTAACCCGATCCGAAACCTGCACGGAAATTAGCAGGTTAACCCGACCTGTTTAGTTAGTGAGCCATTCCCGGGTCAACATGAATTTGACCCGTTTATAAACGGGTGGGTCTAGGGTTGACCCGATAACTCGAATCTGACCCGCCAAACCCGATTATACGTCGTATTTCTCCTATACTGTTAGTCCTGTATGCAGGCTGTTAGTGTTGGTCTTTTATGTATGTAGTAATCAATATGCTCATATATTCTTGTGTAAGCTGTTGTATTTCACTAATTAATTCTTGTACGCTATTAGTTATGTTTTACATATAACAACTGTATCTCTTCCAAACTGTTAGTTTTTTATTTATGCACTATGCTCAGATATTCTTATATATGGAGAATGATTTTTGGATATGGTGATTTCATGCTTTATATATATATGTTGGTTGTCGGTTGGTGATTTTATAACTTGATGTCTGTTGCTGATTATATAATAGTATTGCATGTTGATGATTTGGTTATATTGTTGTTTATATTAGTAGGAAATATTTGCCAATGGGTCAAACAGGTAAACACAACCCGACCCGTTTAGTTAAGCGGGTTGCACGGGTCGGGTTGGGTTAACCCATTTATAAACGGGTCGGGTCAGAGTTAGGAAAAATGACCCATTTAATAAATGGGTTTAATCGACCCGTTTGTAAATCAACCCGAGCCCGACTTGACCCGACCCGAACCCGACCCAACACGACCCATTAACAACCCTATATATATACTTATTTGATAAGGATCGATGGTCTAGAAAAATTTTGTATCTATAAAAAGGGAGTCAATCCACAGTTGTCACTGTATTGTTTTACTAATATTTTAGTAGATCAGCCTTAATAAGAAGACAATTTGTAGTCTATTAACGCATTGGATGACCAAAAGAATTCAAGATTATATATGTCTGTCATTATATAATGGTGATATATTGATATTCCATCAGCAATAAATGCCTCCATGAAACACCTTTCTAATTCAAAAACCACTGACAGTGATTCTACGGAATACCACTACTCTCCGTTTTTAATTTAGAGATCACGCCTTCTGTCATTATAGAAGATATTGATGGAAGTCCATCCAGATGCTACTTTTGGATGCTGCTATTTGTAATGCTACTCTATTGTTCACAACCTTTGTGCTTAAGTATTACACATTCTTTCTTCTTATCCTCTCAACACGTAATTTTTTTCATAGATTTTTTATTATTTCTTTTCTACAAGATAAGGTAAATCGCTCCCATCTTACTCATTTTTCATATAATTAGAGAGTGTATATTTTATTGTAGTTATATTTTTAGAGAAGCATAAACAAAAATCGTCTTGATAGTTTAATCTTTGTGTAATCTTTTAATAATGAAAACAACTCTACCTGTTCTCATCGTAGCTAATACCATTTGGGTGATCACTCAGATAATTTATCAAATCTAAGTTTCTTAACTAATCTTGATTTCAACTAATGTTGTCTAAAGTATTTGTGTTTGTATTCATTTTTAGAGGCTCAATCTTTTAGCGAAGACTCGCTGTCACCTAGCATTTGAGAATATTTAATCCACTTTTCTTTTTACAAAACTATAAGGGGTTGATAACTAAAAATTCAATTAATAGAAATTCTAGGGACATTTTCTTGTTCCTGGTATTATATGTCATTTCTTTTAATGTTTGCTAGCTGGAGATAAACTTAGTATGCTATTGAGATAATACTAGGCCACAATCTTTAGGGAAAATCGGCTCAATTCTCTTAACATACACACATCTATTGTACCCATATTACGCCATATGAAGACATGTACATGTATGTATGTTTGTATGTACGTATACTTAGCTACAAAGGAACTAATCTAGCCAGGGTTTAACTCATCTAGGTATATGGATTGGATGATTAGTTGCTGATTTTAACTATGATAGCATAGAGGCAAAGGGTTTAACTTCTTAAATGAATGTTTGTAATTAAGTTTTGCACCTAATAGTATAATACATTTGACTTTTACGCAAGCACTTATTTTGTTGTTTGGTGAGAGGAAATATCTATTTCTTTTCATTTCTATATCGTAGTTATTTCTCGATTAGAAAATGCTATGTTAACATTTTATTCCAGTTCATCTTGGATCTGAACCGGTAACAGTATAAAGAATTATTTTATATTTTGTTTATTTATTGTATGATTAATTTACGGTTATTTAAGCTCTCTTGAAATGTAAAGATCCATTTCTAGGTATAAAATTATTGATGTAGTTACGTAGTTAACTATATATACATATAGGTGTCCAGTGTATTTCTGTTATAACTGGAGAAAAAAAAAATGAAATCTAACGTTATAACACCACGCTTTTGCACTAGCATGGTTTGTTACAAAAAAATTCACCATCATCTTCATTCTTGAATATTTTTTATGACTGGAGTAAATAGGTTTACTTTTGATAATATACTGCATGTATACCATGCAAAAGGGCGCAATGTATCAACCATGCAAAAGTTTATGTTGACTTATTTTGGATTTTTTACTGGATTTTGCTAATTTCAAAGAAAGAAATAAAAATTTGCCTCTTTATGTAATGATAAGGAAAATTCAATTGGTTATAAAGCGAATTTACAACTTACAAAATATAATTTTATAAAGAGAAAACCTATGGTAGCACATAAATATAGCGCTCGTACTCAACAAATATAGCATTTGGTAAGAAATGCTACTAAAACCTAACCTCTTTATGCATGGACAAATGTCTTGGGCACTTATACACATGCATGAGGCTATGCATAGAAAGGGGACAAGTGTCCCTTAGGTGGCACCTTCCTAAGCCTCCCTCCATCCTATAAAAGGATCCCTTCCCCTCACTTCCCATTCACTCATCTCTTCTCTGCATTTCCTACATCTTCTTCTTCCTTCTTCCCACCATTATATTATCCTTCTTTCCCTATCTCCTACTTCTCAATTCGTCTTAGGCCTCCCCTCCTCTTTCCCTTGTTTCATCCAACACCACCCCTTCTCTTCACCACCCAAACCCACCACAATCCATTCCACCAATTCACAAAACCACCCCCTACCCTCCACCAACTTTCGACCATCAACACCCTACCCCCAAACACCTGCTTCGGCCCTGTCATCTCAGCTACCAAGCACCCCCATATCCACCCTGCTCACAGCCCACATCCCCACACCAACGTCTACCTCCTCATCGGCCTCACAAGCCCATCAACCCATGGCCCATGCTCCACCCATCACAACCCCTTGCGCCTCCACCCCACGGCCAAGCACCACCACCCATAGCCTCCCCTTATAAAAATATTATTATTTATTTTATACGAAAAAAGTCAGTGAGTAAATACTGTCATTCCAGATCCATTTCAATTAGTTAGGTTGTCCTATCATAAAGTTAGGTGGAGTGGAACTCCAAGGTGAGAAACTCTTCACTTGTACTTGTTTTATATGGATGATATGTTGATTGCTGTGAAATTTATAGTTAATCAGTTGTTAATGAAGTATACGCGTTAAGTACCAAATTCTTATATATATTGTGATATATATGTTGTGACATGGATGGATGGTTGTTATGGATGTTATCATAGTTGTTATTAGCGATAATATACTCACTGTACATGTTACACGCACATATGTGGAGTTATATGGGTATTTGTTATGTCCCATTCCAAATCAATAATATATATGAATAATTTGTTCATTTAAATAAGGTGTAAAAATAAAAGTTGGAATTTCATATCTTAAACTGGATAGAAATGAAATAAAAGTGATTATGAAAAAACCTTTGTGGAAATTTAGTTGAACAAGATTTGGATATGAAATGGTTTGTTCAATTTCAAATAAGTGAAATCTAACTCGAGTTAACTATGTAAACGAAGTCGTGAACTCAAATCTAATGTCCCACTAATCTTGTATATTGTTTATTCGATATTTGAAAAGTTTGGATTTCAAAATATGAAGTTTTGAAAAATATTATTATTATATTAGTAAAATAATAATATAATATTCATTTAAAATGAATATTTTAATTTTTAAGTTTAAATGTTGAATATTGTTTAAAAATGAAGCTATATGTATTTTCAATAGATTATAAACGTGTTTGAAGTGAAATGGATCAGTTTTGAGTTGAAGTTAAAATAGGTTAAAACAGAGCTAGTTGCACTCCAATAGTTCATGAATTTCGACCGTAAACCTCAAACGAGTATACCGGGTACATTTGAAACCGGATTTCTCCGAAATGAAAAGCATTTGTTTTTAAATGGTATTAGTTTCCAAATGAAAAGGAAATTTTTATATTTCAATGTATCAATTTTGAAATATGTTCAAAGCAAGTTTCAATAAAAATCGCGGTAGTGCAGTTCGTTGACCATTACGGAAAACAGTTATTTTTAAATGCTTAAAAATATGGAAAAAAAATGATAAATCATAATATATTATTCAAAGGTGATTTTGTTTGGAAATATAAAGTTTTGGATAATAAAAAGGTTATTTGGATCAAACTAGTTAATAAAAGCCTTTTAGCGACGCTTTTGAAACACTTTTCATAAGTATTGTGTTTTGAAGTTTTCAAACCTATTAATTGTTATTCTTAGGTAACCATTACAAATGATTTATAAAGATTTTTTGGAAGTTTAAAGCCCTTTAAAAAATTACGGATGAGTAGTTTTAGTTTATTTGAGATTTAAAAGTTTTCCAATCATGAATAAATTGGACTTGAAAGGGAATAATCTCCATATATTCGGCATTAAATTCTGAAGTTGAAAATCGTACTATTCGAGGAATTTAAAAGGTGATTGTGCCATTAGTCCGCCCATAGTATTTGTTGAATACAAAAATTGATATTGAATATAAGCTGATATAATTTCTATACAATTCTTATACTTCTTATTAACTGGTTTGGGTTTACTATAAATTATTTTTTAATCAACTTTAACCATTAAACAGTTAAATCTCATCATTTTAACTCGTTTAAAGTTATAGAGAATATTTATTTCAAGAATCAAGAAATCTTTAATTAAGATTTAATATTGAAATGTTTTCCCTAAGTAAAGTTGAGAAAAAAATCTTCATTTAAAATTGAACAATCTTTATTAAAAGGGAATGATCCATAAAAGGGAAATAATAAATATTTTGATTTAAGATTTAATAAATGTCATTGAATTTTTTTCCTAAATCAAGTTTGAGGTAAGAATAAGGAAAGAATTCTTTGGTTAAGAATAATAAATCTAGGTCTAAAAATCAAATGATATGATTTTATGGATTTAAATTACAAAGTTAAGAAATGAATGTTCAAGAGTTTTCATAAGATAGTGAAAAGGTTTTGAATAACTAATAGAAGTGAAAAGAGACTTAATAAATTCTGTATTTCCATGTGATTTTGAAATAGCGCTTATTATTCGGAAAGACCGGTACTGGATTTCTATCTAAAAACCATTCTGATAATAATACAACATTATGGAGCAAACGAAAATAATTAAAGATGATGGTTGAAGACCGGAAACCTTCACATCAGAAGGACTACTTGTTGATGCCTCGGGTGGCCACCCAATTATGAGTTTTTTTATAGTAATAGTCCTAACGTATTCAGGGAATTTCCGAATGTGCAAGGGCTTCTCTCCTTTATTGGATGAGGATAAAGCGCCTTCGATTTCGTTCAGTCCCAAAACGAACTTGTATGGATGTATGTCTGACATTGTAATTTATGGCATAGCAATTGATCTCTATTAAATATATATTTGTTCGGTGGTGGAGAAATTATTCTCCTAACTTTACACCCTTCTCATAGACGAACGAGCTTAGAGATTATATAATGATAGATATCAGTTATGTGTTGTGAATTGACAATGTG